>OY743162.1:1283668-2564836 GCA_963555695.1 Dasypolia templi | reverse complement strand
AATAATTTCCAAATAAACCCAAAACAATTCAATAAAAGCTCCTCTGAAGCAGCGTAAACTGAATGGATTGTGAGGTTACTTTTTGACATTTCTAATACGGTACGAAATGTCAAACGAACGTTCGTAATACGGTATTGCCAGGCAATATTCGGCCAGAAGTCGGCCAGGATGTCACGTGACCGCTGACTGGCTTGTTTGACGAGTTCATAATACGAAATTGCAAGGCAGTTCTGTTTACGCCGTAAACTGCCTGGAAATAAGAGTTCATAATAGGGCCCCTGGTTTAATTTCGTATGATGACATTCCTAGTTCTGAGCGACTTCACGCTGGGTAGTTTGTCTATGGCTGGCTTGTAATTCTCTGACGTAACGTTCTGCGGGCCTATTACGAACTTTTAAAAAACCAGGCAAGTTCCAGGCAATTCATTTCACGGGCTGGTTAAATTTCGTATTATGACATTCCTAGTTCTGAGCGACTTCACGCTGGGTAGTTTGTCTATGGCTGGCTAGTAATTCTATGACGTAACGTTCAGAAACCCAATAATATATTTATAGGGAAGTTACGGTTTTGTTTAAATCACGTATTTTATGATAAAAATAATAAATACCATATATTAAACTATTATAGTCTAGTATAATAGGTGAAAATATGAACGCAATTTATATTGTGCTAATCTAGATTATAATAATTATATAATATTTCCTGTTTACAAATTGTAACGCGAGGTTTCCGAACGTATTCCACTTGAAGGTCAGCGGGGAATTCGAGAACTTCAATGAAAGTATTGTTTGACAAACATTACTTATTAACAATAACAATATGAAATAACACTATCGTATTGTTTGTTTAATGTAAGGATCCATTCTAAGATTTACGGAGTACGAGTATAAACAAAAAGATGGCGAAAGTGTTATTGAGTATTTCAACTAATATTCATGTTTTTAACATGATATAATATTAATACAATGTAAGTTTTATTTTAATAGTGGATGAGCGTTCTCGCCCTCGCCTCGTTGGCGCGTTACCTAACATGTTCAGCTGGAAAGATTGTTGGAGTTTTTATACTACTTCAAAGAAGTCTGAAGAAATCTCAGTGATTTGCATCTACTATAGAAAGTGTTGGCTGGGACATTGAATGAGAGCCTATATCACCAGTGGGGCGTTGGCAGGAGCCAGTAGCATACTATGATAATGCAACCAAAACTTAAAATGAGAATAATGTTTAGTTAAAACTTTACGTAAAGTTCATACTTAATAAAAACAACTACCTTAGTCTTCACGGATAAATCCGTGGATTTTGTAAGCCCCTTATGGGTTAAAGGTGAACACCAAAAGGAAAGGCCTTTGTTAGGATTTCAATAATACGTTTATAATCCTTTTATTTATTTAGTGGAAAGTTATTTTACTATTCTTAGCCTTGCGTGCGATCACACGTCTCATGACAATTGAGGCCTCAGCTGCTCACAAAGATTCAGTCCCAAGTCGTGAACTGCACATCATCCATGTCGAACGCAATAGATTGTTCACGAAGTCATCTTATTTTATTAGTTGATTCACAAGTTTGCCGAGAAGAATCAATTTCCAGGAACTCAAACAGTTCATTTTCGTCACACATGATTATATTTTCTTATGTTATATAGAAAACACTCCAATAAATTCCAAATAAACCCTAAACAATTCAATAAAAGCTCCTCTGAAGCAGCGTAAACTGAATGGATTGTGAGGTTACTTTTTGACAGTTCTAATACGGACCGAAATGTCAAACGAATGTTCGTAATACGGTATTGCCAGGCAATATTCGGCCAGAAGTCGGCCAGGGTGTCACGTGACCGCTGACTGGCTTGTTTGACGAGTTCATAATACGAAATTGCAAGGCAGTTCTGTTTACGCCGTAAACTGCCTGGAAATAAGAGTTCATAATAGGGCCTCTGGGAATCGAACCCAGAACCTCATGCTCAGCAGTAGCGATTGCGACCACTAGACCAACGAAGCAGATCCTTTTAATAAAATAAGTTATAGATATCATTTAAATACTAGACATAAAGATAAAACAGATCAACCAATTTTCAGATTTGCCAAAGTATATACATCATTTATGGGGTACTGTGTTTAATGTTTTAACAAAATACCTCTTGATGTTATAGAAAGTACACTTTGTAAACAAGCATATTACAAAATAGAGGATTATATACAAGATAGGAATGCTTGGAAACATGATGGTCCAGCTCCATAGGACAATCCAGTCTGGACAACTGGTTGCTAATTTAATTGTATAAATTGTTATTTTTACACAACTCACACACTGACTTATTCCTAGTAAATATTTTAGGAAAATCATATATTTTAACAATGTTTGTAAAATATGTGAGCACCATGTACCTATCACGTGATTGATTTATCTGTCTTTGCTTTATTTAAAATTATTTTTACCAATTGTGGTATAGTACGAGTATTTTTATTTTTGGTGCGTCGTCTTCACATATAAAAATATAATAAATGTGTACAATACAATACAATACATTGTAAAACATTTTAAAAGAGTAACGGTGGAGTTTCTTGCCATACGAAACTACCTTTTGGAAGGGGCTCCTAGAATCAATTCAATTTTTAATGTAAATGTTGACGTTCAAAAGTTGCTTTTTTATGTGCCTATTTGAAATAAATGACTTGACTTAGACATTGACGACTTCAATAATTTAATAATTTAATTATTGGATTGTTAATTTTTTTGCAGTACTATGGACGCTATTAACGTGAACATGTTTTTTTCATCGATCTCACAATTATATGATCAATATTAATGATGTAGCTAATGTTTATGTAACAATATTACTTAAAACAGTGTCCATGGAATTTCTTGCCCGTTCTTCTCCATAGGTAGGTACCTATTACAATTTGGAATGGCCAACTACCTTCATTTTTTCTGACAAACCGACTCCTTGAAAATCAAAGGTAAAAAATGCTTTTTAGAAAAAAAAAATTGAGTTTGAATAAGACACCCATTTTTGGCCGTGTTGAAAAGTAATCTTGATCTGTTTTCAAAATCACCGACACGTCTGCCAACTGTGGTGATTAACGAAACACCCCAAAACCCAATATTAACATCATCCAATGGGATGTCCATTTCCAGAACTGGTTCACAATAGGCTGATAATTAACTTCTACATTAAATTAGAAACCAAACACCAGTTTCCATAATCACCAACTAGTCTCACCCAGACCCAGTCCACTGACATGTCGTGACGAGCCCCATGTGACCTTGAGCGCCCCTCCCCCGCAGAATCGAGTGAAGTATATTTTAACCCTAAATTAAGTGGTGAGGTTTCCTTCGACCGCCCGCGCCGTCGGGTCTCGGCAATCGACGAATTGACACGAAAAGACTTATGGGACAAAAAACTATGGTGGATTTTCAACTCTATTGAGAGGAGGGAAGGTTGATTTTGGTTTTGGACTGTAGCCAGTTGCAGGGGTGTGTGGTGGGCTCGTTCGAAGCGTCCTCTAAGAAAATGGAGACAATACGATTACAGTATTGCAGTATATGGTAGGATTTCAGATAGTGAATGAATTTTTTTATGTTGGGAAAACAGAAAATAGTTTATTACGAGTTCAAGCTTAAAAAAAGTTGCTAATATGAGTTGAACATTTCAGGGGCTGTTTGCAGAGCTTGAAATACCGGTATTTTTGGAACCGGTACTGGCCTTGGTGTGATACCGGTACTATTGGTCTTTCTTATCAGTATCGTTACTGTGAGAATACAGAAATAGTAAGTGAAAAGGAGTGTAAGGAGTGAGTAATAGTCATTAGGAATAAAACTTCAAATTTGCCAACCGTAGAGATTATTTGTACAAATACGAGATTTATGGTACGCGGCGGGTACCTTTTGGTACCGGTATCTACAGAAACTGTACTGGTACCAGTTCTAAGCTCTGGTTGTACGTCATGTAGTTTGTAGCCAACGAAATTAAGTTTTTTATTATTGATTAATCTGCATTTAAATATAGAGAAGAACGGGCAAGAAACTCCACGGACACTCTTTTAAATTAAAATATTGGTAACATTACAATTAACAACAATTAACAATTCCTTGTTATACTAACAGGTGATTTAAATATAAATATTGCCTCCGAAACCTGCGCTGCAGGGACCCTAGATTACCTTAATATCTGCTTATACCATGGTTTTCTTCCCGCTCACACATTGCCTACTAGAGCGGTTCCTGCCTCGATCATGTGATGATCAAAACCAGCCTATCATATATAACGCTTGTTACTAACTCAACTATTACCGACCATCACGCTGTCCTACTAAACGTATATTTTACGCTGCCTAAGTGATCGCGACGACTAAATCGTCCTCAGACTATTAGCAAACTAAACACAAAGAAACTGGAATGTGATTTATGCAACCTTGAATTTGGCTTTATCGTACTTTATTAAGTACGATAAAGCCAAATTCATTCAAAACATGTCCAACAAGCAATTTTACGTAACAAGACAGTTTCTACAGTAAATAAGAAATTTTACAATATTAAACCATGGATTACTCCTGGACTAATTCGGTGTATAAGACACAGAGATAAACTTCATCAGAGAACTAAGAGATACCCTGATAATCTAATAATAAAAACAGTATATAAAAGATACAGGAACTATTGCAACAATCTCCTAAGGAATTTAAAAAATAATTACGATAAAAACGAATTAAATAAAGCAGGTAAAAACAGCAAGCAACTTTGGAAACATATTAAAAACGTCACCAATATGTCTAAACATCGTGAATCAAATTCGAGTTTACTGCTTACTAATCCTTCACCACTCTTATCAGCTAACAATGTTAATAACTTTTTTTGTAAATATTGGGAAAACTCTTGCCGAACAGATTCCGAAATATTGCAACCTACCAGATTTAAAAAATCATGCTGTAGCCGTAACACGAAATCTTTTGCTATGTTAGACATTGATGAAGATGAAGTAATCCGAATTATTTCTGGGTTAAAAGATGACTGTGCAGTTGGATGGGATAATATAAGCAATAAGATCCTTAAAAACTTTAAGCAGATTTTGGTACCTCCCTTAACACATATATTTCGAATCTGTCTTTCCAAAGGAATTTTCCCTAGTTGTCTAAAAAAGGCAGTTGTAATCCCTTGAATTATCGGGAAATAAAGGCGTAGTTAATAATTATAGGCCAATATCCTTACTCCCCTCTATTTTAAAAATACTAGAGAAAATTATAAACAGTAGACTAGTTAATTACCTAGAAAAAAACAACATCTTTTCCCCTTCGCAATTTGGTTTAAGAGCCAAACTATCGACAGCCGATGCGGTACATAGCATGACTGATTATATTATATTTCAGAAGAACTCGGCAAAGGAAACCAGACCCTGGGTGTCTTCCTCGATTTAGCCAAGGCCTTCGACACGGTGTCTGTTTCTATCCTTCTGAATAAATTAGAGACAATAGGAATAAGGGGAACGCCGCTGAAACTTTTTACTGATTATTTATACGGCCGGTACCAATGTGTTAGAATAGATAATATTACGAGCGATGAGCAGAAAAATACTGGTTTTGGTGTTCCTGAGGGGAGTATTTTGGGCCCCACGCTATTCCTTATTTATATTAACGACCTGTGTAATCTACATATTAAAGATGGCAAAATTATATCATATGCCGACGACACGGCGTTAATTTTTACCGCTAAAACCAGTAGCGAACTGTTCGAAATCGCTCAACTAGGTTTTAATACTGTGACTAATTGGCTCCAAAGCAATTTACTAACATTAAATGCCGACAAGACTAAATATATTCACTTCTCCATGCGCAAGCCTCAACTCATTACCAACCCTCATTTATATGCCCATCAATGTGGAAACCGTACAGTCAACATGTGTAAATGTCCCTTTATCGTCAAAACGAGCAACATAAAATACCTGGGGGTAATAATGGACGATACTACCTTCAATGCTACCAATACTAACAAGAGACGGAATGACATAGTATGCTTATCTAATGCAACCTCGAAACATGTCTTTGTAGAAAGATTTTTTACATTCTTAGGCCCATTTCTGTACAATAAATTAAATAGAAAACTAAGTATCTATAAATTAAATAATTGTAGCTGTAAACAAATTATACATAAATATTTACTAACCATTGATTATGCACACACAGAAGATCTACTTGTTGTCTGCAAATAGATCCACCAACATGCTATTATACTGTTATCTACCTAAGTTTTAATTTAGTTTTTAGTTTGTACTCATTGTTAATTTATTATATTAAGTAATTTTGCACTTTCTAGCCTGGAACACAGGTTCAACCTAGTTCAGGCATATTAGTAATTGTGTTCTTTTTAATTGTTATGGTATCGATTGTAAATGTGTCCCTTGTATATAAATTAAAGATTTTATTATTTATTATTATAATTAACCTAGCTCTCTACTCTGTTGAGTGCCGAAATAACAAATGAAACTGAACGCGATCAGCACTTTTAAGCCAGTTCAAGAGCTGCCAGCACCAATATTCCTTAACAATTTTGACACTGACAGCTCTTGAATGCGTTTTACATGATCTAAACGCGTTCAAATTCATTGGTGAAATTGGCCCTTAATCAGTTAAAATACCTCACAGTGAATACTCTTAATGAATGATTAACGAAAATACATCAATTGCTTGAAACACTGCTGTAAATATGAATAAATTGATCTGCCTACCCCACCAGCAAAAATGCAAAGCCTAATATAATTTATTATAATAAATAAAATGATTATTTTCTCCACACAAGTTATAATGCTAAATTTTGGCAGTAGGTAATGCACGAACAAGGAGCTCATTTTGTGAGCAACTGGAGCTTGAAGTAAGTTTATATAAAAACCTTTAATACGGGTCACCAGGGCCCTCCCGCGGCCAGACGCGGCCAGATGACTTTTATTTGGATACACGACATAATAACAATGCAGGATACTTAACCAACGATTACTCAGGAAACAGTACAGGGTGGCAAAGACATGACGCAAACTGTATCCGTATTTTCAGCTGTTAAAACTTTACGTCAGTTATTTTAAAACAAAAATGCTGTTTTATACATTTTCACCCTGGTATAAAGGTGTTCACTCTTCAATTAAACAGCAGTTTTTTTTCGAAATAAATATTTCCAGGCTACGGGAAATAATCATGTTGGTGAATACATTGGTACAGTTCGCGCGTCGATGTCCGTGCCACCCTTTTATATTTTTAGTAGTACAATCTACTGTCATCTTGATATTTTAACAACAAAAAGGTATATTCAGGAAACTTTTAGTAACTTATTTAAGCGACGAATTCACTAACAGTACTAAATAATATTGAATAAAAGCGTGATTCTATTAAGCAAGTTTATTCTATTATAGTATGCAAGTTGCAAATTGCATACAACTTGAACAAACCTGCATACAAGCTACAACTTGTATGAGGTAGTTTGAACTTGTACCTTTTTTATTAAAATGACGTGAAAGTTGAACGCGCAAACGTTAGTTGCACATTGAGAATTGCGAACGAGTGGCGTGTACGTCTTCCATCCATGATGTCCTACACAAGTGTCGAAAATCTCCACTTGTATGCAAGTAAAAATGCATGCAATTTGCACACTCTCGAAAACATGATTTCAATGCAAGCAACTTGTACGCAAATGTGACGTCATACGTGCATGCAAGACTTGCCTAATGGAATCGCGGTTTTAAGTATCCAAACACGATTACAACTCCTCACACACACTCAACCACATTGCACACCTAGATCTGTTTGGATGGTGCTAGTCTGTAATCCTGTTTGTTTCTGTACTTATAATAAGTGTAGCTACTAAATTGTAAATCCTTAATTGGCTGTAAGATTTACATTAAATTTTTATTTAATTTAATATGATAACATGTTTACATTTGCATTTAACAAGAATATAAATGACTAAATAACTTACTAACTGTACAAACGAAAATAAAAACAAAAGGAACACTTCGGCGTCGAAGTACTCGTCCGCATCGCTGTCATCTGGAAACGTGCCCAGAAGACTGGCAGCATTGCCACGCTGAATGCCAATGCTAATTCTTTGGCCAAAGAACAATCCAGCCCTCTGGTCACGTGAAGTGTCGACTAGTCGGTGAGGAATAATATAAGATTAGTTTATTTAAAGTGAAATTCTTAAAGGTCTGTGGATTTTGTAAATAAATGAACAATGTATGAGCGAATGTTAGAAGTTGCTTGAGTGAGTGTGGTGCGAGTATGATTTTATGCAAAGCAGCGAAGTCACGAAAAATCAGTCTACCAATTTCGCTTCTTCAACCCTCCCATATACATTTAACCACCCGAATATTATTATGTATAATACAATAATTTAGACTATTCTCTATCCGTCTCATTCCCTCCTTCTACAAACATATCTTTAGTCTCGTTCTAAACCAGTCTACAGGCGGGTTTCGCGACGGTTTTTTTCGATTTTTCACATTTGCGCTACAGTACTGATTGATGGGGAACAGGGGGTGTGAGGGGCTGCGGAGGGGAGCGTAAGTTGAGTGCATCCCTACAATAGATGTCGCCTTAGTCGCCACTATCATTTAGTACTTTTATTTTGTAGCTAAGCCTGAAAATAGAATGCGAGCAACTCCAATAAAATACGCATTGCGTATGCTTATTTTAAAATGGCGACTTCACGCCCTTTTTGCTTGGAGGCCGGGCAGGGGTCCAAGTAGGTTTTGTATGTTTGTTTATGAGTGTCGTGTTGGGTTAGGTTTTTTAATTTGTTGTAGTACTCATATAATTCAGCATAAACACAAGAAATACTGTCACATCATAATCTTTTTTTGAAGCACTAGTTGTCGTTGTATATTTATTTTACGATGTAATCAAAAACGCACCTGTTTATCTTGTTGCCCTCTGTCATCAAGGAAATGAAACATGTTGTAGTCTTGTCCTACGTATAGCAGGTTATAATAAAGTTCTGTGGATGATTAGCATGGTTATGCACACACCACCATACCATACTATATATGGTATGGTATGGTATTCTGACAAATAAGTGATTATGATTATTATGATTATTATACATATATACATAACATCACGCCTGTAATCCCAGAAGGGTTAGGCAGAGGTGTACCTATAGTATACCCACATTTCGCCAGTTATGCTTAAGTCCCATGTAATAGGTGCCTATTGCCTATTGCCATCAACCGGGCGCAAATCGAGACTCCAGGCTGCTACTGAACAATTCTAGACAGAAAAACCCAATAACACTGCCCGACCTGGGAATCGAACCCAGGACCAAATGGTCAGCAATAGCTCTTGCGACCACTAGACCGACGAGGCAGTCTAATCTATGATTATTATGATTATGATTATTATATTCTGCCGAGCATTTTTCCAACTATGTTGTGGTTGGCTTTCAGTCTAACCGAATGCAGCTAAATACCAGTATTTAAATAAAGAAATAGGTTTTCGTTCCAGATTCAGTCACCACACGCACACACAAACTCCCACACACACACTCACACACAAACACGTAAATGCTAAGAAAATAATTTACGTCACAACAATGCTCCATGTTTGAATACTGACTCCCAAAATACAAGCCCTGGCTTATTTTGGGTATCAGTTTCAGTACCTCAGGTAAAATTAAATTAAATAAATACTCTATACATTTGCACCGACCGCTGGCGCTGTCACGCGAATACTGCCGATGACAGACACTTTGTCTTGATTTTTGTTGGTAATTCTCCTCCGAATTTATTTCATACTACGGGAATGGTATTTTAGCTGTTTGACATAGACGAAGAATAGGTAGGTACGGTCCGCGAGGCCTAAGCTGAGCTTTGCATTTATGTGCAATTCAGGGACGCACAGCACCTCAGGCCGTATGTATAAACCAGTTTCAATCAATCGCGCTCTAGGCCGACGTCACACCTACACTACCTATATGTGCACTCACGCAATTACAAAGCTCAGCTTAGGCCTCACATACTGTACTTAACGTAAGAAACACAGTAAACCATAGGTGGCGTCATATGATGTCTGCCTACCCCCATGGGAAAAGACATTTATATTAATCGTAAACCCACGTTCACACAGAAGTAAAAATAAAAAGGCGGGATGTGATCACGCATTCGATTTTCAACTCTTGGTGTTGAACTGAGCATTGAGAATCTAACAGAGTGCAACCCAGCTCGTCGAAACACACACTGTCCATAAACTACGTTTAAGAGCTGTCAGTGTCATTATTATCTGTGGAATATTGACACTGACAGCTCTTGAACCCGTTTTAGGTGTGCTGAACGCGTTCAGTTTCATTGGTGAAATCGGCCGTTGGTCAAAGGCCCAAGCATTTATTAAGTACTATTATTTGCACGTGGCGTCACTCATGTGAAGGTCGTAGATAAACCCACGAGAACGTCCTTCCGAGATTAAAAATATCCTGTCTTAACCTATTATAGCTTATGGTCTACCAGTGTGCCAAATGTCATGCGTGAGCAGACAGACACAGTTACTTTCACATTACACACACATAACATCACGCCTGTAATCCCAGAAGGGTTAGGCAGAGGTGTACCTATAGTATACCCACATTTCGCCAGTTATGCTTAAGTCCCATGTAATAGGAGGCGAGCCTATTGCCATCAACAAATCGAGACTCACTTCACTTTCGCATTATTTTATAATATTCTAGTACGGAAGTATGGTTTGATCGATCATCGTTATCTGGCTTCTCCGTCTCAACTATGTTGGGTAAGGCTTCCGACCTCCCCCCCGGTGGGGGCTCAGTAACCGTGGTTTGAGCCCCACCGTGAAGCTAAGAGAAACCCGAGGAGGGGCCACTCGTCAGGGCTTTTGCCGAAAAGCTGACGACGTAGCGGCCAAGGTTGCGGTGCCGCTTGGGCAACATCGCAACCGAGGCCGCATCGGAAGAGGAGTGCCGGTATTGCGGTGCACCGCTCTCCCTACCTTCTGCGGCCTTAACGGGGTCGCTACTGTTTGATGGCGGACGCGGTGGGGCCGCAGGGGAAGAGGAGTGTCGGTATGTTGTTTTCCGCTCTCCCTATCCTCTGCGACCGAAAAATGGTAGGCGACGAGGCCATTTAGCTGACTCGTCGCAGGAGTTGGTCGTAGACGGAGGGCGGACAACGCCCTCTTCCAGCCCCCCTAAATGGGCCCCGGGACGGCGGACTCACCCAACCCGAGGAGGACCGCCGAGGCGGGCCGGCACCTGTCGGGGTTGCGGAAAAAATCCGACGTAAGTGTGAGATGAAACACCGGGGTGGTTTTTAGTCAGTAAGGGTCTGACAGACCCCTGAGGACATCCATGAGGATTTTCCATCCTGGAACAAAAAAAAAGGGCTTCCGACCTAACCAGATTCAGCTCCGTCACCTCCGTTCTGCTCCGTAACCCGTTCAGAAGACCTGGTATCAGCGACAATCAATGTCAAATACTTGTTAAAGATTTATGAAAATTGATTGCATTTATGACAGACTGAGACCGAGATTACGAACGTTTTTATAAACATGGCAATTGCCGGTGAGATATTTTACTTGGAAAGACTGCTTATCTGATCCCCACAGCACAGTTACTTGATTATTCGATACCTCTTGGTAGGACTGATTGTCTGGCTTTCGGCCTTCTGACTGTTATATAAGTTTCTAAATAAATAAAATACCTATCGTGAAAAATTATCGATTATATTTTCGATCAGCAGCCTAATTGCGTAACACATTTTCGTAAACGATTACGACTAATCTGTTTGATTTTGACAGTTCAACAACATAATTGCGTTATTTACATTGTTGAGCAGAATGTTTTTATCGAACTTATGAAGCAATGGATTAGCAATCTGTTTCAAAACGATTCAGATTCCGATTGATAGTGTATTACGCAATTAGGGTACTGGTGATCAACAATGTTTGTACATAGACGAAGCAAAATTCTAGCACGTGGGTTCTACAGTTTCTTCCTACCCTATACACTGAAAAAAAGGAGGATATGGGTTCATTCGTAGTTCCCAAGATAAACACTTAGGGGCTCCCTGCCCTAAGTGTTTATAAAATGCCTTCGGAATCAAGTAAAAAGTTACAAATCAGTCCCAAAACACAAATATGTAGTCAGCATCTTCCCTATTCCTGGAACATATCGAAGATATGCTTCGTAGCCCAAGGGTCGTTACCCGCAGCTAGAGTTTAATGGCCTTTGCACACTGGACACTTTTGGCCACACTTCTACATATATTACTTGCTCGTACACCAGTGTATTTATGGCTTAATGTGAATGTCATGGGTCTTGTAATGTGAAGTTGGTTTGTAAGTACACACAATAAAATGTAAGGTTTGTACGTGTGGAATTAAGGACTTACGGCTTGTTTTACCACCTCCAAATAAGTTTTGGGCAACGTGTCAATGCTGAGTAAAATGGCTTTATTGGGAGTTATATGTTTGAGCCGTTTGGGGTTCAAACACTAGGACCGAGTGCCCACTTTATTTTTCACGTGACCAGAGGGCTGGGCTATTTTTTGGACAAAGAATCAGCATTGCCATACAACGTGGCAATGCTGATTCACTGTTCACTTTCACTTGTGTTCACTTTTACTGTTGACAGTGATGCGGACAAATATAAAAATACATAAATAAACACATGTACTTACTAATAATATAATTTGAATTGTTTAGCTATTACATTATTAAATTATGTAAATATTATGTCTTTGATAAAGTTTTGCATAATCAGCCTAAAATGTTCCACTCCTTTCAGTGAGAGGAAATGGGCCGTGATCGACCACGTGGGCCCAGTGCGGGTTGGTAGATGGTCACATGTCTTCGATATTTTTGTTCTAGGACTTGCTGGTTTCCTCAAGATGTTTTCCTTCACCCTTATTGAGAGCAACGCAGTGAAAAAATTTATACAATGTGAAGCGCCTGTCTTTGAACTAGAATCAATGTTTTTTTTTTGTTATTTCGACGTTCAGAAGTGCCATTAACGTGCCCTATTTGACTTTGGGATCGAAGCGATGACAAAATCTCTGGTAAAGTTTATTATTTTAAATTTCCATACTTACCAATTTTGTAAACGCGAAAGTAACTCTGTCCGTCTGTTATCTCTTCACGAATAAACGGCTGAATGGGTTTGGCACACAGGTAGACCATGACCTGGGCTACAGGAGAATATCTTGGTAATACATACGTCCCCGTGGGATAATTTGCAACTCCACGTCGGTGTAACCGCGTGCAACTGCTATTCTTACATATACTTTTATACAGTTAAGCTGTCTGGATTTATAAATTGGATAGTGTCTGCCTTTTCCGATACTGTTTACGACCAAGCTTATGGAGCGTAGACTAATGAGACACAATTAATTATCTATTAATCCGAGAGCCTTTAGGCGAACGCGTATCAATGGATAACTGTTAAAGTTGAATAGTTTCGTGGGTCTATAATTTGACCTAATTAGTGGTCGTTTGTGGAGCAGTGTGGCCCAGTGGTAACGGCCGCGACTTACGAGATGTAGGTCGTAAGTTCGAACCAAGACAGGCGATTAACATTGTGTAAATTATTTCATCACCACTGCTCTCAAAACGGTGAAGGTAAACATCGTGAGGAAACCGACATACTACCGACGCCAAAATTTCGAAGACATGTGACAACAACCAACCCGCACTTGGTCCATGTGGTGGATTACGGCACACTACCTCTCACAGAGAGGAAGCATGTGTCCCAGCAGCGGGAACATAATAGGCTGATTTTGCTATAAAGACTACCTAGCTTAAGCTTTGACTTAGACATGTTTCCGCCCCTATTTTGAACTCCTAGTTTGACAAATCTGCGATAAGGACATTAATAACGCTTAGATAAAGTACGTGCTCAGTAACATTTAAAACCTTAGCTTCAATTCAACTGACGCTAATATTCTGTATATAGGACACTTACTAAATCTCAACAAACGCATTCATTCATTAACAAACGTAGTACAACAGTAACGAATTTTATTACCCGACCAACAAACTCTTGACACCATTTTAACTCAATAAGGAGATCCAACAACCAGTACCAGCAGCATACGATGCCATTAAAAATAAACCTTTACAAGAATCCTTTGCATCATAAAGCAGGCAGATAATAAAGCCAACTTGACCACGATAAATTAAAAATAATATTTTTGAGGATTTACATAGCTTGTGCGGTTGCTGCTCGCGTTGTAAGGCTGTGTCCTCACCAGCGGGTGGAGAAGTGGGCTTTTTGTGATGTAGGTCTTTGAACTTTAGCATCATTTTCATCATTCAGTGGGCAAGACGTCCACTGTTGAACATATGCCACCCCCAAGTATCACCACACTGTAATGTGCTTCTTGCATCCAGCGGATTCCTCCGGCCTTCACAAAGGTCATGGGTCCACCTTGTGGGGTGCCTTCTAACGCTTTTGCCTTCCGGTACGCGGTCACCATTCGGCGCCATAGGCTATCCTTTATGCGAGCAATGTGCCCCGCCCACTGTTCTTCAAGCTATGTCGGTAACCTTGGTAATATGGGTGGAACTCAATCAGTCATTATCAGTTACTCCACCCGCATTCAAATGAGGATATTACAGTAATTTGTCACAACGTAACTAAACGGAAGTCGCAAAGTTGCGACGTTTTTTTTTTTTGTGTTAGTGCAAAACTAAAGTCACAACCTAATCTATAGCCTTTTTTATTTTTTTTTTATTTTTTTTCCTTTTGGCTTCGCACGGTTTGTGCATTCAGCCAATGTCACGTTTATTTTACTTAGAAGGAAACAAAGCTAGGGAAACGAAAATATAACTATAATAAGTTATCACGGAATGTTGGGATAAAATCTATAGGATCAGTATTTACAACAGTGATACTATATTGAATAATTAACTAAAATTACAACTTAATATTATTTAAAGTAATGAAAGATACTATACATTTATATACAGGAAAGCTATTTGTGCAAAGTAAAGAAAGTATTGAGGAAGGAAAAGGAGTACGAAGGGACAAGAGGTTACTGAGAAATGATGAACGATCATATAAGGGACAGGAGAAAAAAATGTGATCTAAGTCACCTACGTCTGTGCCACACAGACAAATGGGGTCGTCGATGATATGAAGTTTGGCAAGATGGGCTGGAGAGCAGACATGACCCAATCTCATCCGTATCAGAATGGAGGTCTCCATCTTGCCAAACTTTGCCCTGCCAAACCATGGTTTTTCCAGAACGTCTGGTTGAATATATGAAAAATAATGACCTTTCGATTTGCTTCCGATATCCCAAGCTTCCTTCCAGGTTTTCCGAAGAAAAGTCTTTGGTAAAGACTCGAGGTCAAAGTAAAAGTTTGTATAAGGAACTAAGTCCCCGCATTGCACCGCATCAACGGCGAGTGTGTCAGCCACTTCATTGCCTTGGATTCCAGCATGGGTCGGAATCCACACAAACTGCAGTGTATTACCCTCAGAGATGGTTCGGAACGCAAATTCTCTTATTAAATAAATGATTGGCAACTGCGATTTGAGTACGAAAGGAGATTTATTGATGGCTAGAAGAGCACTTTGAGAATCAGTAAAAATTAAAGTTTTTTTAAGCTTTAAAACACGAATATATTCTATGGCTTTTAAAATGCCAAAACATTCCCCGGTAAAAACAGAAGTCTCAGGTGGCAGTTTTATTTTTTGTACGATGTTGTATTGAGAATGGTAAGTACCAATCCCAACACAACCCGTCGGAGAACGCTTCGCAGCATCCGTAAATATATGGTGGTACTGCCAGGTGTTCAGCCAGAAAACGGTTAAAACTTAAATGGCAATTGGGATCTGATTTACTTACACAGTTATATTTTATGATGGGACTGAATTGTAAACTCTCATAGCTACTGCTAAATAGCGGAAGTTTATTGGAACGATGAATAGGAGAAGCAAGTGATAGGATTTTTTTATAGCTTACAACTAAACAAGGAGCACGTTTATGGGACCAGTAATTTGAAGATTCAATCTGCAACACTAAAGAGTCCAGTTTAGGAATAAGAGGATGAGTTGAGATCTGAAGAATACGGAACAAATATTTGTCAGATAGAAATTGCCTTCTAAGATGTAAAGGAGCTTCCCCGCATTCAACTTGGAGTGCATTAATGGGGCTAGACTTCATGGCACCCGAAATAATGCGTAGTGCCTTGGACTGGATGCGATCCATTTTTTTTAAAGCCATAGAACTTCCAGGTTCGAGAACGAACAATCCATAATCCAGAGTGCTTCTGATGATTGCGTTGTAAACGAGTTTCAAAGAAAAGGGATGTGCACCCCACCATACACCAGAGAGGCACCTAAGCATGTTTAGGTGATTTTCACATTTGTTAACAATATATTCACAATGAGGAACACTACTTAATTTACGGTCAAGTATTATACCTAGATATCTGAAATTGTCTTTAACTGGAATAGGTATTTCCTTATAAAAGAGATTTATTAAGGGAATATTTCTCTTCCGGGTGAATAAAACAGCTGCGCTTTTAGACGTGGATAAATCCAAACCGTTAAGATGCAACCATGACTCTAAAGTATCTAAAGCAGAATTGATGGCACAGCTTGCTTGTTCAATAGATTGGCTTGAAGAATATAATAACAAATCATCGGCATATTGAAGAACTTTAACATGATTAGCTAAGGACGTGTCTAAATCAAATGTGTAAATATTGTAAAGAATGGGACTAAGCACAGAACCCTGTGGGAGACCTCTCCATACCAGACGAGATACTTCTTGATCTCCTATTAACATGTTAACAGAGCGTTCAGTCAGGATATTAATAATGAAATTCGACAAATTCAATGGGACTTTTAAGGCTTGTAGTTTATTTTGTAAAACTGATAAAACAACATTATCGTATGCTGCATTAATATCAAGGAAAACTGCAACGGTAGATTGGTTATTAGAGAAGGATAACCGAATATCAGTTGTGAAAATACTTAAACAGTCAGTTGTACTTTTACCTTTTCTAAAGCCATATTGTGATTCTGCCAAAAGACCCTTACTTTCAACGTACCATTCAAGGCGATTTTTAATTAAGTGTTCCGCTAATTTCATCAGAATTGTAGACAAAACTATGGGACGGTATGAAGAAGCGTCAGATGGAATTTTATTTGGTTTAAGGAATGGCAATACCATTTGACGTTTCCATTGTACAGGGATGTTCCCTGTTTTCATAATAGAATTAATAAGCTCTAAATAATAACTGAGGACGTCCTCATTTAAGTTAGCAAAAAAGGAATACGGGATGCCATCGATACCTGGTGCAGAATCCTTGGTTTTGTGAATAACGCCCTTTAATTCAGTGAGAGTGAATGGTAGGTCTAGTGTCGTGTCTTGCTCAATGGCTACGTCAGACAGGTTATGGTTAATACTCTCAGGTACAAAAGGAGGAGCTAATTTATCTAAAAATTCACTAGCTAAAGAAACGGGAATAGGAGAAGGGTTGTTATAAATGGACCTAAATCTGCGAATATTGCGCCAGACAATCGTAGGGTGAGTATTCGGCGAAATTGATGAGCAAAAACTACGCCAAGAATCAAATTTTTTCTTCTTAAAAAGTTTGTTGGTTTCATTTATTGAATTAGTAACGATTTCAAAATTAATGTCAGACATATCAAGGTTTATAGTTGTATTCAGCCTCTTTACGTTTTTTGATCGATTCTGTGCACTCAGAGTCCCACCACGGAGGTGAGGGAATTGTATTATTATTGCTATTTTTTACAGGAAAAACTTCATCTGCCGCTGCGATTAGTATGAGTGCTAAAGCTTCAGCACAACAATTTTCATTGCCATCAGATATAACAGGCAAGGAGCATAACTTTCTGTCAATAATGTTTCTAAATTTGTCCCAGTCATTATTATTTCTATTAGGAAGTTTATGTTTTAAGTTGGCGATGGAAGTTTATGTTTTAAGTTTATGTTTTAAGTTGCCTTAATGGTGCATTTGGTTTGGATAGAGGATAAGAAATAACTATTGGAAAATGGTCACTACCATATGTAGAGGTTAGAGTACGCCAATTTAATGAAGAGGCTAAGTTTGGAGAACAGATAGAAAGGTCAATTGCGCTTTGGTTCTGATTGGGATCTGAACGGCGTGTGGCAGCTCCAGAGTTCAAGATGCATAAATTATGTAAGTCTATTATATCTAGTAACTCATCACCATAGCAATTAGATGTTGAACAACCCCAAGATTGGTGATGGCAATTAAAGTCCCCCAATATTAAAAATGGCTTTGGAAGAGAAGCAAAGAGATTATTCACCTCTTGAAGAACCGTAGAAGAGGGGTGAGGAATGTAAATAGAAACAAGACAAGTGTGGTGCACTTTAATAGCTACAATTGAAATTTCCTCACTATGAGGAGGTAAGGAAATTATAGAGAAAGGGATAGAATTCTTGATAAGTATAGCAACCCCACCATACCCATCAGATCTATCCTCTCTAATGGTTAAATAACCATTAATTTTAAAAATATGATTGGATTTGAGCCAAGTCTCTGCTAAGGCAAAGGCAAAAGGCTCATATTTGTTTAAAATATAAATAACGTCACTCTTTTTGTTCATAAGACTGCGGCAGTTCCATTGGATTATTTTGGATGTGTTGTCCATTTTGAATGGATTGAGATACATTGAAAGAAGTGGCAACGTTGGACGGTGAAATGTTGAACTGAGAGAGAAGATTGTGTAACGCAGAAAGAAAATCGTTTATGGAAAAACTTGTGTCTTTATTTGCATTAATATGATTATTAGAAAGAGCACAACCATTTGATGGCTGGGGAATGACAAAATCTTTAATAATGGCATTGTGAGCCTCTTTATTATATCCTTGTACAGATTTAGGAGGTGAGCGTGGTTTGAGAAAGACAGTCTTTTTATAGCTACTCGAAGTAGGCATTCTATTCGGTAAAGAGATTGATGGAATATCTGCAAAATTTTTGGAGGGAGAAGATAAAAGTGTATCAGCATATGATTTAGTTACTGGGGGATATAATTTAGTAGCTTCAGCATAAGATACTGAACTTTGTGCCATGTATGTTTTAATTGATTTTTCCCTTAAAAATTCTGGGCAAGACTTATTAGTAGCATAGTGAAAACCAGAGCAATGGCAGCAAGATGCACTTTCAGGTTCTCTTTCACAACTGTCTCCAGTGTGGTCTTGACCACATTTAAAACAGCGAGGTTTGGACCTGCACTGAATTTTAGTGTGACCAAAACGACAGCAACTGAAGCACTGAATGGTAGGGAAAATATATGAATCTACAGGTAAAGCATTGTAGCACATAAAAATTCTTTTAGGTAAAACCTGTCCATCAAATGTAACAACTATGGATTGGGAAGGTTTCCAAGTAGTTGTACCATCAATATTCGTTTTAAAATTGAGGCGTCTGACTTTTAAAATTGGACCACAACCAATAGGCACAGTTATATTATCAATAACTTCCTCTGGAGACCATTCCGCAGGAACACTACGCACTAAACCCATTCTAGTAACATTAAAAGTAGGTATAAAAGCTTTATAATTATGTGTTTCGAGACTATTGTTTGTAATAAAGGAATTCGCATCCAGGAAATTCGAAAAAGATAAAGATATTTTATTGCGCCCGATTTTTTTGACGCTACCGTTTATTATATTTTTGAAAGCGTTGCGCTTTAAAAACTTGCCAAATGTGATTGGGTGCAATGTGGTTCCATCATCAGGTGTAATTTTTTTTTTTTTGAATATGAATAACAAATGGCGAGTTGTCAGTTTTTTCATAACTTTTTCTGCCAATCTGAGTGGAAACTAAGGACGGAGCAGGAATATCAGGATTTTTTTTAGTGGGAACAACGTTGGAAACAAGTGTTTCGGAGCAGTTAGGCTCCAATGTAGAAGCTAATGAAGATTCCGTGCAACCACAACCCGAAGACTCGGAACCGTGGTTTTTACGGGTACGGCGACGCTTATTGCAGTGTTTGCAAACATGCACACGGCTTCTTTTTAAATGACGAGCTGAAGATGACCCATCGGTATCCATGCCCGACTCGTTAGATAGTATGGTAACAAAATTGCCTGCCGGGGGCACAAAGGCCCCCGGGTCAGGCGGTTCGTTCATTTCCCGCTAAATTAAAATAAAATAAAACTTACCACTACCGAAGAAAATACACAAAACTAATATTAAAACTATATATAAAATAGAAAAGAACACTAAAACTACGACTACTGATCCTATATTACAAGTTTTTTCAATTTAAACAATTTTCTCAAAAAAGGACGCGTCCGCCAAGTTTCCCGCGCTTTTTAATCTATAGCCTTTGTAAACATTTATTTATATATTTGGCATCTCAAACAAAAGATACACGCATTAGAAATCACAATAATAAAAAAGGTTCTTATACGTGTGCTCCTTCAATTATAAGAGATCACAGAATGCACTTATAACTAGGTGTAAACAGATTAAAAATAAGAAATTTGGAAAAAAAAAATATGTTCGCATTGTATGTTTATTTTTAAATTAGTGATTTTTTTATGTATTTTGTTTTCTCTTCTACTCTTAGAACACACGTCTACATCTATTATATACTCTCCGATCGCAGGTATGCTTGAAGAGATTTCTTTGGAAATTAGCATCACCTTTGTACGTTTTTTCTTCTCCTTTTTTTTTAATTGTCTGTTTATATGTGTGTACATAAACCGATAAATGAATAAATAATGATGAAATAGAAAAAAAAAAAAAACCTGTCTAGTGTGAGCATTCGTATTACAGTGGTGGAAACAGCATAGTCTAGCGTAATTAACGTTTGAGTTTTAAATAAGTTAAAACGTAGGTATTCTAGAAAAAAAAAACCACCGCTCGTTGAGGAAGAGCCTTTATACAAGGCCGCGAGTAGCCGTCAATGAATACATTTCGAATGGATGTGGTATTCCTATAAAGGGGTCAACATGCAATGTTTCAAACTTGTAATGAATGGTTATTGAACTTTTAAGTATCAATGTTAAATAAACAGGCAATAGTAGGGTGTTATTATGGTTACTTTAGCAACAAGATTATTTTTGTTTCAATATTAAACCCAGGAGGTAATTTTCGATATTACCCAACTTACTTTTTATGTAAGTTTTTATGAAATCGAAATACATTTTTTTTGTGTATCATGCTATTGCTTTCTTATAAACTTAAAGCAATAATAAAGGTGATATATTACAAGTAATAAATATTCTGTAAAATTTATAAGTTATTTATTTTATTTTATTTCTTTCGAAAACTTACAGCTAGGTTACAGATAGTTGACAGATAATGAAAGAAAGCCAATTAAAAGTTTTCACTGAAAATAAGAGGGTAGTACAAGAAACAGTAGACAGGCAAGATAAATTAAGAATAAGTAAGCTCTCGGAGAGAATTAAGAAAAGACTGAACAGGTTTTAGTGATTTTCAAAGAAGTTTTTACAGAGAATTTTTTTAGTTTAGGAACGCTGGCGGAGAATAAATCTAGATTATCAACACTGACACATAAAGTTATAAGCCCTGCAAGCTCTTACCATATATGAGTTTTGTCGATATATACACCGCACAGAGGGAACGTCCAGAGCTTGATGATTCCTCAAGGTAAAGGATGGAACACGCAGCCCAATTTTGCTCATCAATTCAGAACAGTCGGTTGAACCCTTTGCGAAATTGAATAAGAGTACCATTTCTGCAATTTTACTCCTCTCAATTAGTGGAAGAATGTGAAACTTCCTGCAGCGGCTGTTATAATTAGGCAAATAGGTTTCGGATTTAAACTGAATGTACCTTAAGAATTTCTTTTGAATACTTTCGCAAGTATTCAAAGCATAAAACAACTTCAATGGGTTTGCTAAGTGTTGTCTATAAAGTGTGGATGCTTCTTTTGAAGATGAGTGAACTGGATTTAACCGATTTTGAAAATAAACTAAACAGGGCAATTCTCCACTCAACTACCCCAAACATGGTATTTTTTGTGTTTGTGTTCTTTCCCTGCTTCATGTTGACCGCAAATAAACGTATATTCCTTTTTTTTGTCCTACTTTCGTAGGTAGGTACTAAAGGAGTACAAAATCACTAACTCGCCGTCCGGTAAGGACGGTGAGCAATGCAACTACTCCGACTAGTCCAAGCGTACGAAGTCGCGGGAGTAGGCTAACTTGGCCCACGACTTCTTTTTTCCTCCAAAAACTTAACTCATCTTCCACCCCCTTCAAAAAAGTAATTTTAGATAATTGGTCGTCTTGGCTGTGTCTCTAGACATCGCCAATGCCTTCAATACCCTGCACTGGAGTTGCATCAGGGAGGCATTTCGTTATCACCGGATGCCGACCTACCTCTGTCGCGTGGTCGAGGTCTATTTGACGGACAGGGCCGTCATCTACCCCGGTCACCGGGGAGAGTGGAACCAGCGAGAGATGTCGTGTGGTGTCCCACAGGGATCGGGCCTGGGGCCGCTTCTGTGGGTTATCGGTTACGACTGGGTGCTGCGCACCGACCTCCTGGCACAGGGGAGGTCGCACCAGATGGCCGCCGAACAAGCGACACTCGAGATTGCGACAAGCATCGCGAGAATCCGGCGCGAGGAGGCAAAACGAAGGGGTGTAACTCCGCTGCCACGAGAAATCACAGAACAGCGGACAGAGCTCCGGCGGGCACCGATGCTCAGCAGCAGGCCCGGGTGGAATTGTGCCGTGATATGATAGCCAAATTTGAAGCAGGCTCGTCACGGCGTGTTTACGACATCATTAAAGGTGATGAGTCTTGGATTTATCACCACGATCCAGAAACGAAGCGCCACTCGACGATTTAGGTGTTTCAAAACGAATCAACGCCTACCAAAGAAAATTTTGATCGCGAGCTTTTTCAATTTGACTGGCTACTTGGTGTCAATTCCTTTACGGAAAGAAGAATCAACGCTGAATGGTCTACTACCAAATGCTTGGCAGAAGTGTTCTCTGATGTGGGCAACAAGCGACGAAACACAGGGCTCCGCGGGCTACTGCTCCACCACGACAACGCGCCTTTGAACACCGCGCTCAAAACGAGGGACTTCCTGGACAGCACGCTGGTCAAGCTTTGGGTCACTCTCCTTACAGCCCTGACCTAGCACCATGTAACTTCTTTTTATTCACGAAAATAAAAAATCTGCTCAAAGGGATACAATTTTCGTTGCCGGAAGATGCGATCTCAGCGTTCGAGCTGGTTGTTGCAAGGTGTCTGCGGCGCAGACGCATGAAACTTTTTATAGAGGCAAGTGGAGAGTACTTTGGAAAGATATAAAAAAATACCTTTAGAACATTTGTTTTTCTTTTCCCAAATCTTTCTGTGTCCCACGTATATTTCAGCACAAATTGCCGCATCCATCCTTCGTCCATCCCTCTAACTGGATTGCGGCCAATGAATAGTCAAATGGACCCTAGCAGTGGTGGTAATTCGGTGCGACGTAAGATGCGAATGTACCGACGGACTCAAACTATGTGTAGCTGGGTAATCGGCCCTAACACCGAATTAAGTAACGATGTGGATCAGTTTACTAAATTGTTACATTTACTCATACCCGAATGAAATGGTAAATAAAGAAAAATATTCGTAAATACTTTAGGAAGAGCTCTTGGCTAAATCATAACAGCCCAGGTCGATCGAAGTTGAAGGTACGCCTGCCGCGGTGGGTTCGTGGATGGGGGACCACCCATTTCATACCAAGATATTTATAGATATTTATTGTACAAAATATTCAATGGCCAGACTAATCGCTTTTGGCGATCTCTTCCAGGCAGCCTTGCAATGGACAGTGATTTGCCTGGACATAAAATGTTGTTGCCGTTGGTGCAAATAATAAGAATACTAAATTAAATACTAAAATAGATACACAGATATATATTCATATCCTAAATAATAGATACATAAATACATACATACTAAATATATCAGCAACAAAAGTAAATGAAGACTATAAACAGTTTTACGACAACAAGATCACAATGACAAGTAATGTATGGAACATTACTTGTTGTGATCTTGTTCTAGTCAGTCGTCCAAAAGTCTAGATCTTAAATACATGCGCGCGTTTTATTTCAACATGCAATGCATTCCACAAAGAAGCGGCCAGGACCCTAAAGGATTTGTCGAGGAAAGTTGTGGAATGCATAGGCATTATAAGCTTCATGTTCTCTGATGACCTCAACAATTTCGTGTGGGAGTCGCAAAGAAACTCGAAACGTTTCTTGAGATAGAGAAGGGTAGAAGGGGAAAATAACACATTATACAAACGGGAAAGAATATGAGCATTCTGGCGAAGGCGAATTGGTGACCCAAGGAGCTTCATATGAAATTCGGAAATATGGTCAAATTTGCGCAAACTGAATATGAACCTTATACATACATTTGGATGCCGCTCAAGTGATTGAGTGAGTGAGTGTTTGAGACATAATATACATAACATAACATCACACCTGTAATCCCACAACGGTAGGGCAGAGGTGTACCTTTAGTAGAACCGCGTTTCGCCAGTTATGCTTATGTCCCATGTAATACGGGGCGAGCCTATTGCCATCAACCGGGCACAAATCCAGACTCCGGGCTGCTACTGATAAATCCTAGATAGTAAAACCAAGACACTAAAATATAGAGAGCAATATGTGTTGTAATAGAGCATTTTATAAAGCTACTAGCTTCCGCCCGCGTCTTCGCCCGCGAGGAAGCTAGTAGCTTTATAAAATATAACAAATTTAAAAGAGTAACGGTGGAGTTTCTTGCCCCTTCTTCTCCATACGAAACTACCTTTTGGAAGGGGCGCCTAGAATCAATTCCATTTAAATGTAAATGTTGACGTTCAAAAGTGTCTTATTTTGCTTATTTGAAATAAATGCTTTGACTTTGACTTTGCGGTGTTTGGTGAAAAGAAGCCTATGCCCTTCCTTAGGCTTCAGACACAGTTCAACGGAGTAACCGTGAAACATCAAAGCCCCGCTCTGCGCGCCGCCCGCGTTGCAGTTCTTACTGTGGTGACTTTTGAACCATCCGTCCAAACTACTTAGTGTAGAAGACAAAGTTTACGTTCTACATTAAATACCGAAAGCGATACAGGTATTAATTTTGACCAGAACTCACTAAATACTCTAAAACGTGAATTCTAAAAGAAACACAATTTAAATGTAATTATGGCTTACTATTTTGGCTATAATAGCTTCCACCTAAAAGATATATGTGCTGTCGCGGACTTTTATTAAGAACTGTTTAAAACAAACAATGCCACCATACTTTATCTTCGTGTAAGTGTAACATTTTAGGCAGCGCGCGCCAAGATGGCTCTCAGGGGGCAGGATTCTTTCCGCCTTTCTTGATAGTTATCGTTATATTATGGCCAAATTACACAAAATCTTCATAAATTGTAGCCTATGTGTCATTCTGATGCAAAGCTATATTATTGTAAAGTTTCATCAAAACCCGTTTGGTAATTTTTGCCTGAAAGAATAACAAACATCCATCCACCCTCACAAACTTTCGCGTTTATAATATTATGCGTAGGATTAGTAATAGAACATTGGAACCACGACCAAAAACTAATAAATAACTAGTAAGGTCCGCTAAGAAGATAGAAAACGCCGACCTCATCTAGTTATTAAAATATGATTGACGTGTAAAGTCCACTGTACTATAAGAACCGCGCGTGTAAAGAATCTTTTTTTGCGTACTGATGACCTCGTATAGGTGCGTTTTGGTTTGGATTTGGTGCAACCTGGGTGCAACCGCGTTGGTTGTTCCTTATTTGAATTTTCTGAGTAAGTGTGTCATAGTGTCACCTTCCACAAAGCAAGTTGGTTGTTCTTTATTTGAATTTATTTTAGTGTTTATCATTTATTTGTGCTTTTTGTGTGTTGTGTATTTTTTAAATGCACTAAATAAATTATTCACCTATCTATCTAAATAGGTCTTACTTCCAAATTCTCAGTTTATATTTTTATCATGATTCTTATACCGATGTAAGTGTCATTCAGTACCTACAAACTAATGTGGCACCATTATCTTTCTTTTTTGAGGTAGTAAATCAACAAATGACCTTTCCCGCTCTGGGTGGAGCGGGAGGGCGTGTCAGACTTTTACTGACTGAAACCCACCCGTGTTCCTTCAGTTGCCTGTGCCAGGGCCACGGTATCTCTTTCGAACAACCCGTGACCCTGGCGTGGCATCGTTATCTACGTGTACACCATACGAATTGCATATTATTTTAGCGATGTGACATCATAGCACAATTATGTATAAATCGCAATAATTCACGATTTACCAACGCGAGCTCAGGATCTTTCATGAAAAGTCTTAGTATTTTTTAAAAAAAATCTGAGAACTATCAAAATAATTACTGTATAACCTCCAAAAGTCGTATTTTCACCAAACTCGTAACACATCACGTTTGTATATCCCGGAGAGATAGACGGTGGTGGATGGTACATATCGTTAATTATGTGTTTAAGACCCATGTAATAGGGTTCACGCACTCCGTCAAACGGGAAATCACAGCAGTCTATGTCCGGATGAAAACCAGAACCAAAACCTTTAGAAAAGTAAAGTTAAAGTCTGTTCCGAAAGTATGTGTCATGAAGAAATCAAAATAATTTATTTGCATAAGGTACAGAAAGTTATATTATATTATTATCATAATGACATCGATCTTTTATTATGCCCTTAATGTCGGCGTGCATATTTACAATATAAAGTATTACTTAAAGAAATTAAATAATGATTTGAACTATGAACGCGATTAGCAAATGATATTAAATTAAATCAAATTTGGTAAAAGCGTAAAGAAACCTTGTTCAAGGCAAATTCATACACAACTATTCATTAAGGAATTAATAACCCATTTTGACGGTTTCACCTTTATATCTCACATAAAATTGTGTGAAAAATTATCGACGTAAATTAGGATAAATAGGGTATAAAATTAACCTTTATAACTGTTAAAAAAAAACATCTGTAAGGTGTTTAAAAATTAGAATTTCGGGTTTAAGTTTTCATATAATCAAATCAAAACACTCAATTTATACGTGGCAGCACAAATTGGCATCCACAGGTACGTTTAATGGTCCAACTGTTTACATTTTCATTAGATACTTCTGGAATAAACCATACCTACAAACATTATGTCATTGTGTTTGCCTGGGCACGAGGCTCGTAAGATTGTGATCGACCATCGACCTTTTGGCCAAGTTATCTTTGATGGCACAATTTAATGCTATGGCTAGACGGGTGCCTACTGCTCCACGAGCCACGAGTTTGTTTCCCGCGTAGATTAATAAACATCTACTAGTTCTGCCAAAAGTTATCTAGTGTTGTTTCGTGTCTGGGTTTATGTATACATTAATTAGATAATAAGATTTAAGAATTAGAATGACTTGGTAGGTACCACACAATCGTGTTAACAAGATGTTTGTGTATTTCAGTTTTGTTTACGCACCAATAAACCAGGACACCATAGATGTAATTGTGAGACAAATAATCTACAAGAAAATACTCTATGAGTGAATGAATGAAATGCACCCGCCTCCAGCATGGTTTGACCAGACTCGATTAATCGAATGAACCCCATGCTTTGCGCTAGCCCCTGAAGCCTCATGTTTCATGGTTCTACAGAGACCATTGCATATCAAGAAGTAGACTGGGGGGCGCTGTATTGGTAGGCAAGATGTGCCTGGATATGAACGTGGTGGATATGCATTCTAAAGTAGGCATTGAACTAGTGGAGAGATGGGCAACATTTATCTATGGGGCGTCGCAGCGCGGTTTATCAGGTCGAGCTTCACCGGTGAATCTTTTGACGGGGTTCAACAGCTTTCGGCTCTTTTCTATGTCATTGGTCTGCTGTGATAAATGTTGCTGTTTTAAATGTCTTTGTCTGAATTCTCGCTACTAAACGTCTCCAGTTTTTGTAAATCCCTTTAGCAGCATTCTGGATGTTATGCCGTGTCCATACAAAAAATGATTTCCTTTTCGAAGTATTTCATGTTCCGAGTTGTCGCCGTATAGCGACAGAGGGCGGTAGTTACTAGATGCACTCAAATCGCCTGTTCTATTTTTAACGACTGGAACTACCTCTCATTAAAGGTTTCGGCAAGTCTGTGTTTGACACATAAGTTATAAAACGTACTCAGATGTGGAAACAGGTTGGCGCTTCCCCAGACCAGGTGCTCCACACTGAGACCATCGTGTCCAGGTGACTCACCACGCTTAATATTAGTCACAGCGGATATTACATCTTCAAGCGTAAATGGTGGCAGTAACTCAGTCACAACCGTTGCAATCCGCATTCAGTGGCTCAAGTTTAAATTTACTGGCAAACAAATCAGCTATTTCACATTTTTTCTCCACACCATCAACAGACACAGGAAGGCTCGGTTTAAAATTAAACTTTTTAGTAGCATTCCAAAACTGTACAAAATTATTTTGTTTTCTATGCAAGGCCAAAATATTCATTTCTATACTATCTTCATTTTACTGACACCACTTGATTTTATTTTTATACATTTTACGATTGCTACGCATATTTTCAAAAATCAAGCCTTGTGAAGGCCTACCGCCTCCACCCATACCTTGAAATGGAACCTAGCATTCTGATGATAGTCCCGGACGTGGTAGTTCCATCCAGTCACCTTTTTGCATCGCTTCTGTTCTTCACCTAAACGGGAACACAGTACAGCGGCAGTCTGCAGTGTATCAACAATTTACGCATAACATAAGTTTATTGGTTCACAATATTTGTATGCTAATACAGCAGCGAAGGCAAATGCCTGCAATATAAGGAATGATGTCAGCAGATTTTTGTTCGGGGTCTCCATGCGCCTCGGCTGCAGTCTGAAGATCAGGAACGCACGTATGTCACTTTTGCACCGATTAAAATTATTTTAATTTACGTAGTCAAGTGGTGCAAGTTGTGTCTGTCCTTGACCACATTTTGACGAAGACACCAAGGGCGGAAATGACCGTGCTGCCTGACGTCCGGGCTGCGTCACCAAATGTATATAAGAAAATACTCTAATACATGAATACGTCGCATCCGGTCATTAGTACGGACACGAAACGAATCGCAAGCGCGCCACCGGTGAAATCACGGGTTCTACCCACACCTACAGTGCGTTCCTGCAGAGTCGTGATGTTTTAAACCTACTACGGTGAGGAACACATTCAGTGTCTGATCGCATCTGAGTTAAGACGTCGAGAAACTGTACTCGATTCGTCGAGCAGTTAATGTGATTCAAATATCATTAGGATTTTTTACAAAAGCAGTGTATCATACCCAGTGTGTGTTTATTCATTGCACGAAACCCATCCTTTGCCCGCATGGTGACCGAGTCCAACGAACTAAATACTGACCATCCTAAAAATATATTTGGGTATGTATTTTTAGTTGTTTAAAGCATGATTTCTGAGTGTCCTGGGTTCGATCTCAAGTTTGTGTAAAGTGTTTTTCCTAATTGCAGACAATACAAAACTTTTTCGCGGCTTCTCTCAAAACGGTGAATGAAAACGGAAACCGGCCTACCAACCCGCACTGGGCCCGCGTGGTAGATTACGGTTCACTCCCTCTCACAGAGAGGAGGCCGCCATCCCAGCTGTGGGAACGTTATAGGCTGATTAGGTATGTTATGTAATGACAATAAACTCACCCTCTAATGAACCCTGTCGGTTCGTTTTAGGAATACAAACGTACTTCCTGATCATCAACTGCCCAGCATTTTCTCAAGGAGTCGGTGTTCCAATCTCACCGGATCCAGTTGATTACCAGTATTTAACATAGAGCGACTGCCCGTCTGAGCTCTACAACCCAGTTATCCACTAGGTAACACGTCACCCCTTGAATATACTTTACAAGCGTGATTATTCAAGGTGTAAAAAGACCCATCACACACAGCCGAACGCATTCTGTAGAGGCATCAAACTAAGAACAAAAGTTTTTGTCGGGAAACGAATTTTCTTTTAGGTGTTAACAATCACTGTTTACGGTAGCGAGCGATGTTTATGTAACGCATGCAAAACATTACGGGAGCATACAACAGTACAGGATTTTTGGGGGTTGCACTTACTAAAATTGTAGTTATAACTAAACTGAAAAGAGAAAAAAGACTAACAAAAGGTATTTACAAGGCAGAGGTGAGTGGAAAAGCCCGAAGGGGACGCCTTAGAGCACATATATAGTGTCCTTATATGTATTTCAGAAAGGTCAGGTGCGTAGTAGTCGCAACCAGCGTGCGTGTGTGACCAGATGTATGAACATAAATGAGGCAAAAAGAGTATGTAAGGATCGGTATGAAGAGTATGTAAGCAGGTGGCGTTCTGTGGTTTCTGCCTACCCCCATGGGAAGAAGGAGTGAGATTTATGTATTTATGGATGTGAAAAGAGTATTCTTTGATGGATTAGTCATGAGCACAGGATGAATGAAAACCGATAGCCGGGACGAGACGCCCTAGAACGATATAAACTGACCTTATTGGTGATGTTCTTCAGAAAGGTCAGGTGCGTAGTACTCGCAACGGGTGTGCGACCAGGATCGTAGCTAGTGGCGTTATATTTGTATAGTGTCTGCTGCCTACCCCCACGGGATAAACGCGTAAGTAAGTACCTACATAAGTACTTAAGTATGTATGTTATATTGTTTTGCATAAAAAATTATGGTCTGTTTCTAAGCAAAAGCACAGTCAACCGCCAGAAAATCGATTCGTCTGTTTGATGTCATGATAGTGAGTTATGCCGTCTGACTCAGATGGAAATGAGATGACGCTTTTAGGCTGAGGGCAGTTTATTCAGCTGTCTGGGCCTACTTGTCACGGGGTCAGTGACCTGTCTAGCGAAGGAATATGAGGCGGCCACGTGGTTGGTTGGTTGGTTCATTTGAAGTTGGTTATGTGGGTTATTACTATGAATGGGCGGATGCTTAGAATTTTTGAGGCGGCTGACTGAAGAGTCATGACTATGAATTCATTTTGCAATTATTCTAGCCTTTCCGCAAAAAAAAATGCCGTGTTGGCCTTAAACAATCTATTAGTGAAAGTATCTTCCTAAAACCGTACGGATATGAAGAGATACAAAGAATTACATTACCCTTAAAAACACAAACTCTGATGTGGGTGAACTTGGCAGATCATTTCCCAGCAGAGCATTACAAAATGTGACGTCTATTCGCATGCGGCTGAGTTCTAGAGTTCATTATACTTAGAAAAAATAGTTCTGGCGTTTTACCTGATAAAAAGTCGTATGAAAATATGCTCTGCTAACTTCCGTTAGCAGATCAGTTTTTCCAAAATTAAAATTTTAAAAGTTAATAGGCGCACAGCGGTGAGTTCTATAGTTCCAAATACTTTTCCGAAAGAATTCTGCCGAATTAAATCAATAAAAATAAAACAATAATACTGACCTCTTACTAGATAAAGAAAGTAATTGTGATAAAAAAGTCTTGAAAGACGTAATTTCTAGGATTAAACATAGAAAACACATTAAAATGGAATTCACATATTGACAAAGTGTGTAGTAAACTAAACCAATACTCATATGCCTTGTATATGTTAAGTAAAACAGCCGATCGGACAACGGTATTAACAGCATATCATGGTCTAGTAGCCTCAACAATGAGGTATGGAATTATATTTTGGGGCAATGCAACGGGTAAAGATACAGTGTTTAAGTGCCAAAAAAGATGCATAAGAGCTATCTGCAACTTACAGAATACGGACAGTTGCAAACCGTTTTTTAAAAATATGAAAATATTAACAATGTCTTCGTTGTACATATTTGAAACTTCCATGTTTGTCAAAAATAATCTGCACAAATTTAAAAGAGTAAGTAGCCAGCGCCGTTGTGACCGGTTGCAAACAGTAGGGTCTAAAACTGCACTATATAAAAACAGTGTTTTCGTAATGGCTCCAAGGATATATAATAAATTACCGAAATGTATACGGAATGAAGAAAATGTCTACAAATTTAAAAGTAATTTGCTTTTGTTTTTATTAGACAAGACGTATTACTCTATTGAAGATTTTTTTAATGACAAATTGTGATAAATTTCCTATAAATTGACTTCCCTTGACATGCATGTAAAATTTAATTAAATTGACAGTTCTTAATTTAATTGACATTTATTCTTGTTATAAAACTAGTAATCATTTGGACTTTTGTTTTTTTTATCAAATGTTTAATTTACTATATTAAAACTACTATTTGTACACCAATTTCACTGGTAGAACATAGTGCTCGACTACAATAATATGTATATTTAAGACCTTTTATGTGTACCTATGTTTACAAATAAAAATTTGATTGATTGATTGATTGATTGAACATTTATGGCCAAGACCACAGTAACAGGAAAAATACGTAATAAAAGCATACAGGTCACAAAAGTATCAGCAGAGCCATTTCAAAAAGACAGGTAAGAAGAAATAGATTTGATTCTGTTTTTCAGATAATATGATAAAAAAATACTTTGAGTAGCACAGAGGAGCCGGAACTGATAGTTTGCTGATACAACTATTCAGAAACATGCAATAGCAACCTAGAACTCTCACCCAAGTATCAGCAGAGCATGGGTAAAGATTTGAGTAAGTCGAAATAAAAATTTCAATTAGTGATTCAGAAAGAAGAATAAAAAACCTTAAAGTAGCTATCAGTAGCCAGAACTCTTCGTTTCCTGCTGCAAATATAACAGATCTATCTGAAAACATGCAAAACAATCCTAGAACTCTGACACAGGTATCAGCAGAGCATGGTTGAAAAGTTAGATTAGAGAAATCTGGAATTTCATTCAGTGTTTAAGTTAGTATAATAAAAATACTTTGAGAAGCACAGTGGAGCCGGAACTGATTGTTTTCTGATGCAACTTTCGCTTTCGGAGAACCGTCGCTTCGAGTACCGAAAGCGAAATATTTAATAAAAGTTAGTAAAATATTTAGTAAAAAATAAATGACAATCGTAATCATTAAACTTCTGAAATTATAGTATTTTTAAATGCATCTAATATCGTAACAATTATGGTATTTGAACTATTACTACAGTAATTATAACTAAGTACATATTAACACAAACGTTTGCATGTCACATTATTATGACTAAGTGTTATGGAGCTGTTTAATTATTTATGTAAAGACCGAAATTGTACCCACACATTTATGGCAAAATAAATTGATTTGATTTGAAGAGTCTGTTTTTCTTTACATTGTTGTAACGCGAGTTGTCACGAAAATTATATTGCTGTCACACACTATGAATTTGAAAAGACTGTCTGTTTTGATTATGGCAGTACCTACGTTATGTAATCTTACATCACATCGCGTCTGTGTGTGTTTGGATAATACAACTAGCTGAATAGCTAGTTTTATTATCAGTATATACTACGTAAATGGGAGCTAGTATAGCTTATACAAAACCAAATACATATTAATCATTCGTAGTAGTACCTACTGTTGAACAGCTTTAAAAAATATGTTTATGACTACGCGTAGAAAAGACTTTGGAAACAAAATCACCCCGACTTTTGGAATAGTTAAGCATAGTCCACAATATCAGTCAGTTAAAATATTTAATAAGTTACCGCTTGAGTTAAAAAGCATATTGTACACATGCTCATTCAAGGCAAGGCTCAAGGCATTCCTATTGAGAAGATGTCTCTACTCATTAGATGATCTGTAATTCTAAACGTTTTTTTTAAACTGAAAAGTTGTATTTGTTTATGGTGTTTTATTGTTTTCCGTGCTCATGACATCTTTAAATTATTATTATTGTTTTGTGTTTGCATGGTATTTTAATCTAAATAATATTTTATAATTTTAATTGAATTGCTTGTATTGTATTTGTTATTGTTTCATGCTGTATTATATTCGAACGCTATATATATAGCTGTCCCATATAATATATTTGGACCGCGTAGGAAGTGCACTTTTCTATAAAATAGCAGTTTTTTTTTATAATTTATGAACATTTTCTATGTCTAGAATGATGTGCTTAATTCATCGATGTCCCTCACCCCTTTTTTTTGAGTTAGCATGTGCTATACACGAATAATTCACGTGTTGGTGAAAATATTGGTCAGTCAGCAAGGTTGATAGCAGACTGTCCGGAGGACCTATAGGTCTTGGACGAACACGAAATGCTTTGAAATCGATTCAATCGTGTTCAAAGCGTTTCGTAATCTACAACGGCAGGATTGACAAAAACTTTTCGGTAGCTTAACCGGTTGAATGACTTTATTACAGAAACAATTAAAAAGCCATTGTATCTCGCGTGGATCCACGAGGAAGAAGAAAACGAAGAAGGGTTAAGACCAGGCACTTTGAAATAAAAGATATTTTCTCATATAAAAGAGGATTGAAACTAAACCTCAATTTTTATAATTAAATAATCACAGATATATCGCAATATACAGGATAAACTATTCCGAAACTTAAATGTTATTGTTTGCTGGTCTTCGGTGATGCGACAGTTATTACGTGGAGCACGGTGAACAGGTTTCAAAGACGTGTTGAATAATTCAGCAAAATGCCCAGTTAGTTTGAAACCATTTGTTTCATATTCATTCACCGTGTGAAGTCTTGTTTAAATAAGCTTTCCACTTCATGAATAATCGCTCCGACTAGCAAGGATTCCCTCCTTCCCTCTTCCTCACAACTCTTAACCCACAGACTCACAGTATTTCTCTATAACAAAGAATGCAAAACTATTAGAAATCTCTAAGCAAAATACTATATTCTATAATAGTTAAGGAAAAATACTGTAAATAACATTTTACTCATCATTCACTAATGTAAACAAATAATAATTTATTCATTCGTCATTAACCAACAACGTTCAATTAGGTGAAGAGTCGTAACGAATTGCATCTACCTCACAGAAATCGAAATAATTTACTCAGTTTTCTGTGGTCTACCTACAAACTTGTATTATCTAAATAAACAAGATGAACGAGACAAGTATCGAATGATTATCGAAACATTACAAGTAATTTTATTAAAACCAACAAAAATTGTTCATTTTAGGTATTATTAATAACATATCTAAAACTAGAACATTATTTAAAAATAAATCCCCCCGTTTGTTACGCGACCAAAATATGTGATCTGTCAATTATCATCAAGCTTAATCCGCAGGCGCAGGTGAAATTCGAACTCAGGGCTCGCCGTAATCGCTTCTACCCAAGCAAGGTAACGACTAAGCTAGCATGCCGTATGTTAAGTTAGTTGAAATTATGAGCTACTATCAATCACAAAGTGAGTGTGTGTGTCAATAGTATAGAAACAACTTATAGAAGAAGGTCGTAAGTGAAACCGAAGCGTCAATCTCTTGCTTCGTGAGATTGCCTATGGACTTTGATAAATGATAAATGATTTATTTTCTTTGAGCGCTACTGTACATGGAAAGAAAAAGATCCAATAATTCCTAAGCTAAAGTTCCATTTCGATAGTACCAATGTGTGACTGTTTCAGAATTGCAATGCAAATTAACATACATTTTAGGAAGCCTCCTCACACATTTTTTATTTTTATTACCTACCTTCAGCGCTGATAGAATGTTGCTTTGTCTAGGCGCTCAGGATGTCGCCATGGAGGATGTGTAATTGGATAAAATATTAGGATTTTTAAAGAAAACAACCAATTGTACATTAATTAAGTTTATTACACGTGACTTAAATTAATTTATTCGTTATTGCTTCAATATTATATTAATTATTGTACTTAGCTCTATAGAAGGGGTCATGAGCACTCATTTAAAAAAAATTACCTTACTTTTTTCGTTATTATCTGTTATTATTGGGTAGTAGGTACCAGTTCTGAAAATGTGTTAATAACTTTGAGAAGACTTTTAATACGCAATTTTTATAAGAAGATTTCACACTCTAAAAATTAATAATCCCATTGGAAATGCATAGCGTTATTATAATAATCGATGTGCTTTTAATGTTATTGTAGCCATACTTTTAGTGTAGGATTTTCTCGAGTTGTCTTTTGAATTTTCAACAAACAATGGATGTTTGAAATAATATTACAGATGTGAGCTCATGACCTACCCTCTCACAGTGATTTGCAGATTGCAAGTGATATGAGAGCTTCTAGATTACTTTTAAAAAGAAAAACTCGATTACAGTTTCCAGGAAAGATATTTTTTGTCAAATTGATCGTATATAATTTATTATTTTCATGTGAGATCATACTAAGTTTACATACAAGCATAATTTTAAATGACAATGTTCTGGCAATAATAATAATAATATTTGTATTTAATTATTATTGTCAGATATTTTTCGTATATTGGTAACTCTTTATGGATGTAAAAATATTGTTTTAAAACATGATTTTATTTTTATTTTTAAAAACAGAGTATAACGACGTGCCTATAATTTTGGAAGAATATTTTTTCAATGTTTATTAAGTATATAGTAACTCAATAAACGGAATCAATATATTAATAAAGTTGTTTATTAAACAAGTATATTTAGTATAATTGATTTTTAAAACAAGTCTTTTAAATCTTTTAAAACAACAGAACCTATGAAAGTGAAATAGTTAATAAAATCTTCCACTGACAAAAGGCTGTATGTCCAAAAATGTACCGTTTATCCCACAATTACAAGAACACATCAAGCAGTTATTAGTGTTGATATTATTAATATTATAGTACCACGAATACGACCACTTTCTGAATTACCTTTAAAATTCTCACTTAAAAACTAATGACTTAATTAATAACACTATTACACACACAAGTCAACAAGAAGGGTAATAGATAAATTACTTTTTTAGCATTTAAAATATCTATAATTCCAATAACAATATCACATACATAATAACTAGACAGTAATTGTATTATAATAATTATAATATAACAATCAACAATTACATTCGATGATACAATGGTGTAATTATTATTATTACTTATAATTAATTCGTACATTATTATTTTTTACTTATGTGCGTAATGATTGAATAATGATCACGGTAGCGCGCATAACTTATTTTATTATAATAATTATTATTGAAGATATTTTAATAATATTATTAAACATAGAAGTTAATAACGACATTAAAATTTGTCCACGCTTAGTAGTTATTAGGAAATATAAAGAGTCACATACTAACATGTATAGAATAGGATAGATATAGTCATGTATTATATTTCTGCTACATACAGTATAAAGACAGCTTGATAAGTGACTTTAATAGATTTCTAAATTCACTATTTAATTATAATAATATAATAATTATTATGTGCCATACATACTAACACTGGTCGATATATAAAAAGCCGTTTACTATGTCGCATAGCTTTTAAGAGGGTACCTTAAAAGTAGTTAACAATAAAAATATTGCTATGAAATATTTTCTATATTCAACAAATAATATTCTTTTATTTCGCGTTATACGTATCTCTAAAAAGGGTAAAACTATCGTAACAAAAAACGTTGGACTACAAATTTGTAAATGTTTTATCAAAAATGTGTTCTTTTGTACAGTGACGCCACGATTTCATTATTATTTTTCAGTCCTTGTTTTATTATTATTAAATTCAAATAATAGCTATTATTTAATAATAATGTTAACGTATTGATAACAACAATTCTTCAGTCAGTCATAATTCTTACAATTTTTTGTCAACTATTGGGTTTTTCTTAGAGAATCCCTTTTTTATTTAAATGTTTTAACAGCTTATATTTTTGTAAAATGAACACCGTAGAACTTTCGAAAATACTTTTATTATTTAACTCCTGAAGATAAGACCAATATTGTTCTTCAAAATTTTTTCAAAGATTTCTAATTATTATTATTTTCTTTTGAAAAGATTTTTTTTTCAAACCTCCCCCATCATAACGCCACTATACAAAATAAACAGCACGTTATACAATTCGAAAATTGGATAAAATCAACAAAACGTTTACAGATGCCTTGTTTTTGGACAATCCTTAAACGATCACTAAAAGTAACTTATTAATAGAGTTATTAAGCTTTTTGATGCGGACACTGGAGTTGAGAAAAGTTATTTATTTTCATCAAAGTAACAATTATTATTATATAACATTTTTTTTTTTGGATATTTCAGTTTTTGTAAACATCGAGAGTTTTCTATAGAATTAGATTTTGTTCTGCTCGATTGCGTAGATTTCAGAAGAAAGTTTTTACGTACATAACCACAATGTAACACTAGACCTGAATTTAGCTCACCCGTGTTTAATGTCTCACTCACTAACTCACTTTTTGTAACTCATACGGCCTTATCATACGTTCCTCTCACAATGAAAATGATGGTGAGGATAAAAAGTTTCTAAAAATGTACGTAATCGAGCAAAACTTAAGACTTATTTTAGCATAACCACTAATCCTGTCTACCCGCTAAAGCAAATTATAAGTGGACGTAACGAACATCTCATGATGACCATTCTACGAGAATAACTACAAAGAAAACAACTGTATTGTCTTTGTCCCTGTATGTCATGAGTCTATGGTGTGGACACGGTTACGCAGATTCTAGAGCATTTTTACTATAAGAAGAAAAGATGATTTACAAAAATGTAGAGCTTTGCCGGAAATCTCTAGAATTTTGTTAAAATTAACAGTAACATGAAAACAAAAATGTTTGGAATTGGTATTCTTGATAAACATTTCTTAAGAGAATATTTTTTATCTTCCAATGGAGCAATTTCTATAAAATTTGGAATTCCACACTGATCCAATCTAAACAGGACTTTCTTCCCAATATTTCACAAACAATTTTATTTTGTAGAATTAAACAAAGAGAATTAGACAAAACCAAAAAGTTTAAGCCTCAGAGAACAATAAAATATCATCATAGTTAAAATGAAACCAGTGGATATTCAGAATGTAGATAAAAATAACGACAGTGATACAGTGAGTCACTACTGCTATTGACAGCTTTCCCACTAAAGTAAATTATAACTACGGTTCACAAATGGCGACAGATAAGTCTTTAATAGAACTCGCTTTAGTGTTTTCGATTAAAAGTTTCCACGCAAAATCGTTAGCAGAAATAGTTGAAGAACCTGGGCTACATCAGTATGCACTATTACCATTTAGGTTTACGCTAACTTGCAAGGATGAAGATCTAAGGGAGAGAGATCTTAGAGATAATATCCAAATGACTTTAATGAATAGATCGATTTGTCTCGAATAACGTTGATATCTTCAATTGAAGTCGCAGGGACTGTTTCAGATTTTTTGTTATAATTCCTTAAAATATGCTTGTTAGAAAATGTTAGAAATACTTGCCCAGTATCTTCTAGCCCTCGTTTGAGGGTCTCCTTTTTCTTATCGTTTTCTACAAATTTTAATCCTTTTTTGCTTACTTTCGTTACATGAAATTAAGCTTCGAACTAAAGCCAGTCCTGTTAAAAACAATTCACAATACTAAGCCGACCCTAAGATAAGTGACAATCTCAATAAATACACATTAATCTTCCTAACCTATAATTACATTAATATTGTCTAAATTACATTCGTCCACACAACTACAACCACCTAGCGACAGATTATATACATTTATAACAAAAATAACTAACTTTAGCGTAGTGATTCGTTATCCGATATGTTAGGCAGTATGTATCTAGGCCACATTTTATGTTCGTAGTGATCGTTTTTGGCGTAAATACATACAAAAAAACTTCCTTGTTTTCACCTGGTAACTCTCTAAATTCATTGTTATATACAACAGATTTTCGTATATTTTTCTTTATTTTTAATATTCTCTTGAAATGGTCACATCTACTAAAAAAATAAGTGAGTTTAACAAGATGATTGTGAAATTAATTCTCAGAAAAAGTATGTAGTTAATGCAATTGTACAAAACCAACTCAACTGCTTTATGTATATACATTTACGCCAGAAACTGTAAAAGCAATGAAAGTTATAATGATAGACCTTAAGTTTAGCTTGGTTATTGATTCATTGTACTCAAAACATCGTTATTGCAACATCGAAATATATACGACGACTGATATTCTGATATACGAGATAAATAAATTGTAATTTGCTTCCATCCTTGATAAAATTGGGAATCATACCGACAAACTGCGGTTAGTGATCTCTCAAATAGTGTATCTTATCTTTGACCTCTCTTCTCTTACTTTAAAGCTGCCTTCTTTTAGGACTCCATGCTTCTCCAACTTCACATCCTGTCCATCCATCACAAAGATGTCACTAATATAAATCCTTTCTTCAAAGATTTAAAGCAAATACTCCACCACGTGAACCAACCTGATAGACAGATTATGACACGACAATTGATTATAAATAAAGTCTAGTTCTGAGGTAACACAAAGTCAAGGAACTGAAGTTACAAGCACACGAAGACATAAATGATATATTGAGCGAAGCATCGCATTAAGTACTATACTTAACATATACGTTTATAGTAAAAATCCAAGACGATAAATTGACAGCATTTCCAGTAACACTAATCGTATAATTATGATGTACAATAGTAATTGAGACGAAAGCCTTAAGACTAAAGGCAGAAGACCACATCGAAGCTTGGGTGAATGAACTTGCTGATTAGATAGATAGACAAGCTGTAGCAAAAAGTTTTATAACAAAAAGCAGTTACTATCCTTAATTTATCAAAAGAGGATAAGTAATAGCTTGCCAATGAAATAGATTGCATAATAATCTCACTCAAAGTGCAAACAATTAAGAGAACGTGATTAAATTTCTAACCAGTGAGATCATCGAAAGATCTAATTATGAGATGTAATAAAAAAATTGAGAAATTTGAAAATAGAGAGGCAAAATAAAAAGGAGCTGCAAATTCATTCACCGCAGCATCACACAACTAGCAGCCATAAAAAGTGATAGAATACAATATCAAAATGATTAATATTAGTACAACAATTTTACGTATAGAGATTTGTGATAGGTATACTAGTCTAGACAGAAGAGAAGTTATTGCACATTTCTGAGGGAACCTTTGTTTGGTCCTATTATTTTTCTGGTACTACGAGTATATGAAAACCCAATTGCTTCAGAAATAATTCTAGCTCAGTAAGGTAAGCCACACACTCGAAATACATTCACGACAGAACTAATAATCGTAACTTGCGTGACACTGAAATTATCACATGTGCAAGGGACCTTATCTTAACTATTTAAATTCTTCAATATTTATGTTAATTACAAAGATCCAACGGGTCATGAGAATATGAAGGTTTGAAAGAATTTACTTCTAACGGTTCTAAATAAAACTATTGCTATCGATTCTCAAATAACTCCGTATCACATATTAGACGATTTCATTGCTTTATAGGTTCGATAGAAGTCTATTGTTAATCACTTTGCGGAGAACAGAGTGCTGTTCGATCAATAACATTTATAAAACAAATTTTATTAGTGATTGCTTTATTAACATGTTCAAGTAAGATTTCAACGATGATGTTTGCATTAGGTTTAGGATTTGCATTTGCTTTTGTATTAATATCTTAGAATTCCTTTCTTCGTCGATCTGTTTAGTATATTTATCTTACTCAAACATGTTCCAAAATAGCAAGTTTAATGTGTGCATAAAAACTGAGTTAACTCTTATTTCCAACACAACAATAACGGGTTTAGAAATGTGACATTCAAAATTTTAAATCCAACTTTGAATTTCATATTTCCTTATCACATCTTGGACCCGAGTTTATTTCAACAGCAACATGTAAAAACTAAATAATATTAAAAAATATTTTTGGTTTTCTCTGTTCTAAATCATAGGCGTCTTGGGAATGAAACTAAAATCTGACTCTAAAAGTACTATTATTATCTTCAAACTAGGTCCCTCAAGTAGGTAAACAGCCAATCTCCAAAGATCTCGAAATACTTCGCTAACTATCTCTTTTTCTCATACAAGCAATTACATATTTCGATATATCTCTCTTACACCAATATCCACTCATTCAATTACAAGTACTGAATATTCTACAAATTGTTCTATCAAAATCTTTATTCCGATTTTCAATTCCAAGACGCCTATGCACCAACATTGGGGTTTCAAAAAACAACTTATTCTAAGGATAAACAAAAATCCTTTTCAAGGATAACAAGCAATAACAAATCTGTCTTTTATTAGAGGTAACGTCATCTAAACCTAGCAACTAATCGATTTTGTGCTTAATTCGTGGTGCTCATATCGCACATTTGTTGTATTACTAAACTAGGTGTTAAAATGCTTGACTTGGATGCGGATATGTGAGACTAGATAGTAGAATTACTTTATTCGTTTCAAGAGACGAGTGTCGAGTGACGAGTTTATATACCATAGTTAAGAAGTTTGAACATTCACAATATAATTAGGTACTTTTAACGTTGATATAGTTAAAAGATAATTATATCCGCACCGAAGTTAGTTTTGATATTTTAACACTAATAATGAGAATAGCAGCTGCTGATGTATCAAGTTGATATTGCCTCGGCTTTTTACCACATCACCATACAACAACTGATTGAATTGGTGGATCTGTACTTCAATGTACAGATATTTCGTACATTATACATGGATGTTTACAAGTACATGTTATAAGTAGATTGTTGTATGTGGATGACATAATTATTTATTATAACATTGCAAGTCACGTCACGCAAATGACAAATGATTTTTATTTCAACAGCAATTTGATACACCAATAAGAGTCACTATAATAATAACGATGCACGAATCCACGGTTTCTTAATATACCAGTTTGAAGCTATCTTAAATCTAATAAATAAAAGCGACCAAACATTCAGAGAAATCGAAACAAACCCGAGAGTTAACTTGAACAATTGACCATCTCTCTGATTGACGTCCATTGATTAGTCACAGACGATCTCTCACAAATAGTTTCTATATAGAGGAGTAATGTATTGAAGATGTATTGAAGATGACCATGAACTGGATTGGAAGACTTGAGCAATCAAGATGGAATACATCGAAGAAGCTGAATATAATTAGTAAATAAATCTTCTTCGCGAATGATTTAGGTCAGAAATATATTAAAGACATTGACATCAGCATTGCTATTAAAATATCTGTAATGTTTTTGGATTATAGATTTGACAGTGGAGAGGTTATAAAGATATTATAGGTATTATAATTATTGTAAATACAAACTACGGTTATCGTTCAAACAAAATGCATCACTATTGTTACTTTACGAGTATCTTGCAAAGATTTCATATCTTGCACTATTTTTAGATTTGACTTTTATATCAATCTGGTGTTTCGTCAACTTCTAGCATCTGTTATTTTTTCTACAATTACTTATATCTTTGTAAGTTGATTATTTCGTTGTTCACATTTATTGCCAAATTATTCCGACACACTTTTAGTCAGTTTCTTAATTGGTATAATCACACTGTGTGTTCTATCAGTAAGTTCTGTATTTCTTTTGTCATTAATATGACATACATATTGCTATACATTTTCCATACTTCCTCTTCCATTTTTGTCAATTATAATTTCTTCCTATCAAATACAACATCAGTACCTTCAACATCAGATGTTATTCAATGCCTTCAATATATTTCTTCTGGGGGTGAGTTTAGTAGATGAACGCGGGGTGCAGCGGGGGTGGCGGCACTCGGGGCTGCTTGTCCAGGGGCGCGCAGCACGAGGCCTCACAGCATGGGGTGCTGTATGGAGCCGGTACCAAGGCGTACTGAGCTGGTGGTCCGTAGATAGCTGGGGCGGCTGGAAAGAGAATGATGAAGATAAATAAGCAGGGAGTAGCGGCAGTAGCATTAATAAATAACTCGATATTTAGGTTACTTGACTTTTTTCTCGTAAACCTTAAAAGATGCAAAAGATCAAGCCCAAAATCATCTTTCAATCGTTACATATGGTTACAATTAGACCGCGGTCGATCGATGTTGACTGGCATCAAAATAATAGTTCGCAAAATATGTCAAGATGTCGACAAGTGACCGCGGTCTAATTGGAACCTAAGATAACTCTCTTACATCTAAGTCACACCGAGCTGCTGGCCATAGTGAAGTAGAACATAATGTTACTACTAGAACAGTTAGTTTTAGCAGTACTCACTATCATACGGCATTGGATACACAGCGTATGGTGGAGGTGGCATTTCACAAGGCGCACAAGGTTGCATCGGGGCGAGAGGAGGGGCACATAGCAGCTGATAGCAGAGTGGAGCCTGCAGAGGAGCAGCCTCTGTGCCCAGGACTGGCAGCTGACTCATCTGGAAGTAGACGAACTATGCTTAAAGTCAACCTGTTGAAATATTTAGCATTATTCGCGGAGATGAAGTCGAATGTGCTGTGATGACAGGCATTTTTTGAAATCATAATTTTTTAATCTCATTTTTGCAAAGCACGTATGAATTTTTGGGTTAAATAATCCTCATACACGTACCTTTCAACAACTCATAATACGGAAAAATACGATTTTTATAAAATGCCAACACCATTATTGTGCTTTCCTTCTACGACGATTTTTCGACTGAATATTTCTCATGTAAACAAAAAGATATTTAATTCGGTTAGACAATTGTCATTCCAAGACTGGGGATTATTGCTCAAAACTTACGAATAGAACCAACTAAGTCCAATGTATAATGCAATTCCATCTCTTATTTTTCTTTTATTTCCTGTTTCTTATAATTCCTTAAACGATCACATCAAAGTCGTTCCATTCCCATCTAATGACACGTCATTTTTCCTATTGTTTATCAGACCATCTTCTCTAATTAATCCGACAGTAACTGATTAATATTCACCTGTTTTCTGACAGCCTGCGCCACTCGCAGGCGTCCCAAGGGAGAGAACATCACACCACCGCTCTGTAAGAAACGAGAAACATTCATTATAAATATAATCTCTTAACGTACGTTATTAATGGCTTTGTCCCTCGCTGTGATATATGTCGTGTTGATACGACGTACCTCGTTTCATAAGTAATTATCTTTTTTGTAATTATTTAATGTAGGAATACTGTTTTATTTCTAATTGTTTATTGCTGTTCTTAGTGAAACCAAGTTCTATGATTAGCCAATATCCGCCTTCTAAATCCCGTAAGTTAATAATTATTTATCATTGCATTTGTTATATGGTACTACAACCTATGTACCAGGCCACTCAGAAAGAATTGCAAAAAAGTTTTTATGTATTAGTATTTATGTAAGAGACTGGCCAGTTATAGTCTATTTTGAAAATATCATTATTTGTAAGTAAAAATAGGTACGTTCCAATTTCAAAATTTCCCTCCTAATGAGGAAACAATAGTTTGCGAGCTAATTCAAATTATCATGTCTCACAAAAAAAATGGATGGAAAAATTTTCGCGCTATGATTTTTTACGATTTCAAGTGTCGCCTGAAACTGGACGAATCGCATAATAGACTTCAAATGGCATGCATGGATGAAGGCCCTTCTAAGGTAACCGGGTATCATTGGTATAATGAATTCAAGCGAGGTCGACTAACTTTGGGATATGAAGAAAGAAGTGGTCGCCCTTTGACGGTTGTTACGGAAGAAAACGTGCTAACAGTGAAACATTTAATCCAAGACAATAGCCGAGTTATGCATCAAGAGATTCAGCACATACTGCAGTTTGGATCGGGAAGCCTTCACGAAATTCTACACGTGCATCTTCGCGTGAGGAGTATAGTTTCATGCTCGGTGCCGTACAACCTCACCGATGCTCAGAAGCGGGCCCGGGTGGAATGGTGCCGTGATATGAAATACAAATTTGAAGCAGGCTCGTCTCAGCGTGTAGACAACTTCATTATAGGTTTTGATTTATCAATACGACCCAGAAATGAAGCACCAGTCGACGTTTTGGGTGTTTCAAAACGAATCAACGCCTACCAAAGTGAAGCGATCTAGAAAATTTTGATGGAGAGCCTTTTCAATTTGACTGACTACTTGGTGTCAATTCCTTGACGGAACCAAAGATGCATCAACGCTGAATGGTATACTATCAAATGATTTGCAAAGTTTTCTCTGTTTTGAGCAACAAACAACCAAACAGGGTTCCGCGGGCTACTGCTCCACCCACGACACCGCGCCTTCGCACACCTCGCTCAAACGAGGGACTTCCAGGACAGCACGCCGGTCAAACTGGGTCACCCTTCTTACAGCCCTGACCTAGCAACGTGTGACTTCTTTTTATACGTAAAAAATATAAAAAAGGGATACAATTTTCGTCGCCAGAAAGAGCTGTCAGCGTTCGAGCAGGCTGTAAACGAGGTGTCTACGGCGGACTGGAAAAAGCAATATAATACTGTTTAATTGTACTATTAAGCTCACATTCACAACACACCCACTCTCTAACACATACTCAGACTTACAGTACACTTAAATTTTTATATTAATATCATGATAATATAATTGATTAGATTTTTAATGATTCCTATTTAGCTTCGATAATATTCCTTATGTTTTGTTATTTAATTGATCTCATAATGATGACTTTATTTTGTTTTGTTTGATCTCACGCTGTGAAAAGTGTTTCATTTTATTTGGTTCTATTTTAGTCTTATTTTAAGTAAAACATAATCGCGCCTGATTCTCCGAAATGTTCCGTTGAAATCACCAAACGACCTGGGAATGTGCTCCACGGTCCACACCCATTTTCAAAATATCAAGCTCTGCAAAACCCTGATGAGATGGATGTCCGTGACACACTACCCTAAACAAAAGACACTAACCCTTTTGAGATAGACGACCCTGCATTTCGGGCTAAGCGACATCCATAAATAAATAGGGTTCGGTCATTTGCCCGGAGAGTCCCAAATTCAGACGATTTGCAAGTATAATTTGTTGCAAAAACATTCCCTACAGGGCCTTCTGTGACCTGCCGGTAATTGGCTTCACCAAAGTATGGAAGCATGAAATAAAAGCGTTGCTGATTAGCTGGAAAAGCGCACTTATCTTGATCTGTAAAAGTTATGGTTTAAAGCTGAGTCATTGGCGCGTTTAAAAGGGCAGGAGTTCAAAGTTCCAAACACGCTTTTAGAGCTGTTTGTAGTTTAGTCATTAACAGGTCGTTTATTAGAACCAACTCAGCAGGGACTGAGTGATTGAAACCGTAAAGGCTCCCAAGAGAGTCACAATCAGCAAGTAAATAATTGTCTCATTAGTCAAGGCTTGATGAAATCTGGTCACACAAAACAAAGCAATCTATTAAGCGTGTCTAATGTATACCATGATTTAACATTTGTTTACCTTATATTTAGTTTACTCACGATGGCCTCCTTATGAGCAAAATATACTACTTGAAATATTCTACTGGAAATATACTACTGGAAATATACTTTTGGAAATATACTATTTTAAATATACTACTGGAAATATACTACTGGAAATATACTACATGAAATATACTACTGGAAAGATACTACTTGAAATATACTACTGGAAATGTACAAGTAACAGATGATCACCCATCCACGACTCGACCTTGGCAAGTGGAGCTAACCGTGGTCCCGTAAGGCTGTTTTGGCTTACCCACGAGCCCCTTCGTGTTATTTTAGTCACAGTATAAAAAAACTACCAATAAATTATCATTCTTTCCCATCCGATAAAAACATTTCTCCGCCCAATATCAGCCTATCACAGCCGTTACAAGGCACTCCTAAATTCCGGGACCCCTGGCGATAAACTTTCCCCATTTCAACCCAAAATGGAAGAAAAAATATCAACACAGTATTTATTGTCTCGGTTTCCTTTTCTACCTTGGCTCGTTCGTACATTTACCCCTTCTGGCTTCAACAATTACCAGTAAATTGATGAAAATAAAACTATCGGACTGGCACGTAGACGTGCAAGAGACATTCAACATGGATGACCACGGAGTAGGATCTATTTTGTTATATTTTTCTGTTTACTTACTCGAGTAAATTATCATTTTGTATTCACGGTTTTCTGTGACAAATAATCCTATCTTAAATTTTAGGTTTTACAATTTTGTTCGCCAAATTTACTTTAATGGCGTACAAGTTTAAGAAAACAAAGCTTTCCAACCATGTGATGGTAAAGCCATTTCGAGGTCGACCACCCAAAGGGGTGAAACCGGTGAAAGTGCTATCCACTGTAAATAATTTGCCATAACCGATTATGAATGGCGCTGACCGGAAGTCTACGAATGGTATTCGACCTAAATAGTACCTTTTTGGGGTAAAGTATACTACTTTGAAAGAGAGCATTATGTACTTAAGTGTAGTAGAAGAGACTAAAGATACGTGTGGGTCGAGGAAATGGGTTCCGTATTGGCGTTTTGAATTTTGATTTGATTTGCGTTGATTTGGTAGTCCCTAAAGCGTTTTGGAGAAATCGCGGCAGTAATGTTTAAGTCCCATGTAATAGGGGGCGAGCCTATTGCCAACAACCGGCCACAAATCCAGACTGCGACTGAGGATGTCCTGATAGAGAAACCCAATAACACTTAAACTGGGAATCGAAGAAAGGACCTCATGCTCAGCAGTAGCATTTGCGACCTGTAGACCAACGAGGCAGACTGATACTTAAATATCAATGGAAATATGCTTTTGGGGAATGTTGAATGGAAAATTGTTTTAAAGGAAACTTGTGATAAATTTAATATTTGATGTTTTTTATGATTATTGTAAATTAAAATATTTTTAATGAAGCCACGCTGTAGACAAATTACAAAGACTAAGGTTTGGTCAGCTACATATCTAAACTAATAATATAAAATTTAATATAATAGCGAAAATAATAATTAGTTTTTATGGATGTTTGTTTGTAACGCTTTCACGCTAAAACGGCTGAACTAATTTGGATAAAATTTGGCACATGGTTAGACCATGGCCTGAATTAGGACACAACATACTTTTTATCCCGATATTCCCATGGGATCGAACTTAAGCGAGTGAACCGCCGGAAATAATAAACTCTTTTAATTGTTTCAATTATTTTGAAGTAGCCATATTTTTAGTTTTTTCTTTGAATACATGAAATAAGTAGTATAGTATAATTCTCTTACTGTTTTTGAAATTTGGTTTTAGATTTTAATGGATATAAGGTAGATTATAACACTGATCCGTAAAAGATGATGCGAGTTCATCGCTAACCGATGGAAATGTCTGTACAAAAGTGTCTACATCGACAATCAATGATTTGGGCCATTTACTTAATTAATGGCCACTTAGATTGAGCGTGAAATTGGAACGTCTACAACAACTGTACTATTTAATATCTTCTCTTTGAAGACATTTTATTAGACTTAAACGTAATTAAACAAAAAGATAAATCTTCGAGAAGAAAATTCCAGTGGTGTCTATTCTTCTTCTACCTAGACTTTTTCCAACTATGCCGGTGGGGCAACCGCCCCCCATTATATGGGATTTAAACATAATTTGCGAAATGATGGTACATCTCTGGCTGACCCTTTGGGGATTAGGTGCGTGATGTTGTTGTTGTATTTATCTACTTTGTAGTTAATATAGTCACAGAAAACGTAAAAAGCAAGCAGAAACAATGAAAAATCAAAGCGAATTAAACGTTAATAATTTTGTACTTAATAACTCAGACGGTTCTACAGATTGTAACAAATCTTCTGCGGAACAAATCGTCGAAATGAGGTCAAATATTCAGAAAAAATCTCTGAATGAAAATCGATTCGACTCTCTCAGCGTTATTTGTGTCCGTATTATATCTCTGAATAAGTTATTCACGTAAGCTGAGACAACAGAATTCTGAAATAATCTCTCAGGAATATTCCTGGGAGGGGCTCGCGGCTAAGTAATAACAACTACACGCGTCGATCGAAGGTGAAGATGGGTGACCGTCTATTTCATATCGAGACCTCTCCGTGCCACGGGAAGCACGTTAAGTCGTTGGTCCCGACTGTCATTTGTAGATGTTTCACAGTAGTCAGAAGAGCAAAATTCTGACAACTAGTCTTACCAAGAGCATGAGGTCTCAACTCGAACAAATTGTTAACAAAATAATCATAGATGACAGCTTAAGTAACCATTTTAAAAAGCTTTAAACGGCAGAATTTGGGTTGAATTAAGATTGTTATAAATCAAAACTTCCTTGTTTAATGCTGATTTGTTTATTTACACTCTGTTTGCACGTATTTCCAACAAAAAACATGAATGAAGCCTTTAACTTCAATTCGACCCACCTGCTAATCATTTGGTCTATAGCTCTTTGCAATAGATGGCGTTTTACTCAATGTGCCCTGAAATCACAGTGCCCACTGTCGTTAGTAATTTAAATCAAACAACTTTATATGTTTATCTATTACTTTCCATAGAAATTTAAAAGAAATCTAATAACATGTTTTTTCTGAACTCGGAACTAAAGGATTGCACGAAACACGTTAAAAGTAGGTCGACTCGTAGATGGCGTTGTAAATCTACAGTGTCTGGCAATTAGTGAGTCGCTGATGCTGCCATCTGTTAATAAATTGGACGATGTAAAATAGCCAGCTCAATAGCCAGACTTAGGGAGGTGTCATTTCTCTGTATGGGATTGGGTATCTGTACGTAGTATTATATTATCTGTGCCAAAGGGTATCATGTTACCCAGTAACTGGGTTGTGGTGGTCAGTTAGGCAGTCGCTCCATGTAACCAATGTACCGATGTAACCAATCTATTGTAAACATAATTTGATTTAAAAGTAAAGTTTCTTACCCGTTCTTCTCCATAGGTACCTACTACGCTTTGGAATGGGCAACTAGAATCATTTTTCTGACCAACCGACCTTGACAATTCAAAAGTACCTGTAATTGGTTTATTTGAAATAAATGCTGTAGTAAAATACAGCTTATCTATTCTGTAAAAGTCTCACCGTGAAAACTTTGCGCCGATTTCAAAAATGAAACTGAACGTGTTCAGCACATCTAAAACGTGTTCAAGAGCTGTCAGCACAACTTGCTGAGTTTTTCTTGATAAAATTAGTAAGATAACTAGCACTTTGCACACAACTTCATCCGTGTGGATTTCGAAAAAAAAAAGTTGCCTTTGTTAATCAGACATAATTTCGACTTCTATTGGTAAAACAATTTTTCAAATCGGTCCAGTAGTTTCGGAGCCTATACAATACAAACAAATAATCAAATCTTTCCTCTTAATAGATAGATTACTATGTGTAAATACTTCTCGCGAGCCTGCTTCACTAGACTTCACTATGTAAATTTCTAATAACTGCTCCCAAATAATGGTGTTTAATTTTTATTTTTTATTATTAGATATGGACTTTTACATATCTCTGACATAATTCTTTCATTATTTGACATTATATACCTACAATTTTTAATTAGTTTTTGATTTTACTTTATTAGATTATTTTATATTTTGTAAATGTGAGAACGTCGTAGGCCCTGTGGATTATAAGTTTATAGACAATTGTCTATTTGTTTAACATATGGTACTTGTTGACAGGCCTACACTGTCCTCCCATACCTGTTAACACTGTAATTGGAAAACATTGTAAAAGACAAATATTTTTAAAAGAGTAACCATGGAGTTTCTTGCCGGCTCTTCTCCATGGGAAACGACCAATTGGAACCGTGCACCTAGAATCTGACGTTTCATAAGTGCCCATGTAGGTCTATGTGAAATAAAATATTTTGATTTTGATTTGATTTGATTCACCTCGAGCGGCGGATCATAAGGCCTTAACTTTTCACGGTGACATTTTAACAGAATACACCGTCTGGTATTCAGTAGCATCCGGTCAGACTGGAAACCAACTCAACATAGTTTGTAAAATGCTGGGCAGATTGATTTTTGTTGTCGGATTTGAATAAGTCGTTATTCTGATTCAAGAAATACAACGAACTTACTACTTAATATAACTGACCAAACGAATCCATCCTGAACTCCTAAAAAGAAATCCCATGACTTATTCTTTTCCTTAAAACATTCATCACATGGTCCTAAAAACTTTGACAATATCATATTCATACAGAATATCGAATGAGGCGACAATAGTCGAGTGTTCACTCCACAAATTTGTCAGTACTTTTCACCCTTATGCCCTTTGTAGTAAGGTTGGAAGTGGTCAGGTTGGAAGTCAACCGTAACTGTACCGACAGTACTTTAGATTCTGCATTGTATGACGTGTAATATGCCCTCAAAGTTCTACAAAAAACTTTGCCAACAATGCCTTCTCTACAATATTCTCTCGGCTGCTGCTGATTCAGTGATTTCGTTATAAAAAATCGGTCAAGCGGAACGGAATTCTATCCGCAGGGTTCGGGGAGGTTTTAGTAGACAGTGCTGATGAGTTGATGATTTTTTTGAGTGTGTATCTACACCGCCACATGCGAACTCCTACATCATTGACGTCATGCTAAATCCTAAATCGCGCAAGTGGTGTTTACGTACAACGTCTCGACATCAATCGTTGGGCAATTGCCCACCTGACACGACAGCCGTCTGGTCCGAGGATCCTCCCATTTCCATTGAGTATGCGTGAACTTTACACCCAGTTCCTCATGTCTCTATATGCCCAATAAAATTTGAGTAAGTAATTATGATGAGTATGTAACTACGTAAGTTTTTTAGTATATTTTACAGCTTCATAAGACAGCTGTATTACTTTTGATATTTCGCGTGAGTAAACGAGAGAACGAATGAGAAGTACCTGCCTAATATACCAGTGTGTTATGTTCTGGGAAATCCTTTTTACAGAATACATGATTAATTGCTATGAAGTCGAGTCGACCTTTACATAAAGCAGTTTTTTGCAGAAAATAAAATTCTAAATGAAAAATTATTTTATTTCTGTAAGTAGGTTTGTACAAACACTTCTTCCTAAAACAAGAGGAGGTCGGCATTTCCTATTTGACTACTCCGACTTTCTAGATTGTGTTCCTTTTCATTTGTTCCTTTTCTCGTGCCATTCCAAAGGCATTAACCCCGTACATTTTCACAGGCTCTTTCTTAATTATTTTTAACCCAACATTTTAAAGAGCGGAGCCCTAAAAAGTGTTCTCATGAAAAGGTCATTGTTTCTTATTGTAACATGAAAATTTAAGGAAACCTTTTGAGGATGTTTTCCGCAGAATTTTACGGAAAGGATTTTAATACTTGTAAGGATTATACTTTGAGGTTGAAATTGTGGCTGTCGTTAAAATAAGAAACAATTTTATTAGGATTTTTATTAACATGTTTTGTTTGTAAATGTTGGTTGGTCAAAGGGCATAGTAGGCGGAAAGATAAGTGTCACTAAAATGTTAGGTGCTCTCTATAAATAGTTATCTTATAGTTTAGTGTATCTTATTTTTGTAGTTAATTCATGTCTGTGTGTCACCAGCAACCGATTGCGTATCAAACCATCAGTAATAATCGCTGTAATTTTGACAGTTCATCAACATTCATTGCGTAATTTACGTTGTTGAGTACTTTTGCCATTAACTGGATACAAATGCTGACTCTGGACTCAGAAAATCCTGATGAAAAATACCCAAACAAACTTTTGAAAAAAATACGACGGATACGGAAGAATATACAAATACTTTCTCTGATGAATCTGTATTTTGTCTTTTCTTCCGTCGACAAACTCAAACTCAAAGCATTTATTTGAATCAAACCATTTACAGGCACTTTTGGATTGTCAAGGAGTCGGTCAGTCAGAAATATGAAGCTAGTTAGTTGCCCATTCCAAAGCGTAGTAGGTACCTATGGAGAAGAAAGGGCAAGAAACTCCAAGGACACTTTTTTAAATAATATTGTTCTTACAAAAATATTAGTTACATAATTAAGGTTGATCCTCTAAGTGAGAACGACGTACAAAAACCGTACACGTTAAAAGCATCCAGAGTGCAGCAAAAAATGAATTTAAAAAAAAAAAAAAAAATATTTAAAATAAGTCGTGGCAGATAAGAGATGACTAGTCCCAACTGACGGCGCCCGCTCACGAACATGACGCATGGATTAGCACCATTCAGCTCAACCATTTTGAAGGGAGCTAAATGATCAATTACACGCGCCATCGTCAGCGAGACATTTGAGTGAGCATGACATACTATCAGCCGCCAGGGCACAGTGAAGTCCGTCATTCAAAACCAGATCAAGCAAAGTAGATTTTGTCAGTAGCAGTCCAGAGTCTGCATTTGTATCCAGTTAATGGCAACAATTGTCGTGACGGCGCAGTGGTTAAAGACCTCGCAAGTAACAAGGTGACATTTTCGATTCATGTGTACTTCCTGAGTTTATCTTGGACTTTACTGACATCGGTGAAGGAAAGACATCGTGAAGAAACCTGCGGGGTAATATCGTTACACATGATCAGTAGTAATCGCTTTCATTTTGACAGTTCAACAACATTCATTGCGTATTTACGTTGTTGAGCAGGCAATTTTTTCGAACACGTGAAGCAATGGATTAGCAATTTCATTCATCATGACTGAGATTGTTATTAATTGTGTGTTGCGCAATTTGGGTGCAGTTCTGTAAATAATCTGGTTTAAAAATAAAATAAAAATGAGCAAAGATCTCCTTTATGTTGAGCTTCATCAGAAGATCACTAACGTCTCTCCTAAGTGTGATGATTTTGGCAAAATATAGACTTGTAGAATGTATAGAGATTGGGAACCAGAAGACGGACTTAGTCGAAACAGAAGTTGAAAAAAATATAGACATTGGCGTATTTCAAGACAAGACTTTAAACAGTGTTCATTATTCAAAGAGGCCTTTTGAATCTAAAGTATTGTTTGAATTTTCGCAAGTATTTAAATCTTAACATTGCTTTCATTGTGCCTACACTGTAGGTACAACCTTTTATTTTGATTGGTCTGTTCCTTAGTAAGAGAGCTGTAATTAAAATACGAAGTAGGCTACTCTTGGTTTATATCTGTAAATAATTGAATCCAGAACATTCTTCATTCCTTTAAGATATTCGTAAATTGAACAACTCAAGAAAGCCAAGAAACCTAAATCTACCGTTTTTAATTTACTTAAGATTTATACAACTTTATTTTATACTAGATTCTGACGTGGATTTCGTGCGCGTAGCACTTTCACAGATACACATTATAATAAAACAACAGCCACATTTTATAAGATTCCCTCGGCCCCCGACCCACCGCGTCGCATCGCATCGCCCGCCCGAGCTCTTACTTCGTTTCGCTTAGCGTTCTTACTTCGTTTCGCTTAACGTTCTTTCTGATTTTTTTTCGCTCGAAGCATAATTTAATAGCCTAACCTTCCTCAAGAATTAGGCTACAAATGCAAGAAAAAAAAATCGACTGGTAGTTTCCAAAGATAAGCAAGTTCAAACAAAAAAGTATTATTCAGTTTCATTGTATTAGTATAGACTTCATCTTTCTTTATTAATCAAATAAAACAAGACGCGAAGTACTGCGAAAGAAACATCAAAGTTTATGTTGATGTTACAAAAGAAAAAGCTTTCCAAGATTTACAATCAATAACTTGTAGGCCCGAGCTATACGAGAATAGGTCATGCCTATAAAAGACTAGCGAATCGCGGCTTCATCCGCGTGACATTTCTTTTTTCCCCGACACACCCCGTCGCGTCGCATCGCATAGCATTCGAATTCGACTGGTAGTTGTTGATAGGTTAGCGCGTTCAAACAAAAAAAAAACAAACAAATTTTATTATTAGTACATAGATTAGCCTGTCAGTAGGGTTGGTAGCAGAAGTATTGAAACTCGCGAAGATTCTTACATCATAGAAGTAAGAATTTATAGTTTTTATTTAAATCTATGAGGAAAATGCAGTGATTTACTTCTTTGTATGGAAGAAAACGTTTTCTTCTCTACCACGTAGAAAGTTGTTAAGAAATGGAAGTCTCATTCAAATCTTAAATTCATTCATTCATTCATTGACAGACGCACAACGTAAAGCTCAACAGTTCCGTTCGTTCGTTCTCATCATTTTGCACGACCTTCACTATGGTTTTCAACCAAATCGATTTACATGTTGATTTTGATCGACAAAAAAAACAACCGACTTCCTTAAAAAAACCACAGAGTGAAAAGTAACGATAGGTTCGGAAGACAGTGGCTAAAAACGAAAATACAAAACCAAAGCCACCGACTTCAAAATTATATACGATATTTTATATGTGCTTATGTTCAGCAGTGAGCATTAATATTCAGTCAGAGAAATTCATTACAATGCAAATTGACTACCAACTATTGTCCGTTTCAAATCACAACTGTCTTTTTTTAACAGTTTTATTGTATGAAATGGCTATAATAGCACGGCAAATTGACGTTTTGTTTTAAACATTTATTTGGTGTAAAGGTGTCTCACTTTTCCATACGTCTTTGGCTGCTGCCTTTTCCGGCTAATCATTCAAGAACGAGTCTAGGTCGTCGCGCCTGCGTTTCTGAGAAAATGTCGCGGCGGGATTTTACACGCACTGGATTTTCAACTCTCGTTGTTAGGTTAGGTCTGTTGGGTTCTTAATGCTTGGTGCATTAAGAATCCAACAGACCGTGACAGTGGATCGCGTCGCATCAGCTGCGCGTCGACAAAACAAAGTGTTGGATTTTCAATTAAGTTAACAAATAAACGGTCAGGGTTTATAGAATCTTACTTTTCATTTGAAAAAACGAATCATTATTTTCCACCAATGGTCAATCACTATTCTGTCAATTTTACTAATAAAAACTTACAAGTAGAATTCGTTTCCCAATCCGTTAATAAAATGGAAAGTATATTTTAGCAACGGTCTTGTTCATACAGGATTGAAAGCAATGTTTTATCGTGCCCACTAAATAATGTACAGTGCGAAAGTGCGGTTTTGTGGTTTCAGCGAACGCCACGGATTAAGCAAAAACATTTCTGTATGACAGCCATTTTATCGGGAGTGAGTGAGATAGAGGTATAGTTTATTGATAGATTTGTATAAGACTAAGGGAGACAGTGAAACGGTTGTCACACGTTTCCTACCGTAACCACAATTTGGTGAATATTATTATCGTCAAAACTGATCAGTATTATAATCATATTATGGTTTAAGAATCTATTAATAGTTGGTTTACAAAATTAACAAGATCCCTTTTCAGCCTCCGCTTCATAACCAATGGATTTGGAAGTCTAAAATTAATATTATAATAACCACAAGATTTTGGTACAGGGATGTTTAGTAGTGATTCCAAGTCAGACATAACAACATACTTAAATACTCGCCGATATTAAGTAGGTTTACTACTGATTATGGTTTTAATAATATAAAGATGACATAACATCTAGCTTTATACAAATATAAAGTTGAATATAGTAGGTAGGTACACCTAAATTTAATTTAAATCCCACACAAAACACTTTCAAATAAAAATGTGTAAAATATAAACTTCGGACAGATTTATGTTCTGTGTTAAAAGAGAAAATACAAGAACGTAACAATAGGAACCTCAATGAGCTAGAGGTGCACGTACTGTCGTTTTTATTTTAATAATAGGCTTGAAACAGGGCTGGGAGTAGGAGGAAAATGTTTCTTGATTAATACAATATTTTTAATGGGCTCTTCTGTACTATTATTATAAAGATAATTGATTTTTGTATGTTTGTGTGTAACGCTTTCACGCTAAAGCAGCTGAACGAAAAAAAAATGGCACATTGTTAGAGTATGACATGACCTGGATTCGGACAAAGGATACGTTCTATACCGATATTGCCACGGGATCAAGACTTATGCGGTCGAAATTGCGGGGCGCGTCTTTTATTTTTTAGAAGACTCGGAAAGGAATTTGTTTCAAAATGGCTTCACACTGTCGCTCCCTCACCGTATATTTAAGTTTATAGAGACAGTTATCGGTCTGTAGGTGCCTCACGATGATCAAACCATTTATCCTTTCACAATTTGACATCTTAATTGAATTTATTGTAATTTTTATACTTTGGCATCTTACTCATTTATACTCCAACATTGAATGATACTTTGATAAACTAACTAAATTGTGTGTGTATGATATTTGATATAATTTTTAACTCAACTGACATGCCTCAAATGTTGTGATGGCCCAGTGGTTAAGGCCTCGCCTCACATCTACGCGGTTTAAATCCGGGCAAGTTACAATGCAATTCATATACATGTACTTTCTGTGTTTATTTTGGATATTAGATACTGACATCGGTACAGGAAACCTAGACTTATAGGTACAGTTAATATAAATATGACATCGCCAACCCGTCTGGAGCAAGCATGGTGATCAATATAAAAAATTAAAAATATTTTATTTCGGACCCATAACGTCCATTTGGTTTACCATTTGTATACAAACGACTTAGAAACTAGTGTTAGTACTTACAACTAACAGAGAATCAACAAACTATTTATTACACCACAGTGGCATGTAGGCTTATCCAATGCCCCAGTATGGGGCTGACCCACCATCTGCTGTAGCATTCAGAATGCTGTTGGGGCTGACGCGCACCCTGCGCATGATGGAGGCGCATTGCTTGCGCATGATGGCGTGAAAGCCATCTATTCCCGCCTCTGCGAACATGCCCGAAGCGCTGCAGTAGCGCGGCAACCCCATCAATGCTCGTGCCTTCTCTGTATGAGAAGAAACCTTTGCCCTGCAGTGGGGCAGTAACAGCCTGATATTATATGCCTCAAATTGTAATTTTATTCATATTCATTATCAATAATGTTAATATTGACCTAATAATTGATGTACTGTAAGAAATGTATGTACCAATATTCGCACGCCAAACTTAAATGTGATGATACCATTGACTTATATTGAGACCATAATAGTGTACCATATTCTGCCAAATAAATGATTATGATTCGCAAATCCGTATCAGACGAAATCCGGGTAGAAAAATCTAGGAACACTTTCACTCCTTTCAAAATACCTTACAGTACAATAAGTTACGATGATACATAAGAACGAACTTGTACCATTTTTGATAGTTCGAGGTGGTCTCAAAATGTTGTGATGTAAATATATTGGATGTGATCCCGCATAAACATACCAAATATGAATAAAGTTAAGTGAGTTTTTCGATAAACAAGCCCATAGCGACACAAACAATAATGTTTGTCGAGTTATATCTGAAAATGGAAGGATAATAATAGTGAATGTTTATCGGTTATGCTTCCTTGACTTGAAGAGCGTTTATTTATTGGATCTTTAAAAGAGGCTACACAGTTACATACAAGAATACAATATCACTGTGCGCTAATAACTAAAGAAGACCACATCGCTCACTAAAGCGACGGTTTCCAACAAGAGCGGTGGCCGCCACATACGTCCGTGATGCCCAAATACAGAGCATTTTTTGACACTTAAAGAGCATGGCGACGCATTAACTGTTCATACAAACATAATAACCAAACCATTTGAAATTTAAGCATATTTCCACCATATTAGGATTATATTCGGAATGAGACAGTGTTTATGTAGGTTCCTATATCTTTTATTTCTCCAAAATATTTAACTAAAATTAAGTTTAAACTAATTGTATTTCGCACATTTTTACAGCGTAATTAACATGTTTTCTGTACTATAAACAACAATATCTGTAATGTTGTTGTATTTGAAACATAGCTCCTAATATCAAGTCACGAATAATCGAAAAAAAAAAGATTAATGTTTAAGTTTTCATTCATCAGTTTTGGCATTACGGAACACATCAAAATTTATCATACATTTCCAATAGTAGTAAATATTTTTTCAAGTGGCAGCTTTTCATGACGTCCGTTATAAATGTGACGGACATTCTCTTTTAGGAATCCGTAGCTCTAGCCCACGTTTGCGCGGACGTAAAATGAACGCGGCGGGATTTTATCGCGCACTGGCTTTGCAACTCTAGGTGTTGAACTGAGCAAAATTGGACTGGACAAATTAATTTAAAAAAAAAAAAAATCTTACGAATTTAAACAACTTTCACGATTGACGATGCCCCACTAACTAATATTCAAATGCTGCTACTCAAAATTATATTATTTTAGAAAAGACGTGTTATCACTTTGCCTTAACCGGACATCTAACCCTTTGTTTTTTTTTGGCTTGGAAATCATCAAATGACTTCTCCCACTCTGGGTGAAGCGGGAGGGTATGTCAGACTTTTACTGACTAAAACCCACCCGTGTTCCTTCAGTTGTCTGTGCCAGGGACACGGTTTCTCTTTCGAACTTCCGTCGACCCTGAGGCGTCGGCCCCTATCGGACTCCGTCATTTAGTGCTGACATCTCTTTGAGGCGCGCGTGGAACACGAGGCGCAAGGCTCTCTCCTTCACGCGTTCCGCCTCCTCCTTCGCGAGCATTACTGTTTCGCAGAAGGTGATGACTGCTTTCCATTCCCTCTCGCTCCGTACCATGGCCTGGACCAAGGCCGGACGCGAGAGATCGCCGCTGCCGATCGCCTCCGCGAGGACACGGCGGTGCTCCAACCAAGCTGGGCAGACCTCCACCGTATGCTCCACCGTGTCCTCCGGGCAATCCACACAATGTTGAAACCCGGGCGTTTCCTCCCGCATTATGCGAAACAGGAACCTCTCGAAACACCCGCGTCCGGTGAGGACCTGTGTGAGGCGGAAAGTGAGGACGTCGTGGCGCCTCTCCAACCACTCCTCAGAGAGGGGACTTATCGCCGCTATTGTGGCGTGCCCAGCACTGGGTTGCGACAATTGCACCCTCCATGTCACCATGAGAAGCCGCCGGAGCTCAGTCTGCTGTACCGTGATTTCTCGCGGCAGCGGAGTTACACCTCCGTTTTTGCCTCCTCGTGCAACTCATATACGTGCGCGAGAGCTTTTGCCTCCAGATCCCATGGCGGGATCCAGCAAGGAGGCTCGCCGCCTCGCAGGAGACCGTGCGGTATCCCCGGACCAGCCGGATGGCCATGACCCTTTGGGACGCGTTTAACCGGCGGGCCGGTCGGCGCCTCAAGGAACGCGCCCACACCGGTGCCCCGTAAAGGGCCATGGACCGCACGACCGGACATCTAACCCTGGACCCTACTTTTTGCAGTTGTGCTTTAACCACTACAATCTACGTCATTATACCTACATGTAGGATTAGTACTATGTAGGTATAATAATGAATAGATATTATTCCTTTTTATAAAAAACGTAATATCAGTCTATTTTCCAGGGGTAGGGGTAGGCACATATATAGATCTGAACAGCTCTGCCTGGCTGATGGTATTAACAATAACACAAAAAAAACTGATACCTCCACATTTTTCACAAACTACATTATAAAGCTACAAAATTATAGTCTAAATCCAAGATTTCAGCACCCAAAACCGCCATATTGTAAATATGCGACTACATTAACCAGCCCTGAAGTATTTGCTTTATTACTGAAAGCTTTTGCGTCCGCATTAAATGGCGATCGTTCATACTTTTAGTTTCATTTTTACAATTGTTCTACTAGTATTCGTTCTCAATATTAATGGAAATGTTACTGATTTTGTGTAGGTAATTATAAAAATGTTGAAAAAGATTTCAAGTCAGTTTTTGTATTTTCTTGTATGGATAGTCATTCAATTTAATATCTAGTGTGAACAGTTGGTTGTGTAGATAGACAAACTGTGTAAAAAATATATAAACCTATGTACACGTTGACTCGAGTAATTGCTACATTTAATTCTGTTTTGGGAGACTTAGCCAACATTGTCCAAGTAAAACGTGCTAATTGAATGATCTGTGAAGTTAAGCTGCACTTTTCATGGTCAGTCTAAGGATCATTTGGTACACATACAATTGTCTCGAACTCGGTTGTCATAAATTATGTGTGTGCCAGGTGCCTATCAGCAATATGTTTACTTTGCATATTTGTAAAATTATTGTTTAAAGTTGTAACGAGTAATAAAAAAGTCTGAAGGTCTGACAAACGGTCTAACCATCGAAAATCATGTAAATCATGGCATTTAAAATCCATACAAAGTACGTAACGAACTAAACGCGTACAGCAAATAACCAAACTCAAATACCTCAAAATTATTTACCCACAAAAGGCTTACCAAATATTTCGCTCACAGGAACTTGGTAAAAATGCCTTAGAAATAAGACGAAGGGTCTTATAATACAGGGAGATTTATCCCAGGGTCCCCTTATAGGGCAAAGGGTTCAGAGGTATTAGTTTGACTTTGTGATTACTTGGCCCAAAGTGATCGGAGGCGCAAGCGCGAACGCGCTGAGCAACCGTGACGTAAATTCGAACGATCTTAAAATTGGAATGTTCGCTTCGAAAACAGAGTCTATTTATATTTTTTGGTTTTATTCATAACTGGTCCATGAAGGAACTATTCAAGGGTGAGTTGACATAAAAACTCAGGCAAGAATACACATGTCCATGTACATGTGTATTCTTCCCATCTGGTATTTGACTAACATCCAGAACACCAAACTCAAGGCCTGCCAACGAGCAATGGAGCACAGTACACCATGTGTTAAATTAACGGATCGTGTTCAAAACACAATACAGCGCTCCAAAAAAAAGTTAGCTGACGTGGCTCAAAAGGCTGCCCAACTTAAATGGGACTGGGCACCACGTAGGAGATGGCGGGAAGAGCTGGACAGGTTCCCTGGTAACTTGAAAGCGGACGGGCGGGCTCGCGAAAGATGGAAGGAGTGGGGGAGGCTTTTGCCCAGGAGTGGGACAGAGTAGGCTAGTAAAAAAAACATATCTTGGTTGGTTCATAGTTGCTTGTCGTTGCAATTTGAACCAAAATGCTATCGGATATTTGTAGTTTCGATTGAAAAATCGTGCGAATTTACCTCTACGTTTCACGTTCATGCTAGGTCTCGAGTAGCTAAATAAGTGGTTTTATAAAGATAATTTTAGACTTGTGGTCTAGTAATATGCTAAGTGCCACTTTCAGATGTTGTGAATTGGTCATATAATGAAAAAAACTTTGATGATTATTTTAGTCCATAACGTAGTAGTGGCATAACATTACAATCGTAAGTTGGCTTGTTATTTATACTGAGTCGAAATATCTTCCTTTATTTTCTCTCCAAAAGTATAGCTGCAGGTACCAAGGCGCCCAAAACCATTCTTAATTCAAAAAAACATGAAACGACAGAGGGTGCGCACCCATTTACCGGCAAGCGTCTTTAGATGCACGCAAGAACCTCATTACCCTTGCATGTATCGCGGATCGCGATAAAAAGCGCTGTAAACGTGAAGTCATAATGAAAACGTGTTGCCTGCACGTACAGCGAGGCTTCTCATTATAAACGCATCATACGGGTGTGTACACATCGATAATGCTGCGAGTTTTCTTGATGGGACCTGTACCATGGCGCTGTTTGGCATGTGCATTAAAATCCATGTATCTAGATGTTAATTAATATAGACTGGTTAAATTAAGGTACATATTGAACGAGGCTTTTAAGACTCTTGTTTCAAAACATGTATAAAGTAAAGGATGCTATTTTATGGCCTCATTATCAGACCCAGTTTTTAACAACTTCTTACTCGTACGAGGAGTGTTACGTCAAAGTCAAACTTTTTAACGTCACAATTCACAAAAAAATAATTAATTGATTCTAGTTACCCTTTCCAAAATGTAGTTTCTTATGGAGAAGAATAGGCATGAAACTCCATAGTTCGTTTTAAAATGTTGTACAATATTTTGTACGCAAAAGAGTAAATTCCCATTGAATTACAACTCTATGTACAGGAGCATTTTATTTTGAGAACGATATATCATATTTCCTTACAAATAAAGACGGATCCAAAGGAAAACGTTGTAAGTCGACACAAAAAAGAAACAAAACATATTCATTAAAGAAGAAATCACACTAAGGGTCAGTGCCTACAAAAATAGAATTACAACCCATCCCAATAAACTGGCATCAAACCTAATGAAAACCAAGACACTCAGGAGGCTTAAAAGATTGGCCCCACAAGACTTGAGATGAAGGCCGACAAACTATATACATATATATAACTTAATGTGGATGAGCCAGTGGGCGCATACCAAGAATGACTAATCTAACAACACAAAAGACGCTGAATGTCAATGGTGGACAGATTGAAAAAAAAAAACATGGAGAATTCTATGTACATATAAAATCCTCTTTGAATGTGTTTTTAAAACGCATCACGGGTATGTAAGCATTGATAATAACGCAAGTTTTCTTGATAGCTGTACAATGGCGCTGTTGGGCGAGTGGATTAAAATCTATCTATATTTCTTGGTTTTAACTATTAGAGGTTGATTGGTTAAAAGATCTTAATGGAAAAGAAGACTTCAACGTCGATGATGTTATCAATGTTTTGTACTTACAAATATTTTTGACTTTAAAGAGCGTCCATGGATTTTTTTTGTCCGTTCTTCTCCATAGTAACCTCTACTACACTTTGGAGTGTCTTTAAAGTGCCTTTATATGGTTCAATTAAAACAAACGCTTTGAGTTCGAGTTTGAAGAAAAAGAGAGATTAATCAAAATATTTATAAAACCGTTTTTTAGAGTTCCGTACCTCAAAAGGAAAAAAACGGAACTCTTATAGGATAACTTCGTTGTCCGCCCGTGTCTGTCCGTCTGTAGGTATCAAGTTGAAATTAAAATCAAATACTCAGGTTTGCAATCCCTTGCAGCTCAGAAAACATCGAACTGTTATGCTGCATATTGCCGCATATTTTGACACACGCAAGGGAATCAAAACCTATATGATGGGACTTCTCGTTGATCTAGAATCATGAAATTTGGTAAGGCGCAAGTTCTTACAGCAATGATAATGGAAAACGTCAGAAAATCGTTAATTTGTAGTTTTATCACATAAAAAAATATATGATTACCACGAGAATTGGTGCAGAGCAGTGGTGGCCCAGTGGTAACGGTCCCGACTTACGAGTTGTAGGTCGTGAGTTCGAACCCAAGCAGGCGCTTTACTTTGTGTAAATAATATAATCACCACTGCTCTCAAAACGGTGAAGGAAAACATCGTGAGGAAACCGGCATGTCCTAGAACCAAAAATTCGAAGACATGTGACATCTACCAACCCGCACTGAGCCCGCGTGGTGGATTACGGCTCACTACCTCTCATAGAGAGGAGGCCTGTGTCCCAGCAGTGGGAACGTTATAGGCTGATTATGCTATGTATTATACCACGAGAATTGAAGAAAGAAAAGAAGAAATCTAAAATAAATTTATTTGACCCAGGTTAAGGCACACAATATTCACACAAAACAGAAGAAAATAGTATCGTGTGCCTCACGGCTGCGCAAAATAGGCCCAGTTCAGCATAAGTGCCAGACAACTGAGTGCCAGACAACTGAGTGCCTGACGCTGGTTTTCAACTAGACCCAACCGTCCTCGTTGGGTCTAGTCTTACGGATGTAAATTTGGACGTCATCAGCGTGTATGTGGTACTTACATCTCTGGAGGCAATTGACAGTTACGTTTAACGAAGTATAGGAGAACATGTTTTTCAACTACAAAGTTGAGGTTGTTCGTGGCATAAATTCATTTGCGTGGTCCGACACGCACTTGGCCAGTTTTTATAGTCACGTTTTTTTTTGTTTATCCTAACGAGTATTTTAAATGCGAACATTTTGTTGTTACGCTTTCACGCCTAAATGGCTGAACGGATTGTGATGTAATTTGGCACACAGCTATACCATGACCTGAAAAACGACACAGTCCACTTTTTATCCTGGATCGCTGACGAAGTCGCCGTAACAGCTAGTATTAAATAAAATCAATGAAAAATTTGCGATAGAAACATCGTCGCTTATAAATTTCACTGTCCTGTGTAAAAAATACAAACATGATATTTGGAAAATATGTAATTTGGAAGGTTGTCAACAGCCACTGATGAGCAAATGTACCTATAAGCTAATTACCAGTTGAATATTATTTCGAAATAATAGAGCTGAATCATGTATTTTTTTTTGTGTTCGGTACATAGTTCCTTACAAATATGGCGTCAACACACCTTACTTTTTTCGAACTCTCCAAAATTCCATAATGAAAGACTTTTATTCAAAGATAATTTTATTAAGCTCCTATTCAACGAATGAATATCACTAACGAGTAGCTGTTATAGCACACTGCTAAGTGTTGCTATCTCAATGGTAGTTATACTCCACTTTTTAAATGTCAGACGGTCTCTAAAAGGTTAATCCTGAATGTGGTGGAGGCCATATTTTTATACAACTACCATTTCAAATGATAGCCTAATGACGGCTGTGTCGGTCTGGATTTTAGGATTATGTCTGTTTTCAGCTTTGAGGCTAGACGTAATTAAAAAGGCTCGGTGGTGGGTTGTTTTGTTTTGAGCTCTGTTTGCGATTATTTTTTTTGACATATTTTTCGCTTGTCGGTTTTAGGCTGGCCTGTGCAGCCTCAAAGGGTTTCATTTATTTGTTTTAGTTTTAAAAACAAGCTGTCGTTTCAAAAGAAGGAAATTAGTAACCTATGCTTTGCCAGTAATAAAGATGAAAAGTTTAATTCAACCTGTAAGCTGCTGAAAGTTCAGCAGAACACAATTGTGCTGTAGATGCCCAAGATAGCAGAAATAAAAGGTACGTAACATAACATCACTTCTTTATAACTCGAAGGCGGAGACAAGAAGACTTACGTTTCCCATGTAATAGTTGATGACGGCAAATTAAGGAACATGGGCCGCCCACCGAAGACTTTTCATCAGCAGTCGCGACAACGACCACCAGTACGACGAGGCTTAGGCTATTGTCCTACGTTTAAAAACTAATAAGCTTATTACAACCCAACTGTATTTCCTTAAAGGATAGACAAAATTGAATCCACATTTCGCCGGTGATGAATGTCTAAATCCAGACTCCGGGCTGCTACTGAGAAATGCTAAGGAAAATGGACCACGACCGCATCACTAGAAAAACGAGTCTGTCTTGTTTAAACATAAGAAAACTGAAACAGCAACAGAGTCAGGATTTGTGCCAAATATCTACATGGCAACTGGCTCGGGCCCTACATAATATGGCACAATCAGCAACAAATGTAGCACTTCAGTTTTTAAGATCTTAATTATTGAGCAAAATATTTATAAAAATCGAAGAAGTCCGAAAGAATGTTTAACAAGCAGCAGATTGAACACCCTTACACACCCCTCTATCTCTAAAGTTTGTTTATCTTCTTATCTAAAAGCAGGTATTGCTACTGAAAAATTCCATAATTATGAAAAAACCACTTTGCCCGACCCGGGTAAGGAACCCAGGACCTCAGGCGCAGCAGTAGCGCTTGCGACACTAGATCAAAGACGCAGTCAAAAACGAATAATGAGGGTTTCCTGATATGACTTTAAATTGGTGGAACTGAGACGTCAGGTGTGACGTCACAAGTCAGAAGTATCAAAGAGCCTATATTTTCTTTAGTCTGTGCATAAATAAATGTATTTTCATCTTCTTTAGTCGTCACTGAAATCAAACGAATGATGAACGTTATCATACATAAAATATTTTACATAAGAAGACCTCTTGTCAATGTGGCGCCAGCTGGTGGCATGAATCCACATTAGTTTATCGTAATTTTCCTGCTAATATCCCAATTTATTTGGGGACATACGCAACATATCTTTTTCGTCCATACTTCTTAATTAGTCATCAAAAACTCATAATTGTAAACATAAAATGGACGATAAAAGAAACTTAGTAGCGATGTATCCAGTTTCTAGAACAGCGGCCTACATAAGAATATAATATTGCTACAGAAAACAATTTGAGAGGGACAAATATTTACTTCGGTAGAGGGCGGGTGAGTGCTGTCTTTTGTACATTCTTATTGTTTACTTTTAATAAATAATTTAGGCAACGTTTTGTATTTCAAAGGAATAGTGAATGTTGTTTCAATGGCTTTAATTGGCAAGGTACTTTAAAACTATTTACAATTTACAATTACACTGCATTAAACATTACTGGTTTCATATATTATTGCGTATTAACACATTATTATTTCTCTGTATCATTAAGAAATGAACGATGGTTTTATTTATACAAATTAACGTATTTTACATTTAAGGTTGAACTAGTCGGGGGCTCGAACTCACTGATTGGCGAGGCCAAAAAGCACTCTGTCACATCGTTGTCGTGTTGTAGCTAGCGCCAACGTCTGGTTCGCACACACACAAATACCGTTATTTTATTTCATAGTAAAACAAGCGCGTAAAAAATTACGAAAGTCCTTTGGAAAATCGAGTTTTATGAAAAAAACACAAAATAAATCAAATAAGTACAAATAAAGTTTATTGAACTCTTCGATAATCGAGCTTTTTTGGTGAAGCCTTTTTATGATGATTTTACACATCTTTTATTTTTGCCCAAAGTTGCGTTGAAACTATAAACAAATAAAAAATGGATTCTATTTTAGTATTGTAGTAGTGTTTCCGCACAGACAAAATTAATAATAAGACAAAACGATAAAATGTTTAACTTTTGATATACAATGTCAAACAGAGGATTAAAATTTGTAAGGAAAAAATGACAATTAATGCAATCTAAATGGCTCGCAAAAGGTTGTGGAGTTCAAAATCTATCATGCACTAATGTGTTAAGATAATGTCATGGTTGTAAGTCATACCTAATGATTGTCGTGCTTATTATTTTACAATTTATAAGTCACTACCAACTAAAACTGGACGAAAAACATCGTGAGAAAACATTGCAATGGTCTAAAATCAGAGGAGGCTGAAAAGAGTATTTACAGCACCTGAAGTTACGAGTCTCCAAAATAAGTCGAGAATTGTATTCTTATGTGTAAGTAAGTACCATGACAGAGTATCTTCATAAGACTAAGAATAGTCTGACGAAAATATTATGTTTTAGTAACAGACTTAGAAAATAAAGAAAAAGTCTAGCTGTCGCTTCGGCGCCTCCACAGCGATTTATGTTATTATCTAGAAAACTTCGTTTCCCTGTCTGAGTCTCAAGGACGAACCTAGACAAACGCTAGATCAATCATAGATTCAACATGGCGGTTGTGATACTGAGATTTTGTTTTTAGTGTGTTAATTTTGAATCTTATACACATAAATCTCGCAATTCATTGGGGTCACGATTTATAAGCGTTGTTATGTACTTGTAGGTTACCAGGTACCAAAATTTCCAAAGCACTAGTGCGAAAACCTTAAAAGCTATGTGGTAATTATATGAGTTCTCCTGAACGAGCCTTTTATAAAGAAATGTTTTGATGTTGAAAAACCTTAAGTCCCATTAGAGATCAACAGGGAAGGAAACTCTTTTAAGGCATTTGGGTCAAGGGGTTGATGCAGAAAGTGATAGTCTTGACAAGAAGTCTCCTCTTCCAAAACGAAAGAAACATTGAAAAAGAGCAAAGAGTATATTATAATAAGTTTTCTATTCCATTCTATGTAAGAACACACATTACCTAGAACTAGAAGACCTATTGAGAAAAAGGAAACACCGGATAACCAATGCCTACGCACTAAAACCAGATAAGTCCAAACATGATTTGGCAAAAGAGTGCGGCCATCAGATCGATAATATTCCCAGGCTGGCTATAAAGCTTTTGCTAGTCACCTCTGTATTGGAAAAACAATTAGGACAACGTACTGAACCGAATTTATGAAGAAAACTTATAACATACTGTCAACTGTGTGAAAAGGGGTACAGAGGAAAATATTGAAGATGGATGGTGAAAACAGCATGTGATTTGGTACTTTTATTTGTCTTTTTCCTTTTCCCTCGATTTCACTTGCATACAAACTTAGGTTAGAGATTAAGTTTAAAAATCCTTTCTAAACACAACGTGTGCACTAAGAAGGGATTTCTTCTGAGGAACGAAAAACGTGTACCAAGTCGCCGACTTGTATAGCGACTTGTATTTTAGTCCGAACAAGGCTAGAGTTTGTCACAGACAAAGTTTGAAGTCTTATGTGCCGTGCGGCCGTGCCTATTATGTCACCTGCACCCTTCAAACCGGAACACAGCCACGCTAGGATCCTGAACTAAGGTAAGTAAGGTAGGCGCATTGTTAATAAGTACAGCAGAAGTAAGAATGGTCTAACTACTTTTTAACCAACTTCAAAAAAAGGTTCGAGGTTCTCAATTCGGTTGTTTGTTGTTATTTTATTGTTTGTTTATAAACCAATCTGTTTTTTTTTCTTTTGTTTGAAAGGGAGCTTTGAGTGGTCCAATTTTTTTTTAATACTTTATTAAAAAGAACCAGATTCTTAATAATTGATTACAATCTAGCCTATACGATTAATAAGCAATTTTAATCTAACTTAATTTGTTACGTGATAATTATTTTAAAACTTAGAAAAGTGCTGATTGTACTTTACACAAGTCCGTTACACTTTCTTAGAGTCTGATAATTAATAATATAAACACTTTGTTCATGTGTTATTATGTGTGTCACTGTCACTATTATTTCTACACTTTACACTACACTAACTCAAAAGGTTTAGTTCGTTTTAGTCTTCGCACTATATTTGCTTGGTCTAACAGCTGAATTGCCTCGATGTTCACATGTCGGTGGAGTCGGTGTTCATGGGCCTCAGCAAATTTTTGGATTATATTGGTGACGGGTTCCATTTTTAGGTCACGATGGAGGTCGTCATTTCTTATATACCAGGGCGCATTTACAATACTCCTGAGTACCTTATTCTGGAAAGTTTATATAATTTTGATGTTGGTCGGCTTAGTACAGCCCCACAGTTGGATACCATATGTCCATATTGGCATAAGAATATGCTTATATACAAAAATTTTGTTATGTATCGATAGGCAGGAACCCCGTCCAATCAACCAATACATGTTTTTAAAACGCATGTCTAGTTCCTGTCTTTTCTTTTTGACGTGCGCTTTTCAGCGCAGTTTTGCGTCAAGCGTTAGGCCAAGGTATTTGGCTGTATTTGCGTATGGCACTTGTTGGCCATTCATGAAGATTGGTTGGTAATCACAATTCCTGTTGGTGAAATCAATGTGTAGTGACTTCGATTCATTCAATCTGATTCTCCATTTTTGTGCCTAGTCATGGATTTCATTTACAGCGATTTGTACCTTTTTGATTGCTTCCGTATGGCATGACCCTGTAGCCATAATGGCAGTGTCGTCCACGAAGGTTGCGATGGTATTATTTTCCAGCTCTGGCATATCATACGTGTACAACAGGTATAGGACTGGACCCAGCACACTACCTTGAGGCACACCAGCTTTAATATTTTTTAGATCAGAACAGGCATCCTCGTGCCTTACTCGAAACATTCTATCTGTAATGTATGATTGCAAGATATCGGCAAAATCATTGGGCAATATTAGTCGTAACTTGTATATCAAACCCTTATGCCAAACTCTATCAAAAGCTTGTGCCACATCTAAAAATACTGTGGATCAGACTTTTTTATCTTCAAGCGTTCTCTCAATGATGTTGGTGATTCTATGTACTTGGTCTATTGTTGAGTGTTTCTCTCTGAAACCAAACTGATGGTCAGGAATAAGGTTTCTTTCATTTATTATTGGTTTTAGGCGTTTTAAAAACCATTTTTCAAACAGTTTCGATACTATAGGCAACAGGGAAATGGGCCTGTATGATGATACTTCGGTAGGCAGTTTACCGGGCTTTGCAATCATAATCAATTCAGCAACTTTCCATGGCTCAGGAACATGCTTTAGCACGAATGCAGCATTGATGAGCCGTGTTAGCTTAACGATGACTTTATGTGGAAGGTGTTTTAGAATTTCTCCCGTAATAAGGTCATACCCTGGGGATTTTTTGAGGTTAGTAATTTGAATTTTCTTTGCAACTTCTTTCGGGGTCACAAGCTTAATTCTTTGATCTTGCAGAATATTGGCAAACTGCAAGTTATCTTCAGACCCGTCATTTGGCTGCTGGAGCTTTTTGCTCATTGCTTGAGGGCCACTTTCCGTTAATTTCTCTTTATATCTTAGAAAGTATTTTGTATGTTCGCAAAAACTTAGGACTTTTTAAAATAAGAAGCGATTTCCATAGTATAAATACACGTAGTAAAATGAAATCGTTATACCTAAATTTAGATTAACTAAAACAAGCAAATCATTTCTGATAAACAGTATCCGCTTTTATAACAAGTTGCCAAAGTCGGTTACAGAACTTAGCGATGGAAAGTTCAAAACCCACATCAAACGTGTCCTTATCAAAAAAGCGTACTATAAGATTAACGACTACGTCGAAGACAAGAAAGTTTGGTAATAATTCCCTCTGCACATGTGGCTTCCCTGGTACCTCATAAACGTACGTATCAGTATGTAAATTTCTAATAACTGCTCCCAAATAATGGTGTTTATTTTTTATTTTTTATTATAAATTGACTTTTACATAACTCTGACATAATATTTTAATTTTTTGACATTATATACCTACAATTTTTAATTAGTTTTTGATTTTACTCATTTTTTTATTAGATTATTTTATATTTTGTAAATGTGAGAACGTCGTAGGCCTTGTGGATTGTAAATTTATAGACCATTGTCTATTTGTTTAACATATGGTACTTGTTGACAGGCCTACACTGTCCTCCCATACCTATTAACACTGTAATTAAAAAACATTGTAAAAGACAAATATTTTTAAAAGAGTAGTCATGGAGTTTCTTGCCGGCTCTTCTCCATAGGAAACGAGCAATTGGAACCGTGCACCTAGAATCTGACGTTTCATAAGTGCCCATGTAGGTATAGGTGAAATAAACGAAGAGAAAAAATTTACATCTTTACAGTAAAAGAGGTGAAAGACATAATTATAGTACTAGAAATCGGGACCTATTAGTTCAACCAGGTTTCAGACTGGCTAAAGTAGACTCATCTTTCATGGGGTACTGTCTAAAATGTTATAATAAAATACCTCCCCACATACTTCAACTGAATGAGACAAAATTCAAATCCTTTGTTAAACGCACACTATTCAGGCAGGCATATTATAGGTTGGAGGACTACATAACTGATAAAAATGCCTGGCTTAATGCCGGTCCTGCTCCACACCACAACTAATTAATTGACATTCGAATCACTGTTGAAGCTGCTGAAGATAGTAAGAATTTATTTGCATTATATAAACTCAATCTCCTTTTTATTATATAGATGCATTGCACAGATGTGAGTACTTTGTACTATAGAGCTACCATTTACCGGGTAATGTCATAGATTGACTTGAATGTGCCTTGGCGGCTGATAGTATGTCATGCTCACTCAAATGTCTCGCTGACGGTGGCGCGTGTGTCGGATCATTTAGCTCCCTTCAAAATGGTTGAGCTGAATGGTGCTGATCCATGCGTCATGTTCGTGAACGGGCGCCGTCAGTTGGGACTGGTCATCTCTTAGCTGCCAGGGCTTATTTTAATAAATTATTAGCTGGATTGTTTTTAATTATGTTTTGATGCACTCTGGACGCTTTTAACGTGTACGGTTTTTTGTACATCGTTCTCACTTATAGTGAACAACATTAATCGATGTAACTAAGATATATGTAAAAACATTATTATTTAAAAGAGTGTCCATGGAGTTTCTTGCCCGTTCTTCTCCATAGGTACCTACTACGCTTTGGAATGGGCAACTAGCTTCATATTTCTGACTGACCGACTCCTTGACAATTCAAAAGTGCCTGTAAATGGTTTAATTGAAATAAATGATTTGAGTTTGAGTTTGAGTTTGAAAAATATTTTGATTTTGTTTTTGTTTTTGATCCCTGATAGGGGGAATTGGTGTAATTGGCTTTTTGAGTAACTTTGTCGCTTTCCAAAGAGAGTATTGAGTTGTATGGTCGCTGCTTAACTGACGTAGGTTATTATTAAAAGCCTCATCTTGATAAGTTCGTATTTCTCTATTCAGTCTTTTCGTAAGGTTATTCAATAGAGTTTTATCTTGCGGGAATCTAGTTCGCTGCCACCTTTTTCTTTGAGTCCTTTTTTCATGTGATAGGTCAATTATTTCCATTGGGTGGGTATTTCCTTTAAATTTGTTCGTAAGCTGTGGTGTGTTGTTCGATGCACATTGTTGAATATTGTTGTTAAACCTGTTAACTTCAGACTCAAGCTGATCTTTTCTTTTTAATGAAGTTTTTAGGTCGATAATATTTTCTAGGTCTATGCTAAAACGTTTCCAATCTGTTAACTAATGTCAAGTAATTTTCTCTTAGTAATATTTTGTGACTTAATTGTAATAATATCATGTGGTACCCCTCTTGCACACTCAGATAATTGATAGAAATATTTTTGACAATGAAAAAGTCGATAAGGTCTTGTAGTTTCTGGTGGTCAGTCGGCCGGTATGTAGGTTTTCCAGTACTTAGAACCTCACAGCGCATGTCTTTCACTGCACTGAGAAGCTGTCTTCCCTTAGTGGAAGTTAAGCTCGATCCCCAATGAGTGTTCTTAGCATTAAAGTCGCCGCCTAATATAAATCTCTGTTCAAGGAGTCTGAAGAAGTTTACATATTGTTCTTTGTTTATCGTGTGTCTTGGGGGACAGTTTACAGCCGCCACTGTCAAATTAAATTTATTTGTTTTAACTGATATCGCCACAGCTTGCGTGCCTGGCTCCTCGTATTTGCACTGTTCGTAATGACAGATATTTTCTCTAATAATGACCGCGCTACCTCCTCGTGCCGTGTTGTTAGGGTGCAGCGAGTGATAAACCTTATAGCCTCTAAAATTTACAAAAGACTGTTTAGTGAAGTGCGTTTCGGAGATCAAAAACACATCAATATTTTCTGTGTCTAAGACTACTTGCAACTCATGTTGATGTTGCAGCAGTCCGTTGGAATTCCACGCCATTATTTTAAATGTGTTATTCATGTTGGATTTGTAATGCGCTTGATTCTAATTTCTCTAGTCTCTTGTCAAATGAGGATATGCACTTCAATATCTGGTTGAGCTTGTCCTTAAGACTTGATGGTTTTGGACTAGGTTTTACCGCTTGTGCATATGAGAAACTTTTAGATGTATGTGCAGTTATTGCGGATGAAGATGTAAACTGTGCACTTTGTTTTGCTGTCTGTTTGTCGGTGTTTTTAACAATTTGCTTAATGGCAGGGTTGTAAGGTGGATTATTTTGTTTTTAATCATTTGCATCTCCTTGGCAACTTAACACCCTCTTTAGTTGGCTGGGTGAGGTAATCCACAGTGGACACACTTCGGTTTTTCTTGCGCGGGTTTGTTGCAATCAGCTGTAAGGTGTTCGCCTGTACATTTAACACACCTCGGCTCTTTTGAGCAATACTTTTGGGTATGACCATAAGCCTGACATCTCTTACACTGCGGTATTATTTTAGACGTTTTAAGCGGGTTTATTTCAACTTTACACCCTAATATATGTTTAATGCCGTATATTTTACTGACATCTTCGTCATTATTGAACGACATTATAAACATGTTCAGCGGTTCTTTTGTTCTCCAGCTTAGTTTGTTAATTGCATTTTCTATCTGGAATCCTTGCGACGTTAAATCATCTTTAATCCGAGCCGGTAGGCAGGAAGAATGCAATTTATTTGCCACTACTCTTATTGGCCTGGACTGCTTATCCTCATATGAGTGCCATAAACAGTTATTTTCTGTTAAGCGACTAGCAATCACTCTGTAAGACTCTTCAGTTTTGGCATTTATTTTAACACTATTACCGCTTAACATTTTAGCGGTAAATGTTTCTACTGGCTGAGATTCAGTCAAAAAGTCGTAGAATGTTTGATAATTCTTAACACCGTCCACTAAACCACCGTCCACGTCCAATAAAAATATGGTCAAGTTCCGTTGAGTGGTTTTTTAGTTAGCATCAAAAGTACGTATTTTTTTTACTTAAGTTGATGATGTTAAATGTGATGACTTCCTGTGAGTGGTATTTACTTGGTAAGTGAAGGTATAGGAGTTTGTGTAGAAGTCGATTGTTTTATGTTGAAATCATAGACAAACAAAAAAAAAAACGGACGGAACTCCGCTAAGACAAAACTGAGTCCCGTTTATGTGTGAATATTTATCTATCAAAGGTCATTTTAGACGAGTAGAGGTGGAGGTGGAATAATAAAGAAAAACGTTAATTTAAAAAAAATACGACCGATTGTTAACCTAAATTTAGAAGGGGCAATCTACATCGGACTGTTTCGTGAAAATATGAGGATTGCAGCAAATATAATTTCGTGAACTGTAAACATTTTTTTTTTTTCATAATTGCCGAGTAGTGAATGTTGATAAGCAGATTTTAGAGTTTATTTGACTGTTTCCTTATTTAATTATAGTAGCCGATTTTTTACTAAGCCGAGTTAAAAACTTGCAGAGGCTGATGTGGATGTGGTATGACTTCTTGCGGAAGTTTCGCAAATGCAAAGTCGGAGGCGAGGTTCTGTTACGATCCTAGTTGAAATTTTCATAATCTCCCTTCGGTACGACCAATTACGAATAACTCATGCCGTTTAAAAATAAAAGCACTGTAGCTGACTGCCCAGAAACTGCCTGACATACATTTAAATAAGTAGGTATCACTCGTTGAGAACATTTTAATGCAATCCCTAAGAACATGAATACTCTTTATAGCATTTTAATGGATTCTCTTCCTCCCTCTCTTTTATCGTTAAAAGCAGGTACTTCTCGAAGTAAAGCGTAGTTTTCAGCATTTTTATTTTATTTTTGAAATTGAACGCATAGTTGCTATTGTATGCTCGTGCAGATCGGAATGTTAAAATTCATCGAGCGGCGAACTGTACCCTCCATATTATGGAGGGAACTATTTATATTGCATGGAGATAAAAAGTAACGGTTTATGTTTGTTTTGGTTTAAAATGTTGAACGTTCTGTACAAATACATGTTGTTTTTTCATCTATTTTAAACACTACACCCATACACGCCTACATATTTGTGTTTTGCATGAGCACTTTTAACTTAAAATTTGTTATTGAAGCTTTAAAAAAATATTATTTAAATCTAAGGGTTTACTGATAAATAAGGCAGGCATACACAACATTGTCTGAAATAAGTCCTACGCAAAACATAGGTACAAATATTCTTAATGAAGCCTAGAATCACTGTACTCCCCGTCAATGCAATCACTTTCTTGTAATGGACCATAACTTCTGGTCACGGAGATGTTGAAGGTCAAAATTCTTTATTTTTTTAAGAAAACCTGTTGTTTATAATATAACGGAACTTTGAATAACCCCACGACCCCTGTACCGTTCCATGCATCCATAAGCACAAGGTTTTGCGTGTGTTACTTTGCGCACTACCACAAACAGCGATTTTACACACCAAAAATAAAATTCGTTTCCCTTCCAAACTACAATACTTTACTGTTTAAAGTATAAAATTGTTTTAATTTTTGAGAATGTGAGGACTATGTGAGTCATTGTTTTTTTGTTCTTTCAGTTGTTTTAATCACGGTCTGGCTGTTTGAGTACTTAACGCGGCCTACCCAAATGTCCTTTCTTTTGTATTGTTCGTGGAATCGTTGAGCTCCTTAGTTCTGAGTTGAGCTGCACCATGATTGACAAATGCATGCACTGACTGGACAGGTTCACTCAAATCAGTGTGGTTCTTTCCTCAAAAGACCATTTCAGACACCAGTCTACAGAGTCCTCATATGATCTGAACATGTTTATTCTCGGATTATTACACTTTGACATACTATACAATGACGTGAAAATTTACTCTGTAAAGTATTATAATATTTTAATTATTGTGAATGTGAAGGCAGTGTGGATTTGTTGTTTTTTTTTTTATCTCAATCTATTTTTAATTTTTAAAATTAGTTTTAGTCATGGTCTGGCAGTTTGAGCAATTTATGCGGCCTACCCAAATGTCCTTTCTTTGGTAATGTTCGTCGAATCGTTGAGCTCCATATGTGTTGTGTTGAGCTGCATGATTACTGACAAATGCGTGCACTGGCTGGACAGGTTCACTCATTCTGTGTGGTTCTTTCCTCAAAAGACCATTTCAGACATCAATCCACATGGTCTTCACATGACCTGACCAAGATTATGTCTGGACTTTAAAAGAGACTGTGACCTCTGAGTTTGTTTTGGCGTTTCTTCTCAGAGTAGTCAGATAGGAAACGCCGATCTCATCTACTTTTAAAATAGTATTGACGTGTAAAAGTGTTTGTAAAAACCTACTTACAGAAATAAAATCATTTATCATTTATCATCAGGAAACCGCAGTGTCCTCGCGGAGGCGATCGGCGGCGGCGATCTCTCTGGTCCGGTCCTGGTCCAGGCCATGGTAAGGAGCGAGAGGGAATGGAAAGCCGTCACCTCCTTCTGCGAAGCAGTAATGCTCGCGAAGGAGGAGGCGGAGCGCGTGAGGGAGAGAGCCTTGCGCCCTCACGCCCCTAGTAGCCGCAGGAGACGCCCTGGGCGTCGGGAATCGAAAACAGATTCCCGGCCACCGTAGGCGCGGGCTTGCGGACGGCGAGCAATGGGTAGCTCGCCGTCCGGTAGGGACCAGGCTCAGGTCGACGGCGCGTAGTGTTTCACGCGCGCCTCAATGAAATGTCAGCATAAAATGACGGGGTCATATAGGGCCGGCGCCTCAAGGTCGCGGGTAATTCGATAGAGATAACCGGGGCCCTGGCACAGGCAACTGAAGGAACACGGGTGGGTAGTCAGTAAAAGTCTGACATGCCCTCCCGCTCCACCCAGAGCGGGAGAAGTCATTTGATGATTTCCCACCCAAAAATAAATAAAAACCATTATTTTTGTGCTTTGTTACTCATAGTTTGATGTTTAGAATGCGTGGTTGACGGCTATGCGATGGATCTTTTTAAACCCTCTATAATTAAGATTAAGAAAGTCTTACAAAACAAATACAAGTCTGTTATTACATTAGAAAGTTCGGGCAGGAATAAAGGCTCCCACACACAAAGGCACGGCGTTTCGCGCGACGAGCGGTGTCTTTGTGTCGCGCTGTGGCGTCGCACCTATTTGTGGGAGCCTTAAGGATCGATGCGTAGAGGTGACATCATTACAACTGCTACGGCGTAGTAACCTTCGCTACGCAATAATTATTTTTAAGCCTGTGCTGTCATAATTCAGGACAAGGGTCTTCGAAAAAAGGGAAAGGTTATATACCTCCGCATTTTTTCTGTCTTTTGTTCCACTATTCTCGATCTTGGCTAGCTTTTAGGACCTAATTACTAGTAGTTTTACACTAAAACTCTCTTATTGGCAAATAGTTTTACACTAAAACTCTCTTATTGGCAAAGATTAATCGATTGCTCAAATAAATTTCTAAGTAAAATGGTTCGACATAATTCTTCCTATTTTTCGCCTAACGCAGCTGAAACCCTTCTGAAAAATGAGACAGGAACAAATGTAGCGGTCCCAGTACCTGCTGGGACATTTTTTACAATGTCAATAAAACAAATCTTAGATCTCATTTAAGTAAGCTCGTTTCTATTCGTGGCTAGGCAAGGTTGGGTGCAACCGCAAGCGACGACTGGTTTCATTATAAGTAAGTGCGTATTTTTGAATGCGGGAAGCAGAGATTTGGTCGATGTGGCGGTTCTTGAGGGTGGCCTATTTCCAATGTTGGACGTCTTTAAAGGACAACGTAACATCACGACTGGTTTCCTCAAGGGGTAAACCAGAGAAATAACCATATTATCCTCACATTTCGCCTGTTATGTTTAAGTTCCATGTAGTTGGGGGCGAGCCTATTGCCATCAACCGGGCACAAATCCAGACTCCGGGCTGCTTCTGAGAAATTCTAGATAGAAAAACCCAATTACACTTTGCTCGACCTTTTTTTTTGGGAATAGAACCCAGGACCTCATGCTCAGCAGTAGCTCTAGAGACCAATAGACCAACGAGGCAGTAAATAAATATATTCTCATATTATTTGTTTTACTTCACTAGGTGAATTGTTTTTGATTTAGCATATTTTAATTTCTCGACTCTTACACACGTTGTCTGCATCTCATTACTCTCCTATCGCAGGTATGCTGGAAGAAATTTCTTTAGAAATAAGCATTAACTTTGTACCAATTTTTCTGTTCTTTTCTCCGTGTCTATTTATAAATGTGTGTACGTAAATGGTTCGTTCGTTTCGCCTTCACGCTCAAACGGCCGAACGGATTTGAATGAAATTTGGCACACAGGTAGCCCATGACTTGGGTACGGATATTTTTATCCTGGATCGCAGATAAAGTTGCGGGTAACAGCTAGTAAGTAAATAGAGGCAATTTAGACATTCCAGCTTAGTCTCTCAAAAGTCAAAACATCTACGATGACCCTGGTATTGCAAGTTACCATTGGCGATGGATCAAAAAAAATGGCTTGCTTGTCATAAAAAGACCAACATAATTAAAAAATAACGCTGTTATGAAATCGCTTCTCGCTAACAAGGACACCTACCCCAATGCATCTAAATTATTTGCCCGTCTCACGCGACCGGTAACAAATGGATTTCATTTCGGACGATATCGGGAGCCACATCTACGTTTAAGTGTTCGACCACGAAAATTATTTTTTTTATAATAAAATATTGTGGGGTGCGGTCAGATATGGTTCTTTTATCAAGATTAATGCGAAGGATTAAAGTATATTTATGGAGGTATGCAAGCTGCAATGTTTATTAATAGAAATGAGTTTTCTTTGTGGTTTTGTTGTAACTATGATTACTGGATTGCACATTTACAACTCAATGCTTTTTAGATCAAAATCAAAAAACATTTATTCAAATTAGACTGAGAATAGCCACTTTACGAACGTCAAAATTACATAAGACAGTCCTCCAAACGCCCTCCAAAGCCCGCCCTTCACCACTTCCTAGTGCTTTAGCTGGGAAGAAGAAGTGGCGCAACATACTCCCCAGCAGCACAGCTGTCTGTTCAGTTAGAAAGAACTTGAATCTATACAATAATAGTTGAGAACATTTTTATGTAAATGATTACATAATTTTTTGACTATATGTTACGATTGCCCTATACTTCAGTTGGATAAATGTGTTTTCATAAAAAAAAATTAACCCTCCACTGAAAAAGAGGGAAGTTATAATGTTACAAGTGTATGAGTGCCTTTGTGTGTCTGCCTGCGGCATCGTAGCTCCCAAATGGCTGAACCAATCCTGTTTCTATTTTGTTATGTTTGAAAGGTTCTAAAAATAAAATAAAAAGGAAGAAAAACTCTGTTCAGCCGTCTTTTGAGGTTTTTTTTTGTCGGGGTTTTTTTTAAACTTTATATTTGACTTGTTTTTTTTTTAAGTTTTCCAAATAACACAATTTAACATAACATAACATCACGCCTGCAATCCCAGAAGGAATAGGCAGAGGTGTACCTATAGTACACCACCAACAAACCAACCAACCAACAATTTCGGCTGGAAGAACATGATAGTATGAATATTGAAGCGTTTAGAGTCACAAGCATAATTTATATTATTATGAAGAGAGTTTCAAAATGCAATATGAAATTTACAACAAAAAAAAAACAGTTCCATAAGACAATTTTATTAGTTAGGTACTACGAGTATAACCTAAAAACTAATCACCGCACTTCCCTACAAAAAACTAATCACCGCACTTCCCTACAAAAAACTAATCACCGCACTTCCACACAAAATTAATCACCGCACTTCCCTACAAAAAAATACACCTCTCAAATAAAATCTACTACCCTCAACAAGATAAATACATCCATATAAGTCAGCCATTGTCTCAAGAGCTGTAGACATTCAACTTCATCTCGAGGACCAGAACCTCACCCTTGAGAAGCGAATCATTGAGTGGCACTTGTGGTCTTTGATGGCGTTGGTCGTGATCCCCCTTTGGTGGTAAAAGGTGTTTGATCTTTGTATTTTAGTGGTATATAATAGGAGATGGTGGATTGATTGGGAGTTAGATGCGAAACATCATGACTGTATTTCTCGTAAGGGTAGGCAGTACAGTACAAGAAATGTATAACAAGTCAATTATCACGGTCAATTACATATTATTATCAAAATTGACACAAAATATTTCGATAATCTGCTTTTGAGCTTTTCATTATACATAATAGTTACGAGTTAACATTCTTTCGGACTTCAGCATTGCTATACTATAACCAGCTCACCGTGAATACTTAGGTGAAGTGAGCTGTCAGTGCCACTGATCCTAGGGATTGACCAAGACGGGATGAGACTGACAGCTCACTCCACGCATGTCTTCACGGTGAGATTTTTTATTTAGCACAATAATTAAGATTAAAATAACTGATGTGGTAACGACATTTGTTGCTGATTATCCCATATAATGTAGGGGACGAGCCTGTTGCCATATAGTATAAGGCATAAATCCTGACTCAGGGTTGCTAATGTCGATTTTCTTAAGTTAAAACAAGACTGACTCGTTAAATGAAAAATTATTTTATTTCTGGAGGTTTGTACAAACACTTTTACACGTCAATCACATTTTAAAAACTAGATTATGTCGGAGTTTCCTATCTAACTACTCTGAGAAGAAAGGCCGGAACAGACTCAAAGGGTCTCTTTTAAAGTCCAGAAATATTCTTGGTAGATCATGTGAAAACCATGTAGATTGGTGTCTGAAATGGTCTTCTGAGAAAAGAACCACACAGATTGAGTGGACCTGTCCAGTCAGTGCACGCATTTGTCAGTAATCATGCAAATCAACACAGAACTTAGGAGCTCAACGATTCGACGAATATACCAAAGAAAGGAAATTTGGGTAGACGGCATAAATTACTCAAACTGACAAAAAAACTAATAAAAAAACACATTTTATTCTCATCCAAGTTGGTGGTCGCAAACGACATCTACTGCTCGGTCTTTTTGGGTTTTTCCTTCAGGATTTCTATATTACTTTTGGAATAGCAGCCCGGAGTCTGGATTTGTGCCCGGCTGATATCAGACTTTTACTGACTAAAACCCACCCCTTCCCCACCCCAGTCCCTCCCCAGTCCCTTCAGTTGCCTGTGCCAGGGTCTACTATATCTCTTTCGAACAACCCGCGACCCTGGCAGGCATGAGCCCTAATGGGTGCTGATACTTTGCCCGGACTGGGAATCGAACCCAGAATCTCAAGCTCAGCAGTAGGGCTTAGGAATAATAGACCAACGAGGCATTCGAGGCATATTAACTATTTAAATCTTTATGTAGGATGTTTTATATATGAACTACATGTAGGTACAGCAAATAAGTGTTGGTAATTAATTCTGTGGGGTATTAAAGTCACCCGTTTCAAAGCGAACATTGTAATTCTGGATTGCGACCAATTCTGGGGAGTTTTTACACCCAAACGGTTCTTGGCTAAAGACTTGCCTATATTTTGGCAAACTAAGGATTGTTCCAGTCTTGTAGTACAACGATTATTTCTTCCTTTCCGTAGAAATTTAAAGAAAAAACTTGCTGGAGCTTGCTTTTAAAGGTTTTGTGTGTTTTTTTTTCTTTTTGGGTATTTAGACTTAACGACAACTCTGCCAACACCACCTTCTTGGAATACAGGAGCGAGGTTAAGTGTGTGTGTGTGTGTTAATTTTTTTGTGGGTTCATTAATATTCAAGTGTTTTTGACGTAACTTTAACATGCTTCTAGCCTTCATGCTGTGCCAATTTCACCAATGAAACTAAACGCGATCAGCACATTTAAACTTCGTCCAAGAGCTGTCTCTGTCTGACAGCTCTTAAACGATAACTACGTTTAAGGGCTGTCAGTGTTATTATTTTCGTAAGACCAAATTGATACATTTTAACTGCTAAAAATTTTCACTAACACAAAGTAATGAAAATAATTCACTTCAATAAAAATCTGTATTTTTCTGCCAGCACAGAAACGATTTCCAATTCCACTTACATATTTAAATAGCTATATTTCTATACACTCTGACCCCTTCTAAAAACTTCTGCTTCGCTTCGAAACGGGCCCAAAAAACATGTCCAACCTCATTTCGTAAAAAGTTCTGTACTTTTTTAATATGACGTCACGGTTGACAATGACGTGGGTTGCGACTTGCCACCTGTCTGACGTTCTAATCTCTCCCCTTTTTCGGGGTAAAAATATCTTTGACATCAGCGTGTTATGTATGTTCCTATAGATAGGTACCGTCGTCATTTTAGGGGATGAATAGAATCTGTTGAGGAAAGAGAGAAAAATAATTTGCCCTAGATTTTCTTTTCCGGAAAACACGAAGCGAATTCTCATCACGAAGGTTTTATTTTTACTTTTCTGGTGTTCTAATTACACAAGATTGAGCTTTGAAAATGCAAATAAGAAAAAAGTGCAAACGGCTACCAAGGCCACTAGACTACGCTATGTTATGTTATCCATCTGCCAGGCATGGTAATTAATAAAGTATGGCTTTTACATCGAGTGTTTTTTTTCTAGCCAGTATGGGTAAGTTCGAAGCTACAGCCAGCTCGCGAGCATAACCACCATAGAAACGAGTTTTTCGTAGGAAGAATAGACAAAGTCCCAGATGAACAAAATAAATCTCTCATTTTGTCTATTCTGTCTGCAATTTTGTCTATTTATCCGTCGACAAAAGTTAATCATTCTACGCGTGCTGGAGATAAACGCATTTTTTTATTTATTTAATCGACTTCTTAAAAAAGAGGAGGGATCGATGTAAGTACATTATAAAAGAAGTTGGTTCAGAATCGTTTACTGAATCGATTACTGTAATTTTGAATATGGGTAATTTTTATCTGAGTTTGTTCGGCCTTTCTTCTCAGAGTAGTCAGTAGCGCCGACCTCATCTAGTCTTAAAAAGAAATGTTTGAAGTGTAAAAGTGTTTGTACAAACCGACTTACGGAAATAAAATCATTTATCAATTATCAATAAAAATAATTAAAACTACGTTAATTACAGTCACACTTCCGTTTGTACAGTTAACACAAACCAAAATGGACGAAGTACCTACTACGACCCTTACACGTGTGCGACTGTATAAGTGCGTAGATTTGTAATGTGACCACAGCTTTCTCCCACAATCGTATAACTAATTTAATAATTAAACTATGTTTTATACATAATAGTAAAAATGTTAATAACATAATTCAATTGGGATGTTTAGTGGTGTGCGTATACTCCGGGACATCTATACTGTGTGGCAGGGACATCGACGAGCAAATCGTAACCATTAATTAAGCACATGATTCTAAAACCCCTAGCGTAAAAATTTTTCGTCGGTTATCGAAACAAAAATCAGCAGTTTCACAGAAAAGTGCTATATCTCAGCATAATGCTGCGATAGGCCATGTTTTTTAATAACCGACGAATTATTTCACCGAACGACGAAATATATTAGTAACAGATAGTGCGTCCCTGTATATATAAATCAGAGTCGGGTTAGTTACACCATATACACAACTCAAGAAAGGCTAGACCGATATTTATGATATTTGATTTGTTGAATTTGTCTCCGATCCGAACAACAGAATAACTATTAAAACATGGGAATTCACGGAAAATATACCATATAAAGATAATATTCTGAGGCGGTACGATGTTCGCCGGGTCAGGTAGTTCTGTATTATTATAATAACTATTTATTTTTCAGAATATCGTACACTATAAATATGGTCTTATGGTCATTATGTTCATCAATATTTTCGTCAATTGTAGGCCGATTTGAAAAAGGGTTTTTCATTTTGTTGGCTTTCGCGGTGGTCTCATATTTTATTAGTTTTGCTTGAGTAGTTTTTCAGTTAGCTTCAATAACACGTATTTTTTCCACTTAGTGTATGGTGATGATGTTATAACGTTAACTTCCTATCACTGTTATTTACATGTATTGGTACCCCTTAAGGCCTTTGACGGGGTCTAGCATACTAGTCTGTTGGGTAAGCTTTCCGCATTCGGCATCTCTGCTGACTTTTGCAACTGGATTTTCGACTTCCTGAGTGATCGATCGAACAGAGTGGTCATAGATGGCTGCTCATCGCATCAAGGCTATTGATGCCGGTGTTCCTCAGGGGTCTGTTCTTTCTGTGACTATATTTCTGCTGCACATAAACGACCTTCTAAAGCTTGGTGCTATTGTGTAAGCTGATGACAGCGCAGTCTCGGAAAGATACCTGTTCAATGCAAGTGCCAGTAGCCAGTTTCAGATATCTCCTACTTTCCGAGGTGCATCTGTACCAGTTACCGACCATCTAGAGCTTTTGGGGCATGGAGGTGGTCGAGGTTCAACCATCGATTCAAAGGCATAGACTGCAGTCCAAAAACTGGACATCCTAAATTAGGTGAGGCGATACTCCACATCTCAACAGCTTTTAAGTCTGTACGAAGCACAGGGCCGTTCCTGTATGGAGTATTGCAGCCACTTGTGAGATGGCTCAGGTGAATAGCAGCTTGCTGCACACGAATCGGTGGAACGCAGAAAAAAAGGCTTATAGGCGACGAGACGTTGGTGGCAAGGCTGCAGACTGTAGTTCGGAGAGTGCGCGCAGGAGCTGCACAACCTGATCACACTATCGCCATTTTACTACCGGACTACCAGACGTACTGCAGGGTACCATCCACACTTGGTTCATATCCCAACCAGTGGTAGTCAGCGCTTCTCCTCCACATTCATTATGCGCACCAAAGCCAAAGTGTGAAACTCTCTACAAGCGTATGTGTTCTCTTCCACATTTACCCCGTCTGCGTTCAAAGCAAGAGTGAACAGGCATCTTCTGTGCACGCTAGTTCCATCATAGACCTTATCCATCGCTTTCCATCAGGCTTGATTGAGGTCAAGAGCAGGCCCATTCAAGCAATAAAAATAAACAACGAAATAGTGAAAAATATTTTAATTTTTACCTTTACATCAAATTATAAACTAAATCAGGTAGGCAACAATCATACGTATAATGTTGCAAAAAAAAAAGTCGTATTAACCAAAAAAAGCAACCTGTATTTCATAATCACCGTTTTTAGTAGACAATGGTTAGCAGATGACTCGACGTCGTCGCACGGTTTCATTTATCGAAGTACCTTAAGGACCTCTTATTTGCATTGAGGAAAAAACCACAGAGTGTTCGGTTTAATTATATTTGACCCATATTTTTTTGAAAATGTATAAGTAACGGAGTTGGAAAAGTTTCCATTGTGACATCCGAATACAATATCTCGTTACATTTTTGCGCCATGGGTGTTTTTTAATTCTCATTTTTTGCTTTGGGATTTTAACCCGTCTGCTTATTTTTTTTACGAAACACATCTTTTCGCAACTCGTCGGGCTCGTAGCGTAGCTTTCACGCCAGCATGCGCAAGCGATGCGCTTCCATCATGCGCAAGGCGCGTGCCAGCCCCAACAGCATTCTGAATGCTACAGCAGATGGTGGGACAGCCCCATACTGGGGCATTGGATGAGCCTACATGTGTGGCGTAATAGTAATAAATAAAGTTTATGTTAATGTTGATTCTCTGGTAGTTGTAAGTAGTAATACTAGTTTCTAAGTCGTTTGTATACTAACCAAATGGAAGTTATAGGTCCGTTTTTTTTTTTTATAACAGCCGCACGATTTGACCGTAGGTTAAGCTACCGTGGCAGTGGTCAGTCCGTGGATGGGTGATCATTTAAGGCATATGCCTTAAGACCCCCGACTGACATTCCCGGCTCGTTCCCGGCTGACATTCGTATATCTTTGGCAGTCGGTTAGTCAGAAGCCCGGAAGTCTGACAACCAGTCTTACCAAGGGGTATTGTGGTACCCAGTAACTGGGTTGCGGTGGTCAGATACGCAGTCGTTCCATGTTAAATACTGGGAATCCAGCTGCATTCGTTTACACTGGAAACCGACCCAAACACAGTAGGCAAAGGCAAGGCAGATAGACATTTTTTCGCAACTGAGACTGCCTCGTTGGCCTGGTAGTCGCAACCGCTACTACTGAACATGATGACGTCATGGTTTCGATTCTCACGTCAGGCAAAGTGTTATCAGGAATTTCTCAGTAGCAGCCCGGAGTCTGGAGTTGCCCGGTTGATGTCAATAGGCTCGCCCCCCTATTACATGGGACTTAAACGTAACTGGCGAAATGTGGGTGTACTGTAGGTTCACCTCTGCCTAACCCTTTGGGATTACAGGCGTAGTGTTATTATTTTGTTATGTAGAATCGGTTTTAACAAGATAGAACCCCTCTCAAAATTTTATTATATGGCTATGAAACACGTTACACGAAGGCTCATTATTAAAGATATATTCGTTATTAATCACGACAGCCTTTTGTTAATCATTCGTTTACTACTCATAAAATTTTACGACCGAGTCATAAAGAAACATATAACTTCCAAGGCATTCTAAGAGAACGCTTATTATTTTTAGAATTAACATTATTTTCAACACAGTTGCTCATAAAGTAGCTCTTATTACACCGCTTTTAGGTTCATAATACAATGTATTAAACACGCGTGCTTTTTATTTTACATTACCGCACTCGTGTTTTATATTTAACTTTTCTATTCTTTCTTCTCCGTAAAGAGTTTTTATGACTGAATACAATTAATATTTTTGTCATCTCTGACATTACCCAAGAAAATGAAATTATTAATAATACCAATACCATAACACAAACTGTATAAATGCCAACAAAAACTGTTCGGTATCATTTTGAGAATTGTACTTTCACTAATTGTTTCAATAGTTAAATGTAATATAAATACGAGTCTGTTTTTCTCCTCGCAAATGTGTTGAAAAACGTCGTGTGACACGCGTGTGCTCATCTCAATCACTCGCCTACGCAGCTACGGCTCGCGCGAATAAAACCGCCTCGGGGGTAATGACCAAAAGAGCACACTTGTATCAGAATGTACTATAATTTTCGACAATCATTATATCTAGTAATAGTACAAAAGCCAGAATCAGCCAGAAATCTGAGAACCAGTAATAGCAAGGGGTATCGTATTACTTTGTTACTTATTTGTGGAACTGCGTTGGTCTAGTGATCGCAAGAGCTACTGCTGAGCATGAGGTCCTGGGTTCGATTCCCAGGTCGGGCAAAGTGTTACTGTTTTTACTATCTAGAATTTCTCAGTAGCAGCCCGGAGTCTGTCTGTGAATTTGTGCCCGGTTGATGGCAATAGGCTCGCCCCCCTTCACCTCTGCCTAACCCTTCAGGGATTACAGGCGTCATGTTATGTATGTATGTATGTTATTTGTGGAAGTTGCTCGTTGAAAAATACTGGCATCCAGCTGCATATTGTTAGAAATCCTCAACATAGTAAGATGATATCTTAGCTACTGAGAAATTCTAGATAGTAAAAACGCTGCATATTGTTAGAAATCCTCAACATAGTAAGATATCATCTTACTATGTTGAGGATTTCTAACAATATGCAGCGTTTTTACTATCTAGAATTTCTCAGTAGCAGCCCGGAGTCTGGATTTGTGCACGGTTGATGGCAATAGGCTCGACCCCCTTCACCTCTGCCTAACCCTTCAGGGATTACAGGCGTCATGTTATGTATGTATGTATGTTATTTGTGGAAGTTGCTCGTTGAAAAATACTGGCATCCAGCTGCATATTGTTAGAAATCCTCAACATAGTAAGATATCATCTTACTATGTTGAGGATTTCTAACAATGAACTGCTGGGCAGTTTACTGGTTTAAAGACGACGAGTATTGGCAGTCTCTGTCTGTTCAAAAGTTTGTGTAAAATGCCCTTACGCTTTTTATGGTATTGAACTTAGAACTTAGTAAAGTTATCAATTTTTTTTAATCCCCATCATGTCTTACAAACTATGAAGAAACAATATCTCTAGGCTAGCTATTAGTTAATTAGACTGTACTCAATAATAGACACATTCGATTCGTGCCAACACTTATAAATGGTTACACTCTCGGCATGTCTGATGAATCATTCTTTCAAGAGACCTTATCTTTATCTACTGAATTTTTCATCGTCATCAAATATCTCACACAGGTTTCCTACTTAACTAGGAATAACTCTTAGTTTTTGATAGTCAAAACCCAGAAGGAAACGTTGGAACATTTCAGTACTTCGATAACTTAAATAGGCACTAGGTGGAAATTAAGAGGTCCTTCAGATTCTGAAACCCTATCCAATTTATTTTAGTATGGAGCCTACATGGTAAACAGTTAGTAAAGTACTCTCATTTGTAACTTTTCTTAACATGTAGAGGGCATATGAAAACTGGTTTAGTTTTTTGCAAACATGGTCAACGTGTATTTTCCAGTTTAGTGCAGAGTCAATATGCATGCCAAGAAATTTGGTGGTCTTTACTTACTTTACAGTTTCACCTTTGTATCTTATGTTTAGGCTCTTTTGTTTTTTATTTATATTAGCAAAGGAGTTTTAACATGTTTTTTCTAAATTAAATTTAAGATTGTTGACATTTAACCAATTTGTGATGCATTCAAGCGATTTGTTTACATCAATTTCGTATTTATCTTGATCCTCGAACACTCTGCGATACTTGATCAAACTTCTGAAGTGATGATTTTGGAAATAATATTAGTCCGGAAAATATTATATTGACGGTTTAATCCTCTGCGCGCTGCAGCAAATATACCACTGATTTGCTTAAAATTCTTATCTAATTGTCCCAGAAAGATTATACTACCACTTATCGATATTTCGGTTGGCTGGCCGCACTTAAATTTTATTACCTGATAAAATTGACACTGACCACTAGCCAGCAATATAATTATAAACGCATTTGGAAATAAATTTCGCTAATCCAATCGCATGAAAATGGAGATCATAATATCATAATGAAGTAGGTTATACCCAATTAGCTCCAAACTGCATTATTGGATGTCACATAGGGTCCACATCGGTAACTTTATGAAGACTTATAAGAGTTCAGAAGAATCGAAAAAGCAGACTACTACGCTTTCGCCGGGTTATTCGCTGAATTAAAATTGAGCGTTCATATAGGTACGAGAGCGACACTGAAAGTTTTTAGAACTGGCCACTTTTAAACGATATAATAAAAAAATAGTTCGAATATTGAAATTGGAACTCTTTGCCAATAATATTGTGTATTCATTTGTCATTTGTTTACGATTTGGCGGCGACTTGAAAACTTTCGTACAGAGATGTTTTGTGACTTTCGATGTCTTTTAAGTCAACAAGAAAGTTATGATAGACTTCGATTGGCCTTTCACGATGAAGCCCGATCTCGTGCCACTCTTTACGACTGGTTAAATGAGTTTAAACGTGGTCGCACTGATCTCACCGATGATCTGCGTGAGGGATGGCCTTCTACGGCGACGACTAAAGATAACATCAGTGTTGTGCGGCGTATGATACAGACTGACAAAAGTACCTACATAGTTTAGCCTAAGATACATGAAGGTAATATTTATAATTTGAGAGCAAAAAATGGTTTCCAGTTTACTTTTTGACGTCAAAATACGAAAAAGTGGTGCAATCGTTTTTAATTCGTAACAAAAGAATCAGTTTTTTTTCCTCTCTCTGTAGTAGAAATTAAAGATCAGACAAAAAAAATTAAAACCCTGTTCACGCAAAATAACATTTTGATTCCACCGTGTTAACTGGCAACCGGAAACGTGCCCAGAGGGCTGGCAACACCGCCACCCCCACTGCCAAACCCGACACTGAATAACGTAAATAAGACTTATTAGAATAACAGAAAGGCCTTCAGATAATACTCTCTCGAGTTTCAGGGCCATTATACTAATTGGGAGAATAATACTGCTCACTAATTTCAGCGCAGATATTTTGTTTTTGTGTGAATACAGTTTTAGCATAAGAATATTTTTATAGCATCATGTTACAATAATGGTCTTAATAGTTCTTTCGATTTCTCGACTGTTTCTATCCGGCTCGAAGGACGAGATTTGTTTCATGGGAAATTCGTCTATGCAAAGCTAAATTGTAACCAAAATCTATAAACTCTAGAATAAGCGAACACAGATTATTAAGATATAAGCGATACAGTTTTAAATCGAATACTTATTATGATCTATAGGTACATGTCACGCCGTGGACTGACAAACAAATATTTAAAGAAAACAAGTTATAACAGTTATGTTAATAATTGTAATTACCTACATTCAAACAGTAATTTTACTACTCATCATCTTCTTCCTGTCCTTGAGTCCTTGTGCAAAGGTACGTGAGGTAGGCGCAACACGTTTTCTCTTTCCATACTCCCCAGTCAAACATCATTATACTATTACAACATGAATTTTAAACAAAACATGTTATAATGTAAATAGCACCCGTTTTAGTTCAGGACCATTTATAATAACAACAACTGCCCAGAGAAACCAGTATCGACCGAAAGGTCGAGGGTTCAAATCGTACCCCTTTGGAACTTTAAGCGAAACCACGCCTTTAGAAGCTGTTTAAGGTTAGTTAGAGACTAGCAGTAATTTTAGGTGCCTCTCAACGGTTTATTTATTTATTTGCATAAGGTTAATAAGTATTTTGGTAGATGGGTGCCGATTTGGCTTGAAAACTGAAAACCCTAAGACCCATGGTCCACGAAGCTACTCAAAATAAAGTGTTGCAAGTGCTGTAAAACTCAGGCTACTCATAAGCGATTAGAGTTTGTAACACGTTACTTAAGAGTTGTGGATTATAGGCCTAACAGTTATCTTAAGTTCCTAGTTTTTAGTCACAGCCTTACCTTGTAAGTATTCTGGTAGATGTACCTTTTCAGCTTTAAAACCTGCATGTCGATTTTGTAAAAAAACTCACCGTGAGGACTGGCGTGGAGTAAGCTGTCAGTGTCATCCCGTCTTGGTCAATCCCTAGCATCAGTGGCACTAACAGCTCACTTCACCTATGTTGTCAGGGTGAGATGGTTACGGAACAGCACTACAGTTCAATGATCTGAACTCTCATAAATTGAGTAAGCATCAATTATCGAATTGATGCTCGCGATTTTTAAATTTATGAGTTTCCCTATCTTTTAAGAGAAGATGCGTTATTCCTTGCAGTGAACCCATAATGTTCAGCAAAATAACTAGTGTTACTACTAGGTACCAACCGATGCCAGTTTCAACGAAAACTATGAAATTTTGTTTGTCATTTTATACTGTAGGTACATATTTAATCTTGCCCTTGAGCTTTCCGGAATATGGTCAAGGCTTGGCCCAAAGGTCATGTATGAAGGAGTAAGCTTTATTATTACACAGAATAGGTTTCTCTTTGTTCGCTTTGGTGTCGTAAAATGGAGTAACGGATGTTAGGAGGATGGGCGGAAGTGTCGACACAGGCGTTAATTTAAATAGCCTCTACCCCCGTGGCCAAGAACCACAAGCATTTTTGTAACAATTTAATTTAGAAGAGTGTCCACGGAGTTTCTTGCCCATTCTTCTGCATAGGTACCTGCTACGCTTTGGAATGGGCAACTAGCTTCATATTACTGACTAACCGACTTCGGACAGTTTAAAAGTGCCTGTAAATGGTTTAATTGAAATAAATGATTTTGTTTGAAACTATTTGGAACACAGAAAGCTAACTTGCAACGAAGTTGTGAGGGTCCAGAGTATCTGCATGGTCCTATTTATGATCTAACCAAGATAATGTCCGTACTTTAAAAGAGACTGTGAACTGTGAGTTTGTCTCGGTGTTCCTTTTCAGCGTGTTTAACCAATTTATAGAAATAAACAGGTGGCGTTGCCTTAAGGCGTGAGTTTATGTATGTACCCATCTAGAAATCCCGGAAATAAACATCTGGGTCTTCACAAAACAACCAAAAGCAAGACACAATATTCCTGAAACAGTAATCGAAAGAACGTCCCCGAGCACAAAAGACTTCACGCCGTTGTTCGGTTCGTCAATCATCGTAAATATTCGGGAAATGTCGGAACATTTCAAAACCCGGCGATTTTCATTTTGATAGCCACTCGTGTGAACTTGGCTATTCCGAAGTATGATTAAAAGTTGGACTGTATGAAAAGACGAATTACTTGTATCGTTGTGATAGAATGTTTGATGATATTATTATCAACGACCTAAAAAAGATAATTCTGGATTTTGACTTATTCAACTTCAAAAGGAAAGATATAAAGGTAAGAAAAGATAGAAGGATTTTGTAACCTCAAAAGCTACTTAGTTACATTGAGACAGAGAGAAAGCTAAAGCTTACTACACATATAAGTATCATTGAGACAGTTTATTGACGATAAAGAGATTTTTAGTTTGCAGCCGTAGAACGCATTTTTATCTTATCACTATATGCTTCTGCCCGCTACTTCACGCGCGTCATATTTCTCGTGCTATTACTTCGTTTTTGCTTAGTTCTTTCTGACTTTTTGCTTTTTGCTCGGCTCTTAAGGATAGTAGCGTGATGTTAAATAGTATATAGTGTTTGTGTGTCTTTGTGTGTAGTGTGTGAGTGGTAGTTACAGAATAAAAGCATTCAAACAAAACAACTCTTTAGCTTTAGTAAAATAGATTAGGTAAAGATTATCTTAGACACAGACCGACTGCAAAGTGCAGAAGGCAGTATACAATGACTGAAGGCTGTCAGATCTGTCCTTGTAAAATATGTTTTTTCTTACAAAGAAATTCACATTTTTTTTTCCTCCTTAGTGTATTTTTTTTGCAACAGCTTTAAATTAAAACGTGGAAATACCACCCAACTTAACCAACTTGTCTATTTTATAACTAACTAAAAAAACTAACCGAATAACTACTACACTAACATAAAATGAAACAAATTCAGTTTAATTTATAAAGCGTACATTATCATTATTCTAAATTAATAAGCGAACTAACTATTAGTAACTTATATAGAAGTTAAACTTTTTTTCAGTGTGTGTAAAAATTTAACTTTGTCAGTTAGGTGTTAGGTGTCGATATGTGTATAAACTCACGCCATGCATTCATCCTCAAGAGTTATTATCTGGTTAGACCCGAAGTAGACGCCAAAATAGCTGGGTGAAGCTGGGCAGATAATGATGATGATCCTCATTCATATATCCATCTTTTTCTTTTAGTCCATAAACAGTCATCAGCGCTGCTCAAGCCTTTGTTTACTTCATTTGCCGTTATAACTACGGTTGTTAACAATTCATCAATCTATTTTCAATTTTAGTTAATCAATATTCATTCTTCTCTCATATTTATTTTGAGTACTAAATCCATCGTGCCAGGGACATTTGGAGCAGCAAAGAACGGAAAATCACCGAACGTCCAACCGTTAAAAGTAGGACTAGTGGGAGGTGGTACGTATACATACTGATCACGAAGGAAGACAACTTTGCATAATACACCATAACAAACCCTAGTGCCAAAGTTTTAGTTAGACTTAACTGATAGTTTTACGGCTTACCCAATAATGTATCTATTTCCAATTTGGACATACTGGATAGAAAAACCTATCAATCTCTGGTTTTAACGTCCCATTAAAGCCAAAGTATGCGAACATATGACGTATTGACAGCTATTTGTTTGACAGGTATAGATAGAATTGTACTGACGATCATCAGTAACGTTCTGTATACATTTATTTGGTTTGGCCGATAGAAAAAAATTGTTTGAGCAATGTTGGACGGTTGTGTATAGTTTTGCCCGGCTATTTCAGCGCCATTTTCTACAATTCTGTTAAAGCTAGACGAACCACATTTTGTGATTTGAAGCCTTTAATTTTATTTTTAATAGTCATTGATACCATGGTTGACTTTATTACGCGTTCTTCTGAATATTTTTTTGCAATATCTCAAAAATAAGTAAAAATGCGGGCAATGATGGCAGGTTTCACGGTGCCTACTTAAATGAATTGAAAAGATGACATTGGTACTTGCCCGTATTCGGACCCAAAACCTCGTGTATGATAAGATAAGATTGATAAGTCTTTATTTGCCTTAAGCATGGTATTAAGTTGTTACAGTCTGGTTTTGATAAAATGTGCACATGTTCAGCTATACAGAATGTTGTATCAGTTGCATGCAAAATAATTAATACACAAGTTAAAGGTGAACTATAGAATAACACATATTAATTGGAAATACAATAATAGTCATTCAAACCATACATGACTTACATTTTCATTAATACCTGTACCTAGATACACACTTTATATTTACATGTTGAAGAAATCTATAATACCATAAAAGTTATGTCTGTTCAGCCATTTATACAGTTTTTTTTTAAATGAGTTAGTATTATTTAATATTTTTAGTTTTTTTGGTGCTTTGTTGTAAATACGTACACATCACAAGGCAGATTTTCGCATACTTGGCCGACTTAGGATTTTCCTTTAATACAAGTCTGTGGGGATCCCTTGTTGGTCGAGAGATTGCTTCATACGCTCTGAAGCACGCTGAACAAACCGTTATTACTGTACACAAGTTTACAGATTTCGTTTGTGTAAATTGTAGGATGTGGTAATAATCCTTGCTTTTTAAAAAACGATTCGCAGCACTCATCAGGATTGAGTCCACAAATGGCTCGCACGCATTTTTTTGTGCAAAAAATGCTCTATCCTTATCCGTACTGTTTCCCCATAAAATAAGCCTGTAACGTAAAATGGATTCTATATACACGTGGTATGTAGTTATTGCCGTTTTCCTATTTGTCACGTTCTTAACTTGCCTGAGAGCATAATTTTTTGATCTTATTGCACTAATTATCTACATGTAGAGTCATTCGGGGTAAGAGCTCGCGGCGGGTAAAAGTTCGCAATAGCCCGATCTCCGACAGAAGTGGGGGGACTGAGGTCAGTGTTCGCGGAATTAAGTGACACACGAGTCGCCGTTTCGGAGCCACGTGTCGCGCCGGCCCAAATTATGTACTTGTCGCTACAGGTCGCCGAATACGTCAACTGAAAAACAAATCCTTTAATATTTGTAATAAAGTGTGTTGAAGTAACATGCATGGATCTTGCACAGTAAATTTATTACATTTCTATTGTTCGATTATCGTCGAATTTATGTAATTGTATCATATTCTCTCAAATTGCGGGTATTGTGACCGATCATTTATTATTTTTGCTGGTTGGGGTAAGAGTGCGAGGTCAAAAGTACGCACGCGATTTTTACCCATACAGTTATTTAAAAGTTGTTTATACCTACTTTCAGAACACAGCAAAATGCCGAGGAACAATGTAAGGAAAACACCACAACGAGCTTTGATATTAGATTAACAAATAAATACAGCAAAAAAACTTATCCAATAAGGAAAAAGTCAGAGACGTGCTGCATTAAGAAGAAGAAAAGCAGAAATCAGAAGAAGAAAAGCGATTGAAAAAGACCAAGAAAGTTAGTAAAAGGGTGGTTTTTGAACCTCAAGCTGGACCATTGGGAACAAAGAATAAACCTAAAAAATAATCCACACAGATGTTGAAAAGAAATCGAAATGATAAATCTGTTTATTGTCCGATTTGTGGCGAGAAATACGAAGTGTCACCGACAGAAGATTGAATACAATGCATAATTTGTAATGACTGGTTTCATGAGAACTACACGGCATACGAAAACGGGATATTTCGATGCGACTATTGTAATGAGTAAAATTTAATCGGTTTTTAATGATAAACCTAATAATAATTAATTATAATTTTGATATCTTTCTCTAGTCTTGATGTAAGACTTAACTTCACTTAGTGAATGATCCAAGTTCCTAATTTAATAAGTAACAGATAAGTACTACAGTTATTATTACATTCTTAATGAAGTTTAATAAATGTTGTTTATCGCTATTCTTTATTTTATTTTACCATCATCAAATGCGTACGTTTGCCCCGCACGCGTATTATTACCCTAAGGCTTGAGTAATTTTACCCACGTGACGGGGCAAGAGTACGCGTTCGGAACATGTTACTTAAATATTATGTAGTAAAAATTTTTATTAATCATGAACGTAAATTTACTTAAATAATGAAAATATATAAAAATTTCGACCAACTCTTTATCCAATCAACAAAGATATCTATTTTTTTATAGTTCGTTAAGATCATAGAAAATAAAGTGCGTGCTCTTGACCCGAATTACTCTACTTTCCAATTTAAGTCTTATTCTATGATTACACCCAAGTATTTGGTGTAACTTCTTTGGGTCTATGAATATTAGGTTTAAATTGTATTTAGCATGTTCAGATTTATTAAACTGTACACAATTAGATTTCCCTAGGTTGTTTCTTAATTTATTTATCTTTAACCATTCTAAAATATTGTCAATAGTAATAGTAATGTCCATTCGTCACGATAATTGAAATGTCGTTTGCAAATAATATACATTTACAGTTTGTCACTTGTGGTATGTCATTTATATATACCATAAATGAAATGGGCCTAAGACAGTCCCTTGAGACACTCCATTTCATTTCCCTAGAGTCTGAACATTTCAAGAAAGTGAGTTTTCCTGTACTTAATCTATGATAACGTATTGTTTTCTGACACTTAAATAAGACGAAATCCACTGAAGGCCTTGTCCTCTTATTCCAATGGTTTCTAACTTTTTTCATAAAACGTCATGTGCTGCAAAGTCAAAAGTTTGGGACAGGTCGGAAACAGTCCTGTTGCAATGTGATTATTATGTAGATTAATCAGGATATTGCCTGTGTTGTCAAGTTATACTTTTGAAATCCACACTGTTCATTTGGTATAATGTTATATTTGCTACAAAAGTCGTCAAGTCTGCTGAACATACATTTTTCGAATACTTTTGACAAAATAGGATTGAGAGTAATCTGATGATAGTTTTACAAGACATTTTTATTGCTGTTTTTGTAAAGTGGTTTCACGATACTAATAATTTTAAGGCATCAGGAAAAGTACCTGATGTAAATGAAAGATTAATTAAATATGTCAATATAGAAATTCATTCAGTGTTGCAGGCTTTAATTATTTTTGTGCTAATTCCATCATATCCTTCGGAGTTTGTATTACTTAAAACTATTATCTAACTAAGAAACATAGAATTAGGAATTTACACCTTAAAAGAGTCATGATGTGAATTATTAAATGTTAAGGTTTTTGTCGAGTCAATAATTATTAAAAGCATTCGCTATGTCAGTAGGATTCGTCAGTATCTGCTAATCTAATTGTAATTCAGGAATATTATTGTCACAATTTGTATTCCCAATTTCGTGATTAATGACTGACGACGTTGCTCAACATTTATTTTGGCTTTTTTTAAAATGAAATTAACATAAGAATTCATTTTTGATTTAATAATGCACTATTCCAGTATATTTGAATATTTCTTGTATTTTGTTTTGTACAATAAAGTTTTATTTTTGTAGTAAAAGTGAGAGGGGAGACTTTAACCGGTGGGCCATTACGCCATTTTTTTTGTCTGTTTGGTATTTCGTCGTCGATACATTCATCACCCTCCTCCCGCCCACAGCCCAACATCTGAGACCGGCGCATCGCATCGCATCTTCTTTCATAAATCTCATTTCAGCACGCGTAGTGTGACCAATATAGAAAAGAGTTTTGTCGATGAATGAATAGACAATGAATATACAAAATTACAGATGAACAAAATAGATCTGTCATTTAGTGTATTCTATCTGTGATGTTGTCTATTCTTCCGTCGACAAAACTGGGTCATTCTTACGCGTGCAGTACCTATTCATTCGCTTTTGGGTTCGGTCGTTCGTTCGTTCATCCAACGTAGCCGTATACCTAGATATATAATAATATAACCTAACTTCTAAGATGTCTACGTACCTAACAACCTGGAGGTGTCAGTTTGTGCCACACCGATGCAACTGTGGTATATTGTCACACATTCGAAACTTAAACAGTGCTCGTCCAGTACCAAGTTTAATTGCATAAGTTGATGCTACCGTCTTGCAACGTGGAAACGTTTTCTGAAGTTGACTTCTCTTGAGTTTTGCTGTTCACAAAAAGTCATCCTGCAGAAATTGTTCAAATTGGGTATTTTATAATGGTCATTTATTTTTATTCGAATACCATGATTGAAAAATTTGTGATAATTACCTTCCGTATTGTATTTCGTTATAACTTATTTCTAACGGAATACATTAAAAAATTAAAGTCATTACTCTATCCACACAATTACCCAACTAATGGATGGATTCATGCTTGATAATCTTTCACACGAAAACTACTGAACGGATTTAGATGAAATTTGGCACACAGATATTTTATGACCTGGATTAACTCCTACTTTTATTCCGGTAGTACGTTATCGTAAGATATTTTTCGCCCTCCATGCAGGCGAAGCCGAAGGCAAAAGGAAGTAATGCTATAAATGTCGGATCCATGAAATGCTAAGTAACTAATACAAGTTAGGTAGGTAACTAACTTACCTACTCTACCTAGTCAGCCAATTAGCAAAACAATAGAACATCGTCCTATTTTAAGCATTTCCATAATTGAAAATGTATGTTCACGAACTCAAATACTCCTACGCAAAATTCAAATGCGATTTTCTCGTGAAATAACCATTGAGACTGAGAAAAGACCCATTTCATAACAGTGCCTATGGATTCAAAAAGACTTTGTTCTCAACACCATATTATGATACTTTAGGAGAAAACTGCATTGGACATCTTGTGCAGGTTATTGTAATTTTTGCTAGAGATTGTAGGTACCTATATTGTACCTATAAGTAGGTACTAATTGCTAGAGAATGAGATAAAATGGGATTATGAGCATACTGCTAACGAATTCATATTACGGGTTCTATCAAATTTGAACGGCACGATTGGCGCAGTGGTTGAGCGATCGGCTGCTGAGCTGCGTGTCGCGGGTTCGATTCCCGCACGGAACAAATATTTGTATGACCTACAAATAGTTGTTCCGGGTCTGGGTGTCTTGTGTATGTGAGTTTTCATGTTTGTGAACGCACCCACGATACAGGAGTAATTCCTAGTGTGGGGCAACGTTTTAAAAAAAAAAAAAAATGTTTATTTAGCGAGCGAAACGCTTTAGCATTTTGCGTAACTGCAAGGTATTTATTTATAATTGTGAATGTAGGTAGTCTTTTAGCTCAAAGACTTATTCTATACACCTAATATCTTTTATCTACATTCAAACACTAGCTATTACTTAACATAAAAAAAATACTTTATTTTTTCTGCGGGCACACAATACCTACGCGTTGACTTATCTGTACGTCAGATCCAAAACCGTTTTGATTGATCTAAATCAAGATATGCCAGAAACGTCCAGGCTATGTTTTATGCAAATATTGGCTGCGACTTACCTAAAAAAACCTGAGTGTTAGATCATATTGATCTGCGTTTGTTTTAGGTCGAACATGTAGGTGTCATCATTGAGCCTTCGTCTCTTGTATCGACTCGAAGCTCATCATATTCGTTCAAAAGCAATTCACTCTGCTGGGTTCCTCTTATTGCTAGTCATTCAGCTTTCTCCTCGACTACTCTCATCCAGCCGTTACCAGGCACTCTACCTACGTGATCGAATTAGAAATGAAGAGATCAGCAGGAGAATCAAGGTAACCGAGCATAATAGCCTGAAGAATTGCCAAACTTAAGTGGCAATGGGCAGGACACGTTGCTCGGAGAACAGATGGCCGATGGGGCCGAAAGGTTCTGGAGTGGCGACCGTGTACCTGAAGACATATCGTTGGAAAGCCTCCCACAAGGTGGACCGATGATGCAGGTACTCTCGGGGCATGGATGATTCGGGAAGTATCTGTGTCGCATAAACAGGGAGCCGGACGCCCGTGCGTCACCACTGCGTCGACTGCCGGGAGGACACGGCGTGGCATACGCTGGCAGAGTGTGCCGCTTGGAAGGAGCCGCGCTGTGCCCTCATCTCAGGAGTAGGCAGTGACCGGTCACGCCCGACCGTATTTAATTCTATGGTTGGCAGCGAGGAGTCCTGGTGTACGGTGGTTTACTTCTGCGAAACAGTTATCTCGCAGAAGGCTGCGGAAAGGGAGAGAGAGATCTCGTCCACTATCCCTATCCGCAGCAGGCGCACCAGGCGTCGGTGGTGGACAGACAACGCCCTGTGCCAGTCCACCTAATTGGGTGCCACCCCCCATACATCATGACCCGACGTGGCGGCGGGTAGTGTTCCACTCGCGCCCCTCTTAGACTTTGTGGGGGGAGTCCCACACTTCACTCCTCCCCACCCCCCTACACGAGCAGGCCCGCCCACACCAGTCGGGGTTGCGGAAGAATCGTACGTTCCCGGGACGCCGGCGTAGGTGTGAGATGGAACACCGGGGCAGTTTTTAGTCAGTAAGAGTCTGACAGACCCCTCCGCCCGCCCCATGGCGAAGGACATCCATGAGGTTTTCCAAATCAAAAACCCGGAACAAAAAAAAAGGCCTTTGTCCAGCAGTGGACGTCTTTCGGCTGAAATGGTGAAGTTTACAATGCCGTGGTAAAAGTAGGTACCTAGTTAGGCAGTCAGTAAGGTGGACGCGAGACTGACTGCTCAAGGTGCCGCTAGAAGTTATTCGCCACTGTTTGAAATTACATGCATCCCACATTTGGCTAAGACTTGAACATCATAACTGCCACCGTGGATTCAGTGAAAACATGATTCTGAAACCCCTTGTTTTTTTAGGGTGGGAAATTATCAAATAACTTCTCCCGCTCTGGGGGGCGTTTCAGTATTTTACTGACTAAAACCCACCGGTGTTCCTTCAGTTGCCTGTGACAGAGTCAAGATATCTCTTTCAAACAACCCGCGACGCTGGCTGATTCTGAGACCCCTTTTTTAGTGTGGTAAATCATCAAATGACTTCTCCCACTCTGGGTGGAGCTGGAGGCTGTGTCAGACTCTTACTTTCACGGAATCCCAACCGTGTTCCTTCAGTTGCCTGTGCTTGGGCCACGGTTAAACTTACGCATTTCCCGCGACCTGCGTTGCACTATTTCGTCGTATTTGAGAAAAAAAGTACTTTTCCATACATTTGATACATACTCGTAATTACCTATTGCACTTTTCTTTGAAAAACCCATTTTTGCATACTGCAGCTGAATTCTTAGCTGCAGTTTGCGCATCGATGTCCCCCTGCCTCCCTGTTGAAATCCTTCGACTTTTTCTACTGATCGTAAGGGTTTTGGTCAAAGAAACAAAAGCTATATTTTATTTTATTTCTTGTTAAACTTCCAGGGTGAAAATAAGTACCTTCAAGTTCTTTACCGACAGTTACTTTCTTTGCCTGTTAAACTTAGAATCATACTTTTTTCAAATCTGTTTAACAGGTAGATAAATAAATGTTTATCTACCTTCTTCCGCTTTCAGCTACCTACAAATATCATAAAAGGCAACCTAGACGAAGGTCCCAACAGGCTAGCTAAAGCTATGGCTACATTTTCAAACCGGATTCCTGATACCAGCTGGATAATGGACAGGAACCGATGCTTCACCGGCGCCGTTTAGTCCCGAAAGATATCAGAAGGATGAGCAAAATCCTCTTCTACTATGTTAACAACCTTCGGATTTTCAAGAACGGTGATAGCACGAAGTACCTAAGGATGGATGAGGTTATTATAATTTACTGGCTTACTTGGGTAGTACCAAGAATATGTTTAGGCGACAATTTTGCGGGAAGTTCCGTTCGATGGTGGTGACAAGGTGGGTACTTGTATACAATCGTTTTGGAATTGAAAACAAAGGCGACTAGGAAACCAAATATGCGTAATGAATGTTTTTAGAGCGCACGATCACAAGATGGTACGAAATTGACGTTTCCACACACGGACGATAAAAAGAGACCACATGACAAAAATCCATAGTAACACACGATAATTTCTTATCACTCATAACCCGTGCACTAATAACATGTTACCAAGCATAGTGCTTAAACAATCATAGTAATTTCACTGTATCAGGTAAAACGTCTCCCTATGCCATTGTGCCCCAATTCTTCTCGGTAATCTGTCATTCAAACGCCATGTAGCTACCTACCTTCGTTATCGATAACAGCTTTTTTAGATAATATTGTATTATCACATACATTATCATTAACACAGTGAAGTTCAATGTCGAAGTGTAAAAAATTGCATTAGCTGAAATATTTCCATCTGGGTTGAACTCCTCCCGTTTTTTTTTAATGTGACGAATACGAAATAAAATTTGTTAGGACGGTCCTCTATTCAAAAGATATCTAATCAGACAAGAAAACAAGATGTTTTGTTCGTGTTTAATAGTATACGCCTCGGAAAATCAAGCGTAAATTTCCGTTTCACAAGACTAAACAAAGAACAGCCAAATATATTTCTCGTTTACTATGTTAATAAGTACCTACCTGAAATAATTCAGAGTTGTACAGATAATAAAATGTTGAACTGTCTCACAAATTCGTAGCTTCATTGTCCCTGTCCAGTGACTCGAAACAATGGGATCACATAATTATCGCCCCAGTTCTGAAAAAAAGAACCTCACATTCCGTAGTCACCATGAATTAAAACTCCCAGATTTTTTATTAAACGTTTGGATACACCCAACATTGTTGCTGAAAAGTTTTCCAATAAAGAGTAAGAGACGAACCTGTTTGACGATGAGCCTGGCGACCCTGGGGCTTGCGAATGTGACGAAACCATAGCACTTGGAGACACCAGCTCGGTCGTAGATCACCCGGGCTGCCGTGACAGTCGCGAACCCTGAGAAGAACTTCCACAGGTCCTCATCAGTCGTGGTCAAAGAGAACCCTCCCACGAAGATTCTATTGTGTATAACTGTCCCGAATTTTGGGGCATCTGACGGAGGGAGTGTATCATCCGTGTCATCGTCAGGAGAGTTTAGCAGAGCCTTCAGCTTCTCGTGAGGGTCTGCCGTCTTCCTGTTATTCGCCGTGCTTTCTTCAACCATATGAGCGCAACTCGCAGACTCACTCCTTATGTACCTTTTAACACTTTCCATTGTATCTAACACTTTAAAACACTAATATAACATGTTCCCTTGTTTACTAAACTAAAATCTCTAGCGACAACTAAAACGGCACTGGTATTCACGTAAAACAACCGACTGTCTGTAACGCGGGGTTTTATCGATTACAGTGGCACTTATGTGATATAGGTAGGTTTTGTGAGTTGCGCGCTACGGACCACGACGTGCCTGACACACGGACGGTATTCGAGTGATGTTTAAAAAAACAACCGAGATAACAGTGTGTGATTTGAGTTTTTTTAGATACGCACTATAAATAGTGTTTGAGCTATTGTCGACCGCTATTTTTACTAGGCGAGGGAACTAGGTCACCAGTTGACACCTAGCGGATGAATATTCTAATGGTTCTTATCTAAGTTAAGTTTAGTTTCAGTTGAACAATATAGGTGGCGCCTTTGTTATCAGGGATCAGCTGCTCTTTGAATAAAGCTCTAGGATAAAATTGATGAGATTACATAAAACTTTCGCAGAAGAGCATTTTGTGTAATTTTAGGTTGACATTTTAATTTAACACTGAATTGTTTAAATGTCATAGATTATAACTATACATATTATTAAAACTATTCTTGTTTTCAAATAAAGTTACGATATAAGGTACTGTAAATTTTTATTCCGTGTAGATTGTTTGCTTGTGTTGTGTGAAATAATAAAACGCTATTTGACATTTAATAATGTTGCAAGACTTAAAGATCTCCGTGATGAGAAGGTATAACTTACACTAATAGCGGATAAACCTAATAAACAATCGATTGTCAGTTTTGACATTATTATATGGACTTAAAAGAATTAATCTAAAATTCAACACTTCGAATTTTTTGTGATATTAATGCTGGTCAATTTATAAATTTTACGTTTGCAATGTTGCAAGAGAGCAGGGGCGGCCCAGTGAGAGCAGGGGTGGCCCAGTGGTAACGGCCGCCACTTACGAGTTGTAGGTCATAGGTTCGAACCCAGACAGGAGCTTTACTTTGTGTAAAATTATTTCATCACCACGGCTCTCAAAACGGTGAAGGAAAACATCGTGAGGAAACCGGCATGTCCTAGAACCAAAAATTCGACGACATGTGACATCTACCAACCCGCACTGGGCCCGCGTGGTGGATTACGGCCCACTCCCTCTCACAGAGAGGAGACCTGTGTCCCAGAAGTGGGAACATATTAGGCTGATTATGGTAATGTTGCAACTTGGTACTTTTCAAGTTTATTATGGCAACACAGAAACGTCAATGTCACTACGTCGAGTGGAGGAGGCTGTTTGCTTGCAATTTTTTTTGTTGTTTGGATTTCCTTTTCTTGTGCTAATTTCGTTCAAAACATAATGAGTGCAATAACACTAAAACTGTGATAAAAAATCTGTCTGTAGTGATAAAGGTTACTAATTTGCGGCGTCCTGAACGCGAGATCATCAAGTTATGTGCCAACAACTGTTTGTAATTGGATTATAAAGTTTTCTGAACACATTCACTACTGTGGTAAGTGTATTTATGTTGTAACAACAGTCCGTAACATCCTCAATTATATTTATGATCGCTAACTAGATCGCCAGACAATTCGCAATGCTTCAAAATCCGGCGAATAAATTCGGTGGCGCGAATTTGCAACAAATTTGTGTGTTTACCTCCTATTTTTCGGTAAAAAATACTACGTAGTTCATTACAAGCCGGTTGATATTGTTCATGTTGACGGTAATGTGAGCATTGTTTAAAAATAAAGCGGGTAAACTAGTTTGGGGCAGTAAAATTGTCTTGGTAACATGCACATTATAATATCCCCAATTGTCTTGTCATAAGATTGACATTTGCATGAAAAGATTAAAAATGTTTTAAAGTAAAAGTTTTACAAATGACATTTCCTAAATATATGCTGCCAGTTTCTAACTGTTTTTTTCAGCATGAACTAATGATATCACATTTATCATATTCAGTCCTAATAACAGAAATATAGAAAACAATTTTTTGTACAATTGGTTGTATGAATATTTGTCAGTTGACCTCAAGGTGCTTTGAAACTGAACAGTAACAGTTGAAAAGTGTTATTCACCTTTTTGATGATACCAAAGTAATCTAAAGTATAAAATAAGTTTGCCAAATAATGTTTCACTGAAAAAATGCCTTGCAATAAAATGTCTGATTAAATGAATCAGGGTTGTTTGTCATAAGGTTGCCATGCCACATCAGAGATTCATGGGCATTTCAGGACCCTTGGTTTAAATAACCAAAGAGACATCAAATTTTGCATTATTTAATAAATACTCAGTACTCAAGCACTCATTTAATATTTTTTTTTGCATATCTGCAATTTTAAATTGTCAGTTATAGCCAATTGTTGTGTTAAAAAGGTTAAATATGTAGAAAGTCAAAGATAAATACACTAAATGAAATTTTGCTGTTATAAGTATTAAGATGTCACTGCAATGTGTGAAAGCAAACTTGTTTGATCGTTTTAGGTTTTGCAGCACTATTATTATAGTGAGACCCCGTATTGTATTAAAAATAAATAAATTCGAAGTGTCTGTTTGTAATGTCTAAATAACAGCTGTTTCCTAACTTTAAACAAAAGAACTTTTTTTAAATGTTATACACAACATCGAGGTAACTGGTACTTTTCAAATTTTACAGGGGAGTGATTTAAAGATTTTTTTATTTTTTCAATTAATCACAATATTTGTATTGTTTTTGTTATAAATAAACAAAAATATGTTAGGCACCTACAATTTTTATGCTTTACACAAAATGATACGTACCAAATTTTTTAAAGAAACTAAAATATGCATTTATTTCAACTAACTGCTTAAAACAATTGGTCAGTTTTTGGCGCCCTTAGTTTGCAGCATGCATGGTATGCCTCGGTAATATATTCTGATAGTTTGTTTACGGTGTATTCTAGTTGTGCGTGGTCTGTTATGGTTACTAGTGATAGGTGTCTGCCTAGTGAGGAGGCTAGGAGGCGCTTATACCCGGGTACATTGGTGCGCCGCGGGTTCCGCCTAGGCACTGGTTTACTTGTGTTGGTAGTTAATGTAAAGCGAATCCTTCTATGGTCTGAGCAAGAAGGCTCGTCGGATACGTGCCAGTTTGTGATAAGGTTTGTTGCATTTTCTGTTGCAAGGGTTAGGTCTATGATCGTTTGCCCTCGGACTGTGACCCAAGTGGGTTCAGCACCACGGTTAACAATGTTAAGGTTAGTGGAGAATAAATAGGTGGATAGTACCTCTCCTCTGGGGTTCGGTGCGTCGCTGCCCCAGAGTGGGTGGTGAGCGTTTGAGTCGGTGCAGATGATCAGGTCCAGATTTGCACGCTCGCAGTGTTGTACCAGGTCGGTCATCTCTTTTGGCGGGCAGTTTGCGTCCTCGCCTGGCATGTATACCGAGGCCAATACAACATCGGGAACGCCGCCTTCGGTCTGGAGCCTGACAGCTGTCAGATCTCTGGAACAGAACTGAGTGAGTGGTGTGGTAGGAATTCCATTGGGTATGTAGGCGCAGGTTCTTGGTTTGTCTGAATTGTGTGTGTTGAGGATTAGCTTACCTCCGATGTTGCCGAGGCCGCATATCCTATTGTTCCTGATCCATGGTTCCTGGATCAGTGCGATGGTTCGAGGTTTTACCTCCAGTGCCCTGCGCAAGCTAGCCGTGGCAGTTTGACTATGCTGGAGGTTGGTCTGTATGACGTTTAGGGGCTTCGAAGGCAGTATGGTGGAGTTAGTCGGAGATAGATCCATCGGACGGTATCTCCGCTTCCTCCACTCTGGCTTGGTATTCCTGTTGATCACATGGCGACGAGGCGAGGAGTTGCTCGTTCCAACCAGGTGATCCGGGCGATATGGTGACAGCATCGGCCATTGCCGCACGGGCCATGACCTCCTCGAGGTGGGCGATGTCCGGTTCAGTCGTCTGTGTCGATGTCAGTGCTGTCTCTTTCACTACTGTACCGTCAGTCTTTGTGTCGGCAGGCTGGGTCGTGGGCCAGAAGCGTACGTATATCGACCCAAGAAGGTACGATATCCGTCGCTCCCGGGCCAAGACCTTTTCCACTTCCTCCGGTGGCACACCCAGGGTCAAAAAAGTCCCACAGTTGTTGCCACCGACGGTAGTTGCCCTGTACAGCGACCACCTGGCGATGTCATACCAGGTGTTCTGACGAATCAGAACACTTTGGAGCCGGGCCACGTCACCTCCATAACGAGGGACGAAAAGCGAGGCTCGGACACGGGTGGGCACGTCAGATTGTCGTAGTACCGTAAGTGTAAGGTCGGTGTCTGGTAGTCGGATTTTGGGCGCATTTTGCGACAACCAAGTCAGGGCATAGTCGTCCTCGCACCACATCTGCACGGTGCCTTCCGCTACCCGTGGGTAACCGCGGAAGGAGGGGAGTGGTGTCGTCGAGTCCGTGTTCATCATCAGGTCTTCGAGGCCTGACTTTATTAGTTCAGCCTCATCCCTAGTCAGGTCTCTGGATGGGGTAGGGAAGGCCAAAAACTAACAGCGAGAGGAACCCCTGGTGGAACGCTGAACTTAGTAAGCTCAGAGGTGCATTACGTAAGCAATTCAACAGAGCCAAAAACACCAGACACCCGGACGACTGGGAGTCATACAAAGAGACCCAACATACATACAAAAAGCAAATCAGAACTGCCAGAAGAACAGCATGGCGGAAGTTCTGTGAATCCATCGAAACCAATAATGAAGCCGCAAGGGTAAGGAAAATCCTATCAACTGATCAGGACCGAACCCTTGGCGCGCTGAAAAAACCCGACAACTCATACACACTAAATGACCATGAAACCAGTAAGATCCTCCTCGAGACTCACTTCCCAGACTGCAAACTCCTAGAGGACAAGGTGTGGGAAGCTGAACCAGAATGGACCCCAACGGATCAAGACTGGTCTAGAGCCCGCAATATAGTAACAGAAGACCGGATAAAGTGGGCCATCAACACCTTTCAGCCCTATAAGTCCGCTGGGCTGGATGGCATCTTTCCAGCCCTCCTACAATGGGGGGTTGATATAATGACACCATGCCTGGTGGAGACCTTCCGAGCCTGTATAGCACTCAGACACATACCCCTAGCTTGGCGCGAAGTGAAAGTCATATTCATACCCAAACCAGGCAAATCCGACTACACACAACCCAAGGCCTATAGGCCCATAAGCCTCACATCCTTCCTACTGAAAACCCTGGAGAGACTCTGTGATAGATACATTCGAGACGGACCTCTTCAGGCAAAACCACTTCATAAACAACAACATGCGTACTCCACAGGCAGATCAACGGAATCTGCGTTACATAGCGTGGTTTCCAAGATTGAATGCGCGGTGGACCACAAATGCTCAGCACTAGCTGTCTTCGTTGATATCGAGGGTGCTTTTGACAAAACCACGTTCGGTAGCATCAACATGGCCCTCGACAGACACAATATAGACCCGACCCTGAGCGGGTGGATCACTAATCTGCTCAAATTGAGAGCTGTACAGGTAACAGTGAACGACACCACAAGGGCCATTGTGGCGAAGGGCTGCCCGCAGGGGGGCGTTCTCTCGCCACTTCTGTGGAACTTGGTTGTGGACAGCCTCATCAGAACACTCAATGACAAAGGCTACTTTACTGTAGGCTATGCCGATGACATAACCATAATAATAAATGGCACCCACGAAAATACCCTATGCAACCTTATGCGCCAAGCCTTAAAAGTAGTAGAGGACTGGTGCAACGAACACCAGCTAACCGCCAACCCCACAAAGACCGAACTGATCCTCTTTACGAAAAAGAGGAAACTGACGACACTACAACTACCACGATTCTTCGGAACTACCCTAAGCCTATCAACCGAAACCAAGTACCTAGGCATCTATTTGGATAAACAGCTGAATTGGGCAAAACACACCAACTACATCACTACAAAAGCCAGCATATCTCTGTGGCAGTGCAAGCGTATGCTTGGCAGAAACTGGGGGATTAACCCCAAGGTAACCTACTGGCTATACACTACTGTCATTAGACCAATTATCACGTACGGCTCGTTAGTCTGGTGGCCTAGGACAGACCTGAGCACAGCCCAAAAAGATCTCGAAAAACTGCAGCGGTTTGCTTGTGTAGCAATCACTAGCTGCATGAGAACCACACCCACTGCTGCCCTACAGGCAATGCTTGGGCTGCCACCCCTACACCTCATCGTGCGGGAGGAGGCGACCCTGGCTGCCTTTAGGCTTCATATATCGGGAACCCTAAGCAAAGATTCTAGGGTCAGGCACACACGCATAAAGGAGGATGCAGTCAAACGACAGCCGATGTTAGCATCACCCTGCGACAAAACCCCGAAGCAACACTACTTCCAAAAGCACTACAACATCGTTCTCTCGGAAGAACAGTGTGATTACTCACGCCCGAATGAGATGAGAGTATACACCGACGGCTCGAAGACCAGATCCGGGACCGGAGTTGGAGTCTTTTCACACGACCTCAACATAAACATATCGAACCCGCTGGGAATGTTCAACACTGTCTATCAGGCGGAGTGTGTGGGCATTATACAAGCGGTATACGCCATAGAAACCAGGAAAGTTACGGACACACATATACGTATACTCTCCGACAGCACCTCAGTCCTCCAATCATTGAGGAAAAAATATATTACCTCAAGTATAGTACTAGAATGTCACAAGGCTCTAGAACGAGTAACGGTATTAAACCGCAACACAGTGACACTGCAATGGATAAAAGGACACAGCGGATCGCTGGGCAATGACGCAGCTGACGAATTAGCCAGGAGAGCATCCAGCACGTCGGCATGCGGGCCTGAACCCATCATACCCATCCCCTTCAACCAGATACGCAGGTGGCTGCAGGAGTCCACCCATGCACAAGCCGAGAGGTGGTGGACCTCGACACCAGGCTGCAGGCAGTCTAAGGAAGCCTTGCCATCCTTAGACGACAGGCTAACCAGACGTTTATTACGTCTGAATAGAAATGGCCTGCGCCTGATGACGGGGACCATCACAGGACACTGCTCGCTGAATAAGCACTTCTACACAATAGGTATAACGGACAGCCCTCTGTGCAGAGCTTGCATGGAGTCGGACGAGACCGTTGCGCACGTGCTCTTTGAGTGCACAGGCGTTACCCAGATTAGAACAGAAACACTCGGGACACTCGGATCTTACACAGAGGTTCTCAACAGACCAGAAGCTTTGATCGGCTTCTGGAGGGAGGTGGGCTGGTTGGAATAAAAACCACCGACGGCCGCTATGGCCCACGTACAATGGTCCACATGTAGGACTAAGTGCGGAAACCATAACCTCTAACATAGAACATAGAACAATTGGTCAGTCTTCAACTGAGGAACTAAAACATATTTTAGACATAATTTTCACTTACAACCTAAGCTTTAACAATCAAGATAACTACAAGATGGCAAGATAATCACAGCTTCCTTAATTACGCCTACTTATACAAAATATTTAATTTGACTACTATGCAGCTTAATTTGAACAAGAACCATTTAAATATTTAAAATACTGTCCTAAATACTGCAATAAAATCATGGTATTTTTTATTTAAGTCATTTTTGTAGGTTGGTCACTCTTCTTATTTTGAGAAATTGCTATTTTGCAACGATACGCTGGATTCAGTGTAAAATTCTTTATGTATCTTGTGTCACCTTTAGTCCGTCTGGAGATTTTTGTTACGGCTTTTATCCAGTCTTCCTCATAACTAGTTTTAAATCTATAAGTTCCATTTTCCTTTTAAAATTGAATAATTTATATTATTAGTTTTAATTGTGTTTCCTTGTACGTCTTTTGATTTTTTAATCCAATTTCTTCAGCAACTTTTTTGAGATCATAGAAATCATCATAGTTTAATCTTCTGCAAATAATAAATGAATTGCCATTTTTTGTCTCATGTTTTTGTAGTCATTATGTCAATCAGCTGTTTTGAGACCACCATCAATGTATTTTCGTGTCGTTTTTGCAAGGAGATAACGACTCAATCCAAGCTATGGAATTTATATGAACTCGAACGGAGTCGGAGGACTTCTGGATCACTTTTTATATAATTATCATGCTTTCCACGACACGACGATGATTAAGCTCCTCCTCTTTTTTAAATCGGTTAAAAAGACAAAAAGTACTTATATGAAAATTTCATGTCAAATCTTGTAAATAACTTAAAACTTTTATTCATCGTCTGGCTTGCTCTTTTCAAAATGTACCTACAAAAACCGTTTCACCAAGCATTGTTTAAAGCGCATTTGAACCAAATAATAATATTTTTGAAGCAATAATGTCATTACTGATATGAAATTACAAATTTTGCAGTTGCTTTTGCAAAAAACAAATATATTTTGGGACAACAATGACGCAAAGGTTCATTCCGTCGTCGTTGCAGTTGCTTTTGCAAAAAACAAATATATTTTGGGACAACAATGACGCAAAGGTTCATTCCGTCGTCGTTGTTGCCCCAAAGAACACAAAATAATGCCCAAATTACCGTTACGTCGATGTAGAACCCAAACACAATTACATTTCGCGGTGCTACGCGCACAACTGACCTTGTATCCGCGAGATCTTTGTGAATTAACTTATATGCAACAACTGCGTTTACGACGCCTACCGATAAATTGACTGAAATTGATTAACGTCTTTGTTTCTCCTAACGTAAATACACTTTCTAAGTGCTTTGTTATATTTAACTCATTTTTGCGAAAATTTACATTTACGACAATGTTTCTCCAAATGAGCGATATAATGTCTGTTGGTTTGTTCCGGCTAATCTCAGAAACGGCTGGACCGATTTTTACGAGACTTGTACTGGCAGATAGCTGTTGTTATAAATAGTAGTAACCAAGGCAACTTTTATTTTAGAAAAAAAAATAGGATTCCGCATCAAAATTACACATAACATAGGTAACATCACTCCTGTTATCCCAGGGTTAGGCAGAGGTGCACCCGAGGGCATAAGCTGGTGTAAACGTATTATTAATTATCCTTATACCTTCCTCTCAAATCGGTGAAGAACATCGTGAGGAAACCGCCATGTGACATCTACCAACCCGCACTGGGCCTGCGTGGTGGATTACAGCCCTCTCCCTCTCATAGAGTCCCAGCAGTGGGAACATAGTAGGCTGATTATGTTATGTTATACCTATTCAAATCACAAGAGAAATGACTATGATATGGTAAATTGCTTCAATTTGCATTATAATTAATTTACCTGATTACATTGGGTTGTGTCTGCAATTCCACGTCATTATTGTATTTTGCGTTCAGTGTGAGACCTTAATTGTGTAACTAACCAACGCTAAAAAAAGTAATAAGCCAGTTTTCTCAATGCCTGCTATTTCAATGACTAAGCACATTTCAATATCAACATAATAACTTTTGGCAGTTGTGTAAACATTCCTTTACACAAAGGCCTTGCACCTTCCGTCTCAATGTATGTACAGCTGTTATTGAATTAATTTGTCGCTTGTCACAGTTTTATATTAAAAAATTTTACCATATAAATGTCAGGTCTCACACAATAATAGTTCAGAGCAATTGTTTAACTATAAAACTTATAAGAGTTCTTCAAAAAGCCTGCACTTTTAATTTTGTGATTATATAATTACCTTTATTGAATAAGCCTCAGTGTTTGTATTGGGGCATCCACCAAAGATCGAAATAAATTGCCAATCTTTGATTGTGAGTAAGTTTCTGTACTACATGATCCATAAAAGCAACACTATCACACTGTTCGATATAACAGCATGGTCTTTATAACACACTTGTATTTGATAAAAAAAAACAATCGGTTTTAAAACCTAGGATTATAAAGGATTTTAAACTAGAAATATTTTTGAGACACCAGAAAAAATATATATTTAATGCAGGTGTTTGTTTCCATTCAATTAAAAATCATGAACCCTTAGCACTTTGCACCTTGCACTCTTTTTTTTATGGCTCCTGGCTGGTCAATCTAAAAGGAACCTTAATATATTAAGCCAGGGCTTAAAACTTATAAACTTAGCGACTCAAACTCAAACTCAAACTCAAATCATTTATTTCAATTAAACCATTTACAGGCACTTTTGAATTGTCAAGGAGTCGGTCAGTCAGAAATATGAAGCTAGTTGCCCATTCCAAAGCGTAGTAGGTACCTATGGAGAAGAACGGGCAAGAAACTCCATGGACACTCTTTTAAATAATAATGTTTTTACATATATCTTAGTTACATCGATTAATGTTGACACTATAAGTGAGAACGATGTACAAAAAACCGTACACGTTAAAAGCGTCCAGAGTGCATCAAAACATAATTAAAAACAATCCAGCTAATTAATTATTAAAATAAGCCGTGGCAGCTAAGAGATGACCAGTCCCAACTGACGGCGCCCGTTCACGAACATGACGCATGGATCAGCACCATTCAGCTCAACCATTTTGAAGGGAGCTAAATGATCCGACACACGCGCCACCGTCAGCGAGACATTTGAGTGAGCATGACATACTATCAGCCGCCAAGGCACATTCAAGTCAATCTATGACATTACCCGACTACATGCTAAGGGCACCCCCTGTGAGACCTCGGCTTAGGGCGTCGCTGGGGAAAACTATACTCTGTACCTTTGAACACCGCATTTTTAAGATAAGTGTCTGGCGAACCCTGGGACAGTCAGCCCCATAAATGTGTTCACTGTCCACTCTTTCTCATTGCTATGGTCTTATACAGGTTTAAATTTCAAAGACCTGCCATTTCAGAATCGACAATTTTTAATTTTTTTCTTTGCAACATTTTAGGCCTTTTTATTAGTGCTAAAACACTATTAAAAAGGGCTAAATGCTTAGTAATTTTAATACTTAGTATTTTTATTAGGTATTGTTATAATTTTGAGGTCATAATTCTTGTCGCGTGTTCCTATGATAAGAAATTTTTCGGACATTTACTGTTGAATATTTTCATTTAATAATTATTAACTTGTAAATGACTGCCTCGTTGGTCTAGTGGTCGGGGTGCCTCGTTGGTCTAGTAGTCGCAAGACCTACTGCTGAGCATGAGGTCCTGGTTTCGATTCCCAGGTTGGGCAAAGTATTATTGGGTTTTTCTATCTAGAATTTCTCAGTAGCAGCCCGGAGTCTGGATTTGTGCCCTGTTGATGGCATTAGGCTCGCTCCCTATTACATGGGACTTAAGCATAACTGGCGAAATGTGATTTTATGTGTGTTATGTGTGTAAATTGTAATGTTTAACACACAATATCGATTTAGCTATGACATTTAAATAAAATAAAACCAACCCTGAACACGATAGTAGAAGAAAGCAGTCTTAATACATGCTCAAACAATAAGGGCGGATTTCACCAATGAAACTGAACGTGTTTAGCACGTAAAAAACGCGTTCAAGGGCTGTCAGTGTCTAAATTGTTATGGAATGTTGACACTGACAGCTCTTGAACTGGGTTGGTAAAATCGGCACTGGGGCCGATTCTCTTGTACACCAAACTAAACTATCACTAGAATTCCTTACTTTTGACTATGAGAATCTTAAAGCTATTCTGCAACAAAAAAGCTCTAAATTAAAAAAATAATTTTGACATAACTGAAATAGAATTTGACAACCGTGAGTCCACGTGGCATTTTTTTTTTCATTTGGCTTCGCAACATGTTTGCCCTACTCCGTGAACGTTTGTTAGAGCCTGGGCAGTCCCGAAGTGTTTTATGTGGATGTTTTTACATTTTTTATGGAAAATATAACAAAATATTACCTACATGTTCAGTTTTAGGGGTTTAAGGGTTTTTTAAAGGGGATCTTAAAGGGGAAGACACCGTTTTCGAAGAAAGATACAGTTCTGTTTTTGCAAGTTTGAAGTCGAGGTGTTGGTGTGAATTTTACTTCACGACAACTAATTTTATTCCACACCTTTTTAATAGCTATTAAAAATAGTCAGTTTCATGTTTAGATTTAGTTAGACAATCAAAATTTTAGTTGAAAAACGTAAAATTCTGAATATGAAAATTGCCATTTTAACTAAACTCAAAACTCAGTGCCATCGTAGTGCTGTCAAACCAAAATATAGTTAAGTTGTGGCACTTTAGTTAATTCCAGAATGGGAAATCGTCGTTTGACAGGACTAAACCAAATTTTAGTGATTTTTAGTCTAGTTGAGAGGCATTTGTAACAAGAGAATCGGCACCACTATCAAACTACCGAATGATTCGATAGTTAATGCTGCAGTAAAGTTTATATTTTGATATGACTCACAGCATGGATGTTGCGCAATCTCGCTAGAGTTATAAGTATGGTGGGGTTTTCCCCAGTGACCTATGCTGTTTAATCGATAACTCAATAATATTTCTGCAAAGAGTATTTTGTTAAAAGGGCGTGACAATCGTCAATAACCAGTTCAAGGTCCCTGAAACAATCAATTGCGATTGATCAATTTACAATCGGTTGCTATTGTAGTAGTATTGTCAATCGCTTCAATTCTATTCACAATATACCTACAAACAAAATTACAATTGCAATTGATCGTTTCGGAGACCCTTTACGGGATAGCCTCCTAAGCTCTTATAGGGTCTCCGAAACTATGAATTGTAGTTGACAATTTTCACGTGATTGATGCGCAAATTGGTCGTCTACCAAATGCAATTGAAGCGATTGACAATATTACTAAAATAGCAATTGATTGCCAGTGATCGTTTCGGGGACCCATAACGTACGCTTTCTCTAACCAAGTTGCATGCATTTCTCTGACAATTTTTGGCTCTGTTACGACTGAAACACTTTTAGGTACCTACCTATATATTATGGTCTTAAGCTTAGTCATGATCTTAATGTTTGGAATCCCTTGGTAGGTTTCCATAGATGCTGAGACATTGTGAATACAATTTAATAAACCCCGTTTGCCGAAAGCCTGCCAATGTTATCTGTTGTTAACTGCTGTTATTTTGCCAATCACAACATAATATAGGAACAATCCAAGCCAGATTTCTGGCTTTCCTTTTTCAGAGATAAATACTCTGTAGGTGACGTTAGTGATTCACAAACCCAATATCAGTATCAACTTACTAAACCTGAGATTTGTGCTCAAGGTCCAAACGCCTGACAGCATTTGTCACATTTCCCAACGAATGCTAAAGGACCAAGAATAATCTATTCATTTCAATTCTATTCTCAACAATAGTACAATGAATTTAGAGCTCATACGACAGTCGATGAAATGCCTGAGTCATTTGGTTATTTTTGAAGTTCTGTGTTCTGTAATAATCAAGGTTTTACAAGTGTTGTCCTCGCAAAGCCGGCCGGAGTATAAGAAAACCGACGTCGAGACAAAACGTATTAATCTTAATAGCGACGCTTCACCTTGGCAAGATGCATAAAGCCTCATCTGCGCTATGCAAAGCATGTATCGTGACTAGGCTCGGGCACTTATAGCTGAAATAGTTTTGTTTCAATGTAGGCACTTTTGTTAATTCAGAATTAACCTACCGCCCACTACCGATGCCGATGGGGCCGAAAGGTTCTGGAGTGGCGACCGTGTACCGGAAAACGTAGCGTTGGAAGGCCTCCCACAAAGTGGGCCGATTACCTTGTGAAGGCCGCAGAATTCCGCTGGATGTGGGAAGCAGAGAACCAGTCGAAGTGGCGGTGCTTGGAGATGCCTATGTCCAGAAATGGACGGCTGAATCAATGAAAGATTGAATTCTGACTATTAGGACTATGACTACCTCCTTATCCTATGACACGGACCTTGAACGAGTCGGTAGAATCACCACTCCACCGACTGGGTCACCACCAGTGTGGATTGGCAATGTACCTTAATGTAGTGTAACTTTAGTAGTAAGGCCTCTTGCCGATGCAAATGCTCTCTAGCGCAGACAAGGCTCAACCCTTTATAGAGCAGAAACGAAATTTGGACAGTGCCTCCTGTAACCACCAGTCTAACTTTAATGTTGGTTTACAAATAGATAAAATCAACCTGAAGGTTAAATTAGTCCCGGCCCTGGTCCGGGCCTTGGTAAGGAGCGAGAGGGAATGGGAAGACGTCACCTTCTTCTGCGAAGCAGTAATGCTCGTGAAGGAGGATGCGGAGCGCGTGAGGGAGAGGCAAACCTTGTGCCCTCACGCCCCTAGTCGCCGCAGGAGACGCCCTGGCCGGGATTTGCCAGCAGATTCCCGGCCACCGTAGGCGTGGGCTTGCGGACGGCGAGTAATAGGTAGCTCGCCGTCCGGTAAGGACCAGGTCGACGGCGGGTCGTGTTCCAAGCGCGCCTCAAAGAGATGTCAGCACTGATTGACGGGGTCCATTAGTGCCGATGCCTGCCAGGGTCGCGGTTTGTTCGAAAGAGTGACCGTGACACTGGCAACTGAAGGAACACGGGTGATTGTTTGTTTCTATTGAATAGGATCCGAAACTGGACCCATTTTAAAAATTGTTTTACCACTAGAAGCCGAAATTATGTCTGATGAACATAGGCTCCTTTTTTTTTTCGAATTCCATGTAGCCGAAGTCGCGGGCGATGTACTAGTTTATAATATTTTACGGAATACTACTTAATAATTATTATTTAAGTTTTCAGATAAACACTTAAACATATTTTTTAATATTTCGATGTAGAACAGAGAATACGGGGTACCAACAGTGAGATGGAAGAAGTTTAGTGAGTTCTCTCATTCTGATGCTTGCTATGATATCAGCTTTATCGCGATTATCTTACATAATTACAACAACCACAATCGCGATAGCTTTTATGACCGAAAATCATTTAATTAGTGTAATAATGAGTATTTCCGGAATTAAGTACCAAAAGTCCACAAAGTTGATTATCCCACGTATTTATCCTGTCCGATTATATATATATATATCCTTAAGATTAGAGAAGCAGCTGTATAATGGATGTGTTCAAACTATACTGTGATCAAAATAAGAATTAAAAAGGTTCGTATTTTAGCAGAAAATCTCGGCAATCTAAATTACGGGACCGGTTTTGATAAAGGTCCACCAAACTTCTGTATGCAGATGCATTTAATAACAATAGTGAAGTCGGTATTGAATAAATTGTAATGCATTATTGCGAATCGACTTAAGAGTGCCTGCATAGTACTTGGCGGTTCTCCGTCATTCCGTCGCTCTCTTTTAGATCATCTTACACCAGTCCACTGCTGGACATAGGCCTGTCCAATTGCACGCCATTCAGCTCGGAAACTCTCATCCAGCTGCTACCTTGCAAAGACCGTCGCTCCACCTAACCTGAGGGCGTCCTTACGTTTGCACACTCGGGGTCTCTACTCAGGAACACGTCTACCCCAACGGTCATCGGTTCTAAGGCTAATCTGACCGGTCAGTTGCCACATCAGCTTGCTTATTCTGTGAGCTATGTTGTCAACTTTAGTTCTCTGCCGGATCACCTCGTTCCGGATTCGATTCCTCAGAGAGACTTCAAGCATAGCCCGTTCCTTAGCTCTTTTAGATAGGTTCTTTTGGATTGGCAAACCAGGTGTACTTAAGCCTTAAACTCTGCCTTACCCTTTCGAAGTTTTTATTGCAATTCCATTTTAGGTATAGACGGATAAAACTATTTTTCCCAGAACATCAATTAAAAACGATCAGAGCCCTTCGCACAAAGATTAAAAATAATATTACTATGTGATTTGTTTACTTTAGTCCGAGTGACGTCTGTTTGCTCCCATCTCAAGGTAATTGTCCTGTGGGTTATCGCGGGCTGCGATGACCTTGCAATGTTTCCACGTAATAAACGTCTGCTGAAGTTTATTGAGGTCTCGTCTCGAAGGACCAGTGGAAAAGGACCAGTTACTGAGGTTTCGTGTTTGTTTAAAGTTAGGTTTATAATAATAATAAACAATCACAGTTGTAATGCCAATCATGTCATTTGGTTAAATAGGTTTTTATTTTAATTATTTTATTTACTAACTTTTATATTTATAAATTTTATTTTGTGAATATGAGAACATTGTAGGCCTTGTAGACTTACACAGACATCCCAAGCTGTTAATGAACAACCTGTAAGAGCATTTACATTGTAAACAAGTATTATCAGCTTATAATGTTCCCACTTCTGGGACTCAGGCTTCCTCTCTGTATGAGGGAGCGGGCCGTAATCCACTAGGCGGATACAGTGCAAGTTGGTGGATGCCACATCATGTTATAAAGGTATGAAGGACAGGGTACAATCATCCTCTATAGAAAAGAGAGGATCCTCCGACCAGTCGGGTATGTGTCTGGTGGGCAACTGCCCGGCGATTGATGTCGGTAGCTTTTTAGACCATTTTCTATTTTGTTAAGTACGTAATACTTGTTGACAGGATTACACTGTCTTCCCTTATCTATTAACACTGTAAATAAAAAACATAGAGCCAATTATTTATAAAAGAGTAACCGTGGAGTTTCTTGCCGGCTCTTCTGCATAGGAAACGACCAATTGGAACCGTGCACCTAGCTTCTGACGTTTCAGTGCCCATGTATATTTATGAGAAATAAAATATGTTGATTTTAATTTTACAGAAAATACAATCCATTTTGTAAGTAATTACAACAATTTAAACACTAGTGTTAGTACTGTATACATTTGGAAATTAATAAGAATGCCAAAGTCATCATTAATCAATAATAATCAAATAATATATTAATACGATGAACAAAATTATTTCACGGCTCGCACGGTTAAGTAAGTAAGTACGTAAGTAAAGATTTTATTTATTTAAACAAGGTGTACATGATACATTGCATGCAAGATAATAATGCGGTTCAGAAAAGTTCTAACATGTTCAGCCGCTTATCGTGGTTTAAACGCAATTCTTGCGTCCTAAGTGCCTTGAATATTAGACCTTCCTATTGGCCAATGTGACCAAGAGGCTGTTGGGGCTGACCCATGTTAATTGTATTGTTGTCATGATCTATGTTGAAATAGTTCATCGACATCAACGTTTATGAAAAGGGAAAGACATGTTTAAACATAAACACCTGTTTTTTGTCAAAAAATACTGTGGCTGAGTACATTTCAACTTCATATTCCGAGCCTGGCGTGGGAATCTCATCTTGTGGTCTTTATCCATCCTTCACTATCTACGGATCACAAAAGAGATTTTACAGATGATGCACAATAGAGTTTTTCCATTCAACTAACAATTTTGCTGAATAGAAAATTCTTGTCAAAGACTGGACTCCCAAAAGTGATATCATTTTTGGAAACTGTCCTGATTTAAAATTGATACATATAATGACCAAACGGTTTTCGTTCGATGTTTAATAAACACAACGGCCTTAAATTCAAAAAAGAAGGTTACCTACCTTCTTTACTGAATTTAAATTGTTTATTATTAAACAGGTTGTATGTTTTCCAAAAAAAGATAAGTTAAAAGAGAATGTAGGATAACAGTGTAAACACGGCAATTAGTGCTTATCACATAGGTTTCCAGAGGTTAATGTGTCTAGTCGTAGAAAATAATACTTAGCACTCGGCAGACCGAAGTAAGAGTATCGTCTACTAGTCACGTCTTGTGAGGTGAGATGAGAAAGTTGACACATACATAGTTGTTAATTGTATGGAAACTGAAATTATGAACACTGCACATAAATACGGTTTAGAACAATAAGGAAATTGGCGGAATTCTTTTTCCATTACCAACCCAATGATTAAGTTTGATGAAAGTACCCAAAACGTGCTTGACCTGTATGAATGTAACGAAATCTTTTAACTTCATTTTCACCTTATTCTAGGAGTCAGATTAACTTGAAAATTTGCACCCCCTGTGCAAATTTTCAAGGGCCGATGACAATACAAAAATCTTATAACATTATAAATAAAATAAAAACATTATCGTCTTGAGACAAAAAAATCTGAAAATAAATTCCTTATAGTTTAAAAAAAAAAACTAAAAATACACGCTTTAGCAAACGAACTAAAAAGTTGAAAATAATAAGTAAAAGTACAAGTGAAAAAGCGTGGGGTGCTTGATATCGAATGTGATGATCATTTTATTAGTTACTGTTTGCAATATCAGAATTATTATAAAAAATAATTAAACATGGTTTCTTACTTTAAGTTTTACTTTTTTATTATTTTCTACTTTTTTGTTCGTTTGCTAATAAAGCGTGTTTTTTTTTGTTTTTTTGACTATAATGTATTGTGTAAAAAGAGTCTTTATTTTCGCACATTCCCTGTGTCCGTGGTGGTTTACGACCCTCTCACAGAGGACGCCTGTGTCGCAGCAGTGGGAACATTAGTTAGCAAAAAAAGGTGGAGGTTCTCATTCGATTGTTTTATTTTTGTTTTCTTACCTCTGAACTCCGTCATTTATAAACCGATTTGAAAAATTCTTCTTTTGTTTGAAAGGGTACTTATACTTATCGAGTGGTCCCATATATTATATTTGGTGGGTGGTTTACTTTCCTGTCACTATTATTTACTTAGCAAGTGAAGGTACTTTAAACACGAATTTTGTGTGATACCACAACCAAAAAGTGAAAAGTAAAAACTTTATACCAAAAACAAACACTTCAAAGCAAAAAACGGAAATACAAAACCGACGACACCGACTTCCGAAATGAAAGTAAATTTTCACATTGTAGTGTTTTTTTTGGAAGTTGGTGGTTGTTTTGACACCATGACCCCAAAGTCCCAGGATTTCATAACTTATGGTTGAATTTTTGTGATGTTCCTACTCCCAAAAACGATGCAAGATAAACAACATGTCTGCATTCTAAGTGCGTAACATCCCAACCCAAGGGTTTTGAAATGAATTCCTAATCCACTGCTTCATTGGTTTTAAAAATCATCTGCTCAACAACGTAAATAACGCAACGGACGTGGCTTAACTATCAAAATGAATGGAATTGCATTCAAATTACAAAATCCGGGCTGAAATATGATTCATTATAATATCAGTCATCAGCGTAACGATTGTGATAAAATAGCTTACGAAGGACCATTGACATAAAATTTCATTGACCTCAAACGGAATAACAAAGCATGAAAACGTCCCCTACGTTAAGAAAAAGAGACTAGAAGTGAAAACTTATATGATAAGCTCTGAGTATACGCAATTCAGCGTCCCCAACCGACTGGAGCCAAGCACCTATACCCGATTCAGCGTCACCGACCCGAGTAGTAACGGTTCAGTTTCGTTCATCAAAAAAGCGCAAAGCGCGAGAACTTTCACTTTAAAAAAGCGCTCGGTTGTAGGACAGTACCGCGTTGAAAAGAAAGTTCAGTTGTGCTGTAAACTTTTACAGGCAAGAAAATTTAATACAGTGATTTTATGTTTTATTATGCCCGCGTTATATCTATAAATAGTATAACATATAGTCGTTTTTGTTTATGTCTGTGTGACCGGTTTTTAGCTTTATTAGCCTATGACGTTCCCACTGCTGGGACACAGGTATCCTCTCATTAGAGGGAGTGGGCCGTAATTCACTACGCGGACCCAGTGCGGGGTTGTAAGTCGTCACAGGTCTTCGAATTTTTGGCTCTAGAAATGACAGTTTCGTCCCGATATTTGCCTTCACCTTCGGTTTACAACTTACATAGTGAATTTAATCCAGTTGAATCATCAATATCAAACATGTATAAAAAGATATTTTCATGTTTTGTCTACTTGTAAATCCGTGTGATGCAGGGGCGGGTCGCTGGTTAATCATAATCAAATCTTGAAGGAACATTCTTTTTTTCTTTTCATTCATTTACCATTTAGGGACATATTGTATTATTATGTTCCCGACCATCCTGTACAATTAAACTCCAAATTTTCCTGATTTGACCGCAAATCTGCGTCATGGCTATCTGAGACAAGTGTATTGTACCGTTAAAGTAGTGTTGACTGTTTCTTATCGCGTCACTTTACTTGGTACATCTGTACTTATTCTGTGATAAAGAACGTATAAGTTGCGCTTGCGCCGAACTCACTGTACCGAGTGTGAACTTAACGTTCTTGAATGCGTTATTGTGGCTTTTTTGTTATTATAAGTGGCTTATATATTTTTTCTTGTAAAACGTGCGTAATATGATGTTGGTTTAAGCCAGCGGTTCTCAAACTTGGTTTGACGAGGCGCGATTTTTTTTTTTTTTTTTTTTTTTTTTTGTGTATGGCATCTCGTAGTTGACCTTGAGAGGTCGTGACTACTTAACCGGACTATCCTGTGGCTGCCTTAAGCGGACTCAAAGCCTCCAGCCAGGGGCGTAAAACTACTTATATTATTAAGCGAACGCTCGCTAAGGGCACCCCCTGTGGGGTACGGACCTCGGCTTAGGGCGACGCTGACGGGAGGACAGCAAGATGGGACAGGCTGGATCAAGTTTAGTTGATTATTATTAATCGGGGAATTTAAAGCTACAGGCTCAGCTACGGCGCGGGCTGGCACTTCGTCGAGCAAGGGTCGGGGGGGACGAGGCGCGACGCGCGATCGCCGCTTTTATACTTAGTCCTAGACTCGAACTCGAACATTCTCAAAAATACTCGAGTCGGCGCCTTTGATAAACAAAAAGCGGAAAAAAAAATAGAAATAAAAAAAAATGCGTTGTAAACAATCTCGACTTTATGTTTTTGAAGATAGAGCCGAGAGTCGCTTGTTCACAACTATAGCGTCTAATTCAGAGGCGGCTTTTATCAAAGGGATTGCGCGCTCACAAGTATACGCGCGGCGGGCGGAGTCAAAACGTTCGACCAGTGACCAGAGAGAGGTGTTTTGTTTTTTTTTTTTCTAAATTCTTGCGGGACCCCTACAGGGGTATCGCGGAACCCTAGAGTTCCGCGGAACACACTTAGAGTTCCGCTGGTTTAAGCATTACTTGACGTTGTCGAAGGTCGTTACGCAGTTTGATAATGGCATGAATAATGGTTTAGGAGCGTTTGGCGCTGGCCTGTCTACAGTTCTTCCCACATCGTGACTTCGCTGTGTAATTATTTGCTTTGAAATGACGGAACTCAAAGTGTAAGTCGAATCATTTATTTCAAAAATACACATAAATAGCTCTTGAACGTCGACAATTACAAAAATAAAAAAAATAAAAAAAATTGCTACTGGAAAGTTGCCCCTTCCAAAAGGAAGTTTCGTAAGGAGATGAATGGGCAAGAAACTCCACCGTTAGTCTTTTAAAATGTTTTACAATATTTTGTACTTGCACATTAATTATTTATTTATATGTGAAGACGATACACCTAGAATAAAATAACTATACCCCAATAGGTGAAAATAAAAGCAAAGGCAGGTAAGTTAAAAATGTGTTAAATACATTGTGCTCACATATTTACAAATATTCCCTAAAATTTAATCAAGTTACAATTTTGTGTGTGAGTTAAAGTAATTACAGAATGTCTTAGAATTTAAAATCATACAATTCAATAAGCAACCAGTTTTATTTTGTCTAGCCTCTAGATTGTCCTATGGAGCAGGACCAGCATGTTTCCAAGCATTCTTATCTAGGATGTAATCCTCTAATTTGTAATATGCTTGTTAACAAAGTGTACTTTTAACATGAGTTTTAAATTTTCTTTCATTTAATTGCAATATGTCACAAGGTATTTTGTTGAAACATTTAACACAGTAGGGGTACCCCATAAAAGAGATGTACGAACGGATGAAAAGCATTCAAGCTTACTTGGTAGACGAATATAATGACAAGAACAGTCAGGAGACTGAACACTGTCACACTGACATTGACTGAAAACCACATGACGATGAGGATAATGACCCTGTCAAGTCCTGACGCGGTATTCTGATCAGACTTTTAAACACCGCCAATACCCTGGCGTGTTTTTCGTGTGAGCATTTCAAAATCATTAATTCAAATGCAATACAAAAACATGCTATGCTACAAATCCCACTGAGATACGGTAAAGAGACATTACCTATTATAGTGAAGGGAACAAGTACCAATCTATACGGGGTTTAAAATCGATAGCACAAGAAGCCCTTGCTTTGCAGTGGTGTCATTCCATAAGTTCACAAAAAGGGCAACGATCTGTCTGATGGAAAGTTGGCACCGGCACGGCACCTCTTTAAGTGATCTATACCATTGAATTGCCGAACTTCAACGCAAAGTTGAAAAGACACAAGCATTACATGACTAATATCAATCTGCCTAGTTTTTCCCCACCTATGTTGGGGTCAGCTTCCCGTCTGACCGGTTGTAGCTGAGTACCAGTGTTTTACATGGAGCGACTGCCTACCTGACCCTCCCACAACCCAGTTACTGGGTCATTCTTCCTTCATATTCAGTCCATTCTTCTTTCATATTCAGTCCATTCTTCTTTGGAATGCGCTTCCTCTTGTTATCAGGACGGCCACCAGTCAGTATGAATTTAAGCGGAAATTGCAGTTATTTTCAAAACAAAAAGCGTAGAGTTGTATCAACACCTCTCACTCTTAAATTATATATATATATATATATATATATATATATATATTGTAAGTATATGTATATTATTATATATATACAATATCTATTTTGTTTTTAATTCATCACAATTTGTTATTGTTTCGTTCAACCAAAGCACCTGCCATCTAATCTCTTCACCACCCTTGGTTGACTGGTAGAGAATGCCTAAGGCATTAAGTCCGCCTTTGGGTGTTTTTGTATAACATGATAGGTACCCCTTGATGAAGCCTTCCGAGCTTCTGGCTACTCGTAACGACTGACAAAGATCTACGAATGACAGCGGCATGAGATCAACGGCTAAACGTGGTTTCCGAGGCACGGAGAGGTCTCGATAATTAATGGATGGTCACTCATCAAAGAACTGAGTGCGGCCCGCGCAGCTTAACAGCGATCGACGCGTGCGGCTGTTATTAGTTATTGATGTTGGACAGCATAAGCATCATGGATACTCATAATATTCGCTAATTCTCCACTTGTTCTAGGTTCCCTAAAGTATGTAAGATGTATTTATTATAGGGCATGCAATCCCGCTATGAACCTTGTTGACTTAGGGCTGATTTTGCCAAAGTCTTTTATCCGTGGAATAAGTTTGACGTCTGACTGTTCTATTAGGGAAAACCGGACCAAAAAAAAAACAACATTTATTCTCAGGCTGCTATTCTTTTCATGACATGACCTACTCTCGCTCAGGCGATAAGGGATAAGGAGCTATGCGGTTGTACTAAGATTGCCATATTGTACCATTGTGCCAAACAAACTTCAGTTGAGTGAGGTTAGATTCAGAGTCTGGATTTGTCAAAACGAGACTTTGTCAATACAATACAAATTCGCTGATTGTCATTACTATCATTGCGTAACATCACTATCTGATTCATTTTGAAGGATATTGCCAATCCATTGCTTCATATGTTCGAAAAAATTGTCTCCTCAACAACGTAAATAACGCAATGAATGTTGTTGAACTGTCGAACTGAAAGCCATTTCTACTGATAGGGTGTTACTCAATTACCCAGTAGGATATTTTTTATGTAGTAATGCGAGGAATAAGGGAATTTTGATACTCCCAGTGGGCCTATTCTGTAAGTCCGTGAAGATACGGGCCCGTCCAGAAGAAGTTGGAAATTTCGGAGTGAACCCTACACCCGATTAATTAACTTTTTCGGACGGGTGGAAACACATGGGGAGTAGAGACAACTTCAAATCGTTGTGTCATTAATTCTTATTAATTCTTAGGTCGGGCCCCAAACTAATCTCATTTCCGTAGGTGATACGGAGTTGGAATCGCTCGTAACTTCGGCGGAAAGGATTTCGTGATTACGGACTAGACCTGTAATAATTGGCCAGTTTGTATTGTACAATGGTTAGGCGCTAAAAATGTTAAAAACAACTTAGTTTTGTAAATGATATTAGAGTAATTATTAATTTTAAGCCCTTGGCCACTTGTCATTGAACGCGAATCATAGGCGACACGTCACTACTCCCAGATGAAAGTTTCAAATTGTAAATACGAACAAACTTTAAGCGTCAGACAGCTACTAAATTATATTCCGTCATATTTTGTATTGTCTACCTACGACTGTCAAAGTAAATTCAAATCTTCGTAATTCAATAGTATTTTTTTTTTCAGGTATCACCGCATGCAATCCACTCCACCTTCCACTCGGGTGGGGGGGCGTAGGTAATGGCGGGCGGCAGCGTGTGGTCGCGTCGCGTGGCTGTGCGCACGCGCACGCTCCGAGGACTCGTCCGAGACACGCAGCGAGCACTGCACGATGTGGCTGATATATTGCACTTTGGTAAGAAGTAGTTTCGTTAGAGCCAACTTAAAAGAAAGAGTATTATGATGGACGGTATTTGAAGAATGAAAAGTTGCTCGGTGTGACTTCACAAGGAATACGTTGTTTATTATTAGTTGGAGATGTCAATAAAGTTATGACAGGCGCAATAATCGCATTGTGTTAAAAAAAAAACCGGTAATGATAGATTTAAGATGGATAATTAATTCAATAAATAAATAAAATAATTTTATGGCATGTCATGTGTAAGTGCCAAATTTCATCAATGAAACTGAACGCGATCAGCACATTTAAACTTCGTTCTATAGCAATATGCTGTAATATATTAATAACTAACATATATTAAGATATGGAAGAGCTGAGCACACAACATTGTTTGTCTAATAGGAGGCTCCAAACACAATTCCTTGTTTATGAAACATTATGTTTAAAAAAAAAATGCTCTTAGAAAGAGACTGTCACATCGGTCTGAGTAACAGAGACGGAGCTATACAATGCCGAACTTTTTGACTTATATGGCACCATATTATTAGGTAACCGCCGCATATACACACATAAGATCACGCCTGAAATCCCAGAAGGGTAAGGCAGAGGTGTACCTATTGTACACCTACATTTCGCCAGTTACGTTTAATATTGCCATCAACCAGACAGACCAGACACAAATCCACTACTAAGAAATTTCACAGAGAAAAACTCAATAACACTTTGCCCGACCTGGGAATCGAACCCAGGACCTCATGCTCAGCAATAGCGCTATGCGACCACTTGGTGTACTGGTCCGAGCGTTACGATGTGGCAGGTGGGTTTCTTGGAAGATAGAAAATTAAACCAAAGGGTCACTTTACACATTTATTTACTGAGACACAGATTTCAGGGTAGTGGGTTTTAAGGTCTCTAAGCACTTGTTCACTGGTCACTATCGTAGAAAGAAAGGAACTTTACTGCCCTGGGCTTGGCTACGCCGCAGCACGTGGTCCGGCGTGAGGTCACAGGGCAGGCAGCAGGGTAGAGGAGCGACTCCAGAGGTCACCAGGCGTGGGCAGCACCACGCAGGGATGCACGACCGAGTGTAGGCACGGTCCGCTCGGCAGGGGCTTCAACACGTGGCGGGCGTGGGGTCTCGGCGGCGGTAGCGGCCGCGTGCGTAGTCCGCGTGACTGCGTCTCTCCACTGGTAGGGCGGAGGCAGCAATGACGTCAGTCAGCGGTAGGCAGGATAGTAGCAGCGAAGCCTAATACTGGAACCCTGGAATCAGCGCGAGGCGGGTGCTTCCGTAAGCGTTGTGCCAGGACTGCAAACCTCCGTCGATGTGTGCGTCTCCCAGCCGTAAGCCCAAAGCAAGGTGGATGGAGGAAGACTCACCCATCGTGGCGGCTTACAATTTTAGGTTATGCCGTGCACATGCCGCGGGCATTTTCGGAGGTCCCTCGCCGCGTGGCCAGGCGAACAGCAAGGCTCAACGCGGCGAGACAAGCATAGCGAAGAATGCGAGAAGCATGCGCACGCATTCACAGAGGTGCAGTAAAGGTGACAGGTGATGTGGCAGAAGCCACTATCGGTAAATAGCTTTCTCGACAGTCATAGGGGGGCTGCCGAGAACAATTACATTAGCTGCCAGACCGCGCAGACAGAAATACATAGAGAATGCGATCTGGCAGGACACAATTAAGAATAAAGGCAATCACACTGAGCACTTACCCGTTTATCTCGGGGTTATTTAAACTTACTGCTTGATGCGAAGGAAAGGGAACGTTAGGTTATTTTTTTTTTGTGTATGGCATCTCGTAGTTGACCTTGAGAGGTCGTGACTACTTAACCGGACTATGAACGTTAGGTTTTTTTTTGTTTGTTTGTTTGGCATCTCGCAGGTCAACCTATGCGGTTGTCGTCTGCTTAAGCGGACTTGCCTGTGGATTCCCTAATAAATTAAGGCCTCCAGCCAGGACTTAAACTTATATACTAACTAAAACTAAGCGACAACGCTAAGGGCACCCCCTGTGGGGTACGAACCTCGGCTTAGGGCGTCGCTGGAAGAGGGCAGCAAATTACTAGCTGGATCAGGATTGGTATTAATTAGGGACGAATTTAAAGCTACAGGCTCAGCGGCGCGGGCTGGCTCGAGCAAGGGTCGGGAGGGGCGTCGATTTGGGCGTCGCGGCGGGCCTCGGCGGCGAGGGCGGTAGGACGGCGATCGGGTTTTGAAATATGAACGTTAGGCGTCAAGCAGGGATATTTATAGCCCAATCCATACCACGACACCGAGTGACGTGGTGGGAATTTGAAAGATTTAGGGATTTTATTCTTGTGAACCGTAACTAGTGATGTGCGTTTTAGTTGATCTGTAGGAAATCGACTACAACGCTACAACGAGGCAATTCGAACGGCTGCTTATTGGTACTATCAAACTGCTCTCATTCAAGGTAATGTAATTATTTCTGTAAATGCGTGTCCCAGTGTGACAAATTCAAGTCTACTTATTCAATTGTGCTGCCTTCTCATTGATTTTGTAAAGCACCTGCATTATTTGAGTATTCATAATTGGTATTCTGCCTAAACTCATTGAAATAAGTCTAGTGTATGTATGTCATAGCTAATTTTAACACCAATGACATTCTGATTGAATGCAATAGTCTTGCTTGCAAACAATAATCTAAAAACTGGAGAAAGCTAAATTTTCTTTAAAAAATACTTGCAGAAAGCAAAAAAGAGAACTATTCAGTAACATAGCTCTTTAGCGCCAATTAACTAGCAAAATTTCCCTTTTCCTGTCATTTGAGAATCAATTATAATAATAGAACTGTAGGTAGTTCCACTATGACGTCATCATGAGGTCACCGGACCGATATGTGCATATAAAAAGATTAAAGAAGTAAACTGGTTACTGCATATTGCGCAATTGTCCTTGCGAGAATATTATTATAAATAATAGTACACGTAGAACTGCGTTTAAAGGAGTTGCACAGCATAGTGAATATAATAACAATCAGCCTATAATGTTCCCACTGCTGGGAAACAGGCCTCCTCTCTGTCAGAAGGAGTGGGCCGTAATTAGAGATTGGATATTCAGATGCATATTTACCAAATTTTTAATGCTTATGCGGCTTCATAAAATATATGTTTTGTAAAAATAAAACCCGGGGTGCCAGTAACCGGGTAAGCAAAACTAGTCGGTTGTACGTATAGTATGGAAGTGACTTCTGAAAAATATTTACAACATAACATATACCTAAACATAACTGGCGAAATGTGGGTGTACTACAGGTACACCCAAATTTCGCCAGTTATGTTTAAGTCCCATGTAATGGCAATAGGCACGACCCCTAGGCGAGCCTATTGCTATCAACCGAGCACAAATCCAGACTCCGGGCTGCTTCTGGGAAATTTTAGATAGAAAAACCCAATAACACTTTGCCCGACCTGGGAATCGAACCCAGGATCTCATCCTCAGCAGTAGCTCTTGCGACCACTAGACCAACGAGGCACTAAAAAAAAATTATTAAAAAAAATATAAACTATTCGGATGCAAACGAGTATTAATTTAAAACTAATGTTTAACCCCCGATACAAATTATTCTAAATAAATGTATTGGAGATTTAGAATAATCATGACGTTGTTTGCTATGTTAGTTTGGTATATACCTACTTTACAATATTAGGTAGGTAGATATGAATCCGATTCTATAGTCAGAAAAAACACAAAATTTTTCGATTCCGGAATCGTGTGATTTCTACGATTGATACAAAAGTGCATTCCACATAAGCCAACATTTAGAAGTAAGTACCTAAATATACATCCGATCCTATAATCAGAACCCTAAATGTTTCGATCTCGGAACCGCGGGTTTTTCCAATTCAAAATCGCATACCCTGTTAGCCAACATCTCAACTTTAGGCGAATATGCATCCGAATATCCGATCTCTAGCCATATACCACGCGAGCAATTAAAAAAAAAACATTCCATTTTTAAGCATAGCAGGTTTAAATAGCAAGTTGAATTGTGTTAAAAAATTTGTTTTGATGATTTTAAAATGTTCACACACAAAGGGCAAAGGGCAGTGATGATGTTTAAAAGTCTGATCAGAAAACCGCGTCAGGACTTGACAGCCTATGAACCTGATCATCATGTGCCTAACGTTTCCCCAACTATGTTGAAGTGGGCTTCTAGTTTTACCGGATGCAGCTGTGCATACCAGTATTTAACATGAAGCAACTGTCTATCAAATCAAATCTGTTAACCTCCTCCTCTTTTTCTGTGTCCGTGAAGTTTCTTGCCTGTTCTTCTCCATAGGTACCTACTACGCTTTGCAATGGGCAACCAGCTACATCTTTCTGACTGACCGACTCCTCGACAATACGGATGATGACCATTTTTTTATTTTAATCTCAAAAACATATTTGTTTCCAAATAGTGCAAACAATATTACAAAGAGTACAAAAGCTTTAAAAAATCCCAAGTTTATTTTACTCGTTTTAAGATAAGTGTTAGACAAGGACAGCACTATCGTAGAAGTGACGTCACGACTATGTAACTTCATTCTAGCGCCATACATTGTACGTACCGCGCGACAAGGACGGGCATAATCCCCTCTAAAAACTATTAAAGCGTGTAGCTTCTTCATATTTACATCGATATAACAGATTTTTTCGATTATTTCATTTTTACTACGCCTTCTTTGAAATTACATATTTTTTTCGGATATGTTAATATTAGTCAACATCCCTATTCAAAAGTGCCTGTATTTGGATTAATGGAAATAAATGCTTTGAGTTTAAAATTTCTTTAAATTAAAACCCATCTCTCTTCCCAGATCCAGAAGTGTTTACAGCAGTGCAAGAGGTCGGGACCCAGTCTCTCCGCTCCACTGCGCTGGTACTGCTGGGCACGTCTCCGTCTGCACGTGCTCGGTTGTTGCACTGCCTGCTAGGACATCAGCTGCTGCCTGACCCGCCGCCCAGAGGATGTCGATGGGTGAGTGGGATGAATGAACAGGCTATGACTTCTTCAGACATAGCAAAAACGCGATTAATTCTAGTTTGAAAAGGGAAGCTGTTGCCTGTCTTTCTACAGCTAAGTACAGTAAGTCTTTCAAACGAATATGAACTTTAACCGTATGTGAATAAGGTTAATTTTCTTATGAGAAGCTTACTTGGCCTAAGTGTAACCGAATTGTAGAAAATAATTTGCCCTATTTCATTTAATATTTTTGTCAAATGTTACCGGTATGAACCAACTAGAAAGCTGACAGGAGTTTTTCTGACCAGTCATACTTTGATCCAATACACTTTCATCCAATTAACTGCCTTTGTAATACTGTGTCGCCAGATAAGAGCACCTTTTAAATTCAACAGGCTTTATCATCCCGTGCTAAATATTATAAGCCCCATCTTTGGTCCTCAGGTCCGCATCCAATACGGCAGCAGCAACCAGAGTCAAGTGCACCTAACCCTCGGCAACTCGGAGTTCGAGCTGGTTGAGGAACTAGAGTGCAACAAGAGGCCCTGGGATACATTGCCTGTTGAGGTGAGAGCACTTTAAAAGTGTCCCTTACCTTTGACTCCTATATTAATATCTTTTTCTTATGGGGTTACCGTATATCAGGTGGAATTTATGAACCCAGATACAGCACCGTACAAAGCAGCGTTAAATATCATTTTATAAAAATGGCTGCACTTCTGTCCAATTTTTTATTCTAACTTTCCAATTTGAGAGCAGTGGTGGCCCAGTGGTAACGGCCACGACTTACGAGTTGTAGGTCGTAGGTTCGAACCCAGGCAAGCGCTTTACTTTGAGAAAATTATTTCACTACCACTGCTCTCAAAACAGTGAAGGAAAACATCGTGAGTAAAACGGGATATCTTAGAACCTGACAATTCTAAGATTCAATTGCATAAAAACAAAAACATTCAATTCAACTCACACCCGCACTAACAAGAAATGAAGTTATGCCAAAATGGATTTAAATAAAGCACCACGTGGGAAATGTCTTAGGATCCTTTTTTTCTCTTACGGTGTCGGATATCCCCCTCTGTTCGCGTTAAAAAAACCCTCTGTATATTCCTCGGCCAATTGTTACTCAAACTACTATTAAAATAATTCATCTATGTCATTTCAGGACTTAATAAGACATGATAAGACTGATCACACCACAATATTAGAAGTTGAAATCAACAACCAATTCCTTAAAGATGGCCTCCGAATAATCCTACCTCCAGACCTGGATGTAGACCCAGGAGTTATCAGCCACCAGACCTTAAAAAAACTCCACGCAGACTTGTATTCAAAAAGAGACAGTATTTTGAAGAATTTTAACCCTGTATATCTTTTTGGGGTGGACAAAATTGGAAAGAATATTTTTAGTGAGAATATTTCTGGAACTATAACTACTTCTAGGAGTGAAGAAGATTTTTGGAATACGTTTAATTTGTACTCTATGGCGAAAGTGGGAAGTAGTGGTGATTGTGGGGAGAGTGGGGACGGCGATAAAAGTGAGGTGAAAAGAGTGTGGAACGGGAGTAGAGAGACTGCTGTGTTTTCGGGTGAGGTGAGTATTTTTGTATTTATTTTTAACACGTAATATAACATCACGCCTTGTTCCCGCTGAGGATTGGGCGGAGGTGTGCCAAACCTACACACGGTTAAATTTAGGTCGTTCTGTAACCGACACCCATAAACTCGATCTTCGAACTCGAAACGATTCTGACAATTGTTTTCAAGAAGTAACAATAAAAAATATCCCGGAAAATCTAATTTATTGTTTTTTATTGGTTTTGTGCTCATGAGTAGGTAACACAAATAATGATGAATGATTGAAAAAGAAACCGGTATATTTTAATGTTTTTAATAGAAACAATGATATGAATATTTACTTACTTACTTAAGTATTATTATTATTGTGAATGTAAAGACTATGTGGGCCATTGTTTTTTACTTACAGTGTTTTTATTTTCTCAGTTAGTTTTAATCTTAATCTTGGTCTGGCGGTTTGAGTAATTTATGCGGCTTACCCAAATGCCCTTTCTTTTGTTATTGTTCGTCGAATCGTTGAGCTCCTTAAGTTTTGAGTTGAGCTGCACGATTACTGACAAATGTGTCCACTGACTGGACAGGTCCACACAGTCTGAGTTGTTCTTTCCTCAAAAGACCATTTCAGACATCAATCCATGGTCTTTACATGATCTGACCAAGATTATGTCTGGGCCTAAGAGACTTTGGTCTCTGAGTTTGTTTCGGCCTTAATTCTCAGAGTAGTCAGATAGGAAACGCCGATCTCATCTAGTTTAAAAAAAATATTGACGTGTAGAAATGTTTGTACAAACCTACCTACAAAAATAAAACTGTTTATCATTTATTAAAAAATCTCAAATTATGGCAAAAAAAGCTGCAGTCCGCTACCGTTAGTGTTAGTTACACTTGAGTAAAGTGTAACTAACACTAACGGTAGCGGAACTAACAGCCCAAGCCGGACGAACAAACGTTATGTATTATTTTTGTGTAGACTTTTTATGAGTATTGAATTAATTTATTCTATTACACCATCAAATTTCCGTTTAGCGAGCGTGTTTTAAGTAATAATAAATGGATATATCATGCATCAGTTACTTGAAACCCGTTACAACCGACGATTTCTCCTTCCACAGAACTGCCTAGATCTCCATCAAATAAAGGAGATAAACCCGAACTCACAGGTGTTGTTCGTTCTCTTCTCGAACAGCGAAGACATGAACCGAACAAAAGGGACCGCAGAAGAGCACAAAAAGCCCGAGAAGAGGATCAATGTGGAGGCTTTGAAGTGGATATTTAGGTCAGTTTTGAATTTTGCTATTGAAGTAAATTGTTATTTTTCTGGTTCCGTATCGTAAAAGTTAAATACGTATCCCTTATAGGATCACTTCGTTGTCCGTCTGTCTGTCTGTCAGTCTGGCAAGACCCTTTCTCAAGAAGGTGTCGAGGTGTCAAGTTGAAATTTATATCAAATACGTAGGTCTACGTTTCTTTGGAGCTCTAAAAAAAAGCTTCATAGTCAACTCAATACTCGTAAACAAAAAACGGTTTTTGTCTATTCTTCCGTCGACAAAAGTTGGTAATGTAGCATGCCCAACTTTTGTCGACGACGCGTGCTGGAGTCTAGATTTGTGCATACAAAACCTTTAACCTAACCTAACTGCGGCCGTAGACCAAATAAAAAAGATACAGGTTTTTTTTTTTTATCTCGTTAACATATCGATACCTGTCACGTCTGTGGAATGATGACGGAAGAATACACAAAATGACAGACGAATAAAAAAAACTGACGTTTCGACTATTCTTGCGTGGATAAACCCGGTGGTGCTACGTGTGCAAGGGATCCAACACAAGATCCCACACGTTATAGTTGCGTTTGCGCCGGTCGGTGTCGAACCTTTATGTTAAGACTTAATTTGCTATTGGTAATTTCATCATCATCATCATCAACGTCATTCAAACTCAGTGGCGTACCTAGGGCTCAAAATTAGGGCAAACCGACCGATTTTTACAAAAAATAAGGAGCCGACTGAGGGATTGGCTGATTATCTAAAACAATAGTGTCATGGTTGTTAGTACTACTAATACCATTATTATAATTTTGGTTAGAAAACTTTTATTTAAGAATCTACATATTTCATGTAGGTACGTAATTGTCCTAAGCGCCATCTATATAATGAAGCGCATTACCACATCGCGTTGCTGGAGCTTTTTACCTAAATTCATAATTCGCTTGTCACATGCAAAAAAATCCTCTAAATTATCGATTTGATCCTCTTTTGCCGTACGCATTATTTTATTAATGTAATTTAATGTCGATTGAAAATATTAACATATAAAATGTATCCTTTTTTTAAATGTATACTTACCTAAAGATAATGATAATAGCTAACTCTAATCTTCATTTCAAAACACTAAAGAACCTCTTCGATACGAACATTATTGTTTTGTAATGAGATGAGATACAATGAGATGGTTTTTTTTTCAGTGTTTTACCAAAACTACAAATGCAAACAACTGTATTCATGTGTTACAATCGACCGATGAAAAAATACTTGTCTTTATTTCCGAGAAATACATGCAATAATTAGAGGATGGTTGCGGTGAAGTAAAGTCACTTAATAACAGGAAACTCAAATGTATTGTTAGGTATATACCTTTCCGTCAAAGTCAAAGTCAAAGCATTTATTTCAAATAGGCCCATAAAATGGCACTTTTGAACGTCAAAAATTACAATAAAAATATAACTGATTCTAGGCGCCACTTCCAAAAAGTAGTTTCGTATGGAGAAGAAGTGGCAAGAAACTCCACCGTTACTCTTTTAAAATATTTTACAATATTTGTATACATTAATTATATTTTTATATGTGAAAACGATGCACCAAGAATAAAAATACTATACCACAAGTGGTAAGAAGAACTAAAAATATAGCAAAGGCAGATAAATGAATGACGCGATAGGTACATTGTGCTCACATATTTACAAACACTGTAAAAATATATGACTTTCCTAAAATATTAACTAGGAATAGGTCAGTGTGTGAGTAAGTAAAAATAAAATAAAAATAAAAAATTCAATTAGCAACCAGTGTGATTTTGTCTAGACGGGATTGTCCTATGGAGCTGGACCATCATGTTTCCAAGCATTCTTATCTTGTATATAGTCCTCTAATTTGTAATAAGCTTGTCTGCAAAGTTTTTATACGAATTTTAAATTTTCTTTCATTTAATTGCAATATATCACAAGGTATTTTGTTATAACATTTAACACAGTACCCCATAAATGATGTATGTACTTTAGCTAATCTGAAAAATGGTTGATCTATTTTATCTTTATTTCTGGTATTCAAATTATGTCTATCACTTATTTTATTAAAAAGATGTAGATTTTTTCTTAAATACATAATATTTTCATAAATGAATTGGCAAGGTACTGTCATAATATTAATCCCTTTAAATAGTTCCCTGAGAGATTCGCGACGAGGAAGATTGTATATGGCTCTGACAGCTCTCTTTTGCAAAATAAAAATGGATTCAATGTCAGCAGCCCGACCCCACAGTAAAATGCCATAAGACATAATGCTGTGGAAGTAGCTAAAATAGACCAAACGCGCGGTTTCTTCATCTGTTAACTGTCTTATCTTTCTAACAGCATAAGCGGCAGAGCTTAGCCGCCCCGCAAGAGATGTTATATGTGGTCCCCATTGTAATTTCTCGTCCAGCGTGATTCCTAGGAAAACCGTCTGATTAATAAATTCCAGTTTTTCTCCATTCAATATGATGTCACATTCGCTACTTCTAACATTAGGTAATTTAAATCTAATGCATTTGTTTTTTTTTTCATTTAGTACCAAATTATTTACCGTAAACCAATCTTGGACTTGAAGAATCGAGTTATTCACGTCGTCCAGATTTTGTGACCGTCGGTCTATTTTAAAGATTAATGATGTGTCATCTGCAAATAACACCATCTTCAGTTGATTTTGAAGTACTTGAGGTAAATCATTAATGTAAACTAAGAAGAGGAATGGACCCAATATCGAACCTTGAGGAACGCCCATTTCCATTTCATACCCTAATGAGTTTATGCCGTTTACTTGAACTTTAACCTTTCTATCTTTCAGGTATGATCTAAGTAGATCAAGAGCTGTATTCCTAACCCCATAGTGCTCCAGTTTCAGAAGAAGGGTCTCATGGTTTACGCAATCAAATGCTTTAGAGAGGTCGCAAAAAATTCCAATGGCATCTTTTGCTTCCTCCCAGGCGTTAAAAATGTTCTTTATTAGAGAAACACCAGCGTCAGTGGTACAACGCCCTTTGGTGAAACCGTACTGTTGTTCGTCGACGACAGTATCCGAATTAACATTTTGATAAAAAGAGAACACTACATTCACTAACATAATCATAGAGAATGACGTCGCCGCAATAACTATCATATCATTTTAAATAATAAAATGAATTCATAAGCACAGCACCTAGAAAATACTCTTTCAAAATGATAACAAATTGAGTCAGATCGCGTCATTGCGTACGTTCGCGTTCCTAAGCTCGCAACTCACTTCAAGTATTAAATGCGGGCTTCTGATTTCATAGAAATCTGCTTCTACGAGTATGTACTTACCAATACATCAACCAATGGAAACGCAAGAGAGTAGTTATATTCTTTGTGTAAACGTTTCTATAGCAATTTGTAGGCGAAAACTGGGAGACAAAGATAGGTGAGGCAAACCAGATTTCAAGCCGACTAGTGTGAGTGAGACGGCGCATTAGAGCGCATTGAGTAGCGCCAGAACGAGCGCCAGAAATAGCGCGGAATTGTGCGGAGTTCAAATTTTATTAATCGAATTGTTTGAATTCGAGTTCATTGCCTGGTGTAGTTTTTGTTTGTTTTGATAGGCTTAAGTTTGTTCTTGTGAATCATAATTGTATTAGGGCAAGCCGGGCTTTTTGGCTTATATGAAAGTTCCGCCACTGTTCAAACTCAAACCATTTATTTCAAATAAACCAATTACAGGTACTTTTGAGTGGTCAAGGGTTCGGTCAGTCAGAATGATGAAGCTAGTTGCCCATTCTAAAGCGTAGTAGGTACCTATTGAGAAGAAGGGACAAGAAACTCCATGGACACTCTTTTAAATAAAATTGGTACACTAAATTAGTTACATCAGTTATGTTGAAATTATACATGTGAGGACGATGTAGAAGGACGTGCACGTTAAAGGCGTCCGTAATGAAAAACATACAAAACATTGGCGGCGTTGTTCCACCCATTGCAGAGTATAATCATGTTCCCTGTTGTGTTGTGTAATTTCCGAATCACTAGCCGTTGCCCACGACTTTGTCGGCGATCCATGATGAAAAGAAGCTTATGTTTTTACTCAGGTCATGGTCTATCTGTGTGCCGAATTTCATCCAAATCCGTTCAGCCGTTTTTGTGTGACGAACAAACTTACTTTCGCATTTATAATATTAGTTCGAATTGTTTATTAGTTCCAGACAAAGCCAAGATCCACAGAAGTCAACCGATCAAAAACACAAAGGAGAGGATAAAAGACTGTTTGAAGAGCAAACCGCTTTCATGAACGACTTGATGGACCAGTGGGAGTTGATGTGTGAGTATAAACTCATAAATTTTAATACTTGCTTTCACCGAGTGTTGTTCCAGTGTTCCATGTCATGTAAAATACTAAAATAACATGTCGTGTACAATCAGGGAAAGGACAATGCCAGAAACTCTATAGAACTTTGCCTGCAAACCTTACTCTGCAATATGCAGCATCTTAAAGCTTATTTAATACCGTTAACTAAACATGTGTCCTAATGCCTGTGAACTTGCGGTTTCTGTCGAAATATTAAAACAGGTGCAGTTAGGTGCTGTTTATTATTGTTAAAAAGCGATTTATACAACATATACGTTACGCATTATCATAATAGTTATAATCGTAATATGAGTTTTTGTTTTACAGGTATTTAAAACATTTTTTTGTTGTGTATCATGCGCAATAAATGACTTTTGCGATTTCACTACACGGGCCATTTACGTTGGTAGTCAAATTCTAAACAATGACTTTATTATAACGTTGTTTCATAGCTATTTTGTTAACTTCACATTGAAAACTTTTTTAATTTTGTTTCTTATGACATTATTATTAAAAAAAAATAAAGTTGTTTCCAAATAGTGCACAATAAACAATATTACAAATGATTAAACAATTGCCAAGTTATAAACGTTTTAAAATAAGTCACAGACAATAGCACTATCGTAGAAGTGACGTCACAACTTTGTAACTTCATACTAGCGCCGTACATTGTCCGTACCGCGCGACAAGGACGGGAATAAACCCCTCCAAAAATTTTTAAAGCGTGTAGCTTCTTCATATTTACAACATTCATCCCTATTGTTGAATAGAAAATTATACTTTACGAGCTTTTTTGTAACAAATATTGTGATCTTACCACTCTTAATTTCAGCAACACCACCCCAAAAGCATCACGTCAAAAGCCAATGCATCCTCCTCGACGATACCGACGTCCTACGTACAGCCGACCAAAAACCCCTCGCACCAGTCCTTAGCACCGCCATACAAAACGCCGGCGAAACTTGTGCGAAGGGCAAAGATGAGAGGAGTGTTAAGTCTAGGACCGGTTTGTTAAGTACCGTCGTGAAGTTCGCTGCGGATTGTCTGCAGAGCTACCTGTTGGAGTATTGTACGAAGTTGAGTGAGGTTAGTATTTACTATTCATTATTTGCCTGAATTTCCCCAACTTAGGGTCGGCTTCTTGTCTACATGGAGCGACCTCCACAACCCATCCACCTTTAACGGACACCTACCTATAATCGTTGAGGTATCGGTTGATGGAATTAGCTGTACCTACAGTGAATCTAGTTTCTCTCCTCCGTTGTTAACATTGTCATTAAAATATTCAAAGATTTCGCGAAGATGCTTCTACTACAATACTACGAATTAGATTCCTTTAGGGATAATCCATTTTATTTATTAACCTCTTTTAAATGTAATTATGTACCTATACAATTTTTGCTGAACATCTGGCAACTCAGCAAAAACTTTTCAGATGCAGGTTGCAAAACTAAAACGTACTAGGCAATACGATACCCCTTGGGACAACATATTTTATGTACTTAAATTCTAAGCAAATAAAGACCTATTCTATTCTAAGACGAGAACTATTGAATGAGAACAGTGGTAGCCCAGTGGTAACGGCTGCGACTTACGAGTTGTAGGTAGTAGTTCGAACCCAGACAGGCGCTTTACTTTGTGTCAATAATTTCATCACCACTACTCTCAAAACGGTGAAGGAAAACATCGTGAGGAAACCGGCATGTCTTAGAACCAAAAAATCGAAGACATGTGACAACAACCAACCCGCACTTGGTCCATGTGGTGGATTACGGCACACTCCCTCTCACAGAGAGGAAGCATGTGTCCCAGCAGCGGGAACATAATTGGCTGATTTTGCTATAAAGATTACCTAGCTTAAGCTTTGACTTAGACATGTTTCCGCCCCTATTTTGAACTCCTAGTTTGACAAATCTGCGATAAGGACATTAATAACGCTTAGATAAAGTACGTGCTCAGTAACATTTAAAACCTTAGCTTCAATTCAACTGACGCTAATATTCTGTACATAGGACACTTACTAAATCTCAACAAACGCATTCATTCATTAACAAACGTAGTACAACACTAACGAATTTTATTACCCGACCAACAAACTCTTGACACCATTTTAAGTTGTTCTATTTCTTCTTTATTTCACGATTTATGTCTGTGATGTTGTAAATGTTTTTCTCTACTAAAACAAAAATTGAGCGGTGTTGAGTGAGGTTAGTTTGTTAAAGTTAGATATATGTTATCAAGCCATACAGGTTTAAACACCATTACGTCATTTATGTTATTACTTCCATGGTCAAGCGTATTGCCATTCATTCAGACCCTGCTCTTGAATTTCTCAATACGAAATAATAGTGTCCGACTAAAGGTTTAAACCCCATGACGCTCAGCAGCCGCGCTGTTGTAGACAAACCAAATGGCCTATATGGTCTACGCAAATGTCCTGCATATCTGGTAGCGACGTGTGACGGGTCGTTGAGCTCTCTTAAATAGGGTTGAGCTACACGATGACTGATGCATGCATGTCGTCTGTTGGACAGGTTAACTCAAAGCTGCAATGGCTCTTTCTGCAAATGGCCGTTCCAGACATGGCCCTGCATTGTTAGACTCACATAAAATCCCATTAAATAATGTTTGGACTTTAAAACTTTTGTTTGTTTCGGAATTTCTTCTCAGGGCTCAGTAAATGCCGGCGCCATCTAGTTTTAAAATATCGACCTCCAAAATATTGACGTGTTCAAGTGTCTTAAAAGATTTGATTACACAAATAAACATTTCATTTCCTTGAAATTATTACAGGTGCACGTGAAACTTCTGCAGCAATTCATTCTGGCCTCGTTCGACATGGCGCGTGAGTTGCAAGTCGTGCCTAAAAAGATACAGTACGTAGCCAGACAAGAACAGCAGTTATTTGAGGTAATGCCAATGCAAACTATTACACTTAAGTATGTTTTTTTTTTATTCACAACCGAAAAGTTGTCAAGTAATGTTTCTATTAATGTGTAAATTTATATCAAAACATGATAAAAACAAAAAAAAAAGTCTTAAGAGAAGGTCGGAGGAAGAAAGACGATTGATGGTGATATTATGTTTTCAGACTATCAACGAGAAGTTCTCAGAAGGCGACAAGAAGCGAGAGTTACTGAAGATCATGCAGGAAGTGTTGGAAGAAATGAGGGCTGAAGTTAGTAATATGGATTGGAGTGTTGATGGTAAAATTTATTTAATTTTGTGTTTTACGTCTCTTACTATTTATACTTTCTAGATAAACAGATATACTAGTATAGTTTGTCATTGGGCGCTTCAATAATTTACCGTAATAAATCATATCATAAATCAAATTATATGAATTTAAACGTAAATTGTATTTTTAATTTTCCGTCTACGGTAACGTTATTCTGATTCACATTTTTTTTTTAATAATAATATTTATTGAAACCTGTAACAAACGTACTTAATGTTATTATGTACACACCGTTTCATGTATTATTATCATTAGCAACAGAGGTTAATTGAACATGTCTGTCTTAAAAGTTAATTATTTATTTATTATTTAGTACCTGTTATTTTTTGTATTTTATTTAAAGAGATATCACCCAACCTGAGGTTCTTGAAGATGTAACTCAAACAAATTTACTCGAAATATATAGGCAACAAAGTGCAACTATTATTATAATTCTTTAGATAGATATTATAGATTTATATTAAATACAGATATAATAATATATTGAAAGTATATATATGGTATGACCCACAAGAAATAAGAGCCTTTTTTGTATTATTTTCGTACGGTGACGCACGTACCATAGAATTAGAGAGCAAAAAAATATATAAAAAAAACATTCTTATATTAGTTCGTCTACCCGTATTATTACAACAAAACTGTATCTAACTGTCTTCTCCCCAGATCTCCCCTGGCATCAAGACCCCCGCTTCATAGTCTCAAACTCCATCTTCTACTCTTCGTCCCGCTCCCGCAGCAGCCCGGACACGGTCTCTCTGCGGCTCCGAGCTGGCGACCAGCCGTCCGACGGCGAGGAGGCCGTGTCCTACGACAGTTACAACTTCGACGATTACGAGATTATTAGGACCAATGATGAGAGTTTTGCCGATTCTTACGGGAAGGTAAAGGTTAGTGAATACTCTCATACTCAAACTCAAAGCATTTATTTAAAATAAACCAATTACAGGCACTTTTAAATTGTCAAGGGGTCGGTCAGTCAGAAAAATGAAGCTAGTTGCCCATTCCAAAGCGTAGTAGGTACCTATGGAGAAGAACGAGCAAGAAACTCCATGGACGCTCTAGTTGCATTCTAGCTGTATTACTAACTACCTTCTACCCGCTTGGTGGCCAAGTAGAGCAGTGGTGGCCCAGTAGTAACGGCCGCGACTTACGCTTTACTTTGTGTAAATTATTTCATCACCACTGCTCTCAAAAACGGTGAAAGAAAACACCGTGAGGAAACCGGCATGTCTTAGAATCAAAGTTCAAAGACATGTGACGTCTACCAACCCGCACTGGGCCCGCGTGGTGGATTACGGCCCACTCGCTCACACAGAGGGGAGGCCTGTCCCAGCAGTGGGAACATAATAGGCTGTTTATGCTTCTACCCGCGACTCCGTTCGCGTGGTAGTCAACGTAAAAAGACATCATATGGCACTCGGCGTAGTGTTGCTTTTCTTTGGACCGAGTTTGTGAGTTCAAATCCGATCAAGTACCAATATACTTTTTTCAATTTTATTATATTTATGAGCCGTTTGGGGTTGAAACCCTTGGGCCGTTAGGTCCGAATGCTCATAGTCTCTCTACGGAATGGAATACAAAACGGCTGGTTGACACTTACCGTGACCCAAGGGCTGGTTTTTACCTTGGCCAGAGGCTAAGCATTGCCATACAACGTGGTAATGCCGCCAGTCTTTTGGGTACATTACCAGTCGACAGCGACGCGGATGAATTTTTTGACGCTTCCATTATTTTAAACTGTGAATAGTTTTAGTAAGGATATAATTTTGTTATTATTAATTAGGTATATTGTATTTTATTACTAAATTAGCCTTTCGTTGTTTTTAACGTACTACACATTATTTTAATTTTTAAATGTAATTTTTTTTTAATTTTTTTTTTTGGTTGGTAAATCATCAAATGACTTCTCCCGCTCGGGGTGGAGCGGAAAGGCGTGTCAGAGTTTTACTGACTAGAACCCATCCGTGTTCCTTGCCTGTGTCTGGGCCACGGTATCTCTTTCGACCATCCCGCGACCCTGAGGCGTCGGCCCTTATCGGACCCCGTCATTATGTGCTAACATCTCTTTGAGGTCCTACAGCGCGCGCGGCTAGCGGTACTGTGTGCGCGCATACGTCATACATACAGCGCGATGATTGTCGACCCGCGCCTGGGCCTTACAGGACGGCGAGCTACCCATTGCTCGCCGTACGAAAGCACGCGCCGCAGGTGGACGGGAATGTGCAGGTGACTGCTGGGGGGGGTCCTGCGGGCGATCCACACAATGGTGATACCCGGGCGTTTCCTCCCGCCTTAAGGCTCGTACACACTGGCGCAACGACACGGTCGCGCGCGATTCTGCGATATTACACCTGTAGAACAATTTCTATGAAAACGCGCGCGGGAGTTCACACAGGAGTGACCTGTCGCCCCGCGACAGGTTTGGTTGGCTTACGTCGACCAACCGGGGAATCGAACCTAGGACCCCACGCTCAGCAACCACGCACAGACCTGCCTTCGTCCTCTGACGAAGATGATCTACTAATGAGCCCAACTGGGACTGCATCACCGTTTATACCGTCTTCTGTATATCGTCGCTATGCCGCGACGACTTGTAGCGCCGATGTGAAAGGTGTTGCGGTGCGTTAATGTCGCAGAATCGCCACGCGACACTTCGCGCTGTGGCGTATTTTTTTGAATTTCCTTTTATTTTTGGTTTAAACACCTACGACGTTTTTAGTTCGTGGAACATGCTATCTTCCGTCGCACGTTGCGGGACCTTAAATCATATTCTTGTTGCACAAATCAGTCGCCGTCGCTCTGTTTAGACGAGAGGACTGTGCTCGAATTTTCGGGTGGCCTGGGATATAATTTATTTGCGTAAATTATATTTTCATTATTTATCACATTTAAGGAAAAAAACTGCGAAATAGAAAATTTGGATCCAAATTCGTTTACTCCCACTTTTGTTGACAAACTCCGACTCATTTTTGACAAAACCTCAACAAATACCATCGAGCAAGCACCTTATTCACCAGACATATCCCCAGCTGACTGCTTTCTTTTTCCGAAACTAAAATGCCACTTCGTGGCTCCCGTTTTCATTCGGTAGAAGACATAAAGGAGAATCCGCGGCGAGAACTGAACTCAATTCCGGAAAAAAGCATTTAAAAAATGTTTTCATGATTGGATTATTTGTTGGCGTAAGTGTATCGTTTCTGAAGGAGCATACTTTTAAGGCGATAAAATAAATTTGGATGAATAACTTACATTTTGTGGATTATTGATCTGTTCCCGGTACTTTCTTGACAGAGTAGTATACTACTCTAGACTTACTTCGACGCCTAAGTGTCTATGTACAGTCTATGGTAGGTTATTCGGATACTAATATTATTGGAGCTTACAGAAAAAAATATCGGTAAACTAAAAGTAGTAATTGGTTTATTGCGGACAGAAGTACGAAACGGTGTGCACGGGACATGAAATTTTTCATACAGATAGTGTTCCCGTGACTAGCTCCCCTTTTTTTTTCAAGATGGAAAATCCTCATGGATGTCCTCCGCCCTGGGGCGGGCGGAGGGGTCTGTCAGACTCTTACTAACTAAAAACCACCCCGGTGTTCCATCTCACACCTACGTCGGGGTCGCGAGAACATAAATGATTCTTCCGCAACCCCGACGGTGCTGCGGGCCTATTACGAACTTTTAAAAAACCAGGCAAGTTCCAGGCAATTCATTTCACGGGCTGGTTAAATTTCGTATTATGACATTCCTAGTTCTGAGCGACTTCACGCTGGGTAGTTTGTCTATGGCTGGCTAGGGAAGTTACGGTTTTGTTTAAATCACGTATTTTATCATAAAAATAATAAATACCATATATTAAACTATTATAGTCTAGTATAGTAGGTGAAAATATGAACGCAATTTATATTGTGCTAATCTAGATTATAATAATTATATAATATTTCCTGTTTACAAATTGTAACGCGAGGTTTCTGAACGTATTCCACTTGAAGGTCAGCGGGGAATTCGACAACTTCAATGAAAGTATTGTTTGACAAACATTACTTATTAACAATAATAATATGAAATAACACTATCGTATTGTTTGTTTAATGTAAGGATCCATTCTAAGATTTACGGAGTACGAGTATAAACAAAAAGATGGCGAAAGTGTTATTGAGTATTTCAACTAATATTCATGTTTTTAACATGATATAATATTAATACAATGTAAGTTTTATTTTAATAGTGGATGAGCGTTCTCGCCCTCGCCTCGTCGGCGCGTTACCTAACATGTTCAGCTGGAAAGATTGTTGGAGTTTTTATACTACTTCCAAGAAGTCTGAAGAAATCTCAGTGATTTGCATCTACTGTAGAAAATGTTGGCTGGGACATTGAATGAGAGCCTATATCACCAGTGGGGCGTTGGTAGGAGCCAGTAGCATACTATGATAATGCAACCAAAACCTAAAATGAGAATAATGTTTAGTTAAAACTTTACGTAAAGTTCATACTTAATAAAAACAACTACCTTAGTCTTCACGGATAAATCCGTGGATTTTGTAAGCCCCTTATGGGTTAAAGGTGAACACCAAAAGGAAAGGCCGTTGTTAGGATTTCAATAATACGTTTATTATCCTCTTATTTATTTAGTGGAAAGTGTATTTTACTATTCTTAGCCTTGCGTACGATCACACGTCTCATGACATGTGAGGCCTCAGCTGCTCACAAAGATTCAGTCCCAAGTCGTGAACTGCACATCATCCATGTCGAACGCATTAGATTGGTCACGAAGTCGTCTCCTTTTATTAGTTCATTCACAAGTTTGCTGAGAAGAATCACTTTCCAGGAACTCAAACAGTTCATTTTCGTCACACATGATTATATTTTCTTATGTTTTATAGAAAACACTCCAATAATTTCCAAATAAACCCTTAACAATTCAATAAAAGCTCCTCTGAAGCAGCGTAAACTGAATGGATAGTGAGGTTACTTTTTGACAGTTCTAATACGGAACGAAATGTCAAACGAACGTTCGTAATACGGTATTGCCAGGCAATATTCGGCCAGAAGTCGGCCAGGGTGTCACGTGATCGCTGACTGGCTTGTTTGACGAGTTCATAATACGAAATTGCAAGGCAGTTCTGTTTACGCCGTAAACTGCCTGGAAATAAGAGTTCATAATATGGCCCCTGGCCTCCCTCGGCGGGCCTCCTCGGGTTGGGAGGGGGAGTCAGGTATTAGACTCCCCCCGCAACGTCTGCTCGGGGCGCGCGTGGAACACTAGAGTCCGCCGTCCCTGGACCCATTTAGGGGGGCTGGAAGTGGGCGTTGTCCGCCCTCCGCCTACGACCAACCCCTTGCGACGAGTCAGATAAATGGCCCCGTCGCCTACCACTTTTCACCCGCAAAGTATATGGAGAGCGGCCAACAACATACCGACATTCGCGTCCGCCATCAAACGGTGGCGACCCCGATAAGGCCGCAGAAGGTAGGGTAGGTAAACATTGTCATTTTCAACTTTGAACTATAAATATAAAAAAGTAAAAAAAATATTTAATGTTGAAAATGTCAATGTTCCGAGGGTTTACGAGATTCAGGTTTTAGTGATAATATAGCATAAAGGATTTATATTATGATACAGATAGTAATTTTTAAGAAAGCTTAAGAATAAGGAATAAAATGAAAAAAAAAAACTGTTCAGTTCCATACAAAAAAAAAGAGTTTGCCAATAACATAACATCACGCCTTGTTTCCCCGAAGGGTTGGGCAGAGGTGTACCTATAGCACACCCACATTTCGCCAGTTATGTTTGAGTCCCATGTAATAGGGGGCGAGCCTATTGCCATATACTGGGCACAAATCCAGACTTCGGGCTGCTACTGAGAAATTCCAGATAGAAAAACCCAATTACACGTTGCCCGACCTGGGAATCGAACCCAGGACCTCATGCTCAGCAGTAGCGATTGCGACCACTAGACCAACGAGGCATAACTAATTAATAATAGCTTGATCAAAATTGTAACGTAACATAATATATTGCTATTCAGTAATGAAATACGCTGGCATGTTTACGGTATCATCTAAATCCTTAAAGTCTATATTTTCGAGATCACTGAATGATGATAGCAAAACTTCTAATATACCTTGGTGTTTTTTGGTTGCTTTACCACTCACAGTACTCCAAATCTCAAAGATATACATCCTTGAGAAGGAACACTTGATCAAAGTACCTGAAAGAAAAGTTTGAAATTAGTTGCAAATTTCGTAGACCTTGCTACGATTGTGTTTACCCAGGCGTAGGCCCCTTATAGCAGCCGTCGGCGCAGAATGACGCAAATCAAAGTATAATATTTTTAAAATATACAGTCTCAACTACAATTTAAGATAGTTGCGAATGTTTGCAAAATCTTGTAAAATTTTGTAGCTCTGAGCAAAGTTATTATATTAGAAAAAATATACAATAAATTATGTATGGCTTAGCACGTAAATAGTACAAATATTATACTGACAATTTATTCAATCAAATGTGACAAACATACCTTGCTCTTGAATTTCCATTGCACAAAACAACAACACAAACAAAAGAATTCCGAGAATTCAATTGTAACAAAATACTTTAATGATGAGTCACCGATAACAGCGAGTGCAACGTAACGAGGCGTTCACTTCCGAGGTAAAAAAGTAAGTGATAATTAAAACAAATAGGTGAAATATTTATATCACCGGATAGCTCGTTTAATGGTCTATCAAAATGTGTAACTTTTTTCTGGAAATTCGAATATTAGTTTTATGGATTTACAACCTATGGCGGAACCACTGTGCACTGTGCGGCGGAACGGAGAAAGACCGAACGCTCAAGGTCGTTGAGTCGGGAAAGTGCTTTAAATATTGTAAATGAAAAACTATTAAAGGAATAGGGTTGCTGATCACTGCGGTCCAACAAATATTCTTAGAATATTTATATATTTTGTTCAATAGATTTCATTTTTTCAACAACATTAAAGCGGAAAGTATATGCGATGCGGTTATATTCGCTTTCATATCGTCAAAAAAGCAAGTTGATCGAGTTTGTTTTCATCATCGTGTAAGTAGTACCATGAGTATGTAATACTTGGATGGAAGTGCTTTGCTTTTTAGGGTTCCGTACCACAAAAGGAAAAATCTAAACTCTAATAGCATCAAATTCAAATTCAAATCTTTATTGCTTATCACATGTGTTTACAAGGTCTTACTCTACGTATTCCAATTTGATACCGTCAAACGCAAAATTAATAGTTAGGGGATTTTTTTGGTAAGGCCTGAATTGCATAATTTTGGTTTTCGAGAAGTTAATTTCTAAATTGTGGTCTTTCATCCAATTTTGGATCATTACATTATTAAGATTCTCATGTAGGTGTTGAGAGTCATTACAGGAAGTTATCAATGATATATCATCGGCAAACAGTACTCACGACTCTGTCAGTATTTTAGGGAGGTCGTAAATATAAATTAAAAATAGCTAACACCCGACAACACTACCTTGCGGAATCGAATTAAAAATGCAAAGCCTGTTCGAACGTATTAAGCTGAATTCCGTAGTTTTATGATTCCAATGTTCAATTTCTACAAATTGTTCTCGGTTTTGTAGGTAGGATGCGAACCACTCCATCTGTCTGACGCGTTTTCTCAGGAATGTGTGGAGGGGTATCAAGTTAAAATTACACCAAATACTTAAACATACGGTTCCTTGGAGCTGTAAAAAGTCGAACTTTCAAGATGTCGACATAGAATCTTGGCTAATTGCGATTCATTTCGCATATTGACAATTCAAAATTGCACGAATGCTTTGAGTTTAAGTCTAACATTACACCATCACTGCTGAAGCACCTTTAAATCAATACCTGATAATATTTTTCCAGTCCCCCCAGCCGCCAGACGAAGACTCCCCCCAATTCAACAACATCCGCGTCGAGAACGAGTCCGAGATGTTTTCGCTGTCCACCGCACGCAACAGCTGGCAGGCGCGCGCGGTGGGCAGCGGCAGCACCGCGACCTGCACCAACAGCGTCAACATCTCCATCAAGCAGGCGTCGCTGGATGTGCAGCAGACAGGTAACTTATCCGAACAGGAACACAACACCGCGACCTGCACCAACAGCGTTTACATCTCCATCCAGCAGGCGTCGCTGGATGTGCAGCAGACAGGTAACTTATCCGAACAGGAACACAACACCGCGACCTGCACCAACAGCGTCAACATCTCCATCAAGCAGGCGTCGCTGGATGTGCAGCAGACAGGTAACTTATCCGAACAGGAACACAACACCGCGACCTGCACCAACAGCGTTTACATCTCCATCCAGCAGGCGTCGCTGGATGTGCAGCAGACAGGTAACTTATCCGAACAGGAACACAACACCGCGACCTGCACCAACAGCGTCAACATCTCCATCAAGCAGGCGTCGCTGGATGTGCAGCAGACAGGTAACTTATCCGAACAGGAACACAACACCGCGACCTGCACCAACAGCGTTTACATCTCCATCCAGCAGGCGTCGCTGGATGTGCAGCAGACAGGTAACTTATCCGAACAGGAACACAACACCGCGACCTGCACCAACAGCGTTAACATCTTCATCCAGCAGGCGTCGCTGGATGTGCAGCAGACAGGTAACTTATCCGAACAGGAACACAACACCGCGACCTGCACCAACAGCGTTAACATCTCCATCCAGCAGGCGTCGCTGGATGTGCAGCAGACAGGTAACTTATCCGAACAGGAACACAACACCGCGACCTGCACCAACAGCGTTAACATCTCCATCCAGCAGGCGTCGCTGGATGTGCAGCAGACAGGTAACTTATCCGAACAGGAACACAACACCGCGACCTGCACCAACAGCGTTAACATCTCCATCCAGCAGGCGTCGCTGGATGTGCAGCAGACAGGTAACTTATCCGAACAGGAACACAACACCGCGACCTGCACCAACAGCGTTAACATCTCCATCCAGCAGGCGTCGCTGGATGTGCAGCAGACAGGTAACTTATCCGAACAGGAACACAACACCGCGACCTGCACCAACAGCGTTAACATCTCCATCCAGCAGGCGTCGCTGGATGTGCAGCAGACAGGTAACTTATCCGAACAGGAACACAACACCGCGACCTGCACCAACAGCGTTAACATCTCCATCCAGCAGGCGTCGCTGGATGTGCAGCAGACAGGTAACTTATCCGAACAGGAACACAACACCGCGACCTGCACCAACAGCGTTAACATCTCCATCCAGCAGGCGTCGCTGGATGTGCAGCAGACAGGTAACTTATCCGAACAGGAACACAACACCGCGACCTGCACCAACAGCGTTAACATCTCCATCCAGCAGGCGTCGCTGGATGTGCAGCAGACAGGTAACTTATCCGAACAGGAACACAGCACCGCGACCTGCACCAACAGCGTCAACATCTCCATCAAGCAGGTGTTGCTGGATGTGCAGCAGACGGGTAACATATCCGAATATTATCTAATTAATAAAAAACCACACAAAATCAAAAATAATTTTGAGCTTAAAAAAGCATGAATAAGTAACCGAAGAAAAGAAAAAACAAACACTCTATTCTATTCTATTTTAGTTAACTGGCAAGCAAAGCCGATGTCGACCTTTCTGCCAATGTCTAAAGTGAATTGGAAAAACGTGTGTATGACAAAAAAAGTAAGAAAAATTTACCACAAGAGTCACAAGCAGTTCAGGGGAGGAATATGTTAGCAAGGAGGGCAAATTAGTCGGAAGTGGGATTTTAAATTTAGGGAGACGTCTATATAGATTCAGAGATAGAACGTTGTTTGTGCATTCAAAGAAGATGTGATCCAGGGTACCCTCTTCCAACGCGCACTCACAGAGTGCAGAATCCCGAACCCGATTTTTTTCCAAAAACACGGGAGTACAACAAAAACCTAGACGAATACGACAAATGACGGATATAACGGATTTGGAGACTTTCTTGTAACCGTAGAACCAAGGTTTTCACTTAATGACTGGTTGTACGGCATATTAAAACCTGCCCTTTATTCTTCCAGTCGTATTCCGCCTACCATGAAGATTGGAGCTTAATTTGTGGAACATTCAACAAATCGTATCCCTGATGAGTATTGTATTAAACTAGGGAGCTGTGCAATTTAATTTTAAAAGGATTTTGTACTAAGGCTCGCAGACAGCTAAGGGAGTCTGAAATTACGGCATTCTCGATATTTTGGTGAGACTCTATAAAAAGGCAAGCTTCCAATATAGCCACACATTCATCCGTAAATATACAAGACTCCTTAGGACATTTAAACTGTAAGATTATTCTAGAGCTTTGGCAATAAACCGCAGCTCCATTGTAATTAAGATTGATGATTTTTAAGCATCCCTGAAAAATTATTGGAAACCATTCCATCGTTCGCCCACCACTTTAGATATATAAAGTGGAATTCTTAAATACTGTACAATCGGACATGCTCAATTTTGAATTTGCCGAAAGGCGTTTAGGATTAGGGGGATTTCTATATTTTTCCAATAATTCGAGCTTCTGCATATGGCATCTAACTCGTTCAATTTTCCTAAAAGAGGATAAGAAGATCTACACATTAGTCTAGACAAAAAACTTGAGGCCAGATATTGTCGTCTAAGGGACAGCACACTCGACCTGCAATGCTTTGATGGGAGAGGACTTCATACAACCTGAGATAATTCGAAGGCATTTAGACTGAACCTTATCCAGCCAAAGCACCTTTGTTACATGGAATCAGGAGATACTTTCCATAGTCTAAAACGCTACGAACTAAGGCATTAATAACTAATTTCATGGTGTAGGGGTGAGCAACCCACCAAACACCCGCAAGAAATTTTAAAATTGAAATAATTCTTTCACACTTATATGAAAAGTATATGAAAGTTTATATGGTATTTTCCAGTTAATTATGAGTCTAAAATAACGCCAAAATTTTACTTAATTAGCTATAAGAATGTTTTGGCCTAAAATGTTCACTGAAACATGAGGCATGATTTTTTTGCGAGAGAAAATTACTGCCGAACTTTTCGGCGCAGATAGCGACAGGCCATGGCTTAAAAGCCACTGATTTAACTAATCCAGAGAGAGGCACACAGATGACACTTCGTCAACAATGGAGGAATCGGTCACGTACAAAACAATGTCATCGGCATATTGTAAGATCTGACAATTGTTACTTAGAAAGGACCAAGCCGTATACAGGTTGTAAAGTATGGGGCTTAGGACAGAGCCTTGTGGGAGTCCCTTCCGTGTGTGCCTTTTATCAAATTCCTCTTCCTGGACTCTCAGGACCAATGAGCGGGACAACAGTAGCTCACATATGCATAGTATCATCTTAGCCGGAAGACTCAGCTGTTGCAGTTTTTGCCTGAGTACAGGAAGAAGTACATTGTCATACGCAGAGGAGATGTCAAGGAAAGTGGCAACAACGGATTTATTTTTCGATATAGCTAAGCGAATATCCGCAACTAAAATACCTTCACTGTCCATTGTACTAAGCCCTTTCCTGAAACCAAATTGATGATTCGGCAGTAAGTCTCTCGATTCGACAATCCACTCAAGACGGTTTGTTATAAGGTGCTCCAGAAGTTTGGCTGGGACTGAAGATAAAGCTATTGGCCTTGGGCCATTCGGATTATCTGCATGTTTGCCTGGTTTCAGTAATGGAATAATTATTTGTAATTTCCACTGACCTGGGACCCAGCCTTGAGTATAGCAAACATTTAAAAAGTAGGTTTTCGCCTTGTCGCCAAAATGAGTAAAAAATTAAAAAGGCACGCCATCAATACCAGGGGCTGAGTCCCGGAAATGTTTGAGCACCACATTCAATTCCTCCAAAGTAAATGGTGCATCAAAAGGGTCCTCTGATACATTTTGCAGGGAAATACTAAGACATTCAGAAGGGAGTGGAACATATGGAGGAGCAATCTGGTAAAAAAAACAGCTGTTTCCCTAGTGATTGGTGAAGAGACTGATGGGGAGCACCCACGTCTAAACCTATTGATGCTTTTCCAAACCACCGAGACAGAAGTAGCGGGATATAAGGAGGTGCAGAACTTTACCCAACCAGCACGTTTCTTCTTGCGAAGGTGACGTTTGGTTCTGGCATTAATCTGGCAATATGCCAATAGGTTTTCGGTGCTCATATCTGCATTGTAACATTCCTCGGCCTCGTCCCTATGCCTGATTGCCGAAGTGCACTCAGGGTCCCACCAAGGGGGTGAAGGGATTCTATTATGCACTGTTTTTCAGCGGAAAGCAGGAATCCGCACTGGTGATGGCAGTAACAAAATCCTCATAACAGCTCTTGGCATGGAAGTGACCAGAAGAATCTAATAAACTTGAATTTAAATTTATAAGAACATCAATTTCATCCTCCAATATTGTTAAAAATCAATCTGGTTTGGACAAGTTATACTTCAAAAGTGGAGGAGAAGTTTTATCTAAATAAGTCTTATTAGCCAAAGAAATAACAATAGGGTAGTAATCACTACCATGCGACAAGGTCGTACATTTCCAATGGGTTGATGCTGCCAGCTCAACCAAACAAAATGATAGGTCAACACAACTCTTTTGTTTCCGGGAGGAGATCTGCGTGTAGGACAACCATTATTAAGAATGCAGAGATCCAGATCATCCAAGATGTCAACCAAAGCTACACCAAAGGCAACACAGCGTTCGGACCCCATCTGTAATAGTGGCAGTTAAAATCATCCATGACCAGAATTGGTCTTTGAAAGCTAGAAAAAATGTTTTTTTAAATAGCCAAACAATCATGCCGAGGGTGAGCAATGTAAACCGAAAACACTGTAATGCCTTCCACCCTACCTGCCACAATACTCATATCACCAATTAGTGAAGTCAAAGGGAAGGACAAAAGAGGGACCCGATTATTAACAAGGAGAGCCTAACTTCCATAGCCATCAGATCTGTTACATCTGAGAATGTTGAAGTGTGGCATACGAAAGTTAAGACTTGGGCTGAGCCAAGTCTCAGGTATAGAACCAGCCAATGGCTTGTACATAATTCAAGATAAATATGAGGTCGTGCTATTTATGCCACACGCTCCTCACAGTCCATTGAAGGAATACTAGGCGGGACGACATTTTTTACTTGTAGTAGTAATGAAATAAGTTGTCCGGCAACGTTGGAAGGTGATTGGGAACTGGAAGAAGCAGAAGAAAAGTAGGTAATAGTTTTATAAGAACTTCAATAATAGACTGTGTTATTAGAGGGGACATTTTTGTAATAAAGAGCGCAGACATTAGACTGTGAAGTTTTAGGAGAATTAACTAACTGCTGATGAGCAGCTTTATCATATGATGGGGAAAGGGGGGCATGGGTCCTGGGTTTAAGTGTCTCAGTTTTGCTATAGGACTGAGAAATTACAGTATTAACAATGTTGGCCTAATTGCGGGAAGCTGTTGGGATAATCTTGCAAGCCACAGCATAGGGAATAGTTTTCTCAGCCATAACAATCTTAAATGCCCTTCTGCATGCCATACTCGGGGCATGCAAAGTTATTTCCCGAACAAAGCACACAAAAGGTCTCACCCTCAGAAATGTTGCAACCATCACCAGGGTGATTGTGGCCACACTTACTGCAGCGTGGTTTAGACTTGCATAGATTTGCGACATGTCCAAATCTGCAACACTTGCGGCATTGAATTGTCGGGTATATGTATTGCTCAAAAGGGAGAGATGTGTAACAGCAGTAGATCCTATTTGGTAGTACTTGTCCATCAAAGGTCAGAACACATGTTTCAGTGGGTTTTCACTCAATTAACACCGCCTCTGAGTTTTTTTATAAAACGGCGAGCTTTCAGTATTTTTCCGCAACCTGAGAGAACAGACAAATAAGTAATTGCTTTATCTTCTGTAAAGTCTGAGGGAACACCAGTAACAACACCCATCCTTGTGATATTAAATGTAGGGATTGATGCAGAATAACTATATTTGGATAATAGACTGTTTACCAAGAAAGAGTTAGCATCCTGGGGGAAGCAAACTCCACTGACATACGGTTTCTACCGACTCTTTTAAAACCACCACGAATAATGTTCGCAATGTTATTATTCATAAGGAACTTACCAAAATTAACGGGATGTAGGGTGGTGCCAGCGTTTGGTTGAGTCTATACGAGAAACATATGAACAACATAAGGACCTTATCCATAACGGAGTACTTGATTCGACCAATTTGACTTTTTGGTTGCTTGCTTGGATGAGTGGGTGTAAGAATTTCTTCGTCCCCGGGGCGTTTGAGTGAGTTTGAATGGGGTTGTGATACAGACGACATCCGCGAATTGGGATAGTGGGTTCGGACAAAAAGGAGTAGAAAGGCCTGGAATATCGGGTGGGTCAGGATCATGGGGTTTATTCTTATCCATATTGGATAAAACGCGACTTAAACAAAACAATCACAATACAAACCTGGTTACGAACACAAGGACAACACTCTCAAACAATAACAAGTCACAAAAATGTCAACAAACACTAAAAAAAGCTAAAAATTCTAAACACACGTGCTAGCCAAGTACAATGTGGCGAGAATCCAAAAACAAACATTCAAATTCGTCAGTCAGGTGACAGTGCAGACGCTGTCACTTTCAAACAAGATAAGCTTGACAAAAAACATTTGCTAGATACACTCACAGGCCGACTTTATCGCCGGCGACTTGCTGGCGATTTCAAAATCTCAAGTCCACACACAGCCCTTTTGACGTCGCTAACGACAAATACGCTCTCAAAATATGTGTGTGGACAACGAGTCACCGGCGACTAGTCGTTGCGTGTGTTGCATTTATGTAGTTTTTGTTTTAGTTTTATAATTTGCCGTTCTGCTTTTGTTTTAGTTCTCTCCAAACTGAGTCAGAAGATCAGTTTGAAGTTAGCGAAGTTCGTGGATTGCCTCAAGGACACGTACTTCGGAACGTTGCAGAGGTGTGTCTCGTTTATAAACACTAATTTAATTTTATATAATTTTACAAACATTTATAATTAATAGAGGACTTAAAGGCAAAGTAGGACAAACCCCTGTCGCCCAAACAAGGAGATCATGTGATTTAGGTGTCAGTTTTCTGCTGTCACTGTGAAACCAAAAACCTTTTAACTAAAAACTTTTCAGATATTTGTATACACCCAGTATACAAATATCTGACAAAAGCAGGTTTCAAAGTAGTCAAATAGAATAGAACGAATAGAAAAGTAATTACTTTTGGAAACTGAAATGTATTGAGAAAAATCCCGTACCAATTCATTATTATTTCATTTTGGGTACTGTTAAGATTGCGCTCCGTGGGTCTTCTTTAATAAAAACCCTTTTTTGTCTGCTACAAAAACTGAATTTACGAGTATTAAAACTTGCATACCAAATGCAACGTGTCTAAAAACGGGATTAGGATGGAATTTGTGGATTGCACTGCTTTCATAGCGACCAACTTTAGTACATGAATTCAAAAATCAGCAATATTTTCAAGAAGTGAGTTGGAAATTATTTACAACAGTACGATTTATTTATGTAATAGTTCACGAACACGAATTTACAGAGGCGGACTTAATGCCATAGGCATTTTCTACCAGTCAACCTTTAAAATATAAAATATGTATTTTAGATATTATTGGTGTCATTTTCCTTCCAGATGTCTAGAATCCCTAGAATCTTCCTGTCGTCAGGAGCTGGGGGGTAGACCGGCCAGCGAGGCCATGCGACAGTTACTGTCGGTAGCGAGACAAGTGGACCTGTCTCCTTGCGCCACCTTCCCGGTGCTCAGGAGTCTGCTGGAGTCGCTGAGGAGACTGCTGCACAAGTGAGTTATGGGTGTAAGACGACCTATCCGTCTTTTCTTAAAAATCTTACAGTGAAAACTTATGTAAGTATCTAAGTAAGCTGTCATTTCATCTATGGGATGACAGCTAGATATTGACACTATTGACATCTCACTTCACCAAAATTTTCAGGGTGAGATTTTTACAGATTAGTTTGCCTGGAATGAGGATGAAGCCGCAAACGACGCTGAAAACCTACATATTCCGGTCTTACTAAGGCTGTCTTGCTGAGATCACTTTTAAAATCTATGCGCCTTGTATGCGCCCGGGTAGCGTATAGCTGATTGAACTAGACTGATAGCGCAATCATATAATTCGCATATTCTATTCTTTTTTTGGTTGAGATATTAAAATTATTAGATTGAAAGCCGACCCCAAACCGACCTCTTGTCAAAAGCAGAAAATGCATGTGATGTGAATGTTTGTTTCAGACTCCGTTTGGTAGGCGGGGAGGAAGAAGAAGCGTGCTGCGTGCTCAGTCCGCTCTGGCGCCGCCGCGTGGCCGCCACAGCGCTGCAGCAGCTGTCGCCGCACCGGCTCGCGCGGCTCATATCTGCACAGGTTACAGTTCTAAGGTTTTATGTTAGGATGAGATTGGTTCTTTGGTTCCCACACAAGGACCAAAGACCAAAAATGCGAGCAGGAAGCCGTCGATCTCGAAGTTTCTTATGATTTTAGTCCGTTGGAATCTGACATAAGCCTGTTCCAGCCTGAACTCTGTGAAAGTTATAAAATTGTTATAAAATATTGCTTTATACCTTAGTGGAAGACATTTACATTAACATTTTTAATAACATTAACAACAATTAAATGAAAAATATCAGCCAATTAATAATAATAATAAAAACATGGATATGTTTTTATTATTATTATTAATTGACCTTTTAGCTATTTTCAGAATGTTTTTACTTTTTAATCACTATCAGATGTTTTACCATCAAAACTTATGATAAAATCTTCCTTAAGATCCTAGAAAGACTGAGTATGGCGCACGAGAAGTATCAATCTGCGCTGACATCCCTAGAATCTGCGCTCGCGGGACGGTTGCACCACACAGAGGATACCAAACTAGCTATTAGGAAAAAGTGAGTGGAAATTACAAATATTGTTTTTTATAAATTATTCTAATGACAGAAGGGGAACAGGTATTCGCATTACAATCTGTCTCAAACTGTCAAAAATACCTGCATTACAGTTTTGACAAGTTTTGACATTGATTCTCACTGAGATGAGATTGTGACTAGATTTTGAACGTTTTTAATTATGGTAATCGAGGGTTTTCATGAAAATTGACGCCACTTTAACAAGAGGTCTCCATTTCGACAAAAAAAAACTTTGATGAAGTTTATGAGTCATTTGTTTAAAATATCACCATTTTCTAATGTTGAGAGCTGTATTTCCTTTTTTTCTGAATTCGATAAGATGTTGTATGTTTGATTTCAGATACGCACCTACATTCGCTCGACTGTGTCTAGAAAGTACATCCATGTGCGATCTACTTATGTATGGCACTCCGGAACTGGGGCGAGAAATAGGTAAGAGAACTATTTACAATTTGTCTGGGTATCAAAGTGATTAATTTTTTTTCCCTAGGGCATGGGGTCTCAACTCGAACAAATTATTATCAGTCTTGAAAAAATATAATAGAGGGTAATGTAACGATTATGAAATAAAGAATCATTATAAAGCGATAAACGGTAGTATTTTAGCTGAAGTAAGATCATTAAAAACAAAACTTCCTTGTTTAATGCTGATTTATCACTTAACGCCTATAATGCACGTATTTTCAACAAAAAATACATAAATGAAACCTTTAACTTCAATATGAAACAAAAAATCTGTTAAACATTTTGTTTAGATATCTTTGCAAATATTTGTAATAGATGGCGTTTTACTCAATTTGTCCTATCATCACAGTAACCACCATCGTCATTAATTTATATCAAACATTTTTTTATCTATTGCTTTACCTAGAAATATATCAGAAATATATTAACGTGTTTTTCTGAACTCGGAAATATAAAACTTTAAATAAAAATGATTGCACGAAACGTTTTAATAGAAGGTCGATTCCTAGATGGCGTTGTAAAACTACAGTCTCTGGCAAATAGTGAGTCGCTGATGCTGCCATCTGTTGAAAATTTGGAAGAAGTAAAATAGCCAGCATAGCCAGACTTAGGGAGGTGTCATTTCTTTGTCTCGGATTGTATCTGTACGTAGTATTTTATTATTTGTGCTAAGGGCTTATTATATAGAATTTTTCTGACGTCATTTTTATTCCACTCATAAAGTCGTAACACGTAACGTTGTAAAATCTGCCCATAGGGAAAATAATACACTATTCTAAATAGGATAATGTGCTTTATCCTATAAGAAATAAAAATTATGCGAAGCTCACATTTTAATCATGTGGATATTACATTCTCACATATCTTTGACTCAAATACTGTCATCATTTATTTCAAATAGGCGCTTTTGAACGTCAACATTTACATTAAAATAGAATTGATTCTAGTCGCCCCTTCTAAAAGGTAGTTTCGTATGGACAAAGAATGCGTAGTACGCAAAAAACGCGCGTTGACATCGTGTTGCGGCACCAGCCTGTATTACCTATGGAGAAGGATAGGCAAAAACTCCACCGTTGCTCTTTTCAAATGTTTTACAATATTTTGTATATAAATATATAAATAATAATAATTATATGTGAAGACTATGCGCACCCATAACAAAATTACATTAAAAAAAAATATGGGTTTGCAATAGCAAACCCATTTTTTTTTTCTCTGACTCTAGTCGAGGTCAGAGGTGACAGAGACAACGTCTACGTTGGAGTGAGCTGACCCAGAAGAAGCCTGTTCACTCTAACTTTAAAGAGATTCGGGTTGAATGCGTTCGGGAACACAGACACAGGTAGTGAGTGTGAATACAGATATACCACTTATATAAAGAGAATTGAAAATTAAGCAATAACAGATAAATTAATTATGTGATAGAAACATGGTGCTCGCATATTTTACACATACATGACACTTGTATCCAAGAAAAATCAGAGACAGAAAAGCTGGAACTTCTTGTTAATGATATGAAGATCCAAATAGAAGGCCTCCAGCTACAACTTAAAAGCCGCTATGAAGAAAATCACAGCTTCAAGAGAAAGAAAATATTGACCCTTAGGAGTTGGAAGCTAAGAGCAACATACAATTTTCTCAATCAGAATAAGAAAATGTCGAGTACTGCACAGACGAGGAAGAACTCGCCAATGAGACTGAGTGGATCAGGGCCAAAAGTAGGAAGAAAAGGAAGCTAAACATCTCCCTCTCTCCACCACAACGACCCGGAACAAGTGCCCAACCACAACAAATAAATGAGATAAAAACAAACACAGAAAGGTGCCTCCACCACCGCCAATCGTAACAGACGGAATCAAGACCTATAAAAATTTCTACGACCGAAACCCAATCAACTCAATCATTCATCGCAAAAATTATGAATGGAGATTGTGTTAAGGCCAACGCTAAAACTGAGGACTCTTATCGTGCGATTGCTACGCTTTTGTCAAAAAAATAAATCACTGGCATTCATATGAAAACAAACAGGCTAGACAAAAAAAAAACATAATCATTATTTGCACAAATAAGGAACAGAAGGTTGGTAAAAAGTAAAAAATTGTTCTCATAATCTGTCTTTAATTTCGGCGTGCAAATTTAAAATAAATTTCAAAAATATTATATTTTTAAATTAATTATTTGTCACAACCTTGCAGTCATTAAACCGATAAAAGATGTATTATTGAATTAAAAAAATGTCAATATAACAATACAAAAATAAAATAAAATCATGTCAAGAATGGGAGAGATTCGCCACAGAATAATCATTTTAAATACTCGTGAAATTTACAAAATTTACAATTTATAATGCAAAAACTCATGTACACTTTAAAATCATTTTTCAACTAAAAACCTCGTCAAATTACTTTTAAATATTGAAAATGGTAAAGATTTTATGGAATTTGGTATTTTGTAAAACAATTTTATGCACATAATGTTGTTACTTGTAAATGTTAGATTTGTCCTCGGTTGAAATAACTTATTAGTATAAATAGATCGTGGAGCATAGTAGCTTGACGCTTCCTGAAAAAGTATCTTATGTTTAAAAACAAATATACAGGATTCTAATATATAAATACATGGTATTTTATGTTTCCTAAAGATTGGACGACATGATTATATTTCCTTCAACCCAAATATAGCTCTTAGACACTTTTTTTGAATTACGAATGTTTGGTCAATCTCCACACAACAACCCCACAGGGTACTATCATACCTTAAAGTGGTGGTTATATAGCCATTGAAAACCGTGATTGCGGCATTTCTAGATTTCTCTTTGCGTTATGAGATATGTTTAGGGCCAGCAGTTTGGATCGATAGGTCCTGTATGAAATTGCATAAATTTGGTTTTATTAATGTTAACTTTTAAATTATTATCCTCTAGCCACTCTATAGTTCTTTGAAGAGCATTGTTTATTTCTTTTTCGTACGAACTCTTATCTTGTGCTTTGAGTATAATTGTAGTATCGTCAGCACATTTATGATTTATAATTTCTGGGATATTCCAATAAGAGTTGTAGTCAAAAAGTTACATTCTTCTTGCCACCCAGATCGAATCAAAGGGGATTTAATATCGCAAGGTCTAAAAATATAAAAAGTTCACAACATTTGAGCTGGAAGAATAAGGGACCGCAGAACATGTTCGTCCTAGAATTCATTTTAGAATGACGAAGATGTCAACAAAATCTAGCACAAAGCAGATAAAATGTGTAAAATTTAAATACTCCTCAAATATCCGTATCGTATATCCGTATCCCTATAAATCTCAAAAATCCGAAACTCATTCCTCAAATATCAAATATGCCAGGCATATGGACATACTCATAAATACTGCAGAAAAGAGCCAAGGTGTGTAAATTGCACTGGCAAGCATCTTACAGTCAGCTGTGCAAAATTTCCACAAGAGAAATCAAAATGCGTCCACTGCGGCTTACCCCACCCAGCCAATTACAGAGGGTAGGGTAGAGTGTAGGGTGAAGTAGCCAAAAAGATGCAAATAATGAAAAGTAAAAACATGATAAATAAACTTGTTGTGCCAACTACCCCACGGCCAACTTCCACAAGAAATCCTGACAAACAGCCTCGAAAAGAAATTGCTCAGGCAGCTGCAAAACATGTTCTAGCAACCAAAAGTAGTTCCTATGCGCAAGCTGAAAAACAAATGGCACACAAGCTTCGAATCTAGAAAAAAATAATAATCATATGTTGAAGTAATACACTTCATCATCTTCACATCATTTGACGAAAGATTAGAGAATCTAGAATCCAGCACCAAAACAGCTGTTTTCACACAAGCTTCGAATCTAGAAGAAAAAAATAATCTGATCTTGAAGTGTATTATATCATTTGACGAAAGATTAGAGAATCTAGAATCCAGCACCAAAACAGCTGTTTTCACACAAGCTTCGAATCTAGAAGAAAAAAAAAATCTGATCTTGAAGTGTATTATATCATTTGACGAAAGATTAGAGAATCTAGAACCCAGCACTAAAACAGCTGTTTTCAATAATCACAATGAGTAACACTCTAAAAATAATGGCGTGGAACTCCAATGGGCTCCTCAGACATCAGAATGAGTTACAGGCAGTCCTAGACATAGAAAATATAGACTTGTGTTTGATCTCCGAAACGCTAAACTAAACTTCACTAAACAATCTTTCATCAAATTCAGAGGATATAAGGAGATTAATCCTGGGCGGTGACTTCAATGCTAAGCATACTGGGGATCACGACTTACTACAACAAAAGGATCGCAGATCTTAAATGCAGTTAAAGAGTTGCATTGTTAGCACAGGCAGACCAACATACTGACCCACTGAACACCAGAAAATACCGGATCTAATATACTCTTTCAAATGTAAAAATATATCCACCAACTACGTAAGTGTAGAGAAAGATTTTCATACGAATTCGGACCACTCCCGAATTATACTAAGACTGAGTCAAAAAATCTTATTAAAAGGAAGACATTTAGCCCTTGTTAAGTCTACAGATTGGAGCAGTTTTGCCCTTGATCTAGATAATATTATTGACCTAAAACACAGTTACCAAATCAAAATCAGCTTGATTAAGAAGTAAACAAATTTGTCGTTAATATCTAACAATGTGCGTGGAACAACACGCTACAATTAAAATGTAAATAAATATAAGGGACATTTCTATCCCAAGGAAATTGTGAATTAACTATCTAAGAAAAGAAAGCAACGAAATCGGTGGCAGCAAACAACGGAACGGAACGGAAAATGGGCCATAAGTAATGAACAGAAAGCGTTAAGGTTTGCCTAAGACACTTTTCCACCCAATGAAAGCTCTAGAAGTATTTCTATAGATACTCGTATACTTGAAAGTGAAAGGCTATCACAAAATCAAATAATTCGGCTTGTGACTCCTAAGGACGTTCTGAGAGAAATCAAAACAACTTCAGCTCGAAGAAATATCCGGATTACGACCTCATAACAGGAGAAATTCTAAAATCCTCCAGCGTAAAGCCAAATCTGCTGTCCAAATTAATCAATGCTGCATTTCTGCTAAAACATGTACTTGAGCCATGGAAGGTTCCGGAAGTCATTATGATTGTGAAGCCTGGCAAACCACCTCATGAAGCATCATCATGTAGACCCACTTCCCTGTTGCCCGTACTATCAAACTTTTTGAAAAACTGTCATTAAAACGGTTAAAACCAATAATACGAGTAGAAGAAAAAGACTTTATACCAAACCATCAATTCGTGTTCAGGAAAAAACACGACAATTATAGAACAGGTACACAGAATAACAAACGTTATTGAAAAAACACTCGAAAGCAAGCAAGTCTCCGTGTTCCTGGATGACCTTCATGTCAAACTTTGTCATATGATGAATGATGAATGCCATGACAAAGTTTGACATGAAGGTCTGATATTCAAACGCAGACGCATGCTACCTCCAGAATTCGCAGATATTCTATAGTCTTATATAAATAACAGAATGTTCAGAATAAGGCATGAGGATGCATTTTCCGAGCTGAAAACTATAAAAGCTGGGGTACCACAAGGAAGTGTGTTAGGCCCATTCCTGAACTTGCTATACACATGTGATATCCCAGAGCTGGAAAACAACACCATTGCGACTGGACCCAAAAATGGAAGATCAAACTGAATGAGTCAAAGTCCATTCACATAGACTTCACTAACAAACACTGCAATTACCACCCTATCTATGTAAATGGTATGCAAGTGCCTAATGCTTATACAGCCAAATACCTTGGCATAACTCTTGACGCCAAACTGCGATGGAAATCTCACGTCAAATAGAAAAGAGAGGAACTCGACATACGTTACAAAAATATGTATTGGTTACTCTGAAGGAAATCCTGTCTATCAGTACAAAATAAAATGATATTATACAAGCATATTCTTAAGACAATTTGGACATACGGTGTCCAACTTTGGGGCTGTACTAAACGAAGCGACGTTAAAATAATACAACAATTCCAAAATAAAGTACTCAGGGATGCTGTTAATGCACCAAGGTACATTAGAAATGACGACATCCACCGAGACCATAAAACAGAACTCATCACCACCATCATCCAAAAATTTACTGAAGCCCACGAACACAGACTGCACCAACATGTGAATGTAGAGGCAATTCAGCTGCTAGACAAAACGGACGGAACGGGTTTAAATAGGGAATGAATAATAGTAACAATGTTGTGCTATACAGTCATGTAACACATGAACAAAATGTTTTTATCAATTATCAGACCCTAAGAAAGTGTTACGAAATCGTGTAAAAGTGCAAATTGACACTATACTTAGTTATATTCTAAAAAATTAAGTAAAATATTAAGTTACAGTTATATTGCTTATTTGTCTTTTAGGCTAAATTGAAGAACTGTAGTTCTTATTAAAATAGAAGAAAAAAGAAAACATATTTTACAGACATCGTAAAAGCATACGATTTTCCTAAAATATTAATAACAAGTAACAAGTCAGTGTGTGAGTTAAGTAATCAGAATGTAAATGACATATCATAAAAATAACCAATTATACAAGTCAATTATCAAACAGTTTGATTTTGTCTATAGATCGTAGACATATGATAGATCCATATATCCCCTTAGTCATCATCATTATTATTATTATATTCCTTTAGTTGTCTGTCTGATTATTTTAAACGGGGGTTTCTGATCTTTTGTCAACTCTTTATAAATTGTGTTGTGCAGGTCGTGGACAGTACGGAGTAGTATACAGCGTGCGTGGAGGCTGGGGCGGTAGGTCTCCTGTGGCCGTGAAGTCAGTACTGCCTGCAGATGAGCGGCACTATAGAGAACTAGCCATGGAGTTCTTTTATACCAGGTATTTATTTTTATAAGTTGACGTTTATGAGTGTAATGCAAATAGCATTAAACTCATAAACGTCAAAAAAAATTAAACTATTTCCCGCAATTTGTCAATTGTTTTTCTGTCTCCCATAATGAGTGAATCTAATGAATAAATTGGATTTTATTAAGGAAAAAGCGTTCGATGCGGTGTCGGTGGATTTGCTTCTGAGAAACCTGGAGCCGCTAGCAATCCGCGGAGTAACTTACGGCTGGTTCAAAATCTACCTCTTGTATCACGTGTAATTAATGAAAATAATTCATCATTGTAGCCAATGGCTCCCTGTAAAGTATAGAGTCCCTCAGGACAGCATACTAGACCCCACGCTTTTTTTCTTTCGCAAACGACGTCTCTAACCGAGATTTAAATAACACCGAAATAAAAACCAACGCGGATGACACGACACATTGATCCATTCACTGCAAGTCGTGGGACTGTCGAGCGTAGGAGGGTATGCCTTTTATTACAAAGGCACTCGATAATGACATGACATACTGTCACTTAACACTGAAAACACGAAATACATCGTTTTCTCGAGAACCTCAACTTCTAGTCCTCCAAACGACCTACAACTGACAATACACTCTTGCTCTTTTGTGTCAGGTCTTAAACCTGCAAACTGCACCTGACTACCGATTAAACGCACCTTGTCAGTTAGATCTCTGTTTTATGATCAGAAGTTTTTCCGGAATTTCTTCAGCAATGAGAATATGTCACTACCTTTAAAATGGAAACAAGTTATTGAACACATCTATATTATAATTAAAGGTAAGTAAAGTCTGAAAGAAATAAATGTAAATACAATAAAACATACTCGCCGTCCCCCCAGGAGCATCCCGGCGCACCCTCGCATCGTGCGGCTGCACGGGTCCGTGGTGCAGCGCCACAGCGGCGCGGGCCCGTGCGTGCTGCTGCTGTCGGAGCGCAAGGTGCGCGACCTGCACGCCGCCGTGCGCGCCGGCCTGGCCTTCGCGGCCCGCATGAGGATCGCCCGGGATATCGTTGAAGGTTGCTGGAAAAATTATATAAAAATTCAATCATAAGTTTAATCAGATTTGGTTCTCAGCCTAATCTTAGCAGTTTTCGAAAATATATTTTTTTGTTCTGGTAGGCATTAAACGGCACAGAAAAATCAAATATAATTGCTTCGGCCCGGTTTTTGTGTTCTACGAGTCCTGGTGAATCGAATGTGCCGACCCGAATAAGTGTATAGCACGCCTTTCAAAAGACAACACCAAAGGCGGCTATTTCCACCGCTTCCTAGTGTTCAGCTGGAAAGAAGCAGAAAACATAAGATTGTATAATAGTTACTTTGCTCGGCGCTTAGCCCGCAAATAAGTCGGAAATTATCACACGGGTACGATCGGGATAAGAAGCAAGCAAGCTTGAGCATGCTCGCTCAACTATTAAAAGATTTTTGGAATTACCCAGAGTTGTTAATCAATAATTTTCTAACCATTGCACTGCAAAACAAGGAAGTACTTCCGGATCTGGTACACTTGCGCGAAAGAACTTTCCACAAAAGCAGTTGCGTTTTCTTTAAATCATGTTTGTCATTTATAAGATTTTCCAGGGTGACAAAGCCAAAAGTTAGGTCAAAATAAAATCAAAGATAGAGGCTGGTATTTTTTTATATTTTAAATCATGGGTGTTGATTACTTAATTTACGAGGGTGCTAAAGCTGATAGTGAAGTCAAAACCGAACAGGCCGGTAGTGAGGTGGGGCGAAGGCGCTGACTTTGATTTATTTCTCCTGAAAATATTAGAAATCTCACCACTGGCGAAAATTTTTGGCTCTACTTTGGGTGTCAGCGCTTTGATTTATTTTGACATAAGTATCGGCTTTAGCCATGAAAACGACATCCATGATGAAAAATTTAAAAAATCTCGGATTTTTACGTTGACCTAGTTATATCGCTTTTAGCACCCTCAAAATCCATAAAAAACCACACCCATGTAAAAAAATTAACATTTTCGCAGCTGCCATCTTTGATTTTCATGTTGACCTCACCATCGGCTTAAGCACCCTCGAAAACCATGAAAACGACATCCATGTTGTTTTTTTGATTATTTTGCAATATCGCCGCCATCTTGGTTTTTGTAAGTGAAAAGAACGCCACTAACTAACACAACTGGCGAATATGGGTGTACTACCCAACCCTTTGAAAGAAGACAGATCAATAATCTAATTTCCCCACCCTGTTCGCGCAACTGTCCTTTCGCTCAAGTGGATTCTTGCAAGTGCCCTTCGCGCCAGTGTCTGTCGTGTAAGTGTCTTTCGCGCAAAAGTCACTCGTGACAGCTCTATATTAGATCTCATCTTCGCGTGTTCGTATTTCCGAAGGTAGCCGATGATTGTCAATTACTTCTCCTGGAGATCTGTATGTTATTACTTACCGCGCAGGTATCCGCTACCTGCACTCGCTAGGCCTGGTCCACCGCGACATAAAGATGAAGAACGTCCTCCTGGACAGCTGCGACCGCGCCGCGCTGTCGGACCTGGGCTTCTGCGCGGCCGAGGCGCTCATGTCGGGCTCCGTCGTGGGCACGCCCGTGCACATGGCGCCCGAGCTGCTGGCCGGGGACTATGATGCTGCGGTCGATGTGTATGCCTTTGGGATACTCTTCTGGTGAGTATTAATAGCTTCATCAACTATGTACCTCAGGCAAGGGCAAGTTCAAATCCGACATAGCTGCATACAAGCTGTTATTGTATATTTACACCAACATTTTGTGATAATAATATCGACGAGAAATTATACAGAAGAATATTTACGTTACGTTAGTATTTCTCTTGTTAGGTTGGAGGTTTTTAGTTTTATGGTCGCTTGAAGTGGATACGATTGGATGTTCAATTTCCAGAAACATAGTTTCCTTTTTACATTAGTAACAATTTTGTTAGAAAAAACTACGTAGCACTGGCAACCGGCGCGCGTGTATGACCAGATGTATGAACGTAAACGAGGAGTATGTAAGTATCGTAGCAGGTGGCGTTCTGTGGTTTCTGCCTACTCCCATGGGAAGAAGGCGTGAGTGTATGGATGTGTATGTAAACTTCGAATCCTTTTCGTTAAGTTGACTAATAACATCATGCCTGTAATCCCTAATGGGTTAGGCAGAGGTTTACCTATAGTACACCCACATTTCCTCAGTTTTGCTTAAGTCCCATGTAATAGGGGGCGAGCCTATTGCCATCAGCCTGGCACAAATCCAGACTCCAGGCGGCTAGTTGACTAATGTTTTCTTTATTCTTAGCTCAGTTGATAAAATGAATGCATACCCTCAAATGATAGTATCAATTAAACAGAAAACAGACGATTAAATACAGGGTGAAAAAGACCCGTCACATAGCCGTCCACTGCGCATGCGGTGCATCAGACTAATTAGCGTTGCACAAAAAAAATTGCTGGGAAACGAACAAACGGTAGTGCACAACTTAACGCACGCAAAATATTGTCCTTACGAGTGCGTACAACGGTACTGGGGTCGTGGAAGTATTTAAAGTTGTGTTATAACATAAAAAAACCTCCGCGAAACTTGGGATTTTGACCTTCAATATTTCCGTAAACAAAAGGTTCCTAGATATGGTAACCAGTAAAAAAAAACAATGTCTTTTTACATCCGTTATAATAAATTCATCGCAATCGCAACAAGCATGCTGGCTAGTTACTTAAAACGGTATTGAACGGCGACGATGAGCGATGCGCTGGTTCGGACCCACGTCGAGTCGTGCTGTTTTTGACAGGGTACTCTTGGATAGCCTTTATTGTGACGTTTGTGCCTATTTTTACAGGTACGTGTGTGCAGGCAACATAAAACTACCCTCAGCGTTCGAAACGTTCCAAAACAAAGAGCAACTGTGGAGCAAAGTTAAAAGGGGTAAGTTTTTATTGCTATAAAGTAGTCTGTCTTTTCACAAGTTCATTGAAGGTTTTTTTTTAATAATAATCATACCTTTTTCTATACTCCTTTGACCGCACTGCAAAGAAGGGTTATTTATTAATTTGCTTTGAAGCTGTGGCATGAAATTTTACACCATTTTTATTTAATCTTTTATAGGATGTCCCGTAAGTCGACGTCAAGACAAGTCATATTAAATAAAGAAAAAAAAACATTCATTTAGATGCCAGGGAAAAGTACTATTAAGTAAAGAGGTTTTTGAGGTTATACAGCTGTCAGATAAGGTTTGACAGCTGTTTAGCCTCAAAAACTATACGATTACGATGTTAACATCACATTGTTTCATAGTTAGTCGCTGAGAGAGTTTCGATTACTCTGAAATAAATCCCTCTTCAATGTAATTAATATCATTATCAAATCGGCATGAGGCCGCAAACAGCAGTTATATTCTCGTAATATCCCGCCGATACTGAGACTTCACATGTGATGATAGGCCATCCTTGTTTTCTACACTACATTTTGTGCAAGTTAGAGCAATCTATGATACCAGCCTATTACTATCCCACTGCTGGCCAAAGGACTCAACTCATACAGAGAAGGCACGAGCATTAATCACCAGGCTTGGTCAAGACGGGATGGCTATTTCTGACTTTTATTGAGATTGGTACGTGCCCGGATTTGAACTCACAGCCTCGTGCATAAAAGGCGAAGTGTCAAACAAATGATAGCCTGTGATAGAGTTCGTTTAAAGTAGTATTAATTGTAGTCTATGGTTTTATGCGTAACCTGTCAGCTGTACATTTATTTTTCTTTCCACACCCACACATATAAAACATTAAAAAAATCGTAGCTGGTCATAAAATAATAAAGAAAGTAAAAAATAAATACCAATTGGTTATTAGAAACATTCAATAACCACATGACGAACGAACAAGTTTTTCGTATTATGTGAAACGGAACGTGTGTAAAACACGCTCCGTTTCCGAAAGTCTATTAGGAATGATAAACATAGTAAAATTGCTTTTTTTCTTGGCTTTATTTGAAAATTCAAATAAGTGATACGCAATAAGAAGAAAAAAAGCATTTTTTTTAGATATTTTACATCACTAGACGGATTCGAAAATTTTCGGGTCAAGACTGAACATGATTCTTTTTACTTTTATTTAATTTTTTTCTGTTAACTATTATCACCCGACTCCGACTTGACGTCGACACCCTGTATATAATGTTATTTTATTTGCACGGTTCAGGTTTAACGAATTGTTAGTGAATCGCTGCTCTCCTAGCTAGATCACTGAGTAATCTGTAATAAGGAGAGACATTTTAGATTCGCAATTTGGATATCACAATATTCATGTTATTATTTATGCTTTGGAGTTGATCATATAAAACAAAGCAGAAAAGCAACACTCTAAAAATTGAAATTAAATAAAACAAATTAAAATGAGGAGTGTTGGTGAGGTGAGTTGAGTGCGTGAGCGTGTGTGTGTGTGTGTGCATTTAAATCATTGAATAAAAGGAAATGGGTTTACTTTCATGTAAGTGTCAATAATTGCTTGTCAGTCTCGTCCTAGGTCTTATTCAGGAGGAATGCATCTAGGGTGAGTTTGCATTTGCAACGTGGTAAATTATAGACATTTATGGACGCATTAATTTTATTGTACAAGAAAGGGCCAGGTATTAGAGAAATCTCTTACTGTATTTAAACTGAGTTTGTAGACCAGTACAAATCATAAGAAGTGTTGGAGAAGAATAGTTTGCAGAATAAAATGTTGCCATAAGTTGTGGACACATTTTTTTTTTTGAGTTTGGAAACAGAATAGGTCGAAATGTTGCTATTTTCAGTATAGCTCTGTGGGACACTTCCAAAGATTTAAGGGCAGTTTCTGTGGCGCCACCCCACCAGGGATGATGACATTTTTTATTTTAATCTCACAAAAATGTTCCTTTCCAAATAGTGCAAACAATATTACAAAAAGTGTAAAAACTTTAAAAAATGCCAAGTTATAAACGTTTTAAAATAAGTGTTAGACAAGGACAGCACTATCGTAGAAGTGACGTCACAACTATGTAACTTCATACTAGCGCCGTACAATGTTCGTACCGAGCGACAATTACTCCTAAAATAACGTCGTCTTTATAAAACTTCAGCAAATCCATTTTTGCGAAAACCAGTTTTCTTTTCACTATAATAATTCAAAACCCATTATTTCCCAGGCCTTCGCCCCGAGCGGTTACCACACTTTACAGACGAATGCTGGGAGGTCATGGAGTCCTGCTGGGCCTCTGAGCCCGCCCAGAGGGCCCTCCTCGGTGACGTGCAGGCCAAACTAGAGAGGATACACGAACAGGCCCTCTGCGATACCACACAACAGGAGGACGACGGAACGCAAGCTTATGAAATGTCTGATGAAGATAGCCTTGATATTATGATGGCTGATCAGTGCATGTGATTTTAGAAAGATTCTAACATCATGCGTAAATTCCTCGAAGAGGTGGGCAGGGTATGTCTTATCATAGTCAGCCTATAACGTGTCTACAACTGGAACGGTGGGCTCCTCTCTGTGAGAGGGAGTGGGCCGTAACCCACAACGCGGGCCCACTGCGGGTTGTACATATCACATGGCTTCGAATGTTTAGTTCTGTGGGAACATAGTATTGCCTACTTCTAAAAAAAAACATTTGTCTTTTTATTTTTGGCAATTTGCTCGTCCCTTATTTCATGGGACTTGTGGGTGTACTACACAACTGTCTGCCCGTTTGGATAATACACACATAACGTTTTGTTATGTTATGTGAAAAGTAAGCTTATGTGTGATAATTTTTCTTGCAAAGAAACATAATATTAGTCTTTCGACATTTCTCTTTCGATCTTGATGTTGAAATGTTTTTATCTTTGTATGGAGACTCTCTATTGATTAATACGTGTTGTTTGATTTCCAAAACCTATAATTTAAGAGGACGCCTCAATTTAATCACCGAAAACCTATAATAAAAAAGAATATTTGAAATTCACGGGTCACCGTGGCGCTTTCGCCCTAATTTATTTTCATTCGTCTTAAGTCAAGAATTTTGATTGGCTGGTTGTGTTTTGTTTATTTCCGTAAACCAATCACACACACATGATAATGCACAGGTAACATCTTAAATCAAGTCGATTCTTAATACGGGGGGGGGGGAGGTGTAGAGTCGCCAAGGCAAGCATATCTTTCAATTTCAGTGTCAAGAGAATGGCTATGATGTAGCGATGTGTCCTATAGAAACCCTGTGTATCTGAAATACATATCAGACTACGAACGTCCAGTCACGATAATTATCCCTATTGTAAATAAGCGAAGCCTCTCGAATATGTCGCCGGAATCACCAGGCTGACCTATAACCGAACTGTTTACCAGTCATCTCTCCTTCAAGTTGGGTTTCCGAGGGCGGTTTAAAAAGTGTTTTTTAACAGAACAGCGTTAAGTCGAAAACGCTGGTGAAAGTGACGGATTTATGTGACAGCTATTACTTAGTGGCCGTTTCATGGCGGCACCGCTTTCCTAGGAAACCAAGCTTTACTAGGTACTATTTATTCTAACTCTCTGAAGTTTCATGTCTTCCAGTTTTACAAAGAAAAGTCGAAACTTATTTTCTTGTCGTTTTTTAGTATTTTCTGATGTAAAATGTTCTGGGTGCCGAGGCATTTTTTTTAAAGAAAGCACATAAGATAAGATTTAAAGTTATCACTAATAAGAAATTAGAATGTTGTAAATTAATTACCACAATAAAAAAAAATGTTGTTAAGTATTTATTTCTTCCTCTATATTCTATATCTTGTAATAAACTTTGTATTTTGTATATTATTCGGCTTTTGTTTTAAAAGGTAAATTGTTGTTTTTTAATAAATACAAATTCATCACATTCTAGATTTAAAAAAATAAGGACTTTGGGACTTATTATTTTGATTATTAACTTTTAGAATAATACCATTTAAACTGAGAAACATAGCAGAGCGAGACAGCGACATACTACAGTTAGTTGTGTAAGAAAGAAAGAGAACATGAAGTACAGTCCGCGATCATATTGGTGCGATTGGTAATCACTCACACAAATGCAAAGCTCAGCTTAGGCCTCGCGGACTGTACCTGTAATGAGATTTTTAATCATAAATATATTTAATGTGTTCACAACAGGACGTAGGTCCTTTTGTGAACATAGATATAATTGTAAATATCCAAATGTAAAATATCCGAGTATAAATATCCAAAATCATCATGCATGGTATGCAGTTTGGGTGATTATTTATTGTCCTACCATAATAATACCAGCCTATTCTGTTCACTGCGGAGTAAAGGCCTCATCTCATACAGAGAAGGCACGAGCATTGCTCATCATGCTTGCTCCAGAGGGGTTGGTGGTTTCTAACTTATGTTAATTATAAATCCTCGTTTCCTCGAGATATCAGTCATGTTCAAGATGAACTCAGAAAGTACATAATATGAATTAATTGATTTGATCTGATTTAAAAAGTCACATTGGGACTTGCCCGGGTTTCAACCCACAACCTCGTGCGTGAGAAGTGAGGTCTTAATCACTGGGCCATCCCGACTACTCTCTAGTCCTACCATAACCAAGACAATAAAACTTCAAAGAAGTGCAATTCTCAGGGCGTTTGAAACGCCCTAATTCGCATAAAAAAGACCAAACATTTTATGTAACATAAACCTACATGAGCACTTATGAACTGTCAGGAGCATGGTTCCGATTTGTCGTTGGTCATTTGAGAAGAACCGGCAAGAAACACCGTGATTTCTTATGCCCGTTTTTATTAACTCGACCTAAAACATTGAGCTATCACAATTAACACAAATATTATCTTCAACTCTCGAAGCGAAGCTGAGCGCTTAAAATCAAACAGTGCGATTTTATTTAAATGAATGCCTTATTCAAGTGTCTCTTAGTATTACACTGCTAAAAGTTGTTTGATGCTTGAATGACAGTTTTGTGAAATGTATTGAAAAGCAACATGGCGGCCTCAGTTCCGATTTTGGCCACGTGTCAAAAGATCCTTCTACAGTAACGTCCTTTAAAAAAACGATAATAATTCTTCTTTATACGCCAATTATCAACAATAAATAAGGAAGTAAGACTGAAACGCGGAGTTAGATTTTCGGGTCTATAGATTCATGTCTATAGAAAACCAAATTAGCAAAACGTATTCGTTTGTATAAAACAGACAGACGAATTCTGTCGTCGGCCGCTCTGTAATGATAGTCTTGTTATTAATTAAGTTATTTTATAAAATTGAATAAGAAAGTTTTAATTTAAAAGTGACGCGATGAAGGTTTCGAAGCAAAACGTGTTCTAAATGAATAGTTGTGAGAGAAAATATGTTCTTTGGTCAGCAAAATTGGACTTAACATATTTTTTTACCCGCTATTTGTATCGTTTTTATTGAAAAATAAAAGTTATTAAGTATTACAAAGTCATAACTCCTTCCGCATCTGTTCTGACACGGTATAAATAGTTATTGCATTTTGTGATGAAGTCCTTGCAATTAATTAAGACCTTATGTCGACAACAAATAAGAAATTTCCAGAAGACATTTTAAAAGCAATAATTATTATACTTATGGTTTTCCCTAAGGGTTTCCCTAATTCATTGCTTCATGTGTTTGAAAAACTCGTGTCTTCAACTAATCAAAAAAAAAATGAATGTTTTTGAACTGTCAAAATTAATAGCATTGCCGTTGTAAGTGTGTCACGCAATTACAACTCGGGCGAATTCATAAAGTTATAAATAAAATATTTATTATTATAGTTATAACTTTACATAAATAACATAAATCCAAGCCTGCAATACCAGAAGGGTTTGGCAGAGGTGTACACCCACATTTCGCCAGTTATAACTTTATTTTGTTTATACACCATACTTTGACATAAAAAGTTCCTAAACATTGGCTATTAAAGTAATTAATATTTAAAAACTCAATAAAAATATATCTAATAGTTCCGAGCCAGGTGCCGCTAATTCGCCTGAGTTGTACTCTTCTGATCAATATCACATAATTTTTCTAACAATTTGAAATGGATCTACATCAGAATTTGGCTTAAAGCAAAAAAGTAACATGTCTAGTGCTAGGGCAAATAATACTAAACTGTAAGTAGTAGTAATATGGTCTATATTCGTCTGTGATCTACAAATTGTTATGTAAGAAATCATTGGTCTATTTTTGTTAAATTTGTGAATGAAATTCAAACTGTATATTTTGGCGTTTTTTAGTATTTATAACGAGACGTAAAGTATAATAAAACTTATCACATTATGTATTATTATATCAGTAATAATTCACAATCATGCAGGTTGGTATGTACTTATATCTGTAAAATATAAATCCTACATAAAATATGAATCAGACTGCTGTTTTCAATTTAATAATTGTTTTAACATTTTCAATCATCGCTCATAAATCAACTCTAGTGGAAAGAAAAACTTTCCAATCATCGAAATAATCATGCATAACCTGCGCCACAGTTTACACGATAATACTTTGTCATGATATAATATTATTACAGCCGTTATGATTGCTTATTTTAAGAACATTATTGTACTCTGGAAATATACGCTTTTTTATATAAACGCGTTTTGATTATATTTGTCCTAATTATAAATAATTAAGTAACTAGCTCTTGCCTGCGGCTTCGTCTGCATAAATGACTGGCAAAGGCTTATGTTAACACATCGTTGCGTTGCAAACATTTTAGCTTGGCTGGAGGGAAAGCATCAATGTGGCGGCTTGGCTTTGGCGGGCTGCATGTTAGATGACGTCACTTCCGTCACACGGCCATCCTGGAATGAGTACTCCCTTCTAAATAAGTAATTTAAATAAACATGCATTAAAAAGCAAATTACAAAACTGGCTGTATAATCAGGACTATTCCCGAACAGAGATCTTATTTCTAAAATAATGTAGGCACGTAATATTCATTATTCATGTTGTGGGCGCCTGGAGCGCAGGTCAGAGATGAACCGGTTAATCTACAAAAACTAATACAGACAAATGCAATATCACACGACTACACACAACCCCACAAACATACCCTTACAAAACACTCCCCCCTCACTCATTCACTACACCACACCACACCCCATTTTACTCATACAGCCCCCCCCCCCCCCTTTACATACAAACTCACACATTCATATTCATAGTTAAGTTAATTATGAGTTTATTAACACACATAAATAAAGGTTTCTTTTGTACACGAAGTTACAGTAGAACACCGACTCGACTCTTAGATCACCTAGGTGTGTGTGGATTACCCTAGTTTAGGAGGCAGGATTTTTCACCATGTGTGCAGCCTTGTCCCATAATCCAATGTACACCTATGTGAGATGCATTGGTATTGTATTAAACAAAGGTGTTTTGTGCCAATAAACTTATTATTATTTTCCGATGGTGATTGATTGCGGCATCAAAAGCATTTTTTAGGACAACCCCCAAAACGCACGCCTTTCACCACTTCCTAGTAGGTACTTTAGCTGATGAGAAGAAGTGGCGCAACAAACCCCAGCAGTACAGCTGTCTGTTCAGATATAAAAACTTTGTTCTCTACAAACAACATTGCGAACCACAAAACATTAAATTAAATTCTATGTCAGCTGGCTCACGCCAATATACCAGCAAAAGCATTGAAATCTATACTCGAGCAGTCTGATAAAAACGTAAACAGAACCCAGTTATACCTAAATAAAAGCGTCCAGGCATACAGGGCGTGCCCGCTTACATTTTATGCAATGATGCATTATATTCATAAAGCTGTAACTTGAAGTCACAATAATGTTAATGTAGGACCTTCGAAGTAAAATAAATAGACAGTTAAAATTTCTATTAACAATAACAAAACCATGGTCAGCAAGACGACCTGTCACCACAAGCAGCCAAGCAGATATTTGATGAAAGGTGGCCACCCGACAACTTGCTGCCGGTTGCTCAGGCTGAATTATATGATCATTAATTGATTCAAAAACATTGCAATAGATTACATCAATAAAAATAGTATAAATTGACATACATATAGTCAAATTAAAATAAACAAACGAACCCTTGAGCGAGTTTGATAATAGTTTAACATCAAAGTTTGTACAGTTATTATTTTTCGGAATTGGTACCTGCTCTGTTTCTAACCACGTGTCGGGTACTTCGTTCTGGTTCCAGGCTTTGTTCATATGATTGGTGACGGCTTCCTGTAATATAATGGGCATCGCTTTGTAAAGCTCAATTACCACTTGGTCTGTTCCCGGAGCTGTCCCGTTTCTCATGTTAATAATTTTCATTACGTCACCCACAGTGGGTCCTACATTTTGAGCGTCAGTTATCGACTTCGTTACATTAACCGTTGGTATAGGAGGGCCTTCAGAGCATTTTAGGATTTGTTCCTCATTTCATCATTTGGACATTGGTATATATATGCGTTTCTTTTACGTACAGTACCTGCATGCGTTTTGAAAGATGTTTTTTTCCCAGTCCATTAAAGAAGTCCCTACATGCATTTTGTTTTTCTTTGTATTTAACCTTTTGAAGCGTTGCCTGACATTCTTTTACACGATAATGCCTGGGCCGCCGCTTTTAGTACTCCCGTTGCAGTACCTACTCCAAGGTATTTCGATATTTGCATCCGTTGAATTGATTCCTACGTTTTCCTAGTTTTTTGGTTATGCATTCTTGGTATTTTGTTTTGGTGGATTTGCTATTGAGAGCGGCGTAATGGCATTTTTTATGTTTAAAATCCTTTTTTTCCCTTCGCGCCTTTTTGTATTATTTTTGGTGCTTTCGTTATTGTGTAGAATTTGCTTCTTCTTAGCAGCCCCCAGATACTTTTATGGTCGGAGATGCCCCTAGCAGCTCATTCACCTTTAATGTAGTGAAAGAGTTTTTCTCTTGTATGTGGCGTAATAATGTGATCCAATTGGGATTTCTGGGTTCATTTAGACCATGTTATCTTACAAGATGGTCTCGCTTTTGTTGTTTCTATTTGCAGTTTTTTCCCTGTTGGCTATATCCTTAACATTTCCCCGTTGTGGTTGGAATAGTCATGATGGAGGTTTTGGTGAATTAGCCCTTTGCGTTGGAAACTTAGCGTATCTTTTCGACCAATGCGTGCGTTAAAGTCGCCTAGGATTATACCCCTCTGAAAGATCTAGTTGCTTTATGGGTACAACTGTTGATGTGTGAGTTGATTATGTAATCTTAAAAGGAATATCAACTAAATAAACGCAGACTTTCTGTAAGGAAAAAACTACGGCAAGCGTCTCCAAGTCGTATGACGAGTAGTTTTGTTCCCCGGGCGTTGTCCGCCTATTAAAGTAAGCGACTGACCTAAATACATCGTCCTTATATTTTTTGCAATAAGAAACCTGCCACTCCAATCTTCGAGCATCCGTATGAAGCTGGGTGTCTGCCTTTGGATTGTATAAGGCTAAAGTGGGACGTTGTACGAGCTCTTTTTGTAAACAACGGAATGCGTTTTCCTGCTCCGCACCCCATGACGGAGTCCTTCTTCAAAAGTTGTGCAAGAGGTTTTGCAATAACCGAAAAGTTTTTGACAAATCTGCGGAAGAAGCTACACAACCCAAGAAACTGGCGAAAATTATGTTGCCTCTGAGGAGTTGGGAAGAATTTCACAGCCTCTACTTTCCTCTCACCAGGACGAATGCCACTAGCGGAAAATTCAAAGCCCAAATATTCGACAGAGCTACAGAAAAAGAAGCACTTAGGAAGCTTTAATGTAAGGCCAGCATTGGTAAACAGGCGCAGCACTGACTTATCTCGACATTCCTTCATTGATATTCTTTGAAGGAATGATCACATCATCTAAGTAGGCCAGGGCTTCCTTGTGTCGCAATGATCCGAGGACTTGGTTTATAATTAGATAAAGGTAAGAAAGGTAGCTGGGACATTTGCAAGACCTAATGGCGTACGATTGAATTCGTAATGACCATCCGGCGTTACGAACCCAGTTTTATGTTTGTCTGCTTCCTGGATTGATATCTGGTAATACCCTGAAGCAAGGTCCAAAGTCGTGTAGTACTCGTATTTACTACTAGAAAGGACATCCAGCTGGTCGTCAATCAGCGGCATTGGATAGTTTTCCCGTGCAGTCTTTTTATTAAGGGCATGATAATCGATGAATAAACGAAGTTCGCCAGACTTCTTCCTATCCACTACAATAGGACTCGCACTCGCAACATGACCTTGATGCTCTGACGATGTCATTTTCCAGTAATTCCGAAACTATTTCCCCAACCTTCTCTTTTTCGCTAATCGATAAACGAAAGGGTCTATAAACGACAGGTTTGTTGTCTTTAAGATCTATAGTCATATGACCAGCTGAGCATCTACCTGATGTTCAGTGGGGCATGAACAATACGTTCAATAAGGGCATAAATCGAACGCCGTCAGTGGCTCTGTTCGGCGTTAGACTATCTGGTCCAAGCGATTGTAGAATTGTATCCGAACTGTCAGACGACTTATCTGGTTCTTCTAACAGCCAAGATCTAACACAAATTCGAGAAGGTCATCAACTCTTATGCAAGTTCCTATCAAGAGTTGCAAAAGAAGGCTTATGACGCAAAGCACTGCCCAGTTCCAAAATATAAAGTAGGGGTATCTTGTGAGGGTCGAACGTCAAGTCCCTACAGGCTACAGGAAATAGTAAGAAACTTTTTCCCAAGTTTCAGGGACCCTAGAGAATAACTAAAATTTATGATTTTGGTCGGTATCAAATTGAGGATACTCCCCTCACACGAAAATCTAACCGGCCTTATTCGACAGTTGTTGCAAGTGACAAAATTAAGGCCTGGTTGAACTTTAATAGACCACATGACGAATCGTCTGGCAATGACACCAAATGACCTAGTTAAGCAAATTACAATATTATAATGCCCGTAACTGTACATAATCCCCTTAGACTCTTAGACCATGAAATAATATCTAATGAGGTCAACTCTGCCCATTGTGTTATTTATGTAAACATTGTGTGTAACTTGTTTCGTTTATGTGAATGAGACAAACAACGAATTATTATCAAACTGCTACAAGTAATTTTATTCGAATTAACAAAAGCTATTCAGTGTTTTAACATATCAAAAACTAACATCGAGTAAACCGCAGGTAAGATTCGAACCCACGGCTCACCATAATCGCTCCCTACCCGAGCCCGGTAATTCAAAATAGAAAATTATTTAATTGGCATAAAATGTGGACAAACAAATTGAAGCTCTGACTCCTGCGCTAGGTAAAAAAAAAACCTGTGTTACAAGAGCCAGTAAGCTAGGTAATGACTAAGCTATCAAGTCTTATGTCAAGTTAGTTGAAATTATGAACTAATATAAATTACAGACAGAGTGAGTATGTGTGCGTGTGTATAGTACAGAAACAACTTATAGGAGAAGGTCGTAAGTGAAACCAAAGCATCAATCTATTGCTTTGTGAGATTTCTTCTGGACTTATGAGCGCTGCTGTATAGAATGCCAATTACGTTTTCATCTCTTTAGGCCGTAAGCCTGGTAAGCTTTTTTTTTCCATGGCATACGTCTTATCCTCGGTGGTGGGTGGTTCTTCCTGAAGGGGCTATACGTCGTTTTTATCGTCGTCCTCACCAGCAGACACACCGTTGACGATTTCCTTTGACAGTGGAGGCACGCCGCAGAACAGTTCAGCACATTCCCGGCGTTCTTACAACCAAGTGCAGCAGTGGTTCGGGAATCTGCTGCACCTTCAAGATTGGTCGTGGAAACAGCCATGGATAAAGAACTCTTGCCAAGATCCTCACGGCCTCAGAGGATTAACACGTAATTGACAAATATTTACATTCGTCGTTACTGCCTCGTTGGTCTAGTGGTCGCAATCGCTACCGCTGAGCATGAGGTCCTGGGTTCGATTCCCAGGTCGGGAAAAGTGTTATTGGGTGTTTCTATGTGGAATTTCTCAGTAGCAGCCCAGAGTCTGGATTTGTGCCCGATTGATGGCAATAGGTTCGCCCCCTATTACTTGAGACTTAAACATAACTGGCGAAATGTGGGTGTACAGGTACACCTCTGCCCATCCCTTCAGGGAAAAAACGCGTGTTGTTATGACATATGTATACAATATAGATAATGGTTTAGACGATATGAAGTAATATCTGGTAAAAAACTTTTTTTCAAAAAAAAAAAATCGGAGCGTGTAGCTAAAACGGTTGGATATTCGGAAAAAGTGTAAACAGTAAAAGTTTAAGAGAATTTAACGATCTTTCAATTGGTATAAAAACACTGTTCCCTACGACTCACCGTTTTTGTACCACGTCTTCGTTGAACTCCTATATTCAGGCACAATACTGATATTAAAGCTGCTGAACTACTAAAACGATGACCACTTCTGGTAAAGGGTATACTGCGCTGTTAATTGTAATAATTGTTAACAAAATATTTACACAACTCACGTTAGCGTCGTCGATAAGAAGATCGAATCAAAAAGGTTCGCTCGTCTGCAGGATAGAACGCCCGCAGGTTTGCCGTTCGTCAATCCATCCCGTTGCATTCATTGCCATACGCTAGTGCGTCGACGAATACAAACGTGATAGTAAATGTAGCCCTTAATACAAGCAGATCACCGGTTACCTCGTAGGTATTTGCATAGAGCCGACTTGCTGACACGCTGAAATTATGATGATTATCATAATTTCTGGGTCGTTAGCTAATGGAATTCGAGATGTTCTCGCTATTGGGTTCTAAATTATTATTATGTAAATAGTAACCCTTTGTGTGCGGTGTCAGTGTGAGCGGGTTGAATTAGGAGAAATGCTGGAAATGAGGGCACGGGTACCGCAGCCGCTGAATGATCCACTTCTGCTAAACGGGTCGTGCTGGGTGCTGCTTCAGTTACCGTACAAAATTAATGTTTTAATTTGTATGGCCTATTACAAATAGTAGATAGTTTGGCCAGAGAGTCGTGGCACAAGGAAATGGCGGCAAATTAAAAAAAAAACTTCAGCTGGCAACGTGATTTTATTTTATCGCAGGTTATCAAAAAACACAGTCTGGCCCAGGCCGTGTTTTTTTACCATGATCGTGTTTTGTACCATGAATCCACTGACGCGCAAGCTATAGTTTGCGCGTCAGTGGACTTGTCAACCTGTATTTCATGTTGCCAGCAAAAGATTTTTAAAGCCACTTTTTCCTTTTGCCACGAGTCTAACTACATTTCGGTATAACTGGCTGTATCCAAATAAATGGCACATACAGTTTTAGAAAAACTGTCTTTGGCACTCATACAGGAAATAGTGTGCAGTATGTTGTCAGTCGGGCAATAATATGAAAGATGTTGTTTTTCTTTTTTCATTTTCCAATCTTGGCGATTCAAATTTTTGTTATACCGGGGGTTGCAGTCTTAAGAAGGACCGCATTTACTAAAAACTTACACTCGCTTCCACAGCCACCCCACCCAATCAACTATGCGAAGTGTACCGAACACAGTTTCACAAAGTTGAAAATTAACACGTCTATGCATGTTACATCTTCAAGCATTGACCTTAGGGGCATGAACACACAAAAACTTGACGTTTTGGGGACAACGGTCCCTTGTCTGTCCTCGTTTGGGTACGGAAGTAAGGGGGGACGCACACGTATTGAGTTGTTACTTTAAGTTGATGTTAGATTATTTTGTTTAGATAAAAAATATTTTAATAAAATGTTTGGTTGTAGTTGGGAGTGGCAGTCATGACAGGTTGCATTAAAAAGTCTCCATGAGCAACTTAGGAAATATTTGAATTATCATCAGGAGCATCTTGGGCAGTCTGCCCAGCTGATTTAAGCTGCTGATTGGACAATATTTTTTGACGGTATGAACTATCGTTGTGTGGCTTAAGTCACGCAGGGCATTTTCGGTGCGGGCAAATATGCTGTATATGTCAAAATCACGCTTTTAAAGCATACCATCCATTTGCTCGAGCTCTCTATGGATCAGCTGTACTAGGCGTGCCGCCGATGCATTACGTTTTCAATACAACAATGCTTTAAGGGCGCTGTAGCGACTACCTCCTTATTCAAACTCAAAGCATTTAATTCAAATAAACCAATTGCAGGCACTTTTGAATTGTCAAGGGGTCGGCCAGTCAGAAATATGAAGCTAGTTGCCCATTCCAAAGCGAACTAGGTACCTATGGAGAAGAACGGATAAAAAACTCTACGGATTTTTATTTATATAAAAGAGTTATATTAATAAAAAATTGTTATACAAAATTGGTTACATCAGTCATGTTGAAATCATAGCTTTCGTCCGGCCCCATCAGCAATAGCTTACAGGAGGCTGTTACAACTGTCCCGCAATCTTGTGAACAGAGATGAATTCTTTTTCCGCACTACAGCTGAGAAGCTAGCAACTCTGGCTCGAACAAAAATTTCAGATGCACTGCAATAACCGGCTTTTTTATTATTTTAATTTCCGTTTATTTTTATTTTGTATGTTTTTCATTACGGACTCCTTTAACGTGCACGTATTTCTACGTCGTTCTCACATGTTTAATTTCAACAAGACTGAAGTAACAAATTTTCTATAACAATATTATTCTAAAGGAGTGTCCATGGAGTTTCTTGCCCGTTCTTCTCCACAGGTACAAAACAAGACATAAACTAACTGATTTATAAAAGCGACGGACATAAGAAAAGTTTAGATACTCGTAAAAGTCTTTTTAGAAACGCAGAATCTTTCAAAGCGTTTTTTTTACACCTCATACACGTTTCATATGTCAAATACTGGTCGAATTAAGGACATAGTTATAAATATGACGGAAACGCCCTTCTAGGAAACTGTAGCTTTACGAGAATCCCAGGTTTAAACCATCGGGAAGCACAGACTCCAGCAAAGAGCAGATCTCCATAGCGGTACACACAAAGGTCGTGTTGCCATAACGTTTTGTGCGTAAAATTTTGGTCTAATAGCATCCGCACATTCTCGCAGATGTGTCCCAAGCTCTAATAAAGTGTTACAGCAGGCTTCATTTTGTCCTAATTCGATTAGCATAATGTCCCCCTCATAATTATGAATGACATGCGCGCCGACTTAATTACTGCGTCTGAATTAGGAGAACACAGTGTTTTGGGCGACTCACGTTGTAAATGTGGGCTAGTTAAGGCGCGGGTATTGTAAAAGTGTATACTGGTTGTTACGAGCACATCCTGTAGGTACCATCGTGGGTAAGTCTTAAGTTTATTAATATGACAATAATTTATCAAATATGTACATATTGTTAGTATTCCTGGGCTGTTGTGGTAGATTTCTAATTTGGCAAGTGGTGAAGAACATAATTTGGTAAGATTGCATAAGGAAAAAACAGCAGATTTTTTTGTGTAATTTAAATTATCTCCTTTTTAGGGTTCCGTACCTCGAAAGGAAAAAACGGGACCATTATTAGGATCACTTTGTTGTCCGTCCGTCCGTCTGTCTGTCTGTCAAGACCCTTTTTCTCAGGAACGCGTGGAGGTATCAAGCCGGAATTTATATCTACTTTATGTCTACTGTCCCTTGGAGCTGTGAAAAAAAAAACTTCTAAGCCAACGCAATCAAAAGATAAAGCCGTTTATGCCGCAAATTTCCGCAAATTTTTGACACTCGCAAGGGAATCAAAACCTACAGAGTACCTACTTCCCGTGAACCCAGAATCTTGAAATTTTGTACGAAGCAACGTCCTGTTTGCTGTCCTGCTTGTCTTGTCAGATGTACGTTACAGGAACTGATGGACGCTAGTGATGTCGCCAAACACGTAGCCGAATTCTGGGCCGAGTCCATTTAGATTGCCATCGACACGCTAAGAAGACAGCCTCATTTTAAAAAAAACTTTCCTGTATGCTACGTTTGTAGTTTTAGTCTTACCAACAAAAATATTGGAGAGAGTCAGGGCTGGTGACGCAGGAGCAAGCGACGTACAGTAGTCCTTGTGAGAAGCAGCTCGTCTTGAGGTCGACGCCCGCAGGCTTCAGTAGTAATTTCCCATTGCTTGCTAAGTTTTTCGTGTTTATTGAATTAATGACCGAATTACTTTCTGTCTCGGTGGCACGTTACCGTAGGATAATTTCCGATATCCACTTCTAATAATGTAACAGGTGACCAACAGTATGGTTCCCCTGTAGCCTTAATGACGGTACATCTCTATGAAAACATCATGTAGGTAAGTAAGAAAAAAAACTACATATTTTTAGCAAAAGAGGAGAAAGTCATTTAAAAGACAAAAAATCGGGACCTATTAGTTCAACCTGATTTCAGACTGGCTAAAGTAGACTCATCTATGAATGAGACAAAATTCAAATCCTTTATAAAACACACACTATGCAGGCAGGCATAAAAGTTAGGAGATTACATAGCTGTTAATAATGCCTGGCTCAATGCTGGTCCTACTCTACTTGATTAACATTTGAAAATACTGTTGGAGCTGCTGAAGATTGTAAGACTTTCTTTGCATTGTATAAACTCAATCTCCTTTGTGTTTCATAATTGCATAACATAAGTGTGAGTACTATGTACTATGGAGCTACGATTTGCCGGGTATTATTATGTATTTAACTGTCTTGAATGTGCCCTGGGAGCTGCTGCTTCACTCAAATGTCTCGCTGAAGGTGGCGTACGTGTTGGATGAGTTAGCTCCATTCAAAATGGTTGAGCTGAATGGTGCTGATCCATGCGTCATGTTCGTGAACGGGCGCCATCAATTGGGACTGGTTATCTCTAAACTGCCCCGGCTTATTTTAAGAAGTTAAGTTTTGTTTTGCTTTTTTGTTTATATTTTCTGAACTCTGGACGCTTTTAACGTGTACGTCTTTATTACACTTTACTCACATAGAATAACATATAAGTTCAACATTAATGATGCAATTAATATATTTCGAACAATAAATATTATTTAAAAGAGTGTTCGTGGAGAGTCCGTTTTTCTCCATAGGCACCTACTACGCTTTGGAATGGGATTATTCGACTGTTACCAACCGGTATATTATGTTCTAGCTCATCATTTCCTATGAAATATTTAGATTTTTTTACGATTTATGGCACTCTAAACTCAGTGGTCCCAATAGTTTTTTGATCCTTGGAAGAAACAAGATTAATTGTCATCTAAAAATGAATTTGTGAAAATTGCCCATTTTCTTGCGAACTGTTAAATTAGGAAATTATTGTAGGTGGTATACCTACTGGCCAGTCGACGGATATAAAGTTTGTTAGTCGAAAATATCCAAGATGAATTATTGGATTAATTATTTTTTCTAAATCTGTGAATGCCTATCAAAATGTTACAAAAAGTTAATAACAGTCTATTACGACCGATTTCTTTTAGCGACGACATTAAGACACCTTATTGCCCCGTCTCAAAAATCCACTCTGTATGTCGTGATCGACTGCTTAGCTCCCTAAAGGTGAATGATGATAATCCCCTTTATGGTTAAATCTGTTTTTGCAATATTCTAGCCTTTTGGTTCGTCTTTTCACAATTTGCGGTAAAGTATTGAGAAAAACGAATAAATTGCAAAATTTCTCATCCCATAGAGCAAATAGCGTGATAATGTATAGTTTACAGACCGACCAGACATAAGGGAAATATGTATACAAAATTTAAACAATTTTTTGCGTGCTGCTAAAACATACATTGAGGCAAACAGACAAAAAAAAATTTTTGGCATTAGAATCGTTCAGACCCAGACCTCGCAAAAATTTCTTTAAAAAAGAGAATTGAATGTACAATTTTCACTTCGCTACGATTTCATTATATGTATAGATTATAAATATAAATTACATTTTTCATGTTAGAATATCAAAATAAAATAAATCATTATAATAATGTAAAAATATTTGAATCATAATAATTTGATATTTAGTAGTATATTTTGTCGTTAAAGCACAACAAACAACAGTGCGTTAGGGCTATGTTAGGCTTAAAATCTACCGAGAGTGGTGTATCTTTCTTTAAAAAGTACAGTGTCTTACCATTGCCTTCACTGTATATATTTGAAGTGGCTGTCTTCGTGAAACAAAATCCTGAACTTTTTTTGTTAGCATCTGAAACTTTCAATCGTACTCAAAGAGATAAAAGAACATCTATATGTTCGTAAATTTAAGAAGGCCTTTATGTACATAGAAAAGTATTTTTCTTATGACACCAGAAGTTTATAATAAATTGTCTGAGGAGCTAAAAAAAATCATGTCAATTTGTTTAAGCATAAATTAAAAACAAGTCAAAAATTATAAAATAATAGTGTCTCTGATTTTTGAACAGATAAATTATCGACATTGCGAATAAACAAACATTTTTAATATTATCTAAATAAATTGTTACTTACAAATCATTCTGATTTGACATTTTAAATTTGATATTTAAAGTATTTTTTTTTTTTGTTATAGATTTTTTACAAAAAATTTTACACATTAAATATAGGCTAGTTATGAATACAAATGAGTTAAGCATCTGTAGCCGAACTAGGCAAAACCTGTATTTCGGCTATCAGCGCAAATCCCCTCAGATAATATTACACTAATAATAGCCATTAACAATATTTTTTACAAGTTATGTAACAGTTAGTGTTATTTTACACATAGGTATTATAAATTTTTAATGCTATTATAGTATGTAGAGTATGAATGCGTGACCTCTCATTGTGTGGGATGAAGTGTGAGTGTATGAATTGAGAGAGGGTGTGTGGGATATTGTTTGCTGAATTCACTTTAAATTAATGATATTGACTAAAATGTCTGGCCTTGTGTTTTTTTCTCTATGTTATCTTGCATGCAAGTTTTAATTATTAACGTGTACACATGTTTGAGAAAATAAATATGTTTTATCTTATCTTTGTAGCCCACCGATATTGGAAACGGTGTCCAATCTACCGGCACCGGGCAAGGCTCTAGAGAGAGGAAGTTCGTTAAATTATGATTATCTTTATAGTCATATTCTTTTCAGAAATAGCTTACAGTTGTTTATGAAACTTTAATGAAGGCTGTAGATATGTATATTTTACTATCAATGACTATATGAATATTTGTATGCCTTCTGGCATAACATAGCGCGCTTGTAATTTCTTATAACAACTATTTATTGTACCTACGTTAACAAATGATTTAATGAATTATGAATTATGTAGCAAAATCTTATTTTTTGTTTTTTTCTCTCTTCGTAGTTCAACGAGTTACCCACTTGTTTTGGTTAATTAGCGAGACTAAATTATATTTTTTTACATCAGTAAATGTCAGTTTTAATGAACAGAAGAGCAGATACCTAACCTAACCCAAATTTTTAGTCAAACAAAATTTATTGTACACAATGTCCGGGCGGAAGCGAGTAGCGTCGTCTGTCTGGTTTCCCGGTGTTTAAGATTTTATAAGAAAAACTTGAACAAGCATGTCGAACTGGCTAGTTTATCGTTTACTTAACAGGCTTTGATCTTAGAGGCTTTGATTGATGAAAATGTGAGCCAAATCCGGTCGTAAAGTTAGATAAGTAGTCTCTTGAAAAATTGTATAGTGTTGTAAAACAGACAAACCCATAAGTTACTTTTATAAAAAGTCTGGAGAAATACAGATAACGCTAAGCCTTACCCTGGAAATCACTTTATGGGCTCGTACAACCCAAAAATTCGCTTACGACTTGAATTTTATTAACAGTCAATGTCCCCCATCAAATTAATTTTAAACAAATCCTTAGTGTCTATAGCAGCCCCTATAAAAAGAGAAAAAGGCTAAAAGTAAACACGAAACAGCGTGCCGGAGTAGAATCAGGCAAATCTCGTTCAAATAACCCTTGCGCCGACCCCTCGTTAGAGATCCCGTCGCCTAAGATTAAGTTTGAAAATATGTGCAGATGGGTTATAGAAAAATAACTCTTCAACTTTACTTATGCAGTATTCCAGAGGGCCTAGACGAGGGGCAATAGCTTTCATTGCGTATTTAATATCTATGAGTGTCAACAGAACTGACATAAGCTTTAAACCCTGTCTAGGTCCTAAATGGATTTGACGCAGCGACGCAGCAATGGGTCGGCTTGATTGTTTGTATGCCTAGAGATATTTCATGCGAACTACTCCTCACACTGACGTCACGCAAAGTCCTGCATCGCGCAAGCAGAGTTCACCTCGCAGCTAGCATCCCAATCGTCGGGGAGTTGCCCTCCAGACATAACACTCAATCCTCGCTTTTCTATAGAGGATGAGTGAAAATTACGTACTTTACGAGAGTGACCACGATTCCAGAATCCACAGTACTAAAATATCATTAGCGTTTTCTGACTACTCTTTTAGCATAATCAGCCTATAATGTTCCCACAGCTGGGCACACAGGACTCCTCTCCCCTGGAGAGGAAGTAGCTTGTTATGTAGATGTAACAAATGTCTTTGAATTTTTGGTTGTCCTAGAACCATAATGTGTTCCTTCACCGTTTAAAGAGCAGGAGTGAAGAAATTATTTGCACATTGTAAAGCGCCTGCTTGGGTTCGAACCCACGACCACAACAACTCTTAAGTCGGGGCCGTTGCCACTGGAGCTTATTGGGTTGGGTTATTCACGATCGACCCAAAATCATTTAGTACCTCAGACATTACAGCGTAACTCTTATCTCGGTTATGTTAGATATAATTTAGAATGATTGCCAAGAGCTTTTTATCAAACTCACGGTAATCATTCTAATTGATACTTTATAATAATGTGATAAGTGTTAGACACATTGCAATTACTTGGATACTTAGGGTTTTACGTAATTCCAATTTGACCGTGAATGTCCAGCATTAAGGTAGCCTGGTGCTTATTCGGGTAAAATACAATATGTTTCCCGTGATAGCCCACGAGCGAAAAACGATGAGGATAAAAATCGCCCTTGTTCACCGAGGTGATTTAAATCTGCGACCTTTAAATTTTTAAACTCGTAGGCCATTCTTCATGAGTACCTCATTCCTTCCAGAGTTGAAACAAAGTTAGGCACAAATATTTCCCATCCAACCCACATACCTTCACCTTCTCTTTGCCCAAGTAGTACCTCTTCTGAAACAATAAGTGAAATTATTTTCAGTGCTATTTTTGTGCAAATATCCTCAAGAATCCTCCCTTTCGCTTAGAAATTTGGTGTTGACGAGAACGGGTGGAGTCGGGGGTCTTATTGTTTCACTTTGCTTCGTAACTTGTTGATTTAGCTGATGGAAAGAAAATTGTAGTTTTTTTTGGCAAAAAGGGACGGTTGACGTAATTGAAGGAGGGCGTAAATCAGGAGAATAAATTTAAAAAAGTCTTTTGGAGCTGTGCAGATTAATTTGGACTACTTTCAGGATTAAAAGGACGTCTGAAACTGTTGACTAAATAACTTAGGTAGCTATACTTATGTGCCCACCATTGTTTCTTCGTTTTATGAGGAAAACAACTGCTTGTGTTTATTACTAGCTGTGCCTGTGGCTTCGTTCATGTGAATATGCGTTCAATGATTCATTATCTGGCCTTATCGATGCGTTAATGGGAATGTGATGTCATGGTACAGAAACACAGTATTTGTAGGATATCCAGGACTGACATAAAACAAAAAAGTTTGGTTGTGTGAGTGAGCAGAGGCACGCCATGTACCAGATAGATAACCAACTCTAATTCAAACCATTTATTTCAAATAAACCAATTTCAGGCACTTTTGAATTGTCAAGGACACGGCCGAGTCAGAAAGATGAAGCTAGTTGCCCATTCCAAAGCGAACTAGGTACCTATGGAGAAGAACGGATAAGAAACTCTACGGACTCTTTTATATAAATAAAAAATTGTTACACAAAATTGGTTACATCAGTCATGTTGAAATCATACATGTGAAAATTTTGTAGAAAGACGTGCCCGTTAAAAGCGTCCGTAATAAAAAATACACAAAACGAAAACAAAAACAATTCAGAAATTTAAATAAGTCGTGGCAGCCAAGAGACGACCAGTCCCCACTGACGGCGTCCGTTCACGAACATCGACCTTTGACACTTGACTTGACTGAAATCCTTACTTTCTCCTAATGAGTGTAGTATTCTTTAAGCCCACACGTCTCACGTTATACAAGTAAAACACACCTTCCAATCTATACATATAATTAATCTGTGTCGTTTCTATATATTGAAAATATCAAAATTTAATTTGTCTGTTTGGATGTGAGAGATTAATTAGATCAAGCATCACGTAAAAACTACGAAACCAATACGGTTGACTTTTATACTCAAATATTGTGTATATCTCGGAGTATCTATTAGTGTTTTGTTTCTTCGGAATCGCTTCGGTCTATCAAAAGATATATTCAATTTTAAGTGCTAAAGACTAACGAATTATGTGAAAACAATACCAAACAACACTTCACACAAACTGTGGTATTTAAAAAAGTTATGTTAATGATTATAAAGAGGTCCTGGGTTCGATTCCTAGGTCGGGCAACGTGTTATTGGGTTTTTCTATCTGGAATTTCTCAGTAGCATCCCGAAGTCTGGATTTGTGCCCGGTAGATGGCAATAGGCTCGCCCCTTATTACATGGGACTTAAACATAACTGGCGAGGTGTGGGTGTACTATAGGTACACCTCTGCCCAACCCTTCGGGGAAACAAGGCGTGATGTTATGTTATGTTATGTTATGTTATAATGTTATACAAATCGATTTAGATTGGACGTTGATTAGTGGCGATAAAAAATTAAAAAAAAAATGGTGATAACGTAAGATAATGATAGTTGATGTGGTGTTATGAACTTCTGAGTGTATGCAATAAATAAATAAATAAATGTTAGAAAATTATTTATTAGTTTAAATCACACAATTTATTAAAAAAAACGAATTGGGTTCGATTTAAAAAGGAGCGAGTCTAACAGTGGTGTAAGTAATAGATAGATGGCGTTGAGTAATTGTCGTTATTTTCTGAATCGCGGTGTTAAGTTTTTCTGCAGAAGAGTGACACTCATTCGTTTATTTACACTTAAGCTTATGAACTAAATTTAATTTTTTGTAATAACGTTGTCGGAAATAAAGTAGTTTCGTAGGTAGATGCTGCTCTGGAGTTCAGTAGTCTGGTCTCGGGTCTTGGAATGTTTTGGTTCTGGTTTATCTCTTTAAGTCTCATCTCATTCAAGTTCTCACTTCGTCTGTTTCAAGTTCTCATTTCGTCTGTTTTAAGGGTTCTGTAGCCAAATGACACATAGAAACGGAACTCTTATCATTTCATCCTGTCCGTCTGTCCGTCTGTATGTCACACTGCCAATTTACTAGGAGGATTATTGTTTTGAGAATGGGTGATCATACGGAAGATGAAAACAGTAGCTGTTTAAGTACCTACTGATCATGGACTACGAAGAAACCCTACAGCCACGGAACTCCTCAATGACGAACAGTATGCCTACCTATTCTGACTGGGTTATTGTACGGTATGTGTAAAAATTTGCTAAGTATCAATATAAATCAGTACCCGAATTTTAATTTGGTATTTTCCACAATTAAAAATTAAAAGCTTTTTTACCGACCTCCAAATAATATTTCCTTGCGAACGACATTACAAATTAAAGTTATTTGCAGTTTGTAGTGTTTTTATAGAAGTCGGTTGCATTGTTTTTAGGTCTAATAGGTTTTATTTAAAGGACACATTAATACTGTATTAATTTTAATGTGGGGTGTATTTCATTGTGTTTTTCAGGAGTAAAAAGAGGAAACATTTTCGCTATGGGAGTCATCTTCATTGTTTTTGAGGGCGCCGGTGCCGAAAATCAGAAATCAAAATCGAAAATGGTAGCCATGACGAGAGGATCTTAGTAAATGGGTCGGATTTTACACGGGCAACTGTATGTAGAAGGTCTTTCGATGGGCAAGCAGATGTTAGAGAGGTTCTAACATCGTTAACAGAGAAGTATTTTCTTAAGGTGCCGTGCACGAAATCGATTTTGATAAATTTTGTGATTTTTTTCCGAGAAAGGAAAAAATAATTTATACAAAGTTATTTGTGATTTGAAAAGTCGAGTTCTTCGTTTTGAATGTGGCTGAAAGGGATTTTTCAAATAAATAAAGTATTCATGGAAAATCACAAATATTCGCAACAAGTTTTCCAAAAAATTACGCGAGACTAACGTTTGATAAATATCATAAACATCATTACATGGTCTACTTGCACGTGGCGGAACCACTTTTTTCAACTTTGATACAAAGCATAAAGGACAAATAATTTTGAAATAACCTATTTTTCGAAAAAAAAAACAGTCAGTAATATATTTTTCAACCCCTCATCTCGGAAAGACTAATTTTTCTCTTCGATATCTGAGCGTAAAAGCCGTTTTTATCCTCTAGTGGATAAAGTAAATTGAATTTAGAACATCGTGTGCATGAAGTTTGTATATTCGAAACATTATTAAACCTTTTTACTTCTACCTCTATGGTGCTCTATTGTTCGGAATTCGATTCGGAAATTAAAAAAACAAATTGCTTCGCGCGTTTTTCTTTTCACGTTGATCATATTTATTGTTAAAAACAAACCAAGTTAAAAATAAACTTGAAAACCAGTGTAAAAACAAAAATGAGTGATTCAAGCGACGAAGAACTTTATTTGACGCCTACAGAATTGATTGAAACTGTTAACAATGCGCAAACGAGTTTTCTCCCTCAACAATCACGTGAGAAGTATGTGGCGAAAACAGTACGATATGTTTAACACGTGGCGACTAGCTAAAGGAGCCAAATCTTTCTCGGAAAACGTTTTGTTGGCATATTTTATTGAATTATCCGAGACCAAGAAGTCAAGCACTCTATGGAGTACATATTCAATGCTTAAAGCAACAATAAAAATGAAAAAAAGACATACTTATCAACACCTATCATAAATTAGTGGCATTTTTGAAAAGAGCGGCATCTGGTCATCAACCCAAAAAATCGAAGGTTTTCACTGCATCTGAAATTTAAAAGTTTCTAAACGAAGCACCTGGTTCCGTATATTTGGCGGCAAAAGTAAGTAACATAATCTAATACGTATACGCATATCAATTTTATTTATTTATCTAATACAAAACTTTTTACGTTACAGGTTGTTTTTATTATTGGTATAAACAGAGCATGTCGAACTAATGAATTAACAACTTAATATCAACAATATTGAGAAACATTCAGATAACTTACTATTAATTAATTTACCTAACACAAAACCAAAAAGAGACCGCAACTTCGTCATTCGCAAGGAATATGTAACAATTGTTGAGAAATATCAAGCCTTACGCCCGCCTAACACTCCAATCAATCGATTTTTTCTACAATACCGAAACGGAAAGTGTATAAGACAGCCTATGGGTGCCAATAAAATTGGGTGTATCCGAGGAGACATAGCAACATTTCTTGAACTTCCAGAACCCATGTTTTACACGGGTCATTGTTTCCGACGAACTTCAGCCACACTTTTGGCCGATTCAGGATCTGATCTCATGTCCCTTAAGCGCCATGGAGGCTGGAAGTCCAATGCGGTTGTAGAGGGATACATAGAGGATTCCATCCAAAATAAGTCTAAAATATGTGAAGGCATCGTAGGAGCCATTACACTGAAAGAGCCTCAGTCAGATCCTTGGACTGGCCCTTCTACATCAAACATGATCCGTTACGAAACACCTAGCGATCGCCCTCTTTCGCCAACATTTACGCCAAGGGAATCCAATGAATGAGTACAACTATTAAGTATGACAGATAGTAACTAACACCAACATTACAGTACCTAACAAAAATATTACACTAAACTTAAGTACCTGTAGCAACGTTACTTTCAATTTTTCTTAATTATACCTAAGTATTATTTGTTATACGTATTAACCTATCATAATGGATTAGTTATTAACTAAACTGAAATAAAAGTATCTCGTAAATGTGTTTTTTTTTTGCATTTAGTCATTTCCTCGCTGAGGTGGTATGAAAAGTTACGTGTTGCACTCGAGTGCAAAGATTTTTCACCTTGTGCTCTTTTGATTCCGTCGCTAACGCTCAGGATCCTAATTTTTGAATCACTCGTTGCACTCGTGATTCAATTTTAGAATCCTTCGCTTGCTCGGTCATCAAAATTGGGCACGCGGTAAAAAAGGAACTTTGCACTCTTGTATAACAAATAATTCCTTAGGCCCTTCTACATCAAACATGATCCGTTACGAAACACCTATCGATCGGCCTCTTTCGCCAACATTTACGCCAAGGGAATCCAATAAATCAGTGCAAATATTAAGTATGACAGATAGTTTACATTAAAATAGTACAAAAGTCACTAACACCAACATTACAGTACCTAACAAATACAACGTGTAACAGAATAAGCGCAAGACCTGGAAGTAGTTTGCTCAGAATCAGCTTCTGAATCCATTTCCGTCATTATTTATGTGTTACATTTTTTCCCGGAAAAATCTTTAATTTACCTGAAATTAGTACCACCGCGTCGTAACAAGGTAATACAGTTTAAGGTTCAAGGTAATACAAAAAATTGATTAGCATTCGGAAATATTGTTGGAGCTGCTGAAGATTGTAAAAACTATCTTTGCACTGTATAAATTCAATCTTTTAGTATTGTATAATTGCAAAGCACACGTGTGAGCACTATGTAGTACCTACTATAAAGCTACCCTATACTGGGCACGTCTGTCATTGACTTGAATGTGCCCTGGCGGCTGAGAGTATGTCACGCTCACTCAAATGTCTCGCTGGTGGTGGCGTGTGTGTTGGATCATTAAGTTCCCTTCAAAATGGTTGAGCTGAATGGTGCTGATCCATACTTCATGTTCGTGAACGGGCGCCGTCAGTGGGGACTGGTCATATCTTGGCAGCCACGGCTTTTTTAATTTTTCTTTTCTGATTTTTATATTTTTTATTACGGGTCTTTCTACATCGTTCTCACATGTTTAATTTCAACAAGACTGATGTAACAAATTTTTTGTAACCATATTATTTAAAAGAGTGTCCATGGAGTTTCTTGCCCGTTCTTCTCCATAGGTACCTACTTCGCTTTGGAATGGGCAACTAGCTTCATATTTCTGACTGACCGACCCCTTGACAATTCAAAAGTGCCTGTAATGGGTTTATTTGAAATAAATGCTTTGAGTTTGAGTTTGACAGTATTTGATTTAAGAAAATTTAAGCCTTATCACAAAGGAAGAAAGCCTTTTCAAATGCACGACCGAATTTGCAACTCACTCATAGTTATCCTAGACTAGAGAGAGAAACTTAAACCTTGTTCCAAAGCAGTACGTCTTATTTAAATGCAAAACCGAATTTGTAGTCCGATCATAGCTTTCTTACACACATAAGCATTGCTTTTTACTTTTTATTACATTTAATCTTGTCCTGTTAAAAAAAGAAGTTAATTTAAGGCAATTTAGATGTTATCTCAAAGAAATAAAGCTTTTTTAATTGCGCGACCAAATTTGTAGATCGTTTTACACATTCGCTTGTTTAGAAAAGCCAAAATATTAGAACATTTGTACGAGTAGTACTTCTTTTGTAAATGAAAGATTAATGTGAAAGAGCGAGATGTATTAATTTGACTTACAGCTTTGACGTTTGACATGCAGACGCACGCGCCGCCACTGCCCGCCTCACATCAAAGGTTTAGTTATTCTCCGGCAGCGACAAGTGTTTCCGAATTTAATTTTTGTTGCTGTCACATTTATTTGTTTACGCGCGCGATGGCATTCCATTACACCAATATTCAGTACACGGAGATGGTGAGGACACTGGCTCGTTGCAACGATAATGTCGAGTTAGCGTGTCGAGAGTTCAACGAACGATATGATACTAGAGTGAGCGCCAGAACAATGTTAAGTGCAACTCAGCGTCTGAGGGACTCCGGTACCTTTCGTCCTAACACGGCAATAGATAGAGGGGCAAATGTGCGCACTACTCGCTTACAAGCAACAATATTAAACTATTTTGACGAAAACCCAGAGAAGAGCACAAGAGAAGCAGCGCCATTATTCGACTGCAGCCATATGTACGTGTGGCGAACGTTACGCGCTGATGGTGAACTCCCGTATCATCTGCGACGTTGTCAGGAGCTGACGCCGAACGACTACTTGCCACGTCTGGAATTTAGTAGATGGTTGTTAGAGAACTGGCAAGGAAACATCATCTGGACGGACTAGAGCACCTTCACGCGAGTTACAAACAGCATAACCAGCATTTGTGGAGACATGAGAATCCACATGCATGCCGTGTTGATTCGTTTCAGCACAGGTTCTGCGTGAACGTGTGGGCGGGCGTCATAGGTACACACTCGGCGCTGTTATTCTGCCGAGGTTAACTGGATATACCTACCTACAGTTCTTGCGGGAAACATTGCCCGAGTTATTGGAGGACGTCCCGCTCTTCTTTTTAAGAGACGTGTTTTACCAACACGACGGTGCTCCCGCGCATTTCTCATGGAACGTTCGGCAGCATCTTGATGCGGAATAGGACCCGTTGGATTGGTCGTGGAGGGCCAGTGCAGTGGCCTCCCAGATCGGCGGATCTAACGCCTTTAGACTTTTATTTGTGGGGTCGAATAAAATCACTCGTTTACGTAAACGAGGCAACGAGTGTAGAAGACCTCAGACAAAAAATTTAACTCGCCTTTGGTATTGTGAAAAGTGACACTGAAGTACTAAATAAACTAAAATTTAACAAAAGAAAGCATGCAATAAAGTGCATCGAGCAAGGCGGTGGACATTTTGAAAGTTTACTTAAAAGGAGACGAAGAAATAGTGTAGTGTAAATAGCTCAAACCTGTAAGTAATTACTTTTATCTTTACCGAATTTAATTAGTGTAAATATTTATGATTCAAATCATTCATATACCGCCGACTCAGAATATGATATCGCAACAGTTAAGTACGCCTCAGAGATAAAGGCTCGCACAAACAGGCACGACGGGACCGTGGGAACGAACCTTAAATGAGTCAGTCTCCGGGACGACCGTGCGGCGAAAGGACGCGGGCGCACGCCGGAGGTAACGAAAAGTTGCTCGATTTGAAAATGCTTCCCCTTTACTAAACCTAATAACTTAGAACAAAATAATCCAAAGCTTATTTATTAAGGCTCCCACAAACAGGCGCGACGCCACAGCATGACACAGAGGCACCACTCGTCGCGCGACACGCGGTGCCTTTTGTGTCGCGCTGCGGCGTCGCGCCAGTGTGTACGAGACTTTATGTGTGATCTGTACGTAATGTTCGGTCATTGAACTAACGTACACACATACCTAGTGCGTACTCCTACTCTTGCAGTGCTTACCTACCTAGCCAGCTGGCAGGCACATGAGTGTGCGGTGCGTGCGCTATTAGTGTGGCGAGTAGTGCGCTCAAACGTTTTATGTTTAGTCAGGACAACTATTTTATAAAAAATTGCTAGGTGTGGTTTATCTAAATTAAATTACAGATGTTATTTTAGTTTTATAATTTAATATTCTAATTGGGGTGTATGAGCTCTTGCATTAATTCCGTTACACGTTGTATATTACACTAAACTTAAGTAACTGTAGCAACGTTACTTTCAATTTTTCTTAATTATACCCTAGTATTATTTGTTATACATACCTAATTTAAAGATTATTCTGTAATACGTATTAACCTATCATAATAGATTAGTTATTAACTAAACTGAAATAAAAGTATCTTGTAAATGTGTTTTTTTTTGCATTTAGTAATTTCCTCGCTGAGGTGGGATGAAAAGTTACGCGTTGCACTCGAGTGCAAAGATTTTTCACCTTGTGCTCTTTTGATTCCGCTAACTTTTCGCTAACGCTCAGGATCCTAATTTTTGAATCACTCGTTGCACTCGTGATTCAATTTTAGAATCCTTCGCTTGCATCATCACAATTGAGAACGCGGTTAAAAAGCAACTTTGCACTCTTGTATAACAAATAACTATTTTCTAACATTAATCAAACCGTTTTAAGAAATTTGAAAATCACACATTAATCTTCACCTACTCTTATTCTTTAAACGAAATTATAGATTTATTTTATGATAATACAAAATCTACATTGTAAATCAAAGGCAAAGTAACCTATATTTTCGAGAGCGCTAAAGTGATGAAACTTAAAACAGGTACTGTGACTGACACGAATGGCTTAGCGCCACGAAAACTGTAGTTTTATAGTCACACAGATATACTTTTTCAATTATTTCAAGATGTCTCACAACTAGGTAAGAAATTAACCAAAACGGTATTTTTTCGTGCACGGAGCCTTAATTAAAACAAGTTTTTAAGATATTTATGTATTTGGTATATCCAACAAAAGATACACAGATACAATAGAAATCACAATAATATTATGTTGAAATGGTCATAAGTTGTTTTTTTGCCTGTTGTTGAGATTATAAACCCTGAAGACGTTTACTGCATTCGAAAGGACTGTGGTCGAACCCAGGTAGCGCTTCCCACCTGGAAAAATTGGAGAACTCTTCATTTTCAATGGAAGAGTAGAACTTACACCTTCTTTAAGCGACACATTATTGTTTACCGGCACGCGAATGTAGTCGCGGGCACAGCAAGTATATAAATAAAAGGATAATAAACGTATTATTGAAATCCTTAAACCTGGCCTTCCTTTGGTTGCACCCATTAACCTAGTTGTCGTTCTTAAAAAGCTAAAATGATGCAGCTTAAATAATGACTGGAGTAACTATTTAGATACTCTAGAAAAACCTTTACCCAATTAGTAAGAAGAATTCATTACGATTCTTAATATAAATCTTAATAAAGGGAAAATCTGTAGTAACCTCTTCACAATAAGCTTCTTCCTAGATTAGACCAGTACTAGATTTTCAGGTTTCTGATAACCCTTGATCGTATTTTTCTTGCTTTCGTTGTAATACCGACCAACAGTTTCTTCTCACCCATCCAAAAACTGGCCTTACTGGGCTTAACCTTCACCAAATCCAACGGTAAACCTCATTACTCAGGACTCTTTAAATCTCATACCTGCTAGGTATGGTTGACCACACGTCGATGGTAGCACATTTACCTTGAGCTGACCTAGCGTTGCAAGGAGGTTCAATACAATAAGAGGCAAGCTTCTATTGGTTTTGTTACCACTGACGGGGTGGGGCATTACATTATCATTAAGAAAATGCGTTATCAGCAATCCCATCTAAACGTTACCCAGGCAACTCACAGGTACTCAGATACGCAAACACACCTACCCCGACAAATATTTGATTAGTATAATGTGCGTTTTGCTTAATTGATCAAACGTCGTTAATTTAATAGAACAGTATATGTACCTACTGTTACAAGTTGACTTAAGGCGAGCTACAAGATTGTTCGGCTCAACATGACATCAAATTTTATGGGTGTGAAATAGAAATACTTAACGAAGCCGAGAAGTACTACTTGTTCTTCCATTAGTTCAGAGTTGAGCTGCACGAAGATTGACAAATGCGTGCACTGACTGGTCAGGTCCACTCAAATCTGTGTGGTTATTTCCTCAAAAAACCATTTCAGACACCGGTCCTCAGATGATCTGACAAAGATTATTTCCGGATTTCTGTGAGTTTTAATCACGGTCTGGCAGTTTCGGTAATGTTTGTGGCCTACCCAAATGTCCTTTTTTTGGTAATGTTTGTCGAATCGTTGATATCCTGAAGTCCTTAGTTGATGAAAATCATTTATCCCGTCATTGTTGTACTTTTGCCTGCACACATAGCACGATGAATTGCATTGCGCACTAACGTAAACAGCGAAGTTTCACACCAAAAATAAAAATCGTTTCTCAAAGTTACTTAGTTTGATGTACAGAACGCGAAGATGATGTCTTCATAAAAGAGGGACCTCTTTGTAGAATTGTAGATGTAGACTCAGAAAAGCCAGCGTGGAAATGCAATAAGCAAAGTAGATCTGGTTGGATAGACACAATATTGTCGCATGTGTGTGCAATGGTAACAAACCTATATTATTGCACCTTTCAAACAATATTGTCTGTGTAACTGCGTGCCTACTGTTATTCTGGACTAGATTAATCAATATGCTTTACACATACCGTGAGTTAAATATATTTTTCAACCCCCTGTCTCAGAAAGACTATTTTTTCTCTTCGATATCTGAACGTAAAACCCGTTTTTATCCTCTAGTGGATAAAGTAAATTGAATATAGAACATCGTGTGCACGAAGTTTGTGAATTCGAAACATTATTAAACCTTTATACTTCTACCTCTATGGTGCTCTATTGTTCGGAATTCCATTCGGAAATTTAAAAAAAAATTGCTTCGCGCGTTTTTCTTTTCACGTTGATCATATTTATTGTTAAAACAAAACCAAGTTAAAAATAAACTTGAAAACCAGAGTATTCAAGCGACGATGAAGTTTATTTGACGCCTACAAAATTGATTGAAACTGTTAACAATGCGCAAAAGAGTTTTCTCCCTCAACAATCACGTGACAAGTATTTAAAACAGTACGAAATGTTTAACACGTGGCGACTAGCTAAAGTAGCCAAGTCAAGCACTCTATGGAGTAAATATTCAATGCTTAAAACAACAATAAAAATTAAAAAAGACATACATATCAACACCTATAAAAAATTAGTGGCATTTTTGAAAAGAGCATCGCATCATGTGGTCATCAACCCAAAAACTCGAAGGTTTTCACTGCATCTGAAATTGAAAAGTTTCTAAACGAAGCACCTGATTCCGTATATTTCGAGGCAAAAGTAAGTAACATAATCTAATACGTATACGCATATCAATTTTATTTATTTATCTAATACAATACTTTTTACGTTACAGGTTGTTCTTATTATTGGTTTAAAAGGAGCATGTCGAACTAATGAATTAACACAACTTAATTTCAACAATATTGAGAAACATTCAGATAACTTACTATTAATTAATTTACCTAACACAAAGACCACAACTTCGTCATTCGCAAGGAATATGTAACAATTGTTGAGAAATATCAAGCCTTACGCCCGCCTAACACTCCAATCAATCGATTTTTTCTTTCAACAATATTGAGAAACATTCAGATAACTTACTATTAATTAATTTACCTAACACAAAGACCACAACTTCGTCATTCGCAAGGAATATGTAACAATTGTTGAGAAATATCAAGCCTTACGCCCGCCTAACACTCCAATCAATCGATTTTTTCTACAATACCGTAACGGAAAGTGTATAAGACAGCCTATGGGTGCTAATAAAATTGGCAGTATCCCACGAGACATAGCAACATTTCTTGAACTTCCAGAACCCATGTTTTACACGGGTCATTGTTTCCGACGAACTTCAGCCACACTTTTGGCCGATTCAGGAGCTGATCTCCTGTCCCTTAAGCGCCGTGGAGGCTGGAAGTCCAATGCGGTTTAGAGGGATACATAGAGGATTCCATCCAAAATAAGTCTAAAATATGTGAAGGCATCGTAGGAGCCATTACACTGAAAGAGCCTCAGTCAGATCCTTGGACTGGCCCTTCTACATCAAAAATGATCCGTTACGAAACACCTAGCGATCGCCCTCTTTCGCCAACATTTACGCCAAGGGAATCCAATGAATCAGTACAACTATTAAGTATGACAGATAGTTTACATAAAAATAGTACAAAAGTCACTAACACCAACATTACAGTACCTAACAAAAAATTTACACTGAACTTAAGTAACTGTAGCAACGTTACTTTCAATTTACAATACAATACATACCTAATTTAAAGATTATTCTGTAATACGTATTAACCTATCATAATGGATTAGTTATTAACTAAACTGAAATAAAAGTATCTTGTAAATGTGTTTTTTTTTTGCATTTAGTCATTTCTTCGCTGAGGTGGGATGAAAAGTTACGTGTTGCACTCGAGTGCAAAGATTTTTCACCTTGTGCTCTTTTGATTCCGTCGCTAACGCTCAGGATCCTAATTTTTTAATCACTCGTTGCACTCGTGATTCAATTTTAGAATCCTTCGCTTGCTCGGTCATCAAAATTGCACTCTTGTATAACAAATCACTATTTTATGAAATCTACACGCACGTAGATAAAATTATGAGTGTTACTCGCTGAGGAGTTTCCTCGTATGGAAGCAATCCTGGGTATAGAATCAGATAATGCATCTGGAGGGACAGGTGTGTAAATAGCCGTGCCTCCTTGCGGCTTGAGGACAAGAGAAAAATCTACGTCTGAAATGCACGCAGATTCAAAATGCTTAGGGTGTGATCGTATAACGTGTGATTGGTGACAGTCAGGTGGCGTCGTAGGCTATACGTAAGCAAAATAATGCAAAGCCGTACCTGTTCATAGTTTAGTTTCATAAAGTCACACATTTATTATTTGCGGGTTTATGTATTTAAATGTATCTGTAAAATAGCAAATCCCCAATATTTTACGGCATATTCCAAGTATTTTTATAGTTTTGCGGATGAGATGAATTAAGATTTTAATGCGGTTGTAGCCGGAGATGAAAAAAACACACCGATCGCGCGCTAATAGTTTTTGTCTATCAGCCGTCAATCGCAGCTCCATCCTCTCGTGTCCGATTCACAGCAATATTTGCATAAGGTCGGGCCACGGACACAATTAGCAATGCCCACAATCACAGGTAATGTAAAGGGCGATGACTCGCCACACCAGCATCATAAAAATGCATTGTTTTCGAAATAGAATTTAGATGTGAAATTACAATGAAACGACTTTTTTAACGACAGCCACACCATGGGTAGGGGAGTTACCATAAACAATTTTAATTTGCAGGATTTTATTTGACCACTTTGTCGGCGTGACATATGTATATGCATGCCAAATTACAGTTTTCTAGTACTTAGAGTCTTTGTTTCACGAAGAGCTTGGCGACCGCAAGCCTTTGCAATTTCTGAGGCACCTTCAGAGTGTAGCAGGAACTGATGTCCCAAAGGACTTTATTAAATATATCTGGACCAACCGCATGCCAGCAAACATACAGACAAGAGGTATTAGCTAAAGAGCTTGTGGAGCTTTGGAAAGAGTTAAACGCGCTCGCGAATGGACACCGACAGTCACGCTCCAGAGAGAGGGGAACAAGGCACACCCGTTCGTCAACCAAATGTTCACTCAAGTTACAGAAAATTCCCGGTATGCTGGTACCATTACAAATTTGGCAGCAAAGCAAACTCGACAGGCCGTCGCTAATGGTGACCGACGACTGCCCTAGCTCTGGTCGCCTGTTTGTTACCGACAGGAAAACTAAAATACATTTCCTGGTCGAAACCGGTAGCGACCTCTGCATATTTCCTCTCCTTCCTATGTATTTCTGAGAAGGTTTCGAGGCACGATAAACTTCTATAGACGTTATGTGCCCAAAGCCGCCCACATACGAGCCCCACGTAATGTTTTGCTAATAGGAGCAGTGAAGGGATCAACTCCAATCACCTTAACAGGAGACACCCATAATGCCCTAGAACAATGAAAAGAGAGTCTGTCCAACGCAACCCTATTGGCACACCCAGATTGTATGGCCAAAATGGGACTGGTGACGGATGCATCTGATTTAGCCATGCGTGCACTGGCAGCCACTCGCATTCTTCTCTCGAAAATTGAACAAGTTGAGATGGTGGGATCTACCCATATTATTCCTACAGTATGAAATTCCTACACATGAAACTTAATTTAATTTATGAGTCTGCTAACAACATTTAATTTTTATCCAGGCAGAAGCTATGAGGGTATGAAAACACTTCGAGAAAAGGTAGGTAGTACTCCTGTTTTTTTGTTTTAGGCCCTTCTTGGCCCCGGTACCGTGCCCTCAGATCCTAAGATCCTACTTGACATTGTGGTTGAAAAACATATTCTCCCATATATTCCATCTGTAATATTGAAAGTTTGTACATACACACAGTATTGTATTGAGCAGTATTGACTTCATAGAGTTCCTGTAATTTGTAAGTAAAGAACAAATAACTGTACTTTTTTCAAAAATAATGTACTAAACACGTTTGTCTAACTCTGCGGGTAATGCAGGCGTAATGTTATGTTTTGACTTATGAAAAGAGGTCGATGCACGTTTACGGGCGATTGATATTGATAAAAACAGTAACGATGATACCTACATAAAAGTAACAAAGTTCTAACATAATTAAAACTTTGTGACCAACCTCGAGCTTTGAAAAACTTCGTTTTCATAATAACGATATCATTTTTATATAGCGTCACAAAAACAACGGAGAAGGGTGATTTTACAAAGCAGTATCCGACATCAAAAAGGAAAAATAATTAAAATAAAAACGACATTAAAAAAAAAAAAACCTACTTATTGTTTCTGGCGACGGTTTTCAATTTTGTCGGCAAATTCGTTTGTGATATAAAAGTAGATACCTAACCTGTTAAATGTCTGCAAGGTACGGTTGACAACAAAAGTCTAACACATCCTTTACAAAAACACAAACTTTCCTTTATTATGATACTAATACAGTTAGCGCGGGGCGGCACGGGGCTCGTGGCTTTGTGATAACAGTCGTACGGGGCGATCCAAGGTTAAGCTACACTTGCCGCGGTCGGTTTGTGGATGGGTGACCATCCATTACATATCGAGATCCCTCCGTGCCTCGGAAAGCACGTTAAGTCGGGACTAATGATCACGGTTCGGTCATCAATCACGGGAATCATCGGTTACGGGAAGTCAAAAGCCCAAAAGCCTTAAACCCAGTCTTACCAAAATGTTTATTTATTTGGAAAAAACAAACAATTGTAAGTCGTGTCGTGGAGAGCAGTGGTGTCCCGATGGCAACGGCCGCGACTTACGAGTTGCAGGTCGTAGGTTCGAACCCAGACAGGCGCTTTACTTTGTGTAAATTATTTAATCACCACTGCTCTGAAAAGTGTGAAGGAAAACATCGTGAGGAAACCGACATGTCCTAGAACCACAAATTCGGAGACATGTGACATCTACCAACCCGCACTGGGCCCGCGTGGTGGATTACGGCCCACTCCCTCTCATAGAGAGGAGACCTGTGTCCCAGAAGTGGGAACATTATACGCTGATTGTGCTATGCTTATGCTAAACAATTGTACAATTTGTGTAACAATAAAATATTCTATGACATAAGGCTATATGTACAATCCACAACGTTTCCACAGATTACTTGTGTTAACTAGAAACTGGGTTGTGGAGTTCAGATGAGGCAGTCGCTCCATGTTAAATTCAGTTGGACTGAAAGCTTACCCCAATATACGTAATTTTGAAAAGCCGAGACAGATTGATTTGACAGTTAACACATTATTTTTATCTTACATAAGTGTACATGGTAAGTAACTAAGTAACCGTTAAGGATTATGTGGATTCTAAGGATTATGTTATATATAAGTGTCACCATTTATAGCTACAACGCCTGAATATTTCTATCCTACGTATAGGGATTTTCAGTAAATTCTATGTGATTTTTCGTTCGCTAAAATTGTTTTTAGTTTCAAACAGTTTAGAATCAATGTAAATGCAAGGAACGGTAAGAAGCTTGTGTGATTTAAACACTGGTCTGCATGATTTAGACCAGTCTATGTAAAAAATTGCGCAATGCATTTTTTGTGCTCTTAGTATTCTAGTTATTTCCGTGGTACAAACAATGATACCATATCGAATAATGGAACAGCTTTTATTTTTATGTATTTTGCGAAAACAAAAAAGTTGCTAAGGAATTTGTGAATTTCTTTACCAGTGTCCCACTAAAAACCACTGAAATCTTAAATTCTTCGCCCTCGCTTGCTTTTGATTTAATGAGGGCGAATGTTTCAGCCTGCCCGATTGAATTTAACTTTAAGCATGTTAACCCCTTAACAGTAATAAAATCTTTTAAACAAATCAAGATCAAATTGACCGCAGATCTTTGGGGAATGTCTATTAAAGTCTGTACCTCCATAATTGAGACTATAGCACCTTACTTTGCCTTAATATTTAATTTATTTGTGGATCAAGGAGTCTTCCCGGATCTAATGAAATACAGTAAGGTAATACCACTTTTCAAATCCGGGAACAGTAAAGACACTAATAATTATAGACCTGTGTCCGGGTTGCCGGCTTTCAGCAAGGTTTTTGAAAAGATAATGCTTAATCAGATGCTCAATCATGTCATTACTAATAAAATCCTTCACAAGCAACAGTATGGTTTCACCAAAGGGCGTTGTACGATCGACGCTGGTGTTACCTTATTAAAACATATTTTTAACGCGTGGGAAGAGGCTCAAGACGCCGTAGGAATCTTTTGTGACATCTCCAAGGCATTTGATTGCGTCGATCACAAAACCCTGCTTTGGAAACTTTAGCATTACGGACTTGGAAAACTTGCGCTCAGTTTAGTAAAATCTTATTTAAATGATAGACAACAGCAAGTTTATATTAATGAACTACTCCATTTATTAATAAATCAACCACAAATGGTGTTATTTGCTGACGATACTTCCTTAATTTTTAAGGGAGATAGACGTGCTTCAAATTTTGACGACGTAAATAACGCCCTACTGCTGGTCCAAAACTGGTTCACTGCTAATAATTTAGTACTAAATGGAAATAAAACTAAGTGTATAAGATTTTCTTTACCAAACGTCAAGAGTAGTGATTGTGAGATAGTATTGAATCAAGAGAAACTAGAGTTCGTCGATAAAACGGTTTTCTTGGAGATCACGCTCGACTCAAGGCTACAATGGGGTCCTCATTTAACATCTCTTGCAGGACGGCTAAGTTCAGCAGCTTAAACTGTTAGAAAAATCCGTCAATTTACTGATTTCGATACCACGAGGCTGGTCTATTTTAGTTACTTTCATAGTATCATGTCTTACGGTATTTTACTTTGGGGACGGGCTGCAGACATCGAGTCTATTTTTATTCTGCAGAAAAGAGCCATCAGAGCCATATATAATCTCCGCAGGTGCGATTCTCTAAGGGAATTGTTTAAGGATATTAACATCATGACGGTACCTTGTCAATACATCTATGAAAACATCATGTACGTAAGAAAAAAATTACATCTTACAGTAAAAGCGTGAAAGACATAATTATAGTACTAGAAATCGGGACCTATTAGTTCAACCAGGTTTCAGACTGGCTAAAGTAGACTCATCTTTATCAAATACATCCCCACATACTTCAACTGAATGAGACGAAATTCAAATCCTTTGTCAAACGCACACTATGCAGGCAGGCATATTACAGGTAAGGGGATTACTTAACTGATAAAAATGCCTGGCTTAATGCTGGTCCTGCTCCACACCACAACTAATTAATTGACATTTGAAATACTGTTGAAGCTGCTGAAGATTGTAAGAACATATTTGCATTATATAAACTCAATCTCCTTTTTATTATATACATGCATTGCACAGATGTGAGCACTTTGTACTATACAGCTACCATTTACCGGGTAATGTCATAGATTGACTTGAATGTGCCCTGGCGGCTGATAGTATGTCATGCTCACTCAAATGTCTTGCTGACAGTGGCGCGTGTGTCGGATCATTTAGCTCCCTTCAAAATGGTTGAGCTGAATGGTGCTGATCCATGCGTCATGTTCGTAAACGGGCGCCGTCAGTTGGGGCTGGTCATCTCTTAGCTGCCACGGCTTATTTTAATAATTAATTTTTTCGATTGTTTTAAATTATGTTTTGCTGCACTCTGTATGTTTTTAACGTGTACGGTTTTTGTACATCGTTCTCACTTATAGTGTCAACATTAATCGATGTAACTAATATATTTGTAACAACATTATTATTTAAAAGAGTGTCCATGGAGTTTCTTACCAGTTCTTCTCCATAGGTACCTACTGCGCTTTGGAATGGGCAACTAGCTTCATATTTCTGACTGACCGACTCCTTGACAATTTAAAAGTGCCTGTAAATGGTTTAATTGAAATAAATGATTTGAGTTTGAGTTTGAGTATACTATTTTTATTATATTCTAAGTATTTGCGTTTTGAAATATGAATATGGTACGTTAGTTTTTTCTACATTAACTTTTAAAGCATTGTTATCTTACCAAGTGATGATGTTATTATGTTTTTTTTATATCTGACTAGTAAGTTTCAATGTTCTTACAATCGAGAATTACCGTCGTGTCGTCAGCAAAAAGAACACAATCTGGTTCTACGCTTGAGGAAGATCTTTAACATACACCAGTAATAACGGTGGCCCTAGAATTTTTCCATGCGGTACACCAAAGTTATTATGTCAAGGTTGGGAATCGATATTGTTGATACTTTTATTTTTTATTGTTATTTAGTGATCCTCGTAATTTGACTTCTATTCGACAGATATGGTTTGTAATATTCTAGGGCTGGGCCTCTTATTTCGATTTCATTTATATTATCTAGGAGAATTGAATGATGTAATTGAAGTTGTTGAATACATTTGCGATTTCAGAGCCTGATGTAGCTGTAATGCCATTTTCAACTAAACTTTTATTATATTCACGAGATATATATGATACTTTACCCTTATTTTTTGAGTGTGCAATATATTTGAGATTACATAAAGATTGCAAATTGTTTATACATCTTCTAAACAAATAGTTTTAAGCCTTAAATTTAGTTTTATATGCATTTGTTTTGTTTAAGTAATATTTATTATCTTAATAGCCGTTTAGTGTTTCTATTCCTTTTTATATCGAAAACTTTTAGGCAAATTAGAGATTATGTGCCCTGATTAAGACTTAGATTAGAATCCGAACAATCTCGAAATTACGGAAATTGCTTCTCTGTTTCTGCCGCTAAAGAGTAATGCAATATTCCGGTTTGGAGGGCAAAGCCAAGCGCTCATTACAGCCGTAACGAGCCAACACATTTTCATCCAAAAAAGTACGGTGTGGCGGTAGGGTGCATAAGTTCATAGAAAATATACGAAAGTGAAGAAGGAGAATTTTTGCAGTGAGTTGTGTTGCGTTGCGCCGCGGCGTGCCCATAAAGCTAGCTACATGTCGGTCATATTTAAAACAATGCAAATCCAACTTTGTTTGTCGTTCATATCATATACGACATCATTCATTAATTCATTTCGAGTTTATCAGTTATTAATGAAGTAGGTAGTAATGATAATGCTATTTTACTTTCTGGGAACGAAACATCAGAGACAGCGGTTCCCAGTAAATCGCACGCTGCCGCATTGACTGCGGTAAATCACGCGTCACGCGAGAGCACAAGCGATTCGCGATCCATTGATCCGTCGGTTACTGCGAGCACAGTGCTATTATGTACGGCACTCCTACGCACAGGGATCAACCTTCTTTTTCAGTTGATGCATTAACTTTATCTAATCTTATTTCAAATCGGTCTCCAGGTTTAGAAAGTTGGAATATAGGCTAGAACGTAATCCTCAGCTTAAGGTAGACTATCATGCGTGCCTCCAGGAGTACTTGGAACTCGGTCGCATGGAGCCAGTTGATAGACATAATTGTTTAGCTAATAGCTATTACATTCCGCACCACTGCGTGGTCAAAGAGTCCAGCGAGACTACACACACTCGCGTTGTCTTTGACGCCGGTGTGACAGTACCTAAATTACCCTAGGCTGATAAATTTTTCGTTTTTCCTAATTATGTTAATATTAGCGTTAAGGTCGGTTTCCCCCTAAGGGGAAAAGGCCGCACTCCAACCCCGTGCGGCCCTGTAGAGCTCGTCACCAGACTTGGTCACTCTCCCACCGATAATAGAAGTGAATTCGCAAATTTATAGAAGCCAAATGCCTTGATATTATTAATAAGTCAAGGAAACAATGTATCAATATTAGATGATACTTGGGAATTCATAGTTATGAAATATATTGGAAGTGATTTTAGAAAGCTAAATAATAGAGGGATGCAGAGTAAATTATTATATAAACTTGTGAGTAACCCAAACGCTAGCGCGTAACAGGTATTTGATCAGTCGTAACTCACACAATGCCTCGCATCTACACTCGGAGTACTCAGAGATACACTTCCATAAAGTGACGCCAGCGGCTTTACAGCGGCATAGCGTCGACATCATGCTATTTTGGAGTCATGGCCCCTAGCAGTTCTCTTGAACTGATAAACGTGACGAAGCGGCTTTTCTTGCGGCAACCGTGCGACTGTCCTTGTCTAGCAGCGGCTAAGCGTCCAAATTGACGTGTTTCGATAAATAGTGTCGATTTAGAAATTGACGTACCATAAGCCGGGTGTAGGTTTTATCGAGACACGGTCCCTAGCGTTCTTAGAACGACTACCAATCCAGTTTGGGGAGCTGTGTGATGCCTAACCCCTCTCCCTGGAGATGCGCCTACGACGAGCATTTCGTAAAGAGTTGTGTGGCCAAACCTTTTTGGAAGCAGTAATTATCACTAACGTTTGATTGTTTTATAATGCCGATTTAGATCGACTTTATAGCATATGTTGTTTTAAATGAACTGAGAGTATTTACGGTTCTGCCTTCCGTATGTGGTTGCGCATCTGACAGGTCAAAGTCGTCAAAAGTCTAGCGTCAGTGCTCAGTGTCAAATAAAGTGGAAGGCCTTCTCCGTTTCCCTATAATCAAACGCAAATGACAAATATCTGTCAGGGTATGGATTAGTAGATGGACACGTAATACAATAGAAAATAGAGTTAATTAATAGCGCATGTCGCTATGCTGGAATAAATGATTATTAATAGCTCTGCAGCGATATTATCTTAATGTTACCTACAAATCATAAAACAAATCAGCCTACGAAAACAATACAATGGAAAAGACACATTATTAGTAAAGAGTTTAACACTTACCAAAGATATTGTAGGGAATTATATTACTACTCACGAAATGCCGCACGTAGTACCAACTTCACCTCGAACACAGCTCCTCCCAGCTCACAACACTCACCAACCTCCTAACTTAACTAGCTTTCCTTCTTGAGACTATAACGACCGAACCCTGTCATGTCCTAAGACCAACTGTCCTTCCTTAACACCCCCGCCAACTATCCAAAATCGGCGTTTGGTCCTTTCCCACACTATTTTTTGTAAACTTCGACTTATAACACATTTTTATATTTCTTAATTGTTTCTCAATTGGTTTACGATTCACAGATGGCTGCAATAACGCGTCCTCGCTTTAACTTTCTCGTTCTCAGAATACCTAAAGGACTATGGATTTCGATTGTCTTAACATTTCTTTCGAGCGACGACGGCTGCCATAAGTGGCCATAAAATAGAAATGTAATGCATTTCTGAGAGGCCAATAAGTGCAAAAAATTAGGATATCTTGTTATTTATTAGGGTAACGCGTCAAGCTCTCAGACCATAAAATTAAGATTTAATGTGTTTCGTAAAGTGGGCCGAACCACGTGCATGGTTTTAGAATAAATATAATATTTTTTTATTAAATAGGAAAAAGTGACAGACAGTCACATTCCCCCCTCTGAAAATCAGACGCGTGACGCAGTACAGCGGATGAGCTTTCATAATAGGTGAAGCAATGCCTTTCCATGAAAGTGTTTTAGAGTATATACCCATAGGTATGCTAAGTTCATTTAACCAAGCAGTTAAGCTCAATCCATTTGGAACACGAACCCGATAAGATGCAATGTCTGTTATAATTTTGTACTGCTTCGCAGAAGCATCTTCTTAACTTATTTGTCTTAAAAGTACTCCTGTCACCTTAATCAGGTTACACTACCGCGCTTCAAGTATGTTCCGAGAACCTGTGCATCTTATAATGTAGTTTTACATACCAGGGTCTCTTTAAAGAGTACTTGTGCTATCGAGCCACGCTACCTGCGGTGCTCCCTCGTTCTAAACTCAGCCTATCGCAGTTGCCGCTGGACAGAGGCCGTTCCTTGTGCACCTTAACGCTGTGTCAGCTTAGTCAGGTGTCGGCAGTCATATCCGAAAATAGCTGAAATAGTCCGCAGATAAACATATTAGAGTGTATTCCAATAACATGCCCCCCTCTGATTCTAAGAGGTTAGAGCAGGTTTCAACAAGAATCGGAAAGTTATACTTATTAGAAAATGTAGGTATCCTTGATTGTGCAAACAATTATTGGTTTAGTGTAACAAAAGTTCTTTTATTATTTTTATTTATAAATTATAAAGTAGAGCAGCTGAAATAGTCCGTGCATGAACATATAAGAGTTTATTCCCATATGACGCCCGCTCTGATTCTAAGAGGTTGAAACAGTTTTGAAATCCGATAAGAGTTGGAAAGTTAAACTGATTAGTAAATATAGATACCTATCCTAGACGACTGTGCACACAATAAACAACCCTAGTGCGAAAAAAGATTGTCAAATTCTCCCTCTAATTATGAAATATTGACAAAAAGATTATCTAGCATATGGAAAGTAATAACCATAGTACCATTGCCTTTAAACGTAATGTTTATAAGTGAGATAACAAAATCATACTGTGTAGGTTATAACGGGTCACTGAAGTATCTAATAAAAACTGAAACTTAGCTTCGTAACAGGAGCCACGCTACAGCCACTGCTGTTGAAGTCAGCCGATGACAGCAGATTTTGTAGAAACTTGAAACCAAGTGCGACGCACAAACCAGAGGTTTAGACATAACGTAGTCGCAGCCAAGTGGAGACTTAAATATCCTGGAATTTGAAATAAGGCCAAACGAGTATCTATTCAATTATATGACATGAGCTTTATACTGCAAGGTTAGAAAGATTTATGTTAACTTCCTATGATGATGGTTAATGTACCTTCTCGGTAAATTAATAGTCATTTACGAAATGCTAGAAGCTTCACGCTTCGCAGGTCTTAGATAATAATAAAATTAGGTTTAGTCATAGTTAAGAGCGAGTTCTACAACTAAACTCACTCACTCATACACATACATAACTAACGCGTAAACATATTTCATGTTCAAATACTATCAGATACTAAACTCACGTTTGCTGGGAGTCGAACCCATTACCTTAGTAGCACAAGAGCCCAAGCAACAATCATACCATCGCCTTCTTAATAAAAAAACGTCCTTGCATGTGGGAATCGAACTCACTCTACTTAGCATCGAAGCTAAAGCCATACATTCTACAATTATGCTAAACTATTCATGCGGGGATTGAAACCACAAGCCGTGACTCAGGAATCTAAGTAATCATCACAGAATTCATCTACTGGGAATCGAACCCTCAAATCAATGGCAATGAAATCTAAACACATCATCTAACAAATCGTGCGGGGTTTGAACCCACTACGAGTAGTTGAAGCATTCAACCACCATTATCAAACCTTAACTTAATTAAACATAATTATTGTAGCCGTTGTAACTGCCGCCGTCCCTAGCATTTAATAGAACCATAAAATTACGTTGTGTTATTGTTCACGTTGTGTTTTTGTTGTAGTAACCCTTAAGTAGTTCTTTCTCGTTGCACTGAATTGAATCAGTACATTTAATGACGAGAATCCTGGTCACGGCACCACATGTGACGGTACCTAAATTACCCTAGGCTGATAAATTTTTCGTTTTTCCTAATTATGTTAATATTAGCGTTAAGGTCGGTTTCCCCCTAAGGGGAAAAGGCCGCACTCCAACCCCGTGCGGCCCTGTAGAGCTCGTCACCAGACTTGGTCACTCTCCCACCGATAATAGAAGTGAATTCCCAAATTTATAGAAGCCAAATGCCTTGATATTATTAATGAGGCAAGGAAACAATGTATCAATATTAGATGATACTTGGGAATTCATAGTTATGAAATATATTGGAAGTGATTTTAGAAAGCTAAATAATAGAGGGATGCAGAGTAAATTATTATATAAACTTGTGAGTAACCCAAACGCTAGCGCGTAACAGGTATTTGATCAGTCGTAACTTACACAATACCTCGCATCTACACTCGGAGTACTCAGAGATACACTTCCATAAAGTGACGCCATTGGCTTTACAGCGGCATAGCGTCGACATCATGCTATTTTGGAGTCATGGCCCCTAGCAGTTCTCTTGAACTGATAAACGTGACGAAGCGGCTTTTCTTGCGGCAACCGTGCGACTGTCCTTGTATAGCAACGGAGCGGCTAGTTCTAGCGGCATTGCGTCTGCATCATGCTCTTAAGGAGACATGGTCCCTATCAGTCCTTAGACTGGATATGAGATAGTTGTGGTCACCCAAACCCCCGGAAGTTCACTCTTTGCACAACAAGCATATTTGCAAGACACGTGCTCATGTCAGTCTGACCGAGTTATTAGTATAAGATAAAGAATATAATATTCTTTGAATTACTAGATAATTTGAGTTGAGAAATCAAAACTCGAGGATTATTACTAAATAAAGTTTAGAGTTCTAGTATCGGCCAAAGGCAACGAATACAACATTCAAGAATTACTAGTTATGAGAGTAGAGAATCAAACTCAAGCATTATTAATAGAGTTGTGAATCAACTCACTTTAAAGTCTATAGACAGCCCCAAAAAGCCCACCCGTCACCACTTCCTAGTGCTTATGCTGGGGAGAAGAAGTGGCGCAACAAACTCCCCAGCAACACGTGTCTGTCTGATTAGTTATAATGACTATCAACTCCATCAGCCTAGGATAACTATAATAACTAAAGGCTCACCCAGTCTCACCTACAAACACTAACACATACTACGTTAAAAACTAGATTATTGAATAATAATAAACTAAATCTGTGATTCAAAACAACTATATTTTACTTATTTAATATTAACTCGTTCTCCTACAATAGCCCACTTGGACAAGGCCTCTGGCACTCAATTATTCTCCTAACTTTCTTAGCCTAGCCTTACACCGACCGTTTCCTACCGCGGTCTGTCTTCCTTCTCGCAGGTAGCGCTAATAACACCTGTAATAGAATCTTCATAATGTGAAAAGGTAAGTCGTTACGCCTGCGCTTTAATCAATCAATAATAGCTACGTTTATGTATCTGTGTATGATGTACCCATTTCAGTGAGACGGGGAACCGTTTTACAACGTTTGTCTCATTGTACGTGTTCTACCAAACCTAACGCATAAAACCTCTGAGGACAATATACGATTTTAGTAGAACATGTTCCCTAAGCACTATATAAATGTCTTACTCAATCCTAGAGACAGTGAACTACGAAGCCCAACGGCCATTGAGTGAGACAAGTATTGAGTATACAATTCTAAACGCGTGCTAATGTTAATATCATCTTTACGGCAGCCTAGCCCCATTTCTAGAATAACATAAATATCGCACAAACGTACCGTAGACTCAGTCTGTAGCAAAACTCAATGCTATCGTACTCGGTGTTTGCCGAGGTGGTTATTTCGTCACCTCACATCTCGTTAATCTTCCCCATTTCGAGGATACAGTGCGGCTGTAAGCGGCAAAGCGTCCAAATTGACGTGTTTCGATAAATAGTGTCGATTTAGAAATTGGCGTACCATATGCCGGGTGTAGGTTTTATCGAGACACGGTCCCTAGCGTTCTTAGAACGACTACCAATCCAGTTTGGGGAAGTGTGTGAAGCCTACCCCCTCTCCCCGGAGATGCGCGTACAACGAGCCTTTCGTAAAGAGTTGTGTGGCCAAACCTTTTTGGAAGCAGTAATTATCACTAACGTTTGATTGTTTTATAATGCCGATTTAGATCGACTTTATAGCATATGTTGTTTTAAATGAACTGAGAGTATTTACGGTTCTGCCTTCCGTATGTGTTTGCGCATGTTACAGGTCAAAGTCGTCAGAAGTCGAGCGTCAGTGCTCAGTGTCAAATAAAGTGGAAGGCCTTCTCCGTTTCCCTATAATCAAACGCAAATGACAAATATCTGTCAGGGTATGGATTAGGAGATGGACACGTAATACAATAGAAAATAGAGTTAATTAATAGCGCAATGTCGCTATGCTGGAATAAATGATTATTAATAGCTCTGCAGCGATATTATCTAAATGTTACCTACAAATCATAAAACAAATCAGCCTACGAGAACAATACAATGGAAAAGACACATTATTAGTAAAGAGTTTAACACTTACCAATGATATCTTTGTAGGGAATTAGATTACTACTCACTAAATGCCGCACGTAGTACCAACTTCACCTCGAACACAGCTCCTCCCAGCTCACAACACTCACCAACCTCCTAACTTAACTAGCTTTCCCTCTTGAGACTATAACGACCGAACCCTGTCATGTCCTAAGACCAACTGTCCTTCCTCAACACCCCCGCCAACTATCCAAAATCGGCGTTTGGTCCTTTCCCACACTATTTTTTGTAAACTTCGACTTATAACACATTTTTATATTTCTTAATTGTTTCTCAATTGGTTTACGATTCACAGATGGCTGCAATAACGCGTCCTCGCTTTAACTTTCTCGTTCTCAGAATACCTAAAGGACTATGGATTTCGATTGTCTTAACATTTCTTTCGAGCGACGACGGCTGCCATAAGTGGCCATAAAATAGAAATGTAATGCATTTCTGAGAGGCCAATAAGTGCAAAATATTAGGATATCTTGTTATTTATTAGGGTAACGCGTCAAGCTGTCAGACCATAAAATTAAGATTTAATGTGTTTCGTAAAGTGGGCCGAACCACGTGCATGGTTTTAGAATAAATATAATATTTTTTTATTAAATAGGAATAAGTGACAGACAGTCACACCGGGTGTAAAACGTCGAATGGAATATCACTTAATGATGTTCTACTGACTGGTCCGAAATTGCTCCAGGATATACCTAGTGGACGTTTTATTAGGTTTTCGTATCCATGCTATTGCTGTCACTGCCGACATCAAGCAGATGTACAGAAACATTAAATTACAACAATCCGATTAGGATTTTCAAAGCATTGTGTGGCGTAAATCACCAACTTAACCGTTGCTTTGGTGACAGCTCATCACCGTAAATAGAACTTCGTACTATTCAACAGCTGGCTAGTGATGAGGCCGCTAACTACTCGCTGGGTTCTTAGGTTCTTCAGGACCAGGTTTTCGTTGATGAAACCGTCACCGGAGCAGGCGACGTAAGGCATCGCACTAGTGAAATTTTATCACAGCTACCTGCCAACTGTTGGAGACACGTTTCATCAGCTGACAATCCAGCGGATGCACCTTCTCGAAGAATGCTTCCTACAAGTTTTTAAACAACATGAGATGTGGCTCCATGGGCCCTGGTGGCTCACGCGCGATTCTCTTTTTTGGCCAAGTTCCAAGACAATACCAGAAGTCAATGTAGACAAACGTAATCTACAGTTGCCCATCGTGTCAACCTCGTCCACCTCAGCCCCACCTGACGTGGTCGAGTATATTACAGGATTTTCTACTCTAGGCCGACTTGTTAGGATAACAGCATTGCTATTTCGATTCTATGGTAAATGTAAAAAAGGTTCAAAATTCTTATGTAAAATACATAACCGTGTCGGAGTTTAATTTTAGTTTAAATCAACTTATCCATTTAGTTCAAAATTCCTGTTTTTCTGAAGACATTAAAAACATTTGAAATGGAAAGTATCCATCAATTAAATAACGACGACTCAATTTTTCATTGATTGAGTTTTAGTTGATATTGTTGCGAATTTCAGTTATAATCTTTAGTAGAATAACTTAAATTTAATAATATAAGGCATCATGATTTCATAGCATTTTTCATTCCTCTTTCGAGTGAAATATTCTGATTTCTTTGATTTAAGTTTAAAAGAACTACTTTCTTTTAAGGCGAGCGGCATGTTACGTACCGTTCTCTATATGGTGGGTTTTACTTTTACTTTATTTTCACCCCACTTCAAGTAATTTAGCTTTTATGTGTAATGAATATGGGTTTGATTTGATTAAGTGATCGGCATTCTCCACGTTCATTCACTGAGCAATCCGATTGGTCTACGCATGAGCACAGTAGCGACATGCTTCCGTGTGTGGTTTTTCGCGACACTAACTGTTCTTAACTCGAAAAACTAACCTGCACAGCACACTATCAACATTTTTTTAAATAAAAAGGTCATTCGGTGTATTCGTGATTACCACCCCCTCAAGATACGAACAATTATACGAACACAGCGCCTATGGAACACATGTGTAGTGAAGTGTACAGGGTTCTAGACATCTGGACGCGCCGCGAAGCCATCATGAGCGCTACGCAGTGTGCAGGAGTCTGCGGTAAGCTTTTTCGAATCCTCATCCTTTTCTACTACACAATACTACAAGGCCTAAAACGTTATCACATTCACATAATATAAAAGAGTCTATTAGAAGAAAAATATAATAATAAAATTAAAAACCTATTTAAACCAAATTACATGATTGTCATTTGAACTGTAACAAATCTGAATTAATATCCTGTTCACAAAAGCCACTAATGAGGAGTTGAAATTAGAATTGTAGGTATATTGTATAATTAAATGAAAGAAAATTTTAAACTCATGTTAAAAGAACATTTTGTAAACAAGCATATTACAAATTAGAGGATTATATCCTAGTTAAGAATGCTTGGAAACATGCTGTCTTGCTCCATAGGACAATCTAGAGGCTATACAAAATCATACTAGTTGACCTGAATTGTATAATTTATTATTTTTACTTTACTCACACACTGACTTATTCCTAGTAAATATTTTTGGAAAAGCATATACTTTCGCAATGTTTGTAAATTTGTGAGCACCATGTAACTATCACGTGATTTATTTTAAAAAAAATGATCTTTCCGTGCTTTAAAAAAAAAATTGTTCCTATTTGTGGTATAGTATTTTTATTCTGGGTGCATCGCACCTTCTTTCAGCTATAACAATAAAATTAATGAATACAAAATATTGTTAAACATTTTAAAAGAGTAACGGGGGAGTTTCTTGCCCCTTCTTCTCCATACGAAACTACTTTTTGGAAAGGGCGCCTAGAATCAATTCTATTTAAATGTAAATTTTGACATTCATAAGTGCCTTTTAGTGCCTATTTGAAATAAATGCTTTGACTTTTTTTTTGTCAAATAATGAGAATAAAACACCGTAATTTGGGAACAGTGAATATAAATATATCATATATATAAGTATATCATAATATACGGCATATATATATTCTGCAGACGTGCAGAAGGAATAATTGTCAAACTTCCTTGTTTTCAACGTGGACTTTAATATTATAATAAGCTTTTTTGATAAGGACACGTTTGATGTGGGTTTTGAACTTTCTATCGCCCAATTCTTTAACAGACTTTGGCTACTTGTTATAAAAGCTTAGTAAAAATACTGTTTGTTATAAACAAATGTGCTTGTTTTAGTTAATCTAAATTTAAGTATCACAATTTCATTTTTACTAGGTATATTTACATTCTGAAAATCGCTTCTTATAAAAGTCCTAAGTTTTTGCTAACAAATAAAATACTTTTTAAGAGAAGGCAGTTAAATGAAGTCAGTACATCAATTTCTTTGAATTTGTTTCTGAGAAACTCGCGAGGACCCATTTCGTAGAACTCGCGGGATCTACGTCAGCTGCTGATCCCCACAACAAAACGCCAAAAGACACAATACTGTGGAAATAAGCAAAGTATACTAATCTAACTATGGCTATTTCGGTCAACTGTCTCATTTTTCTTACCGCAGCAGGTGAACTTAATCTACATGAAAGAGCTCTAATGTGTGCATCCCATTTCGAAATTGAATCTAAAGTAATTCCTAAAAAGACAGTTTCCGTAATAACATCTGGTTTCTTGCCATCAAGCATTAAATTTAGACCCACTTGGTATACATTTGGTAATGAGAACTTAAGACATTTAGTTTTGTTCACATTAAGTAAAAGATTATTAGATGCGAACCATTTCGAAAGAACAGACAGACTACCGTTGACATGTAAGACATCCGTATATTTAAGAGAAGTGTCATCAGCGAATAAAATTATATCCGAAAAGTTAGCCACCATTAGGTCTAAACTAGAAATAAGAAATGACCAAGAATTAAACCTTGAGGCACGCACATCTAAACTAAGGACTCCGAAGACGTCGTCCCGTTAACTTTATTTGATGCTGCCTCTTTGATAGATAGGAAAGAACAGGAATTTCCTAGTGGAGTTATTTACAGATCAGTGTATTGTGGTTAACGCAGTCAAACGCTTTTGAGAGGTCACACAAAATGCCTATTGCACCCTGGGACTTCTCCCAGGATTCTAGAATGTGACTGATGAGTTTTACTCCCGCGTCAGTCGTCGACCTACCTTTTGTGAAACAAAACTGGCCACTATGTAAAATCCCGTTTGAATTAAAATGTGACAACATCTGGTCTAGCATGATTGTTTCATAGATTTTACTCAATGCTGGAAGCAAAGATAAAGGTCTTTAATTAGAGTCATCACTCTTACTGTCCGATTTGAAAATCGGATAGTAAGTGAGTATGTTTTATTAAACCAGGAAGCGTACCGTTGTTTTATTAAAAATGCCTGTTACGATTGGGGTAATTGTGTCAATGATATCTCCAAGAACCTTAACGGAAATCCGCCATAAGTCTTCAGTGTTTTTATGATAAGACTTTTGAATGTTTTTTTCAATTGTGGCAATAGAAATGGATTCGAATTCAAAACTAGGAATGTCCGTACTGAAGTTTTCTTTGAGTCAAGATTTAGCTAATATAGATGGAAGTGATGTCGTAACCTCAATTGGGACGTTGGTAAAGAAATTGTCTATTGTATTAGCAACATTTAACTTTTCTGAAACGATTTCATTATCAATTTTTAACTAGCAGAGCTATAATTATATAGATCAATATTTTTAGATCACCACAAACAATAACTAATTTATCATCTTCAAAAGTTCACTTAGTATTTCTTTTATAATGATAAAAAATTATGACATGTTTGAGGCTAGTGGTCTATAAATAACTGCTATAGCCATAGAAAGAGGCATATGACACAAATACGCTTTGTTCCTGGAATGGCATCGCACTGCGGCGGGTCATTGCCATCCTATGGCATATTTTTTTGCCGTGTTTGGGTATTAATAAATTAATTAATGAAAGTAAAAAAAACATGCTGACCCGAAATTTCAATGATGTTCATCGTAGGTACAAAAACAAAGCTGCATTATTCTTAGGCTTATCATGTTATGCTCGTGTGTTCTTTTCACAACAGTAGCTCTTCGTCTGTTCAGTCGTAACGCTGTCTTGCGTCTCGTCTGGCCTCGGCATCCGGAAGGCTGCTAAAGCATGCCGAGGGATGCTAAGGTGTTGCGATGGCACGGCATGCCTGAACACACCGCAACTTTGTGTTCGAACCTACAGTGATTTTCAAAAAACAAAACTTTATTGTCAAACTATTAAGTAATATTTCTGTTCGTCGCATATTTCGTGTTATATTTACCAACGACACACTTAGAAAAAGAAGAACTACCAGTGGGCGCAGGCCTTTATGAGATTTTTCATAATTATAGTTATATTCACTTAGTGCGGTCATAAATTACCTCATATTAATTTTCTGCGGGGAGTTGGTCATTTCCATTGTTTCGGCTCTTCGATTTTTTTGCTGGCATGACGGACGGAGGAGGGTGACTGAAAATGAGTGACGTTATTTATGGATGGCACATTTACTTAAGTAGTAAGGTAAGTACTTCTGGCAAGGTATAAAACATTGAGAAAAGAAAGAAAGAAGAAAACATTCGATTTAGTACTGTGAACACACGATTTAGGTTTAGCACAGACAGTTAACAGTTTGAGCTTATATACTCGAGCATTTTGGTGCTGTCTGTGCTGAACCAGATGGAGTGCTGAAACGTAATCTAATGTTACGTTTTTGCGTTTCGACTGTATCATTCAGGCGTAATTACATCCTATTGACGCATGACTGACACTGACGGGGGTCGATGTTGGTAAACCTTTGTGAAATTGTTTTGACAAAACAAGATGTCGGCGTTAGTTCCGATTTTGAACTCATGAAGAGTAGAAAAGTTATACCATTACTTAAATCAGGTTATAAAAATAACATTGGCAATTTCAGGCCTATTTCTATCTTACCAGCATTTAGCAAAATATTTTAAAAGTCACAGTTGCTAAGACATTTTAATTTGAATAGCCTCCATTGGTTTTTATTAACTGGGTAATTTTAAAGACAACTACTTATGGACATTTTTGGGATAACATCTTCGATGAAGCGTTCCATCGACCGAATAATAATGAAATGAAAAAAAAATCGATCCATCCGCCCATCCCACGTTGATTCGCCTTTAAAGGCCGAATATTTAGTTGCTTCGTTTCGTGTGAAATAGTAAACCTTGTCCTTGTTTGCTATCGCTAGCCATTACTCGGTTTTCTTCATAATGACAGACGTTCGCCCGCACTTCGCCTGCATCGGTAGTTGGCGTTGGTCTCGTTTGAGCAACATGTTACCGCCGGCTTTGCGTTAACTACTGTACACTGTAAATGAGAACAGAAGTCATTTTCGTTATCGTTCTACTATATCGAACATGACTTGATGAAACTTGATGAAACAGAAAGAAAGCCTCGAAGATATCTAACTGATGAGGTGCGTTCAATCGGTCGGCATGTGCATTTTTGGACCTGACAGGAGAGCAGTAATGTCAGTTGTAGGTAATTTGGAAGGGGATGTAATCAGTTTTTTGAAGTGAGAGTAAGTTATTATAAGTGCCTCTGTAATGAAAAATATACCTTCCTCTGCACGACAGCACACGAGGTCTCAAGACTTGTCGTGAAATAGCTCTCATGGATCACTGTGTCAACCACGTAGCACTATTTCGGTGTTCTTTGATTCTAGGTTAGAGATGTTGTTTAAATATATCGTGAAAAGCGTGGGACCTAGTATGCTGCACTGAGGGAATGGATAGTTTATAGGGAGCTCTTTTCTCAGAAGCAAATCCATCGACACCGCGTCGAACGCTTTTGCCAGGTCAAGAAGTACCGCAATGCACTTATCCCTATTATCCGTGTGAAACGCTATTGCAGTAAACAGAAGTGCCACAGCGTCCTCGGTGCACCCCTATAAAACCCAAACTGTATGTCTGAGACCAATCGATGTTTTTCAAAAAAGTCCACCAGACGAGAGTTAAAACTTTTTCCAGTACTTTAGACAAGGTATTATAGGAAGAGCAATTGCCCGTTTTTATGTTAACGTTCTTTTTGTGGTAACGGCCGCTACTTTTCAGCATTCAAGGAATGTGCCTGTCTTTAAGCTCATGTTGAAACGTTGTTGTACGTTAGCAGTACAGCTATGAACAGAAAACTTTAATGACTCTTGCTTCAAAAGGCCCTTCCAGACAAGCCCCTGAATTGTTAGTCTCTAATTAAAAAAAAATGCCTATCGATATAATTATAAAATGACATGGCCGGATTCTGCCCCCAGAAGCCATTCAGAATACATAAATGTACAGTAATTATTAATATATGAAAATTACTTTAAAAATTTACTGAAATAAATCGCAACAATTACATTTCTTTAGAATGGCGAAAAAATGCCAAAAAAACTATGTATGGTAATTGATTTTGTCCGGTTTTTATTTCGACATAATTTGCAAATCAACACGACTACGTTTGCGTTTGGATACACGCATATGACAAGCACTGTATCTGTTGTACGCCTGAAGGTAAGAATCAAATATTAAACCACCACAACTGCCAGAGCCGTAAGGCTAAGGTAAATAAGCATATAAAAGTAAAAAAAAACACGATTATCACAGTCACCTACTACAGTAAAGGCAGAAGGCCATGAGTCTAAGGAATAATATTCTAGAAGAGTGAATACCAGTGGTTACTTATAGGAGTAAGTTGATGTGCTTCTACACTGCCCGGTGGTCGCAACATACAGGGCAAAGTACTTCGGTAACCCAGGTACCCTACGCGAGGCTTTCAGTAACACCAAGGCGTTGCTGGCCTTCCTCCAGGAGCTGGGGTGGTGCGAATGATCGATTTTCCCACCGTACGCAAAATACGCGAATGTGGAGTTGCGGACACCAGCCCATATTACCTATACCTAAGTAGATAGCGCCGGAATTTCCTACCTGACTTACTGAGCTGGTCATGGTCTCTGTTAAAGAAAAAAAAAAAATATTATTAATATGTTAATATGTGAGACGAACAATTCAGGGGCATGTCTGGAAGCGCCTTTTCAAGCAAGAGTCATTGCAGTATTCTGTTGAGCTGCCCCGACAGACGGCACGCATGTATCAGCCAAAGTGTAGTTCAACCGTATTTTAAGGTGCCCGTGAATGACAAAAAAAAAGGAAATCAAAATGAAAAGTCATTTATTGAAATTAGGCTGAGAATCAGCACTTTTCGAACGTCAAAATTACATAAGACAGTCCCCCAAAACGCCCGCCCATCACCACTTCCTAGTGCTTTAGCTGGGAAGAAGAAGTGGCGCAACAAACTCCTCAGCAGCACAGCTGTCTGTTCTGTTAGAAGAACTGGATTTTAAACAATTGTAAGCAAATTACCAAAACATTAACTTAATTGCCATACGTCAGCTAGCCACGCCAATACAAAAAAAATATATACAAAAAATGAGTGTAAATAAAACTTGAAACGTAAATAAAAGCCTCCAGGCCTAAAGGACATGGCAGCTTACATATGCAATAGTGGATTTATTATACAAACAAATAAAATAAATAAATGATAAACTAGGACCATCAAAGTAAAATAAATTAACATAACACTTACTGTAACAATAAAAAACCATAGACAGCAAGACGACCAGTCACCACAAGCAGCACCCGTTCACGAGCATAACGCAAAGGTCAGCCATTACCCCCCTCGCCATATTTGAGGGAAGGAGGAAACCCGATCCCCGACGCTACCGCAAGCAGTGACATCTTAGGGAGCATGACGAACTTGCTGCCGGTTGCTCAGGCAAGAATAATATTATCAATTGTCGAGGTCGCTAGCTAACCACATATTGCAATACAGCTCATTAAAAAAACATTGTAATGACTAGATGATGTCAATAATAAATGAAGATAACAAAATAATTGACTTATACCGTCAAACAAAATAATAAAAAAACAAATATATGAACTCATATACCCTGTCAGTAGGTAAGCTGATTCTGGAGAAAGAACACGAACATTGTCTTGAGTTAATCACAGCGACCAACAGTTTTTATCGTTTAAGTAGTCGTTAATGGAATAATACGCTTTTGAACAAAGGTTGGATTTTACTTGAGCCTTAAACGCATTAAAAGGTAAATCTAGTAAAGAAGAAGGCAACTTGTTATAAAAGGTTATACCAAGCCCAACAAATGAGTTATGGACCTTATGAAGCCGGTGAAAGGGAGCACGTAGTTTGTTCTTATTTCTAGTGTTAACATTGTGAAAATCACTGTTTTTAGTGTATAAGTGTATATTTTGCCAAATATATAAGATGTTGGCGAAGATGAATTGAGATGCCACCGTGAGAATACCAATATCTTTAAAAAAAATCTCTAAGAGAAACTCTGGCACCTAACATATAAATTGCTCGGACAGCTCGTTTTTGAAGGACGAATATATTTTGACTATCAGCGGCTTTGCCCCACAGCAGAATACCGTAGGACATAACGCTGTGGAAATAACTAAAATAGACTAACCGACCTGTATCAACGTCAGTGTATTGTCTTACTTTCCTGACGGCGTAGGCGGCTGAACTGAGCCTCCCTGCTAGGCTTGATATGTGTGGGCCCCACTGAAGTTTGGCATCTACTGTTATGCCCAGAAAAACCGCCGAGTCTACAGTTTCAAGCAGCTCTTTATCTAAGACGATGTTGGGTCCTAGGTTTCTAACATTCGGTAAGACGAACTTCACACATTCAGTTTTCTTGGCATTGAGAATTAGGTTATTTGACGTAAACCAATCCGTAACCATTGAGAGTGCACTGTTTACGTCGTCAAAATCTTGTCTATTCCTGTCTACTTTGAAAATAAGAGAGGTATCATCTGCAAACAGTACAACGTCACAGATATCATTTAAATAGAATGGTAAGCCATTGATATATACTAAGAACAAGAATGGACCCAGTATTGAGCCTTAAGGTACACCTAACTGAACTGGTAGCTCGGAAGATTTCACACCATCGAAATCAACACATTGGAACCTATTATGTAAATAAGAATTTATTACATATTTTATTACATGATAGCTTCGTTTTGGACACCGTAATGACAAAGCGTGTCATGGCGCACGCAATCAAACGCTTTAGAGAGATCACAGAAAACTCCAATAGCATTTTGTGATTTCTCCCATCCATTAAATATGTGTTTAAGCAGAGCAACACCCGCATCTGTAGTCGAACGTCCTTTTGTAAAGCCATACTGTTCATTGTGAAGTAGGCTATTTAAGTTAAAATGTCTTAGCAACTGATTAAGTATTTACTTTTCAAATATTTTGCTAAATGCTGGTAAGATAGAAATAGGCCTAAAATTGCTAATGATATATTTATTACCAGATTTAAATAATGGTATGACTTTACTACTCTTCATGAGATCAGGAAAAGTTCCTAGATCAACACATTTATTAAAAGTAATAGCTAGATAGGGGGCTACGATGTCTATTATATTACTTAAAAGTTTAATGGAAATGCCCCAGTAATCACCAGTGTTTTTAGACTTAAGAGTGTTTAAGACGTTAATTACATCACTAGGCGTTACATGTTCGAAGCTAAATAAGCGAGTACATTTTGGCACACTACTATTCAAAAGCTTCTCAGCTTTAGACGGGGACGAATTTAAGGAACAAGTCGTAGTTATAGGTATGTTGGCAAAAGACTCATTAAATGCCTCAGCTACGTCAGCTGCCTTACTAACTAATTTGTTATCGACCATAATCTCAAGTTGATTTTCTTGTTTAACCGACTTACGCGTTTCATTGTTGATAATTTTCCAAGTGGTTTTTACTTTATTATTGGAATTTTTAATTGAATCGCTTAAGAATTTTGATGTAGCAATAGCACAAATCTTTTTAAATAGTTTTGAATATTTTTTTACATACTCTAGGAAAGGAGTATCAAACCTGTATTTTTTCAAACCTTATAACTCGTATAGTCTCGCTCTACTTTTATAAATTCCTGGAGTAGCCCATTGGTTGAAGCCAACGGAAGTGCCATTAATGTTAATGGTTTTGGTCTTGAAAATCGACTGGTATTCTTTTGGCACAACATCAAAAAGGGCTCCGTAAATTTCATTAGGATTCTCGTGTTCTACTAACGATGGTGTAATTCTATGAGCTATATTATTTTTAAACTTGTTACAACGCTGTATAAGGCCTGCATTCAAGTTTATACGTTTTTTTTATGTAATGTCATGGGGAAGCTAGCTAATAAACCACAATGGTCGGACGTTAATTCACTTAACACTAATTTATTTTTGGCATCACAATTACTAAACATATTATCAAGACAAGTTGACGAAGATGCCGTGATCCGAGTTGGTTCAAAAAACATGTTAATCAAATTATAAGACCTAAACAGATTGAGAAGTCTAACACTTAATGGAGTAACATCTAAAATATTAAAATTAAAATCTCCACATAAAATACTCTCTTATTACTTGATTTTAACCTATTGAGAGAATCCTCCATTACCGATTCAAAACTAATAAAATCACCAGATGGGGGTCGATAAACGCAGATTACAACGAATTGCTCTAGTTCAACACAAGACAACTCAATAGTGCGCTCGATAGAAAGATTAACTAAATCTAAACGTTGTTTACATTTCAACTTGTTTGAAACAAGAACTAAAGAACCACCGCGAATAGCACTTTTTCTCACAAATGCATTTTGTACGGTAAAATTATCATCATCGATAAACACTACTTCATGTTCCTTCAACCAGTGTTCCGTCAAACATAACACTTGAACATCATAGTTCTCCATAAATAAACTTAACTCTAACTCTTTGCCGGACAGATCCTGCATATTTTGATGCACAACATTCAACATTATGTGCTCACCCGTTGTCGCACCTAATAGTTTAAACTACAAGGCGTATCTAAAGTAGTATTAGTACCACTACTAACTGTAATTGACGGTACACTACATATACCCTTGTCACTTTGTATATTGTATGCTAAAAGATTAGTAATTTGTCTCCTACATCTAGGTGGCAAATACATTGTATAATTTGTCAGTTTGTAATCAGTAATAAATTGATTACAATCAAAATATAAAATAGTGTCACTATAACGGCAAGTCCTATTATAAATTAACATATTTAAATTATAAATGTGCCTATTTTGCTCATCAGACAAATATTGAGAATAAGGCAAGGCACAGAAAATAAATTTACAATTATTACTTTCATTGAGATGTTTCATGATGACTTTCATGATTTTTCTTACATTTAAGCTATCCCCATGTAATAATATAACAGTTGAACTAGGGTTTATTTTTGTCAGTCTGATATTACTAATTAATTGGCTAATACTGGCACCGGGTAAACAATTATTAATAACATAATGTTCCGAACACTGATTAAATATACTACCAAAACCTTGACTAAATTTGTCAGAAAATACGTATGTAGTGTTAATCAAATTATTCATACAATTCTTGTTATTATTAATACCGCTACCTACTGGCTGAGTCACTGTGGGTGTGGGTGTATTAAGTTGAGGCTGGGGTGCCTGGGAGCAGGCACAGCTAAAAGAGAGGTTATTTATCAGAGACTCATACCTCTCTGCATTTGACTTGACCAGGTCTGCCAACTCATTGGCCTCCTGCATGCGTTTACTCAGGTCCTGTTGAGAAGCCTCATATTTACTAAAGATATCCCTTAGAGCATATTCCCTAACAAACAACTCATCCTTAAGTTGCTGAGTATCCGTGTCATACATAATATTACATAAGTCTAATTCACCACACTTCTTTAATTCTTGCATTAAATTAAGATTTTTATGCCTAAGTTTTGTGTTGATTTTGTTAACTTTTCAAAGATTTTAAATGTTTCTGATATTTTCTAATAAGCCTATTAATTTTAATATATTTTTTAATCTTATAATGACTAGTGAACAATTTGGAATAAATTGTGAATAAAGTGGTTGTTAAACAACTAACTTTCCCAACTGAACACTTCACGACGTATTCGCCAGGTCTAAGCGTGGTTACTGGAGTATGTGTGAAGGTCTCCACTTGATCGTCCCTATTAACACTGCAGTTACGTGTAGAGACACACGGGTTAAGAAGATGGATAGCGATAAATCTGATATTTTCAATGTGTGGTTCATTATTGAAACCATATCAAGGCAAAGCCATTAATTGTACAAAAAATTTGTAATCTCTTAAAATTTAAAATCAAATATTATAAATATCATTTCGTTTATTCGTTTTCTTACATATTAAAAACATTTTTAAAAATGTTTACAAAAACATAAAAATATAAAAAATTGTGGCCTATCGGCATCAGGAACAGGCTTGTTTTTTTTTCTCAGCTTTTACGAGATTCTCATCATGAGGGACAGCGATATCAACAATCATTGTACGGCGGTCTTGTCGATCTATCACCACAATATCAGGCTTACTGGCTACAATAGTCCTGTCAGTGATGATAGATTAATCCTAGTACAAGGTGGCGTGACCATTCTCGAGAACTGGGTCGGGCACATACCTGTAGTACGGCAATTCCGATTCCACAAGGCTGTACTGCAAAACAAGTTGCTGGTGGATAACTCTAGCCACAAGATTGTGTATGTGCATGTACTCGCCGCTAGCAAGACAAGTACAACCGGAAACAGTATGTCGGATAGATTCACCGGGACGGTGGCATGTGTGACAGATATCAACCGTACCGTCGGTGCCGGTGGTCATTTCGGTTTCCCCAAAAGGGTCACAGAAACGTAGACAGGATATAGACGCCAAAAAGTTTACATCATGCCCATGGAGGGCCCGGGAAAAGCGTACGTGATGCTCTTTGCTTTGCCATACTTCCTTACGGTCGTTAGTATCTAGTACTGCAGGTTTGTTTCAGTTCTCTTTCGTCAAGGAGAGCGGAGTTAGGCCCTTGTCCACTGCGATCACATCTCGGAGCATCCCCACGTCAGTTTGATGGAAATATTCCCTGAGACTGCAAATCTTGCGGTTGTGGAGGGTTTTAGCGTTTAAGAAACCTCGACCCCGCCCCCCATTGCGGGTTGTGCAGTCTTATCACTGATGACCGTGGGTAATGCTCCGATATGCCGTCAGCAATGTACGGACCTTCCTATCCTGAGCGTCAAGTTCCGTCTGAGTCCATTTGAGTATACCGAAAGAATACATCAAAACCGGCATGACCAACCGTTGAAGGCACGCACCTTGTTTCCGCCTGATAAATAGCTATTTAACACTTTATTCAGACGGTCAAAGAAGCGCTCCCTCAACGATTGTATCATTTCGGCAGCATTGATGCCTAATGCTTCCGACATACCCAAAAACTTGTAGGTTTCGGTTGAGGAGAGGGATCTTAGATGTATAGAAACCGAAAGTTGAATTCATTCGGATGCCATATTCTCACCTCGCTTAACATGCACTGCACATTTGTCCACACCAAATTACATCCTGATGGCGCTACTGAAAGTTTATGTTACCTTCAGTAGCTCCATCAGTCGCAATTTGTTGGGGTCAAAGTCATCCATGTACAGGAGGTGAGATATCACTTGACCACCTCTTCTCAACCGATAGCCTAGACCTGAATCCTCAAGTAGTGTGCTTAGAGGATTCAAGGCAAAAGCAAAACCAAAGCGGACTCAAACTATCGCCCTGAAATATTCCGCGCTCAATCCTGATCGGTTCCAACAGATCCGGAGGATCGATGATCCTGGATAGAGAAGGACGGTCCTCCACTGCCCCATACATGACATCAAAAAGGTGCGTAGATTTGCGTCTATTTTGTACAACTCCAGCACCCTAATGAGCCATGTATGTGGCACCAAGTCATAGGCCTTCTTATAATCTATCCAACATGTCGACAAATCCTTCCGGGATCTACGAACCTGTTAGCTTATGGCCATGTCTATAAGGAGCAGCTCCTTAGTATCGTAGGACCCATTCTTACATACATACTGAGACACAGACATAAATCAATTACTTTGAATATGGTGTGCAATTTTTGCTCTAAGAATCTGAGTATGTAAGAACTTTATAGACGTCACAAACATGTAATTGGTCTTTAGTTTTAGGTGCCGCAGTACTACCCAATTTATGGAGCAGGTGGGTAACTCCTGTCGTAAATGACTGGAATTGCGTGGCTAAGCAGGCGTGTGACCTTTGTAGCCATTTAATACAGAAGTTCTGCAGTCCGTCCGGTCCTTGAGATTTCCGTTAGTTAGTTAGGCAACGGACGGACTGCACGGGCCACATCCAGAGGACTAATGTTAATAGCCTCCATGTCTGGTATTGAATCACACGCCTGCTTAACAACACTCATCCAATCACTCTCACTGTGACTGATGGGCACCGACCAAATGCTTCGGCAAAAAGCACTCATGGCATCACTATCCGGTGGCCGCGCGTCGGTCACGCCTTGAGTGGGAATGGGCTACTCCCAAGCTCTGTATACCCACCTTTCATCATACTGGAACATGCGACTCTGAGTGATCGATCCTCTCTTCGCGCATACCGATGGATACGGTTTGCCCATGCATAAACATTCTGCTTCAGGAAGTCGATGCGCTCTGTGACACGGAATACATATTATCGAGGTCTAATATTAGTTCCGGAGAACGCGCGTGTATTGCCCTCCATGGAGCAGGTGAGTTTCCCGATGAGTGACCTGACCTCATTATTACGACGCTCAATCCGGCATTGCCAGGCTGGGGCGGTGAGTTTCGGTCGTGCAGCTCGTAGCTAGCAGTAGTGTTGGGAAACTTGACACGAGCTGTACGACATGCCGCAAAAGCCGTACAATACAAGATTGAGTGTGTATCGCAAAGGCCTGCGCTACTTTCAATGAAATTTGGTAACAGTGCATCCAGGGCATACACCAATCATCACCGGTACTCGCCGGTACCGGTTAAAATCACCTGACCTTAGACCACGACTACCACGTTTGCCCATAAAAAAACAGAGGATTGGTGCATGCCCTGGATGCGCATGCGCAATAATTCTTCATTGCACAGGTTATATGCAGATATAGCCCTGGCGTACTCCTCCTCATGATGCTGGTCTTCCCGCAGTGGGATCTCGGCAAGCGCATGTACAACATTCTGGGATGGGAAAGGGTTTCCGAGCGCAGCCGATCAAGTGTAGCGTCATTCAATCTATGATTTTGTTGAATGACGCGCATCTGATCCGACAATTTTTGGGCCCAGACGTTGACGGCTGGTTCAAGCACTTGAAATAGAGAGAGCATCCGACCTCGGTACGCTGTAAGCTTAATTACTCCCTCTGTAGCCACATAATATGCGCGCATCAAATTTCCATTTATGGACTAGATCCATCGAATGCGCGACACATTTCCACCGGCAGCGGGGACGTTGTTCGAGGTCTGTTGGCCTCGAGGTCCCAAGACCGCTGGTGGCAGTCCCATTCCACGCCGTCGCGGTGCTGGTGGTGACAACGGTGGGAAGAAAAAGTCGTCGTTCGAGCTCGACGTAACTGCAGCGACCGATGACACGGCGCTCACGATTGAGTTACGGCTGCGAAGCGGAGCTGAGTGATAAGTTCGAAGATGGTGGGTGTGCCTGTTGTCGTGTTCTGGCTCTGGTCTGCATAATTTACTCACATTTAAATAGACAACTTTTAGTATACATATGTTTATTGTCAATTTTTGCATGTTTTTCATTTTAACTTTTATCTGGTATTATAGTAGGGTTTTATTTTTAACAGATTAAAGTGAATTTGTATTTATAAAAAAAAAAAATTGAGAGTAAATTTTTGTAGTAGTGACGTTGACAGACGCCATAGAAAAAATACATGTATTATTAAATAAATTTAAATAGTATTATTAATAAATATATTTGGACATATTATTATTACTATTATAATTTTATTTAATTTTTTACACTGCTTAAGTCCATTCACAATTATTTTACCTCTGGGACATAGAATATTTTTATCCCGGTAGTACGAACCTGTGGGATTATTTTCGAACTCCACGCGGCCAAAACTAATGTAAAAGCTACTTCACCATAATCAAAGCAGTAAGTCGTCAATATAAATAATAATAATCAAAGCAGTAAGTCGTCAATATAAATAATAATACTTTAATATAGTGTCTGAAAATAATGACACACACTGACAGTTCTTTAACGTAGTTTATGTGCTGATCGCGTTCAGTTTCATTGATGAAGTTCGCCCTAAGATAACAAAACAGGAGTTTCATAGTTTTCTTGTCCCAATTTAAGGTCAAGTCTCATTTATTGCAACAATTGACATTTCCAAGATAAATAGCGACCCACAAACCTTTATTGGCCATCCTTCCTGGCAGTATGTCACGTCTAATTGACAGGTGCAAGCGACCACAGTGCCGGCCAGCCAATCACACGCGGGTGGCGACATCAAAGCGATTAACTGCCGCTTGTGTTACTACCTCCTTTGATAAATGCGAGTGTTTTTTTAAAGATGGCGACATTAATTTTGTATTTATTGATAGGTATTTTGATTGTGTATGGTGGATAGTAACCATCATCTCTATATGAAAAGAGATTTGGCTTGGTTTACAGTCAGACATTACGAAAGTGTGATTTTTTAAGTAAATGCTTATTTTTAATTACCGTCAAATGTTTAGTTCAGTCAACAGCACAGCAGTGGTATTTCTTGCAGTACGAAAATCACCCTTACTGCTACAACTTAAAGGTCTAAGAGTCATCGTAAAATTGTAACCCGTTTTGTGCGGTTGACTGTACCTACCCGCTTTTAGTACAGTCGTCATGGTAGAGCGTGCACTTTACTTAAGTGAAAGTATCTTACCAAGTCTCAATTATATTTATTTAAGCGGTTTTAATTAATTCCTTTATTAAGACTATAACATAGAATTCATATTTCGTTTAGCACACAAATTATTCTATACAATTTTTATAAAAAATTAAAATAATAAATGTACTACGTAAGTAACAACTAATACATGCCTAATTAATGAATGAAATTAAATATACCAAATTAATATTAACAAAATTATATCCTAACTTAACTGAAACTATACACAATGTTAAATATGTCAAAAAATACATCCGCATCGCTGTCGACTGGTAATGTCCCCAAGAGACTGGCGGTATTACCACGTTATATGGTAATGTTTAGCCTCTGGCCAAGGTAAACAGGCCCTAGGGTCACGCGAAGTGATAACCAGCCGTTTCGAAATTTCCTCAAACAGACCATGAGCACTCCGACCTCATGGCCAGAGGGTTTCAACCCCAAACGGTTCGAAAATATAATTACCAATTATACTTACGCCACTTAAGGATTTCCGCAGCCGGAAGGAAGATAGGATGGTGCAACAGTATCGACACGCTTTATTAATATATTATCATATCTTAGACACTTTTGGTGAATCTTATTGTGTAAATATTCGAAATTAAAGTTTATTTTGGTGTCTGCCTGTGTGACAGGGTTGTTATTCTAAAGTTTGCTACGAATTTTAAAGTGGTTTACAACAACATTTCGAGAATTTATTACGGTAGATTTATAAGAAAGGAAGAAGAAGAAATCTTGATGTCTTAACAACTGGTAAAAACCGTGTGAAGCATTTGCGGGTCTCCAGTACTGTATAGAATAGAAAGTACCACGAACTCTGCTAACCCTGTAAACGCATATATATAGTTGTACATGTACAGGAAAGGTAAACAAACGCACGTCGAAACAAATAAAATGCTTGAAATAATTCTCTCAGTTATCTCCACAAGTTAGCGCAATTATTAAACTTTGTCAGTTCTGTTATCGGCAGAGTGAACCGCGCGTTTCCATTGTTATACGAGAAAACGTTTACAACATACCTATTTAAGGCCGGTATTCCCAGAGGACGTTCTCAGAGGTGTACAGGGAGCTCAATCATCACATCATCATGTTCATCATTTCAGCCGGAAGACGTCCACTGCTGGACATAGGCCTCCCCCAAGCATCGCCACTTCGACCGGTTCTGTGCTTCTCGCATCCAGCGGATTCCTGCCGCCTTCACAAGGTCAACGGTCCACCATGTGGGAGGCCTTCCAACGCTACGTTTGCCGGTTCGCGGTCGCCACTCCTGAACCTTTCGGCCCCATCGGCCACCTGTTCTGTGAGCACTGTTTGGCAATTATTTTGGTTATGTCGGGCTGTTGTTGTCAATCATATATTTATTTATTTATTAACACTTTATGCACAAGTAAAAAATACTGTACAAAGGCGGACTAAATGCCTGAGGCATTTTTTACAAGTCAACCTTAGGGTGATGCAGAGACAATACATGGCAGGTGCAACAAAAGGGATAGATAACTCGAAAAATAATAAAATAGTAAAACATATATACTTAAATACATACATATTAACAGATTAAACTTTGTCAGGAGAAATAACGATAGGTAGAGGAGAAAACAAATCCAGCAAATCAGCGCTGAGATGATTTTATAAACGTCTCACGAATATGTTCACGAGCCTTCAATTTAAAAGATATCCGACTGGTAGCCATCCTGATGTTCAGAGGGAGCGCATTCCAAAGAAATACCGCTTGGACAAGGAAAGAAGAGTGAATAAAACCAGACCGGTGAGAAGGACATCGTAGAAGACGATTGTTGGTGGAACGAAGATTTTTACTATGGGCTGAGCATAAGTATTGAACATGGGGGGTCAGGTAAGAAGGAGAGGTAGATTTGTCGAGTATAGAATACAACATAGACAGAGCCCTCAACTCTCTACGGTGACGTATGGGTAACCATTTTAAAAGCAATCGGTGCGCAGACACATGATCATACTTACGTAGTTGAAGACAAATCGAATGCAGTTATTTAGAAGGCGTTTAAGTTTATTGAGGAGATCTGCATTCAGGTCATAGTAACACACATCACCACAGTCTATTATGGGAAAGATTAGGGACTGTACAAGCATAGTCTTTATGTGTGATGGGAGGAGGTTTTTCAAACGATAGAGTGACCGCAACGTTCCGGAGATTTTTTTACTTACAATCGTGACCTATATATAGTCATAATCATTTATTTGCAAAAGGTATTGGTACAGTGTTAGTCTTAAAGTTAGTAATTAAGTTTCCTAGTAAATAATCAGACATTTGACATGCATAACATTACAATATATTTAAAAAGTATAACAATACTCTAGAGTATTGTTATACAAGGTGTCGTTTTGCATCCTCGTCATTTGAAACCCCTTGAAGTTTCAAGGAGGTTACTATGCTAATGATTCTTGACACGAATCAATAATAAAATAAGTAGTTGGTTTTTTGTTTTTCTAGTTTTCGGAAATCGACTTTTGTTGAACGCGCATGTTAAAAAGTGGTCCGTGTGATACCGCACTGTAATTGCCCTCTCATGCGACATGGTTGTGCGACATTGCCTACCGCATACGCAGCGGGGCGATTCTGTTTTTTTGAAAGTGGTTTATTCTGAAAAACTGACAAACTTGAATAACTAAAAAAACAAGAATGTATTAATTATTGAGCAAGTATCGTCATTTTATTTGACTATTTATGTCTTTCATAACAGCCTCCTGAAATTTAACGAGAATGCATAACGACACGTTGTATATTAAAAAAATATAACAATACTCTAGAGTATTGTTATATATGATTGCCGCTTGCTGGGCAAACTGTGGGCCGAAATAACACAGAACTGGTGCCCTGAAACAGTGAGGCGTGGGCGCCCCAGACCACGTAGGAGATGGTGGGACGACCTGGACAGTTTCCGTGAAAACTGGAAGGAGGACGCGCGGGCTCGCGGAAGGTGGAAGGAGTGGAGGGAGGCCTTTGAACAGGAGTGGGACAGTGTAGGCTAGTGAAAAAAAAGGTTAATGTCCAATGGCATGCTTTAAATGCTAGTTTCTGTTATTCATTAATTTTACAATACATTCAATATTATTTAGCGTCACATGAATATAAAACTTACTTATATCATACCACCAATTTCCTTCTTCTTCGTGTCGCACGACAGTATTTCAAACTTAGTTTGCCCCAAAACTTCTACAGCGTCGTCGGCGGCAGCGCAGAAGTCACTTTTCACCAGTAATTTTGAAGTGGCATTCGTATTTACGAGGTGCGTCTATTAGCCTACTGATTATTACAGGTTCGTGCAAGAGCTTACCCAATTTTTTTAAACATTTTTCAATAGTGTCCCGAATCTTACGATTTCTTAAAAAAAAAATGCTTTTTGTGGTAGAGCAGTGCCATAACGATTTGAAGCCTGTGTCTTAAGACATCTTTTCCCCATATCTCTCAAGGTTATGATAAAACAATAAAAAGAAACATTACCATTTGAAGAAAGAAGAAAGAAAATAAATAACTACAAACGCTCCCGTCTTTGTTTTCCGGCTCTGCTCCGCCAGTAAGCACGTCTCATCTCGTCTGTTTCCTTAGCATCAAATACAGCCGAGCCCGTTCCGTAATATTTTTAACCATACCTAATCTGACATGTGACAGACATGTCTGCTCTATTCGTGGGACTGGACCAGCATGCGTTGCATTTCCACTTCTATCTCAACTCTACGAAGAGAAGAACGCTACAAAAAATACACTCAACAAGTCAGGTAATAAACGTGAACAAAAATTTATTAATTCACAACAAAAAAAAAACAATTTCCATTATGTATCTAAATGCTAATATCAAAGAATATCAAATGGCAAATTTAAATGACTCATTCTTTTCGTGAATTTTGACATCGCGCCGTAGAATTTTTTCTACAATCAGACATTTTGTCTTTCGTTTCTAAAGTGGCCATGCTTCCGCATGCTGACATGTCTGTTGTTCAGCTTGTTAAAACACATTTTTACTCTTGAAATCTTGAACTTTTATAACTCTAAAACGTTTTATACGTATTTTCAATTAAATGTCCCGAGTTTGTCTCATTTCAGAGCCAAGAAGCTCCAGATCTTTATCTGGAGAATTCTTCGATCTTTTCAGAAAATAACTTTTATAATTAGGGAGTTAACCAGGAAATATTATTATGTCTAGCGAAGCTGACTACTAACTCAGTGAGTGCCAAAAGTACAGTCACAAGCGTAAATGCTTCACAATTACGCAAGATTTAAAATTCTATAGTTTGTGCATACCCCATGGGAAGTTTATATGTAAATATGTCATGATGGCCAAGAGGTTAAGGGCGCCTGGGGTTCTAGACATGAGGATTTGGGTTCCAAACCAAGAAGTCACTCTCTAAGTCCTACTAAGTCCAGTAACTAACAATCGAGCGCGTCCGAAAGTAAAAAACGTATAAGAAAATACATCTATCTGAAGTAAGGATAACTGTTAAATCGTTTTGTGATACATTCTTAAATCCACGTAATCATAATATTTCCGTAAGCCTACGTTCGCACGGACAAACAAATATCGCGGCGGGATTTTATTACTGGATTTTTAACTCTCGGTGTTAAGCCGAGCTTTGAGAATCTTACAGAGTCCATCTCAGAGCGTCGAAAAAACACACAATTGCATTTTCAACTCTTAGCGCTGAGTAAAACGTGTGTGTGCGTCAGAGTGTAAAATGAGTGAGCAATAAAATCTGGGCTAAGTGATACGGAGTAGAAAACGCCCGAACTTCGCCCGAAACTCCGGATTCCGTACTTAGGTAGTAGACCCCTAGATAGTAAATACCAATGTGTTTTTTTTTCTAATAAACTTCAATGATGTATGTCTTTTCTAAGTTTATCATCACATCACTGACATTAATAGTGAAAGGTCTTGATTATAATTAAATGTAACACTTAAATCGCAATTCCACGATTAAAATTCGTGCCTTCTCTTCGTAAGAAGAGGCTTTTGTCCTGCAGATGGGACATTAACATGCGAACGACGAACATGTCTGTAATAATTCCAATTCCAAAAAAAAAAAAAACGTACCGCCTCAAACAACGGAAACACTAAAAATTTACATATTATCATAGTTTTTAGACATTTTGTCCCTCCGTATCTCTTTATAGTGCTGTCGAACAAACGCCGGTTATTTGCAGTAACAAGATAGCCTCCCTCCCTCCCTGCCCACACCCGAGAGGGTACGGTAGGATTTACTGCTTCTTCATGCAGGGAGGAAATTGATTCGCGACTTATTTGCTGAATTCATATCACATCGGGAAAGATGTATGGTGTTTGTTTTTTTTTTTGTTTGCCTTTGTTTTCGGTCAGTTTTTGGGTTCGGGGACTTTGGGTGTTGTTGATTTGTGATTCTTAGAAGAGTTTGTTAATATATTATATTATACTATAACTCAGCACTGCTGAGTTATAGCAGTGCTAGCAGGCTCACGCCTATTTAGAAGATCTAAAGAAACAATAAACGGAGTGTTTTTTCCATAGCATAGCATTATTATTTCATTTTGAAAACAAACCAGGTACATTTACATTAATTTTATTCAAATAATATTTAAAACGTGTTTTCCATGTTAAACTTACTAAGGCATATTAAGTTTAAATTTGTCACTTATTTCTAACAGCAGGAAATAAACAACACCATCAATCAACTGTATATTTAGATACCTAAATAAATAGTTGATTGTTGATACTAAATATTTAAATTAGCTCTACTTTTCGTCACAGCGACAACTACCAAGATGAAAATACATGCGTAAATAATTGAAATCTAATAAGTTATCGTATATTTTGTAATCACGGGTGCAATTGATAGGTATGTAAAAACATTAAGGTGTTAAAAGACTTGTTAGGTGAATGTAACTTAATCAAATCCTGACTAACATTGTTCTGACACGCAACGCAGGTACGCAACTGCACTACACTTTACTGCAACGCACGTTTTTGTAACAGACGTTAATGCAATGGACGGTTACTTAACTGTAACATTTACGACCGAACAAAATAACATATCTCTTTCCTATTTTGGCGTACTGGAGATAGAAAAACCTATCGATCTCTGGTTTTAACGTCCCAATAAAGCCAAAGTATGCAGTCCTTAAACGTGTTGACAGCTATTTGTTTGACAGGGACATTATACATAAAATTAAATGTACTGTCTATCATCAGTAGCGATCTGTCTTAGTTATTATGTTTGGCCGTAAGTAGGTGTTCATACGATACTGTAGTTACTTATGTAGTAAGAGGCATGTAAGTTCGTGCCTTTGTGTAATCAATTAGGCCGAAGACACAGGAGCTTCGCTTGGCTCTGTCCTGTTTTTTGATTACTAAGGCGTGCCACGCTTTGAGGCACGCTGCACGACTAAATTGTCACTTGTTCGGTCAACGCTTCTTACTAAGTGTTGCGCCAACTGAAGCTTCTCGCTGTATGTCTTCGGTCTTAGTGAGTCTCCAAATGATCAGGCGCGAGTCAACAAGATGGTTGACGCATACATAGGCAGACACCTAGCACATGACATCTAGTACCTAGTTCAGCGAATCACACTGCGCAGTTTGAGCTACACTACCTAGTAACCTAGTGAAACCACACAGTAAGGAACTTCACTTGGTGCAAACCAGGCGTAGCAAATCTCCTTGTTACATTTTTAAAAGAATCTCGCCTTCGAGTCTGCCGTGGACATTCTCGTCTCTCAAAAGTCGGGAAACTCGAACCTCGTGTGAACTACGGCTTTATTCATTGCAGCAAAGCATGTGGTAGCCCCCTAACCGCGACGAAACACTGACGTTTAGCAGAAGTGCGCGTGCGCCGATTGATGCTACGGACATTATTTTTAATGTAAATAAATAATTAAAATAAGCCGTTATGGCATATGATACGTTAGGCATGCTCTCTTGCTTTTCCATTAAAATAAATGGATTTTCCAGGGTAGGTTAAGGCTTAATCACTATGGAGACGTTTGATCTGTAGCAAGTCAAGTAATTATGTTCTTCTTCAATGATCACTAGCCAACTACGCAGGAGATATTATTTGTGCACAGTGCGTGCGTAAACACAGGTGCACTCTCTCTTCCTGTACCAACTCTCATAGTCTAAGTGTAAGGCAGAGTTGCACCTGTAGTACACCCAAATTGCGCCTGTTATGTTTAAGTCCCATGTAATAGGAAGCGAGTCTAATACCATCAACCGGGCACAAATCCAGACTTTGGGCTGCTTTTTGCTGCTTTTGATTCTGATTCTGACTGAGTAATACCTGATGCGAACACCCAATAACACTGACCGACCCTGGAGTCAAACCCAGAACGTCATGCTTAGCAGAAACGCTTGCAACCACACCTGACAAACGTGGCAGTCTTTTCAAGAGTATATACCAACACTCATTTGATTAAAAAAAATACGCTAAAACTTGGGACACTCAGAAAGTTTTGCGAAAATAAAAATAAATGTTCTATAAGTATTTTTTTTTATCTTCGAATGTACTCTCCACCATCCTCTATACAAAGTTTCATGCGTCTGAACCAGTTTTCGAAACACTTTTTGCAGTCCACCTTAGACACTTTCGTTACAGCCTGTTCGAACGCTGACAGCGCATCTTCTGGCGACAAAAATTGTATCCCTTTGAGCGGTTTTTTTTTTCAGCAGTAAAAAGAAGTCACACGGTGCTAGGTCAGGGCTGTAAGGAGGGTGACCCAGGAGTTTGACCGGCGTGCTGTCCAGGATGTCCCTCGAGCGCGATGTGTGGAGCTGTAGCCTGCGGAGCCCTATGTTTGGTCGCTTGTTGCTCACAACAGAGAAAACTTCGTTGATGCTTCTTCGGTTCCGTAAAGAAATTGACACCAAGTGGCCAGTCAAATTGAAAAAACTCGCGATCAAAATCTTCCCCCCGCTTCTAGATCGCTTCACTTTGATAGGCGTTAATTCGTTTTGAAACACCCAAACCGTCGACTGGCGTTTCCTTTCTGGATAGTATTGATAAATCCAGGACTGTAATGATGTCATAAACATGCCAAGATTAGCCTGCTTCAAATTTGTTTATCATATCACGGCACCATTCCACCCTGGCCTGTTTCTGAGCATCGGTGAGGTTGTGCGGCACCCTGCGTGAAACTATCATTAGTGACTCTACTAACGTAACTATATTTCGTGAAGGCTTCCCGATCCAACCTGCAGTATGTGCTGTATCTTTTGATATGTAACTCGCCTGTTATACCAACTATACACGGTTGGATTAGAAGGGCTTACATGGTTCCCGGCGCAGATCCATTTTTTTATTAGACACGATAATTTAAATTAGCTCGCAAACAATGTGGACGGAAATTTCGCAATTGGAATGTACCTGTTTTTACATAGCATAAGCATATGCATAATCAGCCTACAACGTTCCCACTGCCGGGACACAGGCCTTCTCTCTATAAGAGGGAGTGAGCCGTTATCCACCACGCGGGCTCAGTGCGGATTAGTAGATGTCACCTGTCTTCGAATTTTTAGTTCTAGGACATGACAATCATATTTTCAAAATAGACTAACTGGCTAGTCTCTCATACATAAAAACTTTTTGTTCGTGATAATACATTGTGAGTGGCCTGGTATGAAACACACACATTAATTTCAAAGTATGCACATTAAGATCATGAACGAATGAATCAAAGGCTAGCTTTAAACCGCAATATTTTTAAGGGTGTTAGGCTATCTCAAACTCAAACTCAAACTCAAATCATTTATTTCAATTACAGGCACTTTTGAATTGTCAAGGAGTCGGTCAGTCAGAAATATGAAGCTAGATGCCCATTCCAAAGCGCAGTAGGTACCTATGGAGAAGAATGAGCAAGAAACTCCATGGACACTCTTTAATAATAATGAAAATGGCCTTTAAGATGCGCATTTCGCACACTGAGCAATCTGCCCCGCTACCTCTTTGCTGATGATTTTAATTATGCTTATGGTCCTCCAGAGCGTATGTTGGCCATGTCGGCCAATCTCGACGGCGACTAGAGTTCGGCGCGGGAGATATATATTAAAGTGCACAAGTGTGTGCGCAGACACAGGTTGTGCTATTTTGTTACACCAAAATCACATCTTTTATTCTATTTATCTATTTAACATTTAGGGAGCTGCTGTGCACAGCAATTCTTTATGAAAACTGCAAGACACTCATTTATTTAACTGATAATTGTTGTACTGCTGAAAAACAAACCTTTAGTTACCTCTGTCTAATTTCCACATCCAATTATCTAACTTCATGTGATCTCTTATTGTTTTCCTTAGAATTAATGTTTAGTGTTTTTATCTTACATTGTCACCTGTCAGTTTATTCTTTTCCTATGCTATAGGGCTAAGAGGCCAGCTATTTATTGTAAAGCTATTGTAAAACTAGCGTAAAGCCAAGTTCTCACTGTAAGCCATATTTATTTTTGCTGGCCGATAACCAAATATGAAGTATTTGGATTTATGAAGAGAAGCGGCCGACGCACAGTATTTCACCTAGAACATGCTAGGTGGACAAAATTCAAGTTTTCATTTCCAGGAAAATGTTAATTGCATAACACAAACAACACCCCCAAACTCCAAATTCCGAGAAAAAGTTGTTTTTCAAATGCTTAACTGATGAGTCATAGAGTTCAGAAGTCAGTTTAATGCAAGCGTTCCAGTCAATCAGTTGCAATTTAGCGACACTTTTGTGCACATCTCATAGTAGTTTATAATGATATTGTGAACATTTTTTGTGATGGATATTAATACTGAGGGTATGCACTATTATTTAATATATTATTTTTATCAGAATCTATCAAAATGATTTTTTAGCATTTTTTTAACTTAATGCATAAATTTATGCGTAATTTTTTTCATAAACAAAACTTTGAACGTTCAGGAAATACATTGATTCGCCTCTATTCGGGCTAGTTTTTAGATATATTGTAGGTATAACTGTGTAGTTTGTAAAAACACACATATTGTTCAGCACACTTCAGTACAACATATTTTTTTTCAGAACACGTTTACTCTATTTCAAGGGTAGCATTTTTTGAAGAGTGGTTGAAACACACGAAGAATGATAAAAGATCGCGTATTTATGACTATTTTTCTTCAAAATTTCACTTTGGTGACATTACTGAAAGCAGCCAAAGAGAAATAAAGTTGAAAATATCCAACTTTTCTACTAAGATTGAAGCCAAATGGTTGGCTTCGGGAAAATCGAAGGAGCGTTTTTTAATTAGAAATAAGACTTGGCTGGATGAAGGAGACATACAGTTTACTGTGACTTCTTTAGCCCCACAACCTTCAACATCGAGTGAGGGTGTGACATCTGCAGGAAGACCTCGCAAAGATTTCGAGGAATCGTCGTTTAAGACGAAGAAACGTCGAGTCGTGGATCTCGTAGAATCTCGAACTGCCAGTGAATTAGTGACTGCTGCCGAAATTGCTATGCGTTCAGCAGGGCAAAGAAAAGTTGCCCATGTGATTAGAGACATTAGTGAAAGGCCAGATAATATTATTAAGTCAAAAGAAAATACCAAATCCGTTAATCCTAGGCAGTTAAGTAGTGACGAAGCCTTAGCATACTATATAGATTCTAAGTCAACAACACATGCTTACAAACAAACTAGGAAGTGGTCCATAATGGCAGGACATAATGTGTTTCCGTCATATTTTAGTGTAGTAAAATCTAAAAAGGCCTGTTACCCTGCAGAGGATCACATTTCTGTTACAGAAAATCGTGCTGAAATAAATCTAGTAATAGCACAGAATGAAGTTATCAGTAGTGTCCTTCCAACAAGTCCAACGTTTACACTTGTTAGTAAATGGGGATGTGATGGAAGTTCTGGGCACAGCACATACAAACAGAAATTTGAGAACACTGAAGATACGGACGAATTTCTTTTAGTATTTTCTTTCGTTCCCCTTAAGTTATATGATGGGTCTAAAATTATTTGGCAAAATCCTCGGCCTTCATCAACTATGTATTGTCGCCCCATCAAATTTATATTTGCTAAGGAAACGAGTGACTTCACGTTAGCGGAGACAAATAGATTGTTGGAAGAAATTAATGCTCTTCTTCCAACATTTATCAACTTTGGTGATTCTCAAATCTCTGTGAAACACGAACTTCTTCAGACAATGATAGACGGAAAGGTATGTAACGCCTTAACGGAAACTCGTTCATCTCAAAAGTGTTTCATCTGTGGTGCCACCCCCAAGACGATGAACGATGACCCCGCGAAGTTTAAAAGCAATCAGGAACATTTTGGCTTTGGTTTATCTACACTTCATGCTTGGATTCGTTGCTTTGAATGCCTTTTACATATCAGCTATAAGTTGAATATTAAGAAATGGCAGGCTAGAAGCGACGAAGACAAAGCTGATATCAAGATTCGTTCCGAAGAAATCAAGTTGATATTCAAGAACGAGATGGGACTCATTGTAGATAAACCAAAGCCAGGATTTGGTTCTTCCAATGATGGAAACACAGCCCGTCGCTTTTTTAAGAATGCTGAGATGAGCGCTCAAATCACAGGATTGGATGTTACTATTATCAAACAATTCGATGTTATTTTGAGGACATTGTCTTCTGGGTTCGAGATAACTTAGTTGAATTTAATAAATTTTGTCTCGAAACTAGAAGACATTACCTTAGTCTCTATTCGTGGTACTATATGCCTGCTACTGTACATAAAATATTAGTACACAGTTCTGAGGTCATCAAAGCGGCATTGCTTCCAATTGGGCAACTTTCCGAAGAGGCTCAAGAAGCACGTAACAAAGATTGCCGCAGTTTTAGGCAGTACAACACCCGCAAGTGCTCACGTGTTGCCACGAATAGAGACTTGCTGTCCATGTTAATAATAACATCTGACCCTTTGATCAATGGCCTTCGTGAGATTCCCCGAAAGAAGCCGGAAAAAATATGTGCAGAAGTATTAAAGTTAATCGTAAGCCCGACCATAGTAGCATCAAGACCGGAAACGTCATCATATTGTCGCACATTACCACAAAATGATGACGATTCACCAGAAGATTTTGATGATGATTCTGATGATTAGGTTTAGGTTAAGTTAGTTTGTACAGTAGGTATTTATTTATTTAATGCATTTTTGTTGTTTGTTTATTATTTTTAAATATTTTTTTCTGTTTTTACATATTTTTTTTGTTTTTTATTACAAAATCATACCAAAAACTATTAATAATGCCTCAACATGACTACTCATATATAAAAGCATCGTTAAATATCATAAAATAATATTGTCCACCTAGCATGTTCTACGCGGTACACTGTGCGGCGCGAGCTGCTTCGCGTGATCTTATCGAATTTATTCCTACTATTTGTATTTAATATTCTAAAACTATATTAACCAGGACCACGTTTGGACAGCCAGCTGAAACTTTCGTTACAGTTTGGCACCCTTCTTTCTAGAACCTCACACCTTCTATAATACACACTATCTCGTGCCCTCTATAGATAGGCGAAAACGTTAAAGTTTAGCAAAAATATTATTTTAATATTACTACACCCTCATGTTATACCATCTCTTCCTAAACACTCCTCGAAATGTAACATAAAAATTTCGTTTTTAAACCCTCCTCAAAAAATCAATCTTAATCTCATGAAAAATTTTACTCGTAAGCCCTTTTTTTTTTTTTTTTTTTTTGGGTGGGAAATCATCAAATGACTTATCCCGCTCTGGGTGGAGCGGGAGGGCGTGTCAGACTTTTACTGACTAAAACCCACCCGTGTTCCTTCAGTTGCCTGTGCCAGGGCCACGGTTTTCTCTGCGGAATAACCCGCGACCCTGAGGCGTCGGCCCTATCGGACCCCGTCATTTTGTGCTGACATCTCTTTGAGGCGCGCGTGGAACACAACGCGCCGTCGACCCGGGCCTGGTCCTTAACGGACGGCGAGCTACCCATGGCTCGCCGTCCGCAAGCCCGCGCCTACGGTGGCCGGGAATCTGCTTGCGATTCCCGACGCCCAGGGCGTCTCCTGCGGCGGCTAGGGGCGTGAGGGCGCAAGGCTCTCTCCCTCACGCGCTCCGCCTCCTCCTTTGCGAGCATTACTGCTTCGCAGAAGGAGGTGACGGCTTTACATTCCCTCTCGCTCCGTACCTGGACCAGGGCCGGACGCGAGAGATCGCCGCCGCCAATCGCCTCCGCGAGGACACTGCGGTGCTCCGCCCAAGCTGGGCATACCTCCACCGTATGCTCCACCGTGTCCTCCGGGCGATCCACACAATGGTGACACCCGGGCGTTTCCTCCCGCCTTATACGAAACAGGAACCTCCCGAAACAACCGTGTCCGGTGAGGACCTGTGTCAGGCGGAAGGTGAGGACGCCGTGGCGCCTCTCCAACCACTCCTCAAAGAGGGGACTTACCGCCGCTATTGTGGCGTGCCCAGCACTGGGTTGCGACAATCGCACCCTCCATGTCGCCATGAGATCCCGCCGGAGCTCTGTCCGCTGTACCGTGATTTGTCGCGGCAGCGGAGTTACACCCCGGCGTTTTGCCTCCTCGCGCCACTCCCATACGTGCGCGAGGGCTTTTGCCTCCAGATCCCATGGCGGCAATCCGGCAAGGAGGCTCGCCGCCTCGCATGAGACTGTGCGGTATCCCCGGACCAGCCGGATGGCCATGACCCTTTGGGACGCGTTCAACCTGCGGGCCGGTCGGCGCCTCAAAGAACGCGCCCACACCGTTGCCCCGTAAAGGGCCATGGACCGCACAACTCCCGCGTAGAGCCTCCGGCAGGAGGCGTTTGGACCCCCTAGATTGGGCAGGAGCCGCCTCAAGGCAGCCCCAGCCCGCTCCAGTCTGGGAGCCAAACGTCGGAAGTGCTCCACGAAGTTCCACCGGCTGTCGAGGACGAGTCCCAGGTACTTCATCGTCGACTCGACACCGATGTGAACCCCTCCCGCCGTTATCTGGGAACCCGACAGTGGCGCGTTCCGAGGACCATGAAAACACATGGCCTCGGACTTGTGCAGGGCCACTTCGAGTCCCAACTGCCGGATCCTATCGACGATTGTCGCAACCCCGAGTGTCGCTTGTTCGGCCGCCTCCTGGTGCGACCTCCCCTGTGCCAGGACCAGCGTGTCGTCAGCGTAGCACACCACGCTGACGCCATTCGGGAGGTCCGCGCGCAGCACCCAGTCGTAACCGATATCCCACAGAAGCGGCCCCAGGACCGATCCCTGTGGGACACCGCACGACATCTCTCGCCGGTTCCACTCTCCCCGGTGACCGGGGTAGATGACGGCCCTGTCCGTCAAATAGGCCTCGACCACGCGACAGAGGTAGGTCGGCATCCGGTGATACCGCAATGCCTCCCTGATGCAACTCCAGGGCAGGGTGTTGAAGGCATTGGGGATGTCTAGAGACACCGCCAAGACGACCCCTCCCCGGGCAACAGCATCCCCCGTCGTGAGGGCTCGCACGCACATGATGGCGTCCACCGTAGAGCGCCCCCTGCGGAAGCCAAACTGGCTCTCCGCCAAATCCGGCCCCACCCGCACCAGCCGCCCGACGAGGCGGTTTGCAATAACTCTTTCAAAGAGCTTGCCCACCTCGTCGAGCAGCACGATGGGCCGGTAAGCGGACGGAGAGTCCGCAGGGCGCCCCGGCTTCTTAATGAGGACCAGTTTCCCCGTCTTCCAGCGAAGTGGGAACTGGCCCTCCTCCAAGCATGCGCTTAGGAGCCCCATAAGTCGAGGCCCGAGAGCCTCCATGGCCAGAACCCAGGCTCTTCCAGGTAAGCCGTCGGGTCCTGGGGCGGTATTTTTGGCACTAAGCCTATGTACCGCCACTCTCAGCTCTACCTCGGTCACCTCCGAAGCATCGTCGTCGTCGTGGGCAGTGTGGTCCGCATCCGGCACCGCAGTAGGCGGAGTCATGGGCGGGGGAGTATGCTCGCCCCGCGAAGGGAACAAAGTGCTCACCACCTCCTCCATGAGCTGGGGCCGGAGACTCTGCGTCAGTGGGGGAGCCCATAGGCGGAGTTTATCACGCACCATTTTGTAGGGCCGTCCCCACGGGTCCCTGTTCAGAGTCTCCAGCGACTCCTCGCGGGCCAGGGCCCTGGCCCGCAGGATCTCCGCTTGGAGGGCGGTCTTCGCCGCTCTGTACCCCTCGTACAGCTCCGCCTGAATGGCTTCCGTATTCGGAGGGCGAATACGTAGCCTGCGGTGCCTGGTGTACAGGTGTCGCGCAGCCACGCACGCCTTGCGCAAAGCCGTCAGCTCCGGCGACCACCAGCACACCTGGCGCCAAGCACGTCCGGGCTGGACCCGGGGCATTGCCACGTCACATATTTCGGACATGGCCTCCCGGAACCACTCCGCCTCGTCGTTGATGTCAGCAGGCCTGTCCGGTGGTGACACCCAGGCCTGCACGATCGAGGCTTCCAGGAGGAGCTCCCGGTCCAGCTGCTTCAGCGCCCACCGCGGACCACTTGGGGCCTGTCGGACCGGCGCGCTCGAGGTCTGGGCGGAGACGTCGAACCGGATGTACCGGTGGTCGGAATAGGTCTCCACCCCCTCCATGACGCGCCAGTCAATGACGTGCGGCGACAGAGCGGGGCTGGCGAACGAAATATCCACCACTGATTCACCCCGCATACGCACACACGTTGGGACAGAACCCCGGTTTAGGACGACCAGGCCTGTCTCCAGAGCCCAGTCCTCCACCATCCTGCCCCGCGTGTCCGTGAGCCGGGAACCCCAAGCCAAGTTCTTGGCATTGAAGTCCCCGAGGACGAGCACGGGGAGGGAACGAAACCCGACGACGACGACTCTCAACTCCGCTAGGGAGTTGTGGAACTCGGCGAGAGTTCGGTTCGGAGAGAAGTACACCCCTACCACGACTATCTCCCCGAACCGTGCTGCCACGCAACCCCGTCCCCTCTTGACGGCCTCGAGGGACAGGGTACCGGCGGCGGCCGACGAAATTAGGGCCACTGAGCCGCTCAGGTCCTCCACCCAGTCATCCCTGGGCGGGACAAAGTACGGCTCAGCGACCACGGCGATGTTAATCGACCACTGCGCCATGCTCTGGAGCAACAGATCCTGAGCAGAGGCGCAGTGGTTGATGTTCGCCTGGAGGAGGCGTAATGGGGCCATTACTGACACTCCATATCAGCCCCCTCCCGTGCCTCCTGTGGAGGCCCTGCCACGATGGTTGCGGCTGCGACGACGGTGGAGGCGGCAACGGCGGCGGCAGTAGCGGCGGATGCAGCCTTAACGGCGGTGGCAGTGGGCTTTCCCCTGCCCCTGCCCCTGGCGTTGGTGGGTGGAGCGCAGACCTTACTCCCAACCCGGTGATCGGCCGGCTTGCCAGCTGCCGCACATATAAAGCAGTGCGGCGCGGCATTGCACGAGCCGGCCTTGTGACCGGGCTGACCACAGCGGAAGCAGTGACTGCTGCGGTCCACCTCCGAGGCGCATTGCACTCCCACGTGGTTGCCCACTTGGCAGCGGAAGCACCTCAGAGGTCTGGGTTCCAGCAGTTTGACCTGCGCGGAGACCCAGCCCACCAGGAGCCTTCGGCCCTCCCCGGTAATTTTTAGGGCCGCCGTCACGGGGCAGCTCACCGTTATAGCTCGCATCCCCGTGTAGTCAGGACGAATGGTGCCTGCCCTAACTTGCTTGGCAGAGCACCCACCAGTCCTAACGACGGCAGCCACCACCTCTTCTTCCGTCACGGAGTCGTCCAGGCCCAGAATGCGCATGTCAGCGCACTTCGTTGGCCTGGACACTCGGGCCTCGTCCGCATTCAGGCACTCCTTTAACTTTTCAGCCAATGCGTCCGCGGTCGGGCCGCTGGCCGCACCGGGAACTTCCAGCATCCGGGCCCCAGTCGCAGTGACCCTTAGCCGGAGGCCATTGGTGACACCGAGCTCCCCGAGGTTTACTGCCGCCTTCGCCTTGGCGAGCACCTCGCGGTAGGTCGTGCCCTTCTTCTCCGCTTCCGGCTGTAGAGTGATCACTACAGCTGCGGAGTTTGGGGCACGGAGCCTAGCCGCGACGCTTCGCTCTTTGCGCCGCTGCCGCCTCTGCCTTCTTCTGGCCGCCCTTGCTGCCTTACCCGCCTTCCCCTTCTCCCCGACTATTTGCCATTCGGCGTCGGTCGGAGGAGATTTAGAAGGCGGTTTGGAGGGCGGGGGCAGTCGTCTTGCCGTCAGGGCTTGGGCCCTTGGCGTCTGCGCAGACGCCGATTTCGCCAGGGGCGGGCCCGTGGGTTCCGCCACGGCCCCACTTTGGGTCTGCCCCAAGGACCCTAGTTTGGCCGCGGTGGCTGCATAAGAGGCAGCCTTTCGCTGGCCCGAAACCGGCTGGCTCGCCGCCAGAGGGGGGCGCAGGACAATGGCCTCCAGAGCAGAAAACCTACTCCGAAAGGAAGCCAGCTCCTGCCGCACCAGGGTCAGAACCCGGTCCTCGGCAGACACGGGCTGGCCTTGCTCCTGCTGCGCCCTTACTGGTGGCACCTCCCTGGAGCCCGCTCCTCGGCTCTTAGCGAGATCTGCTCGCAGCTCCTCGTTCTCCTTTCGGAGAAGCTCCATGGCGGCAGTTAGGCGGGCAACCTCCGCCCGCATCTCGGACATGCCGTCCGGTGGAGGCCTGAAATGGATGGACTCCGCTGCCTGCATAATGGAGGCCGTGGCTGCGGATATGGCCTTGTCTTTAGAGGATTGAACCCTCTTCAAGGCCACACCCTTGATCGCAGCAACCACGACCTCCGCAAATCTGGCCGATCCCTCCGATTTGGAGCCGCCAGCGGCATCCGGCTCACCACCTGACGACTCCGAAAGACCACTGCCACTTGCAATTTCAGGGCGGCGTCCCTTCGTGGCTAGCCTTCCGGCTCGCTGGGCTTGCTCGGCGGGGCTGACTCTGCTCGGCTCCTTGTCCTCCTTGGTGGTGAGACCTCCACCCCTTCCTCGGACACCACGCCGCCGACTGATTTTCCGGGCCGAGGTCATTCCGCCATCCGAGAGTGACCCCTGGCCATCCCCCGGATTGGGCCGCTTCCGGAAGAACCGTGTGTTCTTAGCAGCAGCCCCCATTACTACGCGCTCCGGGCTCTTAAATGAGCCCTCCGCGCCAGATGCAGCGTCAGACTCTGACCGCTCATCTATCCCCTCCACTTCGCGAGTTTTTTCCCGCGAGTGAGAACGCGAACCTCCTTGGCTCCTCAGACATACGTTGCCCCCCCCAGAATACGATTGGGGGCTTGACGTCCCCGAAGGGAACGTGGCGGATTCTCCGGCTGCTGAGCAGCCGGTACCGCCCTGGGGTAGTTTATTTTCGTCTGTCTTATTTTCCATTTTTTTTTTGTTTTCCTTTGAAGGGTGTGGTCCCTTGTTTCCCTCCCCCCCAGCGCTAGTGACCGGATTCCCTCCGGCCATTCATCCCCTCGGCACGCTCGACCTTGGGATTGAGGTAATTTTTTATAGAGGTTGTCTTCCTCTCCCCTCCCCACTCGACGCCCACATAACTCACCCTCTGCAAACAGAGGGGGTGTGGACGGAGATGGCCACCAGACCTGTCCCGAAGACGGACTGGCCGCCCCAACCCTAGCCCGGTTCCCTTCATCGACCATTATAAATGATCGATGATTGGAACCATGACCTCTCGACCAGGAGGCTCTTCAACATGCGACCCCTACTCGTAAGCCCTAACGCGATATCTCTCATTATACGAGTATGCATAGCGTGGACTCGACTTATTCTTCCAAATACTAAAAAAAAAAAAAAAAAAAAAAAAAAAAAAAAACAAAAAAAAAAAAAAAGTACTACCCCTAATAAATAAACTGCTCGAATAACCTTTTGATTTCATAATTTATTTAGATTAGAATTGTATCATTTATTATTAAACCTTTTACTTTTATAATCCTTTTGTCTTCAACTAAAACCTTGTTACTCAAAAGAGTACCTTACTCTTAAGGGGATCCCTAGACGATCAATCCCTATTACCTACAAAAAAATACTACTAATGTTAGAAAACTTGAAACCCTCTTAGTACCTCCTAGAACCTTTTATACAAATCCTCTCAAATCATCTAAGACCATCTTAGTCTAACCCTCTTCGACCCTCTTAGTACCTCTTAGACCCTCTTAGTCTAATCCTCTTAGACCCTCTTAGTATAACCCTCTAAGACCCTAATAAGCACTCAACCTACTGGGCTAACTTTGTAATACCATTATTATTACTGTGGCGGCATCTACACCGCCACATTCGAACAAACGCATAACACTGACGTCAGACAAATCCTGCGTCGCGCAAGTAGAGTTTACCGCGCAAATAACATATATACAACTTCCCGACATCAAACTTTGGGCGGTTCCCCCAGATACGACATCCATCTGGTCGGAGGATCCTCCCTTTTCTAAAAGTATGAGTGAACTTTACACCCTGTTCCTCATATCTCTGCAATTGCTTTTAATATTTTTATTATTTATAGGTTCTTTAGCCATACTCTTTCGAGCGGTTGGCAACTCTATTAAAAGCCTCTAATGCCTTATAATTTTATTATTCTTTTAAACTTGATTTTTCTTAAACTTAGTTTCTCTTAAACTCTTAACACCGAGTTTTATCTAAACCTTGGTTTTCTTAACCTCTAAACAGGCCTCTATAAAGCCTCTAATGCCTTGCATATATTGTAAATTATTTTATATGGGTATTCAAATTTGTGCGGTTTATGACACCTAAATAAAAAAAGCCTTCCTAATTTGAATTAAATATTTCCCTGTGGAGTATGCGTCATCGAATGTGTACCATATCCCCTCCTTATGATTGAATGAGAGAGTATGCTGAAATAATGAAAGATATTGTATGTTAGAGCCAGGACTTATTTTAACCATCAAAATGTTCAATGACCTGAAAATTTTCCGTGGTTATTAGCGAAATGTGGTATTTTGTTACACCAAAATCACATATTTTATTCAATTTATCTATTTAACATTTAGGGAGCTGTTGTGCACAGCAATTCTTTCTATGATTCAGTAGGTACCAAAATGTTTATGAAAATTGTTTGACAATCATTTAACTCACATTTAATTGATAATTGTTGTTCGTACCTACTGCTGAAAAACAAACATTTAGTTACGTCGGTCTATTTTCCACATCCAATTATCTAATTTCATGTGATTTCTTATTATTTTCCTTATTATGAATGTTTTGGCGTTTTTTATCTTACATTGTCATCTGTCAGTTTTCCTTTTTCTATGCTTTGGGGCTAAGAGACCAGCTATTTATTGTAAAGCTATTGTAAAACTAGCGTAAAACCAAGTTCTCAATGCCATATTTATTGTTTCTGGCCGATAACCAAATATGAGGTATATGGATTTATTTTTGAAAAACACAAAAGTCTAGAAGATCAGCCAGGGACTATGAAAGGCAGCTGTGAGTTTTAACCAGGCTCTTTTCTTTTCTGATCTGTTTTTTTAATACTGCTAATAAAGGTGATCGTTTTTCAAAGTTCTATACAACGTTAAATTGATTTACTAAATTAAAAATGTTAGTTTAATTCATCCTTGAACCTTAAACATGTGTGCGTGAAGGATTGAGAACCTCGCGGGTTCCTCCGTGACGATCCACAACCGACCCGAGCTCCTTCGCGACGGACTGCGGGCCGGTGGAGCGACCAACGCGAGCTGCTTCGCGACGGGCTCCAGGCCGGTGGAGCGGCCGACGCGAGCTGCTTCGACCGTAAGCTCCACGCGACAGAATGCGGGCCAGAGAAGCGGCCGACGCGAGCTGTTTCGCGTCATCTAATCGACTTTAATCTTAATTTCTATTTCCACATACTTTTTGTATTTAATATTCTAAAATTATACTAACTTGCCACCACTTTTAGTCAGCCGGCTAAACGTTACGTTACAAGGTTCAGTCTCTCTTCCCTTATTCTCATAGTCCGACGGGATGGCAATGCGACCCGACCGGAGAGAGATCAGGCGCAGGACCAACGGCTAAACGTGCTTTTCGAGGCAAGGGAGTATCACAGCGCTAACTTCAAAACTCCGAGCTGTTACTAAGAAATTCACAATAGATAAACCTAATAACACTTAGATCGACCTGGGAATCATACCCATGACTCTTGCGACCACGAGACCAACCAAGCAGTGAATATTTTAACACGGTATGAACTATTTGTGCCGATAACTGTCACGACAGACTAAAAGAGTAGGGAAAAACCAAAGAAAGACTGTGATCAAACCAAGGGAAGGACTGTGTGAAAGATGATATGGCTAATAACAAGGGAAGTACGTGTCGGAACACACACGATGAAGGGTTTCCGTAGTTGGATGAGTTAATCCCAAGAACAAACTTAATATTGGAGTTGAAAAACAGGTTCTGAAACATTCCAACTGCAAATGTAATTTGGTAGACGATTACTCGGTTACTTTTAAAGCCTAATTAGCTGCGGCAGTAGTACTGTAGGTTTTGTAGTAATAATGCCGTAAAGTTTTTCACATATCCAAAACCCACGATTTAGCTAGCAGGTGAGGGGCTACCTGACTCTAAAATGGCATTCACTCACTCGCAATATTTTTGAATGACCTTTTTAACGAAACTCCACACCATGGGATAGATGAGAAGAAAATAATTCGTATCCACTTTACGTGTAAACACACAAAAGAAAACAAAATTTTATACTACGACTTTGTCGGCGCGACATATATGTACATTCATGCCAAATTACAGCTTTCTAGTACTTGAGTCTCTGAGCTAATCTGCGGACAGACGAACGGATGGACATGGCGAAACTATAAGGATTCCTTGTTGACCACTGAACCCCAAAAAGGAGGTGATTAATGAGATGACGACGAAAAAAGATGAATGAAAGACGAACACATGCTGCTTTGACCCCAAATAAATTTGTATAAATGCTAGAGAATTTTATAGAGATCTATTTAAATGAGAGCAGAAGGTTTCTGCAGCCTAAACCTTTTTACAATACAAATAGCGTTATTAACACCGTGTGGAAACACGGTGACATTAGTCCAGTTTTATCACCCGTTTTCAATCACGAAAGTAATATTTAAAAACCGTGAAGTAATCATCGGTCACAGTGGTATAACAAGACGTTTTAACTTCATTATTTTAGTCCTAACCTTTGACAGAGTCAGCCATGTTTGTGTTAGGAAATATTTTTTAATTTTATAGTCTCTTTTTGTTACTTAAAATGTGTGATATTAGTCGTATATTTAGTGTTGTATGTGTGTGTTTGGTGTTCAGACTCGTTAGCTGCGGGGATGGTGGGTAGTTATGTTTTTACGTTATAATAACACATCATAGCTGACTTGGCTTAGTATTGGTTGGTGGAGAACTCTAACATAATATTACGTCTGCTCCTTTAGTTTATATATATATTTCTGGAAGGCACATTACATCCTCTTTTAGCGAGATGTTGGCTAGTCTATCGCCGCTAACCGGACCTACAAATCTAGACTGCAGTCTGCTACTGAGATATTTCTAATGGAAATACTCAATAACACTTTGCCCGACGTAAGAATTGAATCCAGATCCAATTGCATAAATAACACTTTATTTCACAAACCGAAGGATTTGCAAAGTAATTCTTAATTCTTCTGCTTAATTCTAATGCTTCATATGTTTGAAAAATTCGTCAGCTCGACAACGTAATAAACGTATTTTTTTTTTGTAGAATTGTTACCCCGCAGGACTCTCGCTTAAATTCAACAGTCAACTATTTCATTTTCACTTAATCAAGGAGAACAGTCGTGATGTTACGCCTGTTCTCTTCTCACCGGTTAGGCAGAGATGTACCTACATATTTATTTTTAATGTAATTAATAATAATACAGGTATTAGCTACTTACATAGCTACTTAGCGCAGTGGTGGCCCATTTTTTTTTTGGGTGGTAAATCATCAGTTAATTTCTCTTGCTCTGGGCGGATCGGGAGACCGTCTCAAACTTTAAATCACTATAACCCTTCCATGTCCGTGTCGTGTGTGTCGGTATCTATTTCAAACAACCCGTGACCCTGGCGGGCATCGGTCCTAACGGACCCTGTCAATTAGTGCTGAAGTCTCTTATACGGCGCGCGTGGAACACAGACCGCCGACGACCCGGGCCTGGTTCTTACCGGACAGGGCCATCCCCATTACTTGCCATCCGCAGTGGTGGCCCAAAGGTAACGACTTACGAGATGCAAGTTGTAGGTTCGAACCCAGGCAGGCGCTGTACTTTGTGTATATAATTTCATCACCGCTGCTCTCGAAATGGTAAACAAAATATATCGTGAGGAAACCAGCATGACCGGCATGTGGATTACAGCCCACTCCCGCTTAAAGAGGAACGTTATAGGGTGATTATCGTATTGCTAGGTACTTACAAATAAAACCGCATAAAAATAAGAAACCTCTTGAAAGTCGGTCTGAAAAAGTGCATACTAATTTTCTCTATTCATTCGTTTTCTAAAAGAACATAGAAAAATAGAGATTGCGAAGTACGCCTTAGGGTAAGCGTGGATAGAGTTCTTTGCGAACACCACAATGGGTAAGATGTATAAAGAAACGCCGCGGGTTATAACTACTATTGTGAGAATAGTTCTGACTGGATTTTTTATGTTCAGTTTTCATATTTTGTTCTGAATATTTTCGGAGGTAAATTCACTTAGGTAAACTGTCACATAAATTAGTGAAGTTTAAGAAAAAAAAACGATTCTGAGACATTACAGGGTAGAATTTAATTTTTCTTTCATATTCTGAAATATTATTCCTATAAATATCTGTTTGTTATTATTGATGAGACTATTGGTGGTGTACACATTTTGAGGAGAATTAATAATAATGTTAGAGCTCTAACTATTCCTCTACTTACGATTTGTAGGTCGTAGGTTCGAACCCAGACAGGTGCCTTACTGTGTGTAAGTTATTTCATCACCACTGCTCGCAAAATGGTAAAGGATAACATCGTGAGGAAACTGGCATGTCCTGGAACCAATAATACGAAAACATGTAACATCTACCAACCCACACTGGGCCCGCGTGGTAGATTACAGCCTACTCCCTCTCACAGCGAGTGTCTTAGCAGTGGGAACATTATCGGCTGATTTTGCTCATAATAATGTTTTTTTCTTCCAAAAACAGTGCTTTACATTTCCTTATAGACAACGTCATTAGCTAGGTTTACATTAACTCCACATTAGGTCGAGCCAGTCTCGTGGAGCCCTTGGACCATATTATGAAAATGCGCATTACATTAAAATACTTATGTTTTTTTTTGTTACAATCGAAAAGCACATGGAAAGTTTTAACAATTTATGGCAATTAAAACGTTTTCTAGATTTAAACTGGAATAGAACAAATTGTTTATTTGTTTACCGATTTAAAAAAATAAAGTTTAATATAACAATCAAAACACGTGTAAACAAATCATGTTGGAAAAGCTAATTTGCAATCACCATAACGTGTAGTTCTTAAAATAAATATTACTTTGTCATTATTCATTAAAATTTAATTAATTAGGCTTGAAGATATATTAAATTCATTAATGAGGGATTGTGATGAATTTAAATACAAAATAAACACTGGACTAATTATTTCGGTGTTTAAATAAAACTAATTTTAATATTGTAATAGCGTCGTCCAATTGGATTTACACTTTAATTACTTGATTTTATGTATTTCTGAAAAGATAAATGTGTGGGACTGTCAGTCACTCATACATATCATTACTTTTCTATGCTGTCGGGTCACGAACAATTTATTGAAGTATGAGGGACAGGGTGCAAAGTTCACTCATCCTTCATAGAAAAGGGAAGACCTTCAGACCAGATGGGTGTTGTCTGGTGGGCAACTTCCCGACGGTTGCTGTTGGGACGTTCTTAGGCTATTCGCGCGGCAAACTCTGCTTTCGCGATGCAAGACATTGTGTTACGTCAGTGGGATGCATAGTCCGCACGTGGCGTTGTACACCACATAAAACAAAAAAAACAAAAACATATTTAAAACTATCGTAGAACTGTACGTTAGTATCGATACGATACTTTTAAAGTTAAGAAAGGAAGTAAGTAATATATAATTAGGACTAGCTGCTCCCCGTGGTTTCACACGCATAAATCTTGATCCCGTGGAAGTATCGTGATAAAAAGTATGTGTTAATCCACGTTATAAACTATCTGTGCGCCAACTTTCATCCAAATCCGTTCAGTAATTTTTGCGTGAAAGAGTAACAAACATCCATCCATACTCACAAACTTTCGCGTTTATAATATAAGTAGGATTATTATTCTTATCTTATTGCACAAGACGATCTCTTACAGACAACCTTAGAATGGATTAAAAGAAAGAAGAGACGTTTTGGGCTGTCAATGTACAAAAATTGCATGAAAACATTACTTAGACATCTTTCTTGATGTCTGTTATAAATTGAGGATAAACAACGACCTCTTAAAACGAAGTAATTAAAACACACTACTTACTTCATCATCCTAACTAACCTGCTATCGCTACTTTAAGGTAGCTTTACCTCTAAGTTATTGCGAAACCGCAACTTTAAATGATACCTACGTGCTTCCACTGAAGTCACATATATCTATGTAAGTAAATGTTGTATACTATATGTTAGTACTGGAACTTTCACTTAGTATCCTGTTAAGGATTTGTCACATGGAAAGCGATGCAGAATATCTGTATTAATATTAACAAGAGGCAAATGTGTTTGTTCGTTTGTAAGTTAGTATGTAGGACGGATTTGAAAAAAAAAAAAATTGTATAGCTATAGGTTATTTAACATTACGCTATGCCCCCTAGGAGCAGAGCAAAAAGCGAGAAAAAAGGCTAACGGAAACGAAATGATGGCGCGGGCAGGTGACGCGATGTGACGCGTTGGCTCGGGGGAGCAAGAAATTTCACGCGGACGAAGACGCGGGAAGAAGCTAGTTACAATATTAGTTGGTTATTAATAAATAAATAAACAATTAGCAAAATGAAAACAAGTTACATGGCAGATACATTCAATAACAACTCGTAAATTAAGCCACGTACACTATTATGTGAAGAAAACTTAAAAAAATGCAGCCCTTACGCACCGATGTTTTGATTCCGTGTGCCCATTGATAGTTTGGATTTATTCAATGCATGGAATCAAATTTTTTGACGCGATTAAAATGTATGATGAAATTAATGAAAAAAAGTATGGCTTTCAGAACGCTTCCGCGTTACCTACAGTATGGATTGTACTTTATCATTGGCATTTGCCACAAGTTTACCGCGCACTGCGTTAGGAATAAAAATGAAAGTGTTTTCGCAATTTAAGATTAATCTCAGTCTTCTTCCCAGTACCTACCTGTTTATTCTTCGAATACGCGTCGAAGTACTATAGAAAAACTTTTTTTTTTCCTTTTTGATGTTATCAACTGAAATACACTGTTGCTAAAACATTTTGCCTGGTCTGGCCGCTGATGAGAGAGTCAAAATCCTAAGAAACACTTGAATACTTAAATGAGTCACGAAAATTGCTACTATGCATGCCAAGATAAATCTGCAGACGAGTCAGATCTGGTCTGACCAGTTCTTGACGGACACAATATTGTGGAGTTTACACGATTTTCTTCGTCATCTTCGTGAAGAGTAGTCGATCCGTCCGTTATTGGTGATAGATTTTGAAACGGTACACGGATCCAATGACAGAACTTACCATGTTTGCCTTACACACATCCTTCATCGTTTCCAGGAACATACTTCGGCCGGCTAACACCAGACTGCGTCACTCACTACTGGAGGATCTTTATCAGCCGCAGAGTTCCACCTCGAACCTACCTGTACTTCCACGAGGCCATGGCTCCTGAGCCGCTGGACAGAGTGGAGGAGGCTCCTGATGTGGACGGGCCTGTCGATGTAAGGGTCAGGCTAATGATGTCGGTCAAACAGTCAGGCCGAGAACATCCGATAATGGACGTAGGCATCCCCAACTTTCATTGAGAAAAAGTCTTGCTTGCTTGCGTCTAAGTAAAAGAAGGTTAAAACAAAGGTGGAAGGTGGGTTGACGGTAGTAGGTGCAGCGTTGATAGACTTTCCACAAGGTAGACCGATGACCTGGTGCAGCTCGCGGTAATCCGCTGGATGCGGAAGCACAGGACCGGCCGATGTGGCGACGCGCGTTATGAGGCTTATCCGTAACAGTTAAACGATAAATACGTATATGAGAGGTATGATGGTTATGAGAGTAGGGAAAGACCAACAAATCGATATATAGACTGTGTGAAAGATGATATGGATAGAAAAGAAGTGACATATATAGATCTATAGAAAAAAAAATATGCAGCACCAACCTCAAATGAAACTTCTCTTGTTACTTTTAAACAACGGGGTTTTCAATCACCAGGTCCAATGGAGGATAGTAGGAGGCAACCAGGTGTCTATAAAAGAGGTGCCTTACCAAGTCCTCTACGGCATGTACTGTGGAGGGACTATGATTGCTCCCGAGTGGGTCATCACAGCTGCGCATTGTAAGTGAGTATTATTTACTTTTTCATTCGTTTATAAATCCCTAGAAGGCTGCTTCTTTTTTTGTTATTGGATAATAAAAAACCCAACAGCCTATAAACGACGCAGATGGCCATCTACCTTACCAAAGACAAAACCAAGATTGCCGTATGTCCCTATAATTACGAGTATATCAGCATTCATAAACTTAGAACATTTACACTGTTTAGCGACAGAAATATGTGGTGTTATGTTATGTATTTCCCTGGAGGAGTTCATCAAAACATGTATCGTTACCCAGTAACTGGGTCCTGAAAATCAGAGAAGCAGTCGCTCCATGTAAAAGACTGGTATTCAGGTGCATCCGGTCAGACTGGTACCTGACCTCAACGTAGTTAGGAAAAGGCAGGCAGGTTGAGTTTTAAGTTCATCAAAACTTTGTTTTTTTTAATCCTCAACCACAACGCCTAAGTTAAATCTTAAACGTTTGCGAATTTATCCCTTGTCTCATTTCAACTACCTTATTAACAACTTTGAAACAATAACTCGGATGACCCTGGCAAACGAGGATTATGATAATAATCCTGCCAATCTCTTTGAGGCTTCGACCTGCTTCGACTAATCTGATTTGATTATACAGAGAGAGCCTATAAAGCACTCTCGAATTTTAATCAAGGACCTTTCAATTGATACTTGACATACTTAATAAAGCTTCTTGTTTTGACGATAGGAGCAGATGATTTTGTATAAAGGATGTATAAAGGAAAATAATCTTGCAAACTAATCATCTGGAAAAGTTGATGCAGGGTCAAAATAGATAAATTATTAATTTCATAATAGATAGTTTTATAGTTCATATTAGATAGATTGTAAACGACAATGCCAGAAACTCTATATAGCTTACATACATAATCGGCCTATTATGTTCCCACTGCTGGGACACAGGCCTCCTCTATGTGAGAGGGAGTGGGCCGTAATCCACCACGCGGGCCCAGTGCGGGTTGGTAGATATCACATGTCCTCGAACTTTTGGTTCTAAGACGTTTCCTCACGATGTTTTCCTTCACCGTTTTGAGCGCAGTGGTGATGAAATAATTTACACAAAGTAAAGCGCCTGGCTGCAAATAAAAAATAATTTACAAGCCTGCAATATGCAGCATCTTAAAGCTTATTTATTACTGTTAACTAAACATTTTTCCTAATGCCTGTAGAACTTACGGTTTCTGTTAAAATCTTAAAACAATAATGACATTGATTATAGGCAAGGTGTCGTTTATAATTGTTAAAAAGTGATTTAAACAACATATACTTTACGCATTATCATAATTATTATAATCGTAATATGAGTTTTTGTTTTACTTTTTTTTGTTGTTTGTCATGCAAAATAAGTAGTAGTAGTAGTAGGAAATTCAGGGGTTTAATCCCTTTTATCATTGATTTATAATCAGCACGTTCGCGCGTTCTACTGAAAAACGATGTTATGAAAACGTCCTTTAATCATTACAATTTTTTTTCATTCATTGACATTTCCTGTAAATAGCAAGGGCAGGATCTGGCATTGTCCTTTACCATAATATATAAAAGTAAATAGAACACACACATGATAAAATATGTTTATTTCTGTACCTAGATTTTATGAAATACTATAAAACGTGAAAAATATGACGTATTCCTATTACCCTTAGAAGAAACATTGAAACAAACTCTGAGGAAAATGTTGCAAAGCATCATATTATTTTGTGGAACGTTACAGTGTTAACCGACTTTCGTTGCTAACCGTACCTGAACCAGTGTCGAAAAAAAAATACTTACTGTAAAAGTTACTCCATAGTTATTCCATACTTACATATTCTTTTCAGGGAAAAAGAATCATTCGTCCTAGCAGGCTCGACGCAGCGATCTTTAGCCACGAAATACAGCATCTGCGCTCACTTCATCCACCCTCTATGGAACACCACCAAACTGCACACTCATGACTACGACTACCAGCTGATTCTGCTGGAGAAGCCAATCCCCGTGACCCCCAACTCCAGGCCTATCGCAATAGGGAACGTTGAAGATATAAAGGAAGGAGAGTTGGTGTTAGTTAGCGGGTGGGGGCATACGAAGTACAAGGTATGTTTTAGTTTTGGACTTTTTAAAGCAGATCTTTATTCGTAGCAGATAATTGTTTTGATGAGGGTATGAGGCTATATTATTAGGTTTGGTTAGGTTGTTACTTTCAAACCTTTTAGTTTCAATCGATTTTTGCTTTGTAAGGCCACATATTCTTTCTGAAAAGAAGAACACACTTGGTCTACATCGTCAACATATACTGCAATGGTTCTTTCTGCATTTAACAAGCTAGGTGATCAGATAAAGCACTAACAGTAAAAGTCGTCTCGTCTCATCATTTTCTGTGGCAGAAGGTATTACTTACCGAAAATTTTGATTTCGTGTAGAAATACATATAACCGTATAGAGGAATGAGGACCAACGTGTCAAGTTCACTCATCCGCCATAGATAAGAGAGGATCCTCCGACTATACGGGTGTTGTGTCTGGTGGGCAACTGCCCGACGATTTCGGGACTGATGATGATTGATGTCGGGATGTTGTAAATCTACTAGTTGCGCGACAAACTGCTTGCGCAAAGTAGGATTTTGCGTGACGTCGTCAGTGTATAGTTCGCATGTGGCGATCTAACTGAAACTTTTTTACTAAAAGAAATGACCCAAAGACCACCTTTTTCATCACAGCAACGCGTTATGCAAGACATAGTGCGCCGCGTCCGAGTCCCGGTGATGTCCCCGGAGACCTGCAAGTCCCTACCCCTCATCAACTACAAGACCATCACGCCGAGGATGTTTTGTGCGGGCTTACTCAACGGCACCAAGGATTCTTGTCAGGTAACTCCACGTCATACTGAAGCCCCGTAGTCATTGGACAGTCCACTTAGATTTCGGACTTTCTTCTATGAACTTCAACACTGCTAACACCTCGTCCACTCCCTTTCTATTGGTAGTTTTGAGAACCCGTTGAGCAGTATTGTTTCCCGCAGTGTGAAAATTATTTTGTTTAATAATGTTGTTGCACAAGCTTCTGCTCATAGTAAATCTATATGATTTGGATTCTGGTGAAATTTTTCACATAGGGTGGTATGTGTCCGTGAGATTATTTCCGACAACTACGTGAGCGAAAAAGGCACAAAGTAATTTAAAAAAAGGGACAAAATAATTAACAAATTATTGAAACAATGTGGCGCAACATTGTTTAAACTCCGCAGATGAGATGGGGATCGATATCACACGATAAAACAAAAATAATTAAAATGATTATTATTTGTTGGGTCATTAACCGCAGTTAATTCAGTTAGTTGAAACAAAACAGATTTTCTGAACTCATATTTCAAGTAACAACACTACCAGCGGTCATTATGTCCAAAAAAAAAGTAATGTAATATATTTGTATTTTTATTTTACCCCATTACGCCAGCAGAGTTTCGCTAGAATTTGACACCGTACTGGCTGAAATTGAAAACTGGCTCCAACTCGAAATAGAAGGTTCATTAATATAATCAAACACCCTCAAACACCCACATACACATAACTCCTGACAAACACACTAGAAAAAACACTTTCATTTAATGTTTTAGCTTTCTGTTCCTTTTTATGTTTTGTTTCTCTTGGACTTGCCCTAATGGATTTTATGTATAATGTGTTTTAATATAATAATTGATAATGTGATATAATTACTTTGAAGGAACACTGGCATCTAAGATACAGGTACTTAGTACATACACCTAGTTCAGAGTCAGGGTTTTTCACTCTGGAACACGAACGTTAATAATAATAAAAAAATGTAAATGCATTTATGGAGAAATGAAGATTAATTAATCTATTTTTATTTATAATAATAATTAAATTCATTTCATTCGTCATTTCCTAAAATCTAAATATTTCTTGAAGAAAAATCATGTAATTTTATAGTCTTAGATAGGGCCAAAGCGCAGTAAAAAAAAAACAAGAAAATTAAAGTAATCAATTTTAGCGCGCGCCCATATAGCAATCCATTCAGTTTACAACATGAAACTAGTTGGCAACGCATTGAGCTAGCGGTCAATTACCTAATTTTGACCATTACTTCGAAAAAAATGGCGCGCTGCGACGTTGCCTACGCGCACGTATGTGCATCCCTTTCCTTTCTCTAAGCCGAATGACGGAATGACATGCAAACAGGTGATTCCTGTTTTAATTTTAAAGAAATTAATAAATGCTCTAAATTTACTTTTACCTCTGGCACTAATTTAATGGCACGCAGACAGACATCTCCTCTGTTGGCCACATATACGCTGCTCGCTTGCCGATAGATCTACACTTAATCGCAGTAATGAAAAAAAAAAACACAGAAAGACAGCATTGCGAATGGCTATAAGCCATCTACCAATATCAGAAGCTTTTTAAGTGCGTTGCTTGATCGTTGCTCTTTGACAAAATGGTTCATTCCCAGAGTACTGCCCTGACCCACACAATACTGTTGTAATTTATATTTTGCATTGTTGTTGGAGTTTCGTACCTCATAAGGAAAAAAACGAAACCCTTAAGGATCACTTCGTTGCCCCACTGTCTGCCTGTCAGTCTGTCATGACCTTTTATTCTCAGGAACGCGTGAAGGTGTCTAGTTGAAATCGTACTACGTAGTTCCCTTGGAACTGTAAAAAAAATCACGCTTCTAAGTCAACGGAATATTAAAATACGGCCTTTTAAGCGAAGCATTTTGATACTCGCAAATAAATCAAAACCTAGGGGAAACTCCCGTTGACCTAGAATCATGAAATTTGGCAAGAAGCAAAAAGCGGAAAAGTCCAAATATCGTGAATTTGCACTTTCATCATATATTTTATTTGTGATTGACCGTGATGTATATCGATTTAAGGGAGAACATGTGTTTTACGGAATCCTTCGTTGTACGCGACACGAAATTGGCTTGTTTTTTTTTTTGTCAGTGCGTATAAATAAACATGTTTTATATCTTTCAGGGTGACTCAGGCGGTCCAGCTATCATCAATGGCAAGCTTCTAGGCCTGGTTTCCTTCGGGGTTGGATGCGCGATGAAGGATCAGCCAGGAGTGTACAGCAACATCCCCCTGGTCAGAGGCTGGATACGACACATCACGGGTTTACCGCTTTGAGTCAATAAACTGGTCATATTATGGTATTGTTGTTTCATTATTTTGGAGATTGTTCTGCACCCATAGGTACAGCGCTCGCCCCAGAACCAACAGCGAAGGAAAATTACTTAGCGTGTCCTAAATCACAACCATTTGCCCATGAAGACAAAGTTTAATGACGGACAACTTGCAAAAAAACATTTATTTAAGAAGAAAAGTAAGAAAAAATCCTTTAAATCCTTGCACGTGCTAATAAATGCCTGTCTCGTAATACTATTTATATTGCCTGTATGTGGCTAGTTAAGCTAAGGGATTCATTAAAACATTTATGTACTGTACTAACCCATTTTGTTTGGTGTTAAATAAATTAAAAATAGCATATACTATTTGGTAAATCTTCTAGTTTTTATATTAAAATAGGTAGGTTTACGTATAGGTACGATAGGTACGTTTTAATTACGTACTTATTTATTGAACTTGAATGCAAACGACTTTATCCAAATGTTTTTTTTTAGATGTCATCTATTTTACATTTATTAATTTCTAAGTATATAGCATAGCATTTTGTAAACATCGCTTGTCAGTTGAGTTCATTGACATGACATGAGAACATTAGGGATGCCCATACATTAGATCCGTATCGATTTATTTTAAACAAAATCGATACCGTACAGTACTCGGCGTGTTATTTTTATTTGAAATATTATTTACTTACTATGGGGCCTTTTGTGCACTCACTTTATATCCACGATTCGCCTTCGTGAAAAACTCGAATACGAATCGAATATCAGTGACCGCGAAATGCTGCACACATTATGAATCGCGATCTCTGCCTTCGAAATATTTTAGTGAATTTACGAATCTCGGATCAGTGCCCTTGGACTCGAGAGTCCAAGAGCACTGATCCGAGGACATTCGATTTTTATTCGTGTTTTTAAAACGAAATATGAAAAATTCCTCACAACAAATCACGAATATGAATCGTCGACGAGTGAGTGCACAGCGCCCATTTGTGAATTTCTGATCCGTTTTATGCTGTTTGTAAAAAACTCGAATATGAGTCGAATGATACCTCCCATTCGACTCATATTCGTGTGCACAACTTTATGTATAGTAATTGTGTAGAAAAAGATTAATAATTATTTAGGACGCATGAATTAGGTTATGAAAATCGGTTTTGCTGTTTAATTCTTTCACTACAGAATCGTCTTAGCATAATGCGAAATATATTTAAAAGGAAATTACGTAGGTACGGATGCGTTGACATCCGTGAGCAGGTCAACTCAAGTAATCTCGATATCGATGTGTGAAATAAAAGTTTGGGCATCACTTACTGTCATGTCAAATCTAATTGTCAAAGATGGCTGCATTTTTGATCTGATGTCGTAAATCGTTACAGCTCTTATATCTGTTCAAAATGGAATGTATTGTCCGTTTCATACTGTTATTCGCAAATAGTACCTATAATAAAATATATTTATAATTATTAAGTACGTCAGATGTTTGTTGGTCTTGGGGCCATTTTCGACGATGTCATTTAGGTAGCTCGCAATTTTTTTGTATGGTACAAAATATTTATTAAGAATTAAAATGAAATGTATGAACCTATTTAACAATTATTTGATTAATGATAAATTACTTTTTTCAGGAGGTTTATCACCAGGAGCCCTTCCCGTATTTCACAAAATAAATTAATTTCAATGAATTAAATAAGTAAAGCAACTAATTGAATTGAATTGAAATAAATAAATTTAATTTAAAAAAAAAACTCCAAAATAATTATGTTAAAATTTCGTATTAATTTTAGATGCGTTTTTTTTCAATGCGTTTAGAAGCAACACATCCTTTCTCCCATGAAACATGATTACCCCATAACCCAAAAAGTAAAAAAAACAATCGAATTATTTTTGTCTGTTTGTGCGTCAGATTGACGTCAAGATGCCTACTTGTTTGGAGACGGCAGAAAAAACATGGTGAGGGTCATCAATCTTCTAGGGGTCGTAGGAGTTAACTGCGCGAAATGGAACGCTAGGCAGGATCGTAAATGTACATCAAGGTTGGAAGTATTATTGTTGAGTAAGGTGACTTGTGCCGGTCTGAAATGTACAGGAATGATTCATTTTGAAGAGTTTCAAAAAAGGGTTATGGGGTTCCTCTTGAATTTTTGATAATAATAATAGGTTCCTATTAAGGGTGGTCCCATCAGCGATCTATAATTTTTACAAGTGTTACAGTGCAAGTGTCTATTCTTGATCTAGCCTCCTACAGTATACATTCTGTCAAAAAAGTATCGGGAATGGATGCTTTGTTTATAATTCCAAATGTTTTTTTTGTTTTTATTAGATTGGCACAACTGTTTTCCATTTTGGCGCGGAGTTTGAGTATCACCTGTTATTTAGATTAACTATGGTGTTGTTTTTAGTTAGATCATATCTAATGTGTATTGCGAATTTCACAATGGACAAAAACATCGAACAAAGAGTTTCTCATAAATTTTGCATCGCTAATGGAATTTCGTTTTCAAAGTTACTGAAAATGTTATAGAAAGATTACGATGAATCGACTTTATGAAGAACAGGTACTTATGAGCGTTCAAAAACGGTCGAGATGTGATGGAAGATTTGCCTCGCTCTGGTAGGCCATCAAACGTCTTCAACTGAAGTCAACATCGCAAAAGTGAAGGAAATAGTGACTGAAAATCTTCATTCAAGTTTGAGAGAGATAGCCGCTTTTTTTTAAGTTTTTACAAATTTCTCAAAATGCGATGAAAATTTGACTCCGTCAGAATTAGTTGAAAAGACGGTTTTCTTTTACTGTTTTTCTTTCTTTTTTGCAAGTTCCTCGTAGTGTGGTGAAAATTTGTTGTGTTTCACTTATGAGTAAAAGTTTATAGCGTTTCGTGATTTGAAACCTTCGCGACGCTCAGGGTTCTTCTTTTAAACCACTCGCTTCGCTCGTGCTTTAATTCTAGAACCCTTCGCTAGCTCAGGTTTCAATCCAAGCACTCACGGCAAAAAACACTTTTACCCATATGTAAAACAAATAACTATTATTTACCCTTTGAACTTCTTTCAAAACCTCCGAGTGCACAACGCCGCGATAGTCAAAGAAAACAGTCAACATGACTTTGACTTTTGATCGACTTTGCCATGGTTTTTTCGGTTTCGGTTCAGTTGGAAGGCGCCACTCCGAAGCTTGTGGACTAGCTTGCACATCAAACTCGTAAACCCACGTCTCTTCACCAGTAACAATGCGTCTCATGAATGAAGGGTCGGAATTGACTCGTTCTAGCATGAGGACATGCTAGAACGCGCGACTCTAATGCGATTGAGTTTTTGAAGAAAATTCAGGTCCTTAGGACAACCCAATGATTATTTAAAATGGTACGGATCGTTTCGTGAGACACAGAAAGTTAAAAAAAAGCGGCTATCTCTCTCAAACTTGAATGAAGATTTTCAGTCACTATTTCCTTCACTTTTGCGATGTTGACTTCAGTTGAAGACGTTTGATGGCCTACCAGAGCGAGGCAAATCTTCCATCACATCTTGACCGTTTTTGAACGCTCATAACTACCTGTTCTTCATAAAGTCGATTCATCGTAATCTTTCTATAACATTTTCAGTAACTTTGAAAACGAAATTCCATTGGCGTTTCATCGGTACCTCTGAATAATTTTTAAACTTTTGTACCACGTTAGATAGCTGTTTAAATGAAGATATTGTTGACAAATTGTGAGTTATCTGGTGTCAAAGTTCATGTAGGTATTTGATTTTTTTATAAATTGTTTATGAACTTTTTCCTTTAACTTTTAACTGTTTGTGGTTTTAAAACGTTTGGATATATTTAAAGGTTTGTTACGGTATTGGATATCCAAAATAATAGCAATGACGGCTTTTTAATTTGAGAGTTTATAGAAAAGTGATATTTAAAATGACGAATTCTGGGAGTTTAAAAAATATACATAAAAATTGAGTTTTCTCGTATTTCATCAAATATCTCCTAGACTTTATGGGGTGCTTATTTGTTGCAAAAGGGGTCACACTATTGTGTCCTGAAAGGAATATGTCAAATTACGAGTCAGTGTCCTGTGTTGCTTTTAAAATATGTGCTGCGGTATTGTTGCGTTGAAATATGTGCTCAGGTATCAAATATGCAATTTATACATTCGTATTTCGTATTGCCACCACAAGCTGTTAATACAGCTGTTATACGGTTTGACATACTTTCCACCATTTCGAAGCCGATGCTGAGGAATATTCTAACATTCTTCTATCAGTTCTTCTTTCTGTTCATGAAGAGTGATTAAAGGGGAATTTCGCTGGAGTACACGTCGTGCCAGTTCGTCCCGATGGGGTTCAGGTCTCGGCTGCGTGCTGGCCACTCCATGCGGCATTGTAGCGACATCTTCAAGATAGTCAAACCCTGTCCGACCTGTATGAGGACGAGCGTTATCTTGCATAAAGATGGTGTCCTGGCCCATGTTAACTTAAAAATGGGCCAACATACTTGTTTAAGATTTCATGTAAGTATCTTGAAAGTGCCATTTTTATCACCGTGATAGTGGTGATAAAAATGGCACTTTGTCTGTGTCAATGGATGCCGGTTTCAGATGAAATTCCAGTCCACACGTGTATGAAGCCTCCGCAATATGGCAATTTCACTTCAATGCAAGCTTGGTCAAAGCGCTCTCCTGGTCTTCTGTACACTCTTGCCTCCCATCGTGCGTGTATAGCATGAACATCGACTCGTCCGCGTCTGATTCCGAGTTTTCGACCATTTGCATAAATGTCTTCGTACACGTAATCGGATTGCTCCCTTCAGCAGGTAGAAGGTGATCAACATTGTTGACACCATACATCGATCCTCCCGCGCTGTCATGCACCTTGTTTGGCCTGTTCCTGGTTTGCGCATATTGGATCTAGTCTCTTCAAATGGCTGGAGCGCTCTTTGAACTGTCGATAGCGACACACCACCAACACCAACAGTGTTTGCTATATTTTAACGCTGACTGCATGTCTTCAAGCATCGGCTCAAAAATCTGGTAGAAAGCGTTTCAAACCGTATAATTTGGCATCCCGTGAACTCAGAATCATGAAATTTGGTACGAAGCAACGTCTTATAGGACAGATAAAGGAAAAATTACGACAACCGTAAATTTTTAGTTACATCATATTATAAAAATATTTTTAAAAATTTTAAACTTACTATCCCTTTCCTCATGAACGCGGGTGAACTTTTACTTATATACCAACAGGTTTGTACGGAACCCTCGGTGCGCGAGTCCGACTCGCACTTGGCCGGTTTTTTTTGTTTACCCATCCGCTTTCTTACGGCCCAGTGTATATATTTATGTTAGTTTTCTTTGTTTTTCGAGTTAACAGATTTTTTTGTACGCATGTGTTTCTCTGACTAATAAAACAATTTTTCTTTACATGTTTGAAAATCATCCCTTCACACAGAATGGAGCATTTCACTTCACAGACTTCCTTTACTATGATTTTAGTCTTTATGTAAGACATTCTCATTCAAATATTCTAGACCGAACGTTATCTAAATACTGTTGGCATGCCGCAGTCAATTTCGCGAACACTTGGTACACAGCGATCACGAGTTGATTTTTCGCATTACATCAAACATTCACATATTCAGGACTGGCTTCCTCGCGGAGAGAAGAGGAATAGTTTCTGATGACGATACGGGAGAAGAGCATGTACTGGGACGGGGTTTTTTAAGAGTAGGTAAGGTGAAATAATAAAAGTAATAGAAGCTAAAAATTTCAACGAAAAGTTGTACTTAGACGAACAAACTAATTTTTGGAGTAAATATGCGTAATTGCTTACCTTTTGAGTACATTAAAATGCATAACCATTGGGACTATACTTATTTTTGAGAGTTTGTTACAAAAAAATACATAGAAGTATTCACATTTGAATGTTGAATGTTTGACTCGCTCTTTAAGTCTGACGGGATGATTATTGTGGTAATAATCTTCATGCTATATTTTTCGAGCAATCATCTCTTTCTTAATACAGTGCCTTATTTTTCTTACCCAACGTTTTCTCTCCAACTATCCTGGCGTACATTCCGCTCCCCATCTGCATTCAGTCAGCGTGCTCGCGAGTGTTTTCCGACCGTTTTCGTGGCGCTTCTCAGAGGATGTGACCATGATTTATTTACACAGGGATGCTGCACGCGTGACATCTCTCTCTGCTCTTATTTATGTGCGTCGTACGATGTGATTTGACAACGTACTGTCTTGAATTATTGCTGGATTGTGTTCTTTGGGAAGTACTTGAAGATTTTGTGTCGTTATGTGAAATTCAATTGGTTTTTGGAGGTTAGGTTTATTGCGTAGAAGATTGTGATTGTTTTTTTTTAGATTGGTTTAATTCTTAAATATTCCCTGTTTTGTGAAAATTTTACAGTTTATTTTGTGCTGATAGCCTATAGCCTTGCGACGTGTTTATAGTACTTCTAATAAATCGCATCTTCTTTTAATTTATTCATTCATTTACCATTAATTAACAATGAAACGACGACGATTGAAATCGTGTGGCCAAATGACAATGCCAGATCCTGCCCCAGCTATTTACAGGAAATGTTAATTAATGAAAATAATTGTAATGATTAAAGGACCTTTTCATAACACATTGTTTTTCAGTAGAACTTGCCGATAACAAATCAATGATAAAAGGAATTCATTCAACCCCTGAATTTCCTATTGCGTTACATATTGCGCATGATACACAAAAAAAAAAACCTGTAAAACGAAAACTCATATTACGATTATAATAATTATGATAATGCATATGTTGTTTAAATCGCTTTTTAACTATAATAAGTTTATTATAGTTAAAAAGCGATTTAACCTACACCTGCACCTAACCTATAATTAATGTCATCATTGTTTTAAGATTTTAACAGAAACCGCAAGTTCTACTGGCATTAGGACAAATTATTAGTTAACAGTAATAAATAAGCTTTAAGATGCTGCATATTGCAGGCTTGCAAATGATTTTATGATTTGAGTGGGGCAAAGTTCTATAGAGTTACTGGCATTGTCCTTTCTGTACTATCCTTTTCCTTCTGGAATCATTGAACAAAAAGTCGGTAAAACTGAAGATTATCGCCACAAACATTTGTCACAATAACACATATTTCTTCCTCAATCCAATATGAAATACGACCACACGCTCCACCCATTCAATAATAAGAAATCGCAGAAAAACAAAATACCGCCCGTTCGCTGGACATAAAACCATCCAATACTGTTACTAGGGATATTTCCCCTGAGACCTCTTCCCTGTCTAAATTAAAAACTTTTCCATAATAATGACGATCACCTCGTTCCCTTGCCGCTTCTTTTTCATTAATGTGTTCTTATTGGTTTTGTAATTCTGTGTTGTTGAGGATTCCAGTTTTCTGAGTATATTCTAGATAAGGTTTTGATGAGTGGGTAATGGAGAATGTGTTTCTATTATTAGATCATTTACATTTTTTACTTGTTGGGGGATTTTCCTAGACTTAAGCTTTGAAAAATAGGTAAATACTTTGATATCTGCAATTGCAAGGTAAAAAATTTAGGTACTCAACAGCGAAGAAATTAGACGGTGATTCGAAGGTATGGAAAATTCTTATAACAGAATATTTAAATAAGTAAGTAGATCTTTTAGTGTTTTTTACACGTTAATTATTTATCAATATTATTAAACTTGATAGCGCCGGCATCATTTCATTTTCCCTAAAAGAAATGCAGAATCAAATTCAGAGGTTATGCATGGTCTCTTTTAAAGTCTCAGTAGGTACGAATATATATTAAATTATTAAAATATTTTGGGAGTATAAAAATGAAAGACCATTGACTGTCATGATGATTTTAAACCTTACAACTCAGGTCCAACCATACGAAGTTATTTTAAACTCGGCAAGAAGTGTCCACCCTTAATAAAACGTTCTAAGCCTCCGCCTCTTTGATAACATAATCATAATATTTAATTACTTTGTGGACCCCTGACGTTAACAGGACGGATGGGGCGGTCAACATTTGGTCGTGTATATTTTTTTGCAATATTAAACCAACTTTTGAAGATAATTAGATTTTGTTTTGACAAAATAAAGTCTGTTCTAAAGAATCACAAGTGTTTTAGGGCGAAGATCTGAACTTGCTACTTTAAAATTGCAGCTTGAAGAATGGAATTGTTCTCTTCCTTAATACAACCTTCAGCGGTGACCAATGGGTTAGCATTATACATAAAGTGTTGCTTTTTGATAAAAATACCAACATGGATGATGACTAATGTTAAAAATGTTCTTAAAATTATGTAATTTCAAATAAGGTATAACGGGACGTCGGGACTGTTCGGATTTTTAGAAATCGTGACGTCAGCTGAGCTAACGTCACCATCTCCACCGCTAGGCTCACTCATTGCAAAAATGAATACACCCAATTTATCTATGCACGTTTAATTCTTACTAGTAGTAAACACAATTAAAACAGCCTTAAAATCTAAATTAATAATAGAAATCGTACTCACAAGATATTCTAGTAAAAACACAACTTGTGTTCACAAAGTTCTCCATGTCAATCTGGCCTCGCAGCTGTTCGCCCTTTTTTGCACAAAAATGGCGTCGCCGTTGCGAAGTCATTACACTTATTTTTTAACAAATTACAGGTAACATTGATTGAAGTAACAAACTATGATTCGTTAATTAGTTTTACTATTTTTAGCACTCGGTTTTAACATTGAATTAATTCTTTAATGATCAAAACATTTTAAACGGGTGTCATGTTTTATTTTGCTTGACCAATAAAGAGTAGTTCAACCAACTATGTTTGCATAAACAAAAAGTAACCAAATATCATTTTTAAACTAACGCATATCGCTTAATAATCAAGAAATGAATTTAGCAATAGATAACTAGTTTTTAAACCTAAGTTTTAATAAACCTTTAGTTAGGATTTGTTGTTATAGTAACAGCGAATCATAACACTGCTTTTTTTACATTGAAAAATAGCCAACTGACTACAACAATCAAATCGAAACTAATTTAAACCTATTCAGTCATATTTAACTGTTAAATTTGAACTAAAAGTAAATATTTTTAATGTTTACGTTAGCCTTGCGTCGACACGGCCATTCTGCGAGACGGTGTGCGTGCTCTGCACCAGTCGCGGTTCTGAAAATGATAATAGTTTTTTTTTTCTAAGCTAGGTATCCATTCACAGGTACACTAGCTGACAACTTGTTTTGTGGTCGGAGCTGCTGTTGTTTCAATATGAGTTTAAAAAGTTCAGACCTTAGCATAGGCTTTTTCAATGATAACCAATTCAATCAATGCAAGTTATCAGCCGTTACTTTTAGACCTTGTTAATCTTAAACATAAGGTTATGTAGTTAGGTATTCTTAGTTATAGATACGGAAAGAATACAGTTTATATGAGCAATAAATAAATAGGATTTGCTGTAAATAGGGAAGTGAGTGAAGATATTGAAGTGCTTGTAATGCCACACGCTTACTCACACATGTATTTATTTATGTCAACGCAAATGCTCCGCGCATACATGCATGACTTGATTTCTCGTAGACAGGGATGATGCTGTGGTGCTGGGCGGTCTTGTACGCCGTGGTCCACAGAGGCTCTAAAGGAAAAAGGTTATTAGGGTGATGCTGAGGCCTAGGCCTTATGTTTATGACCGTGGTCCTCAGAGGCTCTAAAAGCATAGGAAAGAAAATAAAGTTCTTACGTAGCTTTTTATACAGCTTGTTAGGGCTCGGTGCTGTGGTGCTGAGCGGTCTCGTACGCCGTGGTCCACAGGGGCTCTAAGGAAATGGGGAAGGACGGTGCTGTGGCCTAGGCCGTGTTATTTAGACCGTGGTCCACAGGGGCTCTGAAAACTTATGTTGCGTTTTTGTTGATAAAACTCACGGGAATGATGCTGCGGTGCTGAGCGGTCTCGTACGCCGTGGTCCACAGGGGTTCTAAAGGATTGGGAAAGGACGATGCTGTGGCCTAGGCCGTGTTATTTAGACCGTGGTCCACAGGGGCTCTGAAAACTTATGTTGCGTTTTTGTTGATAAAACTCACGGGAATGATGCTGTGGTGCTGAGCGGTCTCGTACGCCGTGGTCCACAGGGGTTCTAAAGGATTGGGAAAGGACGATGCTGTGGCCTAGGCCTTGTTATTTAGACCGTGGTCCACAGAGGCTCTGAAAAGAGTGTAGGAGGGAGTGGGAAATACGGATTGTACAGCCTTTCTCGTAGTTTATGATGGTATCAATCAGCCAGTCAACAAAGACAAAGGCCAATAACGGAGTTTATTACTGTTGTTGCTGTCTTATAAGTCATTCAAACTCAAATTCACAGTTAGTATCAAGATAACAGTAAAAAAAGAAGATACTCATATTGTTTAAGGGTCCAGCAGCTGGGCAGCGTAGGTAGACGGCTGTGGCTCCTTCGACGGCGGCGTACTGATGATCTGAGATGTAGTATGTTGTAGTGTGCCATCGACCAAGTTCGTCGATGAGTATTCAGCCAGCCGGGCGGCACTTGCTGAGGGTCATCTGCGTTATTCGTCGACACGGTTTCCTGCTCGCCTGGTTATGGTGCTCGGCGCAGCTGGTCATGTGCGACCTTACGTGGATAACCACCGGTCACACGCTTCACCATGTATCGGTAGTTGTCCAGGATCCTGCATACCTCGTATGGCTCGCTGTATTTCAAGTCTAGAAATTTCTGGTTTCGCATTTTTGCCTTGCTCCTGTCAAATCGCTGCTTGTCATATTGCCCCGCAGCTGTCATTTTCTCATGCACATGTTGCTCAAGCAAGTTAAAGTCAATACATTCGTTATTAATATTTACCAACCTTCGTAGTTCTGGGGGTACTCTGTGTTGGCGGCGGGTCAGTAGTGTAAGTGGTGCGACCCCCGTTACTCTATGTGGAGTGCAGTTAAATGCGAGCTGTAAAGCGTCTAGCGCCGACTGCCAGTTTTCAGTGTCGTAGTTTTGTATCATGTTTAATACGTTTTTCATAGTGCCCATAATTCGTTCGACCTGTTCGTTTGCTCGGCTTACTCCTGGCTCAATAGAATGTATGTCGATTCCGAAACGGTACGAGTAGACTTTTAACTCACCAAGGAATTCTCGACCTACAGCCACCACAACTTGCACTGGGGTTCCGAACAGATTCACGACACGTTTCAAAGCTGCGAGGCTGTAACTCGGGCTGTTGTCATTCGAGTAGCTTAGCAAGATATATTTGGTGTATGCGTCAATAGTAACAATTACGTACTCATCTCGTCCTTCGGCGTTTCTCGTATCCAGCTTGCCAGTAATATCCATGTGGATGGCCTGGAACGCTTCAGTGGGCTTCTGAATCGGATGAAGTTGGGCTTGGACAGCGCCAGATGGCCCTTTCGAGGTCTTACATATAACAAAATTGTCCACAAACATCCTGACGGTTGTTTTCATTTTGTGGAACCAGTACTTTTCTGTCAGCTTCTGCAAGGTTTTCTCCCATCCATGTTGCTGAGTAACATGGAAAGAGTTTATCAGACTCCACTGGAATGACTTAGCGACTACAATTAGTTTGCACAAATGTATACCGAGTATAGAATCCGTAAGAGTCTTCTTAAGCACGCCTTCTTCCTGGACGTAGCCTTAGGCTGTAGTGTCGCTGCGCAAGGTGTATATAAGTGGGCGCAGGACGTCATCGCGGCTCGTTTTGCAGCCACTAAGTGTCTCTGGTCATAAAGTTAACAGATATTTCAGTGGATGAATTCCTACTGAAAAAATCCGCGTGTTGTAGCCGCTCACCTTCTCTATATTCGACCTCGAACTCGTAATTTTGCATTTAGACCCACCACCTATGGATTGGAGGAAGGAGATCCTTTTTGTTCTTGGACGCTTTCAAGGCGTTTCAGTCAGCTATTACCTTGAATCTTCAGCTGTATATGTAATGCCGAAAATGTTTCACTGCTCTTACTACCGCCAGGGTCTCGAGCTCGTACGAGTGGTAGCGGCTTTCGGCGTCTGTGGTGCACTGGCTCATGTACGCGACTGGATGCTGGCGACCGCCGACTGGCTGCACGAGAACCACTCCGTAGGCGATGCTGCTGGCGTCCGTGTAGGGCTCGATTGGTGCGTCTTCCTGAAATAGCGTAAGGGTAGGCGCAGTAGTCAGGTGTTGTATGATATGGTCCATTCCCACTTCGCATCGTTTTTAATCAGTTCATAGAGGGGAACTATCACACGCGAGAAATTGGGAATTAAATGTCTAAAGTATCTAGCCAATCTGTTAAACTGCCTAACTTGCTTGACCGTTTTTGGGATCGGTGCCTTCGTTAAAGCCTCCACCTTTCTTGGGCTAGGACGTACTTGTCCATCTGCAATGATATTGCCCAAATACTCAATGGAACGTTTAAAGAAGGCAGTTTTATCGACATTCATCGAAAAACCGGCCAGTAATTCATTGACAATTTCTTGAACTTATGCGCGTTCAACTGGGTTCAATAAGTAAGGTAAGGCCTGCGTTCGACATACATGCTATCATCTTTTAATCGTGTTTCGAGCTCACCAGTAATGACGCGTCATTAGTCGAGTCACAATCTAGGTTATCAAACTTTTCACTTTGAGATCGCACGTGGGAAACAACTGGTTTGTGAAGCAAAGTTGCACCCTGAGAGTTCACTAGCACTCTTACTGTTTTGCTCCACAAGATTCATACCTATCAGAACGTCTGAGAACACTTCGTGGTCCGGCCACCAAGTGAAATTCAAGTTCTATACGTAAACCATCGATGACACATATCGTCGTCAATGTCGGAAGAGATATCACCGTAAATTATTGACCTAATCCCTTCAAGTAGCTTACTCGATCAACCCGTTTCCCGGGTAATTTGGCAGCTACGGATTCGCGTATTACTGAACACTCGGCTCCACTATCAAAAATCTCGAGTATGTTTAAGTTCCCAGCTACCACTGGCATGTTTTGCAGACTTGACAAAACAACGAGGGCTTTTAAAAACGTGATCGCTTAGCGGGACCCGTATGTGCAACTGATGTACCCGATTAAGAGCGCTTAACGCTTCATATGGAAGATACAACCAAAATAAGTTCAGGTACCTACTGATGTGGCCCTGGCAGTCACCAGTTCGATTTTCAACCGTTCATCTCCAATGCTACCGATAATTGCCTCAACTGCGTCATCATTCGATAATTTATCCTTAGTAATACGTCTCCATAATACCCATTTATGTGACAAAAATTGCGCGATGTCTTTGGAGTTATCATAATAATGTTCCCTAAAGCGTGCAATGTCCCGGGAGTATCTATTCTCTGGTTCATAATTTGTAATCAGAACATTACGCAATTCATGCCACGTAGTGGTAGACACCAGCCAATTGTCAACCCTAACCTAGTGCGACCTTTGAGCAAACTTCCAGCTTTCATTCTCACTTCATAATCGTTCAGGCCATAAGTTTCCATGGCTGTGGTCACATGTTGACACCACTCTCTAAACCCAATATTGGTGTCCGGATCGTATGACGGCAAAAACACATAATTTATTTTGACCTTGGGCGTATTTGGTTGTGTCGTGATGCGATCGGACATGTGTTTCATCATATGCAACATGTGAGTGAAAACCTCCGTCGGTAACCCATTAACAGAAGCGATTAAGTTTTCATTATTCAAGTCAGATGGACGGGCAGATGTGGGACTCTATCCCACTTCTGATAACGGGACGTCGGGACTGTTCGGATTTTTAGAAATCGTGACGTCAGCTGAGCTAACGTCACCATCTCCACCGCTAGGCTCACTCATTGCAAAAATGAATACACCCAATTTATCTATGCACGTTTAATTCTTACTAGTAGTAAACACAATTAAAACAGCCTTAAAATCTAAATTAATAATAGAAATCGTACTCACAAGATATTCTAGTAAAAACACAACTTGTGTTCACAAAGTTCTCCATGTCAATCTGGCCTCGCAGCTGTTCGCCCTTTTTTGCACAAAAATGGCGTCGCCGTTGCGAAGTCATTACACTTATTTTTTAACAAATTACAGGTAACATTGATTGAAGTAACAAACTATGATTCGTTAATTAGTTTTACTATTTTTAGCACTCGGTTTTAACATTGAATTAATTCTTTAATGATCAAAACATTTTAAACGGGTGTCATGTTTTATTTTGCTTGACCAATAAAGAGTAGTTCAACCAACTATGTTTGCATAAACAAAAAGTAACCAAATATCATTTTTAAACTAACGCATATCGCTTAATAATCAAGAAATGAATTTAGCAATAGATAACTAGTTTTTAAACCTAAGTTTTAATAAACCTTTAGTTAGGATTTGTTGTTATAGTAACAGCGAATCATAACACTGCTTTTTTTACATTGAAAAATAGCCAACTGACTACAACAATCAAATCGAAACTAATTTAAACCTATTCAGTCATATTTAACTGTTAAATTTGAACTAAAAGTAAATATTTTTAATGTTTACGTTAGCCTTGCGTCGACAGGTATATTTAGTGAAAATGAGATAATCGCAAACTACTGTTAAATATAAGTAAATATGAAGAAGCTACAGGCTTTAAAAGTTTTTGGAGGGGATTATTCCCGTCCTTGTCGTGCGGTACGTATACAATGTACGGCGTTAGTATGAAGTTACATAGTCGTGACGTCACTTCTACGATAGTGCTGTCCTTGTCTTACACTTATTTTAAAACGTTTATAACTTGGCGTTTTTTTTAAAGCTTTTATACGTTTTGTAATATTGTTTGCACTATTTGGAAAAAAACAATTTTTGGAGATAAAAATATAAAAAGGTCATCGACCCCAAATAAAATGGGATAAGGGCCAGAAAATTATGGTGACGATGAATCATTTAAACCATCAATAAATTTAACTCTTGAAATTACATTTCGTGAAAATATGACGATAACTAAATTAACTAGAACTATACAATGTGTAGATGAATGAATGCACACTATGAAAGAAGTTTGTTCAAAATCGTTTACTGAATTATTTCTGTTATATTTACTAAAGGATTTTTTATACCAAAAATAATTAAAACTACGTAAATTACAGTCACAGTTCCGCTTTACAGTCAAAACAAACCAAAATGTATGAAGTACGTCTACTACGCATACAGTCGCATACGTACAAGGGGATTTGTAATGTGATCGAAATTTTCTCCCACAATCAGTAAAAGTAATTTAACAAATAAGCAACGTTTTACACGTCATTAATTAATTATGCCCCGTTGCGCAGCTGTTGAATGCAAAAATACGGGGGACCCATGTATTTGCCAAGATGTTAAAATACGAAAACTGTGGGAGAAAGCTCTCAAAAAAAAGGGTACCCAAAATTTCGTCGAGTCTATGTTCTATGTTAGAGGATTTGGTTTCGGCACTTAGTCCTTCAAGTGGACCATTGTGCGTTCGTCGACTCTAAGTGCTTTCCTTTTTAAACCTAAAGACTCTGGAGAAATCCGTGTACTCCTAAGAGTACTTAGTCTGATTTCAGTACCTACAAGCACTTCTGGTTGTCCAAGCAGATAAAAATACATGGAAAAGATGTGTGTGCTTAAATTTACTTTTCCGGAGTTTTTCACTAAGAAAGATCAACGACGAGTTGGTTTTCAACTCCGACTAGTTTATTCTTATTCTTATTTTATTTAAAGACAACAAACAAAATAATCTGTTTATACGAGTATTCACAGCAGTAAAGTTTGACTGATTGACTGACTGACGTGTCAAGCACAGCCGAAACCACTGGTTGAAAACCAATGTGAAATTTTGCACACGGCTTAATTTAATCATGTATGCGAGCAGTAAGATGAGGTTTTTGAAATTCGACATTAAAGGGGGGATTTTGAATGTATAGTATATCTTATTTCTTGAGTTAATAAACTTGAAACTTGGCAGGAATACATATCTAAGTATACATCTTACTTTTCGAGCTAATCATTTCGAGTTTTTTCCCACTACCCCATAAATCAAGGGTTCCTTCTATAATGTAGGCGAGTTATACTCGTAAGAAGGGGTTTTGGGAATTCGACCTTTAAAAGGGTGAAAAACCACATTGTATTCCTATTCGGTTACCTCGAAAATCAGTATTAAAATTTGAAAGAAATAAAGGGTTTCAAGTTTTTGGGGTTTTCGAACATGGACCAGCATAAGGGGGTAATAAAGTATTTGAGGGAGGATTTCACAGCGTGTCTGGATTAAATCAATGGCAGTAAAAATATCATTTTTTTAAACTACTGATTAAAAGGGGTGGAGGGCGTGTAACCCTTCGCGATAGTACGAAACCCACGCTAACGAAGTCGCGGATGAGGTGCTAGTAAATAATAAAATGTTTATATTTTATTTACTTTTCCACTACAGCTGCCGTTTTACCGCGTCCCTTTTCCCCAGGTGATCTTTTAATAGTGCTACACTCCAAGTCGCATTATTATTTACTTTCTTTCGTTTGATTTGTGATCGACATAAAAGCAAACATAAACAAAACAATAGCGGCTCATTGACATTGAACAGTGCTGCGAACTGTTACGAGGTTTCAGTTTTTAACCCCATTGGTGAAGTTTTGTTAAAAAGTAGTTAAAATCACTAAGTTTGAAACAGATGAGTTTTGACTTCATTTAGAAGTTAACCCTACCAAAGGGAATGTTTATCAAAGTAATGTTACAATTCGTGACGGGTGAGGAGTTTGAGTCACGTCACGTGCAGGCGTCACGCGTCACTGTGGTGTGACGGTGAGGCCACAAGAACAGCGGATTAAAAAAGTTAAATTATTTCATATCATGAAATAATTTAACTTTATAAATCAACTGAGAATCAGCAGTTTTGCATACGTCTAGAAACAAAATACCGACAAAGCTCATTCTCTAAATTGGGATAAAAAATGGTGTACCTAACAAACGAAGCAGCTACACATTGTGACGTCGCAAAAAATACATAATTAAAGCAACTAGTAGCGACACCTTCCGTGGGTCTGCGCAAGCACAGATAGTTGAGAATTCTATTGAGTCTGTGGAAGAGGACTCTCGAAGGATCGAGAGGTTGTAGCTGTCCAAATGGTTGACAAGGTTTTTCCCTTCAGGGCGTGACAACTAGGAACACGTTTCGGGAGAGGAATCAGTCTAGAATGACCAGATGGTCTCCAAATAACCCGATGGGTTGATTATGAGTCCAAACAAACTCGAACCTTGTGAGTATTCAACCATTTTATTTGTTCTTGTGTCATAACCTAGGTCTCAGTTATGAGTGACACGAGGATGTTGTTCCAGGTATGGCTGATTATGCTAGCCTTATAAATAAATAGATATACGAGACTAAGAGTGTTGACTTGGCGTAGCCCCGTAGTTAGATGATTTCAAATTGATCCGGGTGCGGGCAATTTGAAGGTTATCTCGTGTGGTGTGGCCATCTGTTGGTAAAGAAGGCCTTACTTAACCGTTTAATGGTTAATGAGGGAAGCTCGCCATCCCAGGTAACGATTATACCCGTAGGCCGCGTTTATTCGTGTCGAACACTTTATCCTGTGTTCGATGCCAAGGATCTTAGTCCCGTCATTTGAAAGGAATATATTGAGAGAACACTGTGTTCAACTGAATTATCATTATTTGAACTATGAGAGTTAGGCCTTCTGTGACAGATTATTGTGTCTCGGATGACTTTGCGTAAACGTTGTGATTCCTTTATGAGCACAGCCATATTAGGTCGATACTGATTCGATGAGCTAGAAGTTATAAAGCAGTTCATCTCACGGACTGGGACGAAAAGCGACTCTGAGTTATTTTATTTGTTTCATTGCCGGTGTAAACCCCGATACAACTGGGAACGGAGAACCAGTTTTGTCGGAGTGAACACATACGTGTGTGAATCTGAATCTTTCCCTTACAACTTATACCCTATAAATTTACTTTAGCACGGTGGTAAGTTATTTATAGTATTATACTAAATTTAAACCATCAGCATCTTGTTTCAAAAATATGTGAATTACAGGAACCTGGTTAAACATCTTTGTCTGATGTAAATCTGAGCTGTATCAAAATATTTTGAACATTGGTGCATTCTCTTAGTTTTCTTCTTCCTTGTCAAGAGGGGGGAGGGGAGAGGTGGGTGACCGTATTGTTCCAAAGTGTGAACAATCTTAATTTAAAATACAATAATTATATTTTCTTAACAGACTGCAAAGATGTGTTACTCTCGCAAACGAAAGTTGGCGAATTCTCTCCCCTTAAAAAGGTACAAAGCAATAGTCTCTATTTACAGTTTGTGATAACTATTTAAACCAATATTATCTATTTACCACATTTTAGAATAAAGTAATCATTTTCACAAACCAAATACATGTAAGTACAGCAAACTGAAGACCGCGCAATATAGGTAGGATAGGTACACCGCTATCGCCTATAACTCACTCCACCCTACGTTTTCATAGCCCCACATACAAGTTATTAATCGTTCCGCTTGAGTGATTATTTTTTGAACGGGTCTGTCCGGTCCGGCCGGACACTCGCGTGTCCAAAACTGTCCGGCTGTCCGTAGTCACGCGCAGGTGCAGACTTCACATTTAATTGATTGTCACGCATTTTTGGGTAGAGTTCATTTTTGAGAGGAGTTTTGAAAGTGTTCGGAAGAAAAATGCTCGTTTATACAAAGTGAGTTATGAGCTCATTAATACACACGGTATAATGCAAAGGTTAATAGTCTTACTAGCAACCTGCCCCAGCATGTCGATTCTGTAAAAATCTCAACGTAAAGACTTGCGTAAATTGAGCTGTCAGTGTCAATTTACACAAGTTAGGAAGTCTTGGTGAATCCCTAGCATCAGTGGCACTGACAGCTCACTCCAAGCTCACTTCACATAAGTTTTCACGGTGAGAACGTGACATTGGCTGAATGCACAAACCATGCGAAGCCAAAAGAAAAAAAAAGTAAAAACTCTCAAGATTCCTGAGTAATATTATCTAACTAGCTGTTGCCCGCGACTTCGTCTACGATCCAGGACGAAAAGTAGCCTATGTCCTTACCCAGGTTATGTAACAAACAAAAAAATAACTTTTTTCGCATACACTTATAAATTAGTGAAAACCGCATCAAAGTTCATTGGAAAGTCTAGAAGAACTAAGCAGTCTCACAGACGGATACGAAGATACTTTGTTTATACTAAGTACTGCTTCGCACAGTTTTTATGACTTCACAGAGTTTTTAGTTATAATGTTAGTTTAATTTAATAAAATCTTTTTATACACATTAAATCCCTTACCTATAAACAATTATTACAAAACTAACAAAAAAATTTACGATAGAGCTATTAAATTAAATGACTTAATAACTAACTGGATTTAAATTAATAATACATAATTATAAACTTTACGAAATAAATGCTCTAAATAATAGTCCACTTTGTAGTTCAGATTGAACTGTGATCACACAGTCACGAAAAAGCGACACCGACTGATATTTGTAGAACTATGTAGATTTTTCCCATAGTTTGCACACCATAGGCATTTGTAGCAAAAATTAACGTTATGGCAAAAATTCAATAACATATCCATGCCTCTCGAACTAATAGACATTTTCAAATACCTTATCTTAACCAGGTCAACGTCGTTCGATGGTCGAGTACTGATTACAGTACAGATTAGAGTACAGATTGGAGTGCGGGGTGAGGCAGGGAGGACTGACCTAGCCGAAGCTCTTCAAACTGTACGTGAACGCACTGATAGAGGAGCTCAGCAGCACTCGTGTCGGCTGCCATTTTGACGGGGTTTGTGTCAACAATACTAGTTATGCGGACGACATGGTGCTGCTGAGCGCCTTAGTGTGTGGTCTGTCCGGGTTGCTGGGCAGCAAGCGTTACGCGCAGTATCTTAGTGAATGCATGGTCTTTCAGGCGTTCAGGGTGTTGTTGGGGCTGCCCCGGCACTGCAGCTCCGGGAGCTCAGGGATGTTCGCCGACGCCCGTGTCGACTTTTTCTATATGACGATGCGGCAGCTGTGCATCTCCGGGGCGCAGGCTCCGGACCAACTCCAACACCATCCTGAATGTTTTTGCGAACAGGTTTGATTGTCAGTACATTAACCACTGTTATATGGTTAATGCAATGACAAACAAACAAATGACTCAGAGGCAGGCGTATTAATAAGTAATATTTTTTATTTGATTTATATATTTATTTAACCATTTGTGTACTCACATATAAACATACAAGAAGAATAAAGAGAACAGAAAAGTACCTATAAAGGTAATGATTATTTGTAAAGAAAATGATAATGGTAATGATTATCCCTTCCAATATACCTGCAATAGGAGAGTATATGATAGATGTAGACAACGTGTGTAAGAGTAAAAGAGAAAACAAAATACATATAAACGAAACAATTCACTAATTTAAAAATAAACGTACAATGTCAAAATATACTTACATACATAGGTACATACTTCTAAAATAAGAATCACTAAATATATATAAATATAAATTGATAAAAATTTATTATACAAATGCAACTATGACACAGTGGAAAGATGGTGTTCTTTCACTCTCCTCTTAAACACCACAACAGTTTGACAGTTCCTAATGTCAGGCGGAAGTGACTTCCACAACCGAACCGTTTGCACAGAGAAAGAATAGGAGTAGAAGTCGGTTGAGTGGGGAGGGGTTTTGAGGTGATTTCTTAGGTGCGACCTGCAAGGCGCATCAAAAGGACGGGCGTAGGAGAAGCGTTCCCGCAGATAGGATGTCGTTAAAGGGTTGTGGAGTATGTTAAATAGCAGACACAATATCCGAGAGTTCCTGCGAAGTCGAATAGGGAGCCACTTGAGTATATTGCGAAAGTTAGAAACGTGGTCATACTTTTTAAGGTTAAAAACAAAACGAATACAGATATTTTGCAAACGCTCAAGCTTATTTAAAAGCTCCTCGGTGGCATCCAAATAACAGGCATCAGCGTAGTCTATGATGGGCTGTTTGAGAGTTTGAGCAAGGGAGATGTTTGTGTTCAAGGGCAAGAAGCTCTGGAGACATTTATTTATTTATTTATTTAAACTTTTCGAACCCAAAGAGGTACAAAGGCGGACTTAATGCCTTAGGCATTCTCTACCAGTCAACCAAGGGTGGTGAAGAGATAAGATGGCAGGTGCTTAAGTTGAAGGGGACGATAATGGAAGAAAAATAACTTTAAAAAAATAATATAACTTGTGAAGTGTGATGTAAAATAGATATTGTGTAACTTATAATACACATACATACATATTAAAAAAGTATATACTTACAATACATATATACATATATATATATATATATATATAAATTTTATGGTGAAAGGTGTTGAGCCGACTCTACGCTATTTGTTACGAAAATATTTCTGCAATTTCCGCTTAAATGCATACCGACTGGTGGCCGTCCTGATATCAAGAGGAAGCGCATTCCAAAGAAGAATGGACTGAATATGAAAGGAAGAATGAACAAAGTCAGAAGTATGAGAAGGACAAAGCAGGAGAAGATTGTTGGAAGAACGCAGTTCCTTAGCGTGAGATGAACATAGATATTGGAAGTGAGACATAAGATAAGAAGGAGGAGTGGGAGAGTTGAGAAGAGAGAAAAGTGTAGTCAAAGCGCGCAAACTTCTTCTTTGGCGAATGGACATCCATTTGAGCTCAGACCTATAGCTCGACACATGGTCATATTTTCTGATGTTGAATATGAACCGGATACAATTGTTGAGCAATCTGTCGAGCTTATCCAAAAAAACCGCATTCAAGTCAAAGTAGCACACGTCACCATAGTCGATGATAGGGAAAATCAAAGTCTGCACGAGCATGGTTTTCGTCTTACCGGGTAAAAAGTTTCTCAGACGATACAGGGAACGCAGAGTACCGTTGACCCTTTGGCTAACACTAGAGACCTGGCGTTGCCAGCTCAGTGTCGAGTCAAGATGCAAACCGAGATCTTTCACAGTAGGGGTAATGGGGATGGCGATACCATTGAAAATAAGAGGAGGAAGAGAACTGAGCACCACTCTACCCATCATGCGTGAGCTTCCAATTAGAATGGCCTGACACTTTGAGGGGTTTACTACTAACACCCCCCTGACACTTGCGACTAACAACATGAGCAGTCCACGATTTATGTAAGAGTTTATGGTCACCCTCAGATTTTTAATAGTTTTTTCGTATTCTATCTGAACTCCATTAGACAGAGTGGAGACAGCGACGCAACATCGAGCCTATTTCGCATATACCTGCCGCCGATAACTATGGCCTGAGATTTCTTAGTAATAGTAAATAGTATTTAGTAGTAGTATTTCTTAGTAATAGTTAATTTAATGGTATTTTTAATTTTATCAATTTTATGTTTATTTACTTATTAAGTTATTTTTTTATATTAATTGCAATTAAGATTTTAATAATATTTCCAATTTATGATCCAAATGGATTGAAATAAAAGATGTTTGAAATTTTGAATTTTGCCATTCGTACACTATTTTTGACCATATTGCATATAAGCGGGTTTACCGTCAAGATCAACTGATCTTGTACGATTATCCAACTTGTAGAAATAAAATAAAAATACAGCTTATGTTACGATGGAAGTAGGAAACGGTTTTTGATTTCACCTATGGCCCATATATCTTCACTATGATTTCCTTCACGGTGATTTAGTGGTGCAACGTCTTTAATTAAATAAAAAGTTTTAGTACTAAGTTCTAACATTTAAAATCAGATAGGAATTAGGCAGAATAAGTCACGGATTAAATCTTGCTCTTTCGTACATTACCTATTATATTAAACATTTTCATCGCATTATGTCGACAACGTTATTTGAATCTCTCCCATGTATATCTCATGCAATGGGAACGAACCCACAGAATCCAAAGATACAGAAGGACGACTCCGTAAGAAGCGGCAAAAACTCTCGCACGCACTCTTTGGCGTCGACGCGTACGTGCAGTGATCTCAACCAAATACAAGTCGCGATTGCGCGTACACTCGCTTGCTTGCGAGTCCGTGAAACATGTCTATGTGTGCGTGCGTTTTCGCTCGCAGTATGGAGCACACCTTCTGTACTATTCTGTGACCATTATTCTAGCTTTATCTTTTAGAATATCCTTGAATATCCTTTATCAAAGTCTAACAACTTTGGATAACACAACCGACTGATGTGCTCGGTTGTAATATTCAAGCCTTATCTTAGCTTAAACGGTTCTTAACCTTAAACTTAAACGAAATTAGAATGAGAATTCTAATTACTAGAGTTTATATATATATTTGAGCTTTTAGCAAAGGTACAAAGTTTTGAAACTAATTGTAAATTTTGTGAATCAGCCGAACGAAAACGAAGACATGGTCATACATTCGTTTGTTATCTATGTTGAGTGAGAAACAGAGCTGTATAAGTGCGTGCGTTTTCGCTCGTTGTATGGAGCCGGTCTTCTGCACCATTGTATACTGTGTGGAGAATTGTTTGACTATCGCTGCGGACGCGTTTGATTTGATGCGTTGCGACGCTGGTCACCGCACCCGATTTATTGTGTGCTAGTGCAGCGGGTTTTTCGACATGTTTTTTAGTGAATGGAATAAAAAACTCGCAGTGGTTCGGTGAAAAATGTTTTTTACGTTTCTGTAAATATTCACGTATTTGGGTGTTTATTCGAGGTAGTATTGAACCTAGCAGCGATGCTGTGTTGCGATTTGTTTGCCCGTAAGAATCATTTCTTACTTAGTTTGTCAGTTATGGCTGCAAAATGCGAATAAAAAAGTTATTGGGTGGTGAGTTAATGGGTTCTGCTTATTTTAAGGTAAGACAACCACTTGATTATTTTCTTCTTCTAATCTATCTTCTATATATATATAAAATGAATTGCTATGCGTTAGTCTCGCTAAAACTCAAAAACGGCTTAACCGATTTTCTCATTTTTTTTTGTGATTTGTTCGCTATAGTTCAGGAATAAAAACGTTATCATCAACCATCATAAAAATAATTTGCTGTGCGTTAGTTTGCTAAAACTCGAGAACGGTTGGACTGATTCGGCTAATTTTGGTTTTAAATTATTCGTGGAAGTCCAGGGAAGGTTTCAAAGGTGAGTCAATATGAAAAGAAAGCTTGAAGTTTAATCAAAACAAGAATTTCGCTTTATATTAGAAACTATTCCTTCCTGTCAAATATTTGATGTTCGTTAAGTCGTTTAGAAATCAAATAAAATCTAAAATAATACTTAAGATTTGTTTTCATTTGTCTTTGACATTTGTCATTGACAATCAATACTTTTTATGGAATTTGCCGGGAATCTGGGTGTAATGGGCGTAAATGTCGAGTTGTCTTAGTTTAATTTTATTTTTATGTGCCTATTGCGGTATAATGTATGATGTGATAGTGTATCATGCATAAATTAGTGTGCAGCAATTGAAGAATTCAAGCGGGAACACCACTGTCCTAAGTTCAGATTGCTACAAAACTGTAGTAAAGTTAGACAACTTTACTTTATTGATTCTTTGTGATAAAACGAGGAGAAAACGAGCTGACATTGGTCGTCGAAGGTAAGGTATTAAAATACAGCGTTGAATCTTCTGGGTTGTGTTGTGCCGGTGGAAAAGTAAAATTGCCACAAATGGTTCCACCACCAGATCCATTCCGATCATTAATCTCTAGAACGAGTAGTGATTCTATCCATTTTTTTACCAATATACAAATCTCCAATTTTTTTTCTTCAAATGACGTCCTTTGGTGCAACGCATATTGTGCAGGACAATTTTATGTCCACTTTCAAGGTAATTGTTACAACATAATCATTATCTTTCATACAACATTTAAAATTGTTTTAAAAAAATGTACCCACACCATTGCAGATCTTAGGACAAATATATAATTTTATTAATTATACAAACTCAAATTCAATATTGATAGTTAAGACAGGACAACGTCTGTCGGGTCAGCTGTAGGTATATAAAAAAATATTGGTGTTCGTTAGTCTCGCTAAAACTCGAAAATGGCTCGCCCGAATGTGATGAAACTATAGTAGGTTGTTATGTGCGCGCCGGAGAAGGTTTTAAAAGGCTTTGCGATGCATCCTAGGAATTAGCTAATAAAAAAATATTATGTAGATATTGTCAGACTCAATCATTTCAATAAGAGATCAATAATTTCAAGATTTTCGTATGCTCTCCGTGAAATAAAAAAAACCACCGATCTTCAAACAGCGCTCACCACCTACTGTGCTTATGCTTATGCATGGCTGAGCTACGGCGTGATCCTTCGGGGAAATAGCACAGATGCACCTACACTCTTCACCCTTCAAATGAAATTAGTTAGAATCTTAGTAAACATCGATCAAACTGACAGCTGCAAACTGACAGCTGCAAACTGACAGCTGCAAACTGACAGCTGCAAACTGACAGCTGCAAACTGACAGCTGCAAACTGACAGCTGCAAACTGACAGCTGCAAACTGACAGCTGCAAACTGACAGCTGCAAACTGACAGCTGCAAACCTCACTTCCAAAAGTAACATTTTGACCCTCCCCAGTACATATTAGAGACCTGCAAATTAGTTCAAAGCATCAAGAATTATATACAAGACGCGAAGACCCATAGTTCAGAAGACTCACGTTATACACTGCGACATAAGTCAAGGTTAAACATTCCTACTTCTCGGCTAAAAATACATTCTACAGGTCCCTATGTAATGCTCATTCAAAAATTGCCTGAATTAATTAAAAAAGAAGACAGAATCAATATTATTATTTAAAAAAAAACTTTTTAATTTAAAAATGTTTTTTCATTCAATTCATTTATAAAATAATAGCATTTTCTTAAATAAGAAAACGCTATGATTTGAAAAATGAATATTAAAACGACAACATACAAGTGCCAATGGGGTGTTTAATGGGTGTAGTGGGTCGATTTATTTATTTTTGATTTATTTTGTTTGTTATTAATTTGACTTGATTCGATTTAATCGTATTTTATTTACCTGGATTTTATTTTGAAATGATTTTATTTCATTTTGTTATATTTAATTTGTTCTCTTTTTGGTTTTGTGTTATTTCTATTAATTTATATTTGGGTCCTTTTTGATCACATATAATTTTAAGTTACCACCTAAGTAGGTACACATTTTATAATGCATTTATAATATAACGAGCAGTGGTGGCCCAGTGGTAACGGCCACGACTTACGAGTTGTAGGTCGTAGGTTTAAACCCAGACAGGCGCTTTACTTTGTGTAAATTATTTCATCACCACTGTTCTCAAAACTGTGAAGGAAAACATCGTGAGGAAAAATTCGAAGACATGTGACATCAACCAACCCGCACTGGGCCCGCGTGGTAGATTACGGCCCACTCCCTCTCACAGAGGAGGCCTGTGTCCCAGCAGTGGGAACATAATAAGCCTATTATGTTCCCACTGCTGGGCCTCCAAATGCCAATGCCAATATCCAAATGCGCGGGAAGTGAAGCTCCTGTCAGTGCCACTTTCAAGTGAAGCTCGCTCAGCCAGTGATGCAGGGTCTTACCCTGCATGTGGGGCTGGTATTCGATGTGATCTTTAGAATTCCGGTTATCATTAGGTATTTACTAACGCAAATTTGGCTTAAATCAACTTATGATACCATAGACCTAATTACTGCTGATTTGATTTATTAATGTATAAAGTGATCAGCCCTGTTTATTTGACGTGTAATGAAATTGTGTTAAGAAACATACAGGAAAGTCACATATGTACAGGAAGATTAAAAAACACGGAACCACAATTATATAATAATAGAGTAGAAACTGGAACAATAAATTCAAATCTCTCTACGCACACTAATCAAGTATTTTTCTACCAAGACACCGTTCTTACTTATTTCTTTCTTTGCCCTAAAATATTTGGCGGCCATATTTATATTTCCACCAACTAGATGACAGCTATATTTCACCGGCACGTGCGACCTGACGCTGATAAATGCTGCTCTGATGGATGCCGGCCGCTCGGAACGACGAAGCTTATTTATTGGGGAATCCTGCCCGCCCCCTGTTTTAAATGCTGGTTTCGTGGTGGAAGGATAGCCGTGTAGTATGGTGACCTGGTTTGGTTATAGGTTGCATCTGAATTTGTGCTACAGGTGAAATGTCACGTTGTCGTTGACGCTCATTAGTTTCAGGGCTTGTTTGTTAAACAACAAAATTAGTCCGTTTTGGAATCAGCAATGTAGCGCCTTCACATTTTCAATGTCGACTTATTCGTTTTAAGTCAATCAAAAGCAACTAACGGAACTCTACAGAAACCTAAACTAGTTGGAAAAAATAAACATGTTTATTACCAAATGCTTGTTTCTCCTCAGCATGAAAAGCAACCCTTGTGCCCTTCAGTTTTGAAAAAGATGTCAGCTCATGTATTGTAAAGTTTTCCTTGGTTGAATATAATCCTTGTACCTGTATTTTAAATTATTTTATTTTTGTAACGTGTGTTTTATTTTACCAGAATAAACTTTTTTTTTCTTTCGTTCCTTCTAAAGACATGCCTGAGACCAGGGTTGGTAGTGAGTCTTATGCCAAGGGCACGCCGAACTCAAGAAGGTAAGAGTTTATCCTACGATTATTAGGTACTGTCCGCGAGGCCTAAGCTGAGCTTTGCATTTGCGTGAGTGATTACCAATCACACCAATATTGACGCGCGAGGGACACACAGCGCCTCAGGCCGATTTGTTTAACCGGTTTAAACCAATCGCGATCTAGGCTGACGTCACATCTACATTACCGATATGCACTCACACAAATGCAAAGCTCAGCTTAGGCCTCACGGACTGTACTAGCCTTTGTCCGTGGCTTTACCCCTGTGGACACGATATTGACGTGGTTTGCACGTGGTAAGATTCCGCGAGGAATAAAAATTACCATACAGAATTGGGGCCCTGGGCTAAAAATTCAAACATTGTTTGTATTGCTATTGACAATTGAAAATGACATCAGTCCGTCAGGTAAACATCATCTCTTATACGAGTACCCCACCCAGCCCACCTGCCATGAGCTCCCACCTGTCATGGCTGGCTGTCGATGGTCAAACATTTTCAGATTTTAATTAGTGCCTAAAAATATTAGTAATTAAACCAAAAAAAACAGTCTTTACTGTATTCAGGGGTTCGTTGCCCAGGTTTTCTAAAGTGTGAATGCTATGGCCGGAGTCTTAGACAAAAATGAAACGTCTCCTTTCCTCGAAATACGAAGGCAACAGACAGAGTTACAACTTACCCAAATAAGTACTAATATTAGTCACTTCTATTCATAAATGTTTAAAAAATGTATGGTTAAAAAGACGCTCATTTTTAGTTAATTTTGAACAACATTTATGATCGGGTAAATGGATAATGTGCCATAGAATTCCGTTTTACTAGCCGCAAATGCTATCTTCCAATACAATTCTCAAAAGCAATTAATCCCCGTCTTCTCGTAAATCCTGACCGTCATAAAAAGCCGTGATGACCATAATAGATCACTCTTCCTAAGATTAAAACTTCTTACGATAAAACTTGCAATAACTTGCAGTCCCACTGTCTTGTGCAAGTTTTAAACTTGCGCTTGGATTAAAAACTAATTTCTTTGTGTAGTTAGTTCGCTTTACACTTAGATTCTTTATGCGGTTTACACGAGAAGAAGATTTAACGAGTTCTTGTTTGAAATTATTATTTAGGTAGGTATGTACAGTAAACCTCGTTTTTGATTTACCTCTTTTGACAACACATACCCAACATCACACCTGTAAACCCCGAACGGTAAGGCAGAGGTGTACCCATAGTACACCCACATTTCGCCAGTTATGTTTAAGTCCCATGTTGACACTTTACATGGTCTTATTTCTAAGACAACGACGTATCCAAGACAAGTCTCAACGTAAAAAGTATAATTATAAAAGATAGGAAAAGAGCTAGGGAAGGTAAATGATAAATTATAAATGATTTTATTTCTGTAAGTAAGTTTACAAACACTTCTTTTACAAGTCAATCATATTTTAAAAACTACTTGAGGTCGGTGTTTCCTATCCACTCTACATAGCCTTCACCATGTAGATTGGTGTCTGTAATGGTCTTTTGAGAAAAGAACCACACAGAATGAGTGGACCTGTCCAGTCAGTGCACGCAATTGTCAGTAATCATGCAGCTCAACACAGAACTTATGGAGCTCAACGATTCGACAAACATTCCCAAAGAAAGGACATTTGAGTAAACTGCATAAATTACTCAAACTGCCAGACCATGATTAACACTAACTAAAAAAAATGTTGTAAAGTAATATTTTTTTTAACCAGGTTTTTAACAATTGATAACAAACTAGCGTATACGACTAATAAGCAATTTTAATCTAACTTAATTTGTTACGTGATTGTAAAATACTCGTAGTTAGCAAAATATTAAATAAACATCAACATTTTCTGTTTAAAATTGGAGCAGCTCAATCCCAAGTTTACTTGTCCTCAAATAGTCTTTGATAGTATAATGGGCTTTCTGGCATGGTTTCAGCTTTATAAAAAAAGTGAATTTATTAAGGCTTAGTTCTTGAATGTGGCTAGGAAGTTCATTATAAAAACGTATACATTGACATTTAAACGAGCCACCTATTTTCTTGAGCCTGGTAGTTGGAACATCAGTTTAGTTTATAAATTGAACGAGTAGACAGATAAAATATGTACTGGATTTGCCGGTAGGTGGTGGCTCGGAACTTTGCGTTCGGATGCCACCGATAATTCCGGGTTGAACTTCGGTAAGCCGGAACTTAAAAAAATATTCCTGAGAAAAATTCAACTTCATTATCGGTAAAAATGTCTAACTGTTGCAATCAAATATACCTTCTCGTTTTATTACGTGAAAGTGACACTTAACGTTAGGTGATAACGCAACTACTAGGTTGACTGTGCAAAAAGTGCGCGAAATCTCTCCTAATTATCAAATCGCTGTTTATTCTTTTAGTTTTTCAAACATACCGTTAAATAATATCCTAAAATTTCTAACCTTTTGTATCCAACTATAAAACTCTTGAGAGACAGATGTTAATCTCTTTACCATTTAACAAATTCCTAAGATTCCTACCTATCACTCAAGAATACCAAGAGGATGACATGTATGCTTACGACCACAGGATAGAAACTACAAGTTACAGGTAACGTGGTTGATGATAGCTGATGACGACTGCAGCCGAGTATACCCGATTCAGTTTCGTTCACTATTCAGAACTTTTTTTATTTTAATTTTTATTTTAACAAGACTGATGTAACAAATTTTCTGTAACAATGTTATTTAAAAGAGTGTCCATGGAGTTTCTTGCCCGTTCTTCTCCATAGGTACCTACTTCGCTTTGGGATGGGCAACTAGCTTCATATTTCTGACTGACCGACCCCTTGACAATTCAAAAGTGCCTGTAATTGGTTTATTTGAAATAAATGCTTTGAGTTTGAGTTTGAGAGAGCAAGTTTCGCTTAAAGCAATTCGAAAATCTTGAAAATTTCAGCCCAGAATTTTAACACATTCCACTACACTGATTACATAATTTATCAGCATTTATCACCACGACTCGTACTCGTATATCAAAAACTTTTGCTAACTTGTTACGACTTCCAGTTAAACCGTATTTTTGCTCAAACACGATACATTTTCACATCTACTTAAAGGTACCATGCTAACGGCAGTACTTTTTAAACCTCCAATAAATCAGGGAAATATTCAATCGAAAGTGGCTCTACCTCAATACAGCGTGACTTATTAAACAACGGACTTACTATGGAGATTATACTTTTATGCAGAAACGTAACGTAAAACAAAAAAAAACTTGGAAAACCATTTTTTTATGTTATTTTTTTGTAGAAAAAACCGGGCAAAACCGTAAGAACCGGGTAATGATATAATTTTAGTATTCATCTAAATCGGCTCCGAGACTCCTTTGAGTACCTTTCATTATTTGTTATACCTATTTGTAGATTTGGCTATCCACGAAAACGCTTGGAAAATTCACCCACTATCCATCCACATTTTGCCAGTAATAGGGGGCGATGTTCAGTGCAAGTTAAAGTGGGCTGGCCATGTTTGTCGGCGGACCGATGGCCGGTGGAACTGACGAGCCCTGGAGTGAAGACCTCGTGTCGTCAAACGTCGTAAGGGACGCCCTCCAGCTAGATGGACCGATGACATAAAGAAAGTGGCTGGGCCAGATTGTATGAGGAAGGCGGAGGACAGGGTGCTGTGGCGCAGTCTGGGAGAAGACTTTGTCCAGCAGTGGACTACGATGGGCTGAGTTGATTGACTGAGGAGGCGATGTTCATTTTCCCTTCAAGCTTCAATCAATCTGCCATCCTTATCTAAATTAAGTTGGGTTTAGCTTCCACTATAATAGGATGCAGCCGAATACCAGTGTTTTGCATGGCGCGACAGCCTCTCTCACCTCAAGAACCTTGTTTCTGAATAACCCGGTACGAATGTCAATGATCTTCGCATAATATAAATGATTCTCTTCAAGCACGCAAGCCTATTTTTGCTCTTCAACAATGCCCATCGTTATATCAGTCATCCCGTTCAAAATTTTCAAATAATAGTAGAAGAGCCCACTCCAACTCGTACCGCGTGGTCGGTATGGCATAGAAATGAAGCTGAGGTCTGCATTCAAATCTGAACAGGGTGAATAGGGTGCTTATGGGTTAACAGTGCAATTATTTCGCGTTTTATATCACGAGAGTGCTTTTAACCGTGAAATCATGTCGGTTTACGCATGATTCAGCTTAAAGTGCTTTTGGATTTGTTGGGTTGAAGTTATTTTAATTAAGTGCTAATCAGTTGATGAATCAATGTGATTTGCTATCTTACTTAAAAAAATATAACTAGAGATCTGTTCTTAAGATTAACAGAGTTATGGAAGGTATTCTTGTCGCTTATGGCCACTTGCAATGCCCAGACACACACACTCGGCAAAAAAAAATTGTAAGTCATAAATGTTTTGAAAGTGACATGTTAAATTGCATATGCAACTTGGCAGCAAGATTATGTTATTTGTACTCCTGCAGACGATTTTTTTTCAGAAGAAGCAGTTATACAAATAAACAAAATAAATAATCAAGCAGCTATTTTAAAAACCAAACAAATCTTCAATCCAAAGTCATAATAAGAACTCATTCAAAACCCCTTATCATCTAACTAGGACACCGTTTCCCTAACTAACCTTCATCCTACATCGACCCGGAACAATCTACCGTTTAGCGACACCTTTTACTAATTATAATCAATCGAGTTTGTTCCATGGCAGCACCACCCTGCCGTAATGAATTCTGAACTCATCAATTCTGCAAATTTCCAATTTGAAGACGCTGTTGATTGAAAACCTTCTTTCCCCTTGGGGGCTGTAGAGCGGACTTAATGGAAACACTGTTGCAGATTAAAGCAGCTGTAAAAATTCTTTGCTTGAATAGTTTTTTTTCTATGTTATAGAAATTGTAAAATTAATTTAATTTAGTACTTTTAATTGTTCGTAAATTCAAATCACGGCTGACATTTCATGTCATTTGCATGAAATGTCTTTGTCACGACAAATGGGCGTAGTGTGTCTATTTTGCTAAACAATTTATTTCCCTCCATTATAGTTCCTTCTCTCTAGGACTCTAGGTTGATTTATAGACACCAATGATTTACATCGAGAGAAAATAATTTCTGTACTTATCTACTAATTTATTTTGAAAAAACTTGTATGATATTGTCAGAAATATTCAAAATGATGTGAGCGTTCCTTCTCTTTTATGACCTTTGATCCTTGCTTTTCAGTGCATTTTAAGGCAAATATTAATCCCGGGACTTAAAATCTATATTGCTTGCCTTATCCATAATCTAAGCCAGCCCCATGTAACGCCCTTCCTCAGGGTGATCGCTAGTTAATTGAGTCAGAAACAGTCTTAGGTCGTGCTTTTTGTGTCAGAAATTACACAAGTAAAGTCTAAACGACTGACACGACTGTTCTGACTCTAAGTGTCAGACTTTTTGCGGTATGTTGGCTAAAGGACGTGTAGAAAACGGAACCCTTGTAAGATCACTTCGTTGTTCGTCCGGCCGTCTTTCCGTCTGTCAGTCTGTCAAGACCCTTTTGCTCGGGAACGTGTGAAGGTAATACCTCCATTTGGAATTAATATCAAATACCTAGTCGAGCAGTTGGCTGAAATAATAGGTCTACGGTCCCTTGGATCCGGCGGAAAAAATACGCCAATTTTGCGACATGCATTTTGATACTCGCAAATAAATCAAAACCCTTATAGTAGAAATCAGTTGAGTTAATTATATAATTAAATCCATTTAAAAGTTTGTTATAATATTTATAATTTGAACTTTGACAGTGTCGCCACAGTGGATATTACCTATTATTTGGTATTTAAAATACTTTAAAAAAAACAATGAAATCACCACTCTCGGCCATCCAAAGGCGTGCTAACTGCGCAGCACGCAATAATCACGCACACTGAGGCAATACATAAAAAGCAAAACAAAAACAATAAATCATAATCAAGATGGAGAAAAGGTGATACTTGGTATGCAGAGAGGTAAATCAAAGCACTTAAAGTTTGCTGGTACTCCCCTGCTGCGTGTTCTCTCCATGTTTTATAATTTTTGTTAATGTCACGGTTACTTGCCTGAAGAGCTGATGAAAACAATTGTTGTAATCGTGTCAAGAAAAAGACTGGTGACATTTCAGATAAAGAAAACCATCGGCCCGTCTCACTTGCCACAATAATCGCCAAAGTGCTTGACAGCTTGCTTAGCAACATTCTCCTGCAGAACATAAAGCTGAATGATGCCTAATTTGGGTTCAGGAGTGGGCTGTCAACAGAGAGCGCAATCTTGTGTCTTAAGCAGTCTGTCGGGTACTACACGGAAAGGAAGAAGCCGGTGTATGCGTGCTTCTTGGACCTGTCCAAGGACTTTGATAGGGTGTTATATAATAAGCTATTGGCCAATTTGGAAGGCGGGGTGTGCCGGTTGAACACATCTTCGTGTTGCGCCGTTGATACACATGTCAGAGGAACCAGGAGAGTTGGGCTGGTGCACTATCTGAGGCACATGGCATGGAGTGTGGCGTGCGGCAGGGGGGATAACCTCTCCTCTGTTGTTCAATCTGTATGTTAATGACCTCATCAGAGAGCTCAGCAGTACTCATGTGGGTTGTTTTGTAGACGGAGTGAGCGCAAATAATATCATAGTACTACTGGGACCGTCGGTGGGGGCGGTGCGTAAGTGAACATGAAAGAACATGGACTGAGGTATAACTCGAAAAAGGGCTTAGTACTCGTTTTCAAGAGTGGAAAGCTAGGTCCAGTGCATGTTCCGCATATTATGCTTAGTGGTGCGGCTCTGCGCGTGGAGATCAGCTTCAAGTACCTGGGGCACACACGACATTGTGACAGAAGAGTTGCAAGATGACACAGACTTAGAGAGGGAGCGCAGAGCATTGGCAGTAAGGGGGAATATGGTTGCACGCTGGTTTGATTGCTGCTTGAGGGCAATGAAGAGAGGGAATGAATCCCGGCCACGGCTCTCAATCTCAAAAGAGAACAGTCGAACACGCAGTTCCCCTGCTGAATACCATTACATTATTGTCATTCTTTGTAATAATTCGAACGAATTTGGTGAGAACTAAGGTTTGCAAAATGTCCCATTCTCTGTCCTGCCCCAACGCATTACCTTACGTTGCCCCAAGCATCGCTAATGACATATTGGATTTGACATGCCAATGTGTCAGAGCCAACGGTGTTTAGTGTGGGTTTCGAAGCCACTGCGTGACAATCGGGTAATCGGATTTCGGGTGCTTGGGCCTCAAACCTCGTGGGATTGAACAATGGTCGACCAGGAGCTTCTTCTCAGCAACTAAGGTATTTATGTGTATCCAATCTTTATTGCAACCTGTTCTCACTGCCTAATTCTCTCCACCACAGGAATTGTACCATCCATCTTTGGTTTTGCAAACCTCGATCTTATTTGTCGATGCGAACCGCAATTCAGTGTAAACACTAATTCTAAAAATATTTTAATACAACATATCAAAATTTCAAATATTTCTGTCAAGTGATGTCAAAGTCAGAAGCGTACATTACCTTTGAATCGCTCTCCTGTAAAAGTGTGTTTTGCACTTGCACTAGTGTATGTAGGACCCGTCGCTATGTCTTCAATACCATCCTCTCCCAACGTTTCCATTAATATCTGGCTCTTAAATCTCATTTGCTAATCACCTTTCACTTATCCTCTCAACAAATCTCTCCCCACGACAAAACAATCTAAGTTTTTGTCTCATTTTTGTACCTATAATGAATAGTAAAATAATAAAAGCAAGCTGCTGTGCTACTTTGCCTCGTAAAAGTAATCAAATAACGCAAAAATAAACACAATTTAACGTCCGAGCAATAACAGAGAACACAAACAAAAATAATTGAATACATAAAGGAGTTTTTATGAATAATTGTGTTCCGAAGCAGAGCATGCAGCTCGGATTGCGAAGGATTTTAATTTACTCGCAAATACAAAACAAATAGAATTAACATTTAGTCAAGTTCGCTTTTAATCTTCTTTTAGTTTCATATTTTTTGCTGAATGATTTCATTTTCTTTTATAATTGACTGAAAGTGTACTTTATAAGCAAGAGGATTCTTCACTACCTCGTTGGTGAAGTGGTTACAAGTGTGGAGGATGGATGGCGACCTGTGGGTCCTTTGAAATGAAAACACTTTAGTTGCTACTGCACAAACCAAATTTAATTAGAAAACTGTATAAGTAAATATATTTTCGGACGTAATTTGAGGGTTTACTGCACCATTATGCATAGCAAGCACTTTTAAATAAAACATTATAGTAACATTATCAATATGTAATAGCTGTTCAGTGAAATTATGTAAGACAGTCCGCTTGACGTGGGTTCTTGAGTGGTGAGGAGTTTTTCCATTAAGATCAGTAGCAGACCGGGGTATCTTTTTTTGTTCTTTTTTGACTTGACAATTAGGTACACAAAAGGAGAAAAATAATCATAAATCACTTCACTAAACGAAAATTCGTTTAAGTATGTTCCGTATTGTATAATTCCTATTTATAATATTTATCACATTGCGTTATCATTTGCGTCATGTTCTATAACCGTCTCAGATCATAGAATCAAGGCGGATATGCCAAGATATTGTTGAGATGTGTGTTGGTGCCGGCTATCATTCGTGGATGTTTGACAGTCGTTCCGAGTCGTCAGAAGCCCGAAAGTCTGACAACCAGTCTTACCAAGGGGTTACTTAATAATAGTGGGTTGTGGGGTTAGATTTAGCAGTCGCTCCATCTTAAATATCGGTATTCAGTTGTATCCGGTTAGACTGACTTAAACATAGTTGGGAACAGCCTAACAAGTGAAACACAACTAATAATTTAAAATAATATTAAACTGCTACTAATCTTAGTAGACTAATGCTCGATTCCTATAAACAAAAACGAATCGTTTTGCTTACCAATGGTAGCATTTTTTTGCCAAACTAAGCATATAAAGGGATTCGTAAACTTATTTTACCTGTGATAGCTACCTCCATATGGGAGGGTCTACTATGCGAAGCCAAGAGTTCTTTGCTTCATTATTGTTAAAGATACCAGAAGAGTTAATTTTAACCATTAACGTTCCGTAAATTATAGGAATCGGCCATAAGCGTATTATAGTGTGACGGAATTTTTAATGGAGAAAGGAATTTCTTGAAAACTATGTAGGGTTTTTTTTAATTTAATTACTTGTAATTGAATTCCAATACGACATTAGTAGCAGAAGAGTTGTGGACAATAATGATTGAAGTACTTCAGTATTATTGTGTACTTAGCATCTCTAATGTATTTTTTGTACTTTTGCATGCCTTCTAGTAAAATATGGCTGTTCCTTATTGTATTTTTATGGCAATGTGTTTTGGACCCATATTTGCAAAAAGAAATATCTCTATCTGTTTATCTCTCTCTTCCTCTCTCCTAATTTTTGCTGTGCCCGACCCTCTAATAGATCTGGAATGCAATAAAGTATTGAGTATGATGTTGATGACAAATGTTTTGTGTTTTGTTTTGTAATGTTTATTACTTTGCCAACTAATCTATAGAATCAAGTTCTTCTAACTTGACAGACACTTCGTCTTTCCAGTTAAAGCATTATGAAGTGTTGAGGGGCGGGTGTTCCGGGAGTTGCTGGAGTGCTGACTCTCAGCCGAATTTGAATTAACGAGTTTTGATGTTTGATAACGTATATATTGAGGCTCGATTTTTGTCTTCATTATTATTTATTAAGTTAGTACGTCACGCACACGAATTTACAGAGGTGGACCTAATGCCATAATTATGCATTTTCTGCCAGTCCACCTTTGGGTGATGCAGAGGCAAGCAGTAGTAGGTGCAATTTATAAAGAAAACATTTAGGAAGAACAAAAAAAATAAAAAAAATATGCATAAACATATGAACGCAACAGTCTTCATTTTATTATATTATCACCACCATCTTTACCCCAACTTTATCCATTACTGAGCTTAAGGCTGTTTTGTGTTGTCAAATGGATAGGTGGAGAAAGGTCAATTATAACATTCAAAATCTTGTCGATGGTACCGATTCTCTTGTTACAAATGCCTCTAAACTAGACAAAAAATCTCAAAATTTTGATTTATTCCTGTCAAACGACGATTTCCCATTCAGAAACAGCCTTAAGCTCAGTAATGGATAAAGTTGGGGTAAAGATTACCCCAACTTTATCCATTACTGAGCTTAAGGCTGTTTTGTGTTGTCAAATGGATAGGTGGAGAAAGGTCAATTATAACATTCAAAATCTTGTCGATGGTACCGATTCTCTTGTTACAAATGCCTCTAAACTAGACAAAAAATCTCAAAATTTTGATTTATTCCTGTCAAACGACGATTTCCCATTCAGAAATTCACTAAAGTGACACAACTTAACTATATTTTGCTGAATTTGACGTTTTTTACCTAAAATTTTGATTGTCTAACTTAATCTGAACATGAATATGACTATTTTTATCGCGATTAAAAAGGTGTGGAATAAAATTAGTTGGCGTGAACAAAAATTTACACCAACACCTCGACTCGACGGCTCGACAAACTTGCAAAAACAGTACTGTATCTTTTTTTCTTTTGCTTAAATCTCGAAAACGGTGTGTCCTATCGAAAAAATAATGAAAATTTCGATCACCTTTAGGAAACCAATAAACCCTGTAACGAAACGTTTTGTCGACTGGCTAAACGTGGTCACAAGTTAAAATGAAATAATTTTAAAATATAAAATACAAAAGTATGTAGAAAAAGATATTAATAATTAGTAGAAACTCGGGTAGGCCGCTCCTCTGGCCCGCAGTCTGACACGAGGGAGCTCACGGTCGCGAAGCAGCTCGAGGTTGAAGCAGCACGCGCGGTCGCTCCACCAGCCCGCAGCCCATTGTGAGGGAGCCCACGTCGGTTGTTGTTAGACAGTGAGGCAAACTGTGTGGTGTTCAATCTTAGAAATAAATAAGATAAATGTTAATAATGGAGACGTTAGGACCTCTCGTCTCTCTGTATTGTATCTAATTTATTCTCTCCAATACGTTTCGAACTCCTCTCGTAGACGCAAGTCGGAGGGTTGGAGGTGATCGAGTTAGTCGAACACCTTCAGGCGGCGGCGTCTTATGCCAGATTTCTCCAATACGTGTCGAACTCCTCTCCTCTCGAAGACGCAAGTGGGAGGGTCGGAGGTGATTGAATGAGTCTAAGAATTTCACGCACACAAGATGTTAATATTAAATAAATTCACTGAGTTTCAAAACGTTTATATTAAAGATCTTTAGAAATACATTGACTGGTGAGTATCAAGCAAAGGAACAGAAAAGAAAGAACCAGGTGTCAAAAGATGGAGTCAAAAATAACGAGTCAAAAGACGGAATCAAATGAACCTGGTGAAAAGTAACGGTTGCCTTTTATAGCCCCTGGCCACAGATATTATTATACTACGTACAGATACCCAATCCCATACAAAGAAATGACACCTCCCTAAGTCTGGCAATTGAGCTGGCAATTTTTCGTCATAAAATGTTCAACAGATGGCAGCATCAGCGATTCACTAATTGCCAGAGACAGTAGTTTTACGTCGCCATCTAGGAGTCGACCTACTTTTAAAACGTTTCGTGCCATCCTTTTAAAATAAAGTTTTATGCTTCCGGTTTCAGAAAAAACATGTTAATAGATTAATTTTATGTTTCTATGTAAAGAAATAGATTAAAAATAATTTGTTTGATTTAAATTTATGACTATAAAGGTTATTTTAAAACACAGGACAAATTGAGTAAAACACCATCTATTGCAAAGAGCTCTAAACAAAACGATTAACAGATGACTACTTTTATCATTATATGGGTTCGAATTGAAGGTAAAAGCTTATTTTATGTTTGTTTGTTGAAAAACGAGTGTGAATAGATAAATCAGCATTTAACAAGGAAGTCTTGATTTTTACTAATCTTACTTCAGCCAAAATTCTGCCGTGTTTCGCTTTCTAATAATTGTTGATTTCATAATGGTTACCTATGCTGCTATGTATGTTTTTTTTTAAGACTAATTATAAAATGTTCTAGTTAAGACCCCATGCCCTGGCAGACCTTCTAGAAGTGACTTTTTTAGTTTTAAATCCAAATACTTCTTAATTGGTTATCGGCCAGGAACAATAAAGATGGCTTACAGTGAGAACCTGGCTTAACACTAGTTTTACGATACCTTTACAATAAAATAGACGACCTCTTAGCTCTAAATACCATAGAAAAAGAAAAACTGACAGATGACAATGTTAGATACAAAATGTCACAACATTCAATAAAAGGAAATAATAAGAGATCTCATGAAATGAGATAAATGAATGTGGAATATAGACAAAGGTAGCTAAAGGTTTGCTTTTCAGCAGTACAACAATTATCAGATAAACAAATGTACTCGTAAGTTAAATGAGTGTCATACAATTTTCATAAAGACTTTAGTAGTTACTGAAACATAGAAAGAATTGCTGTGCACAACAGCTCCTCAGGTGTTAAATAGATAATAAGATGTGATTTTGGTGTAACAAAATACCACAACCCCTAAAACTGAACATGTAGTTTTTTTCCATACAAAAAATAAAAACTTCCAAATAAAACACGTCGGGGCTGCCCCCCCTGCGCGCCTCCTGCTTTAACAAAAATTCACGGGGTAGGGCAAACAAGTTGCGAAGCCAGAAGAAAAAAAAAACCACGTGGACTCGCGATTGTCAAATTCTATTTTAGTTGTGTCAAAATTTTAGATTTAGAGCTTTTTTGTTGCAGAATAGCTTTAAGATTCTCCTAATCAAAATTAAGTAATTTTAGTGATAGTTTAGTTCGGTGTCCAAGAATCAGCACCGATATCTCATCTCAACGACAGCCAATGGTGCCGATTCTCTTGTACACCGAACTAAACTAACTAAACTATCACTAAAATTCCTTACTTTTTACTATGAAAATCTTGAAGCTATTTTGCGAAAAATTATTTCTAAATTTAAAAATAATGTTGACACAAATATAATCGAATTTGACAATCGCGAGTCCACGTGTTTCTTTTTTTCTTTTGTTTTCGCAACATCTTTAGGAAGCCTGGGGCAGCCTCGACGTGTTTTTTATGGAAGTTTTGACTTTTTGTGTGGAAAATATTAAGTAAAAATTTCTAAATGTAGAGATTTGGTGGTTTCAGGCTTATTAAGGGGGTCGAAATTTTCATTATTTTTGTGATAGGACACACCGTTTTCGAGATATGAGCAAAAAAAGAAAAAGAAAGTTAAAGTACCGTTTTTGCACGTCTGAAGTCGAGGTGTTGGTGTGAATTTTAGTCCACGCCACCTAATTTTATTCCACACCTTTTTAATCGCGATTAAAAATAGTCAGATTCATGTTCAGATTTAGTTAGACAATCAAATTTTTTGTTGAAAAACGTAAAATTCAGAATAGCAAAATTGCCATTTTCACTAAATTAATAACACAGTGCAATCTTAGTGCTGTCAAACTAAAATATAGTTAAGTTGTGTCACTATAGTCAATTTCAGAATGGAAAATCGTCATTTGACAGAATTAAACCAAATTTTAGTGATTTTTAGTCTAGTTTAGATGCATTTGTGACAAGAGAATCGGCACCAATGTTAAGTTGTCAATTTTAGGCATTGCTTTTTTGGCGCGGAGGCAAAATCGGAACCACCGGCACACCATCTTAAAAGTAAGATGGCGGCGCTTTTACAAAACAACAATTGATATTTGTAGACTGTGGACTTACAAGTTATTTTTAACTGTTGAGACTGAAATTTCTTGATTTCTTCATTCCTCAGGTGAAGCAGTAGTTTCTTTTATTTAAATGAAGCCTACCTAATCTTTGGCTCTAGCCAGGAATAATATAAATGTGCAACCCCCATTGTTCGTAATGTTCAAAACAAAATCAGATGCCTTATTTCGAGGCTCTGTGTTTTGGCATCACGCCAACCAAGTTAGGGGGTAGCCGAGTTAATAAATTTACTTTTTCCGACCAGATTTTATTAGGATTTCCACTTGGATCTCTACAATTATGGATACTATAATTTGTTATGCATGAGCAACTTACATGTTGCAAGGAATATTATTTTTTGAGTGATAAAACAAAGGGTTTTTTGTTGTTAAATTGCTACGTGAGATTTGGTTGAATAAAAGCCACGTTTTTCAAGTAGATGATCACTTTTGTGCTATTTATTTAGTTGGATAATAAGGTATAATAGGTATATAGCTTCTTTGAAATTTTGCAGTCTAGCCGGTAGAATAGTAATTTGATAGAGATACTGGTTCAATTTAATCCCGATACAAACAAAAACATCTGAACTCTCTTTCTAACATAACAAAAAGAAAAACTGTTCAGCCGTTTGGGAGCTACAATGCCGCAGCCAGACACACAGACTACACACACTTACACACGATTACCTTATAACACCACTTTTTTTCCGTCGGGGGATAGCGAAAGGCAACCTTTCCTTGATCTTATAAATACAATTTCAAACGATGACTCATTGAATTGTGCAATCCTCTATAATTTTATATTAAAGCATATGACATTTTTATCCCGACTATGAAATAAAATGCAGTAAACATGTATAATGTAAACATTTATGTATGTATGTATGAATTCTTTAGTAAGAAATGTTGTAAAATATCTGCTGGAGGTATGACCACGAGTCGGCGTCGGATTAGACAAATAGACACCCTCGCCCACCCGCTGCATCATGTGAAATCAAATCTTGCTCCTACCAGTAGCATTTATGTAGGTAGAGATGAGTTATTTATTGAGAAGTTAAGCCTTAGCAAGTAATATGTAGCAAGTTAAGGCATCTTTTGCACCCAGCGAAGGATTTTCTCGAACGAATAGACTAAAACACAAATAACTAGAAACTGTTGGCAATACTCGTACAGTGCCTAGCAGTGGCCGCCACGTGACTGATTTGCAGGTGCTTGGCAGAGACTAGATAAAGAGAGCCGAAGATCGGGCTCAGTGGCGTTCACTAGGAGAGGCCTACGTCCAGCAGTGGATGAATATAGGCTGGTGATGATGATTACTTAACACATGAATCAAGCATACATTCCCCGAACGGGTAATGTATGGTTGATTCATGATCGGAGCAGATCCATTTTTAATGAGACACGATAATTTAAATTGGCTCGCAAACAACGTGGAAGGAAATTTTGAAATTAGAACTTACCTAAATTAACTCACAAACAATCATATTTTCTAAATAGACTATAATTGGCCAGTCTCTCATACATAAAAAACTTTTTTTCGCAATACTTCTGAGTGGCCTGGAATTATAGGCTGAAAATGCAAAACATTGCATTTTCAGCCTATAATTTTCCCTCTGCTGGGACACAGGCCTCCTCTTGGTTAAAGGGAGTTGGCCGGCGCTTGTTCACTTTTAATTCGAGAACCTATCACCCAAAATTCTCGTAGAAAACTCGCCCCACCAATCGTAGGGCCGCCCCCCGAGAAGGGGGCGAGTCTTCGAACTGGCGATGTCCCAATATCCTCACGCTGGATTGGAGTGGCGAGATGAGAAGCGTTCTAGCTCAACTGGACGGAATTAAGATATTCCCCATAGGAGAGAAATGTTATTGAAGATTGAGATTCTTGGTGACTAATAATTGTATCAAAAATATGTAAAGCGTGGAGATTTTTTTTTCGCTGAATTTGTTGAAAAATTCAAAAATTAGGTAATTGAAGCTGTTAAAAATGTAGGTAAATTTGATGTACTTGTATTTTTGACAGTTTGAGAAGGAGATTGCAATGCGCATGTTTTAAAAAATACGGGCATTGCCCCCTCTGATGATAAAACAACTATCTTTTAAGCCAAATTTCACCAATGAAGCTGAACGCGATCATCACAAGTAAACTGCGTTCAAGAGCTATCAGTGTCATCATTGTTTTGGAATATTGAGGGTAGATTTCACCAATGAAACTGAACGCGATCAGCAAATAAACTACGTTTAACAGCCGTCAGTGTCATTATTTTCTATGGAATATTGACACTGACAGCTCATGAACGCGTTTTAGATGTGCTGAACGCGTTCAGTAACATTGTTGAAATTCGCCCACATTTTATTGAAGCACGGGTATCACGGGTTAATTTTTCTACATAACATCACGCCAGTTTCCCTAAAGGGATTGGCAGGAGTGCACCTTTATTACACCCAGATTTCGCTAGTTATGTTTAAGTCCTATGTTGTAGGGGGCGAGCCTATTGCCATCAACCGGGCATAAATCTAGACTCCGGACTGCTATTGAGAAATTTCAGACATTACAAATTTATTTCATTTGATTATAAATGGGATTGCGCCTTCACATTATGGTATGCGTAGGTAAAAGCCATGTTAGTTATAGTGATTGTTTATTTAAAAAAAAACTGAAAATCAAATACACATACTATAAGTTAGGCTCTGACATCAGATTTGCAGACCAGTGATTTGAAAAAGCTCCAAGTTATTCTAGAATTTGTACTGTAACGAATTCGCATTATTAACAAGAGAACTCGCAAATAAAAGAACAAAAACTCCTTTGAGTAAATTTTTGATCAAAAGAAATCTCGAAATAAAAGTTACAACAACATAGTCGTTGCTCACAGTTTTTAATTATGTTTAAAATTTGAATTCCGCTCAGCCGCTCGATGCGTTTTATGAACAAAGAAGTGCACATGTCTCTGAATTTACATTAAAAATCTTTCTACGAAAAAACACAATTTTCATATCTAATTTAACCACTACTGTATTTTTCGAGATACGCTGAGCTTTTGGATATGCTGCTACAGACTATTACCAACTTTTTTTACGAGACAATATTACTATTATTATTATAATATATACTGTTGTTTCACTGCAGGGCAAATAACCCCCCCCCTGCAATTTTGGCCTAATTCTTTAAGAAGGAGTCCAGTTGATCTCGTCATCTCTTTCTGCTGCTATTTACTTCGCATCTGTGTGGAAATAGACAGGTGTTTTAAGTTCTCTTATATTTTTTTTTTTTTTTATGTATATTGTTTCATTTTATGTATTTTTTTTCACTACATCTCTTTATTTACTTTCGTATCGCAGGTATGCTGGAAGAAATGACTTTAGAAATAAGATTCACGTTTGTTCCTATTTTTCTGTTCCTTTCTTCTTGTCTGTTTAAAATATGTGTTTATAGTTGCCGGCACGAGTCGTGAGCACCAACTCCACTTTTAAACCTTACGAATCTTCTTTCTTCTTACGGCAATTCGTACACAGGCAGGGGCAGTGGGGTTAATATAAGATCAAGCTTATTTAAATACAGATAGAATACAGAATACAAGAGCCCGCTGACGCCGGCAAAAACAGTTCATGTGGAATTTGTGCCTACGACTTCAATTATACATAAATGGTTCAATAAAATCAGAATATTTTTTATGTTATTAGATGGCAATCAACCCACTCAGCCATCGGCAACCTATCATCACCTATCATGAAGCAGATGAAGACTGCTGTGCCTGAAATAACACCGGCCCGCACTTCCTAGTTGAGTATTGCAGCCACTGATGGGATGGCTCAGCTAAATACCAACTTGAGGCACTTGACACGGGTGAAGGAAGAGCAAAAAATCTTGTTGCTGACTAGGCTTCACAGCCTGGCTCATCGGCGAAATGTTGCTTTTCTGTCGTTTTTCTATAGACTGTATTTCGGAGAGTGTGCGCAGGAGCTCAACGACCCAACCATCGCCCGATCACTACCGGACTACTGGACGTACTGCAGGGTACTATCCGCACTTGGTAGATATCTCGACCAGTCGAACTCAGCGCTTCTCCTCCGCATTCCGCATCATGCGCCCGTCCAAAGTGTTGAACTCTCTACCAGCGCCTGTACTCCTTTCCATATTTAATCCGCGTGCCTTTAAAGCAAGAGTGAAAAGGCATCTTCTGGGCACGCTCTTTCCATCATAGACCTCATCCATCGCTTTCCATCAGGAGTGGTCGAGGTCAAAAGCCAGTCAGCTAGTCAGCAATAAATAAAATAAAAATAAAGAGGAATGCAGCAGCGCTACATGGCATCAGAAATTAGTATGGTGGTAGTTCTTCCCCGCATGAGCTCATTCACTCCTACTAGATATCTACTGCTGCAGCATTAGCATTATCAACCTATAACGTTCCCGCTGCTGGGACACAGGCCTCCTCTCTGTGAGAGGGAGTGGGTTATAATCCACCACGCAGGCTCAGTGCGGTTTGGTAGATGTCACAATTCTTCGAATTTTTGGTTCTAAGACATGCCAGTTTCCTCACGATGTTTTCCTTCACCGTTTTAAGAGCAGTGGTGATGAAATAAGTACAACTCGTAAGTCGGGGCCACCACCACTGGGCCAGCACTGCTCTCTACTGCTGCAGACTACAATATATTTCATCATCATTTTCATGTCCAAATTAAAATTTATGTGGTGTCAGTGCCACGTGTCTTCTTTTTTCATGTACATATCTATCGGCCACCATCTCAGAAGTCACCATTATCATCGCATCGTCCATTCATTGTTTCTTTGATATTTTATGTCAGTCACAGTATAAAATTCAATAATAAACAAAAAAAATGCATCTAGGGATCACACTCAAAGTCACACATTTCAACCGGTTATATTTATATATCAGCACAAAACAAAACAAAGCTGTTTTGCACTAGGGTTGAACGAGGGTAGTTTGTACATAATTCATAAGGGCACTTGATTGGCCCCCTCGACTACAAAGCACCGATACACTGCGCGGATATTGAAACTAAAAACCCTTTGGAATAAGGAAAAATACACAAACACGCGCGCCGGTTGTGAGTACTACACACCTGACTATTCTGAACATCACCTATAAGGTCAGTACATCCTCCTAGAGCGTCCTCTCTCGGCGTTCCCACTCACATCTGCCTCGTTAATACCTTTTGTCTATCGACTTTCGTTCAGGGTCAAAGTCAAACTCAAAACATTAATTTCAAATAGGCACTAAAAGGCAATTTTGAACGTCAACATTTTCATTTAAATAGCATTGATTCTAGGCGCCCCTTCCAAATGGTAGTTTCATATGGAAAAGAAGGAGCAAGAAACTACACTGTTACTCTTTTTATACCACAAATAGGTAAACATTATTTTAAATAAGTAAAGACAGATAAATCAATCACGTGAGGTACATGGTGCTCACATATTTACAAACATTGCGAAAGTAGTAAGTATATGATTATTCTAAAATAGTAACTAGGAATAAGTCAGTGTGTGAGTAAAGTAAAAATAACAAATTAAACAATACAATAAGCAAGTAGTATGATTTTGTCTAGTCTCTAGATTGTCCTATGGAGCAGGACCAGCATGTTTCCAAGCATTCTTATCTAGGATATAATCCTCTAATTTGTAATATGCTTGTTTACAAAGTGTTATGTTAACATGAGTTTTAAACTTTCTTTCATTTAATTGCAATATAAGGTATTTTGTTGTAACATTTAACACATTACCCCCTGAAAAAAAAAGATGTATGTACTTTAAATAGTCTGAAAAATGGTTGATCTATTTTATTTGTATTTCTAGTGTTAATATTATGTCTACCACTTATTTTATTAAAAAGATGCAGATTTTTTCTTACATACATAATATATTCATAAATGATATAGCCAGTGACTAAAGAAATGCACAATAAGTTTGTTATGCAAATAGTTAATGTCAAAATGCCAAGATAATAATGGTTAAATTTATTTAGAATTTATAAGTGATAAGATGGTATGTTTACAGTTAAAACTGCTCTGCGTTTATGTTTCTGTTTAATACTACAAAATGAACATTAATAAAATTACAAAATGAATGCAATCATCATTTTGTAATTTTATTAATGTTCATTTTGTAGTATTAGTTTAAGGGGACGACGAACATCGCACATTATAGAAATTCGAGGCCGGATTGGGAATATTGCTATCTCTGTTTGACAAAAGAAGGGAGTGAGGGACGCGGTGCGCAGCCGTGTGTGTGTGACTGTGTGAGTAGGTGGATAGCTATTATGAGCTGTACTGTACTAACTGTACCTTCCATTCATTCGTAACGACTCTGAAGATATTTCTATCTATTAGTAATTAGGTATGTTCATGATTTGCGTTGTTCTTGTTGACGACTTTGGGGATTCGTTTGTAAATCTACAGACTAGTAATGCGTCGCCCTGCTCTTAAGGGCCGGGTGATGGTAGATCTGTAAACGCAACATGTCAATGTGTCAAAACGCACGTCAAGTTTTACGTAAGTCGACCTCTGTCTCAAAATCAAAATCAAAAGTCATTTATTCAAATTAGGCTGAGAATCAGCACTTTTCGAACGTCAAAATTACATAAGACAGTCCCCCAAAAAGCCCGCCCTTCACCACTTCCTAGTGCTTTAGCTGGGAAGAAGAAGTGGTGCAACAAACTCCCCAGCAGCACAGCTGTCTGTTCGGTTAGAAGAACTTGATTCTAAACAATTGCAAGTAATTACCGAAACGCCAATGACATAAAAAATAAAAAAAATTGCATGTAAATAACACAAATACATAAATAAAGCCTTCGGGCCTAAAGGGCATGGCAGCTTACATATGCAATACTGGAATTATTATACAAACAAATAAAATAAATAAATGATAAACTAGGACCATCAAAGTAAAATAAATCAACAGAACAATTACTGTAACAATGATAAAACCAAAGACAGCAAGACGACCAGTCACCACAAGCAGCACCCGTTCACGAGCATAACGCAAAGGTCAGCCATTACCCCCCTCGCCATATTTGAGGGAAGGAGGAAACCCGACCCCCGACGCTACTGCAAGCAGTGACACCTAAGGGAGCATGACGAACCTGCTGTTGGTTGCTCAGGCAAGAATAATATTATCAATTGTCGAGGTCGCTAGCTAACCATATATTGCAATACAGCTCATTAAAAACATTGTAATGAGTAGATCATGTCAATAATAAATGAAGACAACAAAATAATTGACTTATACCGTCAAATAAAAAATAAAAAAAACATATGAACTCATATACCCTGTCAGTTAGTAAGCTGATTCTGGAGAAAGAACACGAACATTGTCTTGAGTTAATCACAGCAACCAACAGTTCTTATCGTTTAAGTAGTCGTTAATGGAATAATATGCCTTTGAACAAAGGTTGGATTTTACTCGGGCCTTAAACGCATTAAAAGATAAATCTAGTAAAGAAGAGGGCAACTTGTTATAAAAGGACCAAGCCCAACAAATGAGTTATGGACCTTATGAAGCCGGTGAAAGGGTGCACGTAGTTTGTTTTTATTTCTGGTGTTAACATTGTGAAAATCACTGTTTTTAGTGTATAAGTGTATATTTTGCCTAATATATAAGATGATGGCGAAGATGAATTGAGATGCCACCGTGAGAATACCAATATCTTAAAAAAAATCTCTAAGAGAAACTCTGGCTCCTAGCTGATAAATTGCTCGAACAGCTCGTTTTTGAAGGACGAATATATTTTGAATATCAGCGGCTTTGCCCCACAGCAGAATACCGTAGGAAATAACGCTGTGGAAATAACTAAAATAGACTGAGCGAGCTGTATTAACGTCAGTGTATTGTCTTACTTTCCTGACGGCGTAGGCGGCTGAACTGAGCCTCCCCGCTAAGCTTGAGATATGTGGGCCCCACTGAAGTTTGGCATCTACTGTTATGCCCAGAAAAACCGCCGAGTCTACAGTTTCAAGCAGCTCTTTATCTAGGACGACGTTGGGTCCTAGATTTCTAACATTCGGTAAGACGAACTTCACACATTTCGTTTTCTTGGCATTGAGAACTAGATTATTTGACGTAAACCAATCCGTAACCATTGAGAGTGCACGGTTTACGTCGTCAAAATCTTGTCTATTCCTGTCTACTTTAAAAATAAGAGAGGTTTCATCAGCAAACAGTACAATGTCACAGATATCATTTAAATAGAATGGTAAGTCATTGATATACACTAAAAACAAGAATGGACCCAGTATTGAGCCTTGAGGTACACCTAACTGAACTGGTAGCTCGGAAGATTTCACACCATCGACATCTACACATTGGAACCTATTTTGTAAATAAGAATTTATTACGTTGAGAGCTTCGTTTTGGACACCGTAATGACGTAGTTTACGCAAAAGCGTGTCATGGCGCACGCAATCAAAGGCTTTAGAGAAACCACAGAAAACTCCAATAGCATTTCGCGATTTCTCCCATGCATTAAATATGTGTTTCAGCAGAGCAACACCCGCATCTGTAGTCGAACGTCCTTTTGTAAAGCCATATTGTTCATTATGAAGTAGGCTATTTAAGTTAAAATGTCTTAGCAACTGATTAAGTATTAACTTTTCAAATATTTTGCTAAATGCTGGTAAGATAGAAATAGGCCTAAAATTGCTAATGATATTTTTATTACCAGATTTAAATAATGGTATGACTTGACTACTCTTCATGAGGTCAGGAAAAGTTCCTAGATCAACACATTTATTAAAATTAATAGCTAGATAGGGGGCTACAATGTCTATTATATTACTTAAAAGTTTAATGGAGATGCCCCAGTAATCACCAGTGTTTTTAGACTTAAGAGTGTTAAAGACGTTAATTACATAACTAGGCGTTACATGTTCGAAGCTAAATAAGCGAGTACATTTTTGCACACTACTATTCAAAAGGTTCTCAGCTTTAGACGGGGACGAATTTAAGGAGCAAGTCGTAGATATAGGTATGTTGGCAAAAAACTCATTAAATGCCTCAGCTACGTCAGCTGCCTTACTAACTAATTTGTTATCGACCATAATCTCAAGTGGATTTTCTTGTTTCTTGTGTCTCTCGCATAACTATGGCTGTTGTATTAAGAACTATTTATGCCACTAATCCTTCATTCGATAACATTTATTTTAGTTTTTGACATTTAATTATAATGTTATAACAGTGACGAACTGGCATGCAGGTGCATCCACCTCTCCAACACCACCGAGTCCTACCGCTCACACAAAACGCTCAGGATGCTGTAGTACTGCGTCGGAAGCGACTTAGTAGCGAGGCGCTCCGCTTCCTATTAATTGCTCGATGTCCTCATTATCAGACAAGTTGTCTGTGACCCAGTGGTCCAGGTCCTTAAATTGGTTAATTCTAATCAGACTAGCACCGCAAAGAGTGATCGGAGGTTTAAAAGAGTAACATTTGGTACCAGCCTTAAAAATCATGTACTCACTCTTCTTAGGGTTGTACTAGAGCCCATGAAGAAGTTTTCGCAAACCCACCAACCGATGGGCAGCAGTACCTTATCATCCGCGTAGCTGATGTTATTAATAGGCACTCTGCCTATTGAGCAACCCAGGTACAGGTTGAACAAGCGGGGCGAGGTTAACCCCCCTGCCTCACACCACAATCCAACCGGTACACGTCGGAATATACTTCCGCCTATTTCACACTGTTCCGCTGGTGACTGTAACAATACCTAAATATCGACAGTATCTCACTCGGCACCTGTGCCTCACTGTGCAGCTTGTGCCACAGGATGTCATAATTTACCAAGTCGAAGGCTTTCGAGAGGTCTAGGTAACAAGCGTACACAGGAGTATTTCTAGCCGTGTAGTACTGTATAGTCTACTTGAGACAGAGGATAGCACCCTCAGTCGACAAACCAGGCGTGAAGCCAAACTGACCATCATGCATGCGAAGGTGCTTTTCCAGCTGTCTGCCAAGCAGCCTTTCCAACCTTGGTGTCATAGCCAGTAGCGCGCGAGATAGGCCTATAGTTAGATCTGTTAGAGGTTTTTTACGATCGGAACTACCACCGTGTACATGAGATCATCAGGTAAGTAATTGTGTCTGATACACAGATTAAATAGCATTACCAGTACCCTCGGTAGATGTACACCAGCGTGCTTCAAGTGCTCGATGCTAAGATTATCATGACCTGGAGACTCGCCTCTCACCATCTTCTTAATAATGACGGCTATATACTTAGATTTAAAGCTGAAACTAACATATCCATGCTGACACTCCGCATCAAGCACCTGCGCCACCGGCCCAAGCGGCGACTCCACCCTGAAATGGCGGTGGAAGAGGCTAGCTAAATAAACTGTTTCCCAGAATGTCGTATTTCGAAAGAGCTATTAATATTTTACCCTTTTTCTCTGTAACTCGCTTTCTATTTCATTCTAGAAAGACAAGTAATCAACAAAACTTGTTATTCAGATACCTTCAAAAGACGCTCAACTTCAACTTCGAGAATCGGTCAATTAAAAGTTAGATTTTAATCCCGTTAGTTAACCCACGTTCGCACGGACGTAAATATATCGTAGCGGAATTTTATCACACGCATTCGTTTTCAACGCTCTGCATAGCGTCGAGAGTTGAAAGTCCAACGGTGTGTTTTTTCGACGCTGGGACATACTCTTTAGATTTTTATCATTCAGTGCGTCCCTCCGCGTTATTTTAAAGTCCGCGCGAACGAGGCCTTAGTCTACTCCAGTCAAGTTATACATCTAATTACTTTTTACTTTTCGTGCGTTAACATCAAATACTTTTAGCACTCATTTCGGTTTTTGGAGTTAAGTCGAGAGCAATGCGATGCTTGAGAAACTATTGCGAGTTAGTTTGTAGTTAAGGGTGAGAGAAAGAGCCTTAAAAAGCTAACGTACTTTTGGCGATTACTATGCTGCTTTTTAGCACAGTGAAATAGGCTGGATGTGGAATACGTTGAAAACTGGATGAGGCTTATTCCTCATCCAGTTTTCAACGTGTAGTAGTATAGAGATAGAATTTTCCATCAAAAGTATTCTAATATTTCGACGGTTCATCATCATCTATCCAGAGACAGGTACTTTTGAACTATCAAAGAGTCGGTCAGTCAGAAAGATGAAGCTAGTTGCCAATTCAAATCGTAGTAGGTAGGCTCCTATGGAGAAGAATGGGCAAGAAACTCCTTGGATACCTCAGAACATTAACTAAAGCTTAAAAACCTTACTAAATTAGCAACTAAATTCAATGTATTTGGTTCACTTTGACTAATGGAGGCTGCTGATATTTTAGAGAAATTTCGTAGGTTGTCACTAAACTAGTGATTTTACTCCTCAATTTAAACGTCGATTAATTTATCGATGACCTACATTAGTTGCCAAAATTAACAAAGAGTGTAGTATATGTTTGTGATGAGATATATTAACATTTCTTAAAATATACGAATGACTGATATACATCAAAAGATATTCCGAAAAAAATACTTTCATTTTAAAATTCGACTTTTTGTAACAGCTTAAAAAGCTCTTAGATTAAAATATAATGGACGAAAATTTAAGTAGAACGGTTAGGCACGACGCAAAGTTAAAATAATTGTATAGATGAAGTCAAGGATCATCAGTGCAGTCAACTACATTAACTTTGACTTGTAGTCTATTTTGTTTAAAACTAGTACATGTGTATGCATTATCAGCCTATAGTGTTCCCACTTCTGGGTCACAGGCCTCCTCTCTGTGTGGGCTGTAATACCACGCGGGCAAGTGCGGTTTGGTAAATGTCACATGACATCGAATTTTTGGTTCTGCGACATGCCGTGGGTTTCCTGACGACGTTTTCCTACACCATTTTGTGAGAAGTGGTAATCAAATTGCTTACACAAAGTAAAGCGCCTGTCTGGGTTCGAACCTCCGACCTACAACTCGTATGTCGGGGCCGTTACCATTGGGCCACCACTCCTTCGCTCACTAGTATATGTAGTTGGTAAAAAATCATGTTGGTATTTACAATAATAAAATTTAATCAGATAAAGCTTTGATATTTATAAAAAGATACCTACTCATTATTATGTAAACAAATATATTATAAGACGTTTATGTAACACGATGTTGTACAAGCCCAGTCAAATAGTATATTACGTCATATAATTATAACATTTATTAAACACGTCATTTGAATCTACTGAAATGTAGGAACAGCATCTTCTATGAGTTTCCAGTCTCAATTTTACGGTTTCTTTACACATAAGTGCACTACAGGTGTCACAAAATTTATCTACCGTATAACCAGCTGCTCAGTAAATACAGGCTTTTGACGCTCAGCTCTAGGCGTAAACAATTGGAGGCAATGACATTGTATAACATTGTTAACGGCAATTTGGATTGTATTGATTTAAATAATTTATTATGCTATGCAGTCCCCAGAACTGTCCATAGACGGCAGGTGTGTGCAGGCAAACTCTTTGCAGTAGGTACTTGCTGATCTAACACTGGTCTACGTTCACCAGTTCGGCGAATGGCAGCAACCTACAATAAATCATTCGAACACATAGACATATTTGCATGCTCTTTGAAAAGGTTTCGTAGACTTTTGAATGTGAACTTGAGCTCTTAGACTAATTGTTTGTTGTTGTTTTTAAAATACTTATTTCTTTTTTATTGTTCTTACTAATTGTTTGTTGTTGTTTTTAAAATACTGTTTTCTTTTTTATTGTTTTTATAACATTAGTGTAACTGTCATGCATGAACAGTTTACCTCCTAGTGACTAGTTTTATTTATTTATTTATTAAAATCTCCCTTACAACTATCATTACAGGTGATACCTAATGCGATAGCGAGGTCTTAAAATTATCCTACAATATAAATTTAAAAACTATGAAAAACTTAAAAATACTAGTACTTAATTAATTTACTAATTTACACTATATCATAAAACAAACAATAGTATTTTTGCGAATTCACTCAAATGGCTTGTAAATACATCGATTTTCCCGTGAAGATCGTTAATCACCCGAATTGCACGGGTCAATGGTGCTTTGGCGAGAAGGTTGGAAGTTCTATTTATTAATAGTAATCTGTGAACAGCGCTGTGGGCTACATTATTATTTAAGTAACTTATGTTTTATTTTTCTTTGTTTGTAATATTGCATAATGTAGCTGTTTGTTGTTCCTATTAAATAAAAAAAAAAAAAATAAGTGAATCCAAAGTAAAATGCTAGCAGAAAATGTGACTATGCTTATATTGAGTCAAATTTGATCTAGCAATTCGATTAACCCATTAATTTTTTTCACGACAAATTTGTACAATAAAAGTACGTCAACATTATTTACGATAGATACTATGTATATAGATAACCTCAAAGCAATTTCCATATAGTTGCTAAAACTTCTACTGAAATAGTTATTACGACAACTCCTGTACGGTTATCAGCTCGCATTCGACACATAATTTGACAAAAACCCACCAATGGGCAGACAATAGTTTTTGGCTTCTTTCTTTTCGTGAAGAATGGGATTTACAGCCCCCAACTACACTGGGCATTATACCTCAGAGTCCACACACTCACTATGAATATTTATACAAATAATTCGTGCAATCTAACAAAATAAATGTTTTACAATATCCCATATGTATAAAAGTACTCTGTGCTACAAACTTATGAACAATGAACACGCGAACAAGTCAAATTGTTTAATCTTACCATACCCTTTGGTTAGACTCGTTGGCAGACTTTTAATTAGCTCAAATTAAATGAATACGATCTGAAGCAAAGTACTACCGAATTGTCTGAAGCAAAAACAAAGTGTAAAACATTTATATCATTCTAACATACTTTTTCTTGCCATAAAATATCGGAACTAAAGACAGATACAGAATTTTTATTTTAGCCTAACTACCCTTTTTTTTTGAGTACGAAATCATCAAATGACTTCTCCCGCTCTGGGGTTGACGGTTTTTCTTTCGAATTTCCCGCGACCCTGAGGCAGCCTTCCTTCTACCATAAAGGTACGATTCCATTAAGCAAGTTACTTGTATGCAAGTTGCAAATTGCATACAACTTGAACAAGCCTGCATTCAAGCTACAACTTGTAGATTTTTATTCAAGTGACGTACAAATTGAACGCGCAAACGTAACTAACGTTTCGCTCGTTTAGAATTGCGAACGAGTGACGTGTACGTCTTCCACTCATGATGTCCTACGCAATTGTTGACATGTCCACTTGCATGCAAGTAAAACCTGCATGCAATTTGCTCACTCAAATGTGACGCCATACTTGCATGCACGACTTGCCTAATGGAATCGCGGCTTCAGTAATTATTCTGAGTTAATCCTGCATGCAATTAGCACACTCAAATGTGACGCCATACTTGCATACAACACTTGCCTAATGGAATCGCAGCTTTAGTAATTGTTCTGAGTTAAACCTGCATGCAATTTGTACACTCAAATGTGACGCCTTACTTGCATACAACACTTGCCTAATGGAATCGCGGCTTTAGTTATTGTTCTGATATGGATACTTTAAAATTGAAATTCCATTAAAGTTGAACTATCGAACTGTCACACATTTAGTCATTTTATTATGCGTAATAGACATACACTACACCAATGATAATAATCAATTAAGAGGTCGACTATACTAATCTCCATGCTGCTTTCCTAGCCCCATCAATGATGGTTTGCTTGTAATATAATTAACGTGTACCATAAACATTCGGCAAGAATTTATTCCATTACGTTTTTGAAAAATCCTCTCAAAACAGACTCGAGACATCTCAGCACGAGAGCTAAAAGGTTCCTAAAGAAAATAGTATATTTCTGTGTGCAATAGCTCGGTGTTGTAAACTTGTATTTAAGTTCGTTCAGTCAGTAACGAGGACACTATGAGAGGTTCAGGACAGTGGGGGTGAAGGGGGGGGGAGGGACACATTGACAGCTGCAAGCAGGACGAGTGTGGATCGGATGTAGAAATAAATGAATATGGTATTTGTAGACGCCGGTTAATTTGTTCAACAAAATGTTTTTTGGTTAATGATTTTTTATGTTGTGCTGACTGTCCGCTCAGTAAATTTGTAAATGTAGTATTGGCAGAAAATATCGACATTTTTAGTCCTAAAGTATTGGATATTATAAACAAAAATAACACCTTTTAGGAACCACACTACGAGGTACAAAACTAGCCTACAAAGTTCAACCACCAAATCCCAAGTGATCCTTAGCAAGGCAGTGCAAATCGAGGTTTTCTTCGTATTAATGCCTGGTTTTGTGCGAAGTACGGCCCCATAGCATGAAATATTCACACTACACGTGGAACATAAATCTACGCTTGATTCGAAAAAGTAATCTGACCGAGGAACTCTTCTTTGGAAGGAATTTTGGTGTTGTGTTGTAGGACTTTTGAGATTTTGTAATTAGCTTTTACAATAACTTGTTGTTGTGTACCGCTTTTTACTACCAAAACAACAAAATTTTTGTCGACAAAGTCCTTGAGGGCTGATCTTATCAAAGTAAGATATCTTTCGTCTGACAATTCTAGTTTGGATAAACTGTCAAAAGTTCACAATTTATTCTCAGGATAAGACTTATTCTAGATTTAAAGTTTGGTGAAATTCACGCTTAGTATAATTAATACTTTGTATAAGAACTTCCTACATCAAATTATTAATTTAAAACTTGGCCGTAATGGTAGTAGCTTGCAAATTTTGGACTCAATCATTGAAATTCATATAACAAATTCGATAAAACTTACTTATAACATAATTTTATGTTACCCCAAAAATTACTCCTCATCTTTAACACAATATCCTGAAGCTTTACATATCTCTCTCAAAACAATGTAACACCATATCAACCAGGTTTCCTCTCTTCAAGGTCTGCAACAATCTGACAAACAAGCACAGTCAAGCAAACAGTTAGGTATACACGCAAAAACATTATTATTTTCACCAACTGCCAATACATTCATAAAGTGAAGCGTCTTTCCAATGAGGGCTGGCAGAAACCACTGATACTAGATACCAGCTCCTTTTTCATCGTACAAGCGCGCCGGTTGCGAGTTCTACGCTACTGACCTTTCTGAAGAAGATCACCAATAAGGTTAGTAATATGTCCTTCAAAGGCGTCCCTTTCCACTTACATCCGTCTTGTCATTCATCCTCTCCACATGACCTAACTGTCTAAGCGCACCCTTTTCAATTTACGCTGCCAATATTAATTTTTATTGTGTTTTTAACTTTATAAGCCTAAGATGGTTGCAAGTTTTCCGCCTGTAAGCTCTTTGTTCGACTGTACGGCAAAAGATTCCTTTGGGCGGCGTCACGACCTGCCTCAGTCCGTTGCTGGCGATGATTGGATGGGACTGGCCCATCATGGTCTGGACTTGCTCTTATGAGCTTTCGTAACTAGGTGCTGGGGAATTTAGAGTAGATAGATAGATAGATAAAACATTTATTCGGTGCACACAAAAGACGCAGCACAACACACAAGAACACAATAGAATGTTAAAAAGTTACAATAATAAATATAAACAACGTGCCAATATACAGAAAAAAAATAAAATATAACAAACCCAAAGAAATTAAGTTCAAATTTGACGAGCACAGTGCGGTGTGCGTCCCAAGGTTGCACCAAATGGGAGGCCATCTCAGCATGTGTCAGGCAAATATACCTGACGCTGATATTCTGCTGGATCCCTGCAGTGACATACGGACGTCGAGCAGGCCAGATGCATTGGTGTTTTATCAAATTGTTTTGTGCAGAGAGAAAATTATATAAGTACCCGCAACTTAAATTTTTGGTATTCTACAGAAGTTTTACATCGGGAAACGTTCGTGTTCGATGATTATTTAAAAGTCATAATTATGTATAGTGTATATTAATAAGTAATCATATTATAATCATAATTATAATTAATTGCAGTAGCGTAGATGCGTAAATAAATGATATACTCGTATAGATGATTTGGCTTGACTTAATTGAGCTAACAATAAATAAATATACGTTTATTACATGTGTATTAATAATTATTTAACAAATCATTGAATTACTTTGTTCACAGGTATGTGTCCACGAGCTACGCTAACTGTACAGATTGATTCGGGAAGAACACGACAGCCAGTTATACGAATATAAAGGCAGTGTTGGAAACAGTCATACCGAGTTTTTCCTGCGAGGCGATAAGAAACTGCCGCAGTCTAATTCTGAAGGTACCAAGATATTTCAGGTTCCTTATCGGTGGGGGAATATTGTTCCAACATTTGGATGCGGCGTATCTAAAACTTCCCCTGAAAGCAGCTGTCTTGTGCGATTGAGTGGAGAGTAGAGTAAGATAGGCGATACGGGATGAGATGCGACAAAGGATAAGGTTTCGGTGATGGTATTTTTATTTGAGGATACTGTTATAACTTGGATTCCTATTTTTTTCGGTTATTAATTCTCATTGATTTATTTATTAAGATACTTTATCAACCGTGCTTAGTAGCTAGCTATATCTGTATGAGATTTATTATGATCATAGCCAATTGGTCTGAAAATTCATACAACATGTGACTGTTTGTAAATTACCCCAGACTGATAAAATTTAATTTTTTCCTTAATTATTAATATCAGTGTTAACATCGGCTTTCTTTTCTGTAGATATACTCACGCGTTCATTGCATTGAGGTAGGCAGAAACTACACTACGAGCTATAAACCTTACGTAGGTAATTCTTTTGAATCGCTATGAATATGATTTAGAAAGTTCTAAAATTTAATTTTGAAGTAAATGACGGATAATTATTTTGATTTGTTTTTATTTTTATAATCGACTTACATAGCTTTAAGACCTTTGTCACTAACAATTATCTACAAATAATTAGTCTGAAATAAATGAATTAAATTAAATTAAAATTAAACTAATTTATTTAACTCTGATCTAAACTTAGTTGTGCCTTTAAATTTTGTGCACAAATACCTACAAATCTTATCACCAACCGACAACACCAGACTCCTTCCAAAAACAATTACATTACGCAAATCGACTTCACTCCAATAAAGCAATCAATTGCATTCTAATCCGTTCCTCAAACAACCCGGAAATATTTACTGAATCCGAATAACGGCCATATTCGCCATAACATACCCCATAACGCAGCTAAAGATTCGGGAAAACAACATTTATGTAAGTTCGCGACATATATCGTAAGAAAGTGGAGCGCTTTGAGTCCCCAGTAACAAGAGGGGGCGGGGGGAGAGGGAACACCATAGTTAGGCATGTCGCCAGTCCAATATTCGAGATTTATGGACAATTTCATTAGAGCAACTCTAGGGGCGGCTGTTACACCGGTGTGTGTCAACGTATCTCCCCGAATGAAGACGCTCTGTAGAGATATAATTATACATACTGTAACAAAACTAATGGATTCTAACAACATAAAGGATGCAAATATACTTGGTACAGATAGTTTAATAAATGAAATAGATAATACAGGTGGGACTATAAAAACACTAAAACACGGTTTATACGACACTGAAGTTCATATGGAAGGCTTGATGAACAGCTGACTTCGTGGGCGTATCTGCTCTGTGAAGGGAAGAAGAGATGGAGAAAGAGGGTCTTCAGGTGTCGAAGGGACACTTTAGACTGCCAGTCTCCTTCGACAAAGCTCGTCGTAGAATCTCCAGGCAGATGGTTACTCAGCAGAGTGCAGACGTAGAATTGATGGATGAACAGATGGTTTGTTGACGAAGCCCGGATGCATTCTCATTCTGACATCTCATCTGCTAGTCATAAAACCAGCCTTTGTGTTCAGCCAATTAAAATCATGTAATTAGTCCTGAAAAAAAACATAGATGGCAGCATAGGTAACCATTATGAAATATTCAATCAATAAAAGTCGTTAAAATTTTGGCTGAAGTAAGATTGTTAAAAATTAAAACTTACCAAACCAACCCATACAATGATGATCTGTCAATCATTTCGTTTAGAGCTCTTCAGTAGAATAGTTCAATAGATGGCGCTTTACTGAATTTAAACACATCAGAAAAGCCTTTATGTTTTTATCTATTACTTTACAAAATGATTGAAGAAATGTATTAACATATTTTTCTGAACCCGGAACTATCAAACTTTATGTAAAAAGGATTGCACAAAACGTTTTTAAAGTAGGTCGACACCTAGATGGCGTGGTAAAACTACAGTCAATTAGTGAGTCGCTGATGTTGCCATCTGTTGACAAATTCGACGAAGCAAAATAGCCTGCTCACTAGCCAGACTTAGGGAGGTGTCATTTCTTTGTATGGGATTGGGTATCTGTACGTAGTATTATATTTTCTGTGCAGCTGGTATTATTATAATTGATACCACGGTCATCATTATGACAATTGTAACAAACACAATTCGTAGTCCACGTTCTACTTCGGTGTGACAGTCGGTCGCGTTTAGCCGACGTACAGCAGTGAATGCATAATGCATGACGCTACATTTTTACTGTTCGAATACCGCCACTGTTCCACAGTCCCGAGCATTCGAAGCTCCGACTTAATGCCGGAATCGCTTAGTTTGTGCTGATGCGAGCTTTTTCTATGAAGGTAGTTTGCGAGTTTAATTTGAAGATGCTGTCATGATTTTTGTTTGAAGACGGCAGGTGTCTTTGAATATGGAACTGTCATTTGTTTTCTTGCCAAGTCGTATCTAATAATAGTAATCAGGTAAATGTGATAAGAAGGGTGCCATTGGACCAAAGCCTCTCAAACTCGACCGTCGGCGTCGCAATTTTAAATAATCATCACGATCATTGTTTTGATCTGCGAGCGGTAAGCGGGGCCCCACGCGCTCTGATAAAGCGTCATTAAAAGCGAGCTCATGGTGTTAAAACCAGGATCTAAAACTTATGACACTGTCCCGCAGGTCATGCTGAATGGCAGTGTCCTTAAAAGAGTCCCGCAGTTCAAGTATCTGGGCCACTGGGTTACCGAGACGTTTGTAGATAATATAGATTTAGGTAGGGAGCGCAGGGCTGTCGTCTGTTAGAAAGCTAATATGCTGGCTCCTAGGTTCGCGTGCTGTACTATGGAAGTAAAAGCCAATTGTTCTACACGTGCAGCCTATGGGTCAAGCATACGACAAAATCGGACGACACCCTGCGTGTTCTCTACAATAATGCCTTCAGGTCGATGATGAGGCTGCCTCGCTACTGTGGTGCTTCAGGTATGTTTGCAGGCGCAAATATAGATGGGTTTGCGGCGATTATTTGCAAAATAGATAGAAAGATACCTTCAGATATTCGCATGGAGAGTGGATCTGGATTGCCCAATAATGCGATACAGCACAAGGTTGCATGTTGAGCACTCCGGATCCAAACCTAAATTTAGGCTAAGATGACACATATTATTATTATTGCGTTTATTTCGGATCATACATTGGTTAACACACAATCCATATAGTATTAGTAACAACGACTTAAAAACTATGTTAGTAAAACTTACAACCTAACCTAACAACAACTAATACCTACGTGGCTCAACACAAGTTGGCACGTGCCTCTGCACCCAGTGCCTAATAAAGGGGCTGTCCACCTTGTCAAATAATGTTTTTAGGATGCTGTTGGAGCCTCCGCGCAACCTACCCATTATTGACGCCGCCCTTTTTCTCATTATGGCATGAAAATCATCAACACGGGCTTCCGCGAACATCTGCGAGGCACTGCAGAAGCGCGGAAGCCCCATCAACATCCTAAATCCATTGTTATACTGAACGCGTAGGGCGTTGTAGGCCCTCCGAGTATACTTCACCCACAAGCTGCACGTGTAGAAGGTTCGGCAGTAGGCCTTAAAAAGATACACCTTCACAGGCCCACTACAGCGTGCAAACCTGCGGGCTACCATATTGCAGTGAACTGCCATCGCCCTACGCTCCCTGTCCAAATCTGCATCATCAGATAAGTCCTCCGTGATCACATGTCCTAGGTAGTTCACCTGAGCAACACGCTGCACTGGTGTCCCACTTATAGTCACTGGAGGAACGTTACCTAACGATGCATGTTTACACTTAAAAATCACCATTTGCGATTTCTTGGCGTTGTATGTAAGCCCATGTGTCGCAGCATAGGATTCACATACAACAAGCAATTTCCGGAGTGCACTAATTGATGGGCTCAGCAGCACCATATCGTCTGCATAACTCAGATTATTAACCATTACACCATCTATTGAACAGCCGACATTGGTTCTGCTGAGCTCATCAATCAGGTCATTTACGTACAGGTTAAACAAAGCAGGCGATGTCAACCCACCCTGTGTCACTCCACACTCCAACAAGTACGGCTCGGAATACACATTATTCCACCTCACTCGATTTGTTTGCGAGCCGTACCAGAACTTCAACAAGTTAACTAGCTCTGTAGGAAAATTTAAGCTATGAAGTTTAGACCATAGCATATAAGTGCATCTTTTTATTATTGGCAAACTGTAATTTCTAATGTTTTATTGTTTAATGTTTTTCTAATTGTTTTCTTTTAATTAATTCGTATCCAATATTTTAAATTTTCACATGACTGGGACTGGTTCTGAAATAAAATGAATTTAATTTATTCTCAATAAGTCTGAAAATATGACTCAATGTCGTCATTCAACCGCGGTAACCAATAGGGTGCACCATAATTGCGTAGCATACTTTTAATCACATTCCGAGGGGGGTTTGAAGAAAAATTTTAATCCGTTGTTTCATGGGTTCGAAAAATTCGTCTGCCTAACAACATAATGCAATTAACCTGGCTGAACACTCACAATAATAGGCATTGAGATCGGTATCCATTATATGTGTGTTGCGTAAACTATCCCGCTGGTCTGGCTCTAACAAAAGCAAAATGGAAATTCTCGGAAAATGCTCTTATGTTAACAGCATCTTCTTTATTTGCTTGGAAAAATTCTGCGAGCATCAATGCATTTTTAAAGTGTGGTGATTCTATTAATATTAAATTGTCAGTTGTTCGATAAAGGCAATAATCTCTGAAACTGCTAGTTGAATTTGAAAAATTCTTTTGGCATTTGATATCCCAATTCTTTAAGAATGATATAACCTATTTAACATCACGTTGTGATCTTTAGGAGCCGAGCTAAAAGAGAAAATGCCAGAACGAACGCTAAGTGAAAACCATGCGCTAGCGCGGGCAGCAATGCGACCGCGACGGGGTGGTTCGCAGGAACAAGAAATTTAATGCGGACGAAGTCGCAAACATAGGCTAGTGATGATATATACTAGTGTGCCAGTTGCAATAGTAACATTTATCGAGATAAACGTAGTTTACTGCCCCCTTTTTATTGTCTGCACTATTTATGAACACTATAACTTTTTATGATTATATTCAACTATCTTTTATTGCGCACTAGCCGTGAGCTTCTTATCATGATCATAGCTGACTTCTTACTCGGTTTCGGCAAAGCCAAAAGAAAGGTTTTTGTTTTAATATGGGTTTTTCAACCAACAAACATGCTCAGAATTCGCATTGCAGCGCATTTGGCATTAGCTAGTCTTTTTCTTCTCTATATGAATCAAAATCTAACAAAAACTTGTAAATGACTCAACCGATTGTGAGGATACTTTGGTAAGTTGTTGTATGCGCGCCGATGAAGGTTTTAATTCATTGCGACATCAGCTAGTCTATAAAAATCACATAAACCTACATGGGCATATGTGTAACCTCAGAACCGGTAATCGGTTCCAATTTGTATTTTTCTTTTTCTATGGAGGAGAGCCTGCTAGAAAGAACTCGATGCGGTTATCCATATGGCATCGTGGTTCCAGTGGTTCATTCATGTGTAAGTATAATTTATTAAAATATCGCACTAGTTTAGTTCGACTTAACCTTAGTTATTTTCAAAAATAACATAATATACCGCTCATAATCATCATCCCAGCTACACAGCTCAATAACTGTTCCCACCAATATTGTTACACCACACAATTCCACTACACAATTCAGCCAAACATACTGAAGTACGTATTTAGGTACATGCGATATTCGAAGTCCGAGCCCCATATGGCTAGCGGAGGTTCGTTATCCCCCCGCCGCCTCGTCCCTCATCATCCCATCTAAAGCAGTGTTTACACGCGAAATTTTATCAGCAATTAATTCTCAGCGATCGCTTAATTATTTATTAATACAGGTTAATACAGGCAGTCGCCCATTCAAAGGATAACCAGTAAGTATTGTCAAAAATAAGTGAATGGATCGAAAAATAAAAACTTAAATCTTGTAGCTCTAGAATTGATCAGGTATAGATTGACATTCCGATCGTCACGTCCGCCTTTGTTGTGTCATAGTCAACATGTGGTCAAGTGGTGCGAGTTTAACGGTGTCATAATCGTAAAATATTTTAACATTATGCAAAAGTGGAATACGTGCGTTCCTGATCTCCAGCCTGCGGTCAAGGAGCACGCAGAACCCGAGCTAGCTTAACTGGTGAGATTGTTTCTTATGCGTACGCGCTGCCCTTCAACCGTTGTCTAACCAAAATTGCGCGATATACTCCGATATCTCAGAAATTACCCATCAAAGCTCTATAAACCCTACCAAATTGGAATTGTTATGAAACTGGGTATCTGATTATTCCCAGCTTTTGGTTCAGGAGCTTTGGTTTTCGTAATTTCAATAAAATGAAAGCATTGTTTCCAGAAGTTTGAATTTTATTTAGAGCAACACGCTTTAAAATGATGAGCATCAGGTAGATGACCCAAACGCGACAAGAAAAAAAGGTCAGGCTCATAAATTGTCCATCCCCCTGACTCAGCTGGCTCAGGTCCGAGTATCTCGCTGTTCAGCCGTTTTTTAACAGTGCAGTAGTGTTTAAAAATTGTTGCTAAGTTCAAAACAGGACATGAAATATTTCGACAAGGTAATTAATTTTTGGATACACGTCGATATATCAAGAGATGAAAAACCGGTTAGTAGCGAGACCTCAGAAAAAAACACTGAAAAGTGAAAATAGCAACATTTTTCACGGCAGAGCAATGACATAGAAAAGAGCCGAGAAAGAAGATTCACCGATGACTCTCGACCTGGATCAATCTGTCTGTGACTTCGTTAAAAGATCCCGTAGGTAAATATCACCAGTCTCTCCACTTGTCCAATGCTTACTCTAGGGTGCATACCCGGTAGGCTTACAATCCTTTCTTTACGTCTTCTTTACCATTATGGTACCCCTTGGTCTACTCCTTGATATGCAATGGTCTTTGTATTTTATTTAACCCTTTACCAGGCCTCAGACAAATTCTGCAGTAATAGTGATTTTTTCATAGATTTATTGGAGTATATATATATATATATATTTATTATACATAGATTTATATTTAGAAAATTTGGGAAAACATAATCCCATTACCTGTCTAGACGTCGACTTTTGACATATGAATAAATACTGACGACCAAAATTTACTACTACCCACGTTTTATATTTCGATAAAATAAAACGTAATTTCTTTTTTGCTTAAAATGTAAATAACCGTGAGTAAAGCGCGATAACCGTGGGCAAAATAAAACCCGCTGCAAAAAGCTAGTATAAAATAAAGATTTCAATTTAATGTGCAATGGACATATAACTCCCACAATTATTAGGTATTCACAGGCAAAGGTCATATGGTTCCCCACACGTTTTATTTCGTTATATCATGATATTTAGAAGTATTTACCTTTTTTTTTGTGTGCGTTTACGGGATATTTCTTTGTTAGCGTTTTTGACAGATTGTGGTAGATTCTTTACCAAAACCGGGTAAAAACTCCAAAAATCTATGTGGGAAATGATCAATCCATAACCTGGTTCAGGGTTCATTTATTTATTTTATTCAAAAGGAACAACAAACAGCTGGAATATAAAATTAGAAATAAGAAATACACAAAACTTCAAGACAATATAGTAGCCCACAACGCTCTTCACAGATTAACTATAGGTTTGAAGAGATATAAGGAACAGGGTGTAAAGTTCACTCATACTCTTGGAAAAGGGAGGAACCTCCGACCAGATGGATGTCGTATCTGGTGGGCAACTGCCCGATGATTATTGTCGGGAAGTTGTAGGTATATATGCTAGCTGCGCGGTAAACTTTGATTGCGCGATGCAGGATTTGTGTGATGCGTTGTTCGCATGTGGCGGTGTAGATGCCGCCACAGGTTATTAACAGTAAAAATAGGTTTACAAACACATTTTTTTAAATCTTTATTTTCTAATAAAAAAATGTCTATCGAGTTAAAGATTTATAGTATTTGTTTAATTATACTCAAGAATTAGCACGAAAAAGAAAAATATTTAAGGAATATTCAAGAATGCTCCATAAAAATACGTTTTTTATATATTTTTTTCCAAATCTGTATAAACATTACGTTACATATATAGTCTGCCAAACTGCATAACAGTTTGTCGGCAGTTGTTCTCGTCTAACTATAGATTACAAATTTTGTAGTTAATCAGCTTGTGTTAACAACTTAATACTTAACTTAGTATTTATACTAGACCTAATAAATATACAGTCACATAAAAAATTATATAAACTCACATTTAAAAAATGGGCATTTTCGCCAATCTACAGTTTGTTACAAACATTATAGGGAGCACAAGCAAAAATGTCAACATGTTCAAAAGTCCCATTGTAGGAATCAACCATTCTGCGAACAGGGGAACGCAAGCCAGAGTTAGACTTACAACTGCCCTCTGAAAATAGTCTACCATTGCGCACCTTTCGCTTGTGGACTTTCCGAGTAGTTTGTAGTACCATGACACATGAGGCTTCAAGGGCTAGTGCAAATCTTGGGGTTCATTCGATTAATCGAGTCTGGTCACACCATGCTGGGTTCGGTGCAATTCATTCGATCAATTCAGGTATAGCAAAATATTTGTATAGCGGGATAGGCCCTCATCAGCGATATTACACTTGCACTTTGTAAGTACGCGTGGATTGTCGGGCGAAGAAAATAGAGATACTAGTTACAGCACAATCACTTTATTTCACTCACAATTTCTTATAAAATAATCACCATGAAATAACAGCAGGCGAACCGACCCGAGCCTGCCACAAGAATGATCCCCCTCTTCGCTGCGCACTCGCTTACATTAAGTTGCTTGAGAAGTGGGGAGAGTGAGGAGGCGAACGTCCCGCTTTGCACAGCGTAACTCGGCCCGCTGCACCTACCGCTAACGGTGACGCCGACACGGCCATACTGACGTGCGGACGTCCTCGTACGCGTAGACTCATCAAGCATTGTCTAAAAAGATGTAACGTTGTTATTAATGTTCGTTCATCCTGACCAGCAATCTCGATGAGCAAAAAATCCAGGTCATCCCTACAGACTGTGCATCCAACTCTGGACCACTCAATATTGAGCCTTCAGGACTGATACTAGTAATCTGGTCCGGTTCAGCCCTGCAGAGTTTACTACTAATTCTGGACCGCTCGTTATTGAGCCTTCAGAACTTTAGCAATCTGGTCCGGTTTACCCCTTCAGAGTTATAATCTTCTGGCCCGGTCCAGCGACCCTTCAGAATTATAACCGCCTGGACCGGTCAAATGACCCTTCAGAATTATAACCTCCTGGGCCGGTCTTACGACCCTACAGAGTTATAATCTCCTGGTCCGGTTTTAACAAACCCTTCAGGATTGTTACTGCTTGATCCGGTCATGAATGAACCTTCAAGATCACTCCAGTTTATAAAGGTTTTTTTTCTCTCTTTTTTTTCTCTTTTTTGGTCTCTTTTTTGGTCTCTTTTGGTCCCTTTTTAGTCTCTTTTTTAGTCTCTTTTTTTAGTATCTTTTTTTTAATTTTTTTTTTGTCTCTTTTTTGTCTCTTTTTAGTCTCTTTTTTTGTCTCTTTTTAGTCTGTGTCTCTTGTTAGTCCGGACTAAAATGGTCCCTGTAGATTATACAATCAAATGTATTAAAGTACTTGTCTCAACAATCCACACATGCTATGTTCATTGGCAGTTTCACTACCACCAAAGTCATTTACTTTAGAGCCTCTATCAGAAACAAACTATTTTAATCTTAAGAATAGGCTTGACTTAGACACTCCACCGAATGCGTAGCACGCCTGTGCGATGCCGACCGAGTCTCATGTCATACAGCCAGCAAAATGTCACTTCAAGGTGCATAAGCGTTCTGTGTTGTGTCAGAGTGTCATGTCATTGAATGTGTCTTAGCAGACACATAATTCATGTTCGTAACACTCTAAACTAACAAACGACATCTATGAAAACTAAATAACACTAAATTAAGTATTGAAGCGCCGTCACGGTCAGACTGACATTCGCACGTCCTTGTGCGTCTCCATCCCCTTAAAGTCACCGCGAGCCCATTTTTCTGTAAAAAGAATAAAACTGGTAGATACATTACTTTGTACGCTCGTCCATAAGTGACATACAATACAAACGTTTTATAACCCACAAAATTAACCTTCAGGAACTGAGCCGGACAACTTAAATAGGCGTCCCTTCAGCCACTTATCTCTCCAGATAACATGGACCAGGCAACCAATCAGCGTCTCTCCGATCACTCACTAGTACCACACATATCTCCATTGATCTCATAGCCTCTCAGACTAGACGATCACTTTATAATATTACCCAGAACATCGGGCTGCATAAGCCAGTTCTTTAGACTACCCAATAACACACACCATAGGACGTCAACCCGCATGAGTCGGTCCCTTACTTTATCTCACAGATTAGTACCAACGTTTAATTACGTTTCTTCACTCTCCGAGGCCGAGAGGTTTCCAGAGCTGGCGGATAACGTACGTGAACTACAAATAGACAAAGCATCACTAAAACCACCCGACGACGCCCACTCCACTCGTCAATCGCGGACTGCCGCCACCTCGGCCTCCTTCAAGCTACCAGTCAAGGTGGTAGCTAAATGCACCATGCCCTCACTTCCCCCGGGCATTGCACGAAAATGCTTACGACCATATTTGCATTCTCTATTAGAGACACAACAAAGGGAAGTCTGTACTCCCTGCGAAGCCCAATCGAACCCCCCCTGTCACATTCAATGAAGTAGGAATCACCACTGTAGAACGGTCTCATTTTTCCCACTGTGACGCAGCAACTTTCCCAATATTCTCGGATGCTATCTTACGAATTTCAACCAAATCTAACCGAAACCCAGACTCAAAATATGAAGCCAGACTTAAAAGCCGCGCCCGAGTGCCAAACACAAGTTCTGTTCGTGTGTTCCATAGACCTTGCACCATCCGTCGCTAGCTGCACTTCGAGAAGCTTGCTGCGCCAGGTCCCACCAGATTCACTTTCGATTATAACAAGTAAGCACCTCAATGTCCTCATGACTCTCTCTACCCGAACACCTGCCCTGCCAGAACCGTTAGCAACAAGGTGCAACTCTACACCATGTTCATCATAAAATTGCTCTGTCTGCGCCAATACAATACCCACCCCGATCCGAAATGATCCGCGAAGTCGCACCGAAAAGACAGAGCCTCCTTTAGTGCTTCATCTGCACCTGCTGCATCCAACTAAGAAGTGCACTCGAGAAGGACGCATTTAGTGAAAGAGTCAACAATGACAAGAATACTCCCTACCATCGATTCCTCCACACAACTTCTCCGCGATGTCTAAATGTACAGTATAACATTGTGCAGAAACCCTAAGCATAGGATGGAGTCCCCGTACCCGTTGAGCCCCGAACAATACCTTGAGGCCCAGCACACAAGTGTGAAGTTCAATCAGTGCGTTCCAGTCAAATTATTTTAGTCAGAACCGGTTCTGATGTTAGTATTTCGATCACGTTTTTGTAAATATCTTGTCTGTCCATTTGATAGGCCCTTTTAATTTGATTCAAGATTCTTAACGTAAAACACGTGAAATATGGGGCAACCCGCCAAAAACTAATCTAAAGGACCTACAGATCGCTCAAAATAAAATTATTAAACTATTATTTCACTATGATTACCTTACACCTACAGGTAAAATTTACAGGGAAACGAAACTCATGAATATTAAACAACTTCCTGCATATTGTACCAGAATACTTAAAAATTCTAAGTAAGTTCATTCACACAAAAATAAATCAGGTACACAATCGCAGCAATAGTAGGAAGGATCACATTTTACTACCGCGAGTGCGGACAGTCAATGGCGAGAGAACAATTATTTTTGCGGGAGTGCAACAATATAATAAGCTACCTGTAGAAGTAAAGAATGCAAAAGGAAATGCAAACTAAACGTTTGGTATTTTCAAAATTAAATTTTAAAAAATCACTTTCTAAATGACCAAACACTACTCCATTAAACAGACTTGCCCTACTACTGCATTGCTTTATTGTGGCACCGGGATCGGATTCCTTATCTACGGTAATTATTTCTTTTGCGGGTGGATCGAAAAGTTTTAAGTATTGTGTTGGTTAATAATGTTATTTGCGTACGAAAAGAAATGGTATTACAACTTAGATGATTTAATATAAATTCAAACAATAGCTGCTTAGTTTGTGTGTCCAAGTTATATTTTAAGTTTAAAAACGTTCTCAAGTAAGTGAAATCTTTGTAATTACTCATCGAGAAATAAATTTCTTTAACCATAAACACCATACCACTAATAAAGAATCAATTATCCTTTCGCACTGAACTAATGCGAGTTTATCTTCACCATGTAGGTCAGTGTTGATGTTGTGGTATATGATAATGAACCTCTTCAGTAACGTTAACTTTCTTACCCCAAATAGAATGTAATTTTGTCAATATCCGTACGTACATGGATCTACTATATAATAGATCCCTACCTATAATAACTGGTTCTGTAATTGAGTTAACAGGTACAACATGAAACAAAAAGGACACTGACCTGTTGAATTTCACCACGGCTCAGTATTCTGCGATTCATATTTAACGTTTTCTTTACCTATACCTGTAAGGTAAACTAAATCACAGCGCATAGTGCCCTGGAATTTTTGACAAAGCTAAAAGCTACAAACGAACTACCTATTATCTATTAAAAAGAAAAGGAACGAGCTCACCGGATGATGTGGTTGTCCATACACGTAGCAGGTGAGACGGTTCGTATCACGACTATTCGGTGCTGGTGCTCGATTCGAATTCTTCACTTCGGTCAAAGGTTTGTACTGCCACTTGCTTCAATCACTTGATTTTTGGACTGTTGTGCTTTAACGATGACATGTGTCATTGAAGCGATTGTCATTATCAGGATCAAACCGTATCAGTCGCGCAGTTGCGGTGAAATTTGACGTTTACGGTTAAGTGGTTGCCGGAAGTCGTGATAGCAAAAACTCCATATTTTGAATAGATTAGACGTTGGCCCACACTTCACTGTCGTCATTATTTTCTTCAGGTTTTTGCTCTTCGAATCCCAATTCTGATATCGGGATAGGCCCTCATCAGCGATATTACACTTGCACTTTGTAAGTAGGCGTGGATTGTCGGGCGAAGAAAATAGAGATACTAGTTACAGCACAATCACTTTATTTCACTCACAATTTCTTATAAAATAATCACCATGAAATAACAGCAGGCGAACCGGCCCGAGCCTGCCACAAGAATGATCCCCCTCTTCGCTGCGCACTCGCTTACATTAAGTTGCTTGAGAAGTGGGGAGAGTGAGGAGGCGAACGTCCCGCTTTGCACAGCGTAACTCGGCCCGCTGCACCTACCGCTAACGGTGACGCCGACAAGTACATTAAGAAATATGAGTTTACAAAACAAAACGAAACAAACAATATTGCAATGTTGCCCAATTTCCTAAAACTTAGACAAAAGTGGAGTTTTTCTGAACTTCACATATCAAAGCGTTTTTATTTTATTTATTTATTTATTTACTTATATCTACTTTTACAGGATAACCCAATGCGATAAACGCGCTTACACGAGCACTAACTTAATCTATACTAACATCTATAACTAATTATAAACAATGCATTCCTTCCAATTCACTCAGAGAAAAATAAAATAAGTCCTTCTCACTCGCAATGAGGTTGAGTGTGTGTTATAAATGTTATTGCAGTTATTTAAGGACCACAGGTTTTATATTTTAATATTCTTGTTGGTCTGATAGTAAAACTTGCCCGTATTCAGTACAGTGGGGTTAATGAAAGAAGCCTACCCGAGAGACGTATCTACTGAGCCACTATATCTTCCGGCGCACCCTGGCCAATCACCGTGATTCTACGCTGATTGGCTTATCCTTTTACAACCACGGTAATCCAAATTCCACCCATAAAGCAGGTTCTGTGCATAGTCTGGAATAACATCAAAAGGTTCTCACAAGATAAATCAGAAATTGTTTCCGATGTCTACTGCAGAACCCACTGAGACATTCTTTGCGTACAAGAGACCTATCGAGATGAAACCCAAAGCCGGCCACACATCCCTGGACTTATACTTATAATATGTGTGGGTATTTTGTGAGAACCTCATTTTTAAGCCGTGAGCCCGATGGCATTTCAAAAGGCAAACATTACGAACTTCAAACTTTCATCCACTACTCAACCACTTTGAGGCATGAATTTTGAAAAATCCTTCTTCATTGCTTACTTTTATTATAGATTAAGTTGCTCCAGTAATCGCTCAATAGCGTGTAACACTATGATGGTTAGATACAGTAAATTGCTCAATGTTGTCGCACCCAGAATTATGCAATATAAGCTGCCCGTGTAACCGCACCCTTACAGTTGCGATGGTTAATTCTCTTTTGGACATTCGCGTTATTGAAATGTGTTTTTTTGCGGTTTATGGGGTTCAAGGGGTTCAAGCCTTTTAGGTTTATGTTAAAGTGAGTTCGTTTTTGGATGATCAGTTTGTTTTAAACTGTTTATTGGGAATTTCCAGGATGCACTTCGTATGTGATAGTGAATGTCCACACAAAAAGTAATATTAACATATTTTTATTAACTTAATTATTATTATTAACTGTCAAAGAAACAAATATATATTTAAACTTAGCTTTTATTATACGTGTAGACTAACATTTAAATTCATCACGGTTTAATACGACTAAGTATTTACACTAGGTGCTAATTGAACTGACTAACTAAATAACTATACAAATAAAGACAAATTCAAAAGGACACTAAGGCGTCGAAGTACTCGCTCGAAATTCCGCATCGCTGTCATTTCGGGAACGTGCCCAGAAGATTGCCATCATTACCAAGTTGAATGGCAATGCTAATTCTTTCGTGAAGTTTAATGCTATGTCACGTGAAGTGATTGAAACCAGTTTCTCTGTTTTTAAACTAACATCACGCCTTGTTTCCCCGAAGGGTTGGGCAGAGGTGTACCTGTACACCCACATTTCGTCAGTTATGTTTAAGTCCCATGCAGTAGGGGGCGAGCCTATTGCCATCAACCGGACACCCCCAATAAAACGTTGCCCGACCTGAGAATCGAACTCAGGACCTCATGCTCAGCTGTAGCGATTGCAACCACTAGACCAACGAGGCAGTCCTCTGTTTTTCTTATCGAAATATCTTAGTCCGCTTACTTCTGACTAAATTTGCCTAAAATACACTACAAAGTACACCGTAAGATTATCTTACGGTGTACTTTGTAGTGTATTTTCTCTCTTCATCTTTGTACAATCATAACCAGTATTCAAAGCAGCTGTACTCCTTACAGGCAGACCTTCAGTTACTATCACAGAAACAATCATCAGCCCTCTCTCGTAGACATCATCGTAAAACCCTGCTGTTTTGAGATCCATTCAATCTCCATTGAAATGTACAAAGGGTAAGCCGAGTCATTGAACAGGGGAGTAAAGAATACCAATTCCTTACAATGTTGTTGTAGAGAAAAGTTGTCCATTAAACACTCATTTACTAAGGCCCACTTGCACTAAAAATCCTTAAAGACTCCTTCAAACAGCCTTAAAAAATTGAGAGACTTGTCCGTTGTACGACAAGTGAAACTGAAGCGAAACTGCCTGTTCTAAAGCACAGATTTAATTATGATTCTATTTCTTTCCCGCCTGATTTCAACAATCTACTTAAAAGGCACCTTCGGGCTCACCCCGTTACTTTGTCGCGTTTGTTTCGCACTTATCTGTGGTAGTCGACAAGTTCATAAAGCGAAACTTTTTGTTGTTGTTGTAAAATCTATGTTGATTTTAAGGAAAAAGTAGTCTAAGAGGTCCGGAGTAGACCTATACTGTCTGTATTAACCAATTCGAAAGCGACGACATTTTGCTCGGATTGCTGAAATTCAACTGACTCTCATGATGTAGCGCTGCGCGTATCGCAAAATAAAGTAGTTATTGTTTCTTAGCGGAATTCGGAAAGCGGTTTCCCATAATTATTTTCTCCGCGGAGGTGTGCTAAAGCCTTAAAAGCGTTTAGCGCTAAACGTAAATAAAACATCGTTGTTTCTGTAAATCTGATCAGAACCGATAGTTCTTGAGACAATTTATTGAATGTAAAAAAAATGTCGATTATGTTAATTATAACCTACGATTGATCACTCTCCAGCTGGACTGACTTATGATCTCACGGGCGGCGCATCTTGAGAGAGGTTTGCAATCGTAGACATATGGTAAGAAATCCTGAATCAGTCAGAAACTCTTAAGTTACAAAGTAACGATCAAAGTGCTCTTTATATTATTGGAAATGGTAATCAAATAAGTCAAGCTTAGCTTCGAACTTCACTTTATCGTGGCAGTGGCCTCACAAAACGCCTCCTAAAGTATTCACCTATTATTCTTTGTTGTAGTGCCTGGCGCATCAATTATTCCGGCCCGAGACCGCTTCCCGGGATCCCGTGAATGTTTCATACACTCGCCGAGATTGTCCGGACGCTCGAACGTAGATTTTGGGTTTTTAAACAGTTGATATAGGGATAAAGGAAAAATTGTTATGAAATTCTTCTGTGCTCGTGACGAAAAAGGGAGAATAAAAACAGTATGACGGGGAAAAGTGAAAAATGCGGTTAAAAAATTCGTGTATTTTTAAAACTTGCGACCACGGCCACCCCTGCTGTGTGAAAAACTACAATCACAATCTGACACTTTAAATTACAATCAGACGGATTTTTAAGGATACTGCTTATACATCGCACCTCATGTTTGAAAAGTTCGTCTCCGACAACGTAAATAACACAATGAATGCTTGACACACCAATGTTACGCAATTACCCTACGGTTAATTATTGTAATTTCGACTTACCTCGTGGAAAGAAAGAACAATCTTTTATTTGGGTCAGGCACAGGAAATAGAGACAGTAAAAAGAACATTAAATCTATCAAAATAATGAAAACAATAAAAAAAGAACGTTAAACCTGTTGATGTAGTTAAGGTTCACTTTTGTGTATACTGGAAACTTGTTAGAAAATCACAACTGCGTCTGTCTTCAATCGTGTTTATGAGCGACTAACTTGAATGATTTTTACGCAGCTATTTAATTGTATGAAAACTATCTATAGTCGCTTCAAAACCTTGTAAGTTTATCTTTGATTAAAACTAACAAAATTATGAAAACAAAAGTCCTAGGTGAGGCCAAAACGCTCCTATTTCAGCATGACTGACGCTGCGATATTTGAAAACAAAAAACTGCAACGCTATTATTCTGATAGTGTTCGATAGTGACTATGATGCCACAGCAAACCTACAGACATGAAATAAATAATAATAAATAAACGGTCAGTTGCGTAGTGCTCGTAACCGGCGCGCGTATATGTCCAGATGTATGAACGTTAACAAGGCAAAAGGAGTATGTAAGGATCGTGGCAGGTGGTGTTCTGTGGTTTCTGCCTACCCCCATTTGAAGTAGGCGTAAGTGTATGTATAAATGTAAAATCAGCAATGAAGCAATTTAAAAAAAAAACGGTTTCTTACGATAATAAGTTTATTAAACTTGAATGGGAAAGCGCCAGGTTCAAGCACCACTAAAATCTTAATTTTAGCGTTTATAATACTTGTGGGACTAATGGGCAAATTGAAAAGGTTTTCGTTGTAGGTCTTCAAACAGGCTCATTTTTCCCCAAATTCTTTTTTATTTAGTTCGACGTTCTTCAACAGTCAGGTGCAAACACCAGGTTTTATCTTTTGTTATAATACTATACATCAGTTTTAGTGCATATAAAACAACGTAACCGTGGGTACATGTGTCGGTATAATGCTGCATTTCTAAATCCCATGAATACGGTATGACGGCGCGGAAACGAGATGCGTCTAGTTTGGGGTGTGGCGGGAGTGATAGAGACCGAGATATAGGGTACTTTATGATATGGTAGACAAAAAAAAATTGTTTTTATTTCCACTAAAATATCTGGACAGACAGCTTAAGTCACTCATTCAATTTAGCTTAGGACACTTCCCCATTAGGTCTTCCAAGTACCGGTTATTTTGAACCACCAAGGCAATCAACGTGTTAACGTTAGACACGAGATTTTGAATTACGTTTATAAGATTGACAACGCATGGCAATTCTTTTTAAACTACTGCATTGTTTAAAAGTGGCAGTAACTTCATCACCTAGTTTGTGTCAACTAATTCTTAACATAAACATCACTCCCGTATTTCTCAGAGGGTTAGGTACAGGAGTACTCCCACATTTCACCAACAAGCGTAGCATAACAATAGCGTATTTGCGAACAGCAGCCTAATTGTGGAACATATTTTCGTAAACGATTACGACTAATCTGTTGTATTTTGACAGTTCAACAACATTCATTGCGTTATTTACATTGTTGAGCAGATTTTTTATCGAACTTATGAAGCAATGTATTAGCAATCTGTTTCAAAACGATTCAGATTCCGATTGATTGAGTATTACGCAATTACGGTATAGGTTTGATTGTCATTATATGAACCACTGTTATAATATGATTAATATAATGACAAACAAACAATTGACACAGAGGCAGGCGTATTATTAATAATCTTTATTTAATTTAAAGATTTTATTTTATTTTATAATTTTTGTTTAGATATTATTTATATTATTTACTTAGTCAGTTATTTTTAAATCTATTTCAATTAATCTTTTAATTGTATCTCCAATGTAGGTACAACTTAATTATGATATACAGTGTAACGAAAACCCTGTCCGATCCTGAAGGGTATTATTTGGTATCGTAGTGCGTACACAAATACGTAATCATTTAATGGATACGAGATAATTATTTTTCCCCAATGAAAACAATTAATTTAAAAAATTAAAAATAATCATACCAAAGGCAACACTGATCGCTCGACAGGGTTCACCAGAGTTCACCTACAGTTGCGTGTCAAAGAAGCCGCCTGAGCGCGGCTGTCCTTTGTCGGCATGCCGCCAAAGAAAAGTAGGACTAAAGAAATCTACGTTTTGCCTACGCGTAGGTATCAGCTGATATTTTATTGTAGGCTTACGCACAATGACCCCGATTTCTGACCTTCTGTTTATCAAGAAACAATTATTATTGAGTTAATGTGATGTGCTTTTGGGTACATTGCCATTACCTGTGGGTATCAGTTTATTAAAACATTTACTTGTTACATCCCTCTATCTATCTAGAACATTAGTGCACATTCGACACCTTTTTATTAAATTTGCATGTACTCTTCGCAGCGCACATGTGTACGATTTGAGTGACTCGAAAGCTTCCACAATCCGAGCTGTTACTTCGATTTCCGAATCACACATTCACTCACAAATAAAAATTAACATATTCAAATATTCCTGATTTGTATACGACATTGTTCGCGATACGATAGCGGCACGTGATACGTACGGACATCCGATCGCAAGCTATCTCCACGTGAGACTGGCGAAGTGTCCAAACAAGTAGCGACCAGTCGCAGTCGGCTACATCAAAGGATCGAGGACCCGTTATGACGCGGGCGGTGTTCTTTGAAATAAAATAGGCAAAAAATAAAAGATTTCGCCGGCCGGTGGAGTGTTGTCAACTTATGAAAATTTACCATATTTAGTGTTACATTTCGCATGGTAACTAAAAATAAAAAAATCAATAGCTTTTGGTTTTTAGAGTTAGATTTTTTTTACTATTTTTTCTAGTACGTATGTTAAACCAGGAATACGCCTTTTTTGGATCGGACAGGGTTTTTGTTACATATTGTATATGGACTGAAATAAATGATTGTGTTTTTTTTTATATATATGAAAACCGGATACGGAGGAAAGGACAAAATGACAAATTAATAAAAGAATATTCATTTGTCAGTTTGTCTATCATTTAGTGGTCATGCCCATGTGAAAGACCCATTCAATAGGGGGTGAGCGTATTGCCATCAACAGGACACAAATACAAACTCCGGGCAGCAACTTTGAAACACCGGGTGGAAAACCCAATAACACTTTGCCGACCCGGGAAACGAACCTCATACTCAGCAGGCAACTGACCAATGAGGCAGTCAAATGTCTTCAAAACTATATAACCCTAAAAAAACCCGCTAAACCTTTAACTCCGCCCCACGGTACAACCCTTTGCGGCAACAAGGGAATCACTCGTAAACTAGTTGATACGTCACTCATAAAATATTGAACGACATTTAAATTACGCAGCGCAGCGATATTTTGCGGATGCGGTGGAACAACAGCCTCGCATATTTGGATTTATATATTTTTGGGGATAACATGTGTTTTCAAGACATCAAATGGGTTGAATGAATAGATAGGGAAAATATGGGGGCTTTGGTATAAAATATTATAAAGAAATGCTGAATTGTGTGGACAGATTTGCACTACAGTTGACAATGTATGATTAACTGCTTCGTTGGTGTAGTGGTCGCCAGCGCGGGTGATAAGCGTGATCCTGGGTTCGATACTCAGGTCGGACAAAATATTATTAGGCTTCAACAAGCCATTATAGATTACTTAATAACTACAAGCGTTTTTCTGTCATTTTAATTTTACTGTGATTTCTTGCAAAAGTGCAAATAAAACAAGCTTAGATAAAGAAAATAAAAGAAGTGTTATATTTAAATTATCACCCGGATTACACAGGCTGCAGAAAAGTTTCTATGCTCCTCTTTCGAATTTAATCCAAACTAGACACAACAGTTTAACAGTACTCCAAAACACTTCCTACAAGACAAATTTCACACCCAAAAAAACTTACCTCCTAGCAACACAAAACCGCAACCATTTCTTTCTACAATGAAGAACAAGATAACAGCATGTTTCGTGATAATGAGAACAAAAAGTGACATACAGACACAGACAAAGTGTTGCTAATACGTTTAGACTTCTTATGTGTTACGGGGAAAAGTATATTTCTTTTGTTTTTTGCTGTACTTAGGTGTGTTAAAAGGAAATTTATTTGTGAACAAATTGTCATGCCTTTGAATAACAAACACCATGCCTACATTCTACAAAGGGGCGGATAGACTGGTAGAAGCTGATGCCCTCAACTTCGTCTGCGATCGTAGATGAAAAGTAGTCTATGTTCTTACCCACGTCATGGTCTACCAGATTTAATCCATTTTCATTTAGTCGTTTTGGTGTGAAAACGTAACGAACAAAAAAACTTACTTTCGCATAAGATTTGTAATATTCGTTGAGATTTAAGTCCCGTGTTCGTGAGCCTATCTTGCCAGCAGATACTCAAAAACCCCTAATGACAAAAACCAATTTTACTTTGACGGACCTGAGAATCGACCACAAGATCAGTCACTTAGCAGTTGGCTTCAAAAAACAACTGGCTTCCAAAAAAAAAAACACTGCAAGCGTCTTTTTATTTGTATTTTAATTTTTTGCCGCCGACTTCCCAAATTAAAGTTATTTTTCACTTTGTAGTGAATTGTTTGGAAGTCGGTTGTAATTTTTTTGTAATAAAGTGGTTATATTTCACTTTTTTGCTGTGGTAGATACTACAATTAAATAGTGATAAATAAACCACACAAATTCCTGTACTTATTAACTTCCTATTAATATAAAATCATCAACATACACTAAGGATCTAACTATGCATAGTGATATTGTATAGCTTTGTGATGGCCACAATAGATTTGTCCACTTCATGTTGTCTATTACTTTCCTTGATGATCGAATCTTTAAGTTTGGGTAAATTGTTAATGTACCACTTGTTACTATATTTTCTTTGTACATGTTTAATTTTCGTAAATCCCAACATTAACTCACCTGATACTCACACACAAACAAACACAATCTTTACTACAAAAACAATTAAAATCCAGCACTCTTATCAAAACTCCAATCACCTTATTATGCGTGGTTACTGCTTCAACACATTCCTGTATAAAAACCCCAATACTTAAAGTGTGGCGACGTCTATTCAGCCTATAAATAATGGAAATGGATGACACCCTTAAAACTCTTGATGAGATTAACATTAATATCGAAGTTGCACGTACATTCTAATGTGCCTGCACAGAGCAACACAATTATATTAAACCAGTAAAACCGATTTGACAATAATTGCTCAGAATATAAGGAGCATTTTTTGCAACTTTGGTGATTTCTCTCTTTTACCACGTTTAAATTTGAAACGGGCATCATAATTTTAACCGAATGTAGATTACACCCAAATAAGCCTTTCCCGCAACTGAATAACTACCTTTCTTTCTCCACCACACGTCAATTAAATCAAAATGATGGCGTAGTTGTTTACGTAAAAAAGTTATTAAAACCTAAAGTTAAAGAAATATGTCAAAATATTCTTCTATGCATGTACCGATCTCCATCCAACACCCACACATAGTCTTTTTTACATTCTCTCAGTACACACCTCAATTTGTTAACGTCTCATCAAAGTGTAATTATAGCAGGGGACACTAACATCAATCTCAGTACAAAAGACACTGAGCCGCCGCATGTATATAGAAATAGGGTAAACTATCTAAATATATTATCACTACACGGCATGCTACCTGGCCATACTCTGCCTACACGTGAATCGAACTGTTTAGATCACTTCATGATTAGAATAAACACAAAGAAGGTATCAGCCTCTGTTGCCATACTACACGCTTCCATCACCGACCACTTCACTACTTTTTTATCATTAGCGAAGATAAAAACCAAACAAACAGTATAAAACCTACCTCATCCATTGATTTCGAACAGGCCCTAAAACATCTCAGGGAAAATGCTACTCTGTCAAGAAAGAACCGGTAAAAGATCAATAATACACAAAATGTTAGTTAAAGTATGTTCCTTCAGTAACGACAAACTGCTAGCGAATAATTCAATCATCAAAACAATTTTAAACAATTTTACAGAATTGAGTTCAGTTCTCGCCGCAAATTCTCCTTTATATCTTCTACCAAATGAAAACGGGTGCCACGAAGAGTTAATTTGAGTTTGAGATGATTATTTATTTAAAATGGTACGGATCGACTTGTGAGACTCAGAAAGTTCTGTGGCTATCTCTCTCAAACTTGAATGAGGATTTTCAGAAACTATTTTCTAAATTTTTGCGATGTTAATCAAGTCGATTCACCGTAAGCTTTCTGGAACATTTTCAGTGAATTCGAACACGAAATTCCGTTGGCGATGCAAAATATAAGACAAACTCTTTGTTCGATGTTTTTGACCATTATGAAATTCGCAATACACACTTTATGTGATCTAACTGAAAACAGCCTACATATTTTTTTTTCGGTTTATAAATTATGGAGTTCTGAGTTCAACCGAATTGAGAATTTTAATTTTTTTGAAGTCGGTTAAAAAGTAATTAGTCAAACATTTTGTTAAAAGTTGCAAAAAAAAAAGAATTTTTGCGAGTATTAAAGAAAAATAGAAACACAAACCTGGAACAACAATGTCCAAACCAAAACTTATGAGAAAGCACTTACCAACAAAACTACTGTCCCTTAAAATTCCGGACGTCGCTATGCAAATATGAGCATGTCCATATATTATGTAGCGGACAGCGTAATATGATGAACACCGAAATGTATTAGTTTAGCTCCTAGCACTTATGTGCGCCTGGTACTTTTGACGATATTGTGTAGCTTTATTATGAATACTTTGGTACGGTCTGTGGCGAGGTTGTTTTATGTATCCGCTCGGTGGTGGTCTCTGTTGTCTAAGAAACAGATTGCTGTTTTAATCGTGCTTTTAAAAAAAAAAATTGTTTTTCCCTTGAGGTGGAATGATCAACCAAATGTATTAGTACCTATTACTTATTTGAGCCTCTTGGCGAAATGGTGTGGCTTTCTTGGGGGTTGGTAGATAAAAAGTTATGGTTGTATCGAAGTTTATAGACCTTTGTTATAAACAGTGGTTACGGGTTTTAATGCCTGACATGTCAGGCCCCACCGAGCTTCGGAAAGGGACGGTCGGTATAATGTAAGTCACAGAGAAAAAAGCAAAGCTGAACTTCACTTCACTCACTTTTTTCACACCAACTTTTGGCCTTTGCCTAGCAAAGATGATTTACAGAGGCAGCGATTTACCCTCAGTAGTACAGCATCGTATCATGGAGTAAAAGAGTTTTTTTTTCAAATACAATAAAGTACATCAACCCGAAAACATGAGATAAAATAGTAAACCACTAGACGTAACGTAGATACAATAGTAAACCACTAGACGTAACGTAGATACAATAGTAAACCACTAGACGTAACGTAGATACAATAGTAAACCACTAGACGTAACGTAGGACTACTTGAAACGCACGGGCTGCCGCGCGCTGCCGACAAAGTGAAGAGCGATGCTTAAATGTTCAGATTAAAATAAGCTTTGGTTTTCACAATTACAAATCTACTATTTTTATTCCTTTTATACATTTTTATAAATCGATTGTACTACCAACACTACAAAAAAAACACTAACATTTCAGCGTGTATAATGAAACCCCTCCAAACCTCATACGTCATGGTTAGTCGTTGGTCCCGGCTTTCATACGTAGATGATGAGATACAAATTACGAAACTGTTATTGAAAATATCCTTCGTATTGATGACCATGTTCATCCAACAGAATCCATGTAACAAATCTCTTTGAACTGATTATATCCCGGATACTGCATCACTGGCACAAAGATAAGTGATACACCCAGTACGCAGTGATAGAGGTATCGCTACTGATACCAGGCGCCGTCGATATCGCTGCGCCGAACTATATAAGCGGAAAAACCAGGTGCAGACCTGGGAAGGATTAGAGGTAGTGTGTGATATCGGAACGTAAGTCTCGGGTCTGCACTGCTCATTTTATCCGCTGTCTCCCTCTCTCGCAACCCATCAGCCATGTTGTAAATAACCTGTGTTTTACTCTGTTCGAAATAAAAGCCACTTTAATTTTTAACTTTAAAAAAAGGGGTACCTGGTAATAACTTTGTTATAAGATTTTTTAATTTGAATAAAAGGTGAGGCTTGTTGCTAGGTCGCTTGTATGACTGATGGGCGACGGGTAAAGTGTTGTAACTTATTTCAAAAGTAAATTCCCTGTAGAACCCCTACTATTTGTGCTCGATTAATGGTGGTATTGGCTCACCCTCTATTACATGGGACTTAAATATAACAGGCAAATACGTTACGTTATGTTGTCAAAGAAACTGCGGCGAAATTGTTTGCGTTTACTATGAATGGTGCCTTTAACATGGCAATTCACAATTAATAGACAAACAAATAACTTAAACCAACGCAAGTACCATAAGTCTGGCTACAGACCAACAAACTTGCGATATTGATACATTGTTTGATGCACACGACGCGACTTGAGCAAGCGACACAATTCACTTAGCTAGCAAGCAGTAACAAGTTGTCGCAAGTTGTCAGTCGCCTAGGAACAATACTGTGCTTCGAAGTTGTCGCTTCAAGTTGTTTAGTTATTATAATTAACGGAGTATGAAGGCGTTAAGTAAATAGTTAAACGTGGCATATGTATACGTGGGATAATCAGAAAGTTTGGTGAAAATAAAAATAAATGTTCTATAGGTAAATGTTTTTGTTAAATCTTTTAAATGTAAAGTACTCTCCTCTAGCCTTTATACAAAGTTTCATGCGTCTGAACCAGTTTTCGAAACACTTTTTCCAGTCCGCCGTAGACACCTCGTTTACAGCCTGCTCGAACGCTGAGAGCGCATCTTCCGGCGACGAAAATTGTATCCCTTTAAGGAGTTTTTTTTTCGGGAATAAAAAGACGTCACACGGTGCTAGATGAGGGCTGTAAGGAGGGTGATTAGGAAGTCCCTCGTTTCGACCGCGGTGTGCAAAGGCGCGTTGTCGTGGTAGGGGAGCAGTAGCCCGCGGAGCCCTATGTTTGGTCGTTTGTTGCTCACAACAGAGAAAACTTCTGCCAAGCGTTTGGTAGTATACTATTCAGCGTCGATGCTTCTTTGGTTCCGTAAAGGAACCGACACCTTGTAGCCAGTAAAAATGAAAAAGCTCGTGATCAAAATCATCCCCCCACTTCTAGAATTATTTTCTCTGATTCGTTTTGAAACACCCAAACTGTCAACTGGCGCTGCGTTTCTGGATCGTATTGATTAATCCACGACTCATCACCTGTACTGATGTTGTGAACACGCCGAGACGAGCCTGCTACAAATTTGTTAATCTTATCACGGCATCATTCCTCCCGGGCCTGCTTCTGAGCATCGTTGAAGTTGTGCGGCACCCATCGTGAAACTAAACTCCTCACGTGAAGATCCACATGTAGAATTTTGTGAAGGCCCAACCTGCAGTATGTGCTGAATCTCTTGATACGTAACTCGCCTACTGTCTTGTATTAAATTTTTCACTTCTAGCACAGCACGTTTTCTTCCGAAATAGCCGCCAAAGGGCGACCACTTCTTTCTTCATCCCCTAAAATTAGTCGACCGTGCTTGAATTCGTTATACCGACCATACACGATAGCCATAAAAGGGCCTTCATCCATGAATGTCATATGAAGTCTATCTTAAGATTCGTCCGGTTTTAGGCGACGACACTTGAAATCGTAAAAAATCATAGCGCGAAAATGTTCCCGGCGCAGATTCATTATTTAATGAGACACGATAATTTAAATTAGCTCGCACACAATGTGGAGGGAAGTTTTGAAATTGTGACGTACCTATTTTAACATCCAAAGACTATAACTGGCGAGTCTCTCATAGATAAATCTTTTTTTCGCATTATTTTCTTAGTGGCCCGGCAATTTCTGTTGGTTCGTTTTATACTAACGTATGTCCATATTCATTCCGACATTTGCGCCTTGCATATCGTTAATCATGTGTTCTTTTTTTCTACCCATCAAAATATGCAAGTCATGTCGTGCTTAAAATTGTAAACTCCGTACTGATTGTGATAACCACACACCACCATCATAGCGCACTAGTATGCTTTGCTTATGCTTTAGTGTCACAATCAGCGGGGATGACCAATAGGGCCATTTCGTGACACGCTGGACGTTGATTCCAGGATCCAAACTTCCGGTTCAACCCGTCCAAACTTCCGGATCAACCCATGCAAGGTACCGGCTACATACAAGCTGAATTTCATCCGGTGACATCAGCGTCATCCAGACGCTGAGACCCGGACCACCACCTTCCGGCTATCCGGATATCAACGGGCTCCGCGCCGGGTACTTATTTTACCCGCGCGGCCGCGTCGAGCTCGGTTCCACGGGTCTAGCGAGACCATCCGCCGACCATCACCTTCCTGGCGTCTGCAGCGTGGCACACCCGCTGCGGTCATCGTCAGACCAGGCTGAGCCAGGACAGTACTGTGCAGCTCCCAAGGGAATCAAGGAACTTTGTGATCATATACCTACCTACCCCTTATACAACTTTTATTTTTATAATATTTTTTTTTTTGCTGACAAGGTTTCGTGGTGTCATTTTTCTCCCCACGAAAACCCTTTACGTCACACGTTATAAGATTAGTTTTAATTTTGATATATTAAAACTTTTTTCAGTCCCTAAACAACGATATTTTGATCATTTACTGACTGGTTCTAATTCAACATAGTGTAAGGCCGGCCACAGACTGTCAAACTTGCTTGTTGTTGTTGATGCATAGTTTATACTCGCCTCGACGTGGAGCAACATTCATGCACTTACCTAAAGTGTTTTTATTAACTTCCACGTGTGGGGAAGTTATGAGTTTCATCCCCTAACATTGTGTAGTAAGTTTTACTATATACGGAATCACTATATATCATAACATAAAATCACTATATATTATAACATAACATAAAATCACGCCTTGTTTCCCCGAAGGGTTGGGCAGAGGTGTACCTATAGTACACCCACATTTCCCCAGTTATGTTTAAGTCCCATGTATTAGGGGGCGAGCCTATTGCCATCAACCGGGCACAAATCCAGACTCCGGGCTGCTACTGAGAAACTCTAGATAGAAAAACCCAATAACACTATGCCCGACCTGGGAATCGAATCCAGGACCTCGTGCTCAGCAGTAGCTCTTGCGACCACTAGACCAACGAGGCAGACCTAAAACTTATAGATAGAGGCAGTTGAATATGTGTGGAATAATAGTAAACTACGTTACGCTAAGTAACAGTCGGTAGCTTAAAATACGTCTGGTGTGATTTGTGAACAACTATACAGCCTCATAGCATACAGCTTCCTTTTTAGTGAGTCAAAAAAATAAATCAGCCGTCTAAAATCTTCTTAACCCTTTCCGATATCGGCGCAGTATCGCATTCGGCATTAGCATACGTGTACCGTGTACCGTGTACCGTGTCTGTACCAAGAGGTAGGAGGGGGAGTGAGTGTAGAGCGGTGAAGGGGGGTGGTACTTTGCGGCAAATGGAATCTTCTGTAAAGGTAGCTCAAGTTGCTGCGGCGTTGATGCGTTCTTCATTGTGACGTCAATACACGTGTTTATGTTTAAGAATAAATATATATAATTTTCTTTCTGTAAGTTCAGTGGTTGAAGACCTCTTTGGGACATTGCTGTTATTTCTGTCGTCTTATTTATATATGTACACACAGTAAAATTGATACAGATACGACATATTAGTGTTGAGTACAAATATACTGCTTATTTCTTATGAAATTTCTTCCAGCAGACCTGCGAAAGGAGAAATGAAAAATAAATGTAGACAATAGTGTGTGAGAACAAGAAGAGAAGAATTTGATTTTGTGACGTCATACACTAGAATATTACAAATACCTGCATATAATGCAAGAAAATTAACGTCTTGTGGTTAGGTAGTCGGTAACTTAAGAGGCTCTAAAGTCCTTCAATGGACCATACTGGGAGAAAGTGTGGTCCTTCTTTCATCATAACCATTATTTCAGCGCGGAGTCACCCACTGCTTTAAATAGATCTCCCATAAGCAGAATATAGCTTCATACTTCCATTGTCCGTGTGGTCTTGTGATGGTAAAGTTTTCTCCTAACTTTCAAGTAAAAAATTGGTTGGAATGCCAGTTGGTTTGCTGTACTTTTTGCTGCATTCAGGACTTAATGTATATAAGTTCTCAGTCATTTACTTTAGTTGAGATTCAATAACGCATAATATTTAATGTCAACTTTTTAGCCGACGACTACAAATGTTCTACAAGTCAGCCGATTTCAGTCTTTAATTTGAAAGTATAAACGAAAAATCTGAAAAAATATCTGAGATATCATAGAGTCATATAAAACGGCTCTACATCTCGTAACTTGTTCCACGACAGAACTCTCCTATTCAACAAGCTTCCTTTTGATAGAGTCGCTGAGCGACGATGTGTTTTAATTCATAAAGTGGCCCGACGCAAAATGATCACTATTCATACTTTTACTAGACTGAATAAAAATGCGCAGAAGTTCTGCTTAATAATGATGTGACATTAAAACTTACACCCCTCCATAAATGTCTGTTCTGTCTAATCTACTGTTTTTATATTTTTATATTAATTTATGAAAACACAGATTTTTGATAAACTTATCTCCATACAAACTTGATACATTAAATCTATACAAATATAATAAAATAATATTATAAATCGGAATCGGTTCCGAAGACACACAAACTCAAAATCATTATTAATTGCGGAGTGTCATTGGATAGATTTTATGTTAAAACAGTACAAAATTAAAAGAAATAGCTTTTTTATATTCAATGTGTGAATGTGTGTGGTGATATTTTACAGTTATTTTTTTATTTTTTGTATAATTTTATTTCAAAATAAGTGACAATCTTCTACGTTTTTACTTTTCATCATCATCATTGCTGGTAGAATGTCACTTTGTCGAGGTCCTTAGATTACTTTCAGTATCTATCATACTAATTACGATTATTTTATAGACTTGTGAATGTACATACTAATGTATAGTGTTAATTTATGCTGTTACTAAACCTATTTTAAATAAATAAATTTGAATTCGTGGTGATTAATGGGGCATCTCCTTTAAACTTTTAAGTAACATCTATAACAAGACATTGTAGCCCCTTATCTAGCTGTTACTGAAAAAATGTGTTGATCTACAAACTTTTTCTGACCTCATAAAGAGTAGTAAAGTCATACTATTAAAATCAGGTAATAAACATAACGTTGACAATTTCAAGTCTATTTAAATTTTACAAATGCATCGTTGGGTTAGTGGTCGCAATCGCTACTGCTGAGCATGAGGTCCTGGGTTCGATTCCCAGGTCGGGCAACGTGTTATTGGGTTTTTCTATCTGGAATTTCTCAGTAGCAGCCCGAAGTCTGGATTGGCAATAGGCTCGCCCCCTATTACATGGGACTTAAACATAACTGGGGAAATGTGGGTGTACTATAGGTACACCTCTGCCCAACCCTTCGGGGAAACAAGGCGTGATTTTATGTTATGTTATATTTAAATTTTACCTGCATTTAGTAAAATATATAAAATGTTAATACTCAAGCAGTTGCTAAGACATTTTAATTTGAAGGGTCTCCTACATGATGAACTATATGGCGTTACAAAGGGTCGGAGAGCGCGACACAAAGGCACCCCGTGTCGCGCGCTGATCGCGTTCAGTTTCATTGGTGTAATTCAGCCTTTTTTTTTGGGTACATGACTGAGAATTTAACCAATAAAACTGAACTCTATCAACTCATATAAAACACGTTCAAGAGCTGTCAATGTCAATATTCTACAGAAAATAATGACACTGACAGCTCTTAAATCAGCTAGTTTACGTGCTTAACGCGTTCAGTTTCATCGGTGAAATCCACCCTGAGTGCGCCACTCACATGCGAGGATATTGCGAGGAGATTGCGACTAGATTTGCCATTCTTGACACTGAAAATTATTCCACATAACTTCTGAACTTATCTGTTTTTTGTCCCCTACCGACTCATCGGCTGTTTGATATATATTTTCGTCTGTATCGCCGACTCTCCATCGCAAAATCTTTCAGTTACCATTTCATCTTCCGAATGGCTTATTTATGTTTTTGTTTTTTTTTTTTCACGAGTTTTTCTTTCCATCGGAAGGGAAGGAACTTGTTTGAATGGTGCCTTCGAGGTGTGTTTTTAACTGTGTTGTGAGTAAGCTGTATGTTTGTGAGTAAGCTTTAATTACGTATTTGTAAGATCATTGAGTGCAATGTGATTTTATTTTCGACATTGTTTTATTTTTTCAATAAACTAGATATTATTGCGCTAATATACACATAATTCTCATTTTTTTCCTGTGTGAAAAGTGTACTAATTATTAAAGCGAAAGTGTCTTGGCTCAACCTAGTCCTAAGTCAAAGTAGTTTTTAAGTAGATTTCTACATATAGACAAAATAAATATGATCCAAAGTAACTGAAATAACGAATTGTAAAACATCACTACTGTATTCCACGGAGAGTTAGGCAGAGGTATACCTAGTGTATAATGACATTTTGCCAGTTTGTTTAAGTCCATTGTAAAAGGAGGACTACAAGTTTCTTTCTATTTACCAATATCTCCACAAAACTCCAAAAAGTTGATTCAATTCCACTTCAGAACATATTGTCCTTTACATCACCGTACAGCACTACTATTAAAAGGCTGTCAGTAGCAACGTCGTCTATTGCTGGTTGCAGCTGAGCCCCATACACTACGGCCGTAAATAACCCGCAATGTATCGCATCGCGTGACGTTCACTCGTACGTATTTATTGTTACGAATCGCTGACAGCGAGCGGAATTCATGATCGTTTGCCTTTTTATTGGGATTTTATTGTATGGTAAAAATTGGTGAAAAACAGGTTTAAATGACATGATTTGTTTTCAACGAAAACGTGTCTCGACTGCCTCGTTCGTCTAGTATGACTGCTGAGCATGAGGTCCTGAGTTTGATTACTAGGTCGGGCAAAGTTTGTTTGGGTTTTTCCATCAGAAATTCAGTAGCAGCCCGGAGTCTGGATTTGTGCCCGGTTGATGGCAATAGTCTCGCCCCCTATTACTCGGGACTTAAACATAACTGGCTAAATGTAGGTGTACAAATTATATTGGTACACCACTATGTTCTATGTTAGAGGGTTTGGTTTCCGCACTTGGTCCTTCATGTGGACCATTGTGCGTGGGCCATGGCGGCCGTCGGTGGTTAATATTCCAACCAGCCCTCCTCCCTCCAGAAGCCGATCAAAGCTTCTGGTCTATCGAGAACATCTGTGAAAGATCCGGGTGTCCCGAGGGTTTCTGTTCGTATCTGGGTAACGCCTGTGCACTCAAAAAGCACATGCGCAACGGTTTCGTCCGACTCCATGCAAACTCTGCACAGGGGACTATCCGTAATGCCTATTGTGTGAAGGTGTTTGTTTAGCGAGCAGTGTCCTGTGATGGTCCCCGTCACCAGGCCATTTCTGTCCAGGCGTAATAAACGTCTGGTTAGCATGCCATCTAAGGATGTTAAAGCTTCCTTGGACTGCCTGCAGCCTGTTGTCGAGGTCCACCACCTCTCGGCTTGTGTGTGGGTGGATTCCCGCAGCCACCTGCATATCTGGTTGAAGGGGATGGGTATGATGGGTTCAGGCCCGCAAGCCGACGTGCTGGATACTCTCCTTGCAAATTCATCAGCTGCGTCGTTACCTAGTGATCCGCTGTGTCCTTTTATGCATTGTAGTGTCACCGTGTTGCGGTTAGATACCGTTACTCGTTCTAGAGCATTGTGACATTCTAGTGTTAGAATCGAGGTAATATGTTCTTTCCCTAATGATTTGAGGACTGAGGCGCTGTCGGAGAGTATACGTATATGGGTATCCGTAACTCTCCTGGCTTCTATGGCATACACCAATTGTATGATGCCCACTAACTCCGCCTGATAGACGGTGTTGAACATTCCCAGCGGACTTGATAAGTTTATGTTAAGGTCGTATGAAAAGACTCCGACTCCGGTCCCAGATCGGGTCTTTGAGCCGTCGGTGTATACTCTCAGCTCATTTGGGCCTGAGTAGTCGCACTGTTCTTCTGAGAGTACGATGTCGTAGTGCTTTTGAAAGTAGTATCGTTTCTGGGTTTTGTCGCAGGGAGATGCCATCATTGGTTGTCGGTTGACCGCATCTTCCTTTATACGTAAGACTCTAGGGTCATGCGACCCTAGAGTCTTCATAATCATAATCATAATCATAATCATCATTTATTGCATTCATGTAGTTTATAAGTTCTTACAAGTATACTGAGGTTTCATACATGAACCCTGCTAGGGCACAGCAATATAAATACATAGTTTAAGGTTCTACAGTGTCACAATAATAAACAATCCACTGTGCTTATACAAAAATACTTATTTTGACATGTTTAATATAAGTGTCTATAATGGTAGGTAGGTAGGTAACTGTAATATAAAAATTATAAGATAGTGTAAGAACAATTAATTGGTCATCACCTCCATTCATAAATCAAACAAGATAATATTTAAATTGAAACAAAATAGCAATAACAATAATAATCATAAAATAAAAATATCATAGGTAGTCAAAATTGTAGGCGATGTGTGTATTGTGTATAGGTATGAATTTCAATGTCAAAATTTACGTATCGTCAAAGATTTCCTTTATATTCGTACTCTATGTCCTTAATTGAATTTGGAAGTTTATTATATATTTTAACGCACATGGCTAAAGGTCCTGAATGGAACATAGTTAATTTTGAGCTTGGTAAGGCTACTTCATTTTTATTCTGGCGTCTAACACTTCGATGTTGTGGGCGAAGGTCCTTAGTGAGTGGGAATAGTGACTGGTGTTTTCTGACAAATTTGCCAACTTCTAAAATATAGATACCAGTTAGTGTAAGGACCTTGTACTTTACAAAGAATGGCTTGCAGCTTTCCGTGTTATCTATATTGGCAAGAATTCGTAGACATTTCTTTTGTAGAATAAAGAGTCTATTTTTGTCTACACTATTTCCCCACACCACGATTCCGTAATTTAGCCAGGAGTGTGCGTAGGCATAATATGCTGTTTGAGCAGTTTTAAAATCGGTAGCTCTTTTAAGCTCCTTTAAGGCATACGTAAAGCTCGCTAGTTTGTTTGCTAAAGTATCTATATGGGAAAAAAATTATTATTAATTATTAAAAAATAAAAAAGCTTTATGTTGTTGTATGAGTAATTTATATCCAATTTGCGTTTTTGGTATGGTCTAAATTGCATTATTTTTGTTTTGTCAAAATTTAATTCTAAGTTATGATCTTTTAACCATGCTATTATTTTGGAGAGCTTATCGTCAAGACTTAAGTTTAAGTTTTCTATATTGGTGTAAAGGAAAATTATTGAAATATCGTCAGCAAACAAAATACTTTGAGCGTCAATTTCTCCAGGGAGGTCATTTACATAAACTAGGAATAGTAAGCATCCCAAAACGCTGCCTTGCGGTATTGACATTTTTGTATTTGCTTTATTAGATCTTACGCGTGTTATTTGGCCAGTGTGTTGGTCGCTATGTTCTACCTCTACGTATTGTTCCCTATTTTCCAGGTAAGAGCAGAACCACTTGTGTGCAGTACCCCTAACACCTATTGCATATAATTTATTCAGTAAAATTTCATAAGAAACTCTGTCGTAAGCTTTGCTCATATCTAGTAAAATCCCTACTGCATAGTTTTTGTTATTTATTATATATAGAGCTTCCTGGATATACTTAAATATTGCTAATGTCGTGGATCTATTTTTCCTGAAACCATTCTGGCTATCGTTGAATATTTTATATCTTTCGCAATAAGAATAAAGTCGTTTTGACATCGCAGTCTCCAATATTTTTGAGAAGGTCGGTAGCAATGCTATTGGCCGATAATTACTAGTGTCAGTCTTGTCTCCCTTCTTGTAAATTGGTTTCACTATCGATACTTTCAGCAGGTCAGGGACTGAGCCTTCATCTAAAGACTGATTTATTAAATAAGTCAGCGGTAACGTTAGTTCTTCAGCGCATGCTTTTATAAGTATAGGCGGTAGCTCGTCATGCCCATAACTTCGCTTGTTTTTCAATCTTTTTATAATGAACTGTGTTTCGTTAGGGTCAACAGGTCTTAGGTAAATGGAGTTTTCGCACTGGGAGGAGGTAGGACGGCCAGTTGGACAAACGTTCCCGTTTGCAGTGTCCGTTTTTCCTACTGATACAAAATAATCATTGAAAGCATTGGCAATGGTAGTCGCGTTTTCTGTCACAGTATTCTGTATACGCAATTTTATGTTATTTATTAGCTTTTTGCTATTCTTATTTGTACGCTCTTTTATTATTTGCCACATTGTTTTAGTTTTATTTTCAGATTTACTCATTATTCTTATGTAGTTTAGTCTTTTAGAGTGGGCCACTGTTCTCTTAAGTAATTTTTCGTAACGCTTATAGTACTTTTCCAATATATTGTTATTAGTTGTAGTCATTAATGCTTTTAGTTCTCTTTTATGTTTGCATGCTACTCTTAATCCAGTCGTTAGCCATGATTTGGATGATCTCTTTTTAACTCTTACGGTTTTCTTTGGTATACACTGATTTAATACGTCTTGTAAGGTGTTATGAAAAGACAGATAATTAGTATTTATATTTTGGTTTTCTTTTATTATTTTGCTCTAGTCTATTTTTTTTAGTTCTTTCTTGGACAAGTCTATGCTTTGTTTGCTATAGAAGGGTCTATAGCAAACAAAGCATAGACTTTAGAGTTAATATTTGTTTTTTATTAATTATTGGATTAAGGGTAGGTATAGTGATTGCTATTCCTCTGTGGTCTGAGAGTCCAAGCTCCACTACTTCAAGATGGAATTTGTCATATGTGTTTGTAAATATTAGGTCAATACATGTGGTACTCGAGGTTGTTACTCTGGTAGGTTCAGTTACTAGTTGTCGGAAGTTGTACGTAGTCATAGTATGCAGAAGATTAAATGTATTGCGATTTTTCTCAAGGATATTTACGTTGAAGTCCCCGCCTATAATTATGTGTTTATGTTTGTCTTTTATGTTGATTTTGTGTAGCAGTTTTTCCAAGGATGTATAAAATATTTCGGTTTCCCGGTTTTTTTGTGGCCAATAGATAACTATTAGTAAAAGATTCATTTTAGGAATTTCTACTGCACACGTTTCGAATATAAACTCAATTGCCATTTCCGTTAAATCTTGTCTTTCTTTGGATTCAATATCGTCTTTTCAGAATATGCAAACACCACCACCCGCATAGTTTGGGCGGCTATATTAAACCCTTCCAAACGAAGCAGGTCTTTTTTAAATTCCGTAATCCAAGTTTCCGTAAAACAAAGCGCTTCTATTTTCTGTTCGTTCGTGATTGCTTATACTACAACTTTCGTGCCATTGATATTCAGTGCGCCCGTGCGCTGATTATACATGTCGTGGTTATAGGATAGATTTAGATTAGGGTCCAGTAGGTATGCATAATTAAGTGTATGTGTATCCATATATAAAAGGTTATTAAAAGTTTCTATTCTACTATTGTATAGAGTATTGCCATAATTTTGTTGTTTAAAATAATAGTTATTATGAAATTTAAATTTGTAAGTGGGTAGACAAATAATTATATTAGTATGGGTTAGTGAGACCAATTTTTCTCGAATAAACATGACTAGTTCTACATAGTTTTGCGTTCTTCGGAAGTCCTCTTCGCCGATGTAAATAACACAATAGTCCTTAATTGTAAAGTTTTGAACTTTTACGTCAATATTCTCAAGTATTTGCTTCAGTCCACATTTTGGCTTGCGATAGTGGCAGATCTCGTAGTTTTGCAGGTTAGTTTTTTCTGTAGCGGTGTATAATATATTTGAAATTTCGCTACATAATAAACATATTTTTGGTTTATCTACAGTAATAGTCTGATTGCTGTGGGTTGCTGGAGGTGTGCTTGGTATTGGTACTGGAGTAGTATTAGACCGTTTTTGTGTTATATCACTTGTACTAATCTCATCACTTGCCTTTTTCGATATTATGTCCTTAAAAATGTTTGTTTGAGTCTCTTTACTATTACTAAGTTTTTTTATCGTTTTGTTTGGCGTAGATCTTGGTTTGGCGGGGCTATTAACTTTTTTAAGGAGTTCGTGGCTTTTAGCTAGTTCAGCGACAGCGACAGCGACTCAATTTTAATCTGCGCACTGTTTAATTGCGATGTGAGTCGTTCAAGTGTGATTTTTAATATTTTGAGTTGTGATTCATCATCGTCCTCAGACATGTCAGGCATGCTGTTAATTGTTATATTTTGAGACATATTATTGTCGTCTTCTGGTTCAGATCGGGTGCGCGTGCGGCGATACGTAATATTCTCCAGAAAGTTCATGATTTACCAAAATAATATCATGTTGCGAGATTCGAAACCAGAGCTCTATACTTCATAGTCCAATGTATAAACCTTCTGGCTACTCGTTCAGTTTGTTTAGAATTCAAAAATGCAGGTCGTATTCTGTTGATTTTGTATTCTTATTTCATAGTCAATAGATGTCGCTACTTGAGGCATATGTGATGAATATATTATTTTGTAAAGTTTCAATACTTTATATTTGATATCGATCGATGATAATGTCAGTTCGCAAGTTAACCACAAGATGGCGTGGTTTTAACAAAATTTCAAATAAAAAACGGATCCATATTAAGTTTCAATGTGATTGTATGATTGAAATTTTGGATAAATCGTTTGTTCACGTCTAGTTCACTTTATATTTCATTTATTGCACTGGTTTAGAGTCTTCACACATCTCACTGTTTATTATCGTTTATTACTTTTTCGCACATTGATTTTGCAAGTCATTTTTATTTACGTGTTCTACTATTCACTTTTGTAGTTATTCACTCCACGTCTTTGCTTAGGGTTCCCGATATGTGGAGCCTGAAGGCAGCCAGGGTCACCTCCTCCCGTACGATGAGTTGTAGGGGTGGTAGCCCAAGCATCGCCTGTAGGGCAGCAGTGGGTGTGGTTCTCATGCAGCTAGTGATTGCTACGCAGGCAAACCGCTGCAGTTTTTCGAGATCTCTTTGGGCTGTGCTCAGGTCTGTCCTAGGCCACCAGACCAACGAGTCGTACGTGATAATTGGTCGAATGACAGTAGTGTATAGCCAGTAGGTGACTTTGGGGCTAATCCCCCAATTTCTGCCAAGCATTCGCTTGCACTGCCACAGAGATATGCTGGCTTTTGCAGTGATGTATTTTGCCCAAAGAAGCGTAGTAGTTGTAGTGTCATTAGTTTCCACTTTTTTGTAAAGAGAATCAGTACGGTTTTTGTGGGGTTGACGGATAGCTGGTGTCTGTTGCACCAGTCCTCTACTATTTTGAAGGCTTAGCGCATAAGGTTGCATAAGGTATTTTCTTGGGTGCCATTTATTATTATGGTTATAAGATCGGCATAGCCTACAGTAAAGTAGCCTTTGTCATTTAGTGTTCTGATGAGGCTGTCTACAACCAGGTTCCACAGAAGCGGCGAGAGGACGCCCCCCTGCGGACAGCTATTCGCCACAATGGCCCTTGTGGTGTCGTTCACTTTTACCTGTACAGCTCTCAGTTTGAGCAAATTGGTGATCCACCCGCTCTGGGTCGGGTCGATCCTGTGTTTGTCGAGGGCCATTTTGAAGCTACCAAACGTGGTTTTGTCAAAGGCGCCCTCGATATAAATAAAGACGGCTAGTGCTGAGCATTTCTGATCGACGGCGCATTTAATTTTGGAAACTTCGCTATGTAACGCAGAATCGATTGATCTGCCTGTAGAGTACGCATGCTGTTGTTTGTGAAGTGGTTTTGCCTGAAGAGATCCGTCACGAATGTATCTATCACAGAGTCTCTCGAGGGTTTTCAGTAAGAAAGATGTGAGGCTTATGGGCCTGTAGGCCTTGGGTTGCGTGTGGATTTGCCTGGTTTGGGTATGAAAATGACTTTCACTTCGCGCCAAGCTAGGGTATGTGTCTGAGTGCTATGCAGGCCCGATAGGTCTCCACCAGGCATGGTGTTAGTAAATCAACCCCCCATTGTAGAAGGGCTAGGAAGATGCCATCCAGCCCTGCAGACTTATGGGGGTAGAAGGTTTTGATGGTCCACTATATCCGGTCTTCTGTTACTTTACTGTGTGCTCTGGACCAGTCTTGATCGGTTGGGGTCCAGTCTGGTTCAGCTTCCCATACCTTGTCCTCTAGGAGTTCGCAGTCTGGGAAGTGAGTCTCTAGGAGGAGTTTACTGGTTTCATGTTCAGTTAGTGTGAATGAGTTATCGGGTTTTTTCAGCGTGCCTAGGATTCGGTCTTGATCAGTTGATAGGATTTTCCTTACCCTTGCGGCTTCGTTGTTAGTTTCGATGGATTCACAGAATTTCCGCTATGCTGTTCTCCTGGCAGTTCTGATTTGCTTTTTGTATATAATTCCCAGTCGTCCGGGAGTCTAGTGTTTTTGGCTCTGTTAAATTGCTTACGTAATACATCTCTGAGTTTACTATGTTCAGCGTTCCACCATGGGTTCCTCTCGCTTTTGGTTTTTGGCGCTCTTAGTTTGCAGCAAGCATGGTATGCTTCGGTTAGGTATTCTGATAGTTTATTCACGGTGTATTCTAATTGTGCAGGGTCTCTTATGGTTACTTGTGATAAGTGCCTGCCTAGCAGGAAGGCTAGGAGGCGTTTATACATTAGTGCGCTGCGGGTTCCGCCTTGGCACTGGATTGCTTGTATTGGTAGCTAGTGTCAAATGAATCCTTCTGTGGTCTGAGCAGAAAGTCTCGTTGGATACTTGCCAGTTTGTGATAAGATTTGTCGCATTTTAGACACATTAATAGTCAGATAAAAATAAAACAAAAAGCTTTGGAAAAATCTCAAGTCGGATGTGTTCTCAGAACATAGTGAAGGTATGCTTCCGGAACAATTTAGTGACCCAGATGAGATAAATAAGGCATTTCTAAATGTACCAGGACAGTGCATACTGCCCGTATCGCAGCTATCATATTTTAGTACAAATAGGTTTGGTGAAACTCAATTTAAGCTGAGAAATATTAATGAGGAAGAAATTTCCAAAATTATTAAGGGCTTGGGGTCAAATGCTAAAGGGATTGATGAAGTGGGTCTGGATAAGATGATGTTAACATTACCAACCACCCTTCAGGCTATCACCACAATAGTAAATAAGTCAATAGATACCCACAACTTCCCTGACTTATAGAAGTGCGCTATTGTGCGTCCTCTACCCAAAAGCAGTAACCCAAGTACTTATAAAGATCTACGTCCTGTTAGCATTTTGCCTTGTTTGTCGAAAGTCTTGGAGAGGGTGGTTTATTACCAAATGTTAGAATACCTAGAAGCAAACTATATGCTTCCCGACCTACAGTCCCTTTCTGACGTAGTAGGGAATATCATAGAAGCACGGGATAAGGGGGAGGGTACAATCCTTGCACTCCTTGATTTTTCACGGGCCTTCGATGCAATAAACACAGCTCTGTTACTTTCCAAGTTTTACCACAGAAACAATACAGTGGCTTGCTAGCTACTCGAATGATAGGTCACAGCTTGTTGAAATTCAGAAGGAGGATGGAACAAAGATGTCATCCTCCCCACGACAGGTGCCACGTGGTGTGCCTCAGGGATCCATTTTAGGACCCCTTTTGTATCCTTTATAGCGCGGACATTATTAAGTCTTTCCAGAATTGCAGATATCACATGTACGCGAATGATATCAAATTATATATAACTTTTAAACCAGCTGATACATTAGAGGCAGTGGAAAAAATCAATGACGATCTTGACAGAGTAGTGGTGTGGTCAGATAATAATTCACTAGTATTGAACCCACTGAAATCTAAATTGATGGTTTTGGGTAGTAAGAAAATGATCGGTGCGATACTGTCAGCCAATCCAGAAGTTGTAATCAGGGGAGAAAAAAATAGATAGAGTAGAGATAGCATGCAACTTCTGGTTAATCATGGATCCCGAACTAAAATTTGAGAAACACATCAGTAACTCCATGAGGAGTTGTTTTTATAGACTGAAACTTCTATATTCAATTAGAGACTACCTGAGTGTTGATCTACGTATGCAATTAGTGGATAGTCTTATTTTATCAAGACTTAACTACTGTGATACCGTGTATGGCCCATGCCTGTTAGCAAGCACAGAAAAGGTGATACAATGCACACAAAATGCGTGTACACGGTTCTGTGTAAAGATACCTCACAGAAGTCATGTCACTCCAAATATAAATGAAATCAATATTTTGAAAATGGCTGCTAGGAGAAAGTTGCACATGGCTAATTTACTTTTTGGAGTAGTCACTACACAGAAACCATTCTATTTGTTTGAAAAGTTAAGTTGGAGACAGAGCAAATACGAACCACGTTTTTCTACCAAACCCCTTTGTACATCACAACATCGGACCGCAGCATTCAGGGGGAGTTTCAGATATGCTGCCACACGCTGCTGGAATAACATTCCTCCACCAATAAGAGTCCTGAGAACAAAAAATTATTTTTTGAGGATTTTAAAGAAATATTTCATGCAGATACAGCAATCCACGTTGTAAAACTAGTTCTAGAAACAATGTCTGATTTCTCCCTGTTTAGGTCCGGTCTGTGTCATTGTTGCAGGAGGAATGGTAGTCTTCAATTATCTGGGTAGTGTTAGCTGTGAGGCTTTCTAAAGCTGCATTATCTGGGTGGGACGATAGGTAGGTTAGGTAGGTTTGTTTTGTTAGAAAAATAGACATTCTTCCACTTTGCAATCGGCCGGCAGCTTGCTTTTGTACAATGAAGGTTTGCTTTATTGTTATTTGCCAGTGTCGCAACACAAACAGAGCAATGTGTATTGTCTTTGGTGCTGAGTGACATCAAGTAATGGTCACAATTACAAACCTTTTAAATGCTGAATACGAGGCCTTTGGCTACTGTGGATGTGTGTAATTTATGTCAACTTTTTGTAATGTGCGTTTAGTTTGTGCAGAATAAACAATTTTTCTTTCTTTCTTTCTTTCTTTCTAATGCATGGGAGAAATCGCAAAATGCTTTTGTAATTTTCTGTGATCTCTCTAAAGCCTTTGATTGCATGCACCATGACACGCTTTTGCGTAAACTGCGTCATTGCGGTGTCCAAAACGTAGCTCTCAACGTAATAAATTCTTATTTTTACAATAGGTTCCAATGTGTAGATGTCGATGCTGTGAAATCTTCCGGGCTTCCAGTTCAGTTAGGTGTTCCTCAAGGCTCAATACTAGGTCCACTCTTGTTCTTAGTGTATTACAATGACTTACCATTCTATTTAAATGATATCTGTGACGTTGTACTGTTTGCAGATGATACCTCTCTTATTTTTAAAGTAGACAGGAATAGACAAGAGTTTGACGACGTAAACAGTGCACTCTCAATGGTTACGGATTGGTTTACGTCAAATAACCTATTTCTCAATGCTAAGAAAACTAAATGTGTAAAGTTCGTCTTACCGAATGTTAGAAATCTAGGACCTAACATCGTCTTAGATAAAGAGCTGCTTGAAAGAGTAGATTCGGCAGTTTTTCTGGGCATAACAGTCGATGCCAAACTTCAGTGGGGTTCACATATATCAAACCTAGCGGGGAGGCTCAGTTCAGCCGCCTTTGCCGTCAGGAAAGTAAGACAATACACTGACGTTGATACAGCTCGGTTAGTCTATTTTAGTTATTTCCACAGCGTTATGTCCTACGGTATTCTGCTGTGGGGCAAAGCTGCTGATATTCAAAATATATTCGTCCTCCAAAAACGAGCAATTTATCAGCTAGGAGCCAGAGTTTCTCTTAGAGATTTTTTAAAGACATTGGTATTCTCACGGTAGCATCACAATTCATCTTCGCCAACATCTTATACATTAGACAAAATAGACACTTAATCACTAAAAACAGTGATTTTCACAATGTAAATACTAGAAACAAGAACAAACTACGTGCTCCCTTTCACCGGCTTCATAAGGTTCATAACTCATTTGTTGGGTATAACCTTTTATAACAAGCTACCCTCTTCTTTGCTAGATTTGCCTTTTAATGCGTTTACAGCTCAAGCAAAATCCAACCTTTGTTCAAAGGCATATTATTCAATTAACGACTACTTAAACGATAACAATAGTAATCAGCTTACCTACTGACAGGGTATACGAGTTCGTATATTTATTTTAATTTTATTTGACTAGATAAGTCAATTATTTTTAGTTACGAGTATATTCATTTATTACAATACAATGTTTTTTTTAACGAGTTGTAATGCAATATGTGGTTAGCTAGCGACCTCGACAGTTGATCATAAATTATTCTTGCCTGAGCAACCGGCAGCGAGTTCGTCATGCTCCCTTAGATATCACTGCTTGCGGTAGCGTTGGGGATCGGGTTGCCTCCTTCCCTCAAATATGGCGAGGGGGGCAATGGCTGATCTTTGCGTTATGCTCGTGAACGGGTGCTGCTTGTGGTGACTGGTAGTCTTCCTTTCTAGGGTTTTGTTATTGTTAAAGTAATTGTTCCGTTGATTTATTTTACTTCGGTGGTCCTTGTTTATCATTTGTGTGTACTTTAAATTAATCCAATCATGCATATGTAAGGTGTCACGCCCTTTATGCCTGGAGGCTTTTATTTGTGTATTAAATTATGTTTTTTCATTGATTTTTATTGGTTTCTGTTTTGGATAAAGTGGCGTGGCTAGCTTGCATATGGCACATAATTTAATATCATTTTCTGTTTCGTTTTTTTTTTTTTTAATTTCAGTTAGCTTTCACTTGTATAATTCAATGGTTTTTCTAACTGAACAGACAGCTGTGCTGCTGGGGAGTTTGTTGCGTCACTTCTTCTTCCCAGTTAAAGCACTAGGAAGTGGTGAAGGGCGGGCGTTTTGGGGGACTGTCTTATGTAATTTAGACGTTCGAAAAGTGCTGACTCTCAGCCTAAATAAATGAGTTTTGATTTGATTTGACATGATTTTTCCGCGTTCTTCAGCAGTCGTACTTCATCAACCGGGAGGGTGGTATAGCTACCAGGCCCGTCATCCTTCCCTGTCGCCCTCTGTCTGTGTCAAAATCGGGGTTGTTGATGCTGTTCCGCACAATGCTCTGTTGCCAGAGGCTCGTGGTAGGCATACATTGAATAATGGGTACTGGCGCGTTGATCGCGGCCGGGTTTGTGTGTTTAGGAGCGTTGGTCGCGGCCGGTGTCGGTTTGTTAGGTGCGTTAGTCGCTGCCTGGGTTGTGGGCGTGAAGAGCGCGGTGACTCGTGCAATCTATTGCCCCCCAGATTACGTTGAGGGCTGACCGCCGTGGCGGTGTGGGATTCCCCGGTTGGCCGGAACCCACCTGGGTAGTCTCTTTTACGTTCTGCATTTTGTCATCATTTGGGGTGGGCTTTTTTGGAATCGAGGTTACCCCTCGTCTGGGACCGACGGGACACAGGGACGGGAAGGAAGGCATTTGGTAAGATGGTTTGGGTTTTTAAGGGTCACATTAGGTCTAGGATTTGGCCTAAGGATTTGGGAAAAAAGACAGGATGTGTGGATAAGGAGGGATGGCTTGGTTAGGCGTTGGGTTCATGGGAGAGAGGGTGCCTAGGTTACCCTGAGCCTGGGATTCGGCTTTCAGGAACTTCTCTTGTCCGGGATCTCTTACAAGATGCTCCGGTCGCGGGATCGACCATTTTAGTCGGTCCCGCAGCCGGAGTTGGGCTATCCGCAACCCGCTCGGTTGCAAGAGAAGAAGTGCCTGGCAAACTAGGTCGCCCCACTGCGGATGTACGCATACATTCGGAGCGATCAAGCTCGCCCCGAGCAGTATTGTACACCTCTACCGAACCTAACTCCTCCCTCTCCTCGGTAGAACAGATGTGATATGTTATGCAAATCATGCCAGACGTAGAAGCTTTTAACTACAAATGTCTGATGAATAATAACAATTTGTTATTACTCTTCTAAGTTTTCAACTATGCTGTATAAAAAGTTAGTTAGTACGTAAACTGGTTAAGCTACAGTAAGCCTGCATTGTCCGGTTTGATGCTAAGTTTCTAATAACCGCCGCACACAACACTCTACATTGCATTACATAGATGTTGCAGGCATTTTGCTGTATCAGGAGATCGTTAACTTATCTAGAGTCTACAGGGTCGATGGGAACGAAAAAAAATAACTCATAATTTCAAGTAATTTAGATGACTACGAACACACACACACATTAACCCATTCACATTCCGCCACACATTAAAGAATTGAATTTTATCTTGTACATGTAAAAAATAAAGAACTTTCTGATTCAAAAAGCCTGTTACAATATTTCAGAGTTTTTAAAATACAAAGTAAATAGTTTTATTTTTATTTACATGTGTAACACTGTTAATATGACTTGTGTGAACTATTATGTAGATCAATTCCTAATTACTGTAAACATATTATTATCAATTTCGATGGCTCGTTGGTGACACTATTCTGTATATTTATTATACACTCGGTTCTAAAACAACAGGTCAGTCACAAAAGTCCGAATATCTCCCGAACAACTTATGCTATCATAATGAAACGAATACTGTTCGATTGGGCATTTAATGATACAAAAAATGAATATATTTAAAGTTACCTTCAGTAACTTTAAAGATATTAATTTTTTCTTATTCTCAAAATATATAAAACTAAAGTAAGACATTGTTTTCTGGAACTTAAAATTTTTGTAAGATATTTTTTTTTGCTTTTTTTTCATTACATGCATAATTTTAATACTTTGTATTGCCTCCCCGAGCTCTTCTTGCAGCTTCCAGGCGATTCGGCATGCTGAACACCAAATTTCGGAGCCGGTTCTGAGGATAGGCTTCCCATTCCTCCACCAATGCTTGTCGGAGCTCAGGTAGCGTGATTGGTGGGGAGTTACGACCTTTTACACAACGCTCAAGCTCGTCCCATGCATGCTCTATGGGGTTTAAATCAGGGCTTTGCGCTGGCCACTGCATCAGTTCGATACCGACCTCTCCAAGGTATTCATTTACAATTCCGGCGGTATGGGGACGCGTGTATCATGCATTAATATGCCATCCCGATCCATCCACATGCTCATTCAGGATCTCCTCCACATCCCTCTCTGTATTCAGACTGCCATTTTGAATTAGCACGAGCTCGGTGCGGGCCTTGGCAGAAGTCCAGCCCAAACTAGTACTAAGCCTCCGCCCTGTTCCACTTTTTCCTCCACACAGTCTTGATGGAAGCGTTCCCCTGGTCTTCTGTACACCAACTGCCTACCATCATGCTTGTAAAGCATGAATTTCGATTCGTCCGTGAACATTACCCTAGACCAATCGTCCAGTGTCCAGTGTTGGTGCTCGCGCACGTATCTCTGTCTTGCAATTCGATGTTGCCGTTCCAGTTTGGGGCCATTTGCGGGCCAATGGTTTCAAGTTTGCCTCAGCAAGACGTCTCCTCACTGTTTGTGCGCTTAAATTGCTACCACCAAAGCGAATAAAGCGACCAACTGCAGTTTAAAAACGATTTCGGAGCATTGTAGCCACCAGGTATCAGTCATCTCTGGCCGTTGTACATCTTGGCCTGCCATTTTCTGGTCTCCGAAGATGCGATCCGGTCTCTCGGTACCGCTGGACTACCCGCTGAACAGTCGACAAAGATACACCAATGTTTCTTGCTGTTTCCCGCTGGCTCCGCCCAAGTTCCAAGAAAGTCAGGATTGTGGTACATTCATCTAACGTGACTGCCATGCTCCACCTTACAGAATACTGAATATGCACGTGGAAGGCGTTCACAATATTTTTTTTGTGACAGAATAGAAATGGAAAGAAACCATAATGACATAAAGCAAAATTTTTGTTTTCAAAAATTTCCATTTTTAAAATTTAGTTTTTTTGAAAATAAGTTTCATTCATCAGCCAGTATAAAATGTATGTAATAAGAAGCGCAACTAAATAGTCTTTATTCTGTTTTTTTTTTTTTCCTTGATCTAACTCTTACAGTTTTGTAGATATTCGAACTTATGTGACTGACCCGTAATTTTTGGAACCGAGTGTAATTTGATTGATCAAGTTTTCATTTGATATGTTAACTGCTTTGAATAATATACAAACCTACTAACAAAAATAACCTACCTGTTTTAGTATTGGTACGCCGTTAAGGCAAAAAATTACTGCTACAATTTTTGTGTAACATCTTGCATCCCATGTGTGTGTACCCTCATGTTTTAGACAAATAAATGATCTATCTGTCTACGGAGTCAACCGCTGCTGGTAGTGTAGTCTTGAAATGTGTTTAGAAAATCTGTTTTTTTTTTTAAATATGTTATTTATTTATTTATTTCACATGACATGTTTCCTTTGCCGTATTATTGTCATTGGATATCAATACCATCTGCGGAGTTTCGCTAGCTAGTTCAATTTGACCCTGTATAAGTATCTATTTAATAAGTACCTACAATTTAAAAACAACACTACAGATTATGGAATTTTACTAACGATACAACCGTTTCTGTAAGCAATCGAGTTGAATATAGGTATAATTATATTATACGATGAGCAATTCAAGAGTGATCATTTCATACTACCTTGATATCAATGGCCCCACCGTGCACTGAATTGATGTACGTGTGTGACGAGTATTATGATGAAGATTTACTACGGGATGCAGACCTGAAAAACGGTTTGCATAATGCATAATCACTTCAGAAATATGTGCAATAAAGGTAAGAAAACACAAAGACCACAATGATAATTGGTAAATAAATAATAATTTTACAGCATAAAATTCAAAATGTGCTAATTGCCCTATACATTTTTCTGGAGTTGTCGATTCGTTCAAAACTGAATAAACTTCTTGCGAGTTGCCTAAAGAAAAAACAAAATTATTTAAAACTGTCGATTCGCTCGTTTGGGGCGAGTAAATGCGTGCGAATCGACTAATAAGCCGACAAAATAGCCTCATGTTGAAATGGTCTCTTCATATTACTTACGACGGACGACTGCAGATAAAACAATTTTGTTATATTTTATCACTTCCAAGATATTAAATTCAATAACATCTTCAAAACGAGTTCACTATTACTTGAGTAAAAGTACTTATCCACCTGGCACTCGGTGATTATAGCAAATATTCTATCACACGCAACAGTTCTTTATAGCGGTCTGTAGCCCATTCCGGGATGCCTATTACCAGCAGTGGACCATTTATGGGTCGTTGCCTATATTTATATTGCATAGTTACTGACAGATTATTACCCCATTGCTTTCAAGTGCCATTTGGACTTCTTTTCTTAAAGTTAACCCTTGTGAGCCGGTTATTACTCAATAGTCAATGGTTGTTTTTGTTAGAAGCCTTCATTTGACGATGGAAAATGTAAAGCTTTCCCATTTTAAGGTCAAGAAAATTGTTTTTGTTAAACTATTAACTTGATTTACTTATCTCAAAAATATTCAATGAATAATAAATAGCAGTGTTTACCAATCTTTTCACTGACGCTTTAGCCTCTCGCGATACCCGCATCTGAAATTTGGTAGCCCTTTCTAATGGAACAGTACTAAAACTCCGACTTCCCATACTCTCTGCGGCATGGTCACGTTAGGTACAACATGCACACAAGTGTTGCTTGTGTTCACAAGTTTGATCCTCTGTAATCCCTACCTAATTGCGCGGGGACAGGACGGAGTGGTTACACGGGGATTTGAGGGTTAGCTTCGCAGTGGTGATTAAAATCGTGTTGCAGATAATTAAATAATTTGGGCATTCATACTATACATTTTGGATAATTTGAAGATTCGCTTTGAGTCAAACTATTTTTGTATTTGCGGTCAATATGGAGCAACGGTCGCGACTTACAAGTTAAAGGCTTCGAACCCAGACAAGAACTTTATTCATTGAAAATTATTTAATCACAAATTCTCTCAATACGGTCAAGGAAAACATCGTAAGACATCCAACCCGCGCTGGGCCTACGTGGTGAACAATGGCCCACTCCCTCTCACAGAGGGGCTTGTGCCCCAGCTGTGGGAATCTTATAGGCTGACTAGCTGGTGCCCGCAATTACGTCTGCGATCCAGGATGGCTATGTCCTTAGCCAAGTCATTTTTTATATGTGTGAATACTGTCATCCAAATCCGTTCAGCATTTACGGCGTGAAAGCGTAACAAACAATTAAACAAACTTACTTTATACATGGAACAAGAGTTTTCTAAAATGATCGGTTTTGTTGAAATGAAATGCACTGCCATTCAGGTATCAACTTTACCTGTATGGCAGTGCCTTTCTAAAACTCGATGAAAGTACGCCTAGGCCCTGTGAAGAATAATTAAAATTTTGCCAGTTTTAGAATAAATAGGTACTTCAATAAAAAATATACTCTCATTTCTGTCACCAAAAAGATTTTAACTTGATACAGATTTATCTGTTCAATACGAGCATTGCCAGCAAAAATAGAATTTCGTTGGATTTCTTTTTAAATAGTGAAATAATTGGAAATAGATCGCTGTGTGACAGCTATTAGCAGCCAATAAATATTAATTGGCTTGTCTAGACGTCAGGCGAGCGAGAGGAGGGGAGGAGCAGTGGGGGCGTAGTGTACGGGAGGTAAGTGCAAGAGCACAATAGTTTTGGGTGATTTGTCGTTGGTCTATTAGTCCCAAACCCGACTACTGTTGTTATCTACTATAGTATTTGATCTCAAGAAGCAACGCGCACGCGGACACAAGCCAGGAGGATCTTTCGAGAGGAGGTAGGCTGTAATCTAGCACGCGGGCCCAGATGTCACATGTCTTCGAAGTTTTGGTTCTAGGACATGCCAGTTCCCTCACGATGTTTTCCTTCACCGTTTTGGCCCTATTACATAGGACTTATCACGTAGCCGGTATTTTGTGGGGGAACTATACAGAGTGGAAGGGACATCGACGCACAACCGGTTCCCATAAGATAAGATAAGTCTTTATTTGCCTTAAACATGGTGTAAAGTTGTTACAGTCTGGTTTTGATAAAAATGTCCACATGTTTAGCTATATAGAATATTGTATCAATTGCATGCAAAATAATTAATACACAAGTTAAAGGTGAACTTATACAATGTCACAGATTAATTGGTGATACAATAATAGTCATTAAGATCATACAACATATTTTACATGTTCATTAATGCCTGTACATACCCATTTTTTATTTTCATGTGAAAGAAATCTTTAATGTCATATAAGTTTTGTCCATTCAGCCATTTATATAGTTTGTTTTAAAATGAGTTAGTATTATTAAAATAATTTTAGTTCTTTTGGAATTTTGTTGTAAATTCGTACACACATCACAAGGCAGCTTTTCGCATACTTGGCTGACTTAGGATTTTCCTTTAATATAAGTGGACTGAGTACCTTCATGATTCTGAAGTGCGTAGATTTTTTTTTTACTGAGTCCATGCCGGTTGTGCGTCGATGTCCCTTCCACCCTGTATAAACGTCTCCCCTCACCCCTTCGAGGACTACCAACAGGTGTGATGTTATGATATCTTGTTGGGTGCCCACTAGTCAATTCAAGTTAATGACTATAGGCTCGCCCAATATTTTATAAGACTAAATCATAACTCGGGAGCTCTATCACCTCTGACAACCCCTACCACAGGGAAAATAGACGTTATGTTATTTTATACTACTATGTCAAGAAAGTACCGGGAAAATAGCAATTATACACAAAATGTTAGTTATTCATCCAAATTTATGTTATCGCCTTAAAAATAATGCTCCTTCAGAAACGATACCAAAAATTCAAAGACAACATCTACCAACCCGCACTGGGCCAGCGTGGTGGATAACGGCCCACTCCCTCTTACAGAGAGGAGACCTGTGTCCCAGAAGTGGGCACATAATAGGCTGATTATGCATGTTATGCAAATCCATGAATTATCGTCCCACAAATCTGACCTTTTTCGTCGAAATTGATCTCATTAACGCCGTATATCGCTAAAATAAAATTCTTTATTTACCGTTTGACCTTCCGGCAAAAATTTCGAGAGCACAAGACTGCGATAGTCGAAGAAAACAGTCAACATGACTTTAACTTAGAATCGACTATGGCGTGGTTGTTTCGGTTTCGGTTCAGTGGAAGGCGCCACTCCGAAGCTTGTTGACTAGTTTGCATGAAACTAAACTCGTAAACCCACAACTCATCACCAGTTATCAGGTCCTTTTGGACTAGCTGAGCAGCAACATGTTTCATGCACAAGTGATTAATTAAAATAGTATGGATCGACTCGTGAGACACAGAAATTTTAGCGGCTATCTCTCACAAAATTGAATGAAGATTTTCAGTCACAATTTCCTTCACTTTTGCGATGTTAACTTCAGTTGAAGACGTTGATGGCCTACCAGAGCCAGGCAAATCTTCCATCACATCTCGAACGCTTTTGAACGCTTTGTACCACTCGTAAGTACGTGTTTTTGATAAAGTCGATTCACCGTAAGCCATCTGTAACATTTTCAGTGACTCCGACCACGAAATTTCATTGGCGATACAAAATTTAATACAACCTCTTTGTTCGATGTTTTTGTCCATGTTGAAATTCACAATATATTCACTAGATATGATCATACTAAAAACTGCACTGTCTTTTATTAATATGACAAATGCAACTCAATTTCGCGCCAAAATGGAAAAAAGTTGTTCCAATCTAACAACAAAAAAAACAACAAAAAATAATCTGGTACCATAAACAAATCATCCCTAACCGATACTTTTTTGACAGAATGTATTTTTTTTTCTATTCATACTTTCTTGTTCTACATCACCATAAAACCACTATTTATTCAATGAAAAATGAACTTAATAAGTACTTCGCCAGGTGCAGGCGTGTGTCTAACAGTTTCGATGAGTTCCCACAATCTGTGGCTGAACTGTACGGACTTGCGTGGAGAGGTCCGCGCAGGATCTCTCCACGCAAGTCCGTACAGTTAAGGGCAAAACATATACACTTAGCAAATTTCAATGCGAGTTTTAATTGAGATTTCTATTATTATCATATGAATCGTTATCATAGCTATTTATTTGTGTTTGCAATTGTTCTATATCACACCACACAACAAAAACAGCAAAATCCAGTAGGTCGTCGGCTTGTTTTCTAGTCTAGCATATAAGCTTCAACTTTCTGGCTAACTGATTCACTTTGTTTTCCTCCCTTCCGACTCCAAAAGTGCCTAAATGGTTTAATTGAAATAAATGCTTTGAGTTTGATTCAGAAACAAAAAGTGAATCCATATTTTTGTCCTTGTACAATACAAGACTTGTGAGAAGGAGTGTACGCTGCTAATATAAATAGAAATAAGTTCCTGATCTGAAGTTTAATTGTCTGTGAAGTTGGATTGGAGCGTGCTGAATAAGTGGAATAGTGGGGATTGGTTCCAGGTGGATGTATGAGTTATATGACGATTCTAGGATAGTTAAATCTGGATCATTCGTTGGAACGTGACATATTATAACATTAGAGAAAATAACAAGGACGTGAGTAAGGACATAACATAACATTACCTATATTTTCCTGAAGGAGTAAACAGAGGACTTTTTGACTTTGTATACCTGTGTGTTTGTTTGGTTGTGAAAACATTTCAACTAACTTTTGCAGGGCTCAGTATCCTGCTGTGCCCTGCAAAAGTTCGTTGAAGTGTTTTCACTTCAGCTGTAATGTTAAGTAACTTTTTGACGTTGATACATCTTTAAACATTGCTGTGGAGCCTATTAAAAAAATAGCTGATGATAACAAAATCGGGGGATACAGTTTGGTGTTGCAGCTAAATATCTATCATCTACATCCGAAATATAATTACCTACACCACTCGATAGCTTGTTTACGAAGCACAAGGCTGTGTCCACGACACACCACACCCCTTTTTATTGACTAATCCAACTGTCTATGATAGAGGAATACCGTTTTTTTTTTGATTAACGGTTTTGTAGTTAAGAAATAGGTACTTGAACTCCAGCTATCAAAACTCAGTTTAAGTTTATAATTTCTGTAAATTTATAATATTTACAGGGTTGCGTGTTTTTTTTTGTAGGACTTCAATATTTTTTCTACTTAGTTTTAGTCATTGCCAGGGCTTTTGACTTTATTCAGGAATATATAATATAGAAGAAAGGCTAAGGATTGTATGTGAACATCAAGAACTTAAATCATAACACACGGGTGATGCTGAAAAGAACCTAAAAAATAAATAACAACACATTTGCTAGTTTGAGAAATTACCCCACGACACGATAACTTAATTAAATATGACGAACAAAAACTGCTATTACAGTTAAGATTAGTCGCCGTACTACCAGGGCCATTGCCAAAAACTATAACCAAAGTTACAATGAGTACCAAGGCACTACTTCAAACTGCAGTACACGCAAACAAGTTAAAACATTGATAAAACTTAATAACTGGTGTGACTTTCTGTACATGCACATAAAACAGTTTCCTAATGACTCATAGATAACATTAAGGGCGCCAGAGCGTTTGTCTTTGTCACTGTATTTTGCTTTACGTGTAAAGAGTTAAGAGAATAACCACAGTTTTGCACTTTTTCAATGTTTTTCGTTGTTATTTTCATAATTTTGCTCTGAAATATAAACTGTCCGAACGTACGTAGCATACATGTATGAACGCTCCAGTCATAACTGAAATAAATTTGAGTGGAGCGTTCATACACGTATACACGTAATTAATCATAATTTTAAATTACTTATTTATATTAAATACAGAAAATAAAAAACTCGAAAATAGGTAGCTTTGCGAATTTATTTTATCGAGCCAACTTTATCAAATCGTATTTTCATTGTGTATACTGCCTAGCCTGCCTATATATAAATCCGAACTTCCTACCTAATATTATAAATGCGAATGTAAGTTTGTTTGTTACCTTTTCATGCTTAAACCACTGAACCGATCATCATTAAATTTTGCGTACAGAAAAGGACTCCAGAAAAAAAGTACAGTTCCTGAGGGAAATATCAATATTTCTATAACGGTCATAATTACTTCAGGACGTCATTGAACTATATTAATAGAAACTTTAGTAGTGGGTTAAGTTTTTTGTATATAAGCGGAAAAGCCAGTACCAATATATATTACCCTAAATTTAAATTTTACTGTTAACCACTTCAAACAAGTTTTATAAAAACGTGCAACATGTGTATTAAAAGCTCGGTACCTTCTTAAGTATCAACTGGTGAACATAGAACGAAACGGAAGATACTTTTATTGTTTTCTAGTGGATAAAAACATAATATTGTCATTATTATAACTGCAAATATAACTTTGATTGTTTATATAAGATAGATGGATAGAATACATAAAAATATTCTAGTGTTCGATCACTGTCTCAGCTTCTCTTCGTCTCGTGCCATTATTAGCTATTTTTAACACGAAAAGGTAGGTGTGTAGGTATAGATTATAATAGCGACACTGTATGACGGCTTAACATAATCAGCCTGTAATGTTCCCACTTCTGGGACACAAGTCTTCTCTCTTCGAGAACTCTGAAACTCTTTCCCATACCTACCCGTACTAACCCATATCAAAAGTCCATCCTTTACATTACTAGCTATAAAATCAAAATAAAAAGTCATTTATTCAAACTAGACTTACTGGCCCGTGTCAAAAATCCATCCTGTATTTGCCAAAATTCACAAGATTCTAACTTAATAGATGCAACGAAACCATAGCAAGGTATTTTTATACAAAAACGCTACGATTTACGTCGTGTACTTAAGTTAGATGACAACGGTATTCATTTATCTAGAAAAAATCTATAAACTGCTTGAAAATTCCTAAGTTATCGAGATAAATAAGTTTCAAAACAAATAAAACAGATAATCCACGTGGACAAAGTCGCGGGTTAAAACTCGTTTAACTAGGTTTAACTACACAACGACTTAGTTCCGAGGTGTCAGCTAGTTTCCAACTGCGTCTCGCAGGACGATAATCTGCGAACTAATGTACTTAGTTCTGCAGTTCAGTTTCATTGTTTGTAGCTCATTTGTGAACTAAGCGAGATAAAAGGAGGTGGAAACAGTGCATTTTAATTCAGATACCCAATACCTATAGTAGCACCATCAGCCTATGATGTTCTTACTTCTAGGATTCAGGCCTCCTCTGGTGAAGGAAGTGGCCCATAATCCGAAAACATTCCAGTTTATTGAAATACAATGATTTAATAACAGTATCTTTTGTAAGTAATTTTATATGTATCTATGGAGCATTTTATCGCAATTGTTTGACGGAATTTGAAACTCGACTGGAGCAATTTGATTTCCTTTTAAGGATGTGAAAACATATAAAGAATCGCCTAATGGGCACACACATTCATCTAACCGCGCCAAAAAATCTAAACATTGCATTTGTTTACCAACCAACTGCCATTCCAAAATAATCTTTTTTTTTTATGCAATTCCGTAAGCTTTACTTAGAACCAAAAGTCTTATTATCTCAAACTTTATTTAAAATGCAAACCCACCCCTAACCCAAAAACTCGGCTTAATCAAAGAAATTGAACATTCCTGGTAGCAGTCCAACTCACTTGGCAGGCATCTGATTACGTTTCAATTCTACCCTCTCCCTGCAGCCACCGACGAGCGAACACTTGAGAACCGTCGACTGATACTGCGATTGTAGGGGAGTGTACGGTCGCGGACAGAACACGTTTAGCTAATAAATAATGGAGGCGTTACTTTGTGGAAATTCAAAGCGGATTTCCAAAGTATAAATTGCAAAGCACATGTGTGAGCTAGTGCTCAACAAAAGCTACCATTTGCTGGGTACACCTTTAATTGACTGGCATGTGTCCTGGCAGCTGGGAGTATGTCTAGCTCACTCAAAGGTCTCGCTGGTGGTGACGTGTGTGTTGGATCATTAAGTTCCCTTCAGAATGGTTGAGCTGAATAGTGCTGATCCATAGTCATGTTCGTGAACGGGCGCCGACAAACTCAAACTCAAACTCAAAACTCAAATCATTTATTTCAATTAAACCATTTACAGGCACTTTTGAATTGTCAAGGAGTCGGTCAGTCAGAAATATGAAGCTAGTTGCCCATTCCAAAGCGTAGTAGGTACCTATGGAGAAGAACGGGCAAGAAACTCCATGGACACTCTTTTAAATAATAATGTTTTTACATATATCTTAGTTACATCGATTAATGTTGACACTATAAGTGAGAACGATGTACAAAAAACCGTACACGTTAAAAGCGTCCAGAGTGCATCAAAACATAATAAAAACAATCCAGCTAATTAATTATTAAAATAAGCCGTGGCAGCTAAGAGATGACCAGTCCCAACTGACGGCGCCCGTTCACGAACATGACGCATGGATCAGCACCATTCAGCTCAACCATTTTGAAGGGAGCTAAATGATCCGACACACGCGCCACCGTCAGCGAGACATTTGAGTGAGCATGCCATACTATCAGCCGCCAAGGCACATTCAAGTCAATCTATGACATTACCCGGTAAATGGTAGCTCTATAGTACAAAGTACTCACATCTGTGCAATGCATCTATATATAGACAGTAGGGACCAGTCATGTCTTAGCTGCTAACACGGCTTATTTTAATTTCTGAAGTGTTTTTTGTTTTGTATACTTATCATTACGGACGCCTTTAACGTGCAAGTCTTTCTATATCGATACAAAATATAATTTATTTTGTGTGTTCAATTAAAAATACGAAAAACATGTTACTCTTACGTCTCAACCGGAACCGAGAAGTAATTCAGGCATTATAATATTTTATAATTCCAGTGGTAAACATTTTAAATCCCCGACTGTACGTGGCAATGTACTACGAATTAGCATTTGTATCGGAGACCGCTAATCCGCTGTACCGCGGATCGATGTCTGTAGCGTCTGTTTGGTCCTTTATTTGTCTCGTCTGTAAAGTCCTTTAACTGTCAGCGACGAATGGGGTTTAGCAGTTGGAGTAGCTCGTTGTCGACTTTGTCCGTATTTGTGAGTTGGATTGAGGAAAAAAGGATTGTTGTTCAAGTATTGTGACTATTGACTGATTTCAATAGTTTATTTAGGAATACTTACTTGTCATTTTTAGAGTCTCGTACCCAAAGTTGGCACGGAACCCTATTAAGCATCTGCTGTCCGTCCGTCTGTTTGTCAGCGGGCTGTACCGCTATAATCAGAAAATTGTAATTTTCACATGTTGTGTATTTCCTTTGGTGCTATTTGAATTTAACAAAGAAATTGTTCAAATTATTTGTTATTAAATTTTGATCAATCCAATAAATTATTCCTAACAATTTATTACAATTCTACTAACATCGAAATATTTTCAAAACCTTAATTAATTAAACGACGGTCCCAAGTGATTTGAAATAAAAGAAAATCTTCAATTATAAATACTATAAACAAAAAATACTCACTTATAACACAACCAAAAAACCATTAAAAAAGCCGTCATCCAAATCCTTCGTTAACCGTCAAACTGCAGAATCGACTCTGAAAGACCGACACAATGCAATACATTAAAACTTGTCGGCACTTCGCGTTCGGCATCGGAGTGTCGGGAACTCTGCTTTAGGCTCATTTACACGACGAGCGGTTCTTGCCTCGGTAGGGGATTATTAAAAGGAGATACAAAAGTTGACTCGTGTAAAAAGAACGTACGACACAAATTGGAAGCGTCTGTGTAAACAAGAAATCTTATGTACTTATTTTCAGTTTTCAAATAATCGACTGTATAATAGACTGTGACCTCTGAGTTTGTTTCGGCCTTTCTTCTCAAAGTAGTCAGATAGGAAATGCTAACCTAATCTAGTTTTAAAATATGATTGACATGTAACAATCCAATTTACAGAAATAAAATCATTTAGCAAGGAATGTATCGTACTTCTCTTACCTGAATTTTAATTTGTTTATCACTACTCATCAATAAATTAACCTTTCCCATACTTTCCACAGGTAGCGGTGTCTTACTGCCTACAGTTATGGTGACTTGTATCGGAGGACTTGTTACATCATACATCCAGTCAAATCTATGAGTCATGTACATTGATGCACCTACCAAAGGTCCGGATTCACTGTCTGTGAAGATGCTGTGAATGCTGCAACAAAACTTTTATTTCCATCTTTATTTTCTGTATTCTTTTCCATCGGAAGACGACAATTCTTGGCAAGATGTCCATGTTTGTTACAGTTAAAACATCGAGGCCCTTTATGATTTTGGGCCTTAGCTGTATTTTGATTCCCGTGAATGGCTGCTTTCCTTGTGAAGAATGCTGTACTTTCTGAGAGTTTTGTTTTAATTGAATCAGCACTGATCTTGATCCCTGAGCTCTCCAAACCCTTTATTATTGGATTAAAAGTTTCAGGTAATTCAGCCAACATCTGTGTTCCGAGCCATTCATCACCAATGTCAAATTTAATGTTTCTAAGTTTGTGAGCGGTCGACATAATCTTGTTAACGTAGTCATCTACGTTTCGTGAACCGTCCAATGTAGTTGTGATAAGGTCTCTCAACAAGGCTACTCTCCTGTATAACCCACTGTCATCAAAAGCCTGTTGTAAACTGTCCCAGACTTCTTTACATGTAGTCGCACCCTGTACATGTACATAGTTGATAGGGTCTAGCAGTTGAATTAGTTTTGACTTCACCTTCGTTTCTTTTCTTTCGTCTTTGTTTTACCCTTCAAAACAGTTCCATAGATCTTCAAGTTTGAAATAAGCTTCCACCGCGAATTTTCAACTAGCATATTTGTCTCTTCCGACAAGTCTGTCTATGTGAAAAGGATTGTTACTAGTCTTTGTGTTATAAAAATGTTTCGTTGATATTACTGTGACTGACCACGCCCGCCGCTCCTGTTAAGTTATGCGGTAACCTCAAAATGTTTGACAGAATAAATACGCCGGTCGGTTTCTCAGAATTTTCTCTTTAAACAACCACGCTCTGCTACCATGTTGATATTCTTGGTGAATATAATTAAAGTATTAAACAGAACTTGGAAAATACACATACATATTAATTTAATGGGTGACACAATGACTTGTAAGAATGAAAAAAAGTTGGCAACAAAAGACACTATACTAAAATGCAGTAATACGTACAGTGAATGATTAATAGTTGCGTTCTCAAATCCCAACAGTCGGCAAGTTTATGTTTCAATACTATTGAGTTCAATTATCAATCATTTTAATGCATTCTATAGTGTGAAGTTAGGCGGTAGCCCAAAACCACCACTACTTCTTCTTTTTCGTCGTGGGTGGCACGACAGGGTATCAAATGTTTCCGGCCAAAAACGACTTCCACGGCTTCATCGGTGGCAGCGCAGTGGTCGCCATGGCTGCCTTTTTTGGGGAACAAAGGGCAGGATAGTACTAATACTTACTGCCTCCCTGAAGTAGCTTCTTCTAGTCCGACCTCGACGAGCATTCTTGACTTTTGACGGGTGATAAACTATCCTCATGTAAGTAAGCCTTAAATTGCAGATTAATGTTATAGTTCCCTATTGTTATAGTATCAATATCGTGCTTTCTTTTGTCTTTTGTTCGGCGACACAAAGGAGTTTTCATTAAACAGACTTGTTATTTAATTATTTGCGGGCTTAATTTAATGAAAGAATCCAAGATGTGGTAGAAAAATATTGGTAAAGCTGCAGATTTGCAGGATCTTTCTATTAATATCATACTATAAATAAAGTTATTTTATTATTTATTTTAACGAATAAATAATAAATAACCTAAATGACATGACACAATTTCAAGTGGATCTCTAATAAAATTAAAAGATTTTTAACTTTCCATTATAATAATGCTTTGAAATATCTTTTTTCTATTAAATTATATGCCGTCGACGTCCAAGATAATTTAATCAAGCAAGTTTAAAGTGCTAATTCTGATATTATATCTGACAATAACAATTTATATGATTTAAATATATAAAACAAAAATGATTACAATATTAACACAGAAAATATATACGGTCAAGTCCAAAATTAATGAGTAACGTGCTTATTAGATTCGCCCACCGCTGTTTCTACATTTTCTGTAGCGTAAAATGGCGGCACATCATAGCAACATCTGATCCGAGCTGATCGGTTGTTGTGGCGAGTATCCGTGCGTTGAAAACATGGATTAAGGCGGTATAATAACGTTATTAGTATATTGTGTTTCTGAATTCCATGAGTTTAGATAGAATGGTGTATGTAACTGCACATAACTGGGTATTAATATGCGGTATCTGGGCGCACAGCTGTCATAGAGAACAGACTTTTGTCATTTTTATCGCTTGCTCGAACGCTGACAGCGCAAATTCCGGCGACGAAAATTGTATCCGTTTGAGTTTTTTTTTTCGGAAATAAAACGAAGTCACACTGTGCTAGGTCACGGCTGTAAGGAGGGTGACCCAGGAGTTTGACCGTCGTGCTTCCCAGGAAGTCCCTCGTTTTGTGCTCGGTGTGCGAAGGCGCGTTGTCGTGGTGGATCAGTAGCCCGCGGAGCCCTGTATTTGGTCGCTTGTTGCTCACAAAAGAGAAAACTGATGCTTAGCACAAAAGAGAAAACTGATGAGATGCTTGTTTGGTTCCGTAAAGGAATTGACACCAAGCAGCCAGTCAAATTGAAAAAGCTCGCTATCAAAATCTTTCCCCCGCTTCTAGATCGCTTCACATTAGTAATCGTTGATTCGTTTTGAAAAACCCAAACCGTCGACTGGCGCTTCGTTTCTGGAACGTAATGATAACTGGACTCATCACCTGTAATGATGTCGTAAACACGCCGACACGAGCCTGCTTCAAACATGTGTATCATATCACGGCAACATTCCACCCGTACCTGCTTCTGAGCATCGGTGAGATTGGGCTGTCAAAGGGCGACCACTTCTTTTTTTATCCCCTAAAGTTAGGCGAACGCGCTTGAATTCGGTATACCAACGATACACGGTTGCCTTAGAAGGGCCTTTATCCATGAATGCCTTTGAAGTCTATCGTACGATTCGTCCGGTTTCAGGCGACACTTGAAATCGTAGAAAATCATAACGTGAAAATGTTCCCTATAATTTAAATTAACTCGCAAACAGTTTGGAGTGAAATTTCTAAATTGGAACGTACTTATTATTACTAACAATTAATCACATTTTCAAAATAGACTAACTGGCCAGTGACTCATACATAAAAACTTTTTTTCGCAATACTTTCTGAATGTCCTGGACCATCCTTTATTATAGTAACCTTGTTCACCGTAGCCCAGGCTGATAGAGAGAAAATACTGTGATCAAGTCACCTCCTACATCCATGTGCGTCACTCTTAAAAGTATAGCTACCAGAATTTATTCCCAGTTTTTCAATATCTGCACAAATAAACGATTGATCTGCACATAAACTTCCATATAAAAATGTGCATTGAAACCAGCCAGTATAAACAAACTCACGACTTTACCGCTTGTAACCACTACATTGATCTCACCTAACACTTCCGTAAACATAAGCAAGTTATCGGGCGAATTGGTCGGCATTTACACACAAACTACAATCATCGAGCGCCCGCCAATGCTAGGTTTGACTATTTCAAAAACACGTTTCTTCCACAGAATGGCTACTCCCCCATACGGCCTTCCGGTCAGTAAACCGGAAGATGTGTCATCGGATGACTTCCCGTATATTCAAATTCATATGATATGGTATTTAACATATGAATATCATGGGGTAAAAGCCATATTTATTGGAGGTATACAAAATGACACATATTACATAACTTTCTAACACTTTCCATCGATCGTTTAACAGATTTACAGTTAAAAAGGTTGATTCAAATTCAAATTCAAATTCAAATCTTTATTGCTTATCGCATGTGTTTACAAGGTCTTATTAAAGTTAAACAGTTCACATGGACCCTGTCGGGCACAACAATTTAATACAATATGAGTAGTAGCATTCATAATATTTAAACTAATAAGAATTAAGTATTGTTGCCATTAAAAAATCAAATTAAACCACAATAAATAACATCACATTTAAATATTAAACCACAATAAATAACATCACATATAATCATTAGAAATAATCAATTCATTTAAAATAAATAATGTCACAGATTAAAATAATAATATCAGTAAAAAATTAAAAAAGCATTAACACACAATTTTTTCTTTTTACAAATATATTACTCAGGAATCTATCAATAAATGTCTAAAACTGAATAAATGATGGAAGTCATCTCATTTAGATGTCATCATTTAAGAATTCATTCAGTGAATAATAGCATCTATCCACCAGTAGTTTCCTGAGCTGTTTAATAAATATTTTATCATTTTGTTCCATTTTCAAATCGTTAGGTATTTTATTATAAATTTTAATTGATGTTACGTGAGGACTTGTGCTGTGTAATTTTAGCCTTGATTGTGGTATTACGAGCGTGTTTTCAAATCTTGAACGCGGTGCATATCGGCGAGGTTGGTCTGTAATTTTAAGGTAGAAGTGTGGATATTGTCTTACGAATTTACAGGTTTCTAGAATATATATTGATGTCAAAGTTAGAATGTCTAGTTTTCTAAAATGCGGTCTACAACTTACGTCATTGTCAATATAGACCATTATCCTAATACATTTTTTCTGTAGGATAAACAAGTCGTTGCTGTCAACACTATTTCCCCAAAGAATTATACCATACTTGAGCCATGCGTATGCATATGCGTAGTAAGTGGATAAGGCAGTTTTTAAATCTGTCGTTTTTTTAAGTTCCCGTAGTGCATAGATAAAACTAGATAGTTTTGATTTAATTTTTTGTATGTGCGCTTTCCAGGTCATGTGGATATCTAAGTCTAGACCCAACAAAGTAAAAGTGTCTACGCATTCCAATTTGACACCGTCAAACGCAAAATTAAAAGTTATGGGATTTTTTTGGTAAGGCCTGAATTGCATAATTTTGGTTTTCGAGAAGTTAATTTCTAAATTGTGGTCTTTCATCCAATTTTGTATATTTGACATTATATTTTTAAGATTCTCATGTAGGTGTTGAGAGTCATTACAGGAAGTTATCAATGAAATATCGTCGGCAAACAGTACTCACGACTCTGTCAGTATTTTAGGGAGGTCGTTAATATAAATTAAAAATAGCTAACACCCGACAACACTACCTTGCGGAATCGAATTAAAAATGCAAAGCCTGTTCGAACGTATTAAGCTGAATTCCCTAGTTTCATGATCCCAATGTTCAACTTCTACAAATTGTTCTCGGTTTTGAAGGTAGGATGCGAACCACTCGTGAGTTATTCCTCTGACGCCGATACCGTGCAGTTTGTCTAGTAATATTTTATACAGTACCTTATCATATGCCTTGGTCATGTCAAGTAGGATTCCGATAGCGTATTTTTTATTATTTAAAACATTAAGTATTTGTTGTGTAAAATTGTATGTTGCTAAAATCGTGGATCTTTTTTTCCGAAACCCATTTTGACATTCATCGAAAACATTAAACTTTTCACAAAAGTTATAAACACGTTTGCACATAGCTTTTTCGAAAAATTTTGATGATGTCGGTAATAGTGCAATAGGACGGTAATTATTTGGATCCGACTTCGAGTTTTTCTTGTGAATAGGTTTTATAATAGATTTTTTTAACGTGTCTGGAAATATACCTTCAGAAAATGATTGCTTAATTATTAGATAAAATGGTAATTTCAGTTCCTCAGCACACATTTTTATTAATATAGGGGGTAGTTCGTCTAATCCACGGCTAAATTTGCCTTTAAGGTTCATTATTATATTTTTTATTTCTTGTGGTGTAGGTGGATGTAAAAACATAGTATTCTCTGTTGGTCGGAGTACAGGCCGGCCGCGCGGCTCTGAGTCCCCACTCCGCCTTGTATGTCCAACTGATGCGAAAAAGTCATTGAATACGTTAGAAACTTGTTTTGGGTCGGACGTAAGTTTATCGTGGATCGTCAATGTTATGTTTTGTTGTGTCTTAGACAAATTTTTGTTAGTGCGCTCTTTAATTATTTTCCACATCGATTTAGTTTTGTTAGTTGAGTTTCTGATTTCTCGGATATATTGTAATTTTTTTGATTTTCTGACTATCTGTTTTAATGTTTTTTCATATATTTTATATTGTTTTGTTAATACAGGATCGTTAGAGTATGAAGTAAGAATTCTTAACAACCGTTTATTTTTACATGATATTTTAATGCCTCTTGTCAACCAATCTCTTCTTTTGCTTCGACTTAGTTTAATTGTTTTTATGGGTATGCAATCATTTAATATTTTGAGTAAAAGATTTTCAAATGAGTTGTAATTTTCGTTCATGGTTTTTACCGAGCTTATTATTAAATTCCAATTTATTTGTTTTAAGGCAAAATTATATTTTTCCATCTTCTTACAATTAAAAATACGTTTTTTAGTTTTCCAGTCTTTGTTTTTAGAAGTCGCGGGGTCTAGGTTTTTTAGATTTACTGTTATTCCTTTATGATCGGAAAACCCGTAATCATGCACCTGAGTAGTTATTAATTCAGAGTCAAAGTTTATAAATACTAGATCAAGACAGGTTGATGAGGTTTTAGTCACTCGTGTGGGTTGTTTAACAGATTGGATGAAGTTATATTCTAGCATTAAGTTTAATAATGTTTTAGTTTGCAAGTTTTTTTCCAAGATATTTACATTAAAATCACCTCCGAATATAATTTTATTTTTATTATATTTTTTTAATATTTGTTCTAGAATTAGTTTTAATTGTTTATAGAATACATCAGGTTGTCTATTGTTCCAATACAAAGTTATAAGTATAGTTTTATGTTTAGGCAATTCAATGGCACATACTTCAATGATGTATTCCACCGACATGTCCATAATATCCTTTCGTTCAATAAATTCTAAGTCTTCTCGTAATAGTATGCATACACCGCCGCCTTCGTAGTTTAGTCGACAGTATGACGTAGCGAGGATGTATCCGTTGCAGTTAATTAATTCTTTCTTTCCCCGTGATAACCATGTTTCCGATAAACAAAGTGCTTGGTACATTCCTTTTTCTTCGATAAATGCTTCTAGTATGTGCAGTTTATTGTTGACACTTTGCATGTTTTGGTAAAATACTGTGAGGTTAATATCTTGAGGGACGAAAGGTGCTAATTTTATCGGTGTTATCCCGTGAGAAGTCTGTGTCGCGTTCGTATGTGTTATTTATGTTTTCATGACACATGTCGTTATGTTGCGAATTAATAGGTTGGTTGGAGTCATCTTTTTTTGTTGTGTAGTGTTTGGTCATTGTAGTGAATTCTTGTTGTCGTCCGTCTATTATTAATTTATTATTTTTAATGATAGCGTGGTGTCCCTGTTGTCTGGCTGAGCGTAGGTTATCTTGTAATGTTTTTTTTTGTCGAAGTGCAGTCTCATTAGAGTATTCGGCAATAAAAAGCCCTGTATGTTTGAAGTACGTTGCGTTGTCTAGTAAATATTTTGTCATTCTTTTGCTTATCAGTTCAATAAAAATAGGTCTCCTAGAGTTGTTGTGTCTTCCTATACGTGAAAGTCCCTCAATATATCCGGTCAGGTCAACATTTAGGATATCTTTGAATGCTTCAACTATACGATAGTGTAATTGATTCTCAGATTCTTGGTCATATTCCGTAAGTCCAAATAGTACATTTTTTTTTAAATTTGTGTCCTGTTGTTGATTTTCTATTTTGGTCATATTATGTTTTATTTCTTTCAATTGTTGTTTAAGTTCTTTGTTTTCTTTTTGTATCGTTTCCATTTTCTCGTTTAGTTTGTTAATTTCGCTTTTTAATATTTCATGCTCGTGTGTTAACTTGTGGGTATCTTTTAAAATATCTTCCTTTATTCCTGTGATAGATTTTTGTATTTCGTTTAGGATTGTGTTCTTTAGTACAGTGAGAAGGGATTTATTGTTCTTTTCTAGTTTATAATCTAGCAACTTACTGAGACCGTCTAAGGTAATTGAAAGATCTTCTGTTGCGATTTCATGTGTGGTTGTTTGGTTATTTTGGTTGGGGGTTATACACTCAACATTTGTAGTAATGTGTTTGTTAGCTTCTTCATCTTGTGGATCGTCAATTGACATTGCAGTGTCGTTTAGTGGTGATAAGTTTCGTTTTTGGACAGGGGTATTATCATTCCTATAGCGACGAGTGATATTAGCACAGTCTGGGCAGCGCCAATATTTCATGAGTTCGTGATTATTCTCTAAATAATAGGCAGATGTCATGTTAAGGCATGCATAGTGATACTTAGCTGAGCATCCTGTGCATTTCAGAGTCTCACCAGCGTAGTGTATTTGTTGACTGCAAGCTGGGCAACTCATTATTATTGACAGTTTTGATTGTTATTTTTTGAAAAAAAATAAAAAAAAAAAACCTGTTAGTAAGCGATGTAGATGTCTAGTTTTGTGACCAATGAGCTGCGATCGTTCGTGTGTGCCGAAGACGTAGAGGCGGGGTCAATGACCGCCACCAACGATGACTCACGAAACACGGTGTCTTTGCAGAGCGTTTTTAAATATTCACTGGTTTTTTTTTTTTTTTTTTTTCCTTCTTTACTTCGTTGTTAGAATTTTATTAGGTAAATTCAGTTTTTATTTATGTAGTTTGAAACCTTACTAGTTCTTGTTTCTTCTGGTGTAACTTTGTTGACCGACTTATGATATTTTCTACAATTTATCTCATTTAGAAATAGAGCGAAACAAAAGCGATGGAAACCAATGCGCGCACCGGCTACTACTTCCTCCTTCCTTGATCTTACAATGTTTGTTATTGTTTCACATATAATGGTTTTATCAAGCTACAATTTTTTCCTTTTTATTTCAGTACATAAACCGCACAAAACGCCTAAATGTTATGCCGTCTGGTCACAAGCCGTCATTTAAAAAGAAGTCTAATTTATTCTTAGAAACAAATACTTTCTAGGCGTAGGCATTTGAACGACACAACTTCATATTGGCACAGAGTTTGAGTTGCATCTGATAATAAGATTAAATACAGTGCTGTTTTTAGTTGGATCATTGAATTTTCTAGTTTGTATTGTGAATGTCGTATTGGACCAAAACATCAAAAAAAAAATTGTCTTAAATTTTGCATCATCAATGGAATTTCGTGTTCGGAGTCACTGAAAATGTTACAGAAGGCTTACAGTGAATCAACTTAATCAAAAACACGTACTTATGAGTGGTACAAAGCGTTCAAAAGCGGTTGAGTAGTGATGGAAGATTTGCCTTGCTCTACAAGAGCCATCAACGTCTTCAACTTAAGTTCACATCACAAAAGTTCTAAATTTAAAACTTGATGGCAAGAAAGTAGATGCTATTACGGAAACTGTATTTCTAGGAATTACTTTAGATTCTAAATTGCAATGGGGCGCTCACATTAGAGCTCTTTCAGGTAAGTTAAGTTCAGCTGCGAATGCAGTAAGAAAAATAAGGCAGTTGACCGATATAGCCACAGCTAGGTTGGTATACTTTGCTTATTTCCACAGTATTATGTCTTATGGCGTTCTGCTGTGGGGATCAGCAGCTGACGTAGATTCAATTTTCATTTTAAAAAAGAGGGCAATTCGCGCGATCTATGAAATGGGTCCTCGCGAGTCTCTTAGAAACAAATTCAAAGAAATTGATATACTCACTCTGCCTTCCCTTTATATCTTAGAAAGTATTTTGTATGTTCGCAAAAACTTAGAACTTTTTAAAATAAGAAGCGATTTCCATAATATAAATACACGTAGTAAAAATGAAATTGTTATACCCAAATTTAGATTAACTAAAACAAGCAAATCATTTCTGATAAACAGTATCCGCTTTCATAATAAGTTGCCTAAGTCGGTTACAGAACTTAGCGATGGAAAGTTCAAAGCCCACATTAAACGTGTCCTTATCAAAAAAGCGTACTATAAGATTAAAGACTACGTCGAAGACAAGAAAGTTTGGCAATAATTCCTTCTGCATATGTGGCTTCCCTGGTACCTCATAAACGGCATCACTATGTAAATTTCTAATAACTGCTCCCAAATAATGGTGTTTAATTTTTATTTTTTATTATTAGATATGGACTTTTACATATCTCTGACATAATTCTTTCATTATTTGACATTATATACCTACAATTTTTTATTAGTTTTTGATTTTACTTCATTAGATTATTTTATATTTTGTAAATGTGAGAACGTCGTAGGCCCTGTGGATTGTAAATTTATAGACAATTGTCTATTTGTTTAACATATGGTACTTGTTGACAGGCCTACACTGTCCTCCCATACCTGTTAACACTGTAATTGGAAAACATTGTAAAAGACATATTTTTAAAAGAGTAACCATGGAGTTTCTTGCCGGCTCTTCTCCATGGGAAACGACCAATTGGAACCGTGCACCTAGAATCTGACGTTTCATAAGTGCCCATGTAGGTCTATGTGAAATAAAATATTTTGATTTGATTTGATTTCAAAGTGAAGCAAACAGTGACTTTTGATCTTTAAAATAGACCGAAGGTCACAAAATCTTGACGACTTGACCATTCTTCAGGTCCAAGATTGGTTTACGGTAAATAATTTGGTACTAAATGAGAAAAAAACCAAATTTTTCGATTTAAATTACGTAATGGTAGAAGTAGCGAATGTGACATCATATTGAAGTGAGAAAAACTGGAATTTATTCATCAGACGGTTTTCCTAGGAATCACGATAGACGAGAAGTTACAATGGGGACCCCATATAACATCTGTCGCGGGACGACTAAGCTCGGCCGCGTATGCTGTTAGAAAGATAAGACAGTTAACAGACGTAGAAAAAGCGCGTTTGGTTTATTTTAGCTAATTCCACAGCATTATGTCATACGGCATTTTACTGTGGGGTCGGGCTGCGGACATTGAATCCATTTTGATTTTGCAAAAGAGAGCTGTCAGAGCCATTTACAATCTACGTCGCCGCGAATCTCTTAGGGAAGTATTTAAGAAGATTAATATAATGACGGTACCTTGCCAGTTAATTTATGAAAATATTATGTAATGAGTAAAACTCTGCATCTTTTTAATAAAATAAGTGATAGACAAAAAAACACCTCTATTTATATCTAGTGTTAGTGTTGAAACTAGTGAGCACGACATTAAATGTTATATATAAAAAAAAAAAATAAGTTGTGTCGTTAAAAATGATAAATATGAATACGCCTAGAAAATGCAATGCAATGCAATGCCTGTAAGTTATTTGTTTGTAAGCATAAATTAGAATTGTTTTAAAATGACCGGTTGTGGCCAGACGGCATAACATTTAGGCGTTTTGTGCGGTTTATGTACTGAAATAAAAACAAATCTTCGATGATCTCTTTTAACTGTAAATCGATCGATGGAAACTGTTAGAAGGTTATGTAATATGTGTGATTTTGTATGCCTCCAAGACTCATGGCTTTTACCCCATGATATTCATATGTTAAATACCATATCAGATGAATTTGAATATACGGGTAATCATCCGCTGACACAACTTCCGGTTTACTGATTGGAAGGCCGTATGGGGGAGTAGCCATTCTGTTGAAGAAAGGGGTTTTTGATACAGTTACTGTGTTGGAATGTAACAGCTGTCGCGTCGGCCGTCAAGGCTAGCATTGGCGGGCGCTCTATGATTGTAGTTTGTGTGTAAATGCCGACTAATTCGCCCGTAACTTGCTTATGTTAACGGAAGTGTTAGGTAAAATAAGTGCAGTGGTTGCAAGCGGTGGGGTCGTGAGTTTGTTTGTACTGGGTGGTTTCAATGCATATTTTTATAAGGAACTTACTAGTATAACATACACACTCTGCATACAAGTGCAGACCAGTCGTTTATTTGTGCAGATATTTAAATACTGGGAATAAATTCTAGTTGCTATACTTTTAAGAGTGAGGCACATGGATGTAGGAGGTAACTTGATCACAGTATTTTCTCTCTATTGGCTACGGTGAACAAGGTTACTTTAACAAAGGATGGTCCAGGACAGTCAGAAAGTATTGCGAAAAAAAGTTTTTATTTATGAGACACTGGTCAGTTAGTCTATTTTGAAAATATGATTATTTGTAAGTAAAAATAAGTACGTTCCAATTTAGAAATTTCCCTCCGCATTGTTTGCGAGTTAATTTAAATTATAGGGAACATTTTCACGTTATGATTTTTACGATTTCAAGTGTCGCCTGAAGCCGGACGAATCGTACGATAGACTTCAAAGGCAATCATGGATGGAAAGGTCCTTTTAAGGAAAGAAAGAAAGAAAGAAAAGAACGTTTATTTACGGTAAACATGACGCAGTGATCGAACACAAACACCAAAGAGAACAAATCGGGAGAAAATATGCGTCACATCCACGCAAAACGGCCATCGCTCAGCTTAATGCTACGACCCTATGCGAGACAGAGCCCCAGCGCTGGTTTTCAGCGACAGCCGGCGTTGAATGACGTCGACCAGTGTAGCAAACGCTAAGATGAAAATAAAAAATAAAAATACATACACTTATTAACTGGATAAGTGTTCAACAAAATAAAATAAACAATATTTATAAAAATGGTAACATTCCGGGCATTGAAAGCTCACGCGCCGTTAGCCTTTGATAATCTGTCGCGCAGCTGTCATTTAAAATAGGTTTGACGTTTTGACATACTGTGATTGTTATTGTTCTACCAGGTAGTAATTACGTAATAATTAGATGGCGTATTACGTAATGAATTTTAATATGGAATTTCAAAACAAAACAATGTCTTTGGTGACTGTGTTGGTATGGTTATTGTAAAATAGTGTTTGTGAAATGTGTGTTACTTAAAGAAATTCAGATGACAAACTCGGTGACAACGGAGAAACAGTTTTTTTAAGACAAAATGGTAAGTACGAAATAATTATCTATTAAACATCATGATTATAAAGAATAAACCATTAAAATAAATGAAATAAGATTGTTTGCATTGTTGATAAATAACCGTATCGTTGGTATAACGAATTCAATCGCGGTCGACTAACTTTAGGGGATGAAAAAAGAAGTGGTCGCCCTTTGAGCGCCCTACCTCTCCGATGCTCAGAAGCAGGCCCAGGTGGAATGGTGTCGTGATATGATAAACATGTTTGAAGCAGGCTCGTCTCGGCGTGTTTACGACATAATTACAGGCGATGAGTCTTGGATTTATCAATACGATCCAGAAACGAAGCGCCAGTCGACGGTTTGGGTGTTTCAAAACGAATCAACGCCTGCCAAAATGAAGCGATCTAGAAGCGGGGGAAAGATTTTGATCGCGAGCTTTTTCAATTTGACTGGCTGCTTGGTGTCAATTCCTTTACGGAATCAACAAACATCTCAACAGTTTTCATTTTAGTGCTAAGCATCAGTTTTCCCTTTTGTGAGCAACAAGCGACCAAATACAGGGCTCCGCGGGCTACTGCTCCACCACGACAACGCGCCTTCGCACACCGAGCTCAAAACAAGTTACTTCCTGAAAAGCACGCCGGTCAAACTCCTGGGTCACCATCCTTACAGCCCTGACCTAGCACAGTGTGACTTCATTTTATTCCCGAAAAAAGAAAACTCAAACGGATACAATTTTCGTCGCCGGAATTTGCGCTGTCAGCGTTTCTTCTCTATGACAGCTGTGCGCACAGATACCACAAGAAGTTGATGAAACTGTTACATTATCATACGACTGTTTTAATACCCAGTTATGTTCAGTTACATACACCATTCTATTTAAACTCATGCAATTTCATCAATAACACAGTATACTAATAACGTTATTTTGCCGCCGAAATCCAACTTTTCAACGCACGGGTACGCGCCACAACAACCGATCAGCTCGGATCAGATGTTGCTATGATGTGCCGCCATTTTACGCTACAGAAAATGTAGAAACAGCGGTGGGCGAATCTACTATGCACGTTACTCATTAATTTTGGACTTGACCGTATAATGTAAATTTCTCTGTTAATATTGTAATCATTTTTGTTTTATATATTTAAATCATATAAATTTTTATTACCTATTTTTCAGATATAATATCAGAATTAAATAGATCAACCATTTTTCAGACTATTTAAAGTACATACATCTTTTATGGGGTACTGTGTTAAATGTTACAACAAAATACCTTGTGATATATTGCAATTAAATGAAAAAGCTGGTCCTGCTCCATAGGACAATCTAGAGGCTAGACAAAATCATACTAGTTGCTTATTGTATTGTATTATTTGTTATTTTTACTTTACTCACACACTGACTTATTCCTAGTTAATATTTTAGGAAAATCATATATTTTTACAATGTTTGTAAATATGTGAGCACAATGTACCTATCACGTGATTAATTTATCTGCCTTTGCTTTATTTTTAATTCTTTTTACCAATTGTGGAATAGTATTTTTATTCTTGGTGCATCGTCTTCACATTTAAAAATATAATTAATGGATACAAAATATTCTAAAACATTTTAAAAGAGTATCGGTGGAGTTTCTTGCCCCTTCTTCTCCATACGAAACTACCTTTTGGAAGTGGCGCCTAGAATCAGTTCTATTTTTAATGTAAATGTTGACGTTCAATGTTTTGATGATCAAACGATACAGTTGTATCGTTTCTGAAGCAGCATACTTTGAAGGCGATAAATTAAATTTGGATGAATAACTATATTTTTTACATTATTTATCTTTTCCCCGTACTTTCTTGACAGAGTAGTACCTACATTATAATCACCGATTATTCAAATATTATATCACTACTAATTTGCGTTACTTTCTTATTTTACAAGCTGACTCGACAGGCGTTGGATTGTCTAAACAGTAATTCATTTAAAAAATACTCTAGAAAAAAGGATGTTAATTTTTCCCTTGTTAAATATTTTCCGAAAAACGTTTCCAATTTTTTCTTTTCATTTAAAACTCATAGTGACTACTACCAACATTTTTAAATAACAAATAGCCTAATTGGTCCAGCTGCTCTCAAGTGATGCGCTTACCATGAACACCATTAAATTTTTTGGGTTTTGTACTCAACAAGAAACCCTTATAGTCTCGCGTCCTTCTGTCCAGCTCAGAGAATAATTAAACGACATGGTTGGCGCAGTGGTTGAGCGATCGGCTGCTGTGCTGCGTGTCGCGGGTTCGATTACCGCACGGAACAAATATTTGTATGACCTACAAATGGTTGTTCCGGGTCTGTGAGTTTTCATGTTTGTGAACGCACCCACGATACAGGAGTAATTCCTAGTGTGGGGCAACGTAAAAAAATATATAATAATAATAATAATTTGTAATTAAATTAGTACGTAATTTGGGTGTGCTATAGGTACACCTCTGCCCAACCCTTCGGAAAAACAAGGCGTGATGTTATGTTATGTTAACGTAATTTGGCATGAATATACAATTTAGTCACGTCGACAAAGAGATTTAAATTCGTTCTTTCTCGTCTTCCCCATGGTGTCCGGTGTTCGATTATGGTTTAAGAACTTTATTTCCTTATAAGAATTAATAAGAATTCACTTACTGAGAAACAAGATACAACACAATAAACATCAGCAACCGAGAAAAACGCATACAAAAGTAAAAGTTACCAACGTACTGGATGTGGCATACAAGGCAGGGATTAAGGGATCTGTTTGTGAAATATTAAGCTTTATTAAGTGCTATTTCATAGAATCAGGTGTGCCCCCCCCCCCTCCCCTTCGTCAGCTAAATGGTTGTTTTCGGTTATAAAAAAAAACATGGTAAGTAGTAGAATATAACGAAGTTAAAAGTAAAACTATCACAGCTAAGTAGGCTTTACAAAGGAGATGGATAAAGCTCCCATACAAGTTTGACTCCGCATGGACATAAATAAAACAATACGTGATATGAAGGCATATTTGTATTTTATAGTCCTGTATATATTTTATTACTCCAGAACTCGGTGGTGACGAGATATACGTTTTAGGTTAGTACTTTGTTATGACATTTTGACGTTACAGTAAGCTTGTACATTGTCGTGATAGTCTAGCGGTTAAGGTCTCACTTCCCATGCACGAGGTTGTGGGTTCAATCCTTGGCTTATCAGTGTGAATTTTTCCAATTCATATGTACTTTCTTAGTTTACTGACATCGGTAAATGAAAATCATTGCGAGGAAATCTGGACCTATAGTTAATATAAGTCTGAAATCGCCTACTTGTCTTGAGCAAGCGTGCAATACTCGTGCTTTCTCTGTACGACGAGCCCTGCAGTAGGTGTTATTATTATTTATAATTCAATTTTAATAATTTTTAACTACGTTTGTACAATAATCTGTAGGTATCATATATACCGGTCCTGTGATTCTGGCATACAGCAAATTCCCGGGAGGGGCCTACCTACGTCTAGCAGTGGACTTCTTTGGCTGAAAGATGATGACTATAATTTTAAAGGAAACGCTTTCGTATGTTAGAACGTATGTTGACGAATCTACGTCGACTGCTCAGTTCCAGGAGCGAATAAATAAAATACGTGGACTAAATAACAAACTGGTGTAATGCGTATATATACAAGAGTTTTAAAAATAACGCAGTGCCTTTGTCGTGGTAAGATTGTAAGTGAGGCGACGCTCGGAGCTCACGGACGCGCGAGTGTCCGCGCCGCCGCCCCCGTGCGCCCCTCAGCCACCGCCGACGCCCGATGCTGATACCGCTGTTCCGCGAGCCCCCTCAGCTACCGCGCGCCTCCAACCAGTAGAAGGCATGCCATGCATAGACATGCTCCCCGGGTTGAAGTGGACTTCAAAGAGGAAGCGGACAGATGTTGTTAAAGCCGCGCCGAATCGTCCCTCTCTTTGTCTTCAGGTCTGCGACTCTCGTGACGCCATCGCTGCCGGGGTACACCTGCACGACGCGCCCCAGCAACCAGCAGAGCGGCGGGAGTGCCTTGTCCTTCACAAGAACAAGCGATCCCAACGCTATGTCCCCGTTGGTAGAGGCAGGCCATCTTGTTTTCTGCTGTAGGTTTGAAATTAATTCAAGATTAAACCTCTTCCAAAAGTGTTGCTTGATGCATTCCACACGTTGGTAGCGCTCCAAACGATTGATGTTGGCGTCGGTGATCTGTGGATTTGGAACCGACATTAGTGAGCGTCCAATAAGGAAATGAGAAGGAGTAAGGGCAGAGAAATCAAGAGGATTAGTGGAAAGAGGAGTAAGGGGCCTTGAATTTAGAATTGCCTCTATTTGAGTTAGGCACGTAGCCATTTCCTCATAAGTAAAATGAGTAAGCTGCAGGAGTCTTTTTAAATGATGTTTGGTTGAACGAACCGCGGCCTCAGCGAGGCCGTTAAAGTGTGGAGAATACGCCGGTGCAAACCTGAATTCTATTCCTTCCTGAGCTATTTCACGTGCAACCTCAGAGCCCTGCAAACATTTATATAGTTCATTACAAGCTCCGACAAAGTTTGTACCATTATCGGACAAGATAGTACGTGGCCTGCCCCGACGTGCGACAAAACGATTTAAAGCAGCCCTGTAGGCCTCTTTGGAGAGGTCCGTGACAAGCTCGAGATGCACAGCTTTGGTAGCCATGCATACAAAAATGCACAGGTAGGACTTTATTAACCTAGATCCCCGACCTTTCCGGTCAGATATCAGTATAGGCCCAGCATAGTCGACGCTACTATTAAGAAAGGGAAATTCTAAAGTGCTTCTAGTGTTCAGTAATTGTCCCATGATTGGCTGCACATTTTGAGCTTTAAATCTAAAACATTTCAGGCATTTATTTACTGTTGACTTAGCAAGATTTCGCCCCCCAAGGGCCAATAAGTTTGGCGAATAGTCGATAAAAGCAATTGTGGACCTGCATGTAGTAGTTTTGTATGTTCCGTTTGAAATATTATTTTTGTTAAATGATGCTTGCTACAGAGTAAAATTGGATGTTTTACGTCGTATTCATACGGGGAGTTATCTAGTCTACCCCCTACACGGATAATATTGTCACAGTCTAAGAACGGAGTCAAAGAAATTAACCTATCTTTAAGTGGCAATGATATCCCGGATTTAAGGATAGCGTACTCATCTGGGAACATTTCAGATTGAACTACACGTAGTATAAGAGACAATGCCATTTTAAGTTCATCAGCAGAAAGAGAACCTGTTATTTTAGAATTATTGGTTTTTAAATTGTGAATAAATCTTAGGCTGTAAGCTACGACGCGTTGTAAATAATTGTAGTTAGAATATTTGTGAATTAATTGTTGTATGTCTGAACAACATGTTAGGTTAGAACTAGAATTACTACTGTTATGACTATCTACTAAGTTAGAAAGTACTTCTGGTAGATCTTGTTTCACGTATTTATTTGGCTGTTGTGGCCAAGCATTTTCATTATTTAATAAAAACCGAGGGCCTGACCACCAAAGTGCAGAATCGCTGATGAGATCAGCCTTCAGCCCACGAGAGACAAGATCCGCCGGATTGTCTTTAGACGGCACGTATCTCCACTTAATACCCGAGCTACTTTCTTGAATCTCGTTGACACGATTTCTAACGAAAGGCTTTAGTTGCTGGGCCGGTGTAGACAACCATCCCAGCACTATTGTGGAATCACACCAATAGTGAAATCGGTGGATTGGTAACGTGAGAGAATCTCTTACCTTTGTGCACAACCTGGAACTTAACAGAGCCCCACACAGTTCTAACCGTGGAATAGTTGTAGGCCTGGCTGGTGCCACACGGGTTTTGGAAGTTAACAGGTGAACAGTGACTGTACCTGAACTGGTTACAGAACGAATGTATAAACATGCGCCATATGCCTTTTCAGACGCATCTGTAAATACGTGAACTTCGTGGGTTGTGGAGTTATTACATGAAATCCATCGCGGAATTTGTATGTAATTTAAACAAGGTAAGGTACTCGCAAATAGCCTAGCCACGAGTCTGCGACCTCCTGCGTTACTTCGTCATCCCACTCACATTTATCTATCCAGAGTCTCTGCATTAATATTTTTGCTTCGACAATGCAGGGACTAACTAAGCCTAGTGGGTCGAATATCTGACTAATTACTGATAAAATGTGTCGTTTTGTTATTTTGTCATTGGATTTGATTTGAATAGAGAATCCTAATTTATCAGAATCGCATAACCAATGTACGCCTAATGTTTTAGAAGGAGTGTTATTCTCTGAAAGGTCTAATAGTACATGACTTGAGTTATATGAACTACCTAACTCTTTTAAAATTTGTGGGCTATTCGACTGCCACTTTCTTAAGTTAAATTTAGCAGACGCCAGGATAGCCCGCGTTTCCTTACACAATTCAAGTGCACCTGAAATTGTGTCTGAACCGCTCAGATAATCGTCTACATAGAAGTCATGCTGAATAGAACGCTTGACTAATGGACTCGATGCTTGATCAGCTAAGCTCACCAAACATTTAGTAGCCAAGTATGGAGCTGACGCTGTACCGTACGTCACCGTGTTTAATGTATAAATTTTTTAGCGGTTCTGTAGGATTTTTACGAAAAATTATCTGTTGTAGTGACCTTTGGATAGGATTCACTTCAATAGCCCGATACATTTTCTCGATGTCTGCCGAGATCACAAATTTATGCTGTCGAAACCGCAACAAAATAGAAAGCAAATCGTCCTGAACGGTCGGACCCACAAACTGCAAGTCATTGAGAGATATCCCTGAGGTAGTTTTTGCGGATGCATCGAATACGGTGCGTAACTTGGTAGTAGTGCTAGACTCGCGCATGACCCCATGGTGAGGCAAAAAATATTTGACCTCACCTGCAGGCTTTAAACTAGAATCATTTTCCGTCATATGACCTAAACTCTCGTACTCTGACATGAAGTCATACATTGACTTGAACTTAGAATCACATTCAAATCGTTTCTCTAGCGATAAAAAACGGCGTTTTGCGATGCCGTATGAATCTCCTAATGCAGAAGGATCAGACTTAAAAGGTATTGTGACCACAAAACGATCGTCGTCCTTACGTTTTGTATTCATATAAAAACTGTCTTCGCAAGCCCTTTCTTCCGAAGACAGGGTGTGCTTTTCAGAAACTGTATCCAGTTCCCAAAATTTTGACAAATCTGTACTGGGAATGGTTTTAGCAAAATTACAGAAATGTGAGTGGGACGTACGTGAGTGATAGCTTACTGAGCCTGAAACTAACCATCCTAGTCTACTCTCACATAACCTCGGTTGGTTCTTGCCAAGCTTTATGTTATTGGCTGATATGATGCTCCAGAAAACATCTACACCAACCAATATGTCTACAGCTGATGGAGTATTAAATCGGATCCGCCAGCTGCAGACCCACAGGTATGGTTATTTGCTTTAAACTTATTGGAGTTGACGGCAAAAGATGTGTAATTTCTGGTAAGATTAAACATTCAATGTTAACCGAGTAGTCACCGCAATTGGACTCGATTATTAGACTGCAAGATTGTGCACTAGTACTAGTTTGGTTGCCAATACCTGTTTTTGTGGAGCCCGTGCCGTTTCGGGACAAACGCAGCTTATCACATAAGTTCTCGGTAATAAAATTGGCTTTACTACCGCTATACAGTAAGATTCTTGCGTCACACCTCTCACCGTTGGCGCTCACCGCCTTCACCAGCGCTGTGGAAAGCAAAACAAAAGAGCGAGTATTTGGTTGCAAATTGGCTGATGCCAATACTTTCCAAGGTACTAGGCATTGGGGTTTGTGAGGGAGGGGTATCTGTACGTTCCATGATAGGGTGTTATGCCTAGCTGCACAGTACCTATACTGGGTTATTCTGCACCTTTTTTCATTATGACCCAATCTTAGGCAGTTTATGCAAACTTTGAGGTCTTTGGCCTTTTCATTACGTTCTTCTATTGTTAACCTTTTAAAAGAGTCACAAACGTATAGAAAGTGATCGCCAGAACACAGAGGACATTTGTACCTTTTTTTCTCTGAACTAGAATTATTGTTATTCTTACCTTTATTTGTAAAATTCTGTGAAACTATTGCAAAACTTTTGGATTTACCATTATGATTGTTTGTTTTATTATTATGCTTGTTATTATCTTCCAACGTTTCCAGTAAGTTAGCCTTGTTGTTTATAAATGTAGTAAATTGAGCAAGTGTAGGAGCACCAGATAACGTGTTTCGAAACTCTTCCCAATACCTACTAGTATTTGAATCTAATTTAATTGACATCATGTATATAATGATAGTATTCCAATGCTGAGTAGGCTCATCCAATGACTTGAGCGCTCGTATATTTTTATTAGTCACATCTATAAGGCGACGCAAAGCGACACTGGATTCTGTAGTGACTGGTTCGACATCGAATAAGGCCTGCAAATGTTTGTCGATGAGAAGACGACTGTTATTGTACCTTTCACACAATAAGTCCCATGCTAATTGGTAATGATCCGCCTTAAAATCTATATTTTTAATGACTTCGGCTGCCTGGCCTTATAAAGAAGCGCGTAGATAATGGAACTTATTTATGCTGTCGATGCAAACACTATCGTGAATTAAAGAAATAAAAGTGTCCCTAAATTCTAGCCAGCACTGATAACTGCCGTCAAAGCGTGGTAAATCTATTTTAGGTAATCTAACAAAATTATGTTTAGTCCCACCTGACACTATTGCCTCAGACCCTGCCACGGAACCTGCGGAGTTACTTCGGTTACGCTTGCCATATGGTCCTTCGCAAGTAGAACATCACAGCGGCAAGATTTGGAGTTTGCAAGAATACAAGACCCAGACGTTGGTGGACATTGACCCCACGTCCCTTTGTTAGAAAAAAGCAGAGTCATCGTCGCCTACGGTTGAAGATTTGAAGTCGCAACTGAGATTGTGGAAAAGGATTCGGATATTCGTGAGATCGTTTCAATTATTCCTTTTTTCTGTCTATTTCCCATTCATTTTATTCTCAGTTTTTGTTTTTATAACGCTGATCTTTCTATTATTTACCGATTCATTGCCCTATTGAGTTATTCGGCTCGAAGGACCATATGTTGACGAATCTACGTCGACTGCTCAGTTCCAGGAGCGAATAAATAAAATACGTGGACTAAATAACAAACTGGTGTAATGAGTATATATACAAGAGTTTTAAGAATAACGCAGTGCCTTTGTCGTGGTAAGATTGTAAGTGAGGCGACGCTCGGAGCTCTCGGACGCGCGAGTGTCCGCGCCGCCGCCCCCGTGGGCCCCTCAGCCACCGCCGACGCCCGATGCTGATACCGCTGTTCCGCGAGCCCCCTCAGCTACCGCGCGCCTCCAACCAGTAGAAGGCATGCCATGCATAGACAACGTATTATATGAATAGCGTGGTGATCAATGCTCGTGCCTTCTCAGTATGAGAAGAGTCCTTTGCCCAGCAGTGGGACAAGCGTAGGCTGGTATCATTATTTAATTTAACATTATCTTGGAAAAATTAAATTTGCTTATTGCTGTCGACTGTTGTCGTTAACGTTGTTTGGCCGCCTAGGTACTGGAGATTGCCCTCTGAAAACTCGTGGCCAACATGTGTGGCAAATAGAACAAGTTCATAATGTATAATTTCATAACATAATAATTGTATAAAATATTTAAGCAGTCGTGGTACATTATCAAATCAAACATATTACATACTAACTTGTTGAGGAAAAATCTATTCATATTTATGTGCTATTGCATTCAGAGTTACGTGAAAGTGTGTGAAAACGAACACACATCAGGGATTTTTCACACTTTACGTACACATGACGATAACCAACACTAGGGCTTGGTATTCCACTTGTATCCGAGTTTTATATCTGTCTAGCCAGTAACCAGCAAGAATAGTACACAATCATGATCAGCCGCAGTGACCTAAAATAAAAATAAACCTCCATAAGACGTTACTGAAAAAGTTAAAAGTTTCCAATCGCGAAGTCATCCACTGTATTATAACAGATTGAATTTGATGCAAATCCAACAAATGGCTCCGTAATCGAAGCGTTGCTATACCACAGTTTGTGCAGCAGTTCTCCATTAGAAATAGGGTAAAAATCTGTTGTTAAAAATCGAGTAGTCAAGGTAAGTCGAAATAAGATGATGCAAAGTCCGTGAGCGCCGGGTTCGTTCGGGAGAGCAATAACAACAAATATCCATAAACAAAGCCAAAGATCGCTGTAACACCACCAGAAACAAGAAGAAAAGAGCCACAAAAACCTATACATCATAATATTGGCTACACACGTATGACATAAACTGTCATGTCATTACATGTCTTGACACGTCAAGACAATCGACATAAAACCCGTAACACACGTACATAGCTATCATATATGTACAAACATACATAAACTCACTGTGTTTGCCATGGGGGTAGGCAGAGACTACAAAATTTCCGCTTTCATAAAGGAAAAGGCGCGTAAAGGCGCGTCGTATTAATAGATATATTTTGTTGTACACATAAGGTGTCAATAATATAAGTATTAAATAAATTTAAATGTCACAAAATTATGTCGTGTGTGTTTTTTTTTCTTTATTAGATCTTTATGACTTGAGAGTAGATATAGGAACATAATAAAGCTGTTTGAGCTGTACATACTATATAAGCTTTATGAGAAAATATTATCAAACAAACAAAACAATGAATGAGTATCTCATACTCTCTTCCTCATACAGACAAATAAACTCAATTTTATCAACACCGCAAAACCAGTCTAGCATTTTGTAGCTCCCCACTTGGTTAACCATACGCTAGCCAATCTGACGTCCGCAATCAGGCTGTGTGAGTCAATTAGAAGCGTATGACACCACAGTTGATAGATGGAGCCAATCACACACAGTTGCCACTGCCGGTCTATTGGGCTATCAGTTTCAAGTGCTGTTCAATGGGAATTGGTTAACGCATTTTTCATTCTGTTTGTCCTGTAGGTAGTGTAATTGTAGGAAAAATACTACATGTTTGTATGGGTGCGAAATGGTCGCATTTTTTGCAAAGAAAATTGAAACTTCCGAGACCCTTCTGATAAAAGACATGGACTCTCTGGTTAAATTAGTTTAGCATGTTTTACCTCTTACTTTTTATTGTTTAAATTTTCAATGTTTATTGGACAAATCTTAATATATAAAATTCTCGTGTCACAGTTTTCGTTGCCATACTCCTCCGAAACGGCTTGACCGATTTTGATGAAATTTTGTGTGCATATCGGGTAGGTCTGAGAATCGGCCAACATCTATTTTTCAAAAAAAAGAAGCAAAACAACGTTTGCGGGTTCAGCTAGTAATTTATAATTTTCAGATTTCCAAATTTCCAAATTGATTACCAAAATGCCAGAGGTTTAAGGATAAAAACGCATGATTTATATCACAGCATTATTGAATGATTACGATGTTGTAATTCTTACGGAAACTTGGCTTAGTGATGATATCTCAAATACAGAATTATTCGATGACCGTTGCCATGTCTATAGAAGAGACCGTCAACTTAATGAGCTATGTAGGAAGGGGACTGGAGGTGGAGTTTTGATCGCTGTTTTAAAAAAGCATAATTCTACTGAAATGGCGTCTTAAAATAGTTTATGCGAAGATCTATGGGTTAAAGTGCAAGTTAAAACGAAACAAAATGCAGTCAGTCTTTGCTTTTGCGCTGTCTATATTCCATCCCCAGTCATGATTTATGTTTTGGAGCATTACCTTAAGAACGCGGGCAAAGTCATTACTACAGACGGCAATCCTTTCATAGCAGGCGACTTTCATCTGACTAACATCAACTGGCTCAACAGCGATAACAGTAGCTTCTTAGTCCCTGAGTCCACTAACTGCTTAACTAATCACCTTTTCACAGAGCTCATTGCGTTGAATGGTTAAGAACACTTTAATAATGTCAGGAATGATAAGTCAAAGGTCTTAGATCTGGTTTTATCTGATATAACGAATGTTAAAGTGAATGAATGCAATGGTCCCCTATATATAGTAGACACACATCATCCTCCTCTACGGATCGACTTAGAAATACTTCCTGGAAGAACTTTGAAGTGCAGTATGTAACCTACCCGTAACTATCACAAGGCTGATTATCAAGCTATAACACAACATCTTGATTCCAAAAACTGGACTACAAGGTTACAAAATTGTGGGACCATCGATGAAATGGTTGAAATATTTTACGAAACGGTAAGGAGTGCTATTAGTGACAACGTTCCTTTCTCATAAAAAGTAAACAATAATAAAGAACCAACTTGGTTCACGAAAGATCTCACAAAATTACTGAAGCAAACATACAACCTTAGAATAAAAGTAAAAATATAACAACGCTATTGATAAGATTAGATTAGCATCACTTAAGGAGAGATGCCAGTTATAAAACAAATAGAAGCTAGAATAGAAACCAACTCTTAATACTTTTGGACATATATTAAACATAAGCGTAAAAATAAAAGTACAATCCCGGAAAAAAAAAACTTAAACAATGAAGTAGCTTACTACAGTAACGATATCTGTCAACTATACGCAAAAAACTTATCATCTGTGTATAATCAGAACCATCCCGCCACACAGCTAACTAATACATATCATAACATAACATCACGCCTTGTGTCCCCAAAGGGTTGGGCAGAGGTGTACCTATAGCATACCCACATTTCGCCAGTTATGTTTAAGTCCCATGTAATAGGAGGCGAGCCTATTGCCGTCTACCGGGCACAAATCCAGACTTCGGGCTGCTACTGAGAAATTCCAGATAGAAAAACCCAATAACACGTTGCCCGACCTAGGAATCGAACCCAGGACCTCATGCTCAGCAGTATATACAACTAATACATCAAACAGTTTATTGAGTGGTGGAAGCCTGATGTATTAAGTCACAAATCGCTTACAGAGGATATTGTCGTTAGCAAAATGTGAAGTCTGGACGTATGTAAAGGACCAGGTCCTGACGAGTTTCCCCCAATTCTCCTCGCTAAGTGCGCGAAGTCATTCTCTACATCTTTAACCTTTCTTTTTAACCACTCACTTGAAACAGGTTTTTTCCCATCCGCGTGGAAGAAATCTAAAATAGTCCCTACTTTTAAAGATGGTCGCATAAACGATATAAAACAGTTTTCGAGTTATTATTGTATCCTTATGTGTATAGCCACTTGAAAAATCACATAGTAGGCAATCAACATGGTTTCTTTCAAGGCAGATCAACTCACTCCAATCTTGTAACTTTTTCACATAATTTCATAGAGTTTGTGGACCAACAGATACATGTTGACACAGTATACACTGATTTCAGTAAAGCGTTCGACAATGTAGACCACCAAATTTTAGTAGAAAGACTCGAGAGCTGTGGAATCTACGGTCCACTATTGAAGTGGTTTCGGTCATACCTTGGTGATCGCTGGTCGTTCGTTGTTTTGAATGGGGTCCGATCTAAGGATTTTCATGTGACTTCTGGGGTACCCCAGGGCTCGAGACCTTTGCTATTCAATATTTTCATTAATACCATTATCAACTGTTTCTATCACGCAGAATCTTATTTATTTGCAGATGATCTAAAATTGACCCTGCCTATAAAATCTATAGAAGATTCCTATTTGCTGCAAGGTGACTTGGATAGATTAGTTGAGTGGTGCAAAGAAAATAAGATGAGCCTAAATTTATAAAAATGTTTTCATATCAAATTTTGTCGCAATAAAAATATTTTAAATACAAAATACTCAATTTCAGGCAAGACACTCAACGAAGTTGACACTATTCGGGATCTGGGGATCTTGATGGATAGCAAATTGACATACAATAACCATATAGATAAGATAATATCAAATGCAAACAAAATGCTAGGTTCCGTATTAAGGACTTCAATTCTAAGACCAAAATTATTCTTTATGAGACGTTGGTTCGCAGCAATCTGGAATACTGTTCCCAGGTATGGGAATACTGTTCCCAGGTATATACGTTGGTTATGAACGTTATCACGGGGTGACCGTTATAACGTTGATAAGCAACGTATTAAGCGAATCCAAAGGAGATTTTTATATCATTTATCCATGATAAACAAAACCGCGAAACAGTTAAAATCTTATAAAGACCGTGTCCACTATAAACTCCAAAGCCTCACTAATCGTTGAAAAGTACTTGATCTTTGTTTTCTTCCAAAATATGTATTAATGTTCCTAGCAGGTTACCACGGTCACATACCTACAATCTGTTCAGACGACCTTTGTACAAAACCAACTTAGGTGATAACGATCCCCTTAGGTGGGCTACCAAATTGTATAATGCTTTATGTCGCAAATCTGAAATTGATATCAGACACAGACACTTTAAAAAAAAATTGTATAAGCACTTTCAGTTAGAGGACATTTGACTTATCATTCCAGAAGTTTATTAATTTATCACTTTTAATTTTTATTGTTCGAATTAAATTAAATGTTTAATTCAATTTTAAACTATTATTTTCCATTTTTTATTTAAGTCAATTAATTAATTAATTCAGACATAATACTATTTATTTATTGCATTGATGTTTTTTTTACATGTAAATCATTTTTTTTTCTTTTCTTTTTAAATGTATTCAGAGCATGTGTACCTACTCGCTAATGTGTAAGCTGTGGTTACCTGTAATTGAGTGTGCATTACAGGATAAGTTATCATACAAGATTTAGTTGTAAAAGATTGTAATGTATATCTCGTTGGTAATCCTCAAAAAAATGAATAAAAGTTTTTTTAAATTATATTTGGTGTCGTCTCAGATATGATGGTGAACATAGTAACGTTACATTGATAAAACTTAATCAATCGTGTTCACGTGTAGGGTCACCAATAAACTGGCAGACAGACAGACATAAACAACTGTTGACAAACATTATTACTTTTATTGTGTTTCTTAGTGCCAATTTTACCAATGAAACTGAACGCGATCAGCACATAAACTACGTCATTATTTTCTATGACACTGAGAGCTCTTCAGTCCGTTTCATTGGTGAAATTCGCCCAGCATCAGTTTTGGACCTCTTCTATTTTTTTTGTAAATTTATAGGTAAGATGAAAAGGTACCTTCCTACTCAGTCTAAACATTGAGTTTCTATGCTCTTAATTTATGTTATATATATATGTATCTAAGTTACTTAAATATTAATTTACTCTACACAAAAATCTTCAGGATTAAAAGTTTCAAATAATCATGAAAACCTCATCAAAATCAAATGTGTAGTTTTGCAGATCTAAGCGGGTACACAGATGGACTCGAAATGGGACATCATTTTCTACCACATAACAATGTGTGTTTTAAGAAGATGAAATAAATTTTTATCTCTATATTGAACAACAAATCACAAAAGGAATTGAAACGTTGCAATAATAACGAGTTTCTTCAGTCTCTGTTTTAATGCAGTGCCTAATTGTGCAAAGGGGGAAAGTATGAGGGACGGGAGTGAAACAAATTGTTTCAGTCGAGGGTTGAGCTCGCGACTGATGCGAAGAATGGCTTGTTATTAAGATGTTAATATTGTTTTAAAGTGGAATGATCTATTTGGTGCATGGCGAATTCTAGCACAACAAGTCATTGTAACATTGGATACAGGCTTGATGTTATGTTGTGTAACATCACTTACACAACATAACATCAAGCCTGTATTCGTTGAAGGGTAAATGATAAATGATTTTATTTCTGTAAGTAGGTTTTTACAAACACGTCAATCATACTTTAAAAACTAGATGAGATCGGCGTGTCCCAACTGACTACTCTGAGAAGAAAGGCCGAAACAAACTCAGAGGTCACAGTCTCTTTTAAAGTATAGACATAATCTTGGTCAGGTCATGTGAAGACCATGTAGATTGGTGTCTGAAATGGTTTTTTGAGAAAAGAACCAAACGGAATGCACGCACTTATTAGTATTCATGCAGCTCAACACAATACAGAGGTGAGGTGTGTAGGTGTTGTCTAAAAATACAGCCAGTTATGTTTAAGTCCCATGTAATAAGGAGCAAGCCTATTCCCAACCGGGCACAAATTCAGACTCCGGGCTGCTACTGAGAAATTCCAGATAGAAAAACCCATAAAGTTATTTTATTCAAGTAAAGTTAAAGTTGGTTTATTTTCTTTACTTTATCAATAATTTCTTTTGTTCATCTGTCATTTTGTACATTCTTCCGTCGGCAAAACTCGTTTTTGTGGTGGACAAATTCCAGATCCCAATTCACTATGCCCGATCCGAAAATCGAACCTAGCATGTCGATTCTGTAAAAATCTCACCGTGAAGTCTTGCGTGGAGAGAGCTGTCAGTCTCATCCCGTCTTGGCCAATCCCTAGCAACAGTGGCACTGACAGCTCACTCCACGCTAACTTCACCGAAGTTTGGAGATGGTTACAGAATAGCACTAAAGGACCGCATGTTCAGCAGTAGCGCTTGCGACCGCTTGACCATCGAGACGCAACCAGAATTTCTAGTGTGATATACATACATGTGAATATAAATACTTGAACAGTTAAATTCGATAGGTTGAAACGTATATGTGTAACCCACAATGTGTGTGTTATCACTTGTATCTTGTGTTCATTCAGTATTTTGTGAACGCTAAACAGATCAAATTGAAAATGCTTTTGATACGGTTTTAATTATTGTTTTTTGCTATTTTACTTGATAACCAATCACGGTTTCTTACATTGTGGTTTGTTTGACAGCACAAATATTATTATATTGTCAGAAACATTAAATATGTCCTCTGTATATCAACACATAGAAATCTGCGAGTCAGCCTTCCACCTTCGTTCACACAACTTGCTAATAAACTCAGTTCCTGCAACTTTACTTGCTTGCCTACTGATCCCGTTAATCCTATTCGCTCCCTTAGCCAGTTGACCGAGAGTATAGATAAGGTATAGCGCGCACGAATATTAAGCGCCAAATAAAAATAAACTAAAAATACATTACTTTTGTAAAACAGCTGTGAATAATTGTTCTTATTCGGACGAAAGCCAATCAATTAAAACTCAAACTCAAAGCATTTATTTAAAATAAACCAATTACAGGCACTTTTGAATTGTCAAGGTCGGTTGGTCAGAAAGATGAAGCTAGTTGCCCAAAGCGTAGTAGGTACCTATGCAGAAGAACGGGCAATAAACTCCACGGACACTCTTTTAAACCAAGTTATGGTTACAGATATTGGTTATATCATTAATTTGGAAAATAATACACGTGAGAACGATGCAGAACGTTAAAAGCGTCCATAACAAAAACATAAAAACAATTCAAACATGAAATTTAATTAAAATACGCCTTGGCAGCTAAGAGATGACCAGTCCCTACTGACGGCGCCCGTTCACGAACATGACGAATGGATTAGCAATATGTAACTCAACTATTTTGAAGGGAGCTAAATAATCCAACACACGCCCCACCATCAACGAAACATTCGAGTAAGCTCACTCTCAGCCGCCGGGCACATTCAAGACAATGAAAGACGTACCCTTTTTTTTTTTTTTGTATGGCATCTCGCAGGTCAACCTGTAAGGTTGTCGTCTGCTTAAGCGGACTTGCCTGTTGTGCCCTTATAAATTAAGGCCTCCAGCCAGGACTTAGACTTAAATACTAACTAAAAACTAAGCGACAACGATAAGTGCACCCCCTGTGGGTTACGGACTCTGGTCGCTGAAAGAGGGCAGCAAGGGACTAGCTGGATCAGGATTTGAGTGATTTAGGGACGAATTTAAAGCTACAGGCACAGCGGCGCGGGCTGGCTCGAGCAAGGGTCGGGAGGGGAAAGACGTACCCCCAGTAAATGCTAACTTTATAGTATTTATTTTATTTCATTTTATTATATTCGGGAAACTTACAGCTAACATAAACAATGTCCTTAAACGATACAAAATTGAAGGCCATTTACATTTTTCCACTGATAAACACTAGAAATAAATATATGAGAAGTAGAAATAGGTACAAAATACTTATAACATAAATCAGGAAATACAAACTAAAAATAGTACATAATCAACAAATACAAACAAAAAATCTGATGTGGACATCATCAGATTTAGATGCAAACATTTACTTTTTCGTAAAAAAAGCTTTCCACTAAGAAATGCTTAAGCCGAGATTCACTGGTATTGAATATATCCAAATCATGTTCACCGGACAGTTCATTAAAAATTCCGCTCGCCCGGATTAGAAACTAATTCTGCCTGTACGCGGATTTGGAATGAGGGACATGTAACAAGCTAGGTTTACAAAACATTTTGCAGGGTGTAACTAATCCTATACTGCCCAACAGATCAGGGCAATATATTACCACCATACGAAATTTTAAATAAGTACGTCATATCTGAAATGCGTCTGCGCTCATGCAGTGGTAAGATGTGAAACCGCTTACATCGCGCTATGTAATTGGGAGTATATTTCCTATGGTTCCACACTTGTGAGGCGTATTCCAAATGGCTGCGGACAAAAGCATAATAAAGAATTTTTAAGTTTTTAAAATCAGCCGATAATCTTAGTATAAATCCGAGTGCTTTGGAAGCTTTACTAACGACGTTTTCGATATGCGCATCAAAAAGCAACTTTGTGTCAAACGTTACACCTAGGTCCCTGATAACGCTTACCCTATTTATAATGGTATTATGTAACTTATAATGAAAGGTGATTGCATGTGGTTTGCGTGTATAGGTACTAACAAAACATTTGGAAACATTCAGTTCAAGTTTTTTAAGGAGACAATAATTTTGAAGTTCAACTAAATCCTGCTGTAAACCAATACAGTCGGAAAGTTCAGATATAGGGCATACAATTTTCATATCTTCGGCGTAAAGAATTATTTTGGAACGGGTAAAGCACGAACTAATATCATTTATAAAAATAATAAAAACTAAAGGACTCAAAAGGGATCCTTGGGGTATTCCCGAGGGTATTTTAACAGTGACAGAACTGTATCAATTCAGTACAACTGTTTGACAGCGATTCTCAATGTAGGATGTAAACCATCTGAATAAATCGCTTCTGATACGCACTGAAAGCAGCTTACGTAAAAGGACACCGTGGTCTATACGGTCAAATGCCTTGCTGTAATCAGTGTAAACCACATCCACTTGAGATGTGCATAGAACTCACATATGATACAATCTAACTGGCATTTTCCCAACTTTGTTTAAAAAAATGCTTGGATTGACATTAACACGGATTTTATGTTTTTATTTTTATTAATTACATTTTATATCAAGTCTGAATATAAAACATTATATAGCAATAAAATATGTTTAATGACAATAAAATGAAAATCAAAAAATTTGAAGGTTATTAAACTATGTTTTCTTGGAAATAAATTAATATTCTACAAGCAGGAACTTACGAAGTACCAACATATTTTAATACCTTGCCTCATTCATACGGCAACTCCGAGCTGTTGACGAAAAATGAAAAAAGTTACGAGTTTATCACAAATCGACCGGTTTTATTTGTTTGCTCAACATACGTTCTATTAGAGATAAACAGTAGGCTGTTTTGCGAAGATATCTTTGATTGTGTCTGAATTGTATCAGTAAATAGGTTGTATTAAGAATATAATTTGTATTTTTCTTTAGGATTTGTCAATTCGATGGTGGATTTTCATGAATCTGCTACTGTCACATACTCTGCTACTGGCACATAGCAAATATCGCGCAGTGCATTTTCAACTCTCGGTGTTGAGCCGAACATTAAAGATCCAACAGAGCGCATCCCAGCGCTTCAAAAAAGACTGTTGGATCTGCAACACTCAGTGCTAAGCAGTGCGTTGAATATCCAGTGCACGAAAAACAATCGCCCAGACCGCCCGTGCGAGCCTGGCATAAGTATTTATCTATAAAAATAATTCACTATTATTTTAAGAATTTATTCCGGAAAGTTTAAGTACAAATTAAACTTACATAGAATAAAGTAATCTCGATGTTTTTTCAAGTTGTAAAAACTGTGCAAAGCAGAGGCGCGTGGCTAGTTAATCTATAAACAAAAGCTGTGATAAATCGTATTTTAGCCGAAAGCGTTCTGGGATTGGGAGTGTTATTGGGTTTCTTCATTAAATCTATGAAGTAGCAGGCTAGCCCATAGTAGCAGGCTAGCCCATAGTAGCAGGCTAGCCCATAGTAGCAGGCTAGCCCATAGTAGCAGGCTAGCCCATAGTAGCAGGCTAGCCCATAGTAGCAGGCTAGCCCATAGTAGCAGGCTAGCCCATAGTAGCAGGCTAGCCCATAGTAGCAGGCTAGCCCATAGTAGCAGGCTAGCCCATAGTAGCAGGCTAGCCCATAGTAGCAGGCTAGCCCATAGTAGCAGGCTAGCCCATAGTAGCAGGCTAGCCCATAGTAGCAGGCTAGCCCATAGTAGCAGGCTAGCCCATAGTAGCAGGCTAGCCCATAGTAGCAGGCTAGCCCATAGTAGCAGGCTAGCCCATAGTAGCAGGCTAGCCCATAGTAGCAGGCTAGCCCATAGTAGCAGGCTAGCCCATAGTAGCAGGCTAGCCCATAGTAGCAGGCTAGCCCATAGTAGCAGGCTAGCCCATAGTAGCAGGCTAGCCCATAGTAGCAGGCTAGCCCATAGTAGCAGGCTAGCCCATAGTAGCAGGCTAGCCCATAGTAGCAGGCTAGCCCATAGTAGCAGGCTAGCCCATAGTAGCAGGCTAGCCCATAGTAGCAGGCTAGCCCATAGTAGCAGGCTAGCACATAGTAGCAGGCTAGCCCATAGTAGCAGGCTAGCCCATAGTAGCAGGCTAGCCCATAGTAGCAGGCTAGCCCATAGTAGCAGGCTAGCCCATAGTAGCAGGCTAGCCCATAGTAGCAGGCTAGCCCATAGTAGCAGGCTAGCCCATAGTAGCAGGCTAGCCCATAGTAGCAGGCTAGCACATAGTAGCAGGCTAGCCCATAGTAGCAGGCTAGCCCATAGTAGCAGGCTAGCCCATAGTAGCAGGCTAGCCCATAGTAGCAGGCTAGCCCATAGTAGCAGGCTAGCCCATAGTAGCAGGCTAGCCCATAGTAGCAGGCTAGCCCATAGTAGCAGGCTAGCCCATAGTAGCAGGCTAGCCCATAGTAGCAGGCTAGCCCATAGTAGCAGGCTAGCCCATAGTAGCAGGCTAGCCCATAGTAGCAGGCTAGCCCATAGTAGCAGGCTAGCCCATAGTAGCAGGCTAGCCCATAGTAGCAGGCTAGCCCATAGTAGCAGGCTAGCCCATAGTAGCAGGCTAGCCCATAGTAGCAGGCTAGCCCATAGTAGCAGGCTAGCCCATAGTAGCAGGCTAGCCCATAGTAGCAGGCTAGCCCATAGTAGCAGGCTAGCCCATAGTAGCAGGCTAGCACATAGTAGCAGGCTAGCCCATAGTAGCAGGCTAGCCCATAGTAGCAGGCTAGCCCATAGTAGCAGGCTAGCCCATAGTAGCAGGCTAGCCCATAGTAGCAGGCTAGCACATAGTAGCAGGCTAGCCCATAGTAGCAGGCTAGCCCATAGTAGCAGGCTAGCCCATAGTAGCAGGCTAGCCCATAGTAGCAGGCTAGCCCATAGTAGCAGGCTAGCCCATAGTAGCAGGCTAGCCCATAGTAGCAGGCTAGCCCATAGTAGCAGGCTAGCCCATAGTCAGTGACTTAAATAGGTAGTAATAACGACATTTAGTAAAAAATACTAAATTATAATCATAAAATAACTGCATTCGCACATAGCTTCCATTCGACTCAAACAAAATCATCGTAATCTCAAGTTAGCTACTTAAAAATAAATTATCATAACCACAACATCTTAACTTTATTTACAACTACAACATTCTCCAAACAATATCAATAGATTGAAACTATTTAACCGAAGTCCTTTGTCGTAGACTCCACTTAGTTACGCTCTCCGCTACGGCGTAGCTTCGTCGAATTTGCTACGACGTAGCGCTTTGCTACGAGAGTACGAAGCTACGTAACTACGTTACTTCGTAGCAAGGTAACAACGTAATGAAATGTGATTTAGTCCATCATGTTTCATGAGTATGATGGTATATTATAATTTTGTTAAGTTCTGTGTTTAGAACTGTAATATAATTTGAGTAAAATTGTGTTTGTTAAGCTTCTAAAAACAATGACGAAGAAAACAGTAGCATGGAAAATATTTTGTGATGCAGTTCTAGTTGAAAGTTTTATGATTCCAACTTCAATTCATGTTCCTTATAGCAAACATACCTTATTTAAAATAAGAGTATTCAGCTGCATCCGGTTATACTATAAGCCGATCTGATCCGATTTTTCATGGAGTGTCTGCGTATCTGACCTCTATAACCCAGTTACTGGGTAGCACGAAACCGCTTGATAAAACTGGTTGTGAGACTATTAGACTCCTAACTACCCGTAACAACTGTGAGAGATCGTTGAAACATAGTTCATTTAACTTCCCAATAAAATTAAAAAAGATTTATTCACAATCATAATCATTTATTTGCTCACACATGAGTACAATACACACAACACAAATTTGTCAGCAAGAGTTGTTAAAAGTACAGATAAAAACAGATCATCACGTTTACTTTAAACAATGGCACGCAAATATTTATACAATAATGTATACTGTCACTCTTAGTCAAATTATTAAAAAAAATGCCATAACACTATAAGAACATGAAAAATCGTAAATGAGTAAAAACATAATCATCTGTCATCTAAAAACTCACTCAAATTATAATAGGCTTTGTATGCTAGAAAATTAATAACTTTCTTTTTAAACGCTACATCACTTAATAGCTTCCAGATTTTTGAGAGTTTATTATAAACTGATGTCTGTCCTAATAACTCACACAACGTATACACTACATCTCTTACTAAAGGATATATTAGTGTTATTCACGAGTATATTAAAAATATAACATTTATAAATCACCAGCAATATTTCATTCTACGACTGAAATATTCAACTCTTACGTTTTTAGAGTTAACGACTTAGAATCAAAATCTGAAAATTAGGGAAGTCGTCGACTGTTTTATTCGTAGTTATATTTTAATTTGAATAAACATTGGGGTTTTCTACATACAATTTCTCAGTAGCAGTCCGGAGTCTGGATTTGTGCTCGGTTGATGGCAATAGGCTCGCCTCACACCTCTGCTCACCTCTACACACTACACCTCTGCTTTAAACTTCTGCAAAACTTCACAATTTGCAAGTTATGTTTGAGTCCCATGTAATAGAGCCTAGTGCCATCAACCGGGCACAGATACAGGCTTTAAAATAAATTTGATTAGTTTTAATAAACTTATATATAAACAGTAAAATATATGTTTTAAGTGGCACGTAGTTAAATAATGCGGTTTAACCTGAAGGTTGGTCTCAGTTGCATATGGGTATATTGGATTAGTTGTATTGATCAAACAGCAGCATCATTTGGTTTGATATACTGCAAACCGCCCCAACAAAATCATATTTCTCTAGTTTTAGAACACGCCTTTAGGAAAAATGCTTCCATTTTGTACAACTATATTTCGAGTTTATTGATGGCACATTTAACTTTGTTTAATTTTATATGTCTTGTTAGTTAATTAAGTAGAAGTTTATGGCATATAAATTGTACCAAATGATCAGCCTATAATGTTCCCTGTTAACTGCTGGGACACTGGCCTCCTTTCACAGAGTGGAAGTGGGCCGTAATCTACCACGCGGACCCAGTGCGGGTTGGTCGATCTCAAATGTCTTCAAATTTTTGGTTCTAAGGATGTCACCGTTTTAAGAGCAGTGGTGATGTGATAATTTACACAAAGTAAAGCGTCTGTCTGGGTTCAAACTTACGACCTACAACTCGTAGGTCGCAGCCGTTACCACTCGGTCACCACTGCCCTCATAAATTGTACATACACACGTCAACAAAATCTAGGGATATTTTATATTTAATCTATGAAGAATTTTCTGTAAATAAATGGAAGTATGACCGGTTATTTTACACCATGATTGTCCCGCCTTGGTATGAGTGGACCTCCTGAGGATGCCGTAGACGGCTAACTCTCCCTGGAGATCTCCAAACGTGTGTTCTTTGTAAATCCGGATGAAGCCCAAACCGGGACTCATCGATGAACAGCACCAAAGACCATTGTTCGTCACTCCGTGGTAAATGCTCCCGAGCCCACGAAAGCCGCCGACCGCGATTGCCACGTCGCAATGCTGGAGACACGGAGCGGTCTTCGAGCATGAAGACCAACTTCATGCAACCTCCTTCGCACGGTTTGGTCGCTTACCAGCAGCTGATGGTCCTCCTGGAGCCTTTGTACCAGTTGCATCGCTGTGATATTGGGTTGTCTTCTGGCGGTCATTTGGAGATATCGATCCTGTCTCTGCGTAGTAACACGATATCTTCCAGTGTGCCGTTCAGTCACATCCCCAGAACTGCGATAACGTGAGCACAACCTTGATATCACGTTTTGGCTGGGGTATAGGGCCTCAGCAACGATGCGTTGAATAGAACCATTTTCTAAAGCTCACACGACACGTTAAATTATATTCATAAAACAATTTTAACTTTTCTTAGCGTAACGAATCACTAACAATTTTGCCGACGTAATTTGTTGTTTGTTTTTTTTTTTTTTTCCATTTTTTTATTTTGAGAATATAATAAATGAGGTTTCAATCTGTATATAAACTTTTTATAGAAACTAAACAGATTTTAAACTATGATTCGTAAATAATTTAGAATTAAGGTATCCCTAGATTATGTTGATGTGTGTATATTATGAAATTTAACTATTTTTGGCAAAGCTAATATGCGTTTTTTTTTTGTTTAAAGGTTACCGGTGTATTACAAGCTTATCATCAGATATCTGCCAGCGGCTTCGTCCTCGTGAAACTTGTTCCCCCGACCCACCGCGTCGCATCGCATCGTCTGCCGGAGGTATCACTTCGCTTTTGCTTAGCTTTCTTTCTTCTTTTGCTCTGCTCCTTAGGATCAAAGCATGATCTTAAAAAAACCTTATCCAGAATTGGGCTATTAAATGCAAATAGAACATTTGAAATTCAACCGGTACTTCCCTATATACAAACTTACAAACAAACAAACAAATACCTCTTTATAAGATAACTTTAGATTTTAGTATTTGGGATGGCAATCAAATCTGCGATACTTCTGCTAAGACAGATTATCCATCGCGTCGGCTGGTTTTCCATCTAATCCTTATTTATGAATGATTTTCAATCGCAAATAATTGTATTATGTCTTGTCTTGCTATACGTAACAACATGTTATTTATTTATTCATTTTTTTACTGGAACGCCATATATCACTTACAACAAAGGAGAAAAAATACATTTTGTGCTGCTTTTTATCCATCCTTTGCGCGGTGGACATCGAAAGTGCAGCGATGGAACACGCACGCTCACACAGCGTCAAGACACTTCTCCAAAGTTCCATTACTCCAGGCATGTTGCGCACATTCTTTGCGATTATTTAGACGAATTTTTAAATACATTAAAATTGATAAAACGGAAACCTTGATAGTTGTGCTGTTGTTGAATCGTATCACAATCGTAATCGCATCGTCCCCGCACCATCTAAACATCCTCTTCACGCGCGCTAACTTCACCTGCAGAGGAAGCGTGTGTCGTGACGTCACATCCGCCAGATATTTATCATCCGCCGCATTTCTCAGCGAGCCTCATACATATGCAATTTGTTGCAATATGTCCGTTATAAATTTAGTGTTTGGGGCAAAAAATATGCTTGGACATCTTCTTAAGAGGAGGAAAAATGTTTTGTGTAGTTGCCAATAAGTTATAAGCTGTCATTCGTGGATCTTTGACAGTCGTTACGGGTAGTTGGAAGCACAACCAGTCTGACAACCAGTTTTACCAAGGGGTGTTGTGTTACCTAGTAACTCGTTTGTAGAGGTCAGATAGGCAGTCGTTCCATGTAAAATCTGGTATTCAGCTGCATCTGGTAAGACTGGAGGCTGACTGATGATTTTTGTTCCATTTTAAATTAAATTAACTTTTGTAACTTGACGGAGGAACATACATTCACATAACAAACCTCTCATTTTCAATTTATACTAGTAATATTATGGTAAGATACACTTGCATGAATTAGAAATAATATAAAAGGAATGTAAAATATCTCTGTATACTCCAATAGAGTAGTCTATGTATGTTCACTTCAAGGTCGATTTAACATCTTGGCAACGTACCACGTCACTATTGAAAAAAAATAAAAAATCCAGTTACCTATTTTAACCAAATACCACACGGCAGCACATTCCAGAACAGAATGAAATGGGGTCACCACTTAGTAATAGTCTGTCAACTCCGCTCGGCACAAAGCAACTAATTGTACGAGAGATTCAGAACGACAGCTTTGCTCCGCTAAGAACAGCGCGCTGTGTGTCAGCTTTAGATTTAGTGCTGAACAACGAATAAATGAATGGAGCGATGTAATGTCGTATTACAACGTGTTTCTTGGCGGTCATCTGTGAGGTTATCTTGGGCTTATTACTTTCTTAGAAGTCGGGTAAAAGAGATTGTTATGAACCATTTGTGTCTTGATGTTTGCTTTTGATAGTAATTTAGTACCAATAAAAAAATATGTCTTAAAACGATTCTAATGTGTAAGAATAAAATGTTCATGCTTCTCATTTATAGAAAAGTAAATAATGAGGATTTAAATGATCCTCCGGCTTCTTTGACGGTCTCCTTCGTATATATTTCCCCTGATAATTGTATATTTTTTCTAGAATACAGGGATGTCTGAAGAGTGATTCAATTAAAAGTTTTATTGTAGTTGCCCGCACTGCTGCGGATAAATAGCGCTGAAACAATTTTTAAACAAATACAAATTTTACTTTTTATGAATGACGAATGAGGAACATAATAAGTTTCTTATTAAATATTTTCAACATTCAGCAACACCTATCACGGGTGCATTAAAAGTGCCTATCTCAGTGAGGATTTTAGGTCGGGCATAATGGAATCAGTTACCCCTTACATTCCGGTGGGAGAATCTTTATCAAAAACATCTTTTTCTGATCGCGAAATATGTTTCCCATTTTAATGTGGATTTGACCCGCCAACAAGGTCATTAAATATGAAAGCACAAAGAACAAATCTTTTGCTCCATCTCACACTAACTCAAAATCCAAAATAATTAAGTTCCACCTTCATTTCAAACATGAAAACGTTCACAAAGTTACCAAATAAATGATGCACAAAGCACAGTGATGTCTCATGAACTACAGGCTCCCCGGGCGGTTCTCGTCTGAATAATTACCAAGTGAATCGTAAAACAGCAGGTACGGGGTCCGTGGGGTTAGCGGAGTTCGTGGGGCTCGTGGGGTTCCGTCTGACTGATTCAATTATTCAAAGTGAGCTCAAAATGCAGGTGAGAGTTTCTTGGCCTTTATAATATTTTAGCAGCTGAAATGAGAGTGATAGTTTTGTGTGAGTTTTTATGTTTGTTTTCTTGTCATAATATGTATGCTTTGTAGTCAAAGTATCGGTACGACAATGATACACATATGTTGATGTATTAACAGGGTAAATCTCTGGTCAAATTGAGACGAATCCTTGCACGATGGGGGACGAAATCAACGCAAATATTCGCGTGACTTTCTAATCATTTGCGTCCAGCATCACGCGCAGATTTCGCCTCAGTTTGACTTGTCATTAAGAGTTTCAGAACCTGCATTTTACGCACAACTATTTTGAATGACGCAATGTAGCTTTCTTAGATAATGTAAAGCATCACTCAATCAATGACCATCTAGAAAACGTCATAAAGAACAATACTGAATTTAAGTCTGTTTATGATCTAAAATATCTAATTATCGATAAATAAATAAATACAAAATTATTAATACATGAAAGCAAGCATGATGACCGAGACTCAAAGTCAGGGCATTTATTTTTGTTACATCAATTACAGGTACTTTTGATTCTTATTAGTTTATGTAAAGGCAAGAAAGTCCATGGACACTCTTTTAAATCAAAATATTGGTAATTCATGTTGAAATTATCCATTTGAGAACGATATAGAAAAACGTGTACGTCTCAATAAAGCCAAAGTGTCCCTATAACAAGTTGACAGGTATTTGTTTGACAGGAACAGATAGACTAATGCTATCTATCATCATAGCGATTTGTCTTTCACTGGAAACAGGATATTGGGTTCGGCCGTTAATGAGAAGAGGTTTTTGCTTTGACTGGTACAAACAGAATAGTATTATTGTTGTTCAACCAGATTGATCAACCATGACCTTAGAAGCAAAGTGAAGCTAACAGAGGAAAAAATCTTTTATTTGTGTTGAAACTTTTTAAATGGAATGTTTTTCCCTTAAGTGCCGTACGGTGGCTGAAAAATATTTACCAAAGAACTTTGTTTTATAGACAGAGCTATTCAAAAGATAAAAGTGCGTAAATGTAAATAGCGTAGAAATAATTTAAGACGACACAAGACACGGGAAGCACAACATATACCTCGCTCGTTGTTGGATGCGATCTCTAAACCTGCACAGAAGTTGCGCTGGCGACCACTCGACCAACGAAACAGTTAACTACACCAACCATTATTTTATAAATAAATATTAGAATTAATTAATTCACTAACCAACACCGCTCAGTCTAACTAGATGGAATGATTATACCAAATCTTAATGGGATGAAAGTTTATATGGGAATTCGTCATTTTAGCCGATGGTAAAGCCCATCGGGCACACGTCTTGTAAATTACAATTTACTACCTTGCTGTCTAGGAGGAAAAGCAGCATATGTAACGGTCTATCAGTGTGCAGTGTGCCAAATTTTATCGAAATTCGTTCAACAGTTTTAGCGTGAAAATTTAACAAATAAACGAACTTACTTTCGCATAGCTTCTACCAGCGGCTTCGCTCAATGTCGGGAATCATCCCGCGGAAACGAGCTGTGCGGGGTATCAGGATGCCATCTATCTCTTTGCCAAATTTTATCAAAATCCATTCATTGGCTTAGGCGTGACAAGGTATCATACACAGACAGAGTTATACTTTCGAATTCATATTATTAGTAAGGATGAATAATATTACAATGTTATTATAACGTTAGGATTAAATCAACCATTCCATTACCACGTTCGCATTCAAACCCAATCATTTAAATTATCTCGCCACAATTTCTGCACATTTCATTAAAATGTCAACGAATCCAACTTAAAATGAAATCGCAATTATTCTTAAACATTTTACTGCACGTCGAAATAAACTTAGTTCATTCGTTCAACGTTATCAATTCATTCGGAGAACTTTTCCGAGTTTAGTTGGCAATTTGGAAAAATCTTTGTGACGGAATTCATTTCTTTTTATGCAGTGAATAATAGCAAGTATTATTATAATGTAATATAAGATATTGTAAATTTTCTTTTCAGATTGTTTCTTAATCACGTTTTAACGATTCGACGGATTTTAATGTTTGACTTAGGTAGACTATGACACACACACTCACACAGGACAGCACAGAAACAGGATGCTTTTTATCTTGTTAAGGGTAGACGTACCTTAAGACGCGAGTGAAGCCGTGGGAAACAGCACGAGCTGACATTATGAAATAGAAATAGAATTAATATTTATTTGCATAAAACATAGTATTTAAGTAGTTTTAAAATACATTATAGAGCATTATGATCTAGCTGTAAGCCGTGGTTTACCCGCATACTGTTTATCACAGGAGACGTTTATTTTTCTTGACACACTAATAATCTATGTTACACAAAAATAGTGCTAATTTCTATCCGTGAAAGATTTTCTGTAATAAGATCAGTTTTCCAGAGATTACTTTTCACAATCATACAAACAATTTTGTCTTTTAATAGTATTGGTATAAAATTATGGATTTCAGTCAGCATTCGTTTAATTGATTTTGAATGAATTCGCTTTTGTGATTCATAGAAAACCATTTTTATAATTCGTATAAGTCCAATTATATATGTATTGGAATTCTATTGCTTTTCATTCATTATTTATACTTATTTATTTATTTATTCACAAAATCGACAGCTGCTATAATTATATGCACAGAAACAAATAGGGTGGTGTGCAGTGCGGGTAGGTGTGTTGGAGTGTGTGTGAGGGGTTGTAGTGGTGAATGGATATTTTATTCAATATTTACTATTTAGAACTGTTAGTCAATTCGTCGCCTACAGAAGTTATTGAAAGTTTCCTTAATATCCTTTCTTGGTGTTAAATATATCAAGATGAGAGAATTTCTTGTTCAAATTTAATGATATCCTACCAATGACAAAATTTTAAGAGTAGTTCGTACCACTATGCGGTACGTCGATTAACTGTGTGTATCTAGTCCGACGAGACGGAGCACTCAACTTAGAACTAAATCATTTAAAGCGGTACTCTCAATGTTCCGACTACAGACATTATAAAGAAAAAGCATGTCCAGAATCATACGTCTGTTCTCCAATCAAAGTCAAAATCAAACCATTGATTTCAAATAGGCACTAAAATTCACTTTTGAACGTCAACATTTACATTTAAATAGAATTGATTCTAGGCGCCACTTCCAAAAGGTAGTTTCAAATGGAGAAGAAGGGTCAAGAAACTCCACCGTTACTCTTTTAAAATATTTAACAATATTTTGTGTACATTAATTATATGTTTATATGTGAAGACGATGCACCAAGAATAAAAATACTATACCACTATTGGTACAAAAACATTAAAAATAAAGCAAAGGTATATAAATTAATCACGTGATAGGTAGTAGGTAGTAATAAAAATACTATACCACAAATAGCTAAAAATAATTAAAATTAGCAAAGACAGATAAATCAATCACGTGAGGTACATGGTGCTCACATATTTACAAACATTGCGAAAGTATTTGATTTTCCTAAAATATTAACTAGGAATTTACAAAGTGTACTTTTAACGTGTGTTTTAAACTTTCTTTCATTTTCTTGCAATATATCACAAGGTATTATGTTGTAACGTTTAACACATCGGTATCACAATGGTAGTATATCCTGCGTCACGCAAATAATACTAGATAGATTATGCTATAATTTTGCAAACATATTCCATATAAGTCTGGTCATTCTGTAAGCTATAAAGTGTCACGCTTCGCAGTATGTAAATACACGAGCCAAAACGTTAGGACACAGATAGTTTTTAGTTTTTACTTTTAGTTAAGCAGTCAATCATGACATAAACAGGGTAGGTTTCTAAGATGGGGCAATAAGAGATTTTGGTTGATGAAAAATATCGTTCAAAAATTGAGATGAATAAATGGTAATTTCTTCTTAAAGTCTTTTTCCTTCCACATCACAATATTGAAGTATTGTACAATATGTAGAATAACATCACTGCCAAGAACCAAGTTTCCTCGACTAAAGTATAGAAATATCCCAACGAAAACTCGCAGGAAAAATCAAGTGACAAATAAATCCGATAACATAGAGCAGGTAACGCTTTAAATAGAGTCAAAAGGCGGCTTTGTGGAGTGCTCTACATAATGTTGAGATGTTCATGATACGGTAGAGTTTTATTAAAAACGCCTCTACAACACTTTGTATATTTGCAGAGCTAGGGAAGAAGTTTGTACAGTTGGGGATGATATTAAAATGGTAGAATTTTTTGTCCTGTTGTTAGGACAGTGTCAGAGGCTTATCTCCAGAAGTGGATCAGTAGGGATAGCGTAGTAGGGCTGTTTTTTCTAGGGTTCCGTAGTTTTCTCAATGCATGGACGTAACATTAGGCTAGGTTTAACAACTGTGACTAACAACTGAATTGTGACTGTTTTTTTTTGTTTACCTGCCTTTTTGGTATAGTGGTCGCAAGCGCTGCAGCTGAACATAAGTTCTTAGGCTCGATTAGTGCGGTAGCCTGGGGGGTCAGGTTGCTCGGCGGCGGCGATCTCTCGCGGCCGGCCCTGGGCCAGGCCATGGTACGGAGCGAGAGGGAATGGAAAGCCGTAACCTCCTTCTGCGAAGCAGTAATGCTCACGAAGCGAGCCTCCTGCGCGAGTCCTAATAAATAGCTTTTCTTTCTTTCAAAGGTTGGCTAAATGAAAGCCTTCAGGAATAAAGGGCGTGCCCGCTTACATTTAGGTTATAAGTTCTGTTTACGTTTTTTTATTTATTTCTGCTTGAGGATAGTTTCCATGTTTTGTCGGTATATTGGGCTGTGAGCTGCCATCATATGGGAAATAATCTAATTTTATGTTTCGTGTGTTCGTAATGTTAACTACTTATTATTGCGTAGAATCAAGATCATTATAACTGAATAGACAGCTGTGCTGCTGGGGAGTTACTTGCGCCACTACTTATTCCCAGCTAAAACACAAGACGTTTTGGGGGACTGTCTTATGTAATTTTGACGTTTAAAAAGTGCTGATTCTCTGCCTAGTTTGAATAAATGACTTTTTACATAACATTTACTTCGAAAATTACATTATGTCAATATCCTTGAGCCCACATACTCTCGGGCGCGTAGAACTGTCATCATCGCACAAAGAAACGATTTAAAAATTGCTACGCAACGTTAATACTAAGTTTCATAAAATACAATTAGGTAGAATCCGGGAGTCTTTTTCAAGTAACTTTACTTGATTTTCCAACAATCGCGTTTTATTTTCCAAACATGTAAACAAGTATAAGTTTTAGAACAAAAACTTCAATAGTACTACTTAGTCATTCTGAAATCAACTTAATTTACTTATATTCAGTTGATGTACACTTTCGGGGTAAAAATCTGCCACGTATCAAAGTGACCTTTAACATATAATTATTTTGTCTGTTTCAAAAGAATATGATGAAAGTGTCCAAATGTGTGTGAAGTGACAATTCCAACATATTAAAGAATATAAAAATCGGTCCAGCAGTTCTTGAGTCATAAATGGTGTAACTAACCCTACATTGTTTTATTTACACTACTCTGTCGAGAAAGTACCGGGAAAAGATCAATAATACACAAAATGATAGTTATTCATCCAAATGTATATTTTATTGCCTTTAAAGTAAGCTCCTTCAGAAACGATACACTTACGCCAACAAATAATCTAATAATCAAAAATAAAAAACGCTTTTTCCCGAATTGAGTTTAGTTCTCGCCGCGAATTCCCCTTTATGTCTTCTACCGAATGAAAACGGGTGCCATGACGTCGTAATTTGAGGTTAAGAAAAAGAAAGAAGTCGGCTGGAGACATATCTGGTGAATGAGGTGCTTGCTCGATGGTATTTGTTGAATTTTGGTCAAAAATTTATTCACAATGATGGCCTTGTGCGAAGGCGCATTACCGTGATGCAAAATCCAAGAATTTTCTTTCCACAAATCTGGCCTTTTTCGTTGAATTTGCTCTCTTTAACGCCGCATAACGCTCAAATAATATTCTATATTTACCGTTTAACCATCCGGCAAGAATTCCGAGTGCAGAACACCGCGATAGTCAAACAAAACAGTCAACATGACTTTGACTTTTGATAGACTTTGCGTGGTTTTTTCGGTTTTGTTTCAGTTGGAGGGCGTCACTCCGAAGCTTGTTGACTAGTTTGCATGTCAAACTCGTAAATCCACGTCTCATCACCAGTAACAATGTGTTTCCTGGATGTAGGTTCGGAATTGACTCGTTCTAGCATGTCTTCAGCGACTCTCATGCGATTGAGTTTTTGGAGAAAATTCAGGTCTTTTGGGACTAGCTGAGCGGTAACATGTTTCATACCCAAGTGAGTATTTAAAATGGTACGGATATACTAGTGAGACACAGAAAGTTCAGCGGCAATCTCACTCAAACTTGAATAAGGATTTTCAATCACTATTTCTTTCACTTTTGCGATGTAACTTCAGTTGAAGACGTTGATGTCCTACTAGAGCCAGGCAAATCTTCCATTACATCTCGACCGCTTTTGAACGCTTTGTATAAGTACGTGTTATTGATAACGTAAGCCTTGTGTAACATTTTCAGTGACTCCGAATACGAAATTCCATTGGCGATACAAACTCTTTGTTCGATATTTTTGACCACTACGAAATTCGCAATACACACTAGAATTAATGATCTAACTAAAAACAGCACTGTATTTTATCTAAACAACAACAAAAAATGTAACCATAAACGAATCATCCATTCCCGATACATTTTTGACAGAATGTATTGATTGTAAGGTAAACATAATATTTTATTCTCCTCTTACTTTAAATTTTGTGACACATTGAGTACAATGGAAAAATTAAGGGTTAATTTCTTCTTGAGTAAGCATATTTCATAAATCCAAGCGCAATCCAAAAGCACTTAATAAAAGGTATGTAAATGAAGAGAAATGAGGAACAGGGTGTAAAGTTCACTCTTACTCTTGGAAAAGGGAGGATCCTCCGACCAGATGGATGTCGTATCTGGTGGGCAACTGCCCGATGATTGTTGTCGGGAAGTTGTATATGCTAGCTACGCGGTAAACTTTGATTGCGCGATGCAGGATTTGTGTGACGACTGTGTGATGCGTTGTTCGCATGTGGCGGTGTAAATCCAATATTTTCCTATTGATGTTCACATGTTTCACTCATACCATCAGCATCATCAGAAAGTACCTTCCAAAAGATCAGATGATGATTAAAACAAATAAATCAGAAAACGTATCTTTGGATAGCAATTTGAGGTGCATCTTATAAATTGAGTCCATGTCCAAACAAGAATTTCCAATTTAAGAACACCATAAAGATGTCACTTATTTTTGACAATTGAGGTTAATTTAAAAAACATAACTTTCGTCGATCATTATTCAATTAAAAAATTTAAAAATACTCGTACCTTTATAATTTAATGAAGTTTAAATCTTCTAAATACAGATGAATTTCCTGTAGTCAGATTCACTGACTAGAGGATATTAAACCTTATTAGGATTTGTTTGGACTTTCCTCATATAAAAATAATGTTATAGAAAAAATCACTTTGATACGTGCCAGATTTTTACCCCGGAAGTGTACATAAAAAATAAAAATCCCGTATTGTAGTTAGAAACAACATTTCTATTACACAAGGCAGGTCAGCGTTCATGGCGTACATATGTTACAACTCCCATATGGCGTTACACGCTTTCATTGTGTTTTCCTGGATTTCATATTGTGGATTTTTATTATTTTACCATAAGAAGTTATGTCTATCTTGTTGCTTTAGAAATAATATAAAGGACATCGTCGTAAATGGCCCCCACGACCAACCAACATCTGACGTACTTAATAATTATAAATATATTTTAATATACTATTTGCGAATATCAGTATGAAACGGACATTTCGCGTTCCATTTTGTACAATTATAAGAGCTGTAACGATTTCGACATCACATCAAAAATGCTGCCATCTTCGACAATTCGATTTGACATGACAGTTAGTGACGCCCAATCTTTTATTTCACACATCAATATCGAGATTACTTGAGTTGACCACCTGCTGACGGATGTCAACGTTTGTTTGTTTGTTTGGCATCTCGCAGGTCAACCTATTGGGTTGTCGTCTGCTTAAGCGGACTTGCCTGTGGTTGCCCTAATAAATTGAGGCCTCCATCCAGGACTTAAACTTAAATGCTAACTAAAAACTAAGCGGCTACACGCTTTGGGCACCCCCTTTGGGGTACGAACCTCGGCTTATGGCGTCGCTGGAAGAGGGCAGCAAATGACTAGCTGGATCAGGATTGATGTTATTTTGGGACGAATTTGCTACAGGCTCAGCAACGCGGGCTGGCTCGAGCAAGGGTCGGGAGGGGCGTGGATTTGGGCGTCGCGACGGTCCTCGTCGGCGAGGTCGGTAAGACGGCGATCGGGTTTTGGGCTTAATTAGGGTGCTGGTGGCCTTACTACTCTCCTGGAGGAGGGTAGTGGCGTCGTCGGGGGCGATTAAAGTATGCCTTGGTCGGCGAATACTGCTAATGCGGGAGGGAGTGTAGCGGGCGGCCGCTGAGATCAAGGGGTTTGGGTGTTTGATGCCACAGTCGAAGAAACGCTTCGATAAGCGTTTCATGAACTGGTTTATGGTAGGCATTTTTAGGTCGACGTGGAGATTTATATTACGGATATAGAAGGGGGCACCCGTGACCTTTCTGAGGAAACGGTTCTGGAGGGTCTGCATCTTATGGAGATGACGTGGGTGAGCGTGCGCAAATACAACGCAGGCATAGGTCACGATGGGACGGATGACTGCGGTATAGATGCGCAGCTTGCATTTAAGTGACATTTTACTACGGGCTGTCAGTACAAAGTGGAGCCTGCTAAGAGCAAAGGAGGCGCGCGCGCGAACCGCCTTAATAGCGCGAGCCTTAAAGGTAAGGTTTCGATCGAGGATCACGCCTAGGTATTTGGCTTGCTTTTCCCAAGGGATTGGCTTGCCGTACATAGTGATCGGGCTGGGAAGGGGGGGGTGGGACTCGACGACGTCTCGAGAAGAGAACCGCCTGACTCTTATCGGGGTTGACCTCGATTCTCCATTTCCGGAACCAAGCTCCTAAGACGTTTGCGGAGGTTTGGAGAGTACGAGCTATAGCATTGGGACAATGACCGGTATAGTAAACGGCAGTGTCGTCGGCGAAGAGAGCCAACTGAGCCTTTTTACTCTGTGGGATATCACTGGTGAACAGCGTGAATACTCAGGAGATATAACGGAACCCTGAGGGACCCCGGCACGAATAGGGTGAGGGGACGAGAGTGCACCCTCGATGCGATAGCGGAAGGTGTGGTTCGACAAAAAGTCTCGTATGATGAGCACGAGACGATCTGGCACTCCTAGTTGGTAAAGCTTGTGTAACAAGCCGTTGTGCCAGACTTTGTCGAAGGCTTTCGCTATGTCGAAGAATAGCACACCCGTCGTCGCGTTACGCTGCAGACCAGCGCACAAGTGCTCTACGATACGGTGGACCTGGTGGATACTCGAGTGTTGGGGACGGAAACCAAACTGCTCGTTGGGAATGAGGCTCTTTGCTTCAGCATAGTCTTTGAGACGCTTATAAATAAGCCCCTCGTAGATTTTGCCGAGAACGTTGAGTAAGCTAATGGGACGGTAGCTGGAGGGCTCAGACTTTGGCTTGCCTGGCTGGAATGGAAAGAAGCAACAGTCATCGGTATTCCAAATACCGATGACTGTTGCTTCTTTCCACACTTGTGGGAAGATGTTGTTGCTCAAGGCGCCATCGAAGATGGCGGTCATAAGCATTATTAGAGGGGCCGGTAGGAGTTTGTAAACCCTGTTGGTAATACCGTCCGAATCGGGGGCTTTACGAGCGTGGAGCCCTTTTATGATGTCGTGCACTTCGTCTGGAGTGACGGGAGGCAGAGAATCATCAGGGTTTTCGATGGGTGGTAGGGAGGCTCTCCGCTCGACTTCAGCGTCGACCTTGTTCAGGTGAGCTTGGTCTACTGGTTGAGAGCTGGGAGAACATTGGGACTCTAGGCTGTCAGCAAGGCATTTGGCCTTTTCGGTGCTGTCGAACGCGACGCTCTTGTCGGGGCGGATGAGGGAAGGCATAGAGACCTCCTCAGAGGACCGCAATTTCCTCTGAAGGTGCCAGAATGCTTGATGAGTGGGCTCGAGTTCACTGAGCATCTTGTCCCAACCCTCTGAGCGAACCTCCCCTATGCGTTTCTTTACAGCAAGCTGTAAATGGCGCATGTGGGCTTTGTTCGCGTCACAAGGGAAGGAGTCGTAGGCACGAATAGCCGCATTCTTCTCGGTTATCAAGTCACGTACGACAGTAGATAGTTTCCAGCGATGGTCTTCCATCACCGGAACTTCCCGTGAACAATCCGTCAATACGGATTGTACGTGCTCTGTAAACGAGTCGAATGCGGCCGTCTTGTCGGCGACTGACACTAAGTGATCGGTAATGGTGTCCAAGTGAGGCGACATGGTGGATTTCAGTCTTTCACTTACTTTCCTCCAGTCGGTTCTCATCTGGGTCTGAGGGGGGCGGTTGGGATCGCTTGGGCCAGAGTAGTGGGCAAGATGCATGACTTCTGGGCGGTGTTCAGAGTTAAGCTCGTGGAACGTCTCTATCGATTGCAAACGTAGGTTCACATTCTTGAGCAGCGCTACATTGAGTATATTGGGAAGATGGTTGGAATTTACGGGGAAATGAGTCGGACTATGACGTCAAAGTTGAGAGATTCCCCTAACTTGAAAATGATCCGACCTCTGGTAGAAGTCGTGCTACTATTCCACGCCGGGTGTTTGGCATTAAGATCCCCCGCCAAGATGACGGAGTCACTTATACCGAAGAGGGCAGTGAAGTCCTTTTGGAGAGAAATGGGATCTTCCAGACCATTGTCTGGTGGAATATAAGCAGAGATGATGGTGATCGGTTGATGACCAGTCATGCCGAGCCGACAGATAGAGGTCTCCAGATGGGAGAAAAGGGAGGCTATAGGGATGCAATACAAAGAATTCCTAAAGTATATTAGTGTGCCAACCTTGTGGCATCGAGACCTGTCATTGCGAACTAGTTTATAGTTGGCAATATTCGGGTTTCGGTGATGAGGTTTTAAAAAGATTTCCTGTATGAGGAGGATGTCAAGCTGATGGTCGCGGAGGAAAGCGGCGATCTCATAGCGTTGACCTGAAACGCCATTAGCGTTGAAAAAGCCAAATTTAAGGGATCGGGGTTTGTTACTGTTTACTCTCGTATTATCCATTGAGAATTAATATTTGAGTGAGTGTAGAACTTGCGCGATCTCGGGATACGCGCTGAGGATTTCCATAAGGCGAAGTGCGTTGCCGTTTGCAGCAACGAATTCTTCCGCCATTTTATCCGCGGCGGTGGTGAAGAGAGCCGCGTATGTACTTAATATAATTTGGGTGCTGTTTCGGCCCTGGGTTCCCTGAGGTTTCGCTGGAGAGGCCGTAGGGGCCGCGGGGGCTACCAAAGGCGCTGGGATGGCGGTAGCCATCAGCGCTGGAAGTTGAGCGGGTTGCGCTGATTGCGCGGGTTTAGAGGGCACCGAAGCTGCGGGAGCCTTCAGGAGATTTAGGTTAGCCCAGGGAGACTGTCAACGCTGCTTCCCAATCTGGGGGGCCCGAGCGCCGCTTGTAGGCGGCTCTACGTGGGGATCGTGCGATCGATGGCCCTTTACGGGGCCCCGATCTGGGCGGCTGACCTGACGGCCGCCAGCATCTCTGTGCTGTGAAAGCCGCAGAGAGCAATGGCCGTCAGAGTCATAAGGGGGTATCGCACGATCTCCTACGAGGCGGCTTGTACACTGGCCGGATCCCCGCCATGGGACCTAGAGGCGAAGGTGCTCGCGTCACTATATCGGTGGCCGCTTGGGAGGAGCCGCGCCGTGCCTTCATCTCTGAAGTAGGCAGTGACCTGTCGCTGCCGGCCGTTGTGAGTGCGATGGTCGGCAGCGTCGAGTCCTGGGACGCGGTGGTTTCCTTCTGCGAAACAGTGATCTCGCAGAAGGAGGCTGCGGAAAGGGAGAGAGAGATCTCGTCCACTCTCCCGATCCGCAGCAGGCGCACCGGGCGCAGGCGGAGGGCGGACAACGCCCTCTTCCAGCCCCCCTAAATGGGTCCAGGGGCGACGGATTCGGGGACATCCGTCGCCCCCCAACATCAGGACCCAAAAAGGCGGTGCGCGTAGTGTTCCGCGCGCGCCGCTCACAGACGTTGCGGGGGGAGTACACCTCACTCCCCCCGCGAGACGGGGCCCGTGCAAGCGGGCCGGCACCAAACGGGGATGCGGAAGAATTATGTGTTCCCGCGACCCCAGCGTAGGTGTGAGATGGAACACCATGACGTGTCCATGCTCTCCGGGTGAGTCGTGTTTATTACTGCGGCGCGCAACTGCGTTGTTTCTGAGACAATGGCGGCCGGAACAATAGAGGCCGTGACAATGGCGGCAGGGACAAAGGCGGGCGAGACAATAGGGGCCGGATTAGCGGCCGGAGTATTGTCTGCCGGGACAAAGGCGGGTGTAACAATGGAGGCTGAATTAGCGGCCGGAACATTGTCTGCCGGAACAAAAGGCGGAATGCCTTGTTCGCATGCAGGTGGCGATAGCGGACTTTCAAGCGCGTCACGTTCGCGAGTGCGCCCTGGGACGGAGTGGGGGTGGAGCATTGTCGTAGGCCAACAATTTCCTTGCCATATTTGGCGAGGATGTCGGGGTCCTTTAGGAGGACATTCCTGACGAATGCTAGCAGGATGCTAGTGTCCGTCATGGTAGCGGGAAAATCTATTAAATGAGAAATTGACTCATTTGTGCCTATTTCCTACACCTAACAACCTATCTCCCCGGGTGAATGGGCCCTGGGATGTGTAACCCTCTCTGTCGGGTGTAGCGGAGAGGTGTACTTATTGGTGAGCCCTAAGCTTGTAACCCGTCGCCAGTTTTAATGTGCGAACGGGGCCTTGACCAGTCTAGCGCGAATGGTGTAGACACACCCTAAAGACACTAGGTGAGTAGCTGAAAAGCAAAACTGTCACCAGAGCCGACTAGGAGATCCCCCAAGGCCGGTTATCTGGGACCCGTCCAATTGACTGCCTCGCCCTGAAGGGGTTCGGCGGGTGTGATTGGGTCAACACCCCACTCGGCTTCGTTGGCACCGTATGGTTTCCACCGAGGACCACGAAAATGTGGTTTTAACCAGAAGGGGCCTAGTGAAGCTACTCACGAACGTCTGAATAAGAAATACGATTTGCCTTGAAAAAGGCACTTTTTAATTGATTAAAAATCAAAATCAATTTCTTGATAATTATTTTTTATCGGTGTAGTCGGGGCGACTACGATGACGTCACGTGGTCGCAACGAGTAGAAACAGGAAACACAACACTGGGCCGGGAGCGAGAGAGCGCACAGACACGTCCGCGGCGAGAGTCGAGCGTCGAGTGACGGATGTCAACGTTTTTTTTTTTGTTTGTTTGGCATCTCGCAGGTCAACCTATGCGGTTGTCGTCTGCTTAAGCGGACTTGTCGGATGTCAACGCACCCGTCCTTTCCTTTTAAATCTTTTTCTCTTTATGCTAAGACGATTCTGTAGGTAAATAACTCAACAACAAAACCCATGTTTATAACCTAATTCATGCGTCCTAAATAATTAATCATCTTTTTCTATACAATTACTACACATGAGGTCGTTTGTGCATAAACATCTCATATTCGATTCATATTCCTGTTTTTAAGAACAACATAGAAATAAATGAACAACATAGAAATAAATGAATTCTGACCGTACATAAAAACGGATCAGGAATTCACAAATGGGCGCTGTGCACTCACTCGTAGTCGATTCATATTCGTGATTTGTTGTGGGGAACTTTTCATATTTCTTTTTAAAACACGAATACAAATCGAATATGAGAGTCCATGGGCACTGATCCGAGATTCGTGAATTCTAAAATAACTATCACTAACTATCTAAAAAACATTCCAGCCTTCACACTCAAGTACTCACAAAAATGCCGTCGAAATACAAACTTTTTATTACATAAAACTTATTTGAAGTGCTCAACAATAGCTGTTACCATCACTGGCCGCTCAGAATCAAAGAGCATTTCATACACATTTGTTATTCAAATCGGGCTAAGATTTATTCTCCTTACATACCTGCTATAAAAACATATGCGGTTACCACCACCCTTATTTTAAGGACAATAAGACTGGTAATTGAATAGCTAATATTGTTTTGCTTACTTTGTGGATTCTCTTACATGAGAAAAAAAAGAAGATTATATTTATTTCATCTCGTTAAGACGAAGGGTCCTAACTATCTATGTCCCATAGACATGACTCCTCAGTCATGTCTAAGGGACATAGATCCATATCCACTAAGATAGTTTAAGAGGTACTATCATAGTGGAAATGGATTTTTCAGACACTTTTTCCTGTTAAGGTTTTCTGTTTTGCTTTTATGAACGTTTTTATTTTTAGACGGGATTAGAGTGGTCCATATTGTGTTTGAAAAAGGTCATGCTCTTAGGGATTGGTTGGTGTAAATGGTGAAATTAATATAGTTAAGTAACGTATTTTTCGTATTGACCGAAAAACATTAAGAAACGAAGAAAAATATGTGGTTTTCAACAAGTCGGACCTTTGCAGAAAACTACAGTTGGCCAATTCCCTTAATTAAAAACGTTCAAAATCTAGTCACACGTTCAAAAACTTGTCAAAAATGTATGAAAATTAGAAGTATTATTGACAGATTTAGACTGAAATTGCCCTTCAGTTCAAAATTCCTCTCCAGTCAACAAGTCAAAATAATAAGAACAACACTGTTTACATGTTCTAGATTAACAACCCACAAGGTCTTATTCAACAGTAATTTGACAACGGTATCCAATACCGACCACAGGCAGACAAACTGTCTAATAAATACGTGAGTGCCGCTCACTCCGACCCTCTTTAAGAGTCCAGCTGATGCTTCGACAGGCTGATTAAGTAGAAGAAGTCTTTGTATAGGTAAGGCTGTGTGGTCAGTGACTTTAGCTCCCTTATTAAATAAACGCAAAGCAAATAGACAACCCGTATTATGAGCTTCAGATATTTACCATATCGAGACCTCTCCGTGCCTCGGAAAGCATGTCAAGTCGTTGGTCCCGTCTGTCACTCGTAGAACTTTGACAGTCGTTACGGGTCGTCAGAAGCCCGAATGTCTGACAACCAGTCTTACCAAGAGGGTATTGTATTACCCATTAACTGGGTTGTGGAATCTAATTGGCAAGCGTTACATGTCAAATACTGGTATGTAGCGGCATTCGGTGAGGCTAGAACCGACCTCAACATAGTTGAGAAAAATCTAGGCAAATGCTGCTTCATGGCGGAAAGAAATGTATTGGTAGTTACTTCCCCATTAGAGCCCTTCCACAAAACGTTCCAGTTTAATAAGCTTGATATAGTGAATTTCTTGGAAATCAAGATACGTTTTTGGAATAATAATTGAAACATTTCGGAGAAATAACCCCTTTATACTTGTATCTTAAAATAGGATACAATTTATTTGTGAGGAGGTTGTGATCATTCTTAACACAACAGTGGTATATGGGTTTGTGTCTGGTGAAATGCGACCTAACTAAAAGTCTAGTCAGCAAAGGCACGGGTAAGGTTGCTCACTAGAAGTGTACGAGTAACAAAGGATTGATTCAGATTATTGCTGTGGTGGCAAAGTATTAGAGTGCTTTTTAAATTATGTCGTAATGAAGGCAACCCAAAATATTACGAAATAAAAAGTTATTAGTTTTTTTTTGTTGAAGTAATTTAAAGAAGCATTTTAGTAATCATAGTTTTCATAAAAGTTTTAAGTCTTCACATAATTTACTATGAAAATAACCGGCCAAGCGCGTGTTGGAGCACGCCAAAAGAAACTTAACATTTTAGTTGAAAAACATGTTCTCTCTTACATTCTAACCGCAAATGTAAGTTGGTAGACTATTTCCCGTTAATTTGTAAAGCCTACTTAGCTGTGATCGTTTTCCTGTTAACTTCGTTTTAAACATATACTTCTCTTCTACTTATAGGGGAGTTTCTTTTTCAACATTTGATTAATATGTATTCCCAAGCCAAATTACAGCTTTCTACAAGAATTTCAGAGCTAAGCCGCAGGCAGACAGACATACAGACAGACAGACGAATTTTCATCATGAAACTATAAGGGTTCCTTACATCCAATCCTAAAAAGAAACTATTATGTCATTGAAAACAAAAAGTCTCACTAAAATACAGTACTTTCAAACACTAGTGTATGCCAATCTTTACGAACACATACTTACAGAAAACAGTCGATTTATTCGTGAATACGGAGGAAACCCAAAGATATAGTTCCTACTTTCTGAGCAATTTACCTAATGCTATATGGACAGCGCTGACTCCATTCTGGCGTATTGTGTAGGTAAGGGACAGAAGGGCCATTTTCATATTAATTATTTATTGGTTTTGGGACTATTTCAGATTTCTAGCCTACTAGCCTTCTTTTAATGGTTGAAACGTACTAGTGTGATTGAGTTTTATCAGCGCTTAAAATTGGCTAAATTGCTCTGGATTAATGAATCTGCTCTTAAAAAAGTTATCTAAATTTTTGCATGCTTTGGTTAAATATGGCTGGGCTTTAATGTATTACCCATTTTTGCTACATAAATTTATATTCTATTCTAACAGCCTCGTTAGTCTAGTGGTCGCAAGCACTACTGCTTCTGCTGAGCATGAGGTCCTGTGTTCAATTCCCAGGTCGGGAAAAGTGTTAGTGTTTTTTCCAGCAGGCATTTTTTTAGTAACAGCCAGAATCCGCTTGAAGGCAATAGCCTCGCTCCTTTTCTATAAGACTAACAATTAACTAGCGAAACGTGCCTATCCCTATGGCAAGAACGGGCGTGATGTTATGATGTAAAATATATATTCTTTATTTTCTTTTTATGACGACGAATATTTTGTTTTTATTAATCTAAAAACACAAAATAAATTTAGATTTTTTACTTTTTAGTCTAGTTTATTCTTCATTTTGTTAATAAGTCTAAAGTCAACGAAGTTATGGCTTGAGCGGTTTACGACGAGCCACTGAAGAGATTCACTATCACCTCTTGATTCCACCATCAGACCCTCGTTATAAGCCTAATCTATAAAACTCGTCAAAGCGAATAATATGAGACCTAAATTCGAAGTAATTATTCGTAGCCACTTGCAGAGTTCCACTACCCACTTCCTGGCTCTATCATCAGATCAACCCAAGATACCGCATGACAATCTTGTCATCCGGACTACATACACGTTACGATAATACACGTTTCATTACAGTAAGACCATTAAAAGTAGGTTAAAATTGACTTCTAAGATTTTATTACATACGAGTAGTTTGTTAATTAAAATTGAAGCTAATAAAGGCGTATTAAAAAGAAGATTAGTATTATAACAAGACAGTATTTATTGACTAGTTCAAGACTTACAAGACTTTCAAATCAAAGTTCTAATGAAAGTATTCAAAACAAAGTAACTAAGTAGAAAACATAAAAGTTAGTAATGAACTCAATTTAAAACAAAAGCACTTAAATACTTCATAAAAGTTTTTCTTTTGTATTTTTGAAGACTGACTGCGGGAACGAATAAAAGGTTTCTATTAAAGTAGTAACTTAAAATCCTCAGATCATACTCATACTGAAAAGAATGTTCGATATTGCTTTTTAGTCTTAAGTAATTGAGAAAAATTACAATAGTGCTTGTTTTAAAATTTTATAATCCTTAATGTACTTACTCTTGAGTTTAAGAAGTATTTTGTCCCAACTAAATTGTAGAGCTCCTAGTTTTACTATTTTTAATTGATACTATAGTTATCACCTAATTTCGGGAATGCTGTTTAACCTGTTATTGGCAAACGAGTAATTCCAAGGCTATTGTTAACTATACTTAAGATAAATGATATACAGAAGATGTTGTAATAAAAAAGAGTGAGCTTACACAATAATTTAGCTTAAAAACATGGCGTTTCCATGACAATCAAGTCAAGTCTGCGTCTTTGTGTGTGTCACAGGTGTCAAAACTTATCAGAAACGTGACCATCTTTTGGTGGAATAGGGCTAATCTTCGATTTAAATCTTTCCAGAAAACACGAATAGAAAAAACAAAAGTGAGCGGAGTTCAAATGAACACACATTTTCCAGTATAAACATTTCTGTATTCCAATTCTTGCACACATACAAACTCGGCTTATATCAATATTTAAGTAACTATTTTATCAGGTACTCAACATAATTTCAACATAGACTTCTTGTCAAGAATAGCACGAAGCGCCGGCCGTCGCGAGGGGGGAGCTCGAGCGGCGGGCGCGCAACGACCCGCACGCCACTGCGTCATCGTCCACGCTACTGAGCGATCGCATTATTTTTTCAGTTTAAATATAGTTGACCGTTTGTTCTTCCTGGTAGAATATAATTATATTTTGTAGTACAGTCTATCAAGTAACCGTGTTTTAGTCCTCATGGAGGATATTACCATTACCCATTCCTGTTCACTCCTTGAAGACAACCTTTTGATTTTAGGGCTCGAATAGAATTAACTTAGAAACTAGGCAATGCCCCAAACATCTTATTTACATTCCGTTTCGTTAAAAAAGCAGTACCTACTACTACACTTCATGACTATATTGATACAAAAATCGTTTGAGGCAAATCACATACTTTCAATTTTATCTCTCTCGAAATCGGGAACCCAAAGCATTCCGTTTTGGGTATGTTAGGTTCGCGTTCAAGGGAGGAGCCGTGTTTTAAAAACATGGTTTCGTATTTATTCTTTCCCAACAATGGGTAAGTTACCAAAAACCGTTAAGTTCTAAACATAAATTATACACATTTCCTCTTATTTCTATTACCTTTCCATTCTCAGGGGACTTTAAAGACAAGTGACAATTTAAAATAATTAATGGTCTTGGGCTTTTCTGTAAGAACATTAATTTTAGTAATGCACCACCATCTTCTCTTAGACATTAAGAATATTAATATTTTTAAATGGTTTGTATTAATGTCTTGTCTTTCACGTGTTGTTTGTAGGTTTTACAAACGTCCATGCAGCTTCTGTAGAACTTTGTTCCATTTCTAGTCAAAATCTAAGGGTTTCAGGAAAATGGCAATAGGTACAGTTGTTTAGAAACAGAAGCTATTTATAATGTAGTACTTTTTTTTGGTTGGTTATGATAATTACAAATACCGGGCAAATGCAATTCATTCCTCTTTTGCCTATCAATATTTACTGACCACCAAAAACGAACTACCGCAAATGGCAAATTTTCAATCAAAATTAAAGCCTTTTCCTATGAATTATTTTTGCACAATGTACTTAGTTCGATCTAAAGAATGCGTTGTTGACGGCTTTCAACACTCTGAAGATTCTTGTAAGTACACATTCTTTAATAGGTCAGTCAAACTGCTATTCTAGCTTAAAGAGACACTTTCCCCAAACTAAACTTCTATCTTCCTTCGTTCCTACACCCCTCTTTCACCCCCAGCCCGTCCCAACAGTTATTACCATAAAGACTGATAAATATCCACACACACGTCTAGATCCATCCATACCTCCCCCCGCAATTCCCTTCAACGAATTCTCCGCATTGCCGCTCCACAACTGTACAGTGAATCAACTTGTTTGCACAACCTGCGATGGATGGCAAAATTAATCGTCCTGGGAAGATATTGCCATTAATAATACTAGAAGTTTGTTTGTGCAACTGAGTGATGGCTAATATTAATATGTGATGTGTTTTGGGGCTAAGCTTATATAGTAGATTTATTGTGTCGATAGGGATAATAGGAAAGAATAATCCTAATATATATCTACATCTCGGTGTTTCCTTATTGTGAACTGCATGGTTTTAGCGTGACCCAGTTTCTGTAGTGTTAATTTCTTCCTGTCCGCCAAAATATAAAAATCGAAAGTCATTTATTCAAATTAGCCTGATAATGAGCACTTTTTGAACGCCAAAATAACTTAAGACGGCTTCATATTGCGTCAGCTGCGAATTAACTGCTTTCATTGTTTTCCCACGAGCAATGATGACAAGAATTGCATTTTGGTGTTTCAGAATATTCAAGCTCAAGATTTCTGCATACAGCAGTATAAGCAAACTGAAAATGAATTAAATCTCATTTTACTTGTGCAGAGGGCCAAAATACCTTGTGATATATTGCAATTAAATGAAAGCAAGTTTAAACCTCATGTTAAAAGTACACTTTGTGAACAAGCATATTACAAATTAGAGGATATCCTAGATAAGAATGCTTGGAAACATGTTGGTCCTGCTCCGGACAATCCTGGACAATCTAGAGGCTAGACAAAATCATATTAGTTGCTTATTGAATTGTATAATTTGTTATTTTTAACTTTACTCACACACAATTTTTTTCCTAGTTAATGTTTTAGGAAAATCATATACTTTCGCAATGTTTGTAAATATGTGAGTACCATGTAACTATCACGTGATTTATTTGCCTGTCCGTGCTTATTTAAAAAAAAAATTGTACCTATTTGTGTTACATTATTTTTTATTCTGGGTGCATCGTCTTCACATTTATAAATATAATTATTATATACAAAATATTGTCAAACATTTTCATCATACACATGTAATCTAGATCGGTACAATAAGTTGGTTGCGTTTGAACTAGTGCTATAATAGTACATTAGACATAAGTGTGCTATGTTGGTTATTGCACTAGAGGCGGGTATTATGTGCGTTAAGGGAGCCGAGTGTGTAATGATCAATGCACAAGCGTTTCATACGACGTGTTTCAATACACTTGGGAGGAAAAACACGGACTCGTACTGGTATTTTACTTTTCTACTGTATAAAAGTTTTGTAGGCCGCTAGGTACTCTTTCCAGATTTTGGTGGTAACAGGCTATCACTCGCGTTTCGTGCTTTGACTAGTATTTCCGGGGAGGTCAAATCTACGTATTGTGATTCTTCCCTAGGTGAAGTCTATTTTTTTTTGAAAATCATTTACTACATAACGCTTTCGTAAATATAGGCATTTTCGAAACCGCTAAACAGCGAAACGCAAAACAAAGTTTTAATACGCCAATTAAGATTAATATGAAGTAAAAATATATTATTTTGAAGATTGATTTCTGTTGAGTATCATAAATAAAAGTACTTGTTTTCGATATAATAAAACTGTATTTCTTGAGGTAGCTGCTGATGACAAATATGTATAGACAACCGTTGTGTGCGCACGCTCAAGGTGTCGGCGAGCGAGTGAAAGGTGGGAGGAACCCTGCGATCGCGATGTGTTGTGTGGCCCGATGTGACGTCAGGAACATATTCCCCGCGTTGAAGAGAAGTCTTCAAGATGATGATGAAGAGACCGGAAGAGGGCATATGTTGTTGTATGCACGTGTTATGATGCCCTTCTTCGTCAGGATGTCGGCGACTCGACAATGTCCGTCAGAGCCAGTTTTCACTGCAACTACTCTGCCTAGCAACAACAGAAGAGGAGGAAGATTTGTGTTTCTCACTAAGACCATGGTGCCTGTTTTCAGCTCTTGCCCACCTGTCTGCCATTTGGTTTTCTGCTGCAGGAGAGACACATACTCATTAGAGAAGCGCTGCCAAAAATGTTGTCGTAGTTTTTCGATGCGATCGAAGCGCTGTAGCCGCTGAATATTGACGTCCGTGATCTGAGGACGAGGGAATGACGTGAGTGATCGTCCGATAAGGAAGTGTGAAGGAGAAAGATAAGAAAGATCTGATGGATCAGTGGATAACGGTGTTAAAGGTCTGGAATTTAAAATAGCTTCTATCTGAATCAGACAAGTTGATAGCTCTTCGTATGTCAAATGAGTTAGGCTCATGACTCTACGCAATAAATGTTTGGTAGACTTTACTGCGCTTTCCCAAATCCCACCAAAATGTGGGCTGTAGGCAGGTATAAATTTAAATTCTATGTCCATGCTTGCAAGATCCTTTAAGAAGCGTGAAAGCTCATTGAAAGCTCTCACAAATGTAGTGCCGTTGTCGGAGTAAACGCGTTGAGGCTTGCCCCGACGACTAATAAATCGGCTGAAGGCCGCAAGAAAAGCTTCCTTGGTGAGGTCGGAAACCAGCTCCAGATGAACGGCTCTGACTGCAAAGCACACAAAAACACAAATGTATGACTTAAGTAGCTTACATCCTCTACCCCTACGGTCGGCTATCAGCACTGGCCCGGCATAATCAAGCCCTGTATTCAAAAAAGGGTACTCTAGATGAGTCCTATCGCTTGGTAGGTTGCCCATGATGACCTGAATAGGCTGAGCTTTGAAGCGGGTGCAGCGAACGCAGTTACGCACTACGTGCTTAGCTAGGTTTCTGCCTGCTAAAGGCCAGTAGGTGAGTCTAATGTGTGCTAAAAGTAGTTGTGGCCCTGCGTGAAAGAGTGTTTTATGCTCTCTTTCAAAGATAATTTTCGTCAAATGATGTTTGCTACATAAAAGGATAGGATGCTTAACATTGTAACTATTGTTGGAGTTACTAAGACGTCTACCTACGCGTATTAAGTTGTCTGAATCAATGAAAGGAGAAAGACTTATTAATCGGTTATTTTTATGTAAGGCCTGATTAGTTTTAAGACATGAATATTCCTCAGGAAACATTTCCTGTTGAGAAATCTGCAATATAAGATTCTGTGATGATCGTAATTCTGAAACTGATAAGTAAGATGACTTTTTATTATTCTGTTTTTGACAATTATGGATAAATCTTTGTATATAGGCTATGATTCTTATGAGTGATGTAAATGATGATTTTTTATGAATTAAAGGACATATGATACTATTATTATTTTGTTCATGTGTATCAGCAGATGTGTGCAAAGATGTTTCTGGTAAAGACTGAATTTGAGTATTAGGTAAAGTAGGAAATTGTATTTCCGTATTATTAAGAAAATTAGGACCCGACCACCAAAGAGTGGACGAGCTGGTGCAATCAGCCTTCACCCCCCCGAGATGTAAGATCAGCGGGGTTGCTCTTAGAAGGCACATAGCTCCACGTCTGCCCGGTCGTAGCTTCTTGAATTTCACTCACTCTATTGCGGACGAATTGATCAAGCCGACTTGGCAATGAAGACAGCCATGCAAGCACGATCGTCGAGTCACACCAAAAGATACACTGATTAAACACTAGAGTGAGTGATTTACGTACCTTCAGAAACAGCCTTGTACCCAGTAAAGCACCACACAACTCCAACCTTGGTATGGTTGTTGGCTTCATAGGGGCGACCTTGTTTTTGGAAGCTAAAAGGCGAACGCAAACTGTTCCATCGACTGTTACCGTTCTCACATAAATACACGCACCATAGGCGCGTTCTGAAGCGTCTGTGAAAGTGTGAAGCTCTATTAAAGAAGCATTACTACAAGATACCCAACGTGGAATGTGAACAGAGTTAAGAGCTGGAAGTGATTGTACGAACTCAAGGAATTGTGATTTTATTTCTGTTGGTACTTCATCATCCCAGTCACATTCAAGTATCAACAGCTGCTGTAACATAAGTTTAGCCTGAACTATGCATGGCCCGACGAGGCCGATAGGATCAAACACCTGACTTATTAATGATAAAATATTACGCTTTGTTATTTTTGAAGTATGCTTTAAATCTATAGAAAAGAATAATCTGTCTGTTTTACAGTCCCAGTATAGGCCAAGTGTTTTGCAAGGAGTGTCATTTAGGTTTAATTTTTTGTCTTGATTTTCTGGTTTTAAATTACTGACTGACTCTAATATCTTCGGACTATTTGATTGCCACTTTCTAAGGTGACACTTGGCGGACTCGAGAGTATTTACTACCCCTTGACATAAATGTATGACTGACTCAATCGAATCGCCGCCACTCAAATAGTCGTCTACATAAAAATCACGTCTGATGGACTGACTAACCTTTGGGTCTGAACATTGATCTGCAAGCGAAACAAGGCATTTTGTGGCCAGATACGGGGCTGAAGCTGTGCCGTATGTCACTGTATTCAGTGCAAACGTTTTTAAAGGGTCTGAGGAATTGAATCTGAAAACAATTTGTTGTAATGGGCGTTGAGATGGCTCAACTAAAATAGCTCGATACATTTTTTCAATGTCACCTGTTACAACAAACTTATGTTGTCTGTATCTCAAGAGTATGGATAGCAGATCCTCCTGTACGGTTGGACCTACCATCTGAATGTCATTGAAGGACTTGCCCGAGGTGCTGGAGGCTGAAGCATCGTAAACTACGCGAAGTTTTGTGGTAGAACTTGACTCGCGCACAACACCATGATGAGGCATAAAATAATTAACTTCTGAATGATTTGCTTTTGAATGTTCTGTCATGTGATGAAGGTCAATATATTCTTGCATGAATTGAAAATATCTGTTTTTAAATTTGGAGTCCCGCTCAAATCTACGCCTAGGGAGAGGAAACGATGCTTCGCCATCGCGTAAGAGTCACCTAAGCTCTCGAGCGAGTCTTTCAATGGTATGGTGACAACGAATTGACCATGCGTATCCCGACGTGTGGTCTCATGAAAGAGTCTTTCACAAGCCTGTTCTTCTGAAGAGAAACAGTTTGCGGACGACACAGTATCAAGTTCCCAGAAGCGAGTCAGCTGATCTGACTCCTCATGTGAAAGGAAGTGACAAACTGAAGGTTGTATACGAAGACGTGACCGACTGACGCGGCCCGAAATAAGCCAACCTAGTTTGGACGACTGTAATCTAGGCTGATTATTGCCAAAATTAATGGTATCGGAACCTAAGACGTCCCAGAATACCTCAGCACCTACTAGAATATCGATTGCAGTAGGTACATTGAATGAAGGGTCTGCTAATTGAATACCAGGCGGGATGGTAATATACCTTTTATCTATATTAGTACCCGGCAGCGATTGTGTAATCTTCGGTAAAACAAAACAGCTTACTTTCGCCTGATAGCCACCATTGCAAGACCGCAAATGAAGACTGCAGCTTTCTGAGGTACTAGAAACTTGACCGTTTATACCTGAGACGGTGGAGCTAGTGCTGCGTTTTACCAAACCGAGCTTCCCACAAAGCTCTTGGGTGATGAAGTTGGAGGTGCTGCCGTTATCCAGCAGTAGTCTGGCAGTATGAAGCTCTCCATTGACGTCTGTCACCTTTGCCAAGGCTGTGGATAGCAAAATGTGAACCTGATTACTCTGATTAGTTTCTGAACAGGGAAATACTACGTTTGTTGACAAAGTAATGTTTTCCCCTGTCTGTTTTTCTGATTCCCTATGTAAGAGGGTATTGTGTCTGATCTTGCAATATTTGCAATGCGAGAGACTGCAACGCTTTTCGGTATGACCAGGTCGAAGGCAGTTCATACAAACATTGGTTTCTGAAGCTTTTTTAATGCGTGCTTCTATGTCTAGATTTCTGAAAGTCTGACAACTGAATAAAAAGTGATTCTGAGAACACATTGGACATTTAACATTGTCTGAATTGTTATTGTTTTTAGTTTTGGTAGTTGTAAGAAAGTTTTTAGTTTTGTTGTTTTCGTTAGAATTTTTTTTATGTTGTTGTGTTTTTATTATAATTTAAAGATTCCAGTAAATCTGCTCTGTTTGTTAAAAACTTAATATAATCTTTTAAATTTGGAAAGGCATCTAAATTATTTTTAAACTCTTCCCACTCCCGTCGTGTCACCTTGTCGAGTTTTTCTGTCATCATGTGTATTATAAGGGTTTCCCCTAGACCCCCTTGTTCGGTAGGCTGCCTTAAAGTTGACAAGGCACGAAGATTTTTATTTGTGACGTCAATCATGTTCCGTAACGATTTACAAGATTCATGTTGTATTTGTTCAAGATTAAATAAGGCCTGCACGTGATTATTAATGAGTAGTCTTTCATTGTTGTACCTTTCGGATAATAACTGCCAAGCTGTACCATAGTTATCTGCTTTGAAATCAATGCTTTTTATAACTAGTGACGCGCTGCTGGTTAAGGCAGCACGTAAGTAGTGAAATTTGTTGATGTCTTGTATGCTGTCGTTGTTATGAATAAGAGAAAGATACGTATCTCGGAATTCAAGCCAGTGCTGATAGTCCCCGTCGAAGTGAGGCAAATCTATCTTGGGCAGCCGAACGAAGTCGTGCCTGCAGCCAGAGCCGTGGCGCGGGAGATCATCGATGGAGGTGGCCGACACAAGAGCAGGTGATGAGGCGCGCACGGGGGCGAGACTCGCCCTCGCGCGGGCCACCAGCGCATGGTACTGCGCCTCAAACTGCTTCCTCTCGCCATACATCTCGTCCGCATCCTCCGACGACAGCTCCAACTCTGTCTGCAACACGTCGAATTCCTTATATAAAGTTTCCATTAAACTAAGACGAGTTTTTAACTCTGCTGCTTGGAAGCTATCTAAATCATTTCCCGTGCTAGGTAATAATCTTAAAAAGTTGCTAAAATGCGTAAGCTTTGCTTTGTAGCCACCACGCCTTTTTATAAGTTCCCTGTATTTTGCATCAGACATAATGAGAAGGTAGGTATGTCGTTAAATTAAAGCAAGGAGTCCGAAATGCAAGCAAAGACAAAGAACCCAATATAAAAAGTTAAGTTTTAGAATATTGCGTAAAACAGCTGCAGGCCAAGCCTACGGTAAAATCAGCTGATAAGCTAATGAGCCAGGTCGCGGAGTGCTAACCGGTGCACTAAGTACAATATAGAAAAAATATACTAATGAGTTTGTTTACGCGTTCCGCAAACACGTGCGGTAAGCGTGTGGTAAACGAACAAAGAAATGTATATAGGTAATTATGAGAAGTTATTTTGCTAAATGAAGATGAATTAATGAATTGAATGGATTGGAACTATCAATGAATAGGTAAGCTATATATATATGAAGAGATCAAAGTATGCCTGATCCGTATAGCACTATTACAAATTCCTGGATAGAAAATGTGAAAAGACTGGAAAGTAAGGATAATGGAACGGACTCACTCAGAATAATGTCCCTCTGGGTAGACTGTCCTTTAAGTGTCCTCTACGGCGTAGGCGAGCACGGTACGGACGGCCAGTCCACAGTCCACAGGAGGCGCGTGCGTAGCAAAATAACGGCGATCTTCTTTAACTCGAAGGGCCATATGTTGAGTATCAAGCTCCAGGTGTGCTGCTGGTGGTCTTGACTAAATAAAAGTACTTGTTTTCGATATAATAAAACTGTATTTCTTGAGGTAGCTGCTGATGACAAATATGTATAGACAACCGTTGTGTGCGCACGCTCAAGGTGTCGGCGAGCGAGTGAAAGGTGGGAGGAACCCTGCGATCGCGAGGTGTTGTGTGGCCCGATGTGACGTCAGGAACAATTTCTCATAAATGTAACCTTAAATGGTTTATTTATTCACAAAAATATTCATTGTTTTTACATGATACGAGTATAAAAACTCTTTGCGGAGTTCGAAAAAATTAACGCAAAAACAACTGGTCTGGTAATGTAAAGTAAAAAGCGCACGTGTTTAATACACTACATTACAAACCCAAAAGCGGTGTAATAATCAGCCATTTTTCAAAAAAGTGTGTTAAAAATGTATTGCATATTTGTTACATTTTTAGTTTACGTGGTTACTTTGCGTACCCAAACTATTATTTTGTTATAATAAACCTTTGCTAACCTACAAGTGTCAAATAAACCTTCCCACATTGTCAAAACACAACCCACCCCAAACGTCGAACAGTTTAGTTTAGATTGAACCGAAACTTAACCAATAAAACTCGAATGAGAATAAATGAAACGTCACCAAAACACGAGGGGGTTCGGCAGTAAAGCTAGTATGATATAAATACTGACAGCTTATGAATTCCTATCGCGAACGAACACAGTTTTGACACATTTTATGGTTTTATGGGGCATAGAATGCTGATGTACCGTGGAGCTTCGTTTGTGGGACATCTTGATGGGTTATGAACGAGGATTACTGAGTTATGGGCTTGTGATTTTTTGTTTTTGCTGTCGTGTGTCATATTAATATTGAGTTCAAGCCGCTGATATAGAGAAATAGCTTTCAATGTAGGAAAATGAAAGGGAAACATCCAAAGAATTGAACTTCATAGAAAGAAAATAATTTTCGAAATAAAAACGTACACACACAAACCGCATAGGCGTGAATAAGGTTGGAATTATAAAGAACTCACATCATTCACCAACAATCCAATGGCTGGCTGCGATCCGGATCATTAGTCACTTGATTTTTTAAAATCTCTTACCTACTTGAAGTGTTTCTAACCAAGTTGGTTTCAACTTTGTTTTGTGCTTAAGTACTGAAATGTTCGGGGATATGACTTGTATTGATTGATGACATATTTTTAAAGCGTCTAATATGTCGACAGTATTATCATTTTTGACAGCATTTTATCCGAAATATAATGTTTACAACATGACACAGAACAAACTTAAAAAACCTAAAAAAACACAGCTCCTTGTACGGCTTATACCCCACCTAATTTCCATACGAAGCGTAGAAAAATACGTTCAAAGTCACTCATGACACTGCACTAACGAGGACTATTGTTTGACTTGTGTACCTGCCCCTCTGCTTACCTCCTTTTAGCTTTATTGTCGGCTCCGCGACCTACTTGAATAGCATTTGAATTTTTGTGAGAAATATTAGGTGCTTGGCATGGCGTATTTTTGTTTCTTTGATTTTTGATGTCGAGGTTTCAAAAACAAAACCTTTTTATGGCGTCTAAAACTGAAAAGTAGAAGGTGTAATAAACGAGTAATCACATAAATTATTACGTGAAAACACTGCTTTATATTTCTTTAAATTTGTAAATGTGAGAACGTCGTAGGCCCTGTGGATTATAAATTATAGACAATTGTCTATTTGTTTAACATATGGTACCTGTTGACAGGCCTACACTGTCCTCCCATACCTGTTAATAACTGTAATTGGAAAACATTGTAAAAGACATATTTTTAAAAGAGTAACCATGGAGTTTCTTGCCGGCTCTTCTCCATGGGAAACGACCAATTGGAACCGTGCACCTAGAATCTGACGTTTCATAAGTGCCCATGTAGGTCTATGTGAAATAAAATATTTTGATTTTGATTTTTGATTTTTATTTTTACGTATATTTTTGGTATAGTAATTTTTTTCTAGGTGCATCTTCACATACTCGTATATTCAAATAATTTATGTATATGTACAAAACATTGTAAAACATTTGTATAGAATAACGGTGGAATATTTTGCCCATATTTCTCTATACGGAACTACCTTTTGAAACCGGCAACTAGAATCATTTTTTTTTTTTTTGTAAGTGTTGACGTTCAAAAGTGCCTTTTACAGCCTATTTGAAATAAATGATTCGACCTTTGTAACATAACATAAAACTTGCACTAGCACTCCTTTGATTCTCTCAGTTATGTTAGAAGTCCCACGTAAAATTTATTTGTAATACCGTATTCAAATCTAATCTTCCAAGTATCGAAACCAAGATCCAACGCTCAGCAATCGCACGGTTTTATCAAAGTCAAAAGTCAAAGTCAAAGCATTTATTTCAAATAGGCCCATAAAAAGGCACTTTTGAACGTCAACATTTACATTAAAAATAGAACTGATTCTATCATATGGTTATCACGATTGTGCATTATATAGCATTACCAAATGCTTCAAATCTAATTTTGGGATTTTAGAAACCTCTCCAAAAACAGTCCTGTTTGTTTTCCTATTCCATTGCTCATTTGGTTTCAACTGTTAACTTTAGTTGTAACAGGAATCTGTAGAAACCAATAATTTACAACACGAAACTATTTTCTTCTATACCAAAGAGTCACAAAGTCACACCGGCTCTAACCGGCTTTTAATATTTCTCCACCAAACCACTACAAAATGTCACCGCTCAGTACTAAAATGGCTCACCCAAGTCCACTCAAGTAACCTCCCGAGAATTTGTACAAGCAGTTTTACTAGAAATGTGTCGCGAGGTCTAGAAGCTATTTGCTACATCCCCCCACCCCGCATCCCCTCACCTCCTCTAGTAGTGGCGCGACGTTGTTGGAATCAGAATTCCTTTTTCCTGATATAGGGTTAGTGTCCATTAGGTCAAGACTTTTGAAAACAGGTTGTGAACTAACAAACTTGCGATACGTACACACTTTGGCGTTATAAATTGGATTACTCTGCTTGCGCTCTGAATCCACGCGATTAATATATATATAGAGGTATGAGGAACAGGGTATAAAGTTCACTCACACTTCATAAAAAAGGGAGAAATCTCCGACCAGACGGGTGTCGTGTCTGGTGGGTGGAATGGTGCCGTCATATCACGGCACCATTCCACCCACCAGACACGACACCGTACATACACCGTACGACATAACGGATAAACAAATTTGAACCAGGCTCGTCTCGGCGTGTTTACATTACAGGTGATGAGTCTTGGATTTATCAATACGATACAGACACGAAGCACCAGTCGACGGTTTGGATGTTTCAAAACAAATCAACGCCTACCAAAGTGAAGCGATCTAGAAGCGGGCGGAAATTTTTTATAGAGAGCTTTTTCAATCAGACTGGCTACTTGGTGTCAATTCCTTTACGTAACCAAAGAAGCATCGACGCTGAATGGTGTACTATCAAATGCTTGGCAGAAGTTTTCTCTGTTGTGAGCAACAAGCGACCAAACACAGGGCTCCGCGGGCTACTGCTACACCACGACAAGGCGCCTTCGAACACCGCGCTCAAAAAGAGGGATTTCCTGGAGAGCACGCCGGTCAAACCGCTGGGTTCACTGAAGAAGATTTCTGTTATATAACTGTAAGCTGCTTATATTTTAAATGCCCTAGGATTTATTCGATAATAGAGAATAACTTTTAATCTGCCGAAGCCTGACGAACGCCCTTGAACTGCTAGATGCTTGAAGGTCAAACCAATTAATTTAGATATTGTTTCCAATCTGAATGAAGCTTCATCAATTTAAGAGATAAATTCGTCTTTTGTTAGTTAATGGACAGCAAGCTTAACCTCTTAGAGTTCATAATATTTCTAATTGATTACGAGTAAGATACCTTTAAAATGCCATTTTGAGTGAACTTTCGAAACAGATAGAAAATTATTTAACAAATTACAAAAGTTTAAGAGTGTTGAATTAGATGATGGTGTTTGAAACATTTTCTGCTTTATTCTTATTCATCGCTTCTCTTTTGTCAACATAAATCAGCAGACCTTCAAACCAGAAAAATAAAGGGGAAAATAAAACGTATTGATTGTAAAAGTATTCTGCAGAGGGCTTGATTATCAAGATTATGATAAAAATCAAAAGTCATTTATTCAAACCAGTCTGAGAATCAGCCTATTGCCATCAACAGGGCACAAATTCAGACTTCGGGCTGCTACTGAGAAATTCCAGATAGAAAAACCCAATCACAAGTTGCCTGACCTGGGAACCGAACCCAGGACCTCATACTCAGCAGTAGCTCTTGCGACCACTAGATCAACGAGGCAGTCACTTCCTTTTCTTTTGCGATGTTAACTTCAGTTGTATACGTTGATGGCCTACCAGAGCGAGGCAAATCTTCTATCACATCTCGACCGCTTTTGAACGCTTTGTACCACTCTTAAGAACGTGTTTTTGATAAAGTCGATTTACCGTAAGGATTCTTTAACATTTTCAGTGACTCCAAACACGAAATTCCATTCATCATCATCATCAGCCTATTTTAGTCCACTGCTGGACATAGGCCTCTCCTAATGAGCGCCATAGCGCCCTGTCTTCAGCTTGACGCATCCAGCATCTGCCTGCAATCTTTCGCAGCTCGTCATCCCACCTGGCCGGAGGGCGTCCTACACTACGTTTGCCGAGTCGCGGTCGATATGGCCGGCCCACTGCCACTTCAGCTTGCTAGTTCTTAGAGCTATGTCGATAACTTTGGTTCTCTGTCGGATGCATTCGTTGCGAATTCTATCCTTCAGAGAGACTCAGAGCATAGCTCTTTCCATAGCTCGCTGAGCGACTTTGAACTGGTGGACCAGCCCTATCGTGAGTGTCCACGTCTCAGCTCCGTAGGTCATGACGGATAGGACGCACTGATTGAAAACTTTAGTTTTCAAGCATTGCGGTATGGATGACGAGAAGACTCGGCGTAGTTTCCCAAACGCCGCCCAGCCTAGCTGGATCCTCCTCTTGGCCTCCCTCTCAAAATTGTTTTTACCTAACTGCAGAATTTGCCCAAGGTAAGTGTACTCGGAAACAATTTCGAGAGGGTGGCCATGTACGACGACCGGTCCCGGATCAATGAGACCATTGATCATGACTTTGGTTTTATCCAAATTCATGCCGAGACCGATGCGTCGCGAGGCTGAAGCTAGGCTGTCCAGCACCTCGTTCAGCTCCTCCAACGACTCCGCCATTAAAACTATGTCAATAGCGAATCGCAGGTGTGAGATGTAATCGCCGTTTATATTAATGCCCTTACCTTTCCAGTCCAGCGTCTTAAACATATCTTCCAACGCGCTCGTGAACAGTTTCGGGGATATAACATCCCCCTGTCTCACTCCTCTGCGCAGTTTGATGGGTTTGGACTGCTGGTCCTGTACTTGGACACTCATGGTGGCGGCGTCGTAAGGACATCTCAGTACCTCTATATAACGACAGTCTACTCGGCATCGCTGTAAGGATTCCAGAACAGCCCAGGTTTCGACAGAATCAAAGGCCTTCTCATAGTCCACAAAGGCCAGACACAGGGGCTGATTATACTCTTCGGACTTCTGAATAATCTGCCTCACTGTGTGTATGTGGTCTATGGTGCCATATCCTCCGCGAAACCCGGCCTGTTCCGGTGGCTGGAACTCGTCGAGTCTCCTGGCGAGACGGTTCGTGACCACTCGTGAGAACAGCTTATAGACGTGGCTCAGGAGTGAGATGGGTCTGTAGTTTTTAAGGAGGGCTTTATCTCCCTTCTTAAAAAAGAACACCACCAAACACCTGCTCCACGCCTTTGGAGTTCTCCCACTGTGAAGGACAGCGTTGAAGAGGTTCAGTAGTTCCTGTATAACAGGAGCTCCTCCGGCTTTCAAAAGCTCTGACGATATGCCGTCCTCACCGGGGGCTTTTCCATTTTTGGGGCGTCAGGTGGCTCCTGCCAAGCTGCTGAGTGAATACTTTGGACCCTCGGTTTCGCTCTATTGCCTCTTCAATGAGGCGTGTGTTGGAGCTCCGAAGGTCGCGCCGCATCATCTTCGCAATTCGCTTGTTCAGGTCTGACCTATCTGACGAAGTCGCTTGGGTGGTTTCCCGTCTTTTTGCCAGCAGCCTGAGAGTCTCATCCGAGAGTTTGGATTTCCTGCCAGTGCGCTGCTTTTGGCAGAACTTGATGCCCTCGTCTCTCAACGTTTCGACCAGATTGTGTAGGGTCTCGTCGGCGTCATCAGTGGGATCCAAGGCAACGAATCTATTCCCGAGAGCCTGCTGGAACTTCTCGGTGCCCGCCATAATTTGGGTTGGGTTAAGTCGGAGCGTGGACTTCAGTAGACGGTTTCTTTCAAGCTTTAAGTTGATATTCAGAGAGCCTCGGAGCAGTCGGTGATCAGATCCGGTATTGAACCTGTTGATCACTGAGACATCTCTGAATATGTGCTTGCTATCCGTCATGATTAAGTCGATCTCATTTTTTGTCACAGTGTCGGGACTTCGCCACGTCCACTTCCTTTGGGGCTCTATCTTAAAGAAGGAGTTCATTAAGAACAGCCCCTCCTTCTCAAGGAAGTTGACAAGCGTTTGTCCACTGTTATTCCTAACTCCATAACCATGCGGGCCTATTCGGGATTCGTTGCCAGTCCGGGTTCCCACCTTGCCGTTAAAGTCCCCCATAACAACGTTGAACTGAGCCTTAGTGGTGTTGTGTAAGGCTTTGGATATGTCTTCATACATTTCCTCCACTTCATCATCCGACTGTGCCGAGGTCGGTGCGTAGACCTGAATTACCTTCATGCTATACCGCTTGGATAGCCGAAGGATCAGGTACGCTACCCTGTTCGACTGGAGATTTCTTGAACGTTGTTAGTGAGGGCCTTATTAACGAGAAAACCTACGCCACCCTGAGATGTTTTATCGCCCTCGCGAAAGTAGAGAAGATGACCCGAGTCTAGGGTTACGGTGTCCTCCCCCTCTCTACGGACTTCACATAACCCCAGAACATGCCATTTAATGTTCTCTAACTCCACTTCCAACTGCGCTAGATGATGGTCGACCCTCAGAGTTTGTCCGTTATACGTCGCCAGGGTCAATTTTTTCAGTAGTGAATGGTAGCCTACCGTAGCCCGAGGATTCCTAGCACCCCCTGCCCCGCCGTTACCATAGCCGCTACCATGGCCAGGAATAGCGAGGCGGCCGGGAACTGGGGGCATAATCCCCACGCTGGGCATGCGGGTTGGGGATCGCAGTTTGGTGATGGAATTGTTCTGCAGGGGGCGCTGCTGCCCGCCCCCCGGTGTATGTCCCTTAGTCGCCTCTTACGACACCCACGGGAAGAGTTGGGGTGGTGCAATTCTAGGCCGGCACACACGGCACCACACGGCGCAAATTCCATTGGCGATACAAAATTCGAGAAAAAGTCTTTGTTCGATGTTTTTGTGCGTTATGAAATTCGCAATACACACTAGGTATGATCTAAATAAAACCAGCACTGTATTTCATCTTAACAACAGATGCAACTCAAACTCCGCAACAAAATGGAAAACAGTTGTGCCAATCTAGCAACAAAAAAAGAATTTAAAACCATAAACCAATCATCCATTTTCGATACTTTTTTGACAGAATGTATTTAAAACTTCTGAGATGCCTCTTCTTCTAGAAGAGGCATCTTAGGAAGGTTTTCTGTACCTTGTCTAGCAATAGTGTTTGGGTTGCGGCCCATGTGACTGCTTAAACTTATTTTAATTTCTTTACATACAGAAATTCTGAATATAAGTACGACGTTGCAGAAAATTTTTACCCGTATTTAGCATCCGGTTCAAATCCGTCCCGTTACCGCTAACTTGACGCCAGTTGTCGGATGATCCCACACATTGGAGACGCACACTCGAATAAAATCTCATACTGAACTGCAGCGTTCTAGTATTTGTTGCGTTTGATCTGTTTTCACTTTATGCTCATAAAAGTATCTGCGTTGAATAACTTTGTTTCGATATCCATTTTGTCGGTATTCAAAGGATCCTGCTGCTTTGTTATTATTTCCATGGGTATTGTCAAAAGAACAATCAGCAATAAAAGTAGGTAGGTTCTATCAGCATTTTAGAGAAGATTTAATAATGAAAACTTGCAATTTAAGTTTTGCTACTTTTTAAGTATATGATTGAATAATAATAATTTAATCTGTTACGATAAATGTAATATTACAGTTTAGAAGAAATTGTAAAGAGAGTAACAATTAACTGAATTGAATCTAGCACCTAGCTAGGTTATATGGTAACCTTTGTTAAGGTTCGCCAGCCCAGGTTCCCACAGTACAAAATTTTAAATAGGGACTGCTTAGGATTATAAGGTGCCAACGTATGTTAACTTATACTAAGTGTGTGAAGTGTTAGTACAAAATGCTAACATACTCCACACGTAGGTGTCGTGTGTGCGTGTTTTGTAATGTAGTACATGTGTTTTGTGATGCAGGTGTGTGCGTGTGTGTAAACGGAAGAATAAGAGGATAAGTTTAGATACGGAGTGTAAGAGAAGTCTCTACGATTGTAAAGTATGTAGATATTTAGTGTAGTCGTAGTTAAAACTGGTTCGAGAACGTGTTTTGTTTTTTACGCATTTCGTAAGAGGATTCATGTACAGAGATTGTTTTGTTTATTCTGTTAAGGAAAAAATGCCTAAGGTAGTAAAGGCAAAGGCTTTCGCCTAAGTGAGGATTGAGTCAGTGATGTTGATTTCTCAGTAGCAGCCTGGAGTCTGGATTTGTGCCCATTTGATGGAAATGGGTTCGCCCCTATTACATGGGACTTATGGATAACTGGCGGAATGTGGGTGTATAGGTACACCTCTGCCTAACCCTCCTGGAATTACAAGCGTGATGATATGTTATGTGTGAGGATTGAGTTAGTGTAAAAGGTGGTAAATAGTAATTAAAATATAATTTGGTTTAAAAGATGGTAGTGAACAAACATGTGTTGTGACAATAAAATGTTGACAATTAATGTTTGCTGGACCTTAAGGACTTTGCATTTTTTATATAGATCAAAGGTTGGGTAGAGCATTGAGCGGAAAGTAGCAACATTAAGAATGGCTCTATGAGCCACTACCATAGGTATAAGTGTAGTTTTAGCAGCTCCATCAGAACTATTAACAAATGAAATTGCCAAAGCTGATCGTAACACAAGATTTTGAAAAGTACTAGATGACTGAATGGCACATGGCGATATACACAGTGCGTATTACATGAGTATTGGCAATGTTTCTGATTGTTTGAAAAATATATACAAGATTACGAACTCCAGCGGTAAGGTGGTTGAAATGTGCTTTGAAGTTAAAGTGTTTATCTTGAAAAATACTGAGGTATGTAGTTGCGTTAGTAGAAAATATTGTAGGACAGTTGCAAAGGCCGAATTGGCGTGGCAGATGTTAGAGTAATGGGTGTCAAAGGTTGCATAGATAGATAGATAGATAGATAGATAGATAGATAGAATACTCTTTATTATGTACACCATATAAATTACAGACATAGATTTAGAAATTTTACATTGGGTGACACAATGGGCGGTCTTATCGCTAAAAGCGATCATTTACAGACAACCTTTGGATGGATTAAAGGGAGAAGGAGTGCGACAGAAATAGATTTTTACCTTCTGAACCCAAATTGGACAGTTGACAATAAAATAAATCAGCTTTGGCAATTTCATTTGTATCGAACAGTCTTTTAACTTTTCTTAGAACTTTATTGTATAAAGGACCATGGGGGATTTTGTATGAACCCCGTCCCCACCCTACAACAGTCATGCGATCCTTGTTAATTTGTTCATTGGGACCCAAAAAAAACCTTAAGTACCTGTATCAGTTGCAAAAACTATTGGGTTTATTTATTATAAAAAAATCTTTTTGGCAAACACATAACGAAACTATAAAAAAAAACCTCGAACTTAAAATCATTGAGTAGTTGATATAATAACAGTGTTTAAGTTAATTAATATACCTATTAAGTCATAAGTACAGCCAAAAGCATGTGGAACGACACACTACTAGCTTAAGTAAAGCTCTAATTTATACTGCGTGCCATACAAAACAAAGCTAGTCCAAAGAGTGAACCTTGACGTGCTCTTGACCGTGCTAACAATTATATTTCCCGTTTCACCAATGTTAATGAACGCGTTCAGCACATGTAAAACTCGTGCAAGGGCTGTCAGTGTCAATACTCCATAGAAAATAATGAACGCCCTTAAACCTTGTTTAAATGCTGATCGCGTTCAGTTTCATTGGTGAAATTGGCACTTAGTCGCTAATGAAAATATTATTAAGCATTTGTGCTGGTGCATTAAAGTCAATATGACGCCCTTACCCCATAAAAGCAAACAATGGATATTATGTTCGCAAAAAAATCCACATTGCGATTGCCGGTAAGGCAAGTGCAGTACCAATAAGCAATAGCATGTCTGCCAGCCAAATCCCGGTCTATAAAAATTTAACTATAATGAATACGTGAACAGACATGCAAACCAACGAAATACAAAAAAAGAAATGAACACATTATTAAGATCGCCATTTCTTCTAATCATTTTTATTGCACATTATGTAAATGTGTTAGTAAAAAGTTTTTTTAACGTGTGGACTTTCTAGTGAATGTCCTCCACCCTGGGGTAGGTGGAGACTCTTACTGACTAAAACCACACAGTGTTCTGCTGTTACCTTTAGCCGGGGTGCTGGAGTGCTTGCTTGATTCCTCTTATTATAAAACCTAACACGTATTTGAAGGTCATGGCCATAGTAAAAAATGATCCCACCTACTAGACGCTTCAAATAACACTTATTTAAAATCTGTTGGTTGGTGGGGACGTTTCTTCCCATCATTCTGTCTGTATCTTTTGCAGGTAGCTTTAAAAGATACAAACAGTATCCTGATAACGAAGTCCTCATTATAAGGAAACTGAATTGTCCTTTGTGAAAAATGTATCTGTTGAAGAGCAGGGAATATTTTGAATTGTCATCAATTTAAAATATTCCAATGTAGATTTTAAACATTGAAAAATGGTAGGAAAGCTAATTGTTTATCAAGTTGACACACGCTGTAATTTTTCCGTGTTATAATAGCCAATTTCACGTGATTTAAATAACCTACGGACAATTTAAGTTGGTAGTCAGTTTGATAAACAATGACCTTTACATATTTGAGGACACGAACAACTGCATTTCCTATGCAAATATACATGCTTCAATAAAAATCCAAAGAAAATAACTCCACAGCCATAACCTGCACCCAATGGACATCAAAAATTATACAACGGTCTGCAACTTTGTCACTTTTAGCTTTTAACATTAAACTCTTTACTTTATTCTGGCATAAAGATCACTGGCAAGATGGTGTCTTATGTTAATGAGGAGAAACCAGTCCAATGACCGGTTTTAAAAAACTTGAGAGTAGTTTGCGGATTTTCTGTTTTTGGCAGACGATATGAAAGTAAAGAGCTGGCAAAATAAAGTGTGGAGTTGAGAGGCTTGTGAGGGAGAGCCTGGAGTGTTATTGGTAATGGTTATGTGGAGCTAAAAAATATAGAAAGCATAGTATGCGTAGAAAAACTATATGTTTGATTAGAAAGATCTTTAAGATTCGGAAAACACCAACATTAACCACCTAATATGAAATTAGCTTGTGCAATTTTTGACGAGAACTAATAATATTATTTATTTCACAAATAAATCTAACCTAGGACCAAGATTGAGACGACTGTACTAAAATTTTCGTCTTAAAAATTCTTTCTGCATTTATATACCTACTTTTGGACCATTTTATACTGACTTTATTAATTAAAACCATTTCTGTACCTAGAATAAATTTAATTGGAAACTTCGAAACCTATATTATTACTTTGAAGATCAATATCAAAGAAGAAGGTGCTACAAAAATCTTCCTGACCTTGTTAAAACTTTAAAGCCCGCTACTGCCCCTTAAAAACTTTAAAAACACTTACTCCCCCTCACATCGCAACTTATGACAAAGCCAGTAAATCTCTACAGCTATCGGGTTTCAAATTAAAAGCTCAGGTGTTAATTACTGTGAGTAATTTATCGTTTTTAATGAGCGCCGTTCGTTATGCACGGGTGTTGTCTTACAGATTGTTAGTTTGTTAGTTAGGAATGTTTTGTTAGGAAAATAATTTTATAGGTGTGTTTTCCATTTTAATGAAACGTACATAAATTGGTTTTGCATGTCGGAAACTTTAAGCACAACGGGAATATGTTTAAAACGTCAAAGAAATCAAGGCAGTTCGTGCATTTTATTTTCCATGAAACATGTAATTTCTCACTGAACGAGTATTTTTAATATTAATATGTTTTTTTTTTACGGATTCAGAATCGCTTCCGTTAAAAATAAAAGAGTCAAAAACGGTTTGAATAAAAGAATGACTGAATAAAAATAAATACAGCGGTATTTCGCAACATAGGTCATTAATTATGAGAGTGCATACGAACACCTTTATTTAAGATTCATACTTCTGACAAAATTCCGTTTCAATTCAGACCCATTAAAATCTGTGTCACGGTTATTAAAATTTATTTATTTATTTGATTTACACGGCCTAAAAAAACAATTACATAAATCAAAGTAAATATAGTAAGTACAAACATACAACTTCAACTAATAACAACACTAATATTCTATGATTCGCACAAAAACGTAGGCTCATGACGATTAAATTCGGGTTGGCTTCCAGGAGCTTATTTAGTTCGGTCAACACGCGCGGTTGAGGAGACGCAGCACGGGGTGTAGTCCGACACGAAGGCACGCCTACCAGTCGATGTTTTCTGCCACAGGGATTTAGAATTATTCGATGTGTAGGGTAAAGGTAGATAGATGCCCTACTTTTTGAAATATCCTCATAATTTAAAAATCTATTTTATATAAATAATGTCTATGAATTTAGCTAGTTTCATCCTTTAAGTTTAACTGTGATTTGTATTTTTGGCCCTACAAATTGCAGATTTTGCAAATTTTTGGTTTTTGTGGAACTCCTATTTTGTGGATAGATGCCTACCCGTACGGAAAGTTGCCCCACTATGTAAAATACTACGATGGATAGATGCCTGCGGCGCAGTATAGATACCCTTCATACTGTATACATGAAAAACTCAACCAACTTTTATGAGGTTTTGAGGACAATTGGTGTTTTAGCAGTAGAAAGCCACTCCTAAAACAGAAATTAATTCCAAGAAACGTAGGCCTAATAATGAAAAGCAGTTTTTTTTTCAATTGTCATCGTGAGCATGTAATTCTACATTTGAGATCAAATAAAATAACCGTACTTACTAAAAACATTTGTTCAACAAAAATATAAGTTATAAATTCTTCTTATTAAATATTAATTATTGTAGGTAGACCGCTCCTCCCCTGTGCATAGATGCCTCTAGGAGCATCTATACTTCGAAAAATCAGGGCAACTATCCTTTTTGATATGGATAGATGCCCAAGTAATTTTAAATAAATAAAAAACAAAAGAGTAACTGTTTACATCTATATGCATACATGATGAATCAGTACATTGACGTAATAAATATAACGGAATTAATGACTACTTATAAAATTATACAACAGCTAACCTTTAAAACTTTGACGTGTTTGTAAAGTTCGCCGCGGAGATGAATGCACACACGAGCGAAACACGTCCTCACCACACGACGGTCTGTGGCTAACTGAGGTGCGGCTAGTAGCTATATCGCGGCGCCCCCGTAAGGGGGCGTTGCGTGCGGTGCCGGGGCTTCGCTCCCCGGCCGGAGATGCCTTACGGTGGCCCGTAAATACGGGCCCCTAATTTGGTATGCGTCTTGGCAACAAAATATCTGGCGCGCGCGAGGTACGCACGCCTATGTGTATGGATTCTTGTTTGTTTCTGCAGGAGCGCCGCGACGCTTAGGAAAAAGCGCCGCTTTCTGTCTGTCACCGCCAGGTGAGATCCCTAGTTACCTAGGGGAGGCCCGGCGGCGACGACTTGCGACAGAGATGTCGACTCGACGCGCCTACAGAGTAGGTGAGTGGTCCCCGCCCGTCCAGATCACAGAGCTGGCCGTTCACTGTCCGGGCTAAGGGGCCGTCATGAGTGTGTGAACGGTATTGTGTCTGTGTGACACCGTTCAGTGTCTACGCGAACCGCGGCCCGCACCGCGTGTTCATGTGTGAGTTAGGGTGCATGTGTAGAGGTGGATGTCTGTTTGCGATTACGTAACGCGCCTATATTAACCTAGCACGCGCTACGCAAACGGGTATGTGTGTTGTGAATGTCTTATTGTCACAGATAAGCCGCGTGTAACCTGGTTACGGCTTATCTGGGAGTCAGTCCGGGGTGATGAGGTCGTCATCCGCTACCAGGTAGCGGGGGAGGGGTCTCGCGTCAGGGGGGCACGCATGCCAGGGCGCAATGTCTTTGACGTGCGTCAAATCCGCTGCGTCGGCACGCGCGAACATTCCTTTCGCGAGGCGCTCCACAAACTCATCCAGGGTCTCAATCCCGAGGTCCCTCTGGATGACGTCGTTCCTCACGTAGCGAGGGGCGTCAACAATGGTCCGCAACGCAATATTTTGTTGTGTGCGGAGCAGTCTTCGGCTCGGCTCACTAGTGAGGACGAACCATGCGGGTGCGGCGTACATCAAGATTGGGCGTACGTACAACTTGTACACGCCCAGCTTGACGCGCACCGGGATGCGGTACGAGAGCACCGGTCTAAGGAGGTTGCGGGCGACCCTTCCCCGTGCGACGACCTTGCGGACGTGCGGCCCCATTGTGAGCCGACGATCTATAGTTACCCCTAGATATTTCACCTGGGGCGACCACTCGATGTCGGCTCCCTGAAGTTTCAGGTTTGGTAGGAGGCGCGCTGATCCAGAGACCATCGCCTGCGTCTTACCCACGTTCACCGACAGCCGCCACTTAGACAGCCACTCGGGAAGAAGATCGAGGGCGCGCTGCATCTTGACCGCCGCGTACTTCGCATTGAGCGATGTAGTGATGTACGCGGCGTCGTCTGCGTACAGCGCGAGCGTCGAGTCTGTGGTAGTGGGGATGTCGTCCGTGTATCGTGAGTAACACGCCGGCGACACGCAGCTGCCTTGTGGCACACTGGCCAGCACCGGCCGGGCGCTTGACAGCCATCGATCACCACCCTGAAGGTCCTGTGTGAGAGAAAGGATGAGACCACCTTTACAACGCGGCGGGGCGCGTCGGATGTGGCCATCTTGTAGACAAGGCCTTCATGCCATACACGGTCGAAGGCCTTCTCCATGTCGAGGAATACTGACACCGAATATTTATTTTTATTGTGCTCAGCTGTGAGCCCTACAGTACCCTCGACAGCTGGAGCGTCGTGCTGTGGCGCACACTACCATTCGGTACGGCAGGTGGCGCAGCGCTGTGGTGGTGATACCGTCAGCACCGGGGGCATTCTTCTGCTTCGTCTTGCGGATGGCGCGTCTGACCTCGCCAGGCGAGAAGAAAATCGGGTCCTCATCTGGAGCTATCGGAGTTGCGAAGTAGTCTCCCAGGTGTTTCTCGACTGCTGCTACATGGAAGGTGTCGCTAGTGGGGTTTGGGCGGAACTGACGCTCCAGGTGTTCGGCGAAGACCTCCGCCCGGTCCTCCGCTACGTACTTGAGCGCCCCGTCGCTGTTGAGTAGCGGGCGCACCGGGGCTGGGGTATTTGTGAGCTGGCGGCATAGTGTACCGACGGCCAACTGTCTGTCGTGGCGTCGATACGTTCTTCCCAGCCCGCGGCGTTGTGAGCCTGTAACTCGGCCTTAACCTTTTCCGCGAGACGGTTAAGCTGCGTCTTAATGATCGGGCATCTCAGTTGTTGCCACTGCTTGCGGATGCGCCTCTTCGCGGCGATCATCGCCTTGATATGCGCCGGCAGGGGTGGCAACAGCCCTCTCCCCTGCGGCTGCATGCTTGTTGCCGAATTGTAGGCGCTTTGTATGCAAGCAGTGACGTCATTAGCCATCTGGTCCACGTCCGCGGAGGTAACAGTAGGCCGAGTCGGCATTGTGCCTCTACTTTCTCTGCGAACTCCGTCCAATCCGTTTTGTGACGCGGCGCTATGGGCTTCAGTCGGGCCGGCATTCCCGATAGGACGACGAGCACGGGTTGATGATCCGATTGGAGCTCGTCATCTATGACTTGTTGCGGGATCTGGCATTTTAGCCCTCGGTGGACTACGATGTCCAGCACGTCCGGCATATGCCGTAAAACGTCTGGGTAATATGTGGGCGTCTCTGGACCGGACACCGTATAGCCGAAGGCTTCCGCGTCCGCGAAGAGCCGTCTCCCCTCGGTATTCATAATGTAGAAATTCCACGCCGGGTGTTTACAATTAAGATCACCGGCGAGGATAGTGGCGTGGGTTGTACTGTTTACCAGCGCCCGCAGCTCGGTAAGGTCCAAGTAGGCCGCGGGCGGCTTATAACACGCATATATGCTTATGTCCTCGCCGGCTACGTGTAGCTGCAACCCAGCACGTAAAAAGTGTTGAGTGTCGTCGAGGGGGTTTTCCTGATGGATGACTCTTCGTCTCACCAATACTGTCAGACCACGGTATCGCACGTGTATCCCGGGAACCTAATCCTGTCCTCAGGTCCCAGGAGCGTCTCGCTTATTAGCGCCACGTCAATGTCTTGATCCCGAAGGAGGTAGCGGAGGGGGGCGACCTTGTTCCGAAGGCCGCGGGCATTCCAGTGGATCACCCTGAGTGGCCTAGCCATGGTACAGGGTTAATAGTGTGGCCAGGCCATCCAGAATGACCGTCTCAACATCCTGGCCCTGCCTGATGGCTTTTATAAGGTCCATTAGAAGTTTAATGGCGCAAGCTGTAAACTCACTTTTTGTTGTTTTGATTGTGGCTGATTTGGCGCAGGTAGCTCCGCCACTCGTCTCTCTCGGGAAGCTTAGTTGCTGTGTAGTTTCACCCGTTTGCCGCGGCGCTGTGCCGGCGCTAACAGTAGGTGTTGACTTACAAACCTCCTTAGTTACAGCCTGCGCCCCACCTGAGGCAGAGGCGGTCCTTGGAATATCAGTGGTCGCTGGGGGTGGTGTGGAGGTTTCTTCCCTTTACCCTTACCCCCTCGTTTCTTATTTTTCCTCCACCTGGAGGAGGTAGCCGTTTTGTCTGTGGGCCCGTTGGCCGCCGCCATAAGCGTCGTGACCTGGGCTTCTTGCGTCTCTTGCGGCCTCTCAGCGGCCACTTTGGGCCGGCGCGATGTGGCCATTATGGCGGCAGTCCCCGCTCGCTTGTTCCGGATTTCATTATGGAATACCGGACACTTGATGTTGCTCGCGGGATGCGGACCACCGCAGTTCGCGCAGGTGGCCGGTTCCTCCCGCGGACGAGGGCATTCTCTCGCCGCGTGCTCTTCTCCGCATCGCACGCAAGCGAGCGGGTGGTGACACTGATGCCAGCTGTGTCTGAATTGCTGGCATCGGTGGCACTGGGCGGGTCCTCGTTTTCCGCGCCAGGCCTCTATTTTGACGCCACGCATCAACAGTTTATGTTGATGCGTGGCGTCAAAATAGAGGCCGTGTCGTGTCGTGGTGTCATAAATGGCCCGGACGTCTGGTGTCTTCTTGAGTATTGCGTGGAACACGCAGCCGGGTCGTCCTTGTGCGCCCTTGATGTGACGCCGCGGCGCACTTTCGTGCGGTGGCCACGGTGGGTCGGAGCAGAACCGCTTCCCCTCCGCCACTGCGGTCTCACTGGAGCTTCTTCGTCGACGCTGTCGTTGACCCCTGGGTTCGAGCCGGGACTAGCAGTCGGAGCCCCGCGGCGGCGTCGGTGATGCCGGCGACATCATCGTAGCGTCAGCCCTCGACCCGGTGGGCCGGTATCCGGGTCGCGAGGTCGTGTCCCTGGACACGTCTACGCGACCGGAGGCGGCCGAGCCCACGTATGCCAGCGACATATTCGATCCACTGGACGAACATGGCGACATAACCGCGGGCGAATGGTAGGCACGGCACGTAGGCACGTGAGATACGGGGGGGCGCCGGTGAAGCGGGCGTAGTATTGTGATGAGGTTGTACTGACCTCCTTGTCTCGGCTGCGTTACTTGTTGGCCGCTCACGCCCAGCCATCGCCGGTCCCGCCATCGGGGCCATCGCCAGGGAGGCGGGGGCCGGCTCTGGCGGTGCACAGAGCTGGCACAGCTTTAGTCTTTGTAGTATTCACTGGTGCACTCACTGTAACCTCTCAGGTGGGCGCGGGTGGAGACGCGAAATGCGGCGGCGCGGCGGTGCGGGCGAGGGGTGCGCGGATGGGGTATGCGGGTGCGCGGATAGCGCGGGGGGGCCATGTGGTGTGGCGGTGCGCGCGGTGTGCGCAGCGGAGCGCTCGGATGCGGGTACGCGGGCGGGCGGCGCTGCGGCGCGCGCGTGAGGTGCGCGGCCGGGGTTTTGCGGCAGGCCCCGGGGCCTGGATGGGCACCGGGCGGAACGCGGCGGGGCGAATCACTACCGCGTGCGGTCGGCTCGACGACGGCGTGGGCACAACGCGCGCAGGCGCCGATGACGTAGGTGGGCCGGCGGCATCGCGGGGGCGTAGTCTCCGCGACCGTGTCGGCACTATGTACCGGGCAGCAACGAAAAATAAAAACGGTCCGCGCGGCGCAAACTTAACCTCAATTTTCTTTTTACAATTTAGTAGGAGAAGCTTGCGTATCGACCACAAGCCAATCCTCGGTGACTGAGGTGCAGGGTGCCTGCGGCTCTTAGTTATACTACTATTTCTTAGTCGCCAGTTTGGGAAGTTAGGTTTTTTGAAAATGAGGCAACTATTCCACTGGGGCATCTATCCCGCCTTTACGCTATAGTCAAAACAGCTTATGTTTAGGGTGATAAGGTTCACTTTCGGTTGGCACAGAAACTGGAGTAATTAAGACGTGTGTTTAGTTCAAAGCTTTATTTTCAACTACTTCATCTACTATGACATGGTTGAGGTTAAAACTAACCGCATAACTAGATATAGGTATAATCCTTCCTAACATACCGCCCACCAAAAGAACTTAAGTTCTTTTAAAACAAATAAGATGTTTAACTACTTTACACATAGCACATAACAATCCAAAACTAGATACAAAATTGTTGATAGTCATTACTATAAGAAACTGTATACTAATAAAATGACATGCTCAGTAAATCAATCCTACTGCAGTACATACATCAATTTAATTACACGGTATGTCTTTAAAATTTAAACCTTGGTGTCTACCGGTAGAAGACATAATTTACCAATTGATCGCTTAACAATGTGGTTACCGGTTTTCACACTATATACTCTGGTAACGCCATCTTGGCCCAGGATGTTTATTTACGATGCGCCCAAGTGGCCATTTTCCTGGAACAGCATTGTCCGTCTTTACGAGCACTATCTGACCAATGTCCAAATCTGGGACTGTCTTTAACCACTTCGGGCGTTGCTGTAGTCTTGCTAAGTACTCATGCTGCCATCGCTGCCAAAAGTCATTCAATAGCTTTCGATTATGCTGCCATCGAGATAGCTTGCTAGCAGGAACGTCTTTCAAGCTTGGTGAAGGTACGGTGATTGGTGCTTCCCCGATCAGGAAGTGTCCCGGTGTGAGTACCTCATGTCATCCTTGTCGGAATCATCGATGGGGCATAACGGTCGAGAGTTAAGACAAGCCTCGATCTGGCACAATAGCGTAGTCAACTCTTCAAACGTCAGGTGGCTGTTCAAGACTCGTTTGAGGTGATACTTAGTGGATTTTATACCGGCTTCCCATAGACCACCGTAGTTCGGACTGTATCCCGGAATAAAATGCCACTGCGTCCCATCCTTGGCCAAAGTATCTGCTATATGACCTTGGAATTCTAACTTTACTGCGTTCCAGGCTTCGACCAGCTCTTTGTTGGCTCCTACAAAGTTTCGGCCCTGGTCACTCCACATGTGATTGCATCTTCCTCGACGTGACACAAATCTCTGAACGCTCCGATGAATGCTTCAGATGTTAGGTCGCCCACAAGCTCTAAATATATGGCCTTAGTTGCCATACATATAAACAATGCAATATAGCCTTTGTTCGTTTTAGCACCTCTTCCCTTAGACATTAGGATTTGGTACGGGCCAGCAAAGTCGACACCACAGTGCAAGAATGCTCGAGCAGGTGTCAATCGTTCTTTGGGTAAGTTCCCCATAAACTGGTTTCTAATTTGAGCCCGCTGTTTTGCACAGATTAAACATTTGTGTACTTCAGCCTTTACTAAACTTATTCCCTTTACAATCCAGTATTTAGATCGAATGTAATTATACATTAACTGTACACTCCCGTGTAAAGTTGCCTTATGTGCATCGGCCACAATCAGTCTTGTCAAATGTGATTTATTATCTAAGATGATGGGGTGTTTTCTATCCTTGTCTATATTGGCGTGTCGAATTCTACCGCCCACCCTGAGGATATGATTTCGATCCAAATATGGATTGAGTGACTTCAGTAAACTCCTGTTCTTAACTTGACCCTTGTCCTTCAAATCTTGACTTTCTTCTTCAAAACGTTCTCTTTGTGTTATTTGTATACATTTGTGTAATGATCTTTCTAATTCTTCTGTGTTTAAACTAATCTGTATTTTTACCTTTTTCAGGTTCAAGAATTGTCTGCAATACGACACTGCTAGCAACAACTCTGCCAGTGTATCACAAACCTTGAAGTGGGTTGACCATTTTTTCTCTTCGGCGGGTGGCTCGTCCGTTACTACGTTTACATTTATTCCTTTTCTCATTTCTAGGTCAGTCGAAGTGCTTATGCTTGCAAATGGTATTTCCTTTTGTTTCAGCCATTCAGGTCCGTCCCACCATAATCTACAATTCTTCAAATCTGATAGCAGCATGCCTCTTGATACGACATCTGCTGGGTTTTCCTTTGATATGACATGAAACCACTTGTTACCGATGTTATTGACTATCGTTACTACTCTGTTCCTCACAAAGGTTTGCCATCTGGCAGGATCTCCCTGCAACCATGATAAAACGATTGTCGAGTCTGTCCACGAAAATATTTGACTAGAAGGAATATGCATAGCTTCGCTTATTTGCTTTAATAATTTTGAAAGTAATACCGTCCGCATAGCTCGAGTCGTGGTAGTGACATTGGTTTTACAGGCGCGACCCTAGATTTGGCAGCAATTATGGTCGTTTTGTATTGCTGGTCTTCTCCCAGCACCCTCAGGTAAGCAACAGCTCGATAAGCTTTGTTAGAAGCGTCACAGTAACCGTGTACAGAGGCGTTTTTCATGCTTTCACTTGTGCATTGTAACCATCGTTGCAGTTCAACAATCTTCAAATGTGATAAGCTTTTTCTTATATTAATCCATTATTTTTCTGTTTCAGGGTCTACTTCGTCATCACAGGCACTTTGCTTCAGCCACAAACTTTGGATTAATATTTTTGCAGGTACTATCGCCGGAGCCAGCCATCCCAGAGGATCGAATAGCCGGTGAATGTCAGCCAGTATCTTTCTTTTGGTCACGACTCCAGTCATAAGGGCGTAATCAAGATGATAATGAATAATATCTTTGCCCATGTTCCAGGATAAACCTAGTGTTCTGACAGTACCATGCAACTTCATGTCGATTCTAACTTGCTTACTATGCTGTTCAGCTTCAAATTGTTCTAGGAAGTTGCTACTGTTGGATGCCCACTTTTGCAGCTTGAATCCTCCTCCTTGTAGGATGTGGTTAATATCTTTAGCTACTTCTATAGCTTGTTCTACTGTATCCTGGCCAGACATTAGATCATCCATAAAAAAATCATGCTTGATGGTTTCAGCTGCTATAGGATAGTCCTTCCATTCATTTTCTGCTAGCTGTTGCAGCGTTTTCACAGCAAGGTAAGGGGCAGAAGCAGTACCAAATGTGACTCGTAGCAGACGATAATCTTTAATTGCTTCATTTGAATGTTGACGCCAAAGAATACGCTGGAAGTCTGCGTCTTCCTTCGTCACCAACACCTGTCTGTAAATTTTTTCGATGTCAGACACAAAACAGATAGGCTTCATTCTCCATCTCATGACTAGATATCTCATGTCCTCCTGTAGCTGAGGTCCTATCAGCAGTTCATCATTCAGAGAAATATTATTGCAACCCTTGGACGAAGCATTAAAGACAACTCTAACCTTCGTTGTTTCACTGGTTTCTTTCATGACTGGATGGTGTGGTAAGTACACTGCTGAATTTTCTAACTCGCTTGTTGGAACAATTTCCATGTGGTTCAGATCAATATACTCTTTCATTACCTTTATGTATTCCGTCCTCAAATTTGTATCATTCTCAAAGCGTTTTTCGAGTTGCATGTATCTTTTCAATGCTATATCTCTAGTTTTACCTTTACATGACTCAGGCTTTTCTGTATTAAATGGTAATTTTACCACGAATCTTCCTTCAACATTTCGCTTGTGTGTTTCCTTGTATATTTTCTCACAGTCTTCTTCATCTTTTGTTAGTTTCTTCGTACTGTCATCTTCTACTTCCCAAAAAGACTTCATCATATTTTCAATATCCATATGTTGATGCATGACGGTAATATCTTCCGAAGAAGTGATTTCTTCCACCTTTCCAAAAAGAATCCATCCTAGGCGTGTATCGTGTGCACTTGGAGAGCCTAATGGACCTTTAACCAGACCGCCTTTCATAATGATGTCATAGATTTGAACACCTAATAAAAGTTCCACTCGCCCTGGTTTATTGTAACTTGGGTCTGCCAGGGTGAGGCCTTGTAAATGCGGCCAGTCAGCGATTTTGTGGGTGAAATGTCTTGGTGGCAAATTGGAGGTTATGTTCTTGGGTATGATGTAAGCCTTCAGAGAAATCTTGAAACCATCTTCACACCGCGATAAAAGATCAAATTCTACAATGTGATTTATGTGTGTCAGTTTACCTCCAACCGTTGTGATTGTTCCTCTAGTAGTTTTGCGTTTTACCTTTAGTCTTTGGGTTGCTCCCTCACTGATAAAACTTTCATGTGACCCTTGGTCAATTAAGGCGCGCAATACTGTCGTTAGTCCATTGTCCCCTTTTACATACACTAGTGCTGTTGCCAGCAAAGCTGTGGACTTCTTCGTGGTGAAGTGTGATGCTATTGCGACGTCTTCTTTTGTATGTTCTGGTTCCTTTCCTTCGATATGTACGTGTGGAGTTTGTGAATTGTCTGACTGCTTGTTGTTACTTCTCTGCTGGTGCAACAGTGAGTGGTGCCGGCGATTGCATCGACGGCAGAATACAGGTACGCGACATTTCCAGGCTGAATGCCCTGGTGCCAGACAATTGTAGCAAAGGCTATTCTTCCTTAAAAACTCGTTTCTCTCCATAGGTTGTAGCTTTATAAAATCTTTACAATGGCAAAGTGCGTGATCTTCCTTGCACATTGTACACGTCTTAGCCGGTGTGGTTGCAGAAACATGGCATGACTTATCCTTGATATTTTTCTCTCTTGAGACAGCGGAAGAACTAGGTGTCACCAACTCCAATGTACGGAACTTAGACTCCAAAAATATATAAAATTCTTTCAAGGTGGGTAATTTGTTAAACTCCCGAGTGTATGTATGCTCCTCCCAATCCTTATGGGTCTCAGGGTCTAATTTCTGAACCACTAAAAATATAATTAGGGGGTCCCAGTTGTTAATAGTTAAATCCTGATTTTGTAAACTATTCATACATTCCGCTGTAGTGTCTAGCAAGGACTTTAGCTGATTTGCAGTTGGTGTTTTGATCGTCTTTTGTCCGGTAAGTCGTTTGAACAACGTATTTACTATAACTCGTTTATTCCCGAAACGATTTTTCAATATATTCCATGCTTGTTCGTAGTTATTTTCCGTAACCTTTATATGTTTCAGCAAGGCTTCAGCTTCACCGGTGATACTTGATTTCAGGTATTGCAACTTCTGTACCAAACTTAGTGACGTATTGTCGTGGACTAGTGATATAAACAAATCATGATAAGTGGGCCAATCATCGTAATTGCCATTAAACTCAGGGAGCTGGATTGTCGGTAATTTAACTTGAATTTGGTTGGTCGTGCTTGGCATGTTACTACATACGTCTCCTGCTGATGACAATGCAGAAATCATGTCCTTTAAATCTCCTTGTAAACACAAGAACAAGTCTTCAATAACATAATAGTCTTCGTTAACAAAGTACTGGATGTTCGCACGTTGTTCCTTTGGTGTACACTTAACAAGTTCTTCATGTGTTATTTTAAACGACTGCCAATATTCTTCTATACATTGTAATCTTGCTTGGATGTAACCCCTTGTTAATCGTGCCTTAGGACATTTCTTCAGATTAACTTGGGCTTTCTGCATTTTACCAGCTGTTTCTTCTAGAATATTGAGTAGTTGACTGCTTGAAGTACTCATTATCGTAAAAGAGCACTTTTAAGGTTGATTTTAAAACCAAACTCGCGTAATTTACACTGGCTATAACGATGTAATAACTCGTCATCAAAGTAGTATTCCCTAATGGGCTTGTACTGTTATTCACTCTTATCGCTGAGGAATGTGCGAGCCTATTGTATTCGATCGGCCGGACAGTTTTTATAAACTTTTTACAACACTTTTTGAATCCGGCTCGAAGGACCATATGTTTATGGTGATAAGGTTCACTTTCGGTTGGCACAGAAACTGGAGTAATTAAGACGTGTGTTTAGTACAAAGATTTATTTTCAACTACTTAATCTACTATGACATGGTTGAGGTTAAAACTAACCGCATAACTAGATATAGGTATAATCCTTCCTAACAGCTTATAATTCAGAATCTTCCGTCATACCGTTCCATACTGTGAGCATAACGCCTACATGCCCTTCTGGTCTCCAGCAAATGATATCCACGACATCCTAAGAGGAACTTGGTAGTTCAATACTTGAAACAATTATTTTTTATTAAGAAAATATTAAAGGACAGCTGCCGAAAGTGCCATGCTGAGTCTAAAGAATACTGTCCAGTATTACACAGAACGCAAAACGCCGGTGTACGCCTGTTTCCTGGATCTTTCCAGAGCCTGCGACCTGGTGTCATATGATGTGCTTTGGAGAAAGCTAGGGGACAGAAATGTACCAGAGGAAGTTCTGAAAATCCTGCGGTATTGGTATGCGAATCAGACAAATAGTGTCAAGTGGTCTGGAGCTTTCTCTGAGCCATATGGGTTGGAGTGTGGTGTGAGGCAGGGGGGGTTGACGTCTCCCGGACTCTTCAACCTATATGTCAATGATCTCCTAGAGGAGCTCAGCGGTATGCGTGTCGGCTGCCGAGTTGGTGGTGTTAATATTAACAACATCAGCACGCGGACGACATGGTACTGCTGGACCCGACTGAGGGATCTATCAGAGATATGCTGAAGGTGTGTGAAAGATACGCTGAAGCGCATGGACTTGTCTACAATGTCAAGAAATGAGAGTACATGGTCTTTAGGGCCGCCGGTAAGTGCTCTGATCATACACCTATTTTCACCCTAAATGGCTTGAACATAACTAAAGTGAACCAATTTAAGTACTTGGGGCACATACTTACCGACGACCTTAAGGATAATGTAGACATCGAGAGGGAACGTAGGGTACTAGCGGTCCGAGGTAATATGTTGGCCCGTAGATTCACCCGTTGTACCGACCAAGTCAAAATCACCCTATTCAAGGCGTATTGTCAAGGTTTGTATGCGGGGGGTCTATGGGTCTGCTATGCCAAAAGATCGCTAGATGCCTTGCGCGTCCAATATAATAATGTTTTTAGGATGCTGTTGAGACTGCCCCGGTTCTGTAGTGCATCAGAGATGTTCTCGCAGAACCGAACCGACGGATTTAACGCAGTCATGCGCAAAAAAGTTGCATCACTGATGTTTCGAACACGGGTCAGTAACAATAGCATCCTGAAAACAGTGGCGGAGAGTCCTTACTCCCCCATTCTGAGGCATTTTGTGGGGATGATGGTCAATCAGGGTTTACCAACGTGAAGTGATCGTTCTCTGCGCAACCTGCTTCGGACTCAAAAATTGTGACTGTGTTTTTTGTTTTAAGTCATCTTATTTTCTAACACTAGTTTTAAGGAGTTTTACTAACAAAATGGACCATATTGTTGTCTGAAATCAATAAATAATAATAATATTACGCCTACGACTCGGTGCCACATACATGGCTTGTGAGGGTGCTGGAGTTATACAAGATAGATGCAACTCTACGCACCTTCCTTAAGTCCTGTTTGGGGCAATGGAGGACGGTCCTTCGCTATCCGGGGTGTCAACAGATCCAGGGGAATGACGAGCCTGTCTGGATTAAACGGGGAATATTTCAGGGCGACAGTTTGAGTCCACTTTGGTTCTGCTTAGCTCTGAATCCTCTAAGCACACTGCTGGAGGATTCAGGTCTAGGCTATCGGTTGAAGAGAGGTGGTCAGGTCATATCTCACCTTCTTTTCATGGATGACTTGAAAATCTTTGCCCCCAACAAATTGCAACTGATGGAGTTACTAAAGGTAACTGAAACATTCAGTAGCGCCATCAGGATGGAATTTGGTGTGGACAAATGTGCAATCATGCATGTTAAGCGAGGTGAGATTATGGAATCCGAAGGTATTCAACTTTCGGATTCCATACACCTTAGATCCCTCTCTTCATCCGAAAGCTACAAGTATTTGGGTATGTCGGAAGCGTTAGGCATCAACGTTATTAACATGAAGCAATCGTTGAAGGAGCGCTTCTTTGGCCGCCTGAAGAAGGTATTAATTAGTCTTCTTTCGGGCGGAAACAGGGTGCGCGCCTTCAACGGTTGGGTCATGCCGATTTTGATGTACTCTTTCGGCTACTCAAATGGACCCAAACTGAACTTGACGCCCTGGATAGGCGGGTCCGTACACTTCTGACCGCAAACCGGATGCATCACCCACGATCATCGGTGATGAGACTGTACATCCCGCGAAAGTGCGGGGGTCGAGGCTTTTTAAATGCGAAAACCCTCCACAACCGCGAGGTGTGCAGTCTCAGGGAATATTTTTTAAAAGCCGAATTGGGTATGCACCGTGATGTGGTCGCAGTGGACAAGGGGCTTACCCCGCTCTCCATGGCTAAAGAGAACAACAAACAAACTTGTAGATTCTGAGGTACCGTATTACAAGTATGTACCCGACCCAGTTCTCGAAAATGACCTTGTCACGTTGTACTGGGATCGGTCTATCATTACTGACAGGACTATTATCGCTAATAAGCCTGACATAGTAGTGATAGATCGATTAGCGCGCCGCACAATGATTATCGATGTTACCATTCCACATGACGAGAACCTCGTGAAAGCTGAGAAAGAGAAACATTAAATATCTCGACTTAGCACACGAGGTTGTTGACATGTGGAATGTGAGCTCGGCTGCCATTGTGCCGATTGTCGTATCGGCCAATGGCCTGATGGCAAAAAGCCTCGACCAACATCTCTCGAAGCTTTCGTTAGGCGGTTGGATCAAGGGCCTGATTCAGAAGGCAGTACTCCTCGATACGGCTCGCATTGTAAGGAGGTTCCTGTCTCTGGAGCCCTAACCACCAGCAGCTTGGACCCTGCTCCCGCTACCGGCGGACCACAATTTTTTATATTTTTAAATGTTTTTTTTTTTAAAGTTGTTTTATAAAAATATTTAAAAATGTATTAGAATAAGGATAAAAATAAATAAACAACATAATAATAATAATATTACCATTTTATATACCATATTTAATCTATTACAAATGTTAGTGAACTGCATTATCTGTTGTTTAAAAACGTCACGATATGTAAGAGGATAGTTTTTGTAAAAGAGAAAAAAATTGCCACTTAATGCTCCAAAACACACATAGTTTTCTTTTTGTCACTTGTTTTCACCCGTCACCCTACCAAACATCCGAAAAAAATACAACCGAACATAACCTCAAATTATTAAAACATATCGTAATCCGTGTCTAGACGTTTAATCAAAAAGGCGGACAAGATGGCGGCCACACACATGTTCCATTGGCCAAAAAGCCGCTATATCTCGGCGTTTATTCCAATGTATGTGCGTCTTGTCCTACTTCGGCTATAATTTACGGCCAATGGTACTTCGCCGCAGATTGGCCAATTACATTAGCCGACATCCCTCAAGGACCTACTAAGGAGAAGTGTGTGTGAATTTTTTAACAACGAATAAAAAAATTGTTTTAATCTAGTCAGGTTACGGAGTTGGTGAGTTTTGTTTTGTTTGTGTATTTATTTTTTGGTAAGGGATTGTTTCTTGGCTGGTTAATTTGTTTTTATGTTATTTAATGACGAGACTTAAGATAACCGTTGGCAGAATGAGCTCCTGAAGGTTTCTTTTTTGCAAACAATTGTTACTAAGTAAAAAATTCCACCTGCTTTCTATTAATTTCTTAACGTTTGTAAGTAGAAAATATGAGCGTTAGAAAATATAATGTTATTAAACTTCAAAAAACAACAAAGAATACTGAAAGAAATGTATGAAAAATACTCATCTATACTTTACCAGGCCACTCAGAAAGTATTGCGAAAAAAACTTTTATGTATGAGAGACTGTCCAGTAATAGCCTATTTTGAAAATAAGTGCGATTATTTGTAAGTAAAAATAGGTACGTTCCGATTTCAAATTTTCCCTCCACATGTTTGCGAGCTAATTTAAATTATCGTGTCTCATTAAAAAATGGATCTGCGCCGGGAACATTTTCGCACTATGATTTTATACGATTTCAAGTGTCGCATTAAACCGGACGAATAGTTAGATAGACATCAAATGGCATTCATTGATGAAGGCCCTTCTAATGCAACCGTGTTTCGTTGGTATAACGAATTCAAGCGCGGTCGTCTAACTTTGGGGGATGAATAGAAGTGGTCGCCCTTTGACGGCTGTTACGGAAGAAAACATGCAAGCAGTGAAAATTTTAATGCAAAACAATAGGCGAGTTACGTGTTAAGAGATTCAGCACATACTGTAGGCCTTCACGAAATTCTACACGTGCATCTTCGCGTGAGGACGCTGGATGCCGCACAACCTCACCGATGCTCAGAGGCAGGCCCGGGTGCATTACAGGTCGGCGGTAAGTCCCCTCTTTGAGGAGTGGTTGGAGAGGCGCCACGGCGTCCTCACCTTCCGCCTGACATAGGTCCTCACCGGACACGGTTTATCGGGAGGTTCCTGTTTCGAATAAGGCGGGAGGAAACGCCCGGGTGTCACCATTGTGTGGATCGCCCGGAGGTCACGGTGGAGCATACGGCGGAGCACCGCAGTGTCCTCGTGGAGGCGATCGGCGGCGGCGACCTCTCGTGTCCGGCCCTGGTCCAGGCCATGGCAGATTCCCGGCCACCGTAGGCGCGGGCTTGCGGACGGCGAGCAATGGGTAGCTCGCCGTCCGGTAGGGACCAGGCCCGGGCGACGGCGCGTCGTGTTCCACGCGCGCCTCAAAGAAATGTCAGCACGAAATGACGGGGTCCGATAGGGCCGACCCCTCAGGGTCGCGGGTAATTCGATAGACTAACCGTGGCCCTGGCACAGGCAACTGAAGGAGGAAGGACATGGCGTGGCATTCGCTGGCAGAGTGTGCCGCTTGGGAGGAGCCGCGCCGTGCCCTCATCTCTGAAGTAGGCAGTAACCTGTCGCTGCCGGCCGTAGTGAGTGCGATGGTCGGCAGCTTCGAGTCCTGGGACGCGGTGGTTTCCTTCTGCGAAACAGTGTTCTCGCAGGAGGAGGCTGCGGAAAGGGAGAGAGAGATCTCGTCCACTCTCCCGATCCGCAGCAGGCGCACCGGGCGCAGGCGGAGGGCGGACAACGCCCTCTTCCAGCCCCCCTAAATGGGTCCAGGGGCGACGGATTCGGGGACATCCGTCGCCCCCCAACATCAGGACCCGAGAAGGCGCCGAGCGTAGTGTTCCGCGCGCGCCGCTCACAGACGTGGCGGGGGTAGTACACCTCACTCCCCCCGCCCGAGACGGGGCCCGCAAGAGCGGGCCGGCACCAGCCGTGGTTGCGGAAGAATTATGTGTTCCCGCGACCCCGGCGTAGGTGTGAGATGGAACACCGGGGTGGTTTTTAGTCAGTAAGAGTCTGACAGACCCCTCTCGCCCCAGGGCGGAGGACATCCATGAGGATTTTCCACCCCGGGAACAAAACAAAAAAAAGGCAATTGAAGGAACAAGGGTGGGTTTTAGTCAGTAAAAGTCTGACACGCCCTCCCGCTCCACCCAGAGTGAGAGAAGTCATTTGATAACTTCCCAACCAAAAAAAAAAAAGGGTGCATTACAGGTGATGAGTCTTGGATTTATCAATACGATCCAGAAACGAGGCGTCTGTCGACGGTTTGGGTGTTTCAAAACAACGCCTACCAAAGTTGAGCGATGTAGAAGCGAGGGGAAGATTTTGATAGCGAGATTTTTCAATTTTTTCAAAACAAAGAAGCATCAACGCACAATGGTCTATATCAAATGCTTGGCAGAAGTTTTCTCTGTTGTGAGCATAAAGCGACCAAACACAGGGCTTCGCGGGCTACTGCTCCACCACGACAACGCGCCTTCGCACACCGCGCTCAAAATTAGGGACTTCCTGCACAGTACGTCGGTCAAACTCCAGGGTCACCCTTCTTACAGCCCAGATCTCCAGCACCGTGTGACTTCTTTTTATTCCCAAAAATAGAAATCTGCTCAAAGGGATACAGTTTTCGTCGCCGGAAGATGCACTGTCAGCGTTCGAGCAGGCTGTAAACGAGGTGTCTACGGCTGACTGGAAAATGTGTTTCGAAAGCTGGTTACACAAAATCTGGACGACGTGAATAACTCGATTCTTCAAGTCCAAGATTGGTTTATGGTAAATAATTTGGTACTAAATGAAAAAAAAAACCAAATGCATTAGATTTAAATTACCTAATGTTAGAAGTAGCGAATGTGACATCATATTGAATGGAGAAAAACTGGAATTTATTAATCAGACGGTTTTCCTAGGAATCACGCTGGACGAGAAATTACAATGGGGACCACATATAACATCTCTTGCGGGGCGGCTAAGCTCTGCCGCTTATGCTGTTAGAAAGATAAGACAGTTAACAGATGTAGAAACCGCGCGTTTGGTCTATTTTAGCTACTTCCACAGCATTATGTCTTATGGCATTTACTGTGGGGTCGGGCTGCTGACATTGAATCCATTTTTATTTTGCAAAAGAGAGCTGTCAGAGCCATATACAATCTTCCTCGTCGCGAATCTCTCAGGGAACTATTTAAAGGGATTAATATTATGACAGTACCTTGCCAATTCATTTATGAAAATATTATGTATGTAAGAAAAAATCTACATCTTTTTAATAAAATAAGTGATAGACATAATTTGAATACCAGAAATAAAGATAAAATAGATCAACCATTTTTCAGATTAGCTAAAGTACATACATCATTTATGGGGTACTGTGTTAAATGTTATAACAAAATACCTTGTGATATATTGCAATTAAATGAAAGAAAATTTAAAATTCGTATAAAAAGTACACTTTGCAGACAAGCTTATTACAAATTAGAGGACTATATACAAGATAAGAATGCTTGGAAACATGATGGTCCAGCTCCATAGGACAATCCCGTCTAGACAAAATCACACTGGTTGCTAATTGAATTTTTTATTTTTATTTTATTTTTACTTACTCACACACTGACCTATTCCTAGTTAATATTTTAGGAAAGTCATATATTTTTACAGTGTTTGTAAATATGTGAGCACAATGTACCTATCGCGTCATTCATTTATCTGCCTTTGCTATATTTTTAGTTCTTCTTACCACTTGTGGTATAGTATTTTTATTCTTGGTGCATCGTTTTCACTTATAAAAATATAATTAATGTATACAAATATTGTAAAATATTTTAAAAGAGTAACGGTGGAGTTTCTTGCCACTTCTTCTCCATACGAAACTACTTTTTGGAAGTGGCGCCTAGAATCAGTTATATTTTTATTGTAATTTTTGACGTTCAAAAGTGCCATTTTATGGGCCTATTTGAAATAAATGCTTTGACTTTGACTTTGGTTCAGACGCATGAAAATTTGAATAGATCCCAGTGGAGAGTACTTTGAAAAGATTAAAAAAAAATGTTTACCAATAGGACATTTATTTTCGCAAAACTTTTTGAGTGTCCCACGTTTATTATTTTTTATTAAAACATTATAAATTCGGCAAGTAGATAGTTGGCATCCTGGGAAAGGATTTAAGCTTTTATACTTTTTGTTCCTGTAGCACGTTCCCGTGTGATAGTTTTCGACATCCACGCGGGCAAAGCCGCGGGTAGAAGCTAGTAAATAAAAAACACAAATCTAACAAATAACTTACTATCGATTATGACACATCACCCCAATTACAATAACAACTCCACATTATGTCCCAAAAATATAATAATTCTGCTGGCTGCACACGCACTCGAAATAAATTGGCGCCGTTATCACAACCGAGTAATGCTCAAAATAAAACCCAAAAAATATATAAACATTTTATTTAAAGCTACGCCATCGCAATTGAGTAATGACGATGTAAAATGGAGTAAACAACAATGAGTTCAAGTGTTTTTTTTAAATAAAATTGCTTGCCATTACCATCTGTTTTTCGTTGGGTTGATTTTTAAAGCAATGTTTTGTGTCAATGTTTTTAACTCATGTCGGAATCTGTTTAAGAGGCAGCCGGTTAATGTGATTGATGTGTGTGAGTCCGCCGCTGTACAAAATGTGCGTGAAGTATAAATAAATAATTAGGAGTTTTATTGCGTGTGTAGTTGAAAAAGTTCGTTGCACTGGCTTGTTTTTTCATCCTTAAGCCGGTGCGATTTAATTGCATGTAGCATACTATAGGTAGAAGCAACTTAAGCCCACGTTCGGCTTAATCGCGGCTGGACTTTCAACTCTCGGGGTTTAGCCGAGCGTTGAGAATCCAGTGTTCGATAAAATCCCGAAGCGATATTTTTACGTCAGTGCGAGCTTTGACTAAAAGTTGCACAAAAATGCACAGTCTAAACACTGCTTAGACGATGCAAGTGATTTATTGTGTGACTGTCTGTCACTTATTCCTATTTAATAACAAAATATTGTATTTATTCTAAAATCATGCACATGGTTCGGCCCACTTTAGAAACACATTAAATCTTAAATTTATGGTCTGACAGCTTGACGCGTTACTCTAATAAATAACAAAAAATCCTAATTCTTTACACTTGTAAAGTAATATCGAGGCTCTTAGGAAGCCATTCCATTTCTATTTTATGGCACACAAGTGGACACAATATTCACATCTGGGAATCATATACCCGGTACGCAATTAAGAAACAATTCAAAAATAGAAAAATAAATTTTAAGTCGAAGTTTACAAAAAAATTGCATGGGAAAGAACCAAGCCCCGATTTTAGAGGCTGGCGGGAGTGGTGAGGGATGACGGTTGGTCTTAGGTCGCGAGAGGGGTCGGTCGGGAGAGACTCAAGAGGGCAGGCTAGTTAAGTTAGGAGGTTGGTGAGTGTGGTGAGCTGTGAGGAGCTGTGTTCGAGGTGAAATTGGTAGTACGTGCTGCATTTCGTGAGTAGTAATCTAATTCCCTACAAAGAGATCATTGGTAAGTGTTAAACTCTTTACTAATAATGTGACTCTGCCATTATATTATTCTTGTAGGTTGATTTTTATTATGATATATAGGTAACAGATAGATAATATCGCTGCAGAGCTATTAATGATCATTTATTCCAGCATAGTGAAATTGCGCTATTAATTATCGCTATTTTCTCTTGTATTCTCTTTGGGGCTGTCTATAGACTTACTCGTACAAGGAAGTTGATTCACAACTCTATTAATTATGCTTGAGTTATTAGTAATTTTTTAATGTTGTATTCGTTGCCTTTGGCCGATACTAGAACTCTAACCTCTATTTAATAATGATCCTTGAGTTTCGATTTCTCAACTCTAATTATCTAGTAATTCAAAGAATATTATATTCTATATCTTAGATTAATAACTCGGTCAGACTGACACGAGCACGAGTCTTGCAAATATGCTTATTGTGCAAAGAGTGAACTTCCAGGGGTTTTGGTGACCACATCTATCTCTTATCCAGTCTAAGGACTGATAGGGACCATGTCTCCTTAAGAGCATGATGCAGACGCAATGCCGCTAGAACTAGCCACTCCGTTGCTAGACAAGGACAGTCGCACGGTTGCCGCAGGAAAAGTCGCTTCGTCACGTTTATCAGTTCGAGAGAACTGCTAGGGGCCATGACTCCAAAAGAGCATGATGTCGACGCTATGCCGCTGTAAAGCCGCTTGCATTACTATATGGAAGTGTAACTCTGAGTACTCCGAGTGTAGATACGAGGTATCGTGTGAGTTACGACTGATCAAATACCTGTTATGCGCTAGCGTTTGGGTTACTCACAAGTTTTTATAATAATTTACTCTGCATCCCTCTATTATTTAGCTTTCTAAAATCACATCCAATATATTTCATAACTATGAATTCCTAACTATCATTTGTTATAATTATCTCCTTTCCTTATTATTAATATCAAGGCATTTGACTTCTATAACTTTGGGAGTTTATTTCTATTATCGGTGGGAGAGTGACCAAGTCTGGTGACGAGCTCTACAGGGCCGCACGGGGTTGCAGTGCGGCCTTTTCCCCTTAGGGGGAAACCGACCTTAACACTAATATTAACTTATTTAGGAAAAACGAACATTTTATCAGCCTAGGGTAATTTAGGTACTGTCATAAATTTTATGGCATGCCACAGGCAAACAAATGCACGGTGTAAATGAGGCTTTACTTTACAAACTGAAACACAGACGCGCTAACTGTAGTGTTATTGGCTTGTTGTAGTAAAAGAAATTTCAACTGAATTTGTTGTTGTGTGACGTTGTTAGTTGTTTAAACGTATAAATATATAGTCCGGTTAAGTAGTCACGACCTCTCAAGGTCAACTACGAGATGCCATACACAAAAAAAAACGCAGAGCACTGAGTATTAAATTCTATTTATAACTGTGTGCAACTCTTTGTAAAATTAATTCATTGTTTGTTGTGAGTGATAAAAAGTGTTTACAACATGTCTGATCGTCATTATTCGAGATCCCCGAGCCCTCCCGGTCTTACATATACAAGTGCTCAATTGTTTTTTTTTGTTGAATGCTTTAAAATTCCAAAATGACTGGTGTCATGCAGTTTTTTTATAGCAATAAATAAGCCAATTACTTTTGACCATTCAAAATTAAATAGATTGCTTTCGGGATTTTTCATCTGTCGAGAGAAAACATTGCTTGCTATGCGCTTATAATATCGATATTCAAAGACACACATATCGATATTCCAAATGTTTCACTTCCCTCATAGCTGAAACACACGTTGAGATAACATCACAGACATACACACAACAATGTACACACAATAGTGACGTGCGTATTTATGATATCTGTATAATGGCCGGTGATTGATCGCGGTAGGGATGGGCCCGATGATTTATTCGTTGAAGCCAATCGCGAGGAGGTATGAACGGGCGACTTTTTTGTTATTTTGCAAAACCATGACCTGAATTAGGACATAGTAATCAATAAAGGGCCATTTCATCATTTCATATTGATTAATTAATCAAAACAGAAAAATTTGACAGCTATTTGCGACGTTGCCAACAAACTTTCAGAATTCCTCTTAAGTTTAAAAATATATGGCTAATCCTCTCGGCGCTGTAGGAGTTCTTAAGTGGTGGTAAATACAATCGATCCGTTGAGTTTTCGTCTGTTTTACAATGCTAATAGCATAAAAAATTATATAAATTTTTTCAAGACATAGGCTACATCAAGTGAATTCGTTGTGTTACCCTACTTGTGTTTAATATTAGAGTTGGTTTCCAACTTATATTGCCACAAATCGTCACGCATCGTCGAAGCAGTACTTTCTAACAATGTTGCCCAATAAAAGCAACAAAGTCCATTTTGAAAAGCGTCGCTCTTAATGACATTCAACACGCACAGTTCCAATCTCAAGCAATAAATAAAGATTTTTCCTTTCAAGTCGCAATTCACATTTATTATACAGAGCTGCCATTTCCAAAAGATTTTCAAGAAGAAAATCACGCAAAACTCCGTCTTCCTGGATCATATAATTTTACGACGAAACATTTCTATTTTTCCCACGTTTCATTGAGATTCTGAATAAACATTTGGAATTACACCTTGAACTCTGTAGGGGCTAATAAAGTGTCAATTAAGTAGGATTCCTTTAAAAAATGAGACGTTTAATACGTGTCCCCTGGGAGCAATGTCATTCGTCTGAACTCGGTCTTAAAGAAATTTCTTTGCGTGTGTTGTTCGTAGATGAGATGTCTTCGGTGATCAGTAGTGTCTGATTTATATTTTCGGATTTTTAGAAAGTTAGAAACTTAGGGAATGATTTGGTATGAAGGGTCTAGTTTAAAGGGGTTCTGGTTTGTAGTGCATCTTAAAAGACGAATTTATTAAATTAACACAAAGTTTTAAAAAGTGATGCTTGTGTCATCGTAATAGGATCATGTTAAAGAATAGTTTATGTTTGATTCCTCTGAAGAAACTAGTTTCAAGCCTAAATATCATCAAAGGAAATTGGGACCCCTAATGATAATGACATTATTTTGTATGCAAAATTATTACAAAAATAAAAATCGCAAAGTCGCAAGTCTGCCCAGTTAACCTACTAACATAATCGCATTTACATCTATTTGTTAATTCAGTATCTATATCGATGCGCCGATCCGTCTTCCTCGCGGCCATTTGTTCACATCGGCCAACGCACATCGACCTTAGCACATAATTTTTGTTTGATGAGCTGAAGAAAATGAAAGTAAGTTAACATAGCTAGTATATTTTGGAATGAATTAAACCCACGTGTGCCTTTATCATTTATAAGAAAATAAAATGTAGAGTTTGCACTTTGCCTCTGTAAGACGTTGTAATGGAGATATTATACTCTTAAATCTTTAATAAAATAGGTACCACAACACAACATTATTCCTACAGCAAATTCCATTCCCCTGTCTCCCTTCGTTCCTATGCCCCCCCCCAGCTCACATAAGGATGTATAATTTCCACTTCACTACCTGTCAACTTGTAAAGGAAATCACTAACGATCAAGGAACGGATATTAAACGGATCTACCATGAGACAATACCCCAGTAGGTATACATCGTGGCTTTTGTGCGTGCGTGTCACATTGCGAGGTGATGGCAGCGAGCGATGGTGAGCAAAGATTGTAAACTTACTTAATGAGATTTAAGGAGTTGAGGCTTCACGGAAGAGTGTAAGGGGTGTGCCCGATGCGTTTTTGTTTTTGATTTATGTCAGTTTTTAACTAGTTCTGGATAAGGAATAGTTTTATGGACGCAACTTTTTGTAACTATGAGACGAGTAATTCTAACTTTCCATCGTTTTGGTGATGACGACGAAATGTACCATTCAGATCGTGTGGTGTCTTGCAGCCAGGTTACGTTCATCAATAGACCATTAATCCTGTTTTGTTTAATTCAATCGACCGCAATTCAGTTGCACCTTCATTAATTTAAGGTTCAAGGTGAGAATAGATCATTATTTTGTACAACGCATTTGTCATCCGACCACTTATCGTGTCGTTTCTAGAAATATTTTACCAAACGCTATCACATATATCACACCAAAATACCCATCAATTACCTTAAATAGCTCATAAGAATCCAATTACTTCCAAACATAACAATATATCCTAGAAACAGCCACTAAAACGAAACGAAACATTCTTATCGCGTGACCGGCACCAATATACCCGCGTGTGTTTCCACTACTTATACAGCAAAGATTTAAATCGCTGGATTTGCGCTCACCGTACTACGTCTTGCATTTTTTTAAAAGTTTTTTTCGTTTCCAAAAACGCAATACAATTTCGGAAGTCGGCGGCGAAAAACTAAAATACAAACCCAAAGACACCGACTTCCGGAATTATAGATTTAATTTTTAATTTTTTGTAGTGCCCTACCCCACACGAAATCGTATACTACTACTTGTTATGTAAAAAACTATAAACACTAAGTGGATAAACAAAGTTAATACACCCGTAGTAAACTGTCCCTTAAATGCAAGCTCCGCATTTATACCGCAGTCATCCGTCCCATCATGACCTATGCCTGCGTCGTATTTGCGCATGCTCACCCACGTCATCTCCATAAGATGCAGACCCTCCAAAACCGTTTCCTCAGAAGGGTTACGGGTGCCCCTTACTACGTCCGGAATATAGATCTTCACGTCGACCTTAGAATTCCAACCATAAAACAGTTCATGAAACGCTTATCAAAGCGTTTCTTCGACTGCAGCATCAAACATTCTAACCCCCTGATTACAGCGGCCGCCCGCTACACTCCCTCTCGCATTAGCAGTATTCGCCGACCAAGGCATACTTTAATCGACCCCGACGACGCCACTACCCTCCTCCAGGAGAGTAGTAAGGCCACTAGCACGCTACATAAGCCCAAAACCCGATCGCCGTCCTACCGCCCTCGCCGCCGAGGCCCGCCGCGACGCCCAAATCGACGCCCCTCCCGACCCTTGCTCGAGCCAGCCCGCACCGCTGAGCCTGTAGCTTTAAATTCGTCCCTAAATAATACCAATCCTGATCCAGCTAGTCATTTGCTGCCCTCTTCAAGCGACGCCCTAAGCCGAGGTCCGTACCCCACAGGGGGTGCCCTTAGCGTTGTCGCTTAGTTTTTAGTTAGTATTTAAGTTTAAGTCCTGGCTGGAGGCCTTAATTTATTAGGGCAACTACAGGCAAGTCCGCTTAAGCAGACGACAACCGCATAGGTTGACCTGCGAGATGCCAATCAAACAAACAAACAAAGTTAATACAATTCATTTGGGACCACCCTTGTAGCATACCCTATCCATTATAATTTTCGTAATCGATCCACAATTGCCGGTGATTTCGCGGAACAAACATCTCGAGAAAAAAAAAACTGACGAATTCAGAAAAGAAACAGATAACCAAAAGTTTCCGTGACAATTAAGCCAAGTTACTGGGTCATTGTGTGTCAGAGGTGTTAAAACGAAACAGAAACGCGACTATCTTTGGGTGCGGTAGGGCGAATCTAATGATTTACATCTTTGCTTATAAATCTAAGTGGCGTCACGCTCATCTTAATGGCCGTAACATCTGCTTGGAATGATTGCAAATTTTTATTTAGTACCAAGATGTGTAGCTGGAATACTAACGATTATCGTTAAGGTGTACTCCGTAGGGGGTAAGCAGCGACAAATGAACAGCGTTTAGTGAAACAGGTGGGCTTGAGATATTTAATCAGCGGATTCCGTTCCGGTTTTTTGCTCTTTTTTAATGGGCGTTGTTAAGGAGTGGTACTAATAAAGCTATCCTATTAAATGTGATTTATTAGATAATACTTAGTTCAACAATCCAATGTCTGCGTTTTGAAAACAGGATCAACATAAATCGTGACCTGTGGGTGTGCTAATACACCTCTGCCGTCTTATGCAGGAAAATAAGGCGAGATGATTAACAATGGGCGATTCCGAGATGTTGTAGCAATCGAAATAATCGGAGTCGTTAAAATAAACCACCGAGTTAACCATCTACTCGCCGTTCTACAAAACAATCGAGTTGTTTTTCGATTGTTTCGAGTTAAGGGAATCGACCGCTAGTATTCGATTGTTCGAAGAATTAGTTTGGATTCGCAATCACAACTCTAAACTATCGAAAAACAACTCGCGAATGAAAGCGCCAGTTACAATAACAGACCGAGTCAGACTCGAGACCAAGTCGAAACAATCGAGAACCATCGAGATGTTCGAACATTCGAAACAATCGAATTAAACGTCTCGCCATCGCGCATAGCTAGAGATAATGTTATTTGTAGAAGTTGACAAAACTAAACAGAATGACAGGGACAATCTGTTAAATGGAATGAAATATGCCTCGTTAATCACAAAAAATTACGTATATTTTTGAAACGATTTAGAGAGGAGAACGTCCCTTTAACAGCTCACGATGAACACCCTATTTTTATTCTGGGTGTTCGTCGGGCACTTTGTTTCTTAATGGGGTCCGCAAAAAATGGCTTTTGTTTCATTAAATATATTAGTGACTCGTGGAAAGATTGTGTATCTTTAATTATCTATATTGGTTTTTAGATTTTATAAGGCATTGGTAGATTGATCGACTCTTCTTCTTCTTTGTATAAATTTCACGACACTTGTTTAAGTACTGTTGGCACATAACTTTGCCAGTTCCACGGCGTTATCGGTGGCAGTGCACAGGTCACTTTTTCTGCATGTTTCTGGGCACATCGGGCAGGATAAGAGGTGGAGCATAGTTTGTGAATTAGCTCCACATCCACACCCTGCTGCCGTTCCGTCGGAGTAGCTCCACTTGACGAGGTTCGACTTACACCTTCTTACTTGGGTTCGGAGACGGTTTAGGGACTTCCAAGTGCACCAAGGAAGGTTGCACCCTACAGGGAGATGCTCGTGTGGAGGTATGTAATGAGAGGGTGGAGGAAAGGCACAGCTTACAACGGGCGTCGCCGGGTTACCTGGTAGGGGCGCTGTTGATTTCAGGAAACTGTGCCTGCTTTTTAGCCGTTGAGTTGGTAGTTGAGTGTCAAATGAGGGTGTCTAGTGTTAGACTCCGGTTTGTGTTTCTCCACTGCACATGCAACTTCTCTTCGGACTTGTGGAGGTGCTATGCCAGCTGTCGGTTATAGTACGCTGACCGACTCTTGAGAAATAATGTTAAATAAATATATTGGACTGCGACATTTACAATGTCGTTATCTTCAACAGGAATCGCACAACCGTGGCGATCATTGCTTTTAAGCTCTTACTTTTTATAGTTATACGAGTATCTTTTGCCTGCGGCTTACTTCGCGTGGAGGTCGGAAATAATCCCACAGGAACGTACTACCGGGAAAAAAAGTATCAAATGTCCTACCCCAGGTCTACCTGTTGTTGAAATTTCATCAAGGACCGTTCAACCGTTAAGGTGTCAAAAGGTAACAAACAGACAGAGTTACTTTTGCATTTATAATATTAAGTTATTTTTTTATGTTAGTTTTTATCATGGTCTTGCAGTTTGAGTAGGTAGGTACTTTAAGTGGCTACCCCAATATCCTTTCATTGATATTTTTTGTCGAATCGTTGAGCTCCTTAAGTTCTGAGTTGAATAGCATGATAACTGACAAATGCGTGCACTAACTAGACAGGTCCACTCAAAACTGTGTGGTTCTTTCCTAAAAATACCATTTTAGACAACAATCTACATGGTCTTCATATTATGATCTGACTAAGATTATGTCTGGACTTTAAAAGAGACTGTGACCTCTGAGTTTGTTTCGGCCTTTCTTCTCAGAGTAGTCAGATAGGAAACGCCGATCTCATCTAGTTTTTAAAATATGATTGACATGTAAAGGTGTTTGTACAAACCTACTTATATAGATCATTTATCATTAGTAACGCATTAAAGTCTGAACAGCAAAGTAAATAATCGAATAACAAACGATTTGTAAAAGTCAATTTACTGCCCTTACCAAAAATGTTTACAGGTCGTTCCACCTTAGTTTACAGATTCTACCTTACTAAAAGAGATAAGTGCTCAGGTAGATAAGGTTGCTCTTAAAGTTTCGCCCTAATGTAAGTAAAACCGCTAAGTGGTCGTTGACCCGCCCTAAGTTGGTACGTAATAAACTAGAAAGACAAAGAATTTTCTAGCAATGAGTGAGTTACTAGATTATAAATAACACATTTGTTAAGTTTCTGTACCCAAAGGGTGCCAACGGAACCCTATTACGTGGGTCACTCACAGAAAGTTATGCGGAAATAAAAATAAATGTTCTGTATTTTTGTTTTATTAAATTTTTTCAAAGTAATTTTCACTAGCCTCTATACACGGTGCTAGGTCAGGGCTGTAAGGAGGGTGGCCCAGGAGTTTGACCGGCGTGCTGTCCAGGAAGTCCCTCGTTTTGAGCGCGGTGTGCGAAGCCGCGTTGTCGTGGTGGAGCAGGAGCCCGCGGAGCCCTGTGCTTGGTCGCTTGTTGCTCACAACAAAAAAACTTCTGCAAAGTATTTGGTAGTATACCATTCAACGTTGATGCTTCTTTGGTTCATTAAAAGAATTGACACCAAGAAGCCAGTCAAATTGAAGAAGCTCGCGATTCTAAATTTCTTCTTTAAAAGCGGGGGGGGGGGGGGGGGAGATTTTGATAGTGAGCTTTCGAATCAACGAATCAACGCGACGAACACCCAAACCGTCGACTGGCGCTTCGTTTCCAGATCGTATTGATAAATCCAAGACTCATCACCTGTAATGATTTCGTAAACACGCCGAGAGAGCCTGCTTCAAATTTGTTTATCATATCACGGCACCATTCCACCCAGGCCTGCTTCTGAGCATCGGTGAGATTGTGCGGCACCCAGCGTGAAACCATCCTCCTCACGCGAAGATGCACTTGTAGAATTTCGTAAAGGCTGCAGACTGCAGGTTGGATCGGGCAACCTGCAGTATGTGCTGAATCTCTTGATACGTAACTCGCCTATTGTCTTGGATTAAATTTTTCACTACTATCACGTTTTCTTCATTATCAGCCGTCATAGAGCGACCACTTCTTTCTTCATCCCCCAAAGTTAGTCGACCGCGCTTGAATTAGTTTTACCAACGATACACGGTTGCCTTAGAAGGGCCTACATCCATGAATACCATTCGAAGTCTATCGTACGATTCTTCCGGTTTCAGGCGACACATAAAATCATTTAATCATAGCGCGAAATTGATCCCGGCGCAGATACATTTTTTTATGCGACACGATTGTTTAAATTAGCTCGCAAACAATGTGGAGGGAAATTTTTAAATTGGAACGTACCTGTTTTTACTTACAAATAATTATACTTTCATAATAGTTAAAACTGGCTAGTCTCTGATACATGAAAACTTTTTTCGCAATACTTTCTGAGTGGCCTGGTACTAAGCTTCCGCTGTTCGTCCGTCCTTTTATCCGTCAGTCTGTCAGCGGGCTGAATCTCATGAACCATAATAGGTAGACATAAAAAATACACAGAGCGTGTATTTCTATTGCCGCTATGACAAAAAAAACCCTTTCATTTGGCGTGGTGTGGTCTCAACATTTATACTAAGCTAACAAGCGGTTTTGCCCAGCAGACCACGTTCTTCGTTACATAAGACCAATGTTTGTCTCTGCATCACCCAAAGGTTGACTGGTAGAAAATGCCTAAGGCATTAAGTCCGCCTCTGTACATGCTTGTGCGAAAGTATTAAATAAATAAATAAATAAGACATTGGGATACTTTGAACCTGTATACGACTCAAACGGGCATAATTTATACCGACGAGCAAAGCCGCAGCAAAAAGCAATTGTCTCCCAACCTAATCATTTTAATAGATGAAGGTATTGATGTTCAGCTAATGAGCGAACGTCGGATCTCGTTACTTTACGTAAGTGCAGCTTGGCTCTGTTCCAGGAATTCTGGATGAGAAGGATTTACCAACCCTAAGTAGGTTATAGCTAAGTAGGTAGGTAGCTAGTTATCAAAGCAATCGGAACCTTTGACGTCAAGATATAATACCTGGTTACGACAGATTTTTGATTATATTTTAGCTAAATTGTCAACATTATTGTTGAGTGGGAGATTACGCACTTAAAATTTGTTTGTTGTTAACACTGTTTTTGGTAACTGTCTTGCCTATTGACATAATTTATTTAACAAAACAGTGTGAAGTGGGAGGGGTCATTCTCTGATGTGTATCGGTTGGAGTGCGGGATGAGGCAGGGGGGATTGAGCTCACCTCGACTTTTCAATCTGTACGTGAATCGACTGATCGTTGAGCTCAGCAACACTTATATCGGTTGTCGTATAGATGGAGTTTGTGTTAATAACATTAGTTATGCCGACGATATGGTGTTGCCGAGTCTATCGATCGGCGACTGGTGTCAATCTGTGAAGCATACGCGGTAGCTCAAGGATTCAATTATAACGCCAATAAGAGCGAAATAATGGTTTTTAAAGCTTGACAGGGAACGTAGATCGTTGTCGGTACGCTGCAACATGCTGGCCCGCAGGTTTGCGCGATGTACCGGAGGCGGTCAAGATTACTTTGTTTAAATATTTTTGCTCGTCATTTTACATGTGTAGCCTGTGGACTAGTTATAGTTTGCGTGCATATAGAAATTTACGTATCCAGTATAATAACGTATTCAGGATACTGTTGAGGCTGCCATGGCGATGTAGCGAGTCAAAGATGTTTGCGGAGAGGCGTATAAACGGTTTTGCGGCAGTCATACGTAAAAGAACCGCTTCTCTGCTTGCTCGTTTTCGTGGCAGCACCGACACTATCTTGTTTTTATTCGCAGATAGATGGGAGCCTCCAATGCTGCGTCATTGGATGAAACTCCATACTGAAAAACTTGGATGTCTACTAACACTAGTATTTAAGACCATTGTTACTAACACTATGGGCGTAGCCCGAAATAAAATGCTATAATGTTCCGTAACCGTGTCAACAAAACGTCTGAATTTCCAATTTTGCAAAATATTATCAGTGAAAGTAATTTTGACCAAGTTTTACAATATTTTTTTATTATAAACCAAACCTGAAACCTGAATCTGAAATTTAAATAAAAACTACTAGAATCAGAGGTGACATGACAGATGTCACCTTCGATAAAAATAACATGAAAACGAATTAGGAAAATGAGAATAATAAGCTGACAAGATCAGCCGCACGTCGAGCACACCCACCACCTCCGGACTCATCGCTCAGCTTCGCCTCGCCGCCGCCGGTGCCCAGAATTACTGTGAGCGCTGTGACGACACCGGCCGCGGTAGTTGCGTCGAGCTTGAGCGACGAGTATTTCTCCCCACCCACGACGCCACCACCTGCTTGTCGACGAGGAGGACGCCGGCCGTTGGAAGGTTTAGGACCTCGAGGCCCACCGGCCTCTGTGACATAGACACATAACCATATACATTTATTCTTAATATATGCATAGATGACAGAAAAGGCCTTAACTTCATGTTTTTTGTATACTTTCTACGTGATAGTACGTAATAATAATATAATATAGTATATAACAAAATGTTACAAGAGAAGAACAAAAACCAACAATTGTTGTACGCAACAAACTCAAAGTAGTCGTCGAACCGCTAAGTTATTTGCTTTGTTGAAAGTTGACAAAATAGCCGTTCTTTCAAAAATCATGATTGCCTGCTTAGGTTCATAAACACAAAATCAAACTCAAAGCATTTATTTCAATTAAACCATTTACAGGCACTTTTGAATTGTCAAGGAATCGGTTAGTCCGAAATAAGATAGCTAGCTGCCCATTCCAAAGCGTAGTAGGTACCTAGGGAGAAGAATGGGCAAGAAACTCCATGGACACTCTTTTAAATAATATTGTTCTTAAAAATATATTAGTTACATCATTAATGTTGCTGGTTCATGGGTATGGTGGGATTATAATCATTTAGCCCTTTATTTATAAACGTTGTTCAAAGTTAAGTAATGATTAGCGACTACTTAACCTTACATTATTGAACTTATGAGGTCTCATAATTTTAATCAAAGTTTACTCATAACTGATATAAAGGTTCTCTCTCATCTCAGCCTACGAAATGAATGTTTTTTTTTGCGATTTTCGATTTTTCTAGTACTCAAACATGCTAAGAAGCGTTTTTGTGAAAATTTACCATTATCTTGCTGACTGTACCAATTTTTTTTTGTGAATGCTGATCGTAATATTACAAAAAGTTAAAGATAGTCTCTTAGGACGATTTTCTTGTAGCGACAACGGTCTAGGTAAATGATAATTTATTTTCTGTAAATAGGTTTGTAAAAACACTTTTACATGTCAATCATATTTTAAAAACTAGATGAGATTGGCGTTTCCTATCTGACTACTCTGAGAAGAAAGGCCGAAACAAACTCAGAGGTCACAGTCTTTCTTAAAGTCCAGACATAATCTTGCTCAGGTCATGTGAAGACCATGTGGATTGATGTCTGAAATGGTCTATTGAGGAAAGAACCACACAGAATGAGTGGACCTGTCCAGTCAATGCACGCATTTATCAGTTTTCATGCAGCTCAATACAGAACTAGAGGAGCTAAACGATTCGACGAACATTACCAAAGAAAGGACATTTGGGTAGGCCGCATTAATTACCCAAACTGCCAGACCATGATTAAAACTTATAAAAAAATGCATTAAAAAAAAACGGCAAACCACAATGTCTTCCAATAATTAAAATAATATAATACTTTACAAAGTAAATTAACATGTCAATGTATAGATAAAGTCGATCAATGTCAAAGTGTAAATAAAAATCCTAAAATAATCTTGGTCATATTATATGAGGACCATGTAGACTGGTGTCTGAAATGGTCTTTTGAGGAAAGAACCACACGGATTTGAGTGGACCTGTCCAGTCAGTGCAAGCATTTGTCAATCATCGTGCAGCTCAACTCAGAACTAAGGAGCTCAACGATTCGACGGACAATACAAAAGAAAGGACATTTGGGTAGGCCACATAAAGTACTCAAACAGCCAGACCGTCGTTAAAAGAAAAACCGGCCCATATTGTCCTTTGTCAAAAATCCACCCTCCATAAATGTGTAACGTCATGAAAATCATTTTAAAGGTTAAATCTGTAACTATTTGCAATATTATAACCTTTTCGCTTGTTTTCATTCATAATATGACTCACTCCCATAACATATAGCGTGATAACTTATAGTCTATAAACTTGTGATACTTATAGGTAATAGGCAGAATATTGACTAAATCTGTCCGGTAGTATTTGCGTAATGCTGTAACATATATTCAGCCAACAACAGACCAAAGCTCTAAAAACAATATTTTCAGCATTAGAATCGTTCCCAGACCTCGAAGCAATAACTTTTATTTACAACGTAAATGCAAGGTGGATACAATACGAACATAAAATAACTTCTTGAAAATATATCTGTCAAATAATTATATCCAATAAATTAGTCACTAAAGCTAGTTTAGCTGATCGGTAAAACCCACAGTCGGCCCACCACTTCTGTCTAGTGTTTAAAAAATAATTTTAGATTTTGATTAATCTAATTACAAAATACTCCTTGGTACCAGAGGGCCTAGACAAAGTAACATTCGTAATATTCGATTAGCGATGACGCTAATAGAAAGGCCAAAAAATGTATAGAGATTAGCCATCGAAATGTCACGTGATTATAGGTATAGCGTAGTATCATAGTGAAGCGATAGCGATTATAGAAATAGAATCACTCCAAAGCGAAACCCATTTGTCTAGGCCCTCAGTTTAACCAGTGTTTTTATTTATTATTGGATTATCGTCTCCACATTGTATATTATGGATTTAAACAAATTCCTTTTTAGAGCTGGTGACATTCAAACAAAATCTACAATCTTTCATAACTCACACCACACTAAGCGTTATATTTCAACAGCCGGTGTTACGTGCCGAGATTATTCATTGGAACGTTTTAATGTTCCTAATGCTGGCACTTCAGCTGTCCGTAAATAGGAGCCAGCGGAATTAACACCATTTGTCCAGCACTTTTTATGGACACTTCACTGCGAACAGATTTGCTGGTCATTAAGTAGAATTGTTACGGAGATGTACTGTGTTATAGCAATCTCTTTTGTTAAGTATAATATATAAAATTTTAGGTTGGTGATTGGTTTTTTTCGTGATATTTAAACGTTTTAAGACGATTACTGTTATACAGGTTTCTTTTGTAGGTATTGTGGTATTTTGTTACACCAAAATCACATCTTAAAATCTATTCATCTATTTAACACTTATGAAGCTGCTGTGCACAGCAATTCTTTCTATGATTTAGTACCAAAATCTTTATGGAAATAGTTTGACACTCATTTAACTCACTTTTATTTGTTTTACTATTGTAAAGCAAGCCTTTTGTTGCCTCTTTCTATTTACACAACCAAATCTCTTATTTCATGATTAATCTCTTGTTATTATTTTCATAATATACTTGAATGTTTTTATATACTTTGACATTTTCTTACATTGACATCTGTCAGTTTTTCTTTTTCTATGCCACGCGTGTCTATTCATTTTGCCATTAAAACTAGTGTAAAACCAGGTTCTCACTGTAAAGGTGCGTACGGATAGCGCGTACACTGGTACGCGTAGTCAGTTTACGCGTATCCGGAACGTCATGTCCATACTTGCAGCTACGCGTACGCTCTTGGGAAACGCGTACCGCGCGAGCTAGCTCGCAGCGCGAGCCGTCAGTCGGTTTTTGGTCGCGCGTCAAAGAGGACGCACACGACCGGGTACACTATATTTGAACGGCAAAATGAATAGACACGCGTGTTCTTCGAGTTTCAATATGAAAATATTTTCAGATTGATTCAACTTTATGAATTTCACCGGGTCTTATGGGATAGCACACTAACTGATTATCGAAATAACGATTTACGCCAAGATGCATGGAAGGCAATTTCAAATGAACTGAAAGTTCCAATTGGAGAATAAAAAAAAAAGATGACAACTTTATTAGAAACTAATAGAAAATAAATCTGGATCGATTGACCTCGCGTACAGGTTCGCCGTGGTCCGTACAGGAGCTGTACGCGTATCCAATGTACCTACGCGTGGACAGTGTTTCCCAACTACGCGTTACACAGGCGCTATCCGTACGCAGCTTAAGCCATCTTTGTTGTTCCTGGCCGATAACCAAATAAGAAGTATTTGGATTTAAAACTAAAAAGTCACTTCTAGAAGTCCGGCCAGGCAACATAAAAGGCAACCGTTAGTTTTTACCAGGTTCCTTCTTTTCTTTTCCTTTGCTCGATACTCACCAGTCTATGTTTTTCTAAAGCTCCTTAAATATAAAAGTTTCGAAACTCAGTGAATTTATTTATTATTAACATCTTGTGTGCCTGAAGGTGTTCGTTCGACTCACTCGATCACCTCCGACCCTCCGACTTACGTCTACGAGAGGAGTTCGAGACGTCTTGGAGAGAACAAGTAACTTGGCGTGAGACGCCGCCTCCAGTACACTGGGACGAGAGGTCCTGACGTCCCCAATTTTAACATGATTTTTTTGTATTTCTAAGATTGAGCATCACGCGGAATCCTCCTTGTCTAACAACAACCAACGCGAGCTCCCTCACAACGGGATGCGGACTGGTGGAGCGGCTGCTGCGAGCTCCCACTCAACAGACTGCGGGCCGGTGGCGCGGCTGCTGCGAGCTCCCACTCAACAGACTGCGGGCCGGTGGCGCGGCCAATGCGAGCTGCTTCGAGACCGTAAGCTCTCTCGTGATACGCTACGTTAACAAGGAGACACGTTTTACCGGATCGGATTTTTACCGTATACGGCAGAATACTCTGCTCACACGGCGTTCGGTTTTGTTTTTCTGTAAAAAACCGAGTGGTGTCTCATCGTGTGAATATGCTATTCGGTTTTTTGCAGGAAAGCGCTCAGTAGTCGTCGTCGGTCGGTGCGGTTGTCCTTCCCCGCCTGCGGCCCAACCGCGTGCGCGCCCGTAAAAAACCAAATCGGCGCTGGTGTGAACGCATGTATTAGAATGCACTGAATGAATGACACTGAATCGTATTCGGTATTTTGTCGTGTGACCGAATCTGATTGCAGTCGCAAAATCGGATGTTAAGTTTTGCCTGTATCGGTTATTTGCCGGATCTTCAAACCGAATGCACGTGTGAACTCATACATAGAAATTATATTGTGAATAAACCGTATCCTGCACAAATCAGATCGCCGGATCTGATTTGTGCAGGCCAGAGGAGCGGCCTACGCGAGCTGCTACTAATCGATTCAATTTCTAATTCTTGATATGTTTTTCTACATATTTTTGTATTTTAAAATTACATTAACATGTAACCACGTTCAGCCCTCCGGCTAAACGTTACGTTACAGTATTCCATTATGAAATTATACTTGTAGCGAGCACTACATGTAGCAAACGAGATATTGATTACAGGCAGCTTGAGATGCTGGCTGATGATGGATAAGTGCTTCAAATCGCTTTTTTCAAGACTCACCAAGTTTTTTTTTTACCAATACTGGTTTCAAAACTTTACGGCGTTGGTGCTACTTTACCTAGGTACAAAAATGTCTTTATAATTTCACTATCCTTTATCACAAACTCTCTAAAAGTTATCACCTTACACCATCCGACAATCGTTAAAAGCGCACCAGTGAAAATCGTCCTATTATTAAGCCTTGTTCTAATATCTCCCGGCCGGCCGTTCGGTCTCAATGACGTGTGAATTGGCTTTTAATTATATTATGATCGTCGAATCGATGAGCTCCTTAAGTTCTGAGTTGAAATGCACGATTACTGACAAATTCGTGCCCTGACTGGACAGGTCCACTCAATTTGTGTAGTTCATTTCTCAAAGACTCTGACACCGATCTTCCTTGGTCTTCACATGATCTGACCAAGATTATGTCTGGAATTCAAAAGAGGCTATAACTATTCTATAAAAGAAAATGTTTTTAACTCGTTTAACTTGCAAACAAAGCAATTCTTTGTATTTCTATCTTCTTTAAACATATAATAAATCTGTAGACAAGGCGTTTCGGTAAATTGAAAATATTTAAAAAGAAAAAAGGGATGGAGGATAACCAACAGCTGCCATTTCTATCATTTATTGAATTTTTGTCTGTTTGGACGTGAGAGATTAAATATACAGTTTCATACTTTTTACGTGATACTTGATGTAATATCAACTACTCGTATCACGTAAAAAGTACGAAACCATATGGTTAACTTTTAGTACTCAAATATTGTGCATAGCTCGGAGTAATTATTAGTTTTTGCTTCTTCACAATTGCTTTGGTCTATCACAATATACATTTTTTCAAAAAAGTATCGGGTGTTTTTGATAGACTGGCACAACTGTTTTCCATTTTAGCGCGGAGTTTGCGTTGAATTTGTTAATTAGATTAAATACAGTGTTGTTTTAGTCAAATCATATCTACTGTGTATTTTAAATTTCATAATGGACATAAACATCGAACAAAGAGTTTGTCTTAAATTTGGCATCGCCTATGGAATTTCGTGTTCGGAGTCATTGAAAACGTTACAGAAGGCTTACTGTGAATATATAATACTTATGCGAGGTACAAAACGTTCTTAACCGGTCGACATGTGATGGAAGATTTGCTTCGCTCTGGTAGGCCATCAACGACTTCAACTGAAGTTAACATCTCAAAAGTGCAGGAAATAGTGACTGAAACAAGTTTAATTACATTTCATTCCATATAATTGAGAGAGATAGCCGCTGAACTTTCTGTGTCTCACGAGTCGATCCGTACCATTTTAAATAATCTTGGTTAGGAAACATGTTGCCGCTCGGCTAGTCCCAAAATAACTTTTTTTTTCCAATTTCATATTTCATTTATTTATTGTTTGTCACAGGTGAAAAGACAGTTCTTACAATTATAATTTTTGTATCGCTGTAACATACCCATGGGGTGTATAATATTTATTTTATGTCAATCTTAAGTTAAAATTATTAATTATTATGAATACAATAAAACTCTTGTTAGTTACAATCCAAAGCATTAGCACTGAATAATAGGTTTTACATACGAGAAATTCTTTTAACTTTGATTTAAAAACACTTAGTGATGAGATATTCTTAACACAGTTTGGGAGTTTGTTATAGATTTTAACTCCAATGCCAAATAAACTCGATTTAAATTTTACTGTTCTACATTTTATGCCTTTAAGTTCAGTTTTATGTCTCGCACTTCTCAACGTTTCATACTCATCTATATCGCATTTTATCATCATTGCCGCTTCAAATATGTATAGTGAAGGTAGGGTTAAGATATTCAACCTTTTGAAAACTGGTCTACATGAATCAGTCTGTTTTTGTCCGCATATGCTTCTAATACACTTTTTTTGTGCTTTTAGAGCACACCAACTCTCTGTTGGTTGAATTACCCCAAAATAGTATACCATATTTGAGTATGGAGCCTACATAAGCATGGTAAACAGTTAGTAAAGTACTCTCATTTGTAACTTTTCTTAACATGTAGAGGGCATATGAAAACTGGTTAAGTATTTTGCAAACATAGTCAACGTGTATTTTCCAGATTAGTGCAGAGTCAATATGTATGCCAAGAAATTTGGTGGTCTTTACTTCCTTAACAGTTTCACCTTTGTATCTTATATTTAAGCTCTTTTGTTTTTTATTTATATTAGCAAAGGAGATATAGCATGTTTTTTCTAAATTAACTTTAAGATTGTTGACATTTAACCAATTTATGATGCATTCAAGCGAATTGTGAACATTAATTTCGTATTTGTCTTGATCCTCGTCAGTAAAAATAGCTGTACTGTCATCTGCAAAAGTCAAAGTCAAAGTCAAAGTCAAAGCATTTATTTCAAATAGGCCCATAAAAAGGCACTTTTGAACGTCAAAATTTAGGTACATTAAAAATAGAACTGATTCTAGGCGCCACTTCCAAAAAGTAGTTTCGTATGGAGAAGAAGTGGCAAGAAACTCCACCGTTACTCTTTTAAAATGTTTTACAATATTTTGTATACAATAATTATATTTCTATATGTGAAGACGATGCACCAAGAATAAAAATACTATACCACTATTGGTACAAAAAAAATAAATAAAGCAGAGGCATATAAACTAATCACGTGATAGGTACATTGTGCTCACATATTTACAAACAATTGTCAAAATATATGAACTTCCTAAAATATTAACTAGGAATAAGTCAGTGTGTGAGTAAAGTAAAAATAACCAAATATACTAATAAGCAAATAGTATGATTTTGTCTAGCCTCTAGATTGTCCTATGGAGCAGGACCAGCATGTTTCCAAGCATTCTTATCTAGGATATAATCTTCTAATTTGCAATATGCTTGATTACAAAGTGTTTTTTTAACATGAGTTTTAAACTTTCTTTCATTTAATTGCAATATTTCACCAGGTATTTTGTTGTAACATTTAACACAGTACCCCATAAAAGATCTATGTACTTTAGATAGTCAGAAAAATGGTTGATCTATTTTATTTTTATTTCTAGTGTTAATATTATGTCTATCACTTATTTTATTAAATAAATGTAGATTTTTTCTAACATACATAATATTTTCATAAATGAACTGGCAAGGTACAGTCATTATATTAATCTTCCTAAATAGTTCCCTAAGAGATTCGCGGCGACGTAGATTGTAAATGGCTCTGACAGCTCTCTTTTGCAAAATAAAAATGGATTCAATGTCAGCAGCCCGACCCCACAGTAAAATGCCGTATGACATAATGCTGTGGAAGTAGCTAAAATAAACCATACGCGCGGTTTCAACGTCTGTTAACTGTTAATAAAATCATGTCATGGTTTATGGGTTTTGGGAGGTCATTAATATATATTATGAACAAAAGTGGACCAAGAATACTTCCTTGAGGCACCCCGAACTTAACCGTTTTAGGCTTAGATTGAAACGTTTGTTCATATTTTGTTTCATTTGATACTCTTGTTATTTGAACCCTATTTTTGTGGTATGATTTGATAAGATTCAATGCATTCCCTCTATCTTCGTATTGTTCTAGTTTATTGAAGAGGATAATATGGTCTACGTAATCAAATGCTTTTGACATGTCCATGAATATTGCAGTTATATGTTGTTTATTGTCCAGTCCTGTCATTACTTTCTTTAAAAAAACTAATTAGTGCGTCGCTCGTTGATTGGCCTTTACGGAACCCAAATTGCTCATGTGTGAATATATTTTTGGATTCAAAGTAGTTATATACATTTTTATAAATTACTCTTTCAAATATTTGGCAATAATTGGTATTAAAGCTATTGGTCTATAAAATTTCATTTCTTCTCTATCTTCCTTTTAAAAATAATGGGTTTATGATTGTTGTTTTAAGTTTTCAGGGAAATATTCCGTTTTCCAGGCACAAAGAATCATGCCCACTTTCCATACATTGATTGACCTGTCACATGATTCGTTTTACAGGTCGCGTCTACCTACAACTAGTGTTGTCTATTAACAATTATTATTTATAATAACACAATATCATATCATCTTTTCATTTAGAGGCCAGGGAAAAATACTATTAAGTAAAGAGGTTTTTGAGGTTATAAAGCTGTCAGATAAGGTTTGACAGCTGTTTAGCCTCAAAAACTATACGATTACGATGTTAACATCAAATTGTTTCATAGTGAGTCGCTGAGAGAGTTTCGATTACTCCGAAATAAATCCCTCTTCAATGTAATTAATATCATTATCAAATCGGCATGAGGCCGCAAACAGCAGTTTTATTCTCGTAATAACCCGCCGATACTGAGACTTCACATGTGATGATAGGCCATCCTTGTTTTCTACACTACATTTTGTGCAAGTTAGAGCAATCTATGATACCAGCCTATTACTATCCCACAGCTGGGCAAAGGACTCAACTCATACAGAGAAGGCACGAGCATTAATCACCACGCTTGGTCAAGACGGGATGTCTATTTCTGACTTTTATTGAGATTGGTACGTGCCCGGATTTGAACTCACAGCCTCGTGCATAAAAGGCGAAATGTCAAACAAATGACAGCCTGTGATAGAGTTCGTTTAAAGTAGTATAAATTGTAGTCTATGGTTTTATGCGTAACCTGTCAGCTGTACACTTATTTTTCTTTTCACATCCACACATATTAAACCTAAAAAAATCATAGCTGGTCGGTCATAAAGTAATAAGTAAAGTAAAAAATAAATACCAATTGGTTATTAGAAACATTCAATAACCACATGACGAACGAACAAGTTTTTCGTATTATGTGAAACGGAACGTGTGTAAAACACGCTCCGTTTCCGAAAGTCTATTAGGAATGGTAAACATAGTAACATTGCTTTTTTTCTTGGCTTTATTTGAAAATTCAAATAAGTGAAACGCAATAAGCAATAAAAATACAATTTTTTTAGATATTTTACATCACTAGACGCATTCGAAAATTTTCAGGTCAAGACTGAACATGATTCTTTATAATGGGGCTGAGTACTGGAGCTATGATATGGGAAACACGTTTAATTATTTTTGTATTTATATAATCGTTATTTAGCCTTTTTATTATTTGGTCAACTTCATCTGGATTTGTCGGTTTCATGAACATTGAATTGCAATTATTATATGTCAGTGTTTTCGAATAAGTACCTTTTTGCATAATTGTAGGTTTTATGTCATCTATAAAATAGTTATTAAAAGATTCAGCGATTTCTTCCGGCATTGTAATTATTTTGTCCTTAACTTTAATTTTTTTTAATTTTTTTAATTTGGGAGTTACAGTTTTATAGTTATTAACTATCTGCCATATTGCTTTGGCTTTGTTGTTAGCTAAATTAACGTAATAGTTGTTTTGTGATTTTTGAGCTTTTTTAAATATAGTTCTTAGCCTTCTTGTGTATTCTTTAAAGATTTTTTTATCTTTGGGATTTGATGTTAACCTATACTTCCAAAGTAGTTGACGTTTTCGTTTAGAGCATACTCGAATACCGTTACTTAGCCATTTAGGTTTCTTGGAAATAGGTATTTTAACTCGTATAACAGGGAAACACAGATCATAAAATAGCTTAAATAGCCCATAGAATGCCTCATACGCCTTTTCCGGGTCATTATTTGTGTAACATTCTGTAAAACTAAGGCTTTCAATGCATTTTATAAATTTGCTCACGTTATCTTCACTATAGTCACGTGTAGATTGAACCAGTGTGTGATGTGATAACTTTTCTTTACAGGAAACGTTAAAATTTGTGCCGTGTGATCAGATATCGAGAGTTCTAGAACTTTCGATTTAGATCCTCTGATATTGTGGACTATATTTTCGATACATGTCATGCTACTCAATCTAGTCGGTTGATTTATTGTTAATTTTAAATTATAACTCGCTAGTAATTGCTCAAACTGTCGGGATACGTTGCTGTCTTCTAACCTGTTAATGTTAAAATCACCGCAAATTATAACTTTTTTACGTGTCAAACATATTTTATTTAATAAGTCCGTTAGTCTTGTGAAAAATAAATCAATGTAATCTTTGCCATTTTTTGGTGGTCGATAAATACCTAATATTATGATTTTGTGTTCTATTAGTTCTATGCCACTACATTCAAATATATTACCGATACTTAGACTTTTGGCTTAAGTAACCACTTTAAATTTATGGCTCGATATTATAATTATACAAGAACCTCCATTCCTGTTGTTTCGTGAGAAAGAGTCTCCTAGCGTACTTTTTTAACAAAATAGTACTTCAGAAATAATAACATTCGTATTTTTTGTAGTATTTAAAAAGTACATAAGTCCAAGTTGAATTTCTTCTGCGTTTTTATCATTATCCCCACCCAAAACAAGTACGAAGTCATTTTTATTAAATAAATTTATTTCGGTTTTTTGTGTGCCTAACACCTCATGTAGAGATGCTCCTGGCTTCCAGAAACATTGGACTAAAAATTGTTTACCTAATAGTTTTTGCAGAGTTCTTTGTATAAATCTTCCTTGTTGATCCGCAATGAAAATAACTTTCTTCACATTTATGTCAGTCTTATCTGTATTTGATGATGATTTTTGTGGCGTAATCGGTAATAGCGCTTCAGCCTGAATGTTTCTGTTGCACGTCGTTGCATTAATTTCAGTTTCGTGGTCATCGTTACAATGTATTTTATCTGTATTTTTTTTAATCTTTTTCTCGGCGTTTTGGTGGGGGGTTGAATTTGAGTCAATTAATTCAATATCTGAATTCGCGCTACTTTCATGCATATTTGTATTTTTAATCATATTTGTTGGAGGAGTTTTATTTTCTTCGGTCTGTTTGTTACATTTTACTTTCTGTGACAATACGATTGACTGTTTTTTATGTGTCACAGGTGTAACTTTATTTTGTAAAATTTTCCGTTTTCGCCCCGACGTTGGTGTCGAATTTTTCGAGTCAGCATTTACTTCTTTGTAAGCATTTACTATTTTAATATATTTTTGTACCTCTGTTTTTAGTCGAATATTTTCTGTATTCAAATTTTCTATTTCCTGATGAGCGCTTTGTAAGTCCTTAGATAAGTGCTTAACTTTTTCCTGCAGGTCAATTATGGTTTTACTTGTATTTATGGAAGTATTAGGTAGACTCATCATTGTCGTGTCAAAAAGAGCTGAATTGTCCGCAGTAATATCACTTAAAGAACTTGTTCTGCATAATCTTATATTGCGGTAAGTAATGTTTTCATCCATATTTATTTTCGACAGGTGGCTAGTTTACCAATTTATGTTAAGTATTAGTTCCTTTTTATTTGCAAAAATTATGACCTGTATTTTATAATCTGTTTATAATTATATGTTTAAACTGTGAAATTGGCTTTAGATGATGTTTAAGTAAGAGTTGTTTGACATAGTAAGTACGGCGCAAGTCACTCCGTGTCGCTTGTATTTACGGAACGGCACAGATCGACACAGAACGCGATACTTTCCAGCAGTCGTTCACTGTGCGACACAGTACTGGTGGGTGGAGCTTACCGCTGCGGTCGCTTGCCGTGGTGACACGGTGAGACACAGATCGACACAAAACGCGGTCCTTTCCAATTACACGTCACTGTGTTTTTCTTTGTAGTCCGTTATTTAATTTTTTGTATTGGTTTTTTGTGAATAACTTGATTACCACTTATTATTTTTAAGTTCTGATTTCACAATTACATACATAGTTTCAAAAGGCATACCACTATATATTTCACTCTATAATTCATTTGTTTTTTTACGCAACAAGGAATTTATAATCACAGATCTCGTTTTACTCGTCTGGTTTGCGCGCGCGTTCCGAGTTTTTTTTTCCGTTTCAAAACACTCAATTGCATAAGAGTTGCTGAGGACATGCTAGAACGAGTCAATTCCAACCCAACATTCATTAAACGCATTGTCACCGGTGACAGGACTAGTCAACGATTTTCGCGTGGCGCCTTCCAACTGACCGAAACCGAAAAAATCACGCAAAAGTCGATCAAAAGTCAAAGTCATGTGGACTGTTTTCATTTCATCATTGTGAACATCGCGGTAAAGATTTTCCGCAGAAAAGTAACACTCATTCGTTTATTAATACTAAGATTTTGAACTTATATTTTTTTGGAATATCTCTCTAGAGAGAGAAATCCAGAACCAAATATTCCAAGAGCAACTCGAATGAGATGATACCTCTAGGTTTCATCTCATTCAAGTTCTCACTCAGTTCTCTTTTGAAGAAAAACTAAAGATTCTCTGAGGCATCTTTATAGCCGACTGTAAGAAGAAAGAAGTTCACAATTCGTCTGTTTCGAGGAATCTTTATCCAAATGGCACATATAAACGGAACTCTTATCATTTCGTCCTGTCCGTCTGTCCGTCCGTATGTCATAAAGCCAATTTAATCGGAGCATTATTGTTTTGTGAATCACACAGAAGATGAAAACAGTAGCTGTTTAAGTACCTAACAGTGGTCAACTGATCATGGACTGCGAAGAAACTGTACTGCCACGGAACTCCTCAATGACGAACAGTATACCTACCTATTCTGACTGGGTTATTGTACGGTACATGTTTTTTTTTTGTTGCTAAGAATCAATATAAAGTAGTACACGAAAAACTTTGCAACGACTTTCCTTGCTTTATTTTGCAACGACTTTCCAAATTAAACCCATTTGCACTTTGTAGCGTTTTTTTTTATAGCAGTCACTTATGTTGTTTTTATGATAAGTTTTATGTAATGGTGGTGACATGGGTTTACTTGACCATCATTAAATAAAACTTATTATAACTGTATTATACTCTATTCATTCTAAAGTGGGGGTGTAATTTTTGTGTTTTTGGGAAGTAAAAAGGGGCAACATTTTCGTAATGGGTGTCATCTTCATCGTTTTTGAGGGCGCGCCGGTGTCGAAAATCAGAAATCAAAGTCCAAAATGGCAGCCATAAACCAGAGATTGATCTTAGTAAAAGGGTAGCTTTTCACACGGGCAACTGTATGTAGGAGGTCTTTCGAGGGGCAAGCATATGTTGCTTTTATTTATTCTCAAAAATCGAAGTAACACTTCGTCGCAAAGAAATTTAAAACCCCTTAAGACGCATTTACTGCAATCAAAAGAACTGTGGTAGAGAACCCCAGGTAGCGCTTCCCACCAGGCTAAATCTGAAGATTCCTCCTTCTCAATGGAGGAGTGGTACATACACGTTCTCTAACCGACACATTATTATTTTCTGACATACACTCGAACGACGTCGCGGGCACAGCTAGTTTGTAATCATCTAATGAACTGTTCATGTCCTTAGTTTATTGCTAAATTAAATCAAGTACCTAGAATTTTTTATTATTTTATTAGTCTACTTCATAACATAACATAACGCCTTGTTCCCCGAAGGGTTGGGCAGAGGTGTACCAATAGTACACCCACATTTCGCCAGTTATGTTTAAGTCCCATGTAATAGGGGGCGAGATTATTGCCTACTGAAAAAATCCAGATATTTAAAAAACCCAATAACACGTTGCCCGACCTGGGTGTCGAACCCAGGACCTCGGGCTTAGCAGTAGCAATTGAGACCATGAGACCAACGAGGCAATCATTAGTCTACTACTAATAAAATAATCTAGGTAGGTATTTGATTTTAATGACTTCAATTTTATTCTTTGTAATCTTAATTTTATACTTTTCATGTGCCCATATAGAGCCCATATTTTGTACCCAGCTTGAGCCCTTGAACATTTTTCAATAACATGTAATGCAATAAATAAATAAATTAATATAAATAAGATTATTTCTGGAATTTAAAAGAGACTAGGATCTCTGAGTTTGGTATTTTTTCTCAGTGTAGTCAAATAGCATCATCTAGTTTAAAAATATTATTGACGTGTAAAAGTGTTTGTACAAACACTTACATAAATTAAATCATTTATCATTGATAATTTAGCGATGTACTTTGTTGAGGGTCACTTAATGTTAATTTAATTTATTGCTCCTGGATTATCCTTGATTGATGGGAGTTAATTATAGGTTGTTACTCGGTATTTAAATGCTTCACAAGAACTGGTAGAAAATAACGATCAATATAATTTCATTCAGTTCACATCATAAAATTGAGTTCCATTCTTTTATCAATATATCTGCATAAGTGAGGGCTTACGAATGAATGGCAGATTGTTATCAAGTTTGCAGAACAGATTTATAAACTTTTCAGCCTTTGAGTACTTGAGTTTAGAGGTATAGACACAGCGTAGCTACTGAGTAGGTGCTGCATAGAAACCGCGTAGATAAACAAAAAACTACACGGTAACATTTGGATATAAACGAATAGACGAATCCCCTAAAGTTACTAGAATGTTAGAAAATGGAGTCACAAACTCGCACTTGACCAATAAAGTTTATTTTAATTATTTACTGATTTAGTGATATATATGGGCCGTACAACTTACCACATTTTCAGTAAATTTTACGCCAAAAATCGAGCCCTAAATTGCGAAGAACGTAAAGATAAATCCTTCTCAAAACCGAATCACTCTGCCGCTTCACATAGATCAGTTCCCTTGCCAAGAATGTTGACATAGAGTAAGAAAATCGTATAGAAGTGAAACTTATGGCCACACACGCACTCAACATAATGTAAGTACAGCACATGACATGCACACAAGGAAGGGTCCGCAGTTGGGATGAATTTATCCCAAAAACAAAATAAACATTGTACCTGAAACACATGTTCCCATATATTATATCGATATATGTCACGGTCGATTCTCCAACTGGAAATCGATTTTTGAACTTTTTCCGTACTATTCGTACATTTTCCTTAACTTGTGCTGTTGGACCTTACTTCTTGCTAATTTTCATGATTACCGTACAGTAATCGGGTACTGTACGGTAATCATTGATTTATTTGTGAGTATTTAGAGATTCAAGGGACCGTAGTGCTACGTATTTGATATCAATTACAACTTGAAGACAAAGCGAAAAAAGAAAAAGGGACTGACATACAGACGGATCAAGAAGTGATCCTATATATTCCTTTATTTCGACTTTATCAACTTATACTTATACCTATGTGGCACTTTGAGCTTTATAAAGAGACTAGTGTAGTCTCTTTCTAAAGCACGATTTGCCAAACAGGTGCCAGGTGCAGGTGCGGTGTGCCGAACTTTTTCATTTTGAATTCGACATATTTACGGTCGGGTCCTGTGCTTTTCTTTGTACGTGTACAGTCTGCCGTTATCGTTGAAATAATCCTTTATCGCTCCTCACAACCATCTTAATACCAAAGCTTCTTCTTTATTTTATTGGATGGCAAACAACAGGGAGATCCAACAGATATGAGTGGTAACCGCTACTTATGGACATCACCAATATCAGAATTCAGAGGCATAGCATAGTTAAAGCTGAAATGTCTCAGATGTTTCAGTAAGTACACATGCATACCATTCAAACTGGTTCCTAGCAATGCTGCTTTTGCAGGAATTGGTATGGTGCTGCTTCTGTACATTCTTATTCTACGGCCTTACCTTTTTTATTTTAAGGTTAAAAGCGTGCACGTGTCTGTGTTACTAAAGAGGTTTGTATTGCCGATACTGATCGCACATGAAGGGTTCGGAATTCAATTAGTGGGTAGGAATGTATTGAGTGTTGGTATCTCTGTATTGAGGATGATGAATTGTGTTTTATTTATTCCCAAGTAGCAAGGGCCTTCATTTGGAGTATTGTGCTTTAAAGTTCTTTACATACCAGCAAAATGAAATTCGTGTTAATTCAAACCATTTTAAGAATTGACACAAGTTTTTCTAACAAATTATGAACTTATCTTTCTGTCAAAATGAAAGCATTTACCATTGTTTTTTTTTTACAATATATGGTTTTGCCGTTTCGACATGAACAGAATAAAGTAGAATTTGCAAGTTTCGACTTTTTAACTAAGCTTTTATGAATTGTAGTCAAGCAGCTCGCTCCAACAGTAAGCTTTTTTGCTTGCCATTGAAAACTGAAAATTTTAAGAACTGTTTTTTGAGACGCAAGTTAAGTTAATGAATCGAAATATCAAACACAGTGGTCATTAGCAGCTTACAAAAAGAGAGGCCGCGCAAGCCGTAAATGGCCGTAACTTCAGAGTTTAGAAACAAGCTCACTTTCTATTGAGTTGTTTACTGCTTAACTGTCATTACTAACATGTATATTTATTTCCCATCTATCAGCGGTTATGACGTTATAATCAGCGGTTGAACGTCATCATTGGCAACATTATATCACCAACTGCTCAGTATATACCTACATCATGCCTTTTTTGCTATGCTGCCCTGGTGTGTGCGTGTCTCATCCAGGTACCCACCGTATTTTGTTGGTTTCCATCACTCGTGTGGACGTTGCTCTGCTACTGTAAAAACGTTATCCCAGAATAAAATAAAATACTTACTTCTATGTGTAGCTCTGCGTAGATACAATAGCGAGAGAGGTAGATACCAAACAACATTATTTAAGGGTTTCAAAACCTCAGTTTTGGTATTTATTTTAAAACAGACGTTAACTATCAAGCTTAAAAACTGTCGAAATAAACATAAGCAGACACAAATAATATATGATACCAAACCTGTTTTTATAACATCAAAGCAACGTTAATTTTAAGTTTTATGAAAACAGCTTTTTGCTGTGTACCTACGCGTGAATTGTTAATTTTCAGCGTGCATTGTTATATACAGGGTATTTTGGGATATTCCATGCCATTTAGATCTACGGTGGTGCATTTAGACCCGATGAATCAGATCTGAATCACCATTTTGAGGGACATAGATAATATTACTATCGCCAATACAATTATTAGTGGCGACTGTGTTGCAACAATTGCAATAAAGGTAATGAAATCGTTCATTGTAAAAATCAATCCTGAATTCTAAATCGACCTGTAAACAAGTTTAAAAAAAAACAAAGAGCTGATCATAACCGTCTTGCAACCAGTCTTTATTAAAATGTGAGCTCATCATTATATACACAAAATAACACAACTAAGCAGTTATATAAAGTGTAATATTATATTTATACACTGTGTAAAAATTATCAGCTGTGCCATACATTAAAAAAAGAACAAAAAAAAACTAATTAGTAAGGGTTAATATAATGTTTCGGAGATTTGAATGACAATTTTTAATTATGACCATTATTTAAATATAAAGCATGTAACAAAACCCCTGTCCGATCCTATAAAGGCGTATTCCTGGTTTAAGTAATAGAAAAAGTAGTAAAAAAATTAAACTCATAAAACCAAAAGTTATATTTTTTATTTTTATGAACCGTGCGAAATTTAACACTGAATATGGAAAATTTTCATTAGTTGACAACACCGGCCGGCGAAATCTTTTCGTTTTTACCTATTTTTATTTCAAAAGACACCGCCCTGCACTATCCGCGCTGTAGGCACTCTTTTAACGAGTCATCGACCCTTTGATGTAGCCGACTGGTTGCTTACTGGTACGCTGCTTGTTTGTTGCCAGTCTCTCGTTGAGATAGCTTTCGATCGGATGTCCGTACGTATCACGTGCCGCTATCGTATCGCGAACAATGTCGTATTCCAATCAGGAATATTTTAATACGTTGATTTTTATTTATGGGGTCATGCTAAACAAATGGTGGTTAAAAGTGAGTGTGATTCGGAAATCAAAGTAAGAGCTCGGAGTGTGTAAGCTTTCGACTCACTCCAATCGTACACAAGTGCGCTGCGAAGAGTACGTGAAAATTTAATAAAAAGGTGTCGAATGTGTATTAATGTTGGAGGTAGACATGTGAAACACGATTGCCGAGGTACGCAACAAGTAACTGTTTTAATAAACTTATGCCTACAGTCGGTATCTACATGACCAAAATCACATAATACGAGTATTAACTCAATAATAATTGTTTCTTGATATACAGAATCAGGTCAGAAATCAAGGTCATTAAGCGTCAATGCCTACAATACAATATCAGCTGATTCCTACGCGTAGGCATAACGTAGGTTTCTTTAGTCATAAGTTTGTATGGCGGCACGCGACAAAGCACCACCTCGCTCGGGCGGCTTCTTTGTTATGATTATTATTAATTATTTAAATTAATTATTTTCATTGAGTAAAAATAATAATCTCGTATCCATTAACAGTCTTATTCATAAACGTGTCTTAAATTTTAATCAATTGCTAAGCAAATGTTTAGCCAAATTCTTATTCATAAACGTTGTTTAGCGCTAAGAGTTCGCTAACCAATTGATTAGTAGCTGTCAAATTTAAACACCATCGGTAGCTTGTTAAGAGGATGCTAAGAGGCAATATGGCGGTTTTTATTTGAGTCAGCTGATCGATTCAATAGGATTATTGTTTGCCTCGAGGTTATTTTGTTCCTAATATCGAGCTGTGCCTTAGTAAATATGGAATTCGACAATCTTTTACGACCTTTCAGAACGACGCAGAAAAAAATTAAATCATTTTTAAACGCCAGCGGGAAGTAGACCAAGGAAGACCTACAAAGCTCGTTAAAATCCGATACGAGAATGATTATCTACATTACATTTTCTTCATTCGAAGTACACATCATGAAAGGAATTATAGGGAAAACTCAAACAGGAGTAGGCTCAGTAGGAACCTACTCATGAGGTTTGAAGAGTACGAGTTTGTGAGGAAGCTCATAGGAGATAGTTATTATCCAATGTGTTATCCCATGTGCCCTTAATTATATGACGCCAGTTCTAAGGCCATTAACTATAAGAATAGCCACGTGGCACACAAATAACAAGAGATTTTTTTTAGAAACAATTTATTTTGATATTTAATAAGGGAAAATTTTTGTTATAAATTCCCTATATTTTTTTCCAATATTCTTCTTACAAAGTTTTGGACTGTGCCATTCTTTTCTCATGCCACTCTCATTTCTCATCAATTCCACGTAGCCTCAGCCCTAATGGTCTCCTCCCTCCCCGTCGTTGGGGTTGAATAGTATTGGTGCTAGGTGCTAATAGTGGCTTTCATAGCAGCAGTCAAACTTGTACCTGTAAACAAGCATAATAATTGTTATTAAAAGACACTGAAACCCCGTTGCAACAGCGATAGGAATTAGGAAGTAATATATAATAGACACAAGTACCTACATACATTTACAAAAGAGTATTTTCAAGCTAGGACATGTAAAAAACATAGCTATAATCGGCTACTAATGTTACATCAATTTTACATTCATTTGGTCAGTTTATATTAGTAAGTGTATATAAATTCAGGGATAAATACCTTTTCCAGTTTACTCCAATTATTGGAGCTAATTATTTTCAATGCTACCATGTCAAATACAATGAAATAACGTAATAAATAATTATATTCAAATTAAAATTTTCGATGTTTGTTTTGACATACGTCTGTTAAAGTCACGACAGATACAAAAATCGTGGGTTTGACAACTTTATTCTTGAAATTCTGTTTTGTAGTCGACTATTTTGATTATAATCTGTGCTGAATACATAATTTCACCTCTATTCCGTTTCTCTACTAATCACCCGCTAACTAGCGTTTATAAATAAAGAAAAGTTAAGCATTGATTTAGAGCTAACTAATTGGTTAGCTAAGCAGTGGCTAACTAACGGTTAGCGAGATTTTTATAAATAAGGCTGTAAATGATTAAGTATTTGTGTACGCAGTACGATACCAAATAATACCTTTCAGGATCGGACAGGGTTTATGTTACATGCTGATAGTTAAAACAAAATTGTTCACCATATTTGTATTGACTACAATTATGTATTTGCATTCATTAAATTTTGACTATTACTTAATTATTTCCTAATGAATAAATTAAAATTAAGTACATTTGGGTCGAGCAGGTAATTGAAGTTTTGTATGGGGCAGCTGTTTTTTTTTACGATAACGTTTATTTTCAATTCCTCCATGGAACATGTTCAGTTCCATGGAGGAATGGAACATAAAGTTGTTCAGTTTGATGATCGGTACCACACCCTTTAATATGAGCACACCTTTCTTACACACGTTGTATGTACTGTGTAATCAGATTTAATAAAATTCAAACAAAGGCATCAAATATTTGTGTTGAACATACTTGTTTTCCTAATTATAATGATGATAGCTTCCATCCTGTGTATGGAATATATTTTTGATTCGCCCCGTTATTTGTGAAGCCGGAGCGGCGTTCAAAATAAGCAAACTGGGATTCCGGCGGAATTTACTTTGTAATTATAGCTTATGATTCTAGTTATGTAGATGTTAAAATAATATGTTGATGGAAATTGGGACTGGAAGTTTGAAAACCATTATTTTAAATCAAATTAAGTATTTCAGTTTTATTTTTATTAACGTTTTGTTCTAAGAATGCGGCTGATAAGTCCACTGAAGCACTTCAATAGTAAAGGTTGGGAGTGTTTCTGGTGATGTCCTGTAATAGAAACTATACGAAATTATAAAGGCAGTCTGCTTCGTTGGTCGCAGGAGCTACTGCTGAGCATGAGGTCCTGGCTTCGACTCCCAAGTCCGGCTAAATGTGTTATGTGGGTTTTTCTATCTAGAATTTCTCAGTAGCAGCCCGGAGTCTGGATTTGGTCCCGGTTGATGGCAATAGGCTCGCCCCCCATTACATGGGACTTAAGTTTAACTGGCGAAATGCGGGTGTGCTATAGGTACACCTCTGCCTAACCCATCTGGGATTACAGGCGTTTTGTTATGTGGTATGTTATGTTGTATAGCATTCTTCATTACTTTATTTGACAAATCATCGTCATCATTCTGCTTGACACTAATAATATCTCTTTACGTGACGATTTTAACAAGTTTGCTGCTACCGCAAGCTGTGATAAAGAACATCTTGACCGCGTAGGTATTGTACTTTTCTAGGACACAGCTAATTAGCGTATTTGATAACACAATTTTAGTGATGAGTTTAAAGTAACTGTTGAAAACAAATTTAATACAAGAAGTGTATGAGAGAAACGACTAGTTCAATAGAAAATAACGAATGATTATGGGAAAGAATGTCAAGATATTTAGTGCCAATAGTTTTTAATTAAATAAGTATGTTAAGACAAAACCCTAAATTAAGTTAAGGTATGTTCAAGTCAAAATTAAAGCATTTGTTTCTTGATAACGAGGACTCAGCCTTTAATGAGAATTAAATTCACGCCATTTTAATTCCTACTTAAGTATAGCCATAGTAAGTTAGTAGTTTTAAGATTACTTTTTTGCTAGGTAATTAGCACTTCTCGCCGTCAAACTAGAAAGTTTGACGAGTAAAATAATAATAACAAAAAAGTATGAACATAAGTTTGTGAAAACTAAAAAATGTTTTTTTGGAAAACTTACGAAAAATTTTATATGCATCTAGGATCATTTGCTGATTTCGTGGTTCCCTGCCAGCCTGTATTTGTGGTCAGCGCATCATTACTTCTTGTTCCGTTCATCTTTACCATTCTCGTGACGCGCGCATTACCGATCGGACGTGACATGCGTGTCTAATTAAGTGCAGGAAGAGTTCCTCTAACGTAGTGAAATGTGCGAGCTGCAATGTCGTTATTAACGAAGTTGGCGTTTGTGTGTAACAAGCTGGACATAATGGACGAGGAAAGCCTAAGTCGGATATGTATTAGTGCTTTCTCGGATAGTGATATTGTAGAAGCAAAGAACCTCCTATTTCTTGCGATAACAACAACATCAAAACGTAAGATTACTGGGAAGATAGATGGGAAAAAGATGCGTGAGATTAGGGATATCATTAGCTTAATACAAGTAACTCATCCTAATGATCGGCCCGTTTTTGTTGCAAAAGATTTGCAAAAACTACCGCCCGTACTATTTGATCACGTAGACGTGACAAAACTGCTCAAAGATTTAACCAAGATGAGAAGTGAAATTGAAGAAATTAAATCTCTGTATGTCTCTGCTACTCAACTTGAACCGATCAATCGTGACATAGCAGATTTTAAAAAGTAGACGAGTACGAAAAGTCCATGTTATTCGTATGTGAACACAAAGCGAGAAGGCGGAACTCATATGATGGACAGTTGTGATAGCGGCCCGATGGGATTGCAACATGTTCCTATTCCTAGCAAAAAGATATCAGATCAAAGTTCTAAAAGTGAAACAATTTTACCGCCTACCCACTACTCAGCAATATCAGCTGATCAGAACATAATTAGCTCAAACACAACAAGTAATGAGCATAATATGAGAGAGTGCGAAACCGGTTTGGGCTCCCAGCTGTGCGTTGTCAATGTAGCGTTGTAGTCGATTTCCTACAGATCAACTAAAACGCACGTCACTAGTTACGGTTTACAAGAATGACATCCCTAAATCTTTCAAATTCCCACCACGTCACTCGGTGTCGTGGTATGGATTGGGCTATAAATATCCCTGCTGGACGCCTAACGTTCCCTTTCCTTCGCATCAAGCAGATCACCCCGAGATAAGCGGGTAAGTGCTCAGTGTGATTGCCTTTACTCTTAATTGTGTTCTGTCAGATCGCATTCTCTATGTATTTCTGTCTGCGCGGTCTGGCAGCTATTCTAATTGTTCTCGGCAGCCCCATATCACTGTCGAGAAAGCTATTTACCGATAGTGGCTTCTGCCACATCACCTGACACCATTACTGCACACCTCTGTGAATGCGTGCGCAGGCTTCTCGCATTCTTCGCCATGCTTGTCTCGCCGCGCTGCGCCTTGATGTTCGCTTAAATCGCCCGGCCACGCGGCGAGGGACCTCCGAGAATGCCCGCGGCATGTGCACGGCATAACCTAAAATGGTAAGCCGCCACGATGGGTGAGTCTTCCTTCATCCACCTTGCTTTGGGCTTACGGCTGGGAGACGCACACATCGACGGAGGCTTGCAGTTCTGGCAAAACGCTTACGGAAGCACCCGCCTTGCGCTGATTCCAGGGTTCCAGTATTAGGCTACACCGCTATTATCCTGCCTACCGCTGACTGACGTCATTGCTGCCTCCATCCTACCGCTAGAGAGACGCCAGTCACGCGGACTACCCACGCGGCCGCTACCACCGCCTGACCTGCCATCCACGTGGCTCGTGGGTGCCGAGTCCCCACGCCCGCCACGTGTTGAGGCCCCTGCCGAGCGTACCACGTGCCTACACGCGGTCGTGCCTCCCTGCGTGGTGCTGCCCACGTCAAGTGATCACTGAGGTCGCTCCCCAACTCTGCTGCCTGCCCTGTGACCTCACGCCGGACCTCGTGCTGCGGCGTAGCCAAGCCCAGGGCAGTAACGTTCTCTTCTACTAACTACAGTGACCAGTGAACCAGTACTCTAGAGACCTTAAAACCCACTACCCTGAATTCTGTGTCTCATTAAATAAATGTGTAAAGTGACCCTTTGGTTTCATTCCATATCTCTACCTAGAAACCCACTTGCCACATCAACAACACCGAGTCGGGCCAGGCGACTGCATCACAGAAAACTGATAGTAACAACTTTGCGAGGTGCCCCGGACACACGGCCGCGGCGGTCGTCCAATTTACTTCCCAACCTAAAACGGTTGCTCAGATTGTAAATGAAGGGGAATGGACCTTGGTACAAAAACAGAAGAACAAAACGAGGAATCGCTTTGTGGGAAATAAAGGAAAAGCTGTAATAGAACCCGCGGGCAAATTTAAGGCTGTAGATGAAAAATTCGTCTTAAATATCTATAATGTGGATTAACAGGTGACTCAGAGTGACATCACAGAATACATTAACGAAAAAGCCAAAATACGTGTAGATATTGATAAAATGATGATGAAGGGCATCTTCATCATCATTTTCTCAATATCTACACGTATTTCGTAGAAGATATAATGCATACAAAATTACTGTTCCAAAACATAAGTATCAAATACAGACAAAGACAATACTTTGACAAGGAATACTACACACAATTTAAATGGATAATACGACCCTAATAAGTTTCAATTGTAAATGTATTAAAAGATCTGTTGACTGTGTGAGGCGTCTGTGTGTAGCGGCCGACGTTATGGCTTTGTAAGAAACTTGGCTTTAGCCACATGATATCGCCTTTCTTGGACAAACAGATGATGACTTCGCATTTACTGGCAATTCGGCAGTCGACACCTCAGCGGGAGTGCTACGTGGTAGGCCTTATGGAGGAGCGGCCTTGTTGTGGAGAAAGAGCCTATTTCCATCTGTCACAGTAGTCACAGTAGTGAGTTGTTACAACGTTCGCCGTGTAGCTATCAAGATAGTGTCGCAGGATCGTTCCATACTAATATTCTCGGTGTATATGCATACGGACTCGAACGAAAACATAACTTTGTTTTCAGATTGTCTTAGTGAAATTAGTGCGATAATTGAAAGTAATAATGTACAATCAGTGATCATGCTCGGCGATTTTAACGCTCACCCAGACGAGCTTTTCGGTAGTGAACTGTTATGCTTCTGTGAGGAGCAGTGCTGGAGCTGTGCGGACCTGGACTTACTGCCGCAAGGTACGTACACTTTCGTGAGTGACGCGCATGGTTGCCACCGCTGGCTCGACCACTGTGTAGTGACCGAGGCCGCGAAGCGTCTGCTCGTTAGTGCAACTGAGTTGTATGATACGTATTGGTCAGATCACATGCCTATACAAATAACGTGCAATTTAGATATGATTAGACCTACAATTGTGACACCAAATCTGAGCAAAAACTTTGCGATATGGGGTGAACGGGATGCTAGTCAAATAAGTATGTCATGTAACAAAGAAATATGTCATGTAATGTTAAGGGATGTTAATTTTCCATTAGAATTTAACGAATGCGCTAACGGCTATTGTGAGGATACCAATCACAAAGTCAAATTAGACAATATGTATAAAAGCATTGTGTGTATATTAACAGAGGCTGCCCAATGTCCCAGTTATGAGGATGCGACAGGGGGTAGAAGGAACAAACGTGTTGTCGGTTGGAATAGGCATGTTAAGGCCTGCACGCGGACGCCCGACTTGCTTTTCAAGTCTGGAGTATGGCTCGTAAACCAACTTCTGGTTCTGTGTATGAACATATGTACAACACGAGAAAGGTCTTCAAATCTAAGTTAAGATGGTGTTAGAACAATCAAACGAAAATTAAAATGGATGTCATAGCTGACAATCATAAAGCTAAAGATTTTCAAGGTTTTGGAAAAATACGAATAGGTTGAATCCCAGGCCGGGCGTCCCCGTGAGCGTGGCGGGGTAACATGAGCCTACGGCTATAGCAAACTTGTTTGTGAAATAGTTTAAAACCGAATCTCCTCGTGGCTACGCATCGCAGGTGGTCGATGCTGAGGATTATCTGATGGACTTAAAGGTCAGATTCTCAGCAAAAGATGTTGCTGCTGTTATAAAAAGTATGGTTAGGGGCAAGTCACCAGGGCATGACTACCTCAGCATCGAACACCTACATCATGCAGGTTTTCACCTGCCAAGAGTACTGGCGATCTTTTCGCTCCGTCTGAGCCATGCTCATCTGCCCAGAGACTTAATGAAAACTGTTGTGAAGGATAAGACTGGGGACACATCAGATCTCACGAACTGTAGGCCCATATCTCTTGCTACTGTCAATGCCAAGGTGCTGGATAGTTTGCTTGATAGGCATATGGCTATCCGCATCGAATTGTATGATGCGCAGTTTGGTTTCAGACCTGGTCTCTCCATGGAAAGTTCCATACTGTCTCTCAAGCATACTGTCCAGTATTATACGTCTAGGAGAACGCCTGTTCATGCGTGTTTCCTAGATCTTTCCAAAGCGTTTGATCTGGTGTCGTACGACTTGCTGTGGCAGAAACTATCGAATGATACTTCAGTGGATGGAGAAGTTATATCAATCCTACGGTTTTGGTATAACAATCCGACCAATTGTGTAAGGTGGGCAGGCTCGTTATCGGATGTGTATAGGCTGGAGTGCGGTGTGAGGCAAGGTGGCCTGACCTCCCCTCGGCACTTCAATCTGTACATTAACCGGTTGATCGTCGAGCTCAGCAACACCTACCAGGGTTGTTACGTAGACGGAGTATGCGTCAACAAAATTCGTTATGCTGATGATATGGTGTTGCTGAGCCCCTCGATTAATGCTATGATAAACTTGCTTGCGACATGTGAGAGGTACGCGGAGTCTCATGGGCTCAGATACAATGTCGAGGAAAGTCAGGTACTAACCTTTAAGGCGGGGACTAAAACTTACCCAATTGAAAGTCAGTTGAAACTTTGCGGAAGTTCCATATATCAAGTATCTGGGCCACTGGGTTTCCGAAGACTTCAAAGACAGTCTTGACATTGAGCGTGAGTGCAGGGTGTTGGCTGTCCGCTGCAATATGTTGGCTCAAAGATTTGCAAAATGCACGACTAAAGTAAAGTCTACACTGTTCACAGCGTACTGCCAGTCATTCTATACGTGCAGTCTGTGGGTCAACTACACGCAGAGGGCATACAGCGCTCTGCGCGTTCAATACAATAATACATTTAGGGTGTTGATGGGGTTGCCGCGCTACTGCAGTGCTTCCGGCATGTTCGCAGAGGCAGGAATAGATGGCTTTCACGCCATCATACGCAAGCGATGCGCCTCCATCATGCGTAGGGTGCGCGCCAGCCCCAACAGCATTCTGAATGCTATAGCAGATAGGTGGGACAGCCCCATACTGGAACATTGGATACGCCTACATGCCACCGTGGCTTAATAAATATAGTTTGTTGATTCTCTGGTAGTTGTAAGTACTAACACTAGTTTCTAAGTCATTTGTATACTAACCAAATGGACGCTATGGGTCCGATTTTTTTTTTTTACCTGCGTCATCTCAATATTCCTCACTTTCCTGCTCTCAAATATCACCTTTCAACCCATCCGTATTATTTGCTAATTCAAAACTTTTTTCACGACATATCCTTCATACTTCCTCCTACATAACGTAATTTGACTGATATTGTTCTCATAAACCATTCTAAGTTGTATTATCACCAGCTTACTAATTAAATGAATACACCACATAAAACAACTGGTTGTCAGCAAACTTCCTCAAGGTGCCTGCACTTTGGCTGGTCGCCAAGTCGTCGCGATTCAGAACTAATGGACCGCTACCCCACTGATATCGAGTGTATCCGCCTCTATATGAATTTTAAATTTTGATGCAGGTTCTCCGTACACTATTAAGATGTGGTGTTTTATTTATTTCTATGCTTCTTCTGACATCAGAGTTAATAATGCAATTTATTTCATCAGTGATGATGATCTAAGACCCATGTTTCGGATGGCGACGGGCCATTTGTCATTAACGGTGTACAAATCTAGACTTCGGGCTGCTAAACCTCACATGGAATAAACAAGAGAATTATTGAGCTGGATTTTAGCACTTATTCTTAAATTTACTTCCATTTTATTTTACTTCTAGGTTTCATAGAAAGATCGAGCGTATCAGGTGTGTGGTGTAAGTTTCATGTGACACTTATCATCATGTTTCATCAACTGGATAGATATTTATTATACTCTTTGTAAAGAGACAACAATCATCATGCTACTTGGTTAGAAAATAATGGAACCACCATCAGCTGGATAGATGTATATATATTATATTGCAATAATAAACTAAATTGTGCTGCTCTGAAAAGGGTATAAATTTATTAATTTCAATATTTAACATTAACATTGTGTCAAATAGAACAAAACTAAACATAAATCTTACCTGAAAAGAGAAACTGAGAGAGACTATGCGAATGAAGTAAATCTTCATATACATCTCCCACCCCAAGAGATAATGTTATATTTATAAAAAAGTATTCAATTAAGTTAATGTTAAGTCTTTTCTGGAACAGTTTTGTTATGTGGAAAAGCTTTGATTCAAGTTTCTTGTGACCTGTGTTTATTTAGTAAATTGATTTTGATCATTTATCTAAAAGTTCCAATTCTTTTCTGTTTTTGTCAAATTGTTGCTTATTATATTTGTGTGATTTCATAGTATTTTCTTATGCAAATTTTCTATCTTGCAATAAATCAATATCTGTTATTTCTTGTGTCAATTCAACTGGTATTATATTAACACTTTTCTCTTCCAATAAGTATTTTGGGGAAAATGTTGTAACAATGCACAGTTTCATTATATCCCTATGTACATTCATGAGCAATAGTGGTCCAGGCTAGTTTATCCTTTCTTTCATTTATCTTACATCTAATTTTATTAACTAATGTTTGGTTCATTATTTTATTTGAACCATTAGAAAATGGTGCATTTACTGCAGTGAAGATAATGGGTATACTATATAACATTCCATATATAAAAGATTTTAAATCTTTCTAATTTATACCTGGATATTGATCTGATAGAATCAGGCCAAGTTTATTTCCCTATGTTACTTTTTGAACAAGCTTTATATAATCATTCGAACTTTGAGTTTTAGAAGTCAAGATATGGGCATATCTTGTAAAGTGGTCTACCAAAAGGTGTAAATATGTTTTTGTCGAACGAGTATCTTTAGATACTATTTCAAAAGGCTAAGTAGCGGGACCTAAGCGAGACATAAGTCCAATTAGCTCTAGATTGGTAGATTGGTTTTTATACAGATTTCACAGGTGTCACAGATTTTTTGTATTATCTGTTAAATTTTTCGCTACATAATTATGACGGTTTAATTTTATTTTCCGTTTGATGTATTCTTAAATGACAGTAAAGATAATGTATGTTTTTTATAATTATTTTACTCTCTCTTCGATCTCTTAATTTTTTTCTTGATTGTTATGAATGTATTCTAATTTAATTAAGATCACAGCTTTTAAACCTTCGTCTTTGTTTTCATACGATTCCAAAATAGGATTTCTGCTCAAACAATCTGCTTCTAAGTTGTAATTTCCTGGAGAATATACTACTTCGAAATTATACTGAGATATATAATACGTGAGGTCCCCTAGTTCTTCATATGTCCTAGATTTAATATTCATTTTCTCTAGAGGCTTATGATCCGAAAAAACCGTAAACTCCCATGAGCCAATGTTGCCAAAATTTTACTGCCACTTTTATTGCTATACACTCTAGATATATAGCTTTTTTGATTTTTGGGTATCATTCGATTTTTTCGAAAAATATGCACAAGGTTTTTCTTCTCCATTATGTTGTACCTGTTTCAAGACAGCACCTATGCCCTGTATACTAGTAACCGCATAAATATTTATCGCATAAATATTTATTTTAACTTATTTTAACAATCTTTATCTATATATATATTCTTATCAAAGATTGTTAAAATAAGTTTTGAACAAAGCAACTTTTTTACTGTAACAAAGGTTTCTTGACATTTTTCTGACCAAATATGTTTTTACCTTTTCTTAACAATTTATGTAACGATTTCTTATATATTGTTTGGCTCATATTTATCGTAAACATTTAATTAATCCAGAAACTGTCGGACATTTTTTTGTGTTTATGGAACAGGAAAATCTTTTATAGCAATTAAATTCTCCTTCAGAGGACTAATTGTATAAATCCTTCCTTTGAAATTGCTTCCAACAATGACAAAAAATGATAAATGATTAACATGTTTTTCGAACGTTTCAGAAAATATCACAATGTCATCTATGCAATTCACATTGAAATCAGTTTCCTTATACTGCTACTCGCTGAAATCAGTTTCCTTATACTGCTACTCGCTGAAAAATCGCTGGAGAAGTCTTTAAACTAAACGGTAAACAGGTCCATTGAAAGTGCTCTTAAGTAACAAATGCGGTTTTTTTCCTATCTTCCATTTTCTTATGGATCGACCAGAATACAGAATTTCCATCCAGTGTTGAGTTAAATTTACATTTTCTTGTTTTGACCATTATATCCTCAATTAATGGAAAAAGTTGGGATTGAGGAACCACAATTTTATTATGAAGTGAAAATCTATACACAATCTTGATCTTCTGCCGTCATCTTTTTTAAAGGCCAATGTTACCGGGGCAGCAAAAGGACTATAGGACTCTTCAATAAATTATTTTTCTAATAATTTAAATATTTGTTTTTCTTTTTCTCTTTTGTCATCGATAGTGCACCTTTAAGGCGTTTTGCTATAGTATTTATCTATTATTAAATCAATATGTGCTTCAAAGCCATTTCCAGTACCTATATCTTTACCAAAAAATGATCTATTTTGCAAATTAATTTATCTATATCCGACTATTTCTGAAGGTCTATGATTAATCGCAATATTAAAAATTTACACTTCTATGTGCTCATGAAAGTTTATTTTATAATCATCATTTTCCTCCAAGACATCCAACTTACTTTTAATATAAACATCTTCTTCTACCTTTCTACCTGAAAAGCCAGTAATTATTTTTGTATTATTGGTAGGTATTTCCTCTTTATTATCTTTCTGTTTTTTATATCGTGGATGTGTTGTGAAATGTCTAGTTTTTTCTATGTAATATATTACATAAAATAAAATAAAACAATCAAGAAATCGTAATCGAAATTCTCTTCATCTATCACAAAAATATTAACATTCTTCTCAATTTTAAATATATTTATCTTTAATAGAATAAAACTAAACATAAACCTTACCTGAAAAGAGAAACAACATTTAAAGCTATTATTTACAATTATTTTCTATATTTTACCAGGGCGTTATTTTGACTGTCATCTTCATATTAACAGTTCTATTGTTTAGTCCGTAGCTTACATAGTATACCTCATAGACTATGGGGTACGAATGAAGTAAACCTTCATATACAAATATATAATACCCTTTGTATAGAGGCAACAGGCATCAGGATCCTTTGATAGAATACATTAGAACCACCATCAACATCATCCACAGCCTGGCTTTCTCCACTGCTGAGCTATCTTACTTTCTTTTTTTCTTTTCTTGTGCCAATCCTCATGTTCCTGTGACAGCCTTATCCATATTCTACCTGTGATGGTAACAATGAGGTCAGCCCATCTCGCCTCCGGACGTCGGACACTTCGTCTTCTAGTCCTTGGACGCCTCTCGGTTACCTACTGCTTCACTCCACCTCTCATCATTACGCCACGCCATTGCTTGGTCTCCTGCCTAACCTATCGTAAACTTTCGAATGTCTTCAGATCTCGTTATATTATAACTAGGTTCTACCGGCGACTTCGTTCGCGTGGAAGTCTTACGACACCAATTTACTAAAATAACAGCCGCATTTTATAAAACTTTCCTTTACTTTAATCTGCGTTTGTAGTTTAGGTCTCAGCAGCCAAAATATGATGAGAGTCAGGACTGGTGCCGCGGGAGCAAGCGACGTGCAATTGTTCGTGTGAGAAGCAGGTCAACACCCGCAGCCTTCAGTAGTAATTTCCAATAGCTTGCAAAGTTTTTAGTTTCAGGTGAATTAATGGGCGCCTGCGATGGTGTTTACACTATCTAATGGCATAACTCTTTCAACGATTTCGTATTATTCCTGACGACAAAACAAAACCTACTAAAATAATATAACATTAGATTGTAATCACACGGGATTCCTAATTAACAGTCACCTAACCATAGATACATACAAATTTTTATTATAACCAAAGATGACAGACGAGGCCTTTTTTTTTTTTTTGGTGGTAAATCATCAATTGACTTCTCCCGCTCTGGGTGGAGCGGGAGGGCGTGTCAGACTTTTACTGACTAAACCCACCCGTGTTCCTTCAGTTGCCTGTGCCAGGGCCACGGTTTTCTCTGTAGAATAACCCGCGACACTGAGGCGTCGGCCCTATCGGACCCCGTCACTTTGTGCTGACATCTCTTTGAGGCGCGCGTGGAACACAACGCGCCGTCGACCCGGGCCTGGTCCTTACCGGACGGCGAGCTACCCATTGCTCGCCGTCCGCAAGCCCGCGCCTGCGGTGGCCGGGAATCTGCAGGCGACTCCCGACGCCCAGGGCGTCTCCTGCGGCGGCTAGTGGGGGCGTGAGGGCGCAAGGCTCTCTCCCTCACCCGCTCCGCCTCCTCCTTCGCGAGCATTACTGCTTCGCAGAAGGAGGTGACGGCTTTCCATTCCCTCTCGCTCCGTACCATGGTCTGGACCAGGGCCGGACGCGAGAGATCGCCGCCGCCAATCGCCTCCCTGAGGACACTGCGGTGCTCCGCCCAAGCTGGGCATACCTCCACCGTATGGTCCACCGTGTCCTCCGGGCGACCCACACAATGGTGACACCCGGGCGTTACCTCCCGCCTTATGCGAAACAGGAACCTCCCGAAACAACCGTGTCCGGTGAGGACCTGTGTCAGGCGGAAGGTGAGGACGCCGTGGCGCCTCTCCAACCACTCCTCAAAGAGGGGACGAGGCCTAAACTTTATGTTTGTATGTACTAGTACAACAAAATGTCAAAATTTCAGCAGTTCGGAATCGAACATAGGTTTGCAAAGCAGCCGTCGAACCGCTAAGCTATTTGCTTTTGTGAAAGTTCACTAAAATAACTGTTCTTATACTATGTTTATGATTGACTGAGTTAGGTCCGTGAAGGTATAGCGGGATGATAATCATTTTAACTGTTAAATCTGTAACTGTCTACAATATTTTGGCTCGTCTTTAACAATTTACTTAACTATAGAAGACTACGTGTTCGCAATATTGCTGACCAGACTTTAGAAAATATCTATGCAAAATGTTTAAATAATCCGTTTGGTAGCTTTTGCGTGATGCTGGAACCTCATCATTAACAGCCTGACTTCACCCACTGCAGAGCACAGGCCTCTGTTTTCTTGTTCCAATCTTCACGCTCCTTTGCCAGCCTCATACAGGTTCTGCCTTTTAATTATTAGCATGTTACTAATCCTTTTAAAACGAAGTCTTTTATAATATATCTTAACATAAATATTTTTTTTTTTTACATTTTCCATTGTTGTGACACCTAAGTCAAATTGTCAAACTGTCATTGTTTTTTTTTTCTTTTGTCCGCGATGATTACTTTTTGGTTTAGATAACTTGAATTATTTTATCAATAGATTTAGCTGTTTTTTTTTTGTATATAATTACGATTGTTAACTGAATTTCGACATCTAAAATAATTAATAAGGACACGCTCAGACTCGATCGTGGATATTTTAATACATCTTGGCTGAACACACAGGCTAGTTTTATGACTGGTTGATGAGATGTCAGAATGAAGGAAAAAATAATTTTGAAACTTTAAAAAAATCGTCAACAATTAATTCTGGAAGAGGAATATTTTGCCTATATAAGAAAGGGCTGAAGCATCTGAAAGGATATAGTCCGGTTAAGTATAGTCCGTTTAAGTAGTCACGACCTCTCAAGGTCAACTACGAGATGCCATACATAAAAAAAAAATCTGAAAGGATTCGGCGTCCGGGCCTTGTCAACAAACCCTCTCTGGGGGAATTCTACGTCTGCACTCTGCTGAGAAACCATCTGCTTGGAGATTCTACGTCTAGGTTTTGCTGTATAACCATCTGCCTGGAGACTGCGTCGAGATTTGTCGAAGGATACTGGCACTCTGAAGTGTCCCTTCGACACCTGAAGACCCTCCACCTCCTCCTCTTCTTCCCTTCAAGGAGCCGATTACGCCCACGAAGCCGATCTACGAAGATCTTTCATGCTCCTCCTCCGGGCGAACCTTTCAGCTGTTCATCTTCAAGCCTTCTATAAAAACTTCAGTGTCATGTGAACCGTGTTTACTGTTTTCATAGTACCACCTGTATTTTTTATCTCATCCATTAAACTATCTGTACCAAGTCTACTTTCATCCTTTTAAGTAAGGGTCTAGTAGTTATGTTACATAACCGCGATCGCAACAATATCGTAAGCCAATCTCGCCGCCGGAACGTACATTTAGACAAAAAGACTAAAAATTTAAATTAAATAAAATTCGGCATTAGAATCGTTCCCAGACCGCGAAAAAATTACTTAAAAAGTACTTTCAATGTACAGTTTTCGTTGCGCTACGATTTTATTATATGTATGACATGTATAGATTAATATTTTTTTATTTTTTTTGAAAAAAAAATTGTTATTTTATTACACTTATTAGTAGAAGTTGGTAAAAAAAAAAATTGTACCTATATCTACAACATACCTCTGGGTGTACAAATTATAACAAAAAATCTGTCATCAGGCATCACTATTATAGTCATCAGTCAAATGTGATTAGTTTGAAATTGCATAAAACAATTCAAGAAGTAACTAAAATAGTAAAGTAGTAAATATAACTATTCAAGAAGAATATCTACCTAACTTTAAGGAAGATGCTCTGTCATAAAAATAGATACAACAAATATTTTATTAAAACGAAACAACCGCTTTTGGGAACGGAAACGAACTCATACAAAATACATGTCTAATAGAATTTTCTTCCAAAAATCTACTATCCGATATCGTTACGAGGATGATATATATATAAATAGAGAGGGTCCCAATTTCTGTCCGGATTTCAATATTTCCAATGAATACGTTAGTAGGCAGGTTGCTGAAGTAAGTATACGATACTGGGAAGTAATGTCAATGTCATTCCAAATGTATGGACAGGGTAATAAAAAGGTTTTTGAGGAAAGTGGTCGTTGCTAGGTAAAAATTGCAACGTATTGTTATAGAAGTAGAAAAAGTTGGTGATGTTAATCTGACTGCTCATAATGATTGAGACAGGCTCAATTAGTTATTAGGAAAATAACAACCATCTTTTAGACATTTTATATAACCTTCGTGCTCTGTCACGCATAACGCGAGAACGTTTATTCCAGTTTTTCCTCCACAAAGAATAACGGTGTAGCAAGATTTTAAATAGTTTTCTATCTATATAACTGATTTACACTTTGATTCCCTAACTGAGAAGCAACCTAAAATTATAAACTATATGTCTGATTTGTTGTGAAGCATTAATGATGGTCTTTAATTAGCATATCTACGAGTACTATAAAGCTCTATTTACACGGTTGCACGATACGGATATGCTACTTCCCGTTCAAAATTGGTATAGGTGTGAACTTAGTGTACGTGTGTAATTTTAGTGTACGTGCTGTACACTAAAATTACACGTGTAATAAAATCGCAGGTATCCAAAGAAATCGCACCCAATTCTATCCTATAGTTATAAACATGAGCGAACAAATTAGTAAAAATAGTATTTTACGTTGGGGCTGGGGAACGGGGAATGGGGTTCTAGCTTTAAGTTTGCTTGCAAACTTCAGATATTTCTAAGCTAAATTATGTTACTTTTTGACAAGTAACAAAATTTTGTTTTAGTCATGTGGTGTTTACCTTTACGTAATGTTTGCACTGTAAATAGTATGAAACGCATGTTTTTTTATACCAATTGGTCGGATAACAATATATGTACAGTAAGCGTTCAAAAGTGCATCGGCAAGTTCGGATTCGTATGGCTGTGAACTCGCGTTACGACTGTATGTTTTTAAACGCAGTTCGCAGTTTTTCACGGCACACACTTACGTACAGTCGCGTACTCGCATCACACTGCACGAAACAAAAACATATTTCTGTCGCTTTTGTAAGACACGTATCATGCTCGTGACCTGGCCGGTTTATGCAATTGCTAAAATACGAGTTAATCTAATATGAGCTGGTAGCAGTAGGCGCCAAGCGTTGGACTGAGAAGCAGTCAGCTGAGGTTCTGATCTCATAAGATGCAGCGCAGTTTTATTGTTTTTTTATTATTTTGGTTTGCAGTTTTAACAATATTCAAAAAAACTGCTGCTTTTATTATATTTGTTATTGCAATAATCAGGGTAGGGTTATCAGGGTTTAGAATTAAAAAAAAGCGTTACAAGTGATAACAAAAACAAAAACATATTTATTTGTTATAATATTTTACATAATTATGGAAAACAAAGCGATACCATTATTTATAATAACTTTTTCAACCTAATTGGATGTGCACTACTATATCAAGAAACTAAGAAGGAATTTGTTTTATTTTGACATGTGAAATGTACAAAAAAATAAAAGATTTATTTCACCTTAAACATTAAGCCTCGATCTTTAATTTCCAAAATAAGTGATTTTAATAAGTGGTTTTGTAGGGCAGTTTGTTTACATTAACTATTTTACATTTTATTTGGCTTTTGTGAATATAGATTAATATTGAGGATAGCTTAAGTATTAATTATCTATAAGAAAAGAGGATTGAAACTAAACCTCAATTTTTTTAAATTATATAATCACGTGTGGCGGCATCTACACCGCCACATGCGAACAACGCATCACACTGACGTCACACAATTCCTGTATCGCGCAATCAGAGTCTACCGCGCAGCTAGCATATATACAACTTCCCGACATCAATCGTTGGACAGTTGCCCACCAGATAAGACATCCATCGGTCGGAGGATCCTCCCTTTTCTAAAGAGTATGAGTGAACTATACACCCTGTTCCTCATATCTCTTCACTGGTGACCCCGAGTATGAACGTCAGCGCAGCCTTCGTGCAACTACTTCAGCGTGACGTCATCATCATCACTCCCGCAAGTCACACCGCCAGCCAGCAACCACGGCCTGAACGGTGTAACGTAACGTTTAGCCGACTGGCCGAACGTGGTTACAATTTAATGTAATTTAAGAAATATAAAATACAAAAATGTGTAGAAAAATACATTATGAATAAGAAATGAAGTCAATTAGTAATAGCTTGAGTAGGCCGCTCCTCCAGCCCGCAGTCTGACACGAGGGAGCTCACGGTCGCGAAGCAGCTCAAGGTTGAAGCAGCTCGCATCGGCAGCTCCTCCGGCCCGAAGTCTGTTGAGTGGGAGCTCGAAGCAGCCGCTCCACCAGCCCGCAGCTCGTAGTGAGGGAACTCGTGTCGGTTGTTGTTAGACTGGGAGGCAAACCGCGTGATGCTCAATCTTAGAAATAATAAATAAATTAAAATTATAGTGGAGACGTTAGGACCTCTCGTGTACTGGAGGCCGCGTCTCATGCCAAGTTATTTATACGCCGAGTTTTAGATAATTCTCTCCAATAGGTCTCGAACTCCTCTCGAATACGCAAGTGGGAGGGTCGGGGGTGATTGGGTGAGTCAAACACTTTCACGCACACAAGATGTTAATAATAAATAAATTCACTGAGTTTCAAAATGTTTATATTTAAGGAGCTTTAGATATACATTGACTGGTGAGTATCGAGCAAAGGAAAAGAAAAGAAAGAACCAGGTGTCAAAAGATGGAGTCAAAAAGAACGAATCAAAAGACGGAATCCAAAGAACCTGGTGAAAAGTAACGGTTGCCTTTAATAGGCCCTGGAGACTTCTAGAAGTGACTTTTTTTTGTTTTAAATACAAATACTTCTTAATTGGTTATCGGCCAGGAACAATAAAGATGGCTTACAGTGAGAACCTGGCTTAACACTAGTTTTACGATACCTTAACAATAAAATAGACGACCTCTTAACTCTTTATACCATAGAAAAAGAAAAACTGACAGATGACAATGTTAGATACAAATGTCAACAAGAATGTCACAACATTCAATAAAAGGAAAATAATAAGAGATCACATGAAATGAGATAAATTAATGTGGAAAATAGACAAAGGTAGCTAAAGGTTTGCTTTTCAGCAGTCCAACAATTATCAGATAAACAAATGTAAGTTAAATGAGTGTCATACAATTTTCATAAAGACTTTAGTATGTACCTACTGAATCATAGAAAGAATTGCTGTGCACAACAGCTCCTCAGGTGTTAAATAGATAATAAGATGTGATTTTGGCGTAACAAAATACCACAACGGTTGTCCTGACCATCAGCATGCAGCGCAAGCGCATACCCGGTCTTCACCTTTAGCCCCATAAGCTATCTTGGCACAGCACACTGCGCATTCGGCCGGTCCACAAGCAGAGCGCTTAATCCCTCTCCTGGTCGACACCAGCAGTCAGCCAACCTGACTCACTGGGGCATCTTCGCAGACAGTTCCGACTCACCGCGAACTATGCGACACCCGGTTCCAACCCACTGGAACCCAACTGGCATTGGCAAGCATCGCAAGAAACAAGACTTAGTCCACTATCGACCTCCGGCCTCCGGAGGGGAGTAATGTGGCGGCATCTACACCGCCACATGCGAACAACGCATCACACTGACGTCATACAAATCCTACATAGCGCAATCAGAGTTTATCGCGCAGCTAGCATATATACAACTTCCCGACATCAATCGTTGGGCAGTTGCCCACCAGATACGACATCCATCTGGTCGGAGGTTCCTCCCTTTTCTAAAGAGTATGAGTGAACTTTACACCCTGTTCCTCATATCTCTTCACACGGATATAGCGCAATATACAGGACAAACTATACTACTACATAAACAAGCGCTCCGACTAGCAAGGATTCCCTCTTCCTCACATCTCTTTTATCACAACCCACAGACTCACAGTATTTCTCTTGAACAAAGAATGAAATACTATAAACTATAATAATTAAGAAAAAGTAGTACAAATAACATCATGTTTATAACACTTAACACATCTGTCACGAATTTTAACAAATAATAGTTAATTAAATTTAGTCAAATACGTAATATTTAAATGATAACACATACATATTAGTCCATTTGTGAAATCATATCACTTACGTACACTTTTACGTAGTACGAAAATATTGGCAACGCTTCAATATTTATATTTCACTGCATTTTTAAAGTTTAAACCACAATACTGCTAATTAACAGATTTAAACATTCGTCACTAACCAACAATGTTCAATTAGGTGAATAGTCGTAACGAATTGCATCTACCTCACAGAAATCGAAATACAATTTTCTGTGGTCCACTTACAAACTTGAATTATCAAAGTATGCGAGATGAACGAGACAAGTATCGAATGATTATCGAACCACTTCAAGTAATTTTATTAAAACAAACAAAAAAATATGTTTATGTGAAAATATGTTGAAATAAATGCTTTCACTTTGACTATGTTATCTGTGTTATTTATGTTGTTGTTTTTATGTTAATAATATTTTATTAACATATCAAAAACTATAAATATATATTTTTTGTTGAAAATAACATCAAGCTTAATCCGCAGTCGCGGGTGAGATTCGAACTCAGGGCTTGCCATAATCGCTCCTACCCAAGCACGGTAACGACTAAGCTAGCATGCCATATGTTAAGATAGTTGAAATTATGAACTACTATCAATTACAGACAAAGTAAGTGTGTGTGCGTGTTTATAGTATATAAATAAGTTATAGAAGAAGGTCGTAAGTGAAACCGAAGCGTCAATCTATTGCTTTGTGAGAATGCCTATGGACTTATGAGCGTTACTGTACATATATAATGGCAACATCGTGACTAACTTGTGTTGAGTATTTCAGTCACATTTTCCAGTAAGTAATTTGATTTTATTACTCTACTGTTCAGAAGATTCAAGTGAATTAAATAATGGAGTTTATGTTTAATAGCTTGGCAAAGCTTTTACTTTAAATAACATCTAAAACTGCTTTATTCTAAGAAATACTTACAACCACATTTGTTGAAGCACCATCATTTATCTAGTCCCAGATTTACGTGAAAAAAGTTAATTTATCCATAATCTCGGTCCCAAGGAATCCTGGCCTTGTCCCGTCTCCGCAGTTTGACCTCAAATAAATCATTCCAGTTTTCATCTAACTTGGACAATAAAACATCGCCTTATCGCTACATATCGCTGACTGCGGCCATGTCTGGTCATTTCAGATTGTTTCTGGAGATACAGAGATAGATTGTGGTTGGAATTATTATGATATTAATAGAAATTAGAGGGATATGAAAGATTAAGATGATGCCGACTTGGAAGGGGAAAAAACATGTGTTACTTGTAAAGGACATGTAAAAGAAACTAATATGGTATTTCCTAGCTGACATCAATATCTGAGAAGAAATCCGAAACAACCTCAGAGATCATGGTGTCTTTTGAAGTCCAAACAATATATTATTAAGTCTAACAAAGAAATTTGATTAAATTACAATTAAAAATTTAAAATAAAGGAAAAATGATAAGAAAATAAATGAGGTTAGTATATTCTTTTAAAATAAGATATTCAATTGATTCAGCACATTCTCATGAAAGCTCTATTATCTTAATTGTTCGTTCACAAATTTGTTGATCGAAAGTAACTCAGTAAACATTTCAACAATCTTGAAAAAGATATAAATCCTAAAAGAAGAAAGCGTAACTCATCCAACAAACAAAGTCATTGAATGTAGAAGTTCAGTAAATACATTGAATTCACAGACAATATATTTACAAACAACTTTTCCACAAATTCGGGATAGACTTTTATCGCTTAAACGATATCAATTTGTCACCAAAAGTGTACTTCGAGTGCTAAAATAGTACACAATCCCTGATAACTCAAGGAACAACCAATGGCATTCAATTTTAAAAACTGGTTATACACAACCCTCTTATTTATCTTCAACAGCACAAAGTCCAAATTCAATTGGTAGAAATGTACAGATAATTTTGGCAATAGCGTTCTTGGGAACTTCTTGGAACTAATCATATAGACTCTAACACCTAGATAATAAGGTTCAAAATGTCACAGAAAGTTAGGACCTAGTATAGAAATCTGAAGTGCTCGTTATTCCTAGGCGGTGAGCAGTGAAGGGTCCTAGATACACCCAGTTTGGACGCCAGCCAGCCTCGGGGATGCTCTTGAGATGCTAGTGGCAGAATTACGAGTCACTCCGCTTTGAGTATTGCTATATTTGATGGTCATTTCGGCAAACAATGTCGTGGAGTGGAATGGGGTTAGTAACGTCTGTGATGATATTGGCTGAAGGAATCATGGAATACTTTCAGATTCTTATAATGTAACAGTTTAGCTTGTTGTAGCTAATAAGCTTTTTATACTCGTATCACAAATCAATCGATACAAATTGTGGTTAGTCAGTAATACGGATGAGTCACCATTCTCTATGACTGTAAGGTACAAGCTTGCTTTAAAAACCTTACATTATTTCGATCATGTGTCATTAACGAGAACAAAGTCAACAGCTATGATAACATTCCTGCCAGCATCGTTTTCTACATGCAGAAAACTCACGAGATGTTTTTTTGCATACATTTTTCTCAAACATATTTTTGTCTCTCTTGTCTTAGTGTACTTGTTTATATGCATGTATATATTTGTTTAGGTGCAACACCTAAATCCCATGCCATATCTTGTCTCTAAGGTAGACTGGCATAAAATGCCCAATACATTAAGTCCCCTTATTTTTTTTATTTTTGCATAGTTTTAAAAAAATCGGTGGCCCCCAAACAAAATCACATTTAGAGCACCATCATCGTCATGAGAACCTACTCCAATATCCAAATTAATTTGTAGTCTGACCTGTGCTTCTTCTTCTACTTAACTATAAGAGCCGTAATTTCAGTGTTCACTACCATAATTATCCAAGCTGTAAATATATATTTATTAAACACCATCTTTTCTATGGTCTATCTCTTACAGGCATAATCATCTGTTACAAAGTCCATCCAACTGTATTTAAGTCTGCCTCTATTCTTTTCAACGTTTAAAATACATAACAATTTTCTTGTCACATCCTCCTCATTTCTCCGCATCACATCTGGTCTTAAAACGTCTACCCGACTAGACACAAGTACTATCTAAAAGTTCTTCGCCTCAAGCACGGCTTTGCTCATAACTGCAATATGAAATGTTTTCAACTTAACAAGTTACCAACAACTTTTAAACTAAAACTTAGAAGCACGCAGGAAGGATTTATTAAGATTTTTTTCTGTCGTTTCTACAAGGTTTTGGATTTTTTCGTAGGAGGAGACAGAAGAAAAAATAAAATAACTGTTAGTCTCTGTGCGTAGTTCCGAAGGTCAACAAAGAATAATTTACTTTTAATGGCTTTCCGTGAACATAGTAAAGAACTAAAGGATAATGCTAATAGCGTCAGCAGAAGTTTCCCTATACCTGGCAATGTCTTCGAACTGCAATCACCAATCAGGGTAAACTTGCAATTTCTAGCAAAAAATAAATTGCAATCTTAGTGTTAAACCCATGTACTGCTGTCATTTAATTTTAAACACAGGTTGTCCGCTAACTCGATGTCAAGTCGGAGTCGGGTGAACTATTTTTTTATCTGCTGACTATTATGACCCTACCGGTCATAATAGTCAGTAATAACAACAGTTTATTTTATTTTACTTTTAGCAACAGGAGTTAATAGACACAGGCATTGATTATCTCGTATTTTTTTATATAAATGCCCGTAATTTCTAAATATCTTTATTTAGAAAAATCCAAAAATAATAATGCTGTGTAGGTATACACAGCATTATTATTTTTCTGTTAACTATTACGACTAGACCCTATCACCTCATTCCGGTTTGACGTTGACTTACTGGACACCCTGTATAATATGATGATGTTCTCTTTGACTGTTCATTGTGTAGCATTGTTCCTAAGCTTTTGAAGTTTTCTTTCATTTTTTTTTCTCAGTGCTTACTATTTCACCAACACGCTGTAATGATGTATGTTTTAGAAAAGACTTTTTCCCTGCAGTACAAAAAATATACCTATTACATTATTAACACGAAGGCTAGCCATATTCAAGTTACATAATACCCTTGTCACTACCAGCCCGTAAATAAGTTACATAAGTTAATAGGAAGTAACATAATACTCTACCTTATTCCCGTTTCTTTGTTTACGATACGATATCACTGACGAAGAATAAATCCATTTTAATGGACTTCTCAATTTCTGAATACTTGAGTGGCTACCGGAAATTAAAATGGTCATTAATCATGCTTTAGCTCGGCTCGAGAACAATCATTTTGATGAAGTAGAAATTGTAAAGGAGGAGGTGAGTTTCACTTCACTTGTTAAGATGGTGGATTTACTGCGTCTACTATGTCTTGCAAAGTAAGCGGGAGATAATGATGGAAAGTGGCTAACGTCAAGGACTTATACTTTGGAAATCTAAGTGACAAAGTTGAAATGTCTAAAGGTAAGGTTTCCTGGAAAAGCGGTGGCTACCACATAACGGCCGCAGTGACCTTTACGGTGTTTCAGAAAACACACCAACTTACTATCATAAATTACATGGCTACGTACATCTACAATAAAATGAATAATACCCTGAACATAAACCCTTTAACAACTAGACAAAGTAAAAAGAAAATGTCCACATGGCTTCAAACACTGGATTGTCACCAGACGGAAGACCTAGTACAACAGCAGTACTCATAAACATAAACCCACACACTATTACCCATTTAAACACACACCATCCCACATACACACACACGTTTATGCACAGTTATTGCATCGCAAAAAGCTTGCGTGCATTTTTAATTTCTTTTATTTTACTTTGTTTTTAAATTAATTTATTGCACAGTTACTTTAAAACGTACCACAAACGGAGGAAGACACTGGCTCCTGTAACGCAGGTTGCTAACTAGGTCAGGAGCCAGGGTTTTAAATAAGTATGTTACACCTGTATTTTGTGTCCATAAATAATGTATTTATTATTATTTATTTGTTATAAATAAACTTTCAGTGACTACTGAAGTAAATTGCGGACGCAAGACCGCGGTACAAACTCAAATCACCAATGAATAAACAGAACGTTACAGCACTAATTCAGGCGACTTACTATCGCGTTGTTAAGTAGTTTGTGCCTGATACGTCTTGTACGGATGGCCATTGAACTAGTGCTGTGATATTCTGGCTACTTATCGCTGATTTGAGTTTAGAACTGGTTATTTTTTATTAGCGTCGTGGACTCTTAAAAAGTTTTTTTTACTTATACCTCAATATTTTTATATTGCTTTGAGGAACAGGCTTCTTCCTCCATGGAAAAGGTGGTACCTTCGACACGACGGATGCTGTGTCTGGGGGGCTACTGCCCGACGATTGATGTCGGGACGTTGTATACAGGGTGTCCAGCAATTCGACATCAAACCGGAATCGGGTGATAGGTCAAGTCATAATAGTAAATATTTAAAAATACTTCACCACGTATTTTAATAATTACGGGCGTTTATAAAAAACGAGAAAATCTACTGTCTGTGACGGTTTTTTAACTCCTGTTGCTACAAATTTAAACTTTTTTTCATTTTTTGAGTTAACTGTTATGACCTTACCCGACTCAGGCTTGTCGTCGACGTACGGGACAAACTGTATATGTTATTTTCGAGATTAACTCTGCTTGCGCGATACAGGATTTTTATGCGTATAGTTCGCATGTGGTGATGTAGACACATACTTTTCAATATGGACCGCTGAAGTGCTGCTGACTTTTTTAACAACTAATACATTAGGAACATACATCACGCTTGTATTTCCCGAAGCGTAAAGCAAACCTACCTGTTTTGGTACATCCAAATTTAGCCAGTTATCTCCAAGTCCAATTTAACAGGGGGTGAGCCATCAAAAAGGTACGTAACCAGACCTGAGAAATTCCAGATGAAAAAACCCTATTACAATTTGTCCGACCTGGGGATCGAACCCAGGACCTCATGCTCAGCAGTAGCGCTTGCGACAACGAGAAGTCAAGTAAATACCTAATCATACTAGGATACGAATCTTTTATACAGCTTACATTATAAAATAGTCGCTCTCAAACACCCAGGACCCCATACGGACCCTACATTCAGCCATCGTGCATGCAATTAAACAGATATTGTTGTGATTGTCACGTATTGTGTCCACAGAGTGGACTCTTTGAGGCGTCTCTGTGCTCTGTGGTCTCGTCAATGATTCTTGACCGAAGTGAATTATTATTATCAGCCGTTTGTGTCCCACTACAGGGCAAAGGCCTCCCTTCCTTCCACTTATCTCTATCTTCCCTTCGGCCTGCCACGTTACCGTTTGATGCTGTTTGGGAACCACTGTGTAGTTATTTAAGCACGTAGCTGTTCCGGCTTGCGACAGATGTGGCAAGCCCAGTTCCATATAAGCTTGGCATATGGTCGTGTGACCGACATCAGCAAATTGAGTTTTGGAACGCAATATCAAGCTCCATATACGCAGTATAAGCAGGAAGTTTTACTCCTAGGAGTGTCAGTACGAGGAAATAAAAGGTATGCTGCTATCAATGTTTATGGAGTGTTCAGAATTGCAAGTCGTGTCACAGAGTGCTCCAATATGCGCAGGTAATGAAGTGACAGTCGGCAGTGACGATAAATGTCACTTTAGTGTTAGATTTGTGGTTAACGATGAAAACAGACCTCAATGTGGACTTGTCTAAAATGCAGAGGGTGTTACATACTACCACGGTGCTTTTTGATCATTTTGTCGACCACTGCTGGATACAGGCATCCCTTTTATGACTGTATTCTCCAGATAAATGCTATTTCTCAAAAAAAAAAAACAATTTGTGGCATCAGTCTTAATCACATCAACACCACGTGTCTGTCACCATCAGTCTTACCACGCGGTATCACGTTACTTAGTAACTGGGTTATGGAGGTCAGTTCACTCATCAGGTTTTTACTGGAAGCCCCCAACCCCCACAAAGTTGGTACATATACATAGTTGGGATATTATGGCTACGCAGATAATGTATAGACAAAAAAATAAAGTCGACTTCGTACATACGAAGTCCACATTATTTCTTATTACGGATTAGGTACATTGCTCATTTTTCTGTTAATCAAATTATTTTCATAATAGTAATGTACCTAACCCTTTTGTATGCCAGCATGCCCTCTTAACAATATATACATACATACATAAACTCACGCCTTCTTCCCATGGGGGTAGGCAGAAACCACAGAACTCCACATGCTACGATCCTTACATACTCCTTTTGCCTCGTTTACGTTCATACATCTGGTCAGTCATACACGAGCGCCAGTTGAGAATACTATGCACCTGACCTTTCTGAAGAACATCACCAATAAGGTCACTATATGTCTTCCTAGGGCGTCCCCTCCCGGCGTTTCCACTCACATCTCCCTTGAAAATACCTTTTGTTAGTCTCCTTTCATTCATCCGCTCAACATGACCAAACCATCAAAGCACACTCTTTTCAATTTTTGTCACTACATCTTCTTTTAAACCACACCGCACTTGTAATAATATATTCTTAAAATAAAACCACAAAAATCAGTAACTAATGAATTTATTTACATATTCACATAATATAATTAAATCTGCAACATTGAAATACGTATAATATACAATATTTCTTATTTTCTAGTACAAATATTAGCTTCATTAAGTGTCTATCACAACATTCAGTTTCCTTACGTAACGTTTGCACTGCGCGCGGTCTGTCCTCGTCACTCTTACGGCTTTATACATGCGAGTGAGCGAGATAAGAGATTGAAAACATGGATTCCATTTTTGCATATTTATTTTCTTTCCATAAATATTGGTACAAAATGAAGTGGTTTTACCTGTTAACGATTTCCCAGCTTAGTTTATACATGTTTAGATACATTTTTCTTTTTACAAGATAAAGGTTTAATTACAATACCATTCGCTGAATTATTTAAGCTCACCTTTGTACATTAAATATCTTCTACTTTGTTCTTATAACTATTATGGTTGTGTACAATACTAACAACGATTAACCCACCTATTACTGAGTTTTATTTTTCTTAAGCATCCCCAACACACTGGCATTTTCCGACGTGATCGCCTCTAGGCATCGACGCCTTTCACCGTCACCTATAATTGACGCTTATATCCGTATCAATTTATTCTAGCTTATCTTTCACAGAACCCGGGCGAAATTTGAAATGACAAAGCGGATTTAGATGGATACAGTAACACAGGTATTAGAGACGACGCTTTATAAAGCCGTATTAATGTGTTGTCAACCTCTCAATTGATTTATCTTTTTACAACAATTCTCGTTTGAGCATTTGGTGGATAGAATATCGTGTCGTGCGTGTCCTGACGGACGCTAGTGATGGCGTCAAACACAATATAACCACACAACACTAGTAATCCTAGCGGAAAGTATAACACTCTAAATTTCTTTTGTACTGTTGATATAATCGGAATTAATGCCACCAACTTGTTTTTAAATACATTTCATTATGCCATTGCACAAATATTTACCACGAGCGTCCCGCGTCAACGTCATTTAAGCGCCTCTAAGAGAGATTTATAGCAGTGTAAACTGAACATTCACTAAGGTTGAATCTATCACATTGTAACATAGACAAATATACCTTATAGGTTTATGACGTGAAAGTTACGCTTAACCGACGGTAAAGTAATACGAGGTTGACTATACCATTTTAACGGCCTCTTACTGTTTGATTTATTTTCTTCCATTTCATATTCCCTATGAATAAGAACCGCGAGCAGTGCGTTATTAGCGAGTTTAATTGAGTGTGTGCGTATGCGGGGCGTGCGCCGATCATAACGCGTGCAGCAACACAGCGCTCGCGCACAGCGACATCAGTGCCACATTGTAGCAGACTGGGGTACCTGTGGAAGAAAAGGTGGAGTTAGAATTGTGATGAGAAAGTATATAGGAATACTAGATTGTGCACGCGACTTCGTCTGCGTAAAATTTATTTTTCCCATTATGGATTTCCAATCTAGTAGCCACACTAAATATTTGAACTCTTCAAAAATTTCACACTTAAGGGTGAAATTTTGAAAAATGTTTCCATAACATAAACGAAAGATTATTCATACCATTTTTTTGAGTGAATTAAGACACACAGTAAAATTCTCCCCTTAAAATTTGATAACCCTAGTGCCCCTTCAGGGGACGATTTTCAAAATGATACATGTCATTATTTATATTTGGTCTTAAGTATAAGTACTGAGTTTCGAGTTAATCGCAACGCGCTTTAAACTTCGTTCATTAAAACTTTGACACACCCTAACGCCCCTTTTGGGGGTAGTTGAGAAAATTCTAAAATGCAAATCTTTATAATTTACTTAGATATGTATTCGCCTCCAGTTTCAAGTTTATTAACTCAATGAATAAGAATTTTCATACAAACAATATCAACTTTTCAACACCTTAAAGGTCGAATTTCAAAATACTCATAATAACTATCTGTGTACCAAATTTCAGACCAATTCCTTCACTGGTTTGAGCTATGCGTTGATAGATCACCTGTAGTCAGTAACGGTTTCCTTTTATATGTATATGATTTACCTAAAAAGCCGTGAAAATGTAGATATGAGTTGTGGAATTATACTGTTTCTGTGTTTTCAGTTGTAACTTTTTTTTGGAACGAATTTCTTTAACGCGGCTTGCGGTAGGAGTAAACTGGCAGAAATGGCACCACAATGTTATTGTTAATTGATTTGGACCTGTTTGTACAGATCCACTATTCACAGATAGATTAAATAGATGGTAATAATACTGCCAAACACGTATAGCTATGATTCGAGCTGACACTGCCGAGAAGTACAGATAGCTAATTGGTCATTAAACAATAATTATGCTAATTTCCATTTCATGGTTTTACTTAGAGAATGCATTCCTAAACACGTTTTTTTTTCCATGCAAGAGACTATTTTACATATAAGAGAGTTTCGCTTTATTGAATCGTAATATAATTATTTCGTCTGTTCTGTTTTTTATTTTACAACTACTGTATGGCTGCCACCTCTAAATATATCAGCTTGTTACCTGAGGAATCCTCTCCGGTGACGGAGGCAGGATGAGGAGCATCTTCCTTGATGAGAATGGCGTCTCCCTTCCGAGCGTATATGTCGTAGATGGTGGCCACGCAGCTCAGGGAGAACTGACCCGTGGGCGGCGGGATCAGCGTGTATCTAGGAAAATAGAATTGAATTTAGGAGAAAAGAAGAGAGTTGTTTTGAGTCAATATCTTAGTTGTCATAAGATATTGACTCAAAACAACTATCACTGATAGTATGAAGAAATGAAACGTTATATTTATTGTATCATCCATTTGTAACCAAAAGGAAGATCTTTAGAGAACTGCTTATGGCATTAAGGTGTGGTAATTTGAAAAATTTTTAGGCAATTTACAATAGCTCATCGCGGCAACAAATAAGGTTAAAATAGCGATGCGTTTGATGTTAGTTGAATTGAATTACCACCAATTTTTGAAGTTTTCTTCAATAATAAATACTTGTTAGGTGTTTCTTTAGTTGGTTAAATTCTCTTTTTTATCACTGCTTGTGCACAACGATTTCGTTTTATGTCTGTGTCTTTACGATGATTTTTTTGGGTCATGATACCATTTTAATTTTATGAAATATCTGTGAATAAGTTTTTTTTTTGAAAATATGTGTATCAATACGCCTAACTGATTCATTTCAAAATATGTGTATCAATACGCCTAACTGTGCGACATAAAACTGAGCGTTTTACGGTGTCTTTCGTTTGATCAGCGCCTTAAATCATGAATTATGTATTAGCAGTGTGCACCATGATATTCGTAATTCTTTTCTCAATAGCCATTTACTTGCAACTTTTTACCAAGAAATATTTAGATAGTTTCTGACAGAAAAACCCAATTCCTCTAAAACAAACCCAAGCCAGAGCTCCCAAATTCAATATCTTATTGTAAGACTCACAAAATTTCTGAAACGCAAACCTCAAGACCTCCTTATCATCCTGCTCAGGTTGCTTTTCGAAGCTGTAATAGTTATCCTGGTAGGCCCTGCTGAGGCTGGCGCTGGTGTACGTAAGCCCCATCTTGTAGTGCTCTGCCTCCAGGATGCTGATCTCCAGTCTGCTGAACGCGCCTCGCTCTTTGAAATCCAGGTCTGATGTCCTCCAGGATACGGTTTCTGCTATCTGTTGAGGGAGAGTTTTAGATTAGACTCTTTTACTCTCATTATAAAACGAGTTCTGTCTTTACTTCAATACAAAAACTATGATCTAGCTATTGTATTTGTACTTTATTCCAACAAGCCTAAACTTTTAAATCCAATATTAACAACTTAGACTCGGGTTTAACGTCATTTTCCGAAATTACAACTTAAACTTTGTAGAGATAAAGTTCGAAACTCAAAACTGCTCAATAGTGTGTGTATTAAAACAGTGGTAATTCAGTAAGCCCGTTGTCAGCAGTAAATTCATATCAATAGAGTGACGGATAAAAGTGTCAAATAAATTGATATCTACGCCTCACAGATAAATAAAATATTTAAAAAAGACAGCTCTGTTGGTGGTACTAAGACTTTCTGTAATTAATTCTGGCGTAAAAGTTTTTTTGAAAATAAAATTATAGTGTCTCGCTATTTCTAGTATAAAACGTGGCAGTTTAATGATACCTTCAGTCGACCAACCCAACACAAACACGAAGCTACCGGTACTTTTTCCACCTCACAACTTTTATTTTTGTTTCGGCTCGTTGGAAAGTTGGTTCTAAAACTATTTAGCGTACTCTGTGGCGAGTGTCGCAGTGGGTTCCACTGGAGTACACTTTAAAGCCTGGCTTTACGGCTTATAGGAGTTACTGTGAAGCTGCCTTGAAGGGTGGCTTAGCTGCATGTCAGTTATTATGGGATGAGACGTACGGGGCATTTGTCCACTAATGCCCCGTGGAGTGACACACGGGTTTGAAAACGTTTTGAAGAGTTGTTTGTTCCTTTTTGACTTTTTGGGAGATTTAGAAGAGATGCAGTGAAAAAATTCGGATGACAGGTTTTGTGAAATTGTAATATTTATCAAGGTATTTATCAACACACTGCGTGCAAATGCCACAGATATTTTGTAATAGAATATTTTTTCTAGGGAATAAACATGTTACCTACATGTGACGTTATTGTATTTTATTTACGGTAAACAAAAAAAAAAAAAAACTAAACCTATTTTCTAGAAATCAAGAGTTATTTTTACCGTCAAAGAATCGACATCCAAATAATTCGTAAATGAGAAAGTCAAACAATATTATCCTTTTGATGTAGCCTGAAGGCAATAACTTGTATTTTTTATATTCAAGCTCCACTAAACAGATCAGAGAAGCATTTCGAAAGGTGATAAATTAATGTTGCGTGATAAAAACGGAAGAATGATATTTTCGAACATAATTCTGTTCCCGCCGTGCCAGGGCGCCTTAGAAGGAAATAATTCACTTAGGATGTAGAAAAGTAGAAAGTAAGATTTAACTTACTTTACACGTACTCTACACAAGTCATAAATAATTTAAACGGGGTTAACATAAAACATCAAACGTCGCTTGACACAACGAAACCAAAAATTTCTAAAAATTAACGTAATGCCAAACGAAACTCTACCGAACAACAAAATAAGTAAATAGAAGCAAACCGAACACCGGGGTTCTTCACCAATCCAATGAAGACGTTATTAAGTTAAGTGCAGTTAGGATATTGAACTCCGAAGCTGTTTTATTGACTCTCCTTTAATCAAAGGCATTTAGTGGGCTTTGTTTAACCGACTTCACAAAAAGGAGGAGGTTTTCAATATGGTTAGTTTTTTTATGTTGTTTACCTCAGAACTCCGTCATTTATAAACCGATTTGATTTTTTTATTATTTCGTTTGAAAGGGTATACGTGTCGAACAGTCCCATATAAAGTTAGTCAAGTTCTGATTGACCAGTGGTTTTTGAGTTAGCTTCATTAATACATATTTTTCCACTTAGTGTGCGTTGATGATGTTATAAAAATTTCCTGTCACTGTTATTTACTTAGCAAGTCGTTTACGAATTTGTGTGGGGAAAACGAAAAAGCGAAAAAAACTTTCTTTAAACTCGGTTTATGTCAAAAAAAGTACAGAAAAAATTATTTGTCTGTTTTTTTATTTATTTAACTGTGCAATAACAAGGATTTATATGACTGTAATGTTATGCATGTTTACCTTTTAATTACAGTTCAAAGCCTGCTTGGGTGGCATACAATGCCTTTTTTATAATTATGGCTCTTATATAGTTCTTACATAGCGTCGTCCAACTGATCAACGAACCGAGAAGAAAATAACAGCATCCTTTCTTACGAATGAATAAGAATTCATTGATAACAGTCCATTGTTTTTCCTCCATTTTAAATAAAATACAGGAAGGCCAGCCTCGTTCTACTAAAAGATTTTTTAATATCCGAAATATAAAGGGATGGGGAAATATTAATGAAATTCCGACGTTGTTTATTTAAGTTGATTTTTTCTTGGACAATGTTGTTGAAATTTATCAGTTAGTTTGAAAGTTCACTAAGAAAGATGGGCTTTCAGATAATGGATAAAGAATCTTACTCCTCAAATAATTTAAGAAGTTGATGACCATTCGATACGTTTTTTAAACCACTCTCTCTTACGACGAGTTACAAAAAGGATAAAAAAAAAGTCAATTATTAAAATTAGGCTGAGAATCAGCACTTTTTGAACACCAAAATTACATAAGACAGTTCCCCGCCACGCCCGCCCGTCACCACTTTCTAGTGCTATAGCTGGGAAGATGTGGCGCAACAAACTCCCCATAATAATTTTGTCATCTTAATAAATTATCAACAACATAACTGAATACACAAATAAAAGCCTAAAGGCATAAAGTGCGTGACGTGACAGCTTACATAATTATGTAATACTGGATTAATAGTGAAGTACACACAAATGATAAACTAGGACCATCGAAGTAGAATAAATTAATTTACACAAACAAAAAACTTCCGAAATGAAGTAGATCGCGCCCCGCCGTGATAAAAAATCAATCAGCAAATTGCGCAATATTGTAGCGCGACTGACAGCTCGGCAAAGTGAAAACGCTATATTTAAGCAGACCAATTTAAATAATTATCTATATTTACTCAAAGACTACTTAATACCTACTCCATACTGTGTTTTGATTAGTGTTGATTTAATATACGTAACTTACTCAACAGCAAACCAGCATTGTGTATCGCAGTACCCTGACACGGTTCATGTTCAAACACCAATTCAATAAAATAATTATCTAATGAAACTTTTAACATGTGCTTGAGAGCAAAAAAAAAAATTGTGTCTGTTTTAGCGTTTTTCTTCTAAACTACGGAACGGATTTTTACCGTCATTTAGTAAAATTCCTTTAATTAAATTACCAGAAAATCTTAAATTTTAGGGGCGTAGGGGGTTCAGTATAGATAAATAAAATTAATAATCTGTAAACTAATAAAACTTACTTTATGATCATCAAGAATCCAAGTGATGTTAGGTGCTGGATAGGCTTCGTCCACCGAACAGTTGGCTCGCAGGATATCACCGCGCGCGTAGCTGCCTCGCGTGATCGACAGGTGCGGTGCTCTGAATGGTGGGTCTGGACAGAAATAAGTACAGTTTAGCCAAGGGTAATTTTTGTATTCTCTGTACAAACACGCTGTGAATGTTTGTGCAAGCGCACGAGCTCTCGGTACCGTCCGAAACACGAGCGAAGTCGAAAGTATGTGCGTATGTATGTGAGCTTAATGTGCTGCCGCTACGCGTCTTCAAGCCCACGCTCACAGCGTATTAATTTGTACATTTGGTTACCACAAGTAAAGCGAGTCTCGCTTTGTGATATAAAAATACTGTAATATCCGACACTGCCATACCACACGTGCAGGTGTGAGTAGAAATAAAATATGAAGAAGAGTAGCTTTACGAGATTATATGTAGCCAATGACAGTACGCTTCGTCAATTGACGTAGCGTGGCATAAGTCAATTTCCGCCCTTAAACCCATTGTACTCAATACAATGTCACTTGATAGGGTTCAATTCTGACTGAAATTGATCGTCAATCGAGTAGTACTCTCACGTAGTAGTGCTCTCACTCATTTAACACTTTCAGTATTTGACAGTGAAAGTGATAGTAATACCGTTTCCATGGTAATAACTAAAATGGTTTCATCTGGAAGATATTGTACTCGTTCCAATAAACAATCACTACTTATGTTTGGTATTCCAACTTCACAATTGTTGTAATTACTTGAGAGTGAATTAGGAATTTTTCAGAAGCAGCCCGTTTGTATTTGAACTCGGGAGAGGTGAATTACTTGACATTAAAAAAACAGCATATTGGTAGGTTACACTTCTGGCTACATCTTCGAGGAATACAGGGTGAGCCTATTGCCATCATCTGCTACGTACAAAGCAATACCTATACGCCGACTTGCGGATTAAAACCTAGACCCTTGGCTCACCAGTCGCACAATACCACAAGATTATCGAAGCAGTCCAATTTAAATCAAAGTAGTAGGTAGGAACAACTTACCAACAACCGTAAGTGGTGCTGATCGTATGTCGGTGTGGAACAGAGGCGCGTCGGCAGAGACCTCGCACTGGTAGTCGCCACTCAAGCGCCGGTTCAAGTTCACTATGCGGACTTGTTGGTGATCTGATTGTGTCAACTGATGGGCAGAAAGACAATATTGAGTGACAAGAGTTAGCATGCTAATACGTAATGGTAACATCATCACCTATTCAGTAAAGCCGGTAGCGTCAATGTTTATAAGGTAGGCAAAATCTCAACGGATCCTACAAAATTAGCAATGCCAAGATGTAGAACAGCTTACTGCCATAAACACACTAGTAGAATGGCAATAAAAATATTTAAAAATATACCGAAGGTTATTAGAGATCCGCGAACGAAAAAGTTTATTTAAAAAAATCTCAGAGCATGGCTTATTGAAAATTGTTTTTATACCTACTATTGAGGAATTTATGAATTCTAGGACTAACGGGAAACATGACATGAAAATTAAATTTGACAATTTTATTTTATGACATTTGTAATTTTATTACCTTTTTTGACATTTGAAAGTTGACTTTGTAATTTAATGATTTTTCTGATTTGATATGGAGACAATTCTTGATGTAGTACTTTTTTGACATGGGAATCTAATTATTTTGTTTAACTTGATTAAATTAGAATGATTACTTGTCACAAAATTTGCATGTTGAATTTAGTAGGGGCAATATGAAGAACTATTGTGTATATGTTATAAAATCTGTAAGATACCAAATTTCAGGCAAATAAATGAATCTATCTATAATAACATATTTTAAAGAAGGTCGGATAAATTTTCCACACCCACAAATGGTCCTCCCATACCTATTAACACTGTAACTAAAAATATTGTAAAAGACAAATATTTTTAAAAGAGTAACCATGGAGTTTCTTGCCGGCTCTTCTCCATAGGAAACGACCAATTGGAACCGTGCACCTAGAATCTGACGTTTCATAAGTGCCCATATAGGTTTATGTGAAATAAAATATTTGATTTTGATTTTGATTTTTTGATTTTGAATGAACACAAAAGAGAAATAACCAACTTGAAAAACATAACAACATCGTCCATATACATATACAACTAGATCAGTTTGATTGGTTTAGGTTAACCTGTTATTATAATATAACGAGATAACATTCTTAGGTCACAAAAAATAAGCGGAAATGGAGCGTGTTATTGTCTATTGCCTATCATTTTATAATAATTATGTACTCAATTCCCATTTGTTAGAACTGCCGGTTTAAATCCAACCAAGTAGCTTAGCATAATTTAAAAATAAGTGGTTCAACATTTGTAATAATATTAAGTTACTGCACCGCCTTTAAAATATAATTTGACGTGACAAAAAGAGCTATGACTTCAGAAGTGATTCCTTGAATATGGAAAATAATTTGAATTAAATATGAATTCAAGCTGAAGACAGAAATATTCTGAATGTAAATTTAAATTTGAATGCAAATTCAAAACGCTTTTATATTGCTACTTTGAGAACTTATATATTTAAAGGATACCTCACAAAGCTTCGTGAAGATATTAAGTGGTCATAGTTCTTAGAACAGACATAATTATTGACAAGTGAGAACAACAAGTATTACGTAGCAAGTTATAAATAATTAGGTATAACAAGAACGCTGCTGTTTTAATCTGAGTTGTAATCTTAATTGACTCGACATTGAGATGACATTGAACCTAAATTTAAAACAATGGGTTGTACTCGGAGCGGGATTTTGCTTTGTGATGCGAATGATTGTGAATTGCACTTAATTAAAAATGTGTACTATTTTACTTTTTTGTCTTGTATAATCGCATCTTGTATTTTCTTAATATTTATGTACTAAGTTATCATGTAATTGAGCTTTTATGTGTAGAATAAAATAAAAATGTAATCTCTATCTATAATATTTTGCCGAAACACAAGCTTTCGCCTAGTTTGGCTACAGATATCTAATTAATTTGTTACAAGAACTTTATAGCTTAGAAGATATGTGTATACACTGTAACCAACTTTTGAAATAAACTTTATTATTATTATTATCTCCTTTATTACATTTTACGAACTTATACGTAATTTTTTATTATTTATCATTTAAAAATATAAAAAATAGTATCCCACCGGTATCGGGAACAGGGTCAAAGCTACCGGCGGTCAGGGCTCCAGAGAGAGGAACTTCCTGACAATGCGAGCCGTGTCCAGAAGTACCGCTTTCTGAATCAAGCCCTTGATCCAGCTGCCCAACGAGAGCCTCCTCAGGTGTTTGTCTCTCTTGGCTATTAAGCCATAGGCTGTCACGACTATCGGCACAATGATTGCTGAGTCCACATCCCACATGTCGACAACCTCGCGAGCCAAATCAAGATACTTGATTTCTTTATCTTTCTTGGCTTTCACGAGGTTGCCGTCATGCGGGACCGTTATGTCAACAATCATTGTGCGCCGCTCTACTCGATCCACCACCACTATATCAGGCTTATTGGTAACAATAGTCCTGTCAGTGATGATGGATCGATTATTATTATTATTAATATATGTCTACTTATGTGACTCTTATAGACAAACTGTGTAGGCTCAAAATCGCGCCCACGTCACGGAACAGATTGGTAAAATACACATAAGAGTACTTGTCATTATAGTGTCAGTCAACCATACAAGTAACATCAACTACTTACTTTGTTTTTTTCAAACCAATCAACTTAAAAACTCAACTTACATCAACCGACGCTCCCGGCAGTGGAAACACCATCGTAGGTGGCATCTCCCGTGGCACATATCTGTAGAACTCAGTCTCCGCCTTGTACCACCTGATGGAATAGAGGGCCGCATCCTCCAGGTCGTAGGAACAGCGCAGGATGGCTGACTGACCCTCGCCGGAGAGAACCGCACGGGGCACGGAGATTGAGAGGTTGCGGAGCGACCAGACACCACCTGTGGATGAAGAGAGAAAGAAGAGTTAGAATATTTGGTTTTGTCAAGATTTTATTGGATGGGGAAGTAATAATTATGATGATGTTAAGATAAGTAGAATGGTATTCCGATATTGAACTCACAACTCACAGGTTTTTCATCGCAGGTTCTGAATTAGATTTACTTCTTTATGGCGTATTAGTCTTTTGAGTGATAAGAGTGAGAGATGAGAAAATATAGGATGCGCAGGCAGGATTTAGAGAGGCAATGGGCTGTATGGACCAAATCTTCTCCTTAAGATGCAAAGCCGAAAAACATCTGGCAAAGCATAAGAAAGTCTACTATGGTTTCGTGGACTTGGAGCAGGCCTATGACAGTGTGTGGAGGGAAGAACTGTGGTCGACACTATCCTTGTACGGGGTGGACTGGCGCTTGGTACGTGCACTGAAATCCTTATACAAGGATTCCAGTGCTTGTGTTAGGATAAATGGGGCATACATGAACTGGTTCTCCATCTCGAGGGGTGTTAGACAGGGTTGTGTAGCGTCACCGTGGCTGTTCAACCTGTACATGGACAACTATCTGAAGGATTTGAAAGAGGGTGAATGTGGATTGACGATGAATATATGATGATATTGCCTGATATTGATATTGCCTGTTATATGCCTTCTCTATGCAGACGATCAAGTGCTACTTGCATCGTCAGCAGAACAGTTGCAAGACATGGTGACTGTGATGGATGAAGCATATAAGATGAAAGGAATGAATATAAATGTAAATAAGACGAAAGTCATGGTGTTTGGAAGAGAAGAGGATGTATCAGTGTGTGATGTGAAAATAAATGGTAAGAGTGTGGAGCAAGTAAGTGACTTCGTATGTTTGGGTAGTCTGTTTACAAGGGATGGAAAGATTGATGGAGATGTCGAAAGGAGAGTGAATGCGGGAAATAAAGTGAATGGTGCTACACATGCAATTGTGACCAACTAGTTGATGTCCAAGAAGGCACGACTGGCTGTTCACAATAGTGTGCTGGTGCCTACGCTTATGTGTGGAAGTGAATGTTGGGTGTGGCAAAAGAAGTATGAAAGCAGAATAAATGCTGTGGCAAAGCGTTCCTTGCAGAGCATGTGTAGTGTGACTTTGAATGATAGGCTGAGGAATGATGTGATAAGGCAACGGTGTGGTTTAAAAGAAGATGTAGTGACAAAAATTGAAAAGAGCTTAGATGGTTTGGTCATGTTGAGCGGATGAATGAAAGGAAACTAACAAAAGGTATTTACAAGGCAGATGTGAGTGGAAACGCCAGGAGGGGACGCCCTAGGAAGACATATAGTGACCTTATTGGTGATGTTCTTCAGAAAGGTCAGGTGCGAAGTACTCTCAACCGGCGCTCGTGTATGACCAGATGTATGAACGTAAACGAGGCAAAAGGAGTATGTAAGGAACGTAGCAGGTGGCGTTCTGTGGTTTCTGCCTACCCCCATGGGAAGAAGGCGTGAGTTTATGTATGTATGTATGTACCTTCATGGCAACTTTTTAAAAATAATTCAGGCAGCTGTTTGCTAGGGCTTTTGGATCCGATACAGTATAAATAAAGAGTAGATGGTTCTAAAATAATAATAATAACAATTAGGCCAGCTTGTGTACTGTGTTGCAAGTAATAGTATTAGTTATATTGGCATAAATCCTAAGTGATGAATTATCACTTGTTATTAATTAATGACAACCACAAAAGTTTCATTGTTGCTAATACAATTTCTGATGAAAGAGAAATCGGATGGAAACTAACTGGAATCAATAACAATTTACAAGAAATATTTACTGAAACACCTAAAAAAGGAATTCCTTTCACTTGAAATTTACAAAATAATCCTAATTATCTACTTCCTTTTATACCTACACACCCTAGGGAACTAGCATTAAAATATTTGCTTATCAAACATAAATAATTCTCCACAGAATTCTATTTCAAATACATTATTTTCTTCATAAATAACATTATTTCCATTCGTACTACATAAGGCGTAGGGCATTATTACTTTGTTCTTCATGGACATTTTACTGAGATTTAGTAATTGGTCCTTAGATTTTCTATTATACTAGCAATTTGTCTTTTTATTCGCTTAATGGACGTATAAAAAGATGTTTTAATAAAGCTAAGTAGTCTATTGTTAGTATTTTATTAGTACAATAGGAACGAAATGGTATTAGAAAAACAATTGGCTTTCCTTATATTGAACATTGTGTTTTATATAAATGTTTATTTAGGTTGGGTCTGACATAGAACACCTCACATATGTATAACACTCCTATTTTTTGAGGGAATACACAGTATTGTCTTAAACTGTACCTACACTAATATTTGTGATAATGGCTCACTAATTTCATAACACTTTGGAACAAACAACAATTAAAATATCTTTGAATAATAAACGACATAAAAAAGGACAGACAGTAAAAGACGTCTCTATGAAAATCTGTGCCCAATTTTGTCCTGACGATCCGATCGGATTTGTTCGTATTTCAATGCAGTGTAAATATTTCTTCTTCAATGCTAAAGGCTTTCTGTACGTTACACACAAAGGTTTTCTTAAAGTTTTGAGTCCCAGGAGCTATTCGAAAACAATATTTCTATCGTTGCGCCGTCGTGTGAACCTCACAAGGGGTAGGTCAAGAAGGGTTCTAGGGTTGACGAGAGACTATATTTTTTTCTCTCTGCTTTGAAATCTTTGTAGTCTGGAAAGTTTTAATTTGAAAGCTTATTCGTACGTGACTTGTAACTTGGCGAGTGGTGGTTATAATTTACATAAGGCGATACACTTTAAGTATTAGTCAGACTTATTCTATATTTATATTACTAACAGTTGCCCACAGCTTTGTGCGCGATCCTGGGTTTAATTTGTCCGTACCCAGGCCATGGTCTATCTTTGAGCCAAATTTCGTCCAAATCTGTAACGCCGTTTTGCCTTCAAAGTTTAGCAAACATACAAACTAACTTTCGCATTTATAATATTAGTTTTAGTTTTAAGACTATTATTTTAGATTTTTTTAAATATTAGCATCTAAAGGATATGTTGTTTATAACTACCCATTCAAATTGAAGTTAATTCTAATAGTACAATTTAAACAATATAATTATGTTACTTTTAACATGGTATTTCACATTGCGACTGTCCTGAAAGTCGTTTTATTTATTTTCCAGATTTTCTGACAAATTAAAAATCTGCAAAATATAGTTATCTTATACCCTTTTTTACCTTCTCATACTCGTTCACGAGATCAAATTTGCGACAACACAGCTTTTTACCCTATATCCTTCCCTTAATCCGGACCCTAAACCTACCTTTAAAACAATTTTGGCGAGCATCATATTTCTGGCAACCCTACCCAACGAGGGGCCCAGCTGGATGGAATGTGGTCACTAATCACCAATACCATGGTGCAAGGTAGGGCAGATGGATTATTGATGATGGGCGAGAACAAAAGAAAGAACCTCTCGATTTTTTAAAGATGTTTTCAGATGCCTGATGCTGTGTTTGATTATTATTATTATATAGGAAGCGCAAAAGTCATTTATTTAAATTAAACTGAGAATCACTGAACGTCAAAAATTCATAAACTAAAGAATACTCGAACCGATGAAGGCGCAACCGATTATAATGGTGGATGTGCCTGTCATTTTGTCGAATGATTTATTAATATGATGAATAGGTGAAACGAAAATTTGAGCATTGTTGCTCTAATTTTCTTTTTGTGTTGAAGCAGATAATCAACATGTCATATATTTATTTTTCATATTCCACCTCACATGCTTGAATGAAGAGTTGTTGTGTTTATCTGTCTCGGTCGTATCGTCATTTATTCTGGTTTAGACAAAAAAAGCAATACTTTATTTTTATTTTTATTATTCTGTCAGTTTCCTACAGCCCTTCTGCACCTATCCACATAACATCAGTCAACACCTGTGCCTGCTTGTCAACGTTCACCCTTTAGATAGGCTTAGATAACACATTGTTTGCACGTTAGAGTGATTGTTGTTATTCCAGCCTGATACATTGCTGGTATTGTTCAGTGATTGCATTGTGGGCCGCCTGCTGAGGCAGTAATGTAGTTAGAGTTCAATTGAATGCGATGAAGACGTTATGCAGATTTATTGAAATATTGCTCGGGTGGATTCGTCAATTTTCGTGCTGATTCGGTTAAGATGAGGTTGACTTTAGTTCAATCAGTGAAATATGTCACCATATTCGGTACAAATTGTAAAACATATAAGTGTTGATGAACACAAACGAATATAAAACTGAACATTTTTTGTTGTTTAAGAAAACCGAAACAATTTTTATGTTCGTTTTATGTTCAAAAGATTCAGAGTATACTGAAAAGAAGATTTATCTTGATTATAATCACGATTTTCTGATTTCTGTTTTATTCTTAACAATTTAATACCATAAAATGTTTCAAAACCTAACAAAACTAATCTTGAAATTCCAGCTTATCTATTCAAATAAGGCTATTAGCCAACAAAGTCTAGCTAATCTTTCGACAGAAAAACCATACAATCATCAAGGTAAACCATATTACGAACCCTTCTTTACTCTAAAATAAAGACAATTAAAGAAGTTGGACTATATTTGGATAATTTCCCAAACAATCAATTATAAGGTTGTTTGGGAAAAATGTGATTGACTCAATGACTCATCGTTTCGGCTCGCTACATGTCTCCGCTTGGGCGCACCTTGTGTTGCTCCGCATCGGTGTCACTGCGGTGAAGCTGTCGACAGTCTCGGGCACCATGGCCTGTCCTGCTACAGGAGCGCAGGTCGCATAGCACGGCACGCCAGCATCAACGATATTATTCGTCGAGCCCTTGTCACCGCCGGTATACCTGCGGTTTTAGAACCAAACGGTTTGGTACGTGACGATGGAAAGAGACCAGACGGTATGACGTTGTTGCCTTGGAAGATGGGTAGGCCTCTGGTGTGGGACGCAACCTGTGTCGATACCCTTGCTCCATCTCATGTTCCTAGCACGGCGAGCTGTGCTGGCGCTGCTGCTGCGGCTGCTGAGACCCTCAAGCGGCGCAAATACTGTAACCTTATGGGTAACTACAGTTTTGAGCCATTTGGGGTCGAAACGCTCGGATCATGGGGCCCGAGTGCGCGTGTCCTTTTTAGACAAATTTCTCACCGACTAGTCGACACTTCACATGACCAGAGGGCTGGATTGTTCTTTGGCCAAAGAATTAGCATTGCCATTCAGCGTGGCAATGCTGCCAGTCTTCTGGGTACGTTTCCAGATGACAGCGATGCGGACGAGTACTTCGACGCCTGAGTGTTTTATATTAATTTGTACAGGTAGTTAGTTATTTAGTAATTTAATTTAGTTATATATATGTTGTTATGTTTTACTTATAAATGTTTCACTTACAGAAATAAAATTATAAGGTGTATATGCATAATCCTATGGTCATTAAGGGTTGTGTGTTCACAGCTGGTAAAACAACGCCCGGGCTTGCGGTGAGACCGACCGTTATGGGGATGTGGTGGTATCTCGACGGGAAATCTAGTTACAAATTGATAGATTTTTTTTGCGTTTTTATTGTGGTTTATGTGTATTAAATGGAAATATATAAATGGAAGTAGATACGTGATACTAGGGGTAGCTGTGAACTATCGCAATAGTGAACGTGTACATTGCATGTTTTTTTTGTGCTGTAAACTTAGGATAAGTTTGATTGCATATTTAATTTTTTATTGCATATAAGTTTTACTGCATTAATAATGGATTTAATTGTATCATTAAGTGGACTTATGAGGGTTTTATTACCATCCAAGTTATGACCAGTGTTAACCAAAATTATCGACATATTCCAAAATACTGCCTAAGGAGCTAAAGCATTAAAATGAGTAAGAGCTCATACTCCTATAAATAATAACACATTCATGAGTCCAGCACATTTATGCTAAGCGCACTAAAAGCATGGCCCATTATTATTATCGAAGGTCTAAATCACTCAGAATACCGTAAATTAATCATCATAAAGGCTCAGATCCTGTGCAGCACGAAACTAACTGAACTCAAACTGTTCCCATCTCATAAATTAGAAAGAGACGAAAAGAAAATACGATCTAAAAGAATTCACATTGCCAAAAATCAAACAGCATGAGACCCCCAAAAATTATCTGCTTCTATTTGATAGGTTATTTCCCACCCTCTTAAATATAAAAGGAATTGCCCAAAACAGTTAACTAAAACATGAAGCCCAGATATTAATAAACCCTAAATGTTTTGAATAAAACCTTATGAATGAAACTGAATTGAGACTCAAACCATTTAAATGTTGAAACTTTTCGCCACTATATTAACGACGGTTGTAACTGTATGCTTAAATGTAATGGGAGACCAAATTTGTGTTGATATCTTACTTTATGGGTTTTTAGAAAATAAGTTCAGGTCCATACATACATAGATACATATACACAAATATACATAGATACATAGATATTTATCGATTTGTGGGTAAGTATCTGGTTGTGGAATCTATGAACCAACCCCAAGCAATTTAAATTTAAGAAAAGGCCTTTACCTACAATCTGGAGGTCCATATTGATGATAATCATCTAAATGTTATTCTATCATGGATATTAATTACTAGCTGACCCGGCGAGTTTCGTACCGCCTCAGAATATTATCATTAGTATTATATTTTTTGGGAAGTTTTTCCTATGTTTCAATAGTTATTCTGCTATTCGGGGTGGAGACAAATCCAACAAATCAAAGATCATAAAAATTGGTCAAGCCGTTATTAATGGTGTAACTAATCCTACTTTGTTTAATTTATATACATACAATAAAAATCCTCAAATACCTTACAATCACGCAAATGTCTACATAGCTTAGTACAGAACACTCTTTAATCGAAATATCATGCAATTCTTCTTCCCAGAGAGCTCCACTCGCGGAACTCGATATAGTAATATATTTTCTTTCTCATCCTAGTAATTGTAGTATTTGAAAATTTTTTGTTTATCATAGAAGAAAATGACCTACTCATAAACCATTTTAAACACTTGTATTAACATTGCAGTAACATTGATGTAGAAGAAAACCTGCAGGAGCAACTCCACACCCACTTCTCACGTCTTTCGTAACCATAGATATAACGAAAATAGCGTTCCATTTTCAAATTAATAATTTTTTTAAATTGCATCTGGAAGCCCATTAAAATCCCATCATACACCGCACAAGAAGCCCTTTCAATAGCCTGAAGAACAGTCCACCTAAGGCAGATCTTCCGGCAAATTAACTTCACTCCATACGAGGGGCTCATCAAATTGCGCGTTCAGTTGAAGCTAATGAACGTAATAAATGTTCGAGAGTGTTCGTGCGAGCGGCGATGTATAGCGTACATTGAGATAATGACCGCGCCTCTTCGGCAATAACTGGATGGCTTGGTAATAGTCCTATATGTCTCGCGAGCGGGATTGACACGGGCATATTTCAGGGAGAAAATGTTCGCTCACTAGTTAGGGGGAACAATAAAACGTTTTCACGTTTTTCGTTTGGTTTATTTTTGTGCTCTGGCGATGGGGAAAAGAAATAGCAATGGATTTGTATAATTGGTGGAGGTTGTATGGGGCAGGGAGTTACGAGCTTTGAGTTTGGGGAAAGTCGCTTTGATTTTTGAAAAACTGTCTTGTTTTTGATGTGGTGGATAGCAAAGGAAATTGTTTTTTTCTAAATTCAATGTCATGTTTTTATTGTATGCAAATCTTTACCTTCAAACGAAATGCAAAAAATCTTCAGAAATAGAAATATCTCACCAATAACCTACTCACCCACATTCCAAATACTCAGAACATCTAGGAACACGTCGTGCCTCGGAAATGAATCCGTGTGAATAAAGCCGGAGACACGATTGCACACCCCTCGGCGACGCGACGTCGATTAGACTTCACACGGTTGCTAAGCCGTTTTAAGTGTGTTTTTGAGAAGGTACACCGTTCCCTTTGTAGGATCATGGAGTTGTTTTTAGGATTGATTGCTTTGTGTCGTTATTTTGTGGGGAAATGTGGTGTTGATTTTGAGGAAATGTAGAAAATAATGAAGGAAAGATTTTGAAGACAATAATGCAAATATGACAAAACAAAAAAACTTTTTTGTAAGCCAATCCTACTTCCCACTAATCCTTCAAATATTATAAACGCGAAAGTTTGTGAGGATGGATGGATGGATCTTTGTTACTCTTTCACGCAAAAACTGCTAAACGGTTTTTGATGAAACTTTACACTAGTATAGCTTATACATCAGAATAACACATAGGTCACAATTAATAAAGATTTTATTTGATTTGGCCAAGAAAATATAACGATAAGTATCAAGTAAATCTCAAAAATACCCGTTCTCTGAGAGCTATCTTGGAGTGCGCTGCCTAAACCGTTAGAAATATACGAAGATAATGTAGCGTCAGATTGTTTTTTTTTAATCATTTCTAAATAAATATCTATCTTTTATGTGGAAGCTATTATAGCCAAAATATTGTGCAATACGCACATGTAAATTTTATACTTTTTTTTTAAATAAAATTTTGGAGTATTTAGTTGATTCTTATCCTAATGAATTATCGCTTTCGTTATTTAATAAAGATAAACTTTGTCTTTTACACTAAGTGATTCGGACTGATGGGATGGTTCAATTGTTACCACAATAAAAACGGTAGCGCGAGCGGCGCGCAGAGCGAGGCTGTGATTTTTCACGGTTAAGCCGTCTCCGCAGACTGCATACCTGAGTTGCTAGCCCAGAAATAAAGCTGAATTATGTTACTATATTTCTGTAAATAAGCAGCATTTGTGCTTTGTTCCGGTTTGGATAATGACCGATGACACTTACAGACACATGAGACAAAACTACTGCAAATTTTGAACCACTTCGCAGACCGCTTACTATCAGCTTGACCAAGTTTGTTGGCCAAGCATTAATTAATTTAATTTCATTGTTCATTTATTTCGGACAGAATCCATACAACTGTTAGTGACCATTTTCTTAAGATATACAAAAGTATGAAAGTAATAACAATAAAAAAGTGTGATGCAAACAGAGACCACTCAAAGCTCAAAGCATTTATTTTCAATTAACCATTTACAGGCACTTTTGAATTGTCAGGGAGTCAGTCAGTCAGAAATATGAAGTTAGTTGCCCGATCCAAAGCGTAGTAGGTACCTATGGAGAAGATCGGGCAAGAAACTCCACGGACACTTTTTTAAATTGTACTGTTATAGTTTATATTAGTTACTTCATAATTGTCGAATTTATAATTATATGTAAAAACGATGTAATAACAGGCGTAAACAATAAAAGCGTCCAGCTATCAGCAAATAGGAACCAAAATAAAACTATAAATTTTTTAATAAATAATTTAAGCCGTGGCAACTAAGAGATATCAATTATCAACTGACGGCACCCGTTCACGAACATTACGCTTGGATCTATTATCACCCCCCTAAACACGTAACCCATTTATTTTCCACTTAATTAATGTGACGTATCCAATTATTTTCAAAAAAGTATAATATATCAAGCAAATTAATCATAATAAAACAAAACAAGGCAACATGTAAACCTGACCACACCGTAGAGTATCGGTGTCGGTCATTAATTGGGTCAGAGGTCAGGAGGTGCTTGTTTTAGGGAAAAAGCTGATATTCTGTGAAGAATGGAAGTTTACCACTTCAAACCTAATGTAAGCCTTGGTTACCTTACTATTTTAAGGGCTGATCAAGTGACCTATCTAACAACAGGGTCAAACTAAATTAGCTAGCGAGACTTTAAAGACGTGATGACTTTCGGTACCTGTCTTCAAAAGTCGATCTTATGTTGTACAGGCTGGCAGAACAATTGCTCTGGTTGCTTTCGAACATTCGAGCGGTTTTTATTTCGAAAAAAAGAGTGATGTGCGTTGATGTAAATATGTTTGCTCGGAATGAACGTAATCAACATAACATACTATTATTAAACGTCCCTGCACAATATTCCTCATAGTACCGACATCAGAGTGGCAAATCCCGTAAGTACGAGTATATTTAAAAAAAAACTTCTAATTTTACTTACCTACATATAACCGCATTTATGTCTGCTGTGCCTTACAGAGATTTGTAGTTGAGACTTCAAATGTAACGAACTGCTTCCGATTTGTTCCTTGTCATCTTGAGAATTGAAGCCCGGGAGAGATGACTGATGTTAGTTTTGGGTTTATTGTCTTGATTAAAATGTGTTAAGGGAAGGTGTTACCCGAAAACATCATGAAATAAGATTGATTATTCATTGTAGCAACCATGTGACGCTTAAGTCATGTTTACAGCCACGCTTGCGGTGTGCTGTGCGGGCTCAAAATAAACTCTTGTCAAACTGAGGCGAACGGAATTCGGTCGCGCCGATTTCTTCAAACTACTATCAAAGAAATGTGTAATTTAAATGAATGTCGCTAAAAGTGCTTCAGAAATGCTGCGAACAGAAGATTAACTCTTTATACGAAGTAAATAGATATTTTACGTCTATTGGAAAACAACTGCATCCCCTAGCATGGTTAAGGAGCAAGTTTGCCAGAAAGCACTATAACAGCACAACGCCCCGCCCCTACAGCAAATTTAGGCAGTTCAAATTAGTTAGAGACGTGAGTAATTTCCTGATAAAAAAGGAAATCTTACTTTGGCTTGAAAGCTATAGCTACGATGTTATTGAAAACTATATCAGTACTCTCACCTAGTGTGCACAGACTAAGAGTACGCACACATTCACACACCCATCACCCACACCCCACCATACACATGCTACCTCTAATCTATTCTAAAACATTTTTTTAGTGTTATTATTCTACTTTGTTGTGTTTTAGGTAACAATGACCGCTGGGCAAAAGTCTCTCAGGGTGGCCAGAGCTTTATTGTTACGCGTCTGTTGTAAAGTTGCTTTGTATGTTTAATTAGAACTAAAATTATTATCTGCATTACACAATAGGTAGAGAAGTACCAGTTGTAGTTGGCCAACAACTTAAAAGAAATATCCTACAAAATAAATGCATTGTTATTTATAACTTCATTTCAAGAAAATAACCAACAAAGCGGAAATATAATATAATTGGAATCTAGCAAAGCGATCTCTAGGTCGGTACACAAAGTCAAAAAATGAGTTCATACATTATTCTGATCCTCGAAATTGTAACTTGATACGATCGTTCGATCGAATGTGCCAGATACACGTCGACTTTGTACAGAATTTTCATTTGAATAAGATTTTTTACGGGCCTTTGTGACCCCGTTAGCGATATCCAGATGTATTTTTTAATAAATAAAAAAGCTTTCCCTTTTTCCGAGTGCTGAACCCAACATTATTGTTTTTAATTTGGCGCAAAACATTCATATATTCATATATATCTTTATTTGCATTCCATTACTTTTTTAAATCTGAAAAAGGGCTAAAGCCAAGGTACAATTATGGACCCTGTAGGACACAGCAAAAAGCTATAAATTAATAATTATAAAAATAAAATTAGGACACAATAATTAACAAATTTTTTATGTGTTATAAAATATTGACTTTTCATGATGTTTGTTGAAATGAAAACTGTTCTGGATTGTAAAAAAAGCCAGTTACGCTCAGTATTTTTTGGCGTAAGTAAACAGAGATGATATCAACTGGTGATAATATAATTATGTAACTATGATTAACTCCATGATTATATGGAGCTGTTAGCCCATGACCAACAGTGGACGAATTTGAAATTGAGGGCTCCTCTTATAAGAGCTAAGAGCCCAGTCCTCTCCATACGAAACCACCTTTTGGAAGGTCTACTAGAATCAATTCTGTTTCCTTGTAATTCTTGACTTTTTAAGGTGCCTATTATGTGTCTAATTGAAATAAATGATTTTACTTTGACTCTACCACGATATGATACTGCATAAATTCAACATGAATTATGTAACCAGTATTTGGATTTAAAAGAGTTCCGTTGAGTTTTCGCCCCATTTTTTTCTATAAGAAATACTACGCTCTGACTGACCAACCCCTTGACTATTGCATAGAACCCGTAATTGGTTTAATAGAAAAAAAAAATAGTTTGAGAAAGAAAATTATGACGATTATGCTGCTGTGCTTTTAAGAAATAAAAATTACAACACTGTAATCTATACCTCTTATTCAAGATCATTAATTCGGCATTTTCATCACCAATTATAAAAGAAAGTAAGTTACGATCTTACGTAAATATTTATGTAAGCACGGTTAACAATAAAAAAACAGAATCCTTTTCAGAATTACCCACAATAAGGTTTGTTTTATTATTTTAACTCAAACAAATCCACGAAATTTGGTTTGGGAAATACAGGTGTCTCACTGTTTTGTGTACTTGATGTACATAAATATTGTTATGGAAACTCATTCCTTTGGGTTAAGATTATCTAGGGGTAAAACGCATGAATGAATAACCCACGTAAAATAAAATACGAGAGATATGAGAAATCCGGTTAGGTAGTTACTGAAACATACTACCGCAATCACAGACATTCTATGGTTGTGAATAGTTTGAAGAATGTATAAAGGACAATGTCAGATTTCGGCCTACACAACTTTTAAAACTAAATTCAAACGGACACAAATATTTTACTTACTATAATTTAAATATAAAATTCCAACTTATAAAACAATATTTATTTCTTTTCGAGAACTTTTCGAAAAGAAAATCATTTTAATAAGTAATCATTTTATTATTAATGTTCTTGAATGACAGGTTTTCTTATTTTCAGGTAGTTACCTGTTCTGCCACTGTAATCGATTATTCTCTATAATCAAAGCGATTTACTATTTGCTTTTTATTCACCACCTTACAATTGTCTTATATTATCATTGTTTTTACCTTAATAATACGTTCACCGTGTTTATTATAGATACATGTAGTATTTTTTAAAGAATTTAAAGACGAAATTCAAGAAATCGATTTTACTGATCTGTGTTCGATAACTTAATCGCCATGTAATGGCAGCTCTGTTAGGTTACGTCTTCTGCAGTTGTGTCAAAATCGCGCGCGCTTAAACTGACAGTGAGTTGACGATAACAAGATGTCAAACATCTTTGTTGTTGTGGGTGTTTTTCTATGTGTACGTTTGTTTCCTTCTCGAATTCCTCTGCGTTTGCGTTATAGTCTTACTGTGTTTTATCCACACAACACATTTTGTGACAATGTCTTCTCAACTACTTTTTATTAATTGTGGCATAAATGTGTTCCGGATGAAATGGCTTTAATTTACTCTCTGTAAAAAAACATAACCTCAAATTTAAAATGTCTGAATAACTTCTTTTATAAAAGTTCAGTGTTAAAGTGGAAATCACAGAAAAGCTTTTTACATTAAACTGCACAAAAAAACGTAAGAATTTTCACTGTCCGTGACAAATTAATATTGAGCCAAAGTTGCTATGGACATCTGACATTGTTCTTTATAATTATTTGATGTTAAAGAATCCTATATAAATTTTGCATGCCATGTCTGTTTATATATACTAATTTAGTGAATAAATAAATGATCTCATCTTATCTTATCTTTAATATTTTATTTTCAAAGCTGGTATAACCACAATGTTGTTGTCACGTGCTAAAATTCTGGCCAATGGGATGTTGCCCACTTGAGTTATTGGTTGATTGACTAGTTGTAAGTGGAGTTTTATAGGCATCAATAAAAACAAATAATATATTTTAATTGAACCATTTATAGATCTTTTTAGACTTGCAAAAAGTAGGTCAGTAGATATAGTCAGAAAGCAGAAGTTACCCGTTGCCCAGATTCCTTTAAAGAAGAACCAACGAACCAAACAATCTCATGAACAGAATCAAGTATGCAAGAACAACATCCTCCTCAGAATCTAAACACACAGCACGTGCAAAAGCGCGGAGAAACAAGACTTCGTTATTTGTACTAATTAATTAAATTATCTTAATTAAAGTGTGAACTTAACGAGAAGGAACTTCGACCATGCAGGTTGAATATACAGAGTTTCTTGTAATAAGAAGAAGACAAGATGTGTGCAGTTTTTAGTGAATTTGCCGAGATTATTATTTATATTATAATCTAGGATAATGCTGATACGGAATTTGCCTTTGCTTTTAGTAAAACCTTGGTATTTTCAGCTTTATCAAGGTTCAAGAAACTTGGTTCGCAACAAATGTCTAAAGGAATTTAAAACAATGAGTTCTTCTGTCTAAAACCCAAACCAAGGTCACTTATCCAGTACCGCAGCAAAAAACTTTCATAAGCTGAACGATGAAAATTGAGGTGAAGACACTGGAAATTAAATTCATTAAAAGTAAAAGTGTTTTAGAACAGCAAATGACACTTAATACTAGCCTGATACTATCCCACTGCAGGGCAAGTAAAGAAAGATCAACAATAATCTGTCTTGAAAAAATGTTATTTTTTCTTCTCCTTTTTAAAACGTTACATATAAATTCCTAAAAGGACAACAGAAAATTTTACACACGACGACTACCTATCTTCACAATTCGCATTAAGTAATCAATCTCTGAACAAACTTCCACTCCATATAGAATATCCATCTACCCATTCTTAGCTTAAAACACCTCTCCATCATCAAAACCAACCTTAACTCTCCCGAAATTGAGTCCAAAATTCATTGCATCTACCCCATGTTATATAGGAACCCTGTCATCATTCATGTGACGTATATACCAGGCAAATTTCACAAGTTTGGTTATAACATTCATTAACTGTTTAACTTTGGATAATCTGACCGTTGATCTGAAACTGTGTTAGTTTTACCCCTTTGGTTAAAACTCGGTATAAATTAAACGTTAGTTTAATTAGGATCGGTTTGGTTAGATTAAGGGTTGGTCCTTGAGGGACATATGTAACTTACATCTGGTATGAAACCCATATTGGTTTCAGCTGTCGAGAATAGATCATCGTTATTTTATTTTAATTAACGAGTATTAGGTATCTTAATCAAATCATACCATTATACTCTTACGTTTAATCAAATTGATTGACCTCAAAGTTAGTGCTGCCTTATTCTAATTCATTACGAAGATATTTTCGTGCTAAAGTAAATAACTGATTAGTTATAATTTAATACTTTCTATGAATCGGAGATTTTACAAACTGTACGCAGCTCTTACTAAACATGAAAGCACAATACCGTTTCTCAATAAACGAAATTGGAGGATTTAGAAAATATTAGTTCGACATCCAATTACTACGACTCAATATGTATTAGATAAAGATTATTAGATTCATAAGGACCTTTATTTCAGTAAGAAACGTATCGAATACATTACTGATTCTATTAAGACAGAAGGTTGTAAGAAATATGATTATGAATGTCGATCTATTAAGGCTTATGGAGAAATTAAGAACTTAATGGGAACATATTCCAGAAATATTATACAGGTTTCAAAGATGCCTTCATGGTTCAGTGGTTGAGTAACTGGCTTTGCCGTTACGTGTCACGGATTTAATTACTGCCCAGAAACCCTAATCATTTAGCTTTTAAATACCCAACTACCAAACACGACGTATTCTTCCCGTCTAATAAGACTTTATGTTATAAAAAGTTTATACATTCTGTCAAAAAAGTATCGGGAATGGATGATATTTTGTTTATGGTTTAATTTTTTTTGTTGTTGTTAGATTGGAAAAAGTATTTGCCATTTTAGCGTGGAGTTTGAGTTGCATCTGAAGAGATATGGGGAACAGGGTGTAAAGTTCACTCATACTCTTTAGAAAAGGGAGGATCCTCCGACCAGATGAATGTCGTAACTGGAGGGCAACTGCCCGACGATGGACGTCGTGAAGTTGTATATTTGCTAGCTGCGCGGTAAACTCTCATTGCGCGATGCAGGATTTGTGTGACTTCAGTGTGATGCGTTGTTCGCATGTAGCGGTGTAGATGCCGCCACACAACTGTCATTTAGATTTAATACAGTGCTGTTTTTAGTTCATCATCATATCTAGTGTGTATTGCGAATTTCAGAATAGACAAAAACATAGAACAAAGAATTTATCTTAAATTTTGCATCGCCAATGGAATTTCGTGTTCGGAGTCACTGAAAATGCTGCAGAAAGCTTACGGTGAATCGACTTTATCAAAAACCCGTACTTATGAGTGGTACGAAGTATTCAAAAGTGGTCAAGATGTGATGGAAGATTAGCTTAAGAATAGAAGAGCAAGCACCTTATTCACCAGATATATCTCCAGCCGACTTCTTTGCTTTTTCTTAAACTCAAATTACCACTTCGTGGCCCCCTTTTTCTTTCGGTAGAAGACATAAAGGAGAATCGCTGCAATAACCGAACTCAATTTCGGGAAAAGCGTATAAAAATGTTTTGATGATTGGATTATTTGTTGGCGTAAGTGTATGGTTTCCAAAGGAGAATACTTTGAAGGCTATAGAATAAATTTGGATGGATAACTAACATTTTGTGTATCATTGATCTTTTCCCGGTCCTTTCTTGTCATGAAAGTACCGGGAAAACCTAGTATAGTGGTATTTAGCCGTTATTTAGACGTTTATCTTACGACGGTTCAGTCCCGTGACTGTAATGGCTTATTAATGGCTTATTTCTTTGTAATTCAATGGTTTTAGTTTATAATTATAAATATGTTCTTTCTTCTTTTAAACCGCACTTTTGCCTTATCACATTATTCCTCAGCCTATCATTCAAAGTCACACCACACATGCTCCGCAAGGAAAACATTTTCACAGCATTTATTCTGCTTTCATGCTTATTTGCCACACCCAACATTCACTTCCATACATGAGTGTAGGCACCAGCACACCATTGCGAACCGCAAGTCGATTATTGATTAAATAATCTTAATATCCAATAACGTTATACGCGATAAGTTTTAGAGTTGTTATATGTAAAGGAATTATACGAGTATCAACAGTTGGTATATCTCACGTTTATAAAATTTTGTGAACGTCATTGAAATGATAATCAAAATCAAAATCAAAAGTCATTTAATCAAATTAGGCTGAGAATCCGCACTTTTGGAAACGTTAAAATTACATAAGACAGTTCCCCAAAACGCTCGCCCTTCACCACTTCCTAGTGCTTTAGCTGGGAAGATGAAGTGGCGCAACAAACTCCCCAGCAGCACAGCTCTCTGTTCGGTTAGAATTACTTACAATTTTATGTAATCCAGTTCGGATTATATACAATTGTAATGGATTGCCATATGCCAATACTAAAAAAAGAAATGAAAAAAAAAGTAAATAAAACTTAATACATAAATAAAAGCCTCCAGGCCTAAAGGGCATAGGAGCTTACATATGCAATACTGGATAATGTATAAACAAATAAAATAAATAAATGATAAACTAGGACCATAAAAAAAAACAATAATAAAACCATAGACCGCAAGACGACCAGTCACCACAAGCAGCATCCGTAATATACACACCCGATAATATACCAAATAACTTTATATGATATGAGACGCACCCATGATTATAACACGCTTAATCAAACTATGTAGGAACGGTATAGATATTTTGTAATCATTAAAATTAACTTAATTTTCCTTCTTTTTGATACTCTTTCATACAATATTTAACCTGCGAATAAAAACGGCTGTCGTTAAATCGTTGTTGGACACAAGTACAATGTTGCAGTCGTTTAAAAACGTCATTATAACTGCTATGTCAAATCAAATCAAAATATTTTATTTCACATAGACCTACATGGGCACTTATGAAACGTTAGATTCTAGGTGCACGGTTCCAATTGGTCGTTTCCCATGGAGAAGAGCCGGCAAGAAACTCCATGGTTACTCTTTTAAAAATATGTCTTTTACAATGTTTTCCAATTACAGTGTTAACAGGTATGGGAGGACAGTGTAGGCCTATCAGCAAGTACCATATGTTAAACAAATAGACAATTGTCTATAAATTTACAATCCACAGGGCCTACGACGTTCTCACATTTACAAAATATAAAATAATCTAATAAAGTAAATACAAAAACTAATTAAAAATTGTAGGTATATAATGTCAAATAATGAAAATATTATGTCAGAGCTATGTAAAAGTCCATATCTAATAATAAAAAATAAAAAAAACACCATTTTTTGGGAGCAGTTATTAGAAATTTACATAGTGATGCCGTTTATGAGGTACCAGGGAAGCCACATGTGCAGAAGGAATTATTGTCAAACTTTCTTGTCTTCGACGTAGTCTTTAATCTTATAGTACGCTTTTTTGATAAGGACACGTTTGATGTGGGCTTTGAACTTTCCATCGCTAAGTTCTGTAACCGACTTTGGCAACTTATTATAAAAGCGGATACTGTTTATCAGAAATAATTTGCTTGTTTTAGTTAATCTAAATTTGGGTTTAACAATTTCATTTTTACTACGTGTATTATATTATGGAAATCGCTTCTTATTTTAAAAAGTCCTAAGTTTTTGCGAACATACAAAATACTTTCTAAGATATAAAGGGAAGGCAGAGTGAGTATATCAGTTTTTTTGAATTTGTTTCTAAGAGACTCGCGAGGACCCATTTCATAGACCGCGCGGATTGCCCTCTTTTGTAAAATTAAAATTGAATCTACGTCAGCTGCTGATCCCCACAGCAGAACGCCTTAAGACATAATACTGTGGAAATAAGCAAAGTATACCAACCTAGCTGTGGCTATATCGGTCAACTGCCTTATTTTTCCTACTGCATACGCAGCTGAACTTAATTTACCTGAAAGAGCTCTAATGTGAGCGCCCCATTGCAATTTAGAATCTAGAGTAATTCCTAGAAATACAGTTTCCGTAATAGCATCTACTTTCTTGCCATCAAGTTTTAAATTTAAACCCACTTGGGGTACATTTGGTAATGAGAACTTAAGACATTTAGTTTTGTTCGCATTGAGTAAAAGATTATTAGCTGCAAACCATTTCGAAAGAATAGCCAGACTATCATTCACATGTAAGACATCCGTATCTTTTCTATCTATTTTAAAAATAAGAGAAGTATCATCAGCGAATAAAATTATATCTGATAAGTTAGCCATCATGTAAGGAAGGTCATTAATATAAACTAGAAATAAGAAAGGGCCGAGAAGTGAACCTTGAGGCACTCCCATCTTAACTAAGGACCCCGAGGACGTCGCCCCGTTAACGTTCACTTTCTGTTGCCTGTTTGATAGATAGGAAAGAACAAGATTAGCGGCTTGTCCACGAATTCCGTAGTGGTGTAATTTACAGATCAGTGTATTGTGGTCAACGCAGTCAAACGCTTTTGAGAGGTCACAGAAAATGCCAATTGCATCCTGGGACTTCTCCCAGGATTCCAAAATGTGACTGATGAGCAACACTCCCGCATCAGTCGTCGACCTACCTTTCGTGAAACCGAACTGGCGACTATGTAAAATACCATTTGAATTAAAATGTGACAACATCTGGTCTAGCATGATTTTTTCATAGATTTTACTCAATGCTGGTAGCACTGATATAGGTCTATAATTAGAGGGATCACTCTTACCACCCGATTTGAAAATTGGTACTACTTTACTATGTTTCATTAAATCAGGAAACGTACCGCTGTCTAAACATTGATTAAATATGCCTGTTAGGACAGGGGCAATTGTGTCAATAATATCTCCAAGAACCTTAACGGAAATCCCCCATAAGTCTACAGTGTTTTTTATGTTAAGACTTTTGAACGCTTTTTTAATTGTGACAATAGAAATAGGCTCGAATTTAAAACTAGGAATGTCCTTACTGAAGTTTTCTTTGAGTAAAGATTCAGCTAACACAGATGATGAGGGAAGAGATTTCGTAACCTCAATTGGGATGTTGGTGAAGAAATTTTCTAGTGACTCAGCAACTTTAAACTTATCTGAAATGTTTTCATTATCAATTTTTAACGACAAGTCATTCTGATCTCGCTGTTTTGTGTTTCCAGTTTTTTTGTTAATTACCTGCCACACAGCTTTTATTTTATTATGGGAAATACCAATTTTGTTACTTATTAATTTAGACTTAGCTTGAGCGCAGACTCTTTTGAATATTTTAGAATAATTTCTTACATAATCATGAAGAGTTAGATCAGACGTCAATGATTTCTCGTGATACAACCTATATAAAATATCTCTGCTTTTTCTAATGCCAGCAGTGGCCCATTCACTAAATTTTGGTTTAGTATTGATAGTAACTTTTTTTTACAGGACATGCTTTATTGAATTCTTGGCATACTGTAGAAAATAGGGTACCATAGTTTAAATTGGGGTCTTGTGAATCAAAACTGGCTGTTGAAAGATTGCTATTAAGATTATTATTAAACATTTTCAACTTATTCTTAGTAAGAGGTCTTATTTCAATGGTTTTATTTGAGTTTAACTTTTTATCTAAGTCAAATGATATAAGTTGACCAGTATGGTCTGACCTGATGCCACTAATTAAGGTGGAGTCTTTTATTTTACAGTTGGTAAATACATTGTCTATGCATGAAGCCGAGGTTGCTGTTATTCTAGTTGCTTCATTAAATATACATTTTAAATTGAATGATTTAAACAATGAGATTAACTTAAATTTTTCGGGTGAATTAACTAGAAGATCAACATTAAGATCACCACAAACAAAAACTAATTTATTATCTTTAAAAAGTTTACTTAGTATTCCTTCCATAATGATCAAAAATGATGACAAGTTTGAGACATACGGGGCTACTTCTAAGTTTTGTGTGTACAAACAGTATTGGACTGTAAAGTCGGTCTTTGTACTTCTTTTTAACTTTCAGTGGTCATTGGCTGACTTTTAAGTACCTACGAAGCTATAATATTGTCTTGTAATTTGGGCCTAATCCGCGATTTGTGAACGTTTATATTTACGATAATACGATCAGTTTTAAAAGACCGACTGAAAATGTATAACGTTAACTAAACTATTATAAAACATTAATTTGTTAGTTGGATATGTTGTTTTTTCACTTGTACGAATTTTCTTTATAAGCAAGATTTTGAAAAATAAGAAAGTTGCTAGTAGTCATACAAACAGATGAATTGAATTAAGCTAAAAAAGAAGAGACAGACAAAGTTAATCTCCTTCATAAACCACAAAGCACTAAACAACAAACGTCACAAAGATCAATCCAATCATATTGAAATCGATATTAATCCTCTGAAAGGCTCATTGTCAGCCTCTCAAGCTGCGAAGCTCAAGCATCAAATTGTTCGCATTAGTGCATCTTGTGGCAGATTAACTCCAATTCAATAGATGTTGAGATCTCAAGATGCTGTGATTAAAAGCGTGTTTGGAAGACGGCTTTATAGCCGTTTGATTCAGGATTAATAATGGCTGGGGAATTGATAATTGCTTTCATCTCTGGGGAAGTTAATCAGGCTACAAGTGTCAAAGAACAGGATTACGACTCTAAAGGCGGATTTTCGTTATTAAAAACGTTTGAAATCTAGTCGCAATTTTGTCGTTGCCAAAAACGGAGGAGAATCAATGCTATTTTTGACACATTAAGATGAGAAAGTGTATACGTGAATTGCCTGAGCTCTTCTTATGACGTTTTAACACTAGTTTTGATTCCCAAAAATAATAAATTAAAATACATAGAAGCATAGGGAAAAGATGAATAGGTATTCTTAATTGTAGACCAACAGGACCAAAAAAATAGGAAAGTGGAAAAATAGCAGACATTGATCACAGCTACGTGTTGCAAACATTCGCTATATAAGTAAAGGTTCCCTGCTAAGTATGGTTCTTACAGAGAAAGAGTATATAAACTACTGTCAAAATAACTTTTCTTACGTCGTCAAATAACGGACAGATTGGCCTAATGTTATCACATAAGATTTCTCCATAGCTGTCCATCTTTATGAAATTTAAGTTTCTAAATTGGAAATTTAGAAACAAATAACCAATTAATCTACCTACATATTTACTTTGTGGTAAACTCATATGTGCACCACTCACCTGCCATACTAATTCCCTTCTACCTAAACACGTCAATAATCATCTCCGGTGCAAATACTCCAATTCCCATATCTCTAAACACGCTACAATAATTCCACGGCCAGACCCGACACATAATAAAAAGGAACAGAAGCTCCATCAAACGAGTACCTAGAGGACATAAAATCATGAACTTAACACAACAATGTCTTGTAATTACAATTACAGATTTTAAAAAAAACAACTAAACATTAACTTCAACTAAAAAGGTTTTTCTGTCAATGATGTCTTGTTTATATTTTGTATCTGTAATCATAATAGCTGACTTGATACGAGTATCCACACCTACGTCGTTTTTTTTATGACTGCTGAAAAACAATGTGCTGTGGAACCCCTACGAGCTTCATCGTGCTGATTTACGGGCTCTCTTATCACAGTATCAATGTGCAGCTGCAAACTACTCGTACATATTTTACTCTGCGCAGTTGCAATTTGGACAAATGTATTCTAGCATTAAGGTATGAAAGGTTAATAAAAAAAGTGAGTTTTTGAATGCACTACTTTCTGTGGAAAATACACTGTTTTTCCTTTTTCTTTACGTAAAGGCGTCAGCTGGCCTTCTGTAAGTATATCTATTCCGTGGCACCGGCTTGTGGTGTACTATCAACACCGGTCGCAATTAGAACGTGTGGTTGATTACCGCTGTATGTATTTATATTTACTTGATTGGATCTTGTTTGTTTGCCTGTTTGTCCTTGGTATTTGTGATGATTAATTGCTTCTAATATTTTGTTTTAAGGGCAGTTTGGTTAAGATGTGCTTTTTGTATTTCTCTTTGAGTTTCTAACAGTATACCACCTAAAATTATTTGTTTTTCGGTGCAGAAAAATAATGCGTGAGTGAAGTCAATTCTGAAGAGCCTTTCAGACTAGACTAAATCCTTTTTATATTTCATTTTCTTTCAAATTAAACTGTACCATACTTTTACGATAAACACACTCCAAGTAAGTAATGAACACTGAAAAATATTTAAAACATGAAAATATCAAAGCATATATTTCAAATGGACCAAACGAAGTCGAGAATTTTGTTTATTAAAATGCCTGATAAATGGAATATGCACAAATACCCGGCTGAGTCTAGCTGCTGGCACTCGAAATATTGCAGGCCGTATGTTATGAGGATTGGTGGATAGCAGAAGTAGGTAAACCCATTTTTTTTTTACATATTCTGAGTGTTCTTTTTCATCTTTATGATGTAGCTACTCACTAGGTCGATCATAACTATTTCACCCTTTTACAGATTAGCTGTTGGCAGTGACTTCATTCTGCATGTATCTTTGTTGAATACTAATTCAGGATGAAAAGAAGCATATCTCCAGATAACAGAGAAATCTGATCTGTCAAATTTCATTTATTTTCAGGCTTTTGCTTGTAAAGACTATAATTTATAGTAACATGGGTAATTTAATTAAACGAATGATTAAGATTTGAGAAACGACGCTTGTGCTTAAGACCTCACTTGGACGTATATAAACTATGACTCGATTTAACACAAATAAAGCACTCTTGTCCGCTTCCAAATCACTTTCCTCTCTCAACTTCCCCATAACTTTACCCAACGACCAACACTCAAAAGTAAACTGACCATTCTGTAACATCCCCTCAATAATTGCGCCAATATCGGCACGTCTTCACACGCTGCGCTGGCCGGCAATTGGCAATTCCAGTGCCATTCCTAACGGTGCCGGAATTGGTAATTCTATTGGTAGTGCTAACAGAGCTTGCAATGCGATCCTTTTGATTGGTCAGTAATAATGTTTGGGCTTTTTCCTGAGAAGTGAGAAATCTTTAAGTGGCTGGATAAATAAAAAAGAAGTAGTGATTTTTCTTTATATGTTATAGGGCTCCATCAGATACAAAGAGTTTTTCAAAAGGTCAGGTGTGTAGTACTCTCAAACGGCGTGCGTATGTGGCTAATGTATCTAGTCAGTAAAATTCATTGAAAAGGCTCGTGCACACTGGCACAACGCGACATCGCGACGCAAAGGCACCGCGTATCGCGCGGCGAGCATTACGCCGCCACGTGATTTTGGCATATTATAACCATTTCACAAAACTGTCAAAGCATGAAAATGTAATGTTCGTACAATTTAATGTGGCAGTCAATTTAATAATAATAATAATAATTCGTTTTTATTCGGGACAACATAGGAACCATTTTTGTTTGTAAAAAACTTATATACTAAGACTTAGGATTACTAACAAATTTAAGTTCATCAGCAATACTTACTGAGTCATGTATTGCTCACTAATCGCTCACCAATGACTTTATGAACTTGAAGGAATCAAAAGGATTATGTAAGAGCCGTAGAAAGTTGCGTTCTGTAGTTTTAGCTAATCCGCGTGAATTTATGTTTTAGAATATGTAGCAGTGGTGGCTCAGTGGTCGGTCGCGACTAACTAGTTGCAGGTCGTAGGTTCGAACCTAGAAAAGAGCTTTACTTTGAGTAAATTATTTCATCACCACTGCACTCAAAACGGTGAAGGAAAACACCGTGAGGAAACCGGCATGTACTAGAATAAAAAAATTCGAAGACATGTGATGTCCGCCAACCCGCACTGGGCCCGCGTGGTGGATTACGGCCCACTTTCTCTCAGCGAGAGAAGGCTTCTGTCCCAGCAATAGGAATAGTAGGTATAGGCTGATTATTCTTTGTAGATAAAAAGGTATTAGTAAGCCTAGTGGAGTATCCATGGAGTTTCATGCCCACGGTTTTTCATAGGAACCTAAAAAGCTGTGGCATGGGCAACTAGTTTCATCTTTATGACTGACCTACTCCTTGACAGTACAAAAGTGCCTGTAAATGGTTTAACTGAAATACATGCTTCGAGTTTAATTAGGTACCATCTTCTATAGGCACTTGCAGTAAAGGTACAGTATAGGTACATGACACAACGTCAGGTACACATAGTTGAAACCGAAACACAAAAACATTGGGTGGCGAAGCGAATGCGGATTACGGACAAGGAGCTTCTAAGCTACATTAAAAGGTGCTTTTCCAAGGAATACAAAGTAATTCGCCAAGAGTTTCTGTTTTAACACAAAAAAGAACTAATTTCAACGAAGTCACGTTGCCGTTTCCTGCCTCTGTATTTACGTTTTAAATTACTTTGAGGGTTTCATCCGTTAACTTAAAAAATGAATGTGGTTTTGTTGGTAAAATTCTAATTTTAGAATAGAATTTTATGTACCGTATTGTTGCTGGTGGTTAATTAATAAAGTTGGCCAATATCATTCAAACGAGGCGACACGAGTTTATAAGGATCGTAGCAGGTGGCGTTCTGTAGTTTCTACCTACCCCCAAGGGAAGAAGGCGGGAGCATACGTTTGTATGTTGGATATATCCGGGTGCATTCGTGCAACTTTATACATTATAAAGTAAATAATAAATTAAAGCTGCCTTTTTTTCTCGCTATTTGAATTACATAAAATAATATAAATACTGCATGCAATCTTAATTTCGAAATTCAATTCTTTGACATGGTATTATTTTAGTTTTTATTCGACGGACATGTGTGGCAAGCATATCCTATTTTCTTCATATGACTCTTTTCTTAGTTTTCACAGACATACCACTTTTCAAAGTGATTATCTCCAGTTTTTTCAGAATCAGCAAGAAATCAACCGAGGAGGCGACAATGAAATTTTAATCGCTCAAATAAAACTGACTATTTTCTCCAAAATCTCGATTTAACAAAGTGAGTTCGAAATTAGCCAAATTTTAATCCGTCGGCGGAATACTAACAAGGTGGTTTGGAAAGAGCCATGTCGGCAGCGGGTAGTGATGGACTGGTGGGGCGGGACAGAGATCTGAAGGTCGCCAGTTGGGGTGAGGAAATTCCGGGATTCAAATGATCGGAGTGGAACTGTATGACATGCAGGTCACTGTGTTTGTTTCGGTATTTCCTTTCAGCCTTTCCATAAGTAGGTTTTGTCGATTTTTTATTTTTATTTATTAGAATATTTTACATTTTGTAACTGTGAGAACGTTTTAGGCCTTGTAGATTGTAAATTTATGGAGCATTGTCTATTTTATTTAAACATATGGTACTTGTTGACAGGCCTACACTGTCCTCCCGTACCTATTAGCACTGTAATTTGAAAACATTGTAAAAGTCAAATATTTTTAAAAGAGTAATCATGGATTTTCTTGACGGCTCTTCTCCCTAAGAAACAACCAATTGGAACCGTGTACTTAGATTCTACCGTTTCATAAGTGCCCATGTAGATGTATGTGAAGTAAAAAAAAAGTTCTTTTTGATATTGATTTTGACGGAAGAAACTGACAGATACAATTGACCAACTGCCAGATACAGTAGACAAACTGAAAGATACAATGACATACTGACATATACAATAGACAAACTGAAGGATACAATAGACAAACTGACAGATCCATTAGACTGTCTGTCCTTTCGTCAACAAAACCAGTTTATTTGGTTGACATGCTACGCGTACAGATAAGTCAGCTAAGAAAAACCGGCGCTTTCTACTTTTAAAATGATGATTGACGTGTAAAAGTGTAAATTATTATGTAATTAAAGAATCTGCTCCTAGAAATAAATTATCATTGGATCTTATATGGTGTAATTTTGACCGGTAATTAAACATAAAGTGTAACGTTGAAGCAAAGAGATGAAGATACCTTGAAAATACTAAGTAAAGGAGCGAACTGATCGAAAAGAAATTCGGCCAAAATGGAAGCAATCTAACTTGTAAAGGAAAATCAATTTTGACAGTCGTCGACTTAGCAAGTAAGTACAATGGCGAAAAAGAGCGGATGCTTGTAAAGACTGATAATGATAATGATGACTGAGCCTTTTATAGGGAATGAAAATGTTATAGACTGATAATCATGACATCATTACTTTAAAAGCTTATTGGGCTTTATACTCGTATTAAAAACCGAACCGAAAAAGACAATATTGTCTTTGGGGTTTTTAATAAGCTAAATAAATTCTCCGCTACGCAGATAGATAGGATAAATGGCTACCTACCCATAGCTAATACAAAAACTAATAACAAAACAACACACCACAATCAAAACAAAAGAAACTCCATTAAATAAACTCCATCGCATCCCGGCGTCGCCCGGACATCCCTATCCGGTAGCTATCCAACAATTATCGAACGACTGACGCCTCCACTGGGACCTAATTCATTGGCGTCCCGTTGATCTGCTGAGCTGTGCCCCAAGATCCGGAGATACGGGATCCGGAGCCCGGAATTGCGTTAAGATTGTGGCAGACCTTAATGTGATAGTAACAGATCGACTTTTTATTATTCTACCTTTTATTTTAGGTTCGGAGTAGTTAAAATAGTTCAAGTAACAATAGATGATCTTTCAGTACTTACCTCAAGGGTGAGTGGCCTCTGTCTGTTTAAGTCCAGTCTGTGTCATTGTCGCAGGATGAGTGGTAGTCCTCAATTATCTGGGTTGTGTTTGCTGTGAGTCTTTCTAAAGCTGCATTATCTGGGTCGGACAATAGGTAGGTAAACATTTAAGTGTCCGACAGTTTGGGTACCAATTATTTTTATTATGTTTAAGTATTAAATTGCAATAAATAGGAATAAACACCACACTGTAACGTCTTGAGCATTTTAGTTTTCATTGTAATGTGTATAAAAGTGTTCTCTTCTCTAATTATTTAAGTTACGTATATATACAGAAACAAATGTTTAAGTATACATCATGTGATGTTCATATGTTCAATAATTTTGAATCACACATATTTATGTGGAAAATTATAACTAAACTTGTTCGGTGCAATCGCGGTAATTACCAGTTAGTACGTATTATACTACCATTTGCGTTACTCAAACGAAACCATTTCAAACCATCTTAGTGCTAATTCAGATTAGATTTACCATTTCATATTTATATTTATTTGTAGTTTTCAAAATAGCTTTCAAACCATAGAAGTTCGTATCATTAAATCAGTGATCGTAAACCAACTACCAAACCATAACTAGTCTGATATAGCACTAAATCAACCATTTCAACCAAATATCAATCAACCCAGAGTTTAGTGCTAAACCAAGCAGGCACTAAATTCTACAAAACTTAAGTACCTGATTTATTATGTCACACCACGGGACGTCATTACGTCATTCGAGAGGTAGTTGCTGAAAATCAGCGCTGTTGATGATAGGTTCGTCCGAAGTACCAGCATTTTGCTGAGCAACGACCTGTTCTTGCACAGATACGACGCACGGCTTATTTATTATTCTTATGTCGTTCATTTATTTTTATCCTTATTTTGCTACATTTTTAAATATTTTATAAAACAATTTAAAAAAAAAACATTTTAAAATATTTAAAATAGTGGTCCGCCGGTATCGGGAGAAGGGTCCAAGCTACCGGTGGTTAGGGCTCCAGAGACAGGAACCTCTTCACAATGCGAGCCGTATCGAGGAGTACTGCCTTCTGAATCAGGCCCTTGATCCAACCGCCTAACGAAAACCTCGAGAGATGTTGGTCGTGGCTTTTTGCCATCAGGCCATTGGCCGATACGACATCAGCACAATGACAGCCGAGCTCACATTCCACATGTCAACAACCTTGTTTGTTACAAAAGTATTCATTCTTCCATTTTGCAACAGGCATCTTGTTTTGTTTGGATTATTTGTTTTATTGTCATTTGCCAGTGTCGCAACAAACACAGAGCTATGTGCTTTGGTGCTGAGTGAGAGTGACATCAAGCAATGGACAAAATTGACGAACTTTTAATTCCAAATACGAGGTTTTTGGCTACTTTGTATGGATTTAATTTATGTATTTTTTTTGTAATGTGCGTTTTGTTTGTGCAGAATAAACAGTTTTTCTTTCTTTCTATTATACTTATTTTTAATTAAATTAAATTTTGACAATATATTTAAAAATTATTTCTAATTTATAAAGTTTCCAAATTATAAACTCTGCAAGTGCATATTCTAGGTAATTTATAGATTTTCCTTATTATTAATTTTATTCTTCTCAATGTTATGGAAATATTTGTACGCCGATACTTACAGCTAAACTTGATTGGACTTAAACGATGTAATCTTCGTGTCTGCTAATTCATTTAAATTCACTCAAGTTTAATCTTACACCAGCTTAATATTTGTTTTCTCAAGTATTACGTAAGAAGGCAATAAATCAAGATTCATTATGTTAATGTACCTACATTAATTTGCATACTACAACCCCCAACTCCCTTCACAGAAACCTGGCAGTGCCTGGCATTGTCTTTTATTACAACAGAGACATACAATTGTCTTTATTCCGCCGACTTTAAAGAAGCTAGAGGAGGATCAATTTTATCTTTCTTTGTGATGCAAATGTTGTCATACTTCTACAAGCCCGGAACTTTAGGCTAAACCAAAACTGAATTGTGACTTTTTTGGTTATGATTTGAGAGAAATCTTACTTTCCTTTTTGATATGCAATCTCAGCAGGCTTAGCATGGCGTTTTCTGTTTCTACTCTACTGTAGAATAGAAATCGCTTTCTACGCTCCTCGAAATCTCTTTTTCTAGAGCACGAGGACACACTTAGACTCAGGTTGCTTTATAGACAGTGATTTTCCATAGCAACCGGTTAGTTGCTAGTGATGTGTATAACTACCCATTTTTACCGTACAATTGCGTTTCGTTTCTGTGTAGACAGTAGAAAACTTTCTACTGTCTACACAGAAACGCCATTTTTGTCTACTCTTCCGTCGACAATACGCTTCTCTAGGGCGCTCGTGCTAAGCCTGCAGCGAACAGTCTGTGTCTGCGGTTTCAGACTTTAAATATTATAATTTGGAGGTTCGGTTATATTTGCCTCATAATTATGATGTTTTTTAAACCGAATGGCAGGCATGTTTATGCTAATTACATAACTCTACGAAATTTATTTTCATCCAAATATCAAACTATCCGCCAAAAACTCTAACACAATTTCAAAGACCATGAAATGCAAAATGGCGGCCAAACATTCAAACTGAATTCATCAAACGACTCAAAGGATCCCCAATTCACAGATTTCTATTTCGTCTATAATAAATCCAATTCCTTGAATGGTGGTGGATCCCGGTGAAATTTGACCTAGGAGCAAGATTACGGAACTCCGACTTCTCTAAGCCCTAATGTATTAAGGTTCTGCATAAATTTATAGGGAGCACCTTTCATTTATGGAGCTGTCCTTCCAATGATAAATTTGCTATATTATATTGGGGGTCTGAAGGAGGTCTATTTGTCGTCTTACTGTTTGATTAGCCATGAAATTGAAGGTTAAAATCTGAGTGAGGCGAAGTCATTTATGTCAACGTAAGTACGCACACATGTAGAATTGAAGAGGTGTACCTCATTGTTATATGTGTGTAACAATGTGGTGTTGTTAAATTGACATCAAAGTCGTCACTCATGATTAAAGCGTTGACTTTTCTACGTTTCGATAGGGTTTTACCGTTTAAAACTTGGCTTTTATCATGACAATATAATAAATCAAAGAAAATATAACTGTCGAGACGTGCAGCTGCAGACTATTTCTGTTGTATGATAAAGTATAGAACCGTTTTGTTTCTTTATTCTAATCATATGCTTATATTTTTATGTGCACGTGTTTCTGTGACTGCAAAGAACAACTGTTTCTTTATTTCTAGAACGAAGTAAAGATTAAATAAATATTGAAACATTCAACATCTGTTTCTGCTGACTACACTTCTCCGTACGTGTGTGAATAATATAGATTCGTTAAACGTTTCCTTTATAGGTGTGTTTTATATCCCGAACGAGAAATGTATACAAATTCTTTAAAGCATTGTACGCTACAACAAGTAGCGAGAAAAATTCATTTCGGTATTTTCACAGCGATTCCCGATTCGAATTTGCAATCGGATTGCTATTTGTTTAGATTTTATCGTTCGTGTATATAAGTAATGGCATAATATACGAATCAGAGTGTAAACGTTTGTTTAAGTAACTGAATCTTAAAATATTATTTCCGAATTAATGTATAAATCAGTTAGAACGGGCCCGTTAAATAATAAGTGATTTTATTTCTGTAAGTTCTTTTTTTTAACTAGGTGAGGTCGGCGTTTCCTGTTGACTCCTCTGAGAAGAAAGGCTGAAACTAACTCAGACAGGTCACAGTCTCTTTTAAAGTCAAATCAAATCAAATCATTTATTCCTTTGCAAACATGGGTATAGTACATACTCGTAGGTGTTTTATATTAAAGTTCTCCACATTTTACCGTCACATGGGCAGGTTTAATTCCATTTAAAAAAATAAGTATTAGATCATTGGAATTGCAAAAATAAAAATAGTAAAAATGAAAGCGTGATCACATAAAAAAAAAATGGATATCATACGTATGTCATACTGAAATTAAAAATAAGTTAAACAGGATCGCAATAATTATATCAATCAGAGAAACAGTATGTCAATCAGCCAGTGAATCATCATTAAGAAAATCGTCAATCGTGTAATAAACTTTCATAAATAAAATTTCTTTTAGCGCCCTTTTAAATTTAAATGTAGTATTTTTTTTTATAACAATGGGTACTCTATTATATATGAGTGGGGCAATACCAAAACAAACTTTTTTTCATAAGTGCGGTTTTACATTTTACTTGATATAGTTGAGATTGATGTATTGATTCCGTATTGGAAAGTCTAGACATAATCTTGGTCAGATCATGTGACCATGTGGATTGATGTCTGAAATGGTCTTTTGAGGAAAGAACCACACAGATTGAGTGGACCTGTTTGTCAGTAATCGTGCAGCTCAACTCAAAACACTTGGAGCTCATCGATTCGACGAACAATAATAAAAAAAAGGACATTGGGTAAGTCGCATAATTATGCAAACCCACAAAGATTAAGATTAAAACTAACTGAGATTATAAAAAAAAAACAATGAAAGAAAGATAGAAGAAGAAGAAATAAAGAAGATATGTTTATTTGCGGTAACATGACGCAGTGAACCAATACAAACATGACGCAGTGAACCAATACAAACATGACGCAGTGAACCAATCCAAACATGACGCAGTGAACCAATACAACCATGACGCAGTGAACCAATACAAACACCAAAAAGAACAAGTTGGGGGAAAATTTGCATCACATCCACGCAAAACGGCCATCACATAGTCTTAACATTCACAATGATAACAATATAATAATTCTTAAGTACGTTAATATTCATGTCATTGTTTATTTTACAGATCGTATGAGGACCATGTAGGTGTCGGTCTGTCTGGTGTTTGAAATGGTCCGGTTTTTGTTGGACTTTAAATCATCATCATCATCTGCATAGCTTTAGGATCAGCTACTAGTCTTACCGAATGCAGCTGAGAATCAGTATTTTACATGGAGCGACTGCATAACTGAACTCCAAACTAATCGTTATCATCATATTATCAGCCAGTAGAATTTTACTGGTAAAGAGCCTTTTAGACACACAACTAAAATAATCCTGAAAATTCATGAGAAAAGTTCTTATTATAAATTTATATCAGCCATAACATTTAAACTAGCTTACCCAAAATACCCACATAATCCCACCAGCTCAAAACTAAGTCTGTAGCAATCTTAAATTTTACTAGGTTTAACTGCTAATCCTACCAGGGTAGCATGAAACTGCAGGTACATAATTAATAACGGAGAGAACAAGCGACGAGGTCACCACTTGATTTATGTTCCTTCACGGTTTGTGTGCAGGTGCGATGAGCAGAAATACTGGATAAAAACTGCTTCTAGATATACTGGAAATTAAGGTAACAGGATGATGATGATGACAATGAAAAATGTCGACAAAGAGGAATTACCATTGCTGATGAAATTTTTAAGTAGACTAGAAGATGATAGAAATAAGAATCAAGATCATGATGTAGCAAAAAAAAAGTTGACAGAGGATTTTGTAGACACTATAGATGAAAATTCAAGAATATTTTTTTTGTAACACGAACGGAGTGAAAAGCTGCCTTAATTGATGGTTATTCTTTAAGGAACTGGTTTAGATAATGGCTATTTGCAATCGTAGTAGACCTCTGACTAATATTATAAAATATTTTATTACTAACAATTATAATTTAAATTACGAGTTGATCAAATTCCCCGTTATGTTTCAGTTGCAAGCTATAATTATATATTAAGACAAGAAAATGGGACCTGGCAACCTAGACAAAGCGACATTCTGTCAGTGATAACGTAATGGAAGAGTCAAAAATGTATTAGATTAACACGTTGATATAAGGTACCGGAAAGTTTATGTCAATCCTGTTGAAAGTCCTGTTGAGAGTCGAAAAGTTATACTGAATCTACCCTGGAAATCTCACCTAAGCCTGAAATCAAACTCTCTACCTTGCTCAAGCCACCTTCCAAGATACATAATTAATAACCAGCATGTCTCCGAGAGGTCACTCCTGAGTTATAGTCCCATTACCTCCTGCTTTAGACCTCATCCTCTTCAAACCTCCCATTGGAGGACCCTCACCAGATTATTGAAATGAGAGATTAACGCACAGGCTCTATCAGATTTATTGACTTCACTATCATGGTGTGTCATTTGATTGTATTTGGGGCTTATATTGAGGTCCGTAGTTTGTAATGTGATGGTGTTCTGCAGGGTACTGGCATAACACACTAACTCAACAACATTAATTATTTACGTTGTTGAGCAGATTTTTTTTTTTTGAACTTATGAAGCAAAAGATTAGCCTTAAATTTAGATTGTGATTCAAAGTGTGTAAGGCAACAAGTTATGGTTGTTGAAAGGTGAAAAGACATTGTTACAACTTCGACATAGGTCTGACATCAGAACGCAAATATCCGTAATTGAAAACGTTCACAATCTCAAGTCATCTGAACGGCAAATAATATCGTAACTACAAATAGAATATCCGTCAAAACATACCTATCGTTAATATTTTACGCTCACGAAGTGTAATTAAATCTCTTATAAATAAACTCACAAATCGCCGTGCCGCATTAAAGATTAAAGAGACTGTAAAGAGTCAGTGTATGTAAGTACCTTTTTTTTTTTTTTTTTTTTTTTTTTTTGGGTGGGAAATCATCAAATGACTTCTCCCGCTCTGGGTGGAGCGGGAGGGCGTGTCAGACTTTTACTGACTAAAACCCACCCGTGTTCCTTCAGTTGCCTGTGCCAGGGCCACGGTTTTCTCTGTGGAATAACCCGCGACCCTGAGGCGTCGGCTCTATCGGACCCCGTCATTTTGTGCTGACATCTCTTTGAGGCGCGCGTGGAACACAACGCGCCGTCGACCCGGGCCTGGTCCTTACCGGACGGCGAGCTACCCATGGCTCGCCATCCGCAAGCCCGCGCCTACGGTGGCCGGGAATCTGCTTGCGATTCCCGACGCCCAGGGCGTCTCCTGCGGCGACTAGGGGCGTGAGGGCGCAAGGCTCTCTCCCTCACGCGCTCCGCCTCCTCCTTTGCGAGCATTACTGCTTCGCAGAAGGAGGTGACGGCTTTCCATTCCCTCTCGCTCCGTACCATGGCCTGGACCAGGGCCGGACGCGAGAGATCGCCGCCGCCAATCGCCTCCGCGAGGACACTGCGGTGCTCCGCCCAAGCTGGGCATACCTCCACCGTATGCTCCACCGTGTCCTCCGGGCGATCCACACAATGATGACACCCGGGCGTTTCCTGCCGCCTTATGCGAAACAGGAACCTCCCGAAACAACCGTGTCCGGTGAGGACCTGTGTCAGGCGGAAGGTGAGGACGCCGTGGCGCCTCTCCAACCACTCCTCAAAGAGGGGACTTACCGCCGCTATTGTGGCGTGCCCAGCACTGGGCCGCGACAATCGCACCCTCCATGTCGCCATGAGATCCCGCCGGAGCTCTGTCCGCTGTACCGTGATTTGTCGCGGCAGCGGAGTTACACCCCGGCGTTTTGCTTCCTCGCGCCACTCCCATACGTGCGCGAGGGCTTTTGCCTCCAGATCCCATGGCGGCAATCCGGCAAGGAGGCTCGCCGCCTCGCATGAGACCGTGCGGTATCCCCGGACCAGCCGGATGGCCATGACCCTTTGGGACGCGTTCAACCGGCGGGCCGGTCGGCGCCTCAAAGAACGCGCCCACACCGGTGCCCCGTAAAGGGCCATGGACCGCACGACTCCCGCGTAGAGCCTCCGGCAGGAGGCGTTTGGACCCCCTAGATTGGGCAGGAGCCGCCTCAAGGCAGCCCCAGCCCGCTCCAGTCTGGGAGCCAAACGTCGGAAGTGCTCCACGAAGTTCCACCGGCTGTCGAGGACGAGTCCCAGGTACTTCATCGTCGACTCGACACCGATGTGAACCCCTCCCGCCGTTATCTGGGAACCCGACAGTGGCGCGTTCCGAGGACCATGAAAACACATGGCCTCGGACTTGTGCAGGGCCACTTCGAGTCCCAACTGCCGGATCCTATCGACGATTGTCGCAACCCCGAGTGTCGCTTGTTCGGCCGCCTCCTGGTGCGACCTCCCCTGTGCCAGGACCAGCGTGTCGTCAGCGTAGCACACCACGCTGACGCCATTCGGGAGGTCCGCGCGCAGCACCCAGTCGTAACCGATATCCCACAGAAGCGGCCCCAGGACCGATCCCTGTGGGACACCGCACGACATCTCTCGCCGGTTCCACTCTCCCCGGTGACCGGGGTAGATGACGGCCCTGTCCGTCAAATAGGCCTCGACCACACGACAGAGGTAGGTCGGCATCCGGTGATACCGCAATGCCTCCCTGATGCAACTCCAGGGCAGGGTGTTGAAGGCATTGGCGATGTCTAGAGACACCGCCAAGACGACCCCACCCCGGGCAACAGCATCCCCCGTCGTGAGGGCTCGCACGCGCATGATGGCGTCCACCGTAGAGCGCCCCCTGCGGAAACCAAACTGGCTCTCCGCCAAATCCGGCCCCACCCGCACCAGCCGCCCGACGAGGCGGTTTGCAATAACTCTTTCAAAGAGCTTGCCCACCTCGTCGAGCAGCACGATGGGCCGGTAAGCGGACGGAGAGTCCGCAGGGCGCCCTGGCTTCTTAATGAGGACCAGTTTCCCCGTCTTCCAGCGAAGTGGGAACTGGCCCTCCTCCAAGCATGCGCTTAGGAGCCCCATAAGTCGAGGCCCGAGAGCCTCCATGGCCAGAACCCAGGCTCTTCCAGGTAAGCCGTCGGGTCCTGGGGCGGTATTTTTGGCACTAAGCCTATTTACCGCCACTCTCAGCTCTACCCCGGTCACCTCCGAAGCATCGTCGTCGTCGTCGGCAGTGTGGTCCGCATCCGGCACCGCAAAAGGCGGAGTCATGGGCGGGGGAGTATGCTCCCCCCGCGAAGGGAACAAAGTGCTCACCACCTCCTCCATGAGCTGGGGCCGGAGACTCTGCGTCAGTGGGGGAGCCCATGGGCGGAGTTTATCCCGCACCATTTTGTAGGGGCGTCCCCACGGGTCCCTGTTCAGAGTCTCCAGCGACTCCTCGCGGGCGTATGTAAGTACCTAACGATCTGAATGTAAATTCATTATCGCTGCAGAGAAACCGATGAGAATGTCTCCTCGTTGGAGGCACTCTCATCGTCGTTATCTTGTAACAATTTAATACCAATCAATTCTAAAAGAAACTAAAACCAGAACATTCACCTATAAAAAATGCAGTTCCAATTGCAGTTCCGAAGTGCATTCTCGACTCCATTTCAAACTCGCTTGACACCCCCCCGCCCACTGTTGACTGCGTTATTTTTAATCAATATAACAATACAGGCCGTTTACCGCCTTCGGAATTTAATCTGTTCTTTGTGATCAAGAAAGTGGCCCGAACAGCATTTAATAAAAAAGAGAAAATATTTACAAGGTTCGACCCGAACTGAGATAAAAAAGTTCCACATTTTGATGCATGTACTGAAATTGGTTTTTACTTTATTGATATTACTGTGATTTCTAAGTAAGGGAGGAAGTCGGGTTTTGGAAATGTTACCTCATTAACGGCATCACTATGTAGATGTCTGTTAACTGCTCCCAAGTTAAGGGTTTTTTTACATACTTCTATGACGTAAACCTATTTATTAATTAATTTATATATTTATGTATACAACCAGTTCATGAAACGCTTATCGAAGCGCTTCTTTGACTGTGGCATAAAACACTCCTACCCCTTGATCTCAGCGGCCGCCCGCTACACTCCCTCCCGCATTAGCAGTATTCACCGACCAAGGCATACTTTAATCGCCCCCGACGACGCCACTACCCTCCTCCAGGAGAGTAGTAAGGCCACCAGCACACTACATAAGCCCAAAACCCGATCGCCGTCCTACCGTCCTCGCCGCCGAGGCCCGCCGCGACGCCCAAATCCACGCCCCTCCCGACCCTTGCTCGAGCCAGCCCGCGCCGCTGAGCCTGTAGCTTTAAATTCGTCCCTAATTAATATCAATCCTGATCCAGCTAGTCCCTTGCTGCCCTCTCCCAGCGACGCCCTAAGCCGAGGTTCGTACCCCGAAGGGGGTGCCCTTAGCGTTGTCGCTTAGTTTTTTAAGTTAGTACATAAGTTTAAGTCCTGGCTGGAGGCCTTAATTTATTAGGGCAACCACAGGCAAGTCCGTCTAAGCAGACGACAACCTCATAGGTTGACCTGCGAGATGCCATTTATAAAAAAAAAAAAAAAAAATATGTATACTTTACTGTAAACTAGAAACATACATAACAAAAGAAAAGGTAAGATTAATGTATAATCTCATTATTTGATTTTATATACTTATAATTCTAATTTCAACACCTTGTTAGTGGCTTTTATGGACAGGTCAATTCCGATTTATAACAATTGTGGGGACAAACACGGCATTTGGTGTAAAAAAGTTTTTAATCTTATTATTTGATTTTTCTTTTATTAGATTCTATTTTACGTGGGACACTCAGAAAGTTTTGCGAAAATAAAAATAAACGTTTTATAGGTAAATATTTTTTATTAAATCTTTTCAAAGTACTTTCCACTAACCTTTATACAAAGTTTCATGCCTCTGAACCAGTTTTCGAAACATTTTTTCCAGTCCGCCGTAAACATAAATCCACCGTTTTTATTTTTTCCAAACAACCCAGCGGTGGCGTAGGTATTTAAGTACATAAGGTGGGGATGACATATAGTACATAATAACAATGTTCAATTTAGCATGCCCACGTGGTGTAAGGGATTTGGAAGGGTAATACAAAAATTCACATACTTCGTTGGTCTCAAATAAGTCCGGTGAACTTGGGAAATCTAGTTCTGGATTTGTGCCTTCGGAGTCTATTTCATAATTGTATTTATCAGACTGAGACACTAGGTCTAATTCTTTGTCATCTGTAATAGAGTCATCTGAGCTTTCAGATGAGTCATCTATGATGACATGTTCACCTGCAATTATACAGTTTACTTGCATTTAAGAGCCCTATTACATTTCGCCGCTACGCTAACTCAGGTATTTTTCAAGCGCGAGTGCGCGGCGCGTTGCCTTATTTTACATCTTCTCAGTAGCTCGCACCATGATGTTGCCAGTGTGGCGACTTAACTATCTTGATCCATCGCAGTATAGACACCTTGTTTACAGCCTGTTCGAACGCTGGCAGCGCATCTTCCGGAGACAACAATTGTATCCCTTTGAGCAGATTTTTTTTCAGGTCGGGGCTGTAAGGAGGGTGAGCTCGTTTTGAGCGCGGTGTGCGAAGGCGTGTTGTCGTGGTGGAGCAGTAGCCCGCGGAGCCCTGTGTTTCGTCGCTTGTTGCACATTCTTCATACTTAATAATATACTCAAAAGATATTGAGTGAAGTCTAAAAATACATCGGTGTGTAACTTGATAGATTAACGTTTTATATTCTTTCTTCAGACCAAAAACAAAAATGTCGCAGTCAGGGTTCAAAAGTCGAGTAGATTAATATTGGCCTAGAAAGAAACAAAAGAAAGAAAGAAAATACGTTTATTTAGCACAGACTAAAAGGCACACAAAGCAGGTAAAATTTATAAGAGTAACAATAAAAAAAATAGTGTACAGTGCGAAGTTGGTCTAGTGCCACAAATACATTATTTTTATTACCTTTTCATAAAACACATAAGAAAGATGGATAGATAGAATACTCTTTATTACAGACAACCTTTGGATGTATTAAAGAGAGAAGGAGAGACAATACTGCAGGTAGAGGTAGGGCACAAATGAAGTCACCGGGGTGTTACTGAAAAATTCCAGATAGATAAACCAAATAACACTTTGCCTTACCTGAGAATCGTACCCTGTACCTCATGTTTAGCAGTAGCGCTTGTGACCACTTAGAGCAACGAGGCAGTCAAAGGCGATTACTATATCAACAAATCATAAGATTGATGACTGTTGAAAGTGTGCCTTCTGTACTTTACTATAATGCTTACAATCGATTGGACGAACGTCGAATCAATCACGCTCTCAGCCTTTGAGAGTTGGCAGGAAGTTGGTATTGCAATTTACATCAAAAGCCTTCTTTCCAAAAGGATTTTATGAATAAATTCATTTCATAGTATTTGAATAGGGGGATAGCTAATTGATTCGAATATTTTTTAGTTCATATTTTATTAAAGTTTTAGCATTTTATGAGAGTACGTTTGTTTTAGAATACCGAAACCAAACACACGCGAAATCATCATATCACACACCACACATCGGTATAACGTCACGCGTACAGAATATTTTTTAAACAATGAATATTCTAGGTAGGTACCTACCTCACTTTTATTTCCATACAAATAATTTACATATAATTGCATTGACGTATCAAGGGAAGACTACTAGTAAGTCAACGACCCATGGTCGGCGAAGATAGTTGTAACGTTGCCATTCCGTATTAACCATTAAAGCAAGAAAAATCAAGTGAAAAATGTACTTACGACCCTTTCGGTTAACAATTTAAGGCCTGTTTCTCTATGGGCAAAATTAAAAGAAAAAGGACGTCATGGCTGGTGTGTGAAAAAAAAAACAGTTAAAAATGTATTACGAGTAAGACGAAACGACATAAGGCATCATTCTCTAAGCAGCGCAAAATGGCGCGGGGTGAAGGGGGCGGGTTGTCAAGATTAGTATTTGCTGCGTGCTGGTGACTTTTAAGAGTCACTCAGTCCAACGCAGGTGTCCATGAGGGTAGTTCAAAACGAGTCGCCTACTTCGCGCAAGCACCCTTTGAGTTTAATAATTGTTGTGATTATTTTCTTGGTTTCTCGAACATTTTGACAAGATTCTTGTTTACGTTAGTTATTACGATAACAATAGTTGTAGGTAAGCATAATGAAGTGGCGTGGAATTTGACACTTTTAATGTTTGTTTTATCTTCTTACATTTTCAGAATTAGTAATTGAATAGACTTAAATAAGTGGTAATTACTTGCAGCACTCAGGTTAATTAATTACCACTTCCATATATATTATGTTGATGCGTGCGCACCATTGTCGCTTTTCCAGGTACGTAAAATAATGTTATAGTTAAACAGTTCAAATGGACCCGTTTGGGCACAACAATTTAATACAATATGAGTAATAAATAAAGTAAAAAAGAATTGTTATCATTATAAATAAAATAACATTTAAATATATGTTATACGTCTTTACAATGTATAATTAGAAATCATTGTATAATCAATGTATAAAAAGAAAAAAAAAGTGAAGATTAAAAAAGCCTTAACACACATATTTTTTTTACAAAATATTACATAATATTCAGTCAAAATTCAAAATATAGTTTAAAGTCGAATAAAATACACTTGGGAGCAAATAAATCGAGCCACTACCTTTTTTCACGTAAAATAGTAAATATTTTTGGGAATATGGAACGAAAAAAAAAAATCAATTCGAACTATATATCGCCTAAAAGTTAAGTTAATAACCTTAACAATGAGGGTAAATTATTGAATAATAACCTTATTGAATGATAAATTATTGGCTAAAAAAATGGTAATTTTGATAGAAAATTTAGTAGGGCTAAAACAGTCCATAAAAACAATAAAAAACAAAATTATTGCAAAAAAAATATTCTTAATAACTGGTATTACCCCCCCGTGCCCTGATGCATTCTTGTAGCCTATTAGTCATCGATCTGATCAGAGTTACGATGACATATTGTGGTATGTTCTCCCACTCTTCAAGCACAGCGACTTTAAGCTCGGGAATGGATGAAACAGCGGGAACCCTGGCTCGGACTCTCCGTTTTAGCTCGTCCCATAGGTGTTCGATCGGGTTCAAATCGGGACTTCGTGCTGGCCATACCATTTGTTGAATCCCGATCGCAGACAAGTATTCCGTAACGATCTGCGCGGTATGAGGTCTCGCATTGTCATGCATAAACAAGAAATTTTCTCCGACAAAACCAGCATACGGCATTACGTGGTCTTCAAGAATGTCAGTTATGTATCGGTCAGCTGTTAATCCACGTCTACCACTGCCATCGTTGGCGGGGTCGACGAAGACAAGTTCCGTTTTTCCGTCTAGAGAAATTCCTCCCCACACCATACAAGAACCACCACCAAAACTCACAGTTTCTCGAATGCAACATTGGGCAAATCTTTCACCAGGACGTCTATACACTCGGTTTCTCCCGTCATTGCTAAAAAGACAGATTCTTGACTCGTCAGAAAACAAAACTGACCTCCAGTCTTCTAACGTCCAATTAATGTGTTCTCGAGCAAACTCCAAGCGAGATCGGCGATGAGCTACAGTCAATTTTGGGCCAGTTGCTGGTTTGTGTGATGTTAAATTTCGTTCCTTTAGTCTTCGTCTCACTGTCCACCTACTGATTGCGACACCTCGAACGTCACGTAACGCTTGCTGTAGCTGAACAGCATTAAGTCCACGGTCGCGCAACGAATTGGTTGCAATAAAGCGGTCGTCACGTTCTGTTGTTGCCCGTGGTCGGCCAGTTCCAGGTCGCCGAACAAAAGCACCAGTCTCCAGATACCTGCGGTATACCCGCTGTACCTTTGAACGACTCAAATGAAGTCTGCGTGCCACTTCACGTTGTCCGTGTCCAACCTCAAGTAAAGCTACAACTTGGGCAGCTTCCGTCGGTGTAGTATCCATTTTATCAGGTTATTTTGATTACACAGACACAGATAAAGACAACAATAACAAGTAATATGGGTATGATTAACAAAAACCTCAAATTTAATCTTTTCTTAACAAAGTACAATAAAAATGTCATAAGCAAATTAAATGCGATAATTTTATTCTACCCTTTAAACTTTAATTAAAATGAAATTTTGACAACTAACTACCCTCATTGTAAAGGTTATTAAATACCCTTTTAGGCGATATATGTTTCGAATCGATGCGTTCCTTAATACCAAAAATAATAACTATAATGCGTGAAAAAGGAAGTGGCTCGATTTATTTGCTCCCAAGTGTAGTAATGTCTAAAACTGAATAAAGAATGGAAGTCATCTCATTTAGATGTCATCATTAAAGAATTCATTCAGTGAATAATAGCATCTATCCACCAGTAACTTCCCGAGCTGTTTAAAGAAATTTATAATTTTGTTTCATTTTCAAGTCGTTAGGTATTTTATATAATTATATTTTGATTGATGTTACGTGAGGACTTGTGCTGTGTAATTTAAGCCTAGATTGTGGTATTACGAGCGTGTTTTCAAATCGTGAACGCGGTGCATATCGGCGAGTTTGGTCTGTAATTTTAAGGTAGAAGTGTGGATATTGTCTTACGAATTTACAGATTTATCGAGGGGCACGGCAGTGCCCCCGCCAAGTCGAGCGCGAAGCAAACACTGCCGCACCATCCTTTACTAGAACATATTCGCCGCATTTTCAGGCCCCTATTTCAGAACCTCTGGATAAAACCAGAACGCAGAAATGTTCGTCATCCAGTAAGCTATAATCACATATTAAAATCCATAATTTAAAGTCTGTAGGTCATTTAGGTCCGAAGTTAAACGAAAGCAAAGTTTCGCATTTATGACACTCATTCAGTCACTCATGATCATCAGAATAGAACTAGTACTTTCCATAAACTCAGACATCTGAAATTTGATACAGAGTTAGGGTTTAATGTCCACATAAAGGGAAAACTATAAAAACTAGGATAATCGAAGATCTGGAGTACCTGGTGACCCTGATCCCAACCAAACTATTAGAGATCGACATACCGCCTTTACAAAAAATATTTAACTTGGTGGGCCGCTTCATTTGATGTCAAAAAAAAACTTGGCCCTTGAACATTCCTAATACGTTAGTGGGTACAAGTCAATTTTGTTTACACGTATTGTTATATCTGTTGTAACTACCTATGTTTGTTAAGCGAGTTAAGGCCAAATCACACAACATTAACTATAATAATAAAGAAATCGCAGTAAGAAACCTTAGACTTGGCACGACTTTGTCTAGATTTCATTACTTTTTAGAGATAAACATGCAGCTCCATCGAGACTTGGCTAGTTTTTTACAGAATGTTTTGGTGGGATAGAATATATACTGATGTCAAAGTTAGAATGTCTAGTTTCCTAAAATGCGGTCTACAATTTACGTCATTGTCAATATAAACCATTATTGCTTCGTTGCTATCAACAATATTTACCCAAAGAGTAACACCATACTTGAGCCATGCGCATGCATATGCATAGTAAGTGGATAGGGCAGTTTTTAAATCTGTAGTTTTAAGTTCCCGTAGTGCATAAAACTAGACAGTTTTGATTTATTTTTTGTATGTACGCTTTCCAGGTCATGTGGATATCTAAGACCCAACAAAGTAAAAGTGTCAACGCATTCCAATTTGATACCCTCAAACGCAAAATTTAAAGTCAAGGGATTTTTTGGTAGGACCCGAATGGCATAATTTTGGTTTTCGAGTAGTCATTTTCCAAATTTTGGTCATTCATCCAATTTTTTATATTTAACATTATATTATTTAGATTCTCATGTGGGTGTTCAGATTTATTACAGGAAATTGTCAATGAAACATCATCGGCAAACAGTACGCACGACTATTATACGTATTTTAGGGAGGTCGTTAACATAAATTAAAATAGCAAACACCCGACAACACTACCTTGCGGAATAGAATTAAGAATGCAAAACTTATTCGAACGTATTAAGCTAAATTGCCCAGTTTCATGATCCCTATGTGAAATTTCTACAAATTTTTCTCGGTTTTGCAGGTAGGATGTGAACTACTCTTGAATTATTCTTCTGACGCCGATACAGTGCAGTTTGTCTGGTAATACATTATACAGCACCTTATCATAAGCCTTGGTCATGTCAAGTAGGATTCGTATATTTTATTATTTAAAACATTATTTGTACATTATTTGTTGTGTAAATTTGCATGTTGCTAAAATCGTTGAAAACCATTTTGACATTCATCGAAAACATTAAACTTTTCACAAAAGTTATAAACATTGTTATCGAGAGTAGTAATTTTTTTTACCCGTTGAGCTATTTATTTTGTTTGGCCGCCGTATTATGTAAAGTCATCATCACTCACCGCCACTCTGTTTACGAGGATAAAAAAGTGTAGAGAATGTCAAGGGCATTAATTTTAAATATGCACCTACTGTTGATGCGGTAATATTGATTTTAATTACGATTTGATTCCCGTTTTCTATGAAAATCATTCTCTGTGAATCTGCATAATTAAGTGTTTAATTGCCTCGGTACTAAAGGTTTATGAAATGAATTATTAATGTTTCGCTATAAAATGTTGCAATATAAGTGCGCCGTTCAAATAATTGGTCAAAATTATTATTTCAGTGTTTCAACCATATTATGTTAAATACTGGGCATTGGCCAGAGAGAGAAACATAGACAAACCCATCATGTACGGTGAAGTTGCTAAAACCATGGCCAGTTTTAAAAATCTATCCTTTATCAAGTCAAAACACAAATTATACTTAGCTTTTATACTTACAGTACCCAGCAGACTACTACATAGGAAACGACATAATCTTAGAATAATAACTCATAGAAAGTTAGTGTGATACAGGCTGCCTACTAAAAAGTGACGCCACTTCGGTATTTATGTGTGAGTGAGCAGCACGTAATTACAGCCGCTGACACGCACTCAGACGAAAAAAAAAGTTGCTAGTAATTAACAATTTCCCTAAACTCGGGGAAAATGCAATGTTTGTAAAAAAACGTTCGTAACGTTCACAACTTTTAATTAATATTTTTTTGACATACAATATCTACGTTATGTCATCGCATCATAATAATTTGCTCAAGCTCCATTCAGTTGTATACTGGAATTATTTTGTTATTTTATTAAATTTACTCCACTATATTTGTATCCAGAAAATGGCATAACAGAACCAGCAAATTTCGGGTGTATTATATTTATCACTTTGCCTGTATAAAACCTCTCTCCCTCTCTCTTTAACTCTATGTTTGGCATCATGTTATAATTATAAGGTAGTAATGATGACGAAAATCTTAAAATGAAAAAGTTTAAATAAATAATTTTATTATTCTATTATTATCATAGGTATATACCACTTATCGAAGCAACAGCTTTTTATTATTAGCGTCAACGCGCTAAGATTATTAATTAAACTTATTCGTAACGAACTAGTGATAAATGATAAATGATTTTAATAGGTTTGTACAAACACTTTTACACGTCAATCATATTTTAAAAACTAGGTGAGATCGGCATTTCCTATCTGACTACTCTGAGAAGAAACGCCGAAACAAACTCAGAGGTCACAGTCTCTTTTAAAGCCCAGACATAATCTTGGTCAGGTCATGTGAAGACCATGTGGATTGATATCTGAAATGGTCTTTTGAGGAAAGAGCCACACAGAATGAGTGGACCTGTCTAGTCAGTGCACGCATTTGTCAGTTTTCATGCAGCTCAACACAGAACTAAAGGAGCTAAACGATTCGACGAACATTACCAAAGAGAGGACATTTGGGTAGGCCGCATTAATTACTCAAACTGCCAGACCATGATTAAAACTAATTATTTAAAAAAATGATGCATTAAAAAAACAACAAATCCACAGTGTCTTCACACTCACAATAATTAAAATAGTATAATCCTTTACAAAGTAAATGTCATTGCATATATAAAGTGCATCAATGTCAAAGTGTAAATAAAAATATGAAAATAATATTGGTCATATCTTATGAGAAAAATGTAGACTAGTGTCTGAAATGGTCTTTTGAGGAAAGAACCACACGGATTTGAGTGGACCTGTCCAGTCAGTGCACGCATTTGTCAATCATCGTGCAGCTCAACTCAGAACTAAGGAGCTCAACGATCCGACGAACAATACAAAAGAAAGGACATTTGGGGAGTCCGCCTAAAGTACTCAAACAGCCAGACCATCATCATTAAAAGAAGAAAAAAAAAATTCAATGACCCACATAGTCCTCACATTCACAAAAATTAAAACAATATTATACTTTATACAGTATATATATATATGTATATATAATTCCTATTTATCATAATCCTGATAATTTTTAACATTTGAGTACTGTCAAAACATATGGAACTCGATTAGTATGCAAACATCAAATAGCAAAAAAAATTTTACGCCTTTATAAACACAATTTGTATACATAGGTACACAGGAATAACGCAGTACTTACCTACAGGATAAAATAATATAGGAACATCCTGAATTCAAAATCGTCACCCTTTAATTTTAAGCTGGCTCTGGTGTGACCATGTTTTTGTTATTTTTATAAACACGATTATCAAAAAAAAAATATGCCATCGTGCTGTTAGTTCAAACATAAACGCCCTTACATGTTGTGCGAGACGGATGTAAAGTATCTCCGTGTCCGTTTTATAAAAAGTGTTACATGTTAGTTTGTTTGATGAAACTAACTCGGTTTAGAAAATAACAAAATTATTTAAATCAACCGTAATTATTATCTTTTTGTTTCATACAGTAGGCGCTAACAAGAGGCACAATGATACAGTAGACTCCAACAGTGTTAGTACCCTCTGTATTAGGGGTGATTTTTCTTAACAACTGGCAACACTGTAGTGTGATAAATTAGGTTATGAACTTTACATAAACATGTTATGAATTTTAATTTGGAGATTGATTTACGTACTAATAATGGGTTTAATGGAAGTATTTACATTTGTAATGTAATTTTATCACATTTTTATGTTTTCCGAATATATTGTACTATTTTAACGCAACAAATTGTCTTTTTGCAATATTTCTTGCAAGCTGTGTTCAGCAAAGCGTGACCTTGAGCACTGACGGCTCGCTGCGCTACCTGAGTCGTATAAGGTATAGTATGCATTGCTTCGCTTTTGGAGCTCGTTCTATGTTTCTATGCGTTATTATTCTAAGGACATAATATTCAATCACTGAAAAACAACAGTCATAAAAACATCAACCACCAATCTATTTTACATCAACCTAAAACCTTTTTTAATATACATATTATAAATACTAGCCATTTCATGGAATATCAATCAAATCAGTTTTTATTTATTTGTCAGTATCACATTTTGAACTATAAACTGAGTGTCATTCTGTCACTTTGCTTTACCTACTGCTTTACCGACTCAGTGTTGTCATAATGACAATCATTATGACAATACTGAGTCGGTAAAGCAGTAGGTAAAACAGATTCTTTAGGAAACCCAAACAGACGAATGATTTTTTTGTGTGACTGCATTAGTATAACCTCCAGATCGATAAATTTTCCAACGACAGAAACAGAGTTTCATCAATATTCTTCTATCGTGTCGTATCGACCAGAATTTGGCCACTCCGACAGCGTTAACGTTAGCCTTGCAAAGGTGTTCCAAAGGTGCAGGTGTTTCATCAATATCTTGAATAAAGAAAATCCATACCAAATCACTTTTCTACAATCCGATCTAGCACCTGAAGATAAATGCAAAACCATTACAGTTACTTCCCCCATTCCAGATCAGAATAGTATCATTTTTATTAGCCGCCATACCTTATGTTATTTTATCTGATGCTATAAATTACCTTGTGGAAGATAAGAGAGGAACTGTCTTATCTTTCGAGTTATAATCTAGGAATTATTTTATTTTAGTTTTGTGGGTAACTTTGTTATCGTTTTCATATGTAATTGGATCTTTTAGTTTTGGTGGATCATCGTTATCTTGAGTTTTGTAAGTGAATTGTGGTTAGATTTTTAGCCTTGCTATATTCAAAAAGTTGATGAATTGTAATGTAGAAACAATGTCGATGTCGTAAACAATAGTCATTTCCAATCTAGTAAGTATTTCTATTATCAACCGAAAAATCTGCATATGCGCTCGTCATAAGGATTGCAAATTCGATTTGTCCTGTGTTTCGCGCATCTTTGGTTCACCTTGAAAGAAGAAGAAGAATAGGAAAAAGAAAAACTCCAGAACATTTCGGCTCCATTGACCATTTTTTGTTGTGAGTGTAATATGATGGCAATCTTTAGTTCAATGTAAATTATCATCACATCCTATGTCATAGTTGGCCAATGATCTTTTCTATAACCGCCAGAACTGCAGAAATCTAAGGAGTACCAATTCCACCTTTTAAAAAGCTTTTATTCCAAACTTGATAGCAATAAAGTTGTAAATCTAACAATTAGCCAGGAAACCAAGACGTGTTTGACTCATAAGAGAACGTTCATAACCACTATATCTGTTAAGTGTCGCCAAAACAAAGTTATTCTTGTCCACTTTCGACTTTCAACTTGTACGACATTATTCTGAATTCCCGAACATTCGGAACGGGTATCGAAAGCAAATCTCCGACAATTACGGTTGACAAAATGTTTCACAACTTTTTTCTTCTGTATATTAAAGAGAGGCGTTTAGGGGAACATCGATTTTGTTGGGAACTTTTTAATGTATGTATCCTTGATTTTTCTTTCTTCTTTTATAGGTTAAGTGGTCCCATTGCTTTGAGTTAGATGGTCATTATCTTTGGTCTTTTGTTTTCACAATATTAGGTTATTTCATCTACATACAGTGCGCCCGCAGGGATTTCGTAATGGCAAAAATCACGAACTTACATACCCTATAATTTTTCAAAAATCCTTCCTTAGTCCTCACTTTCGTTATACAAATAAGGGACTCTTATGCTGATTCTTGACTTTGTGGTTTAGGTTGTGCGTTGTCTCTTTTTAGTAAGTGAAATAATGAACGAATTTAAGAATGTTTATCGAATTCATTACTATGTAGTTCATTTCAAAAACCTCAGCGCCCTACACAATAATAGCACACGATTGTGCAGAACCGCATCATAACCATATATGCACCTGCGCTCACCTTTCCAGCACTAGACATGTTAAGTATCTGGGAGTTATAATCGATGGTACCCTTAGATTCCAGGAACACATTGATGCATTAAAAACCAGGTTGCGCAAGCTAATATATATTCAAAACCTTGAGACTGGTGGCTGATGATATATTAAAGAAATCAGTATACTTTGCTTTGGCTCAGTCACTCTTAACCTACTGTATCTCTGTCTGGGGAGGTGCTCCGAAAACTACAATGATTGAGTTGGAGAGAGCCCAGAGAGCTATCTTAAAAGTGCCTTCATTCATGCCTTACCGCTATCCCACAGAGCTCTTATACAAGGAGGCTAAAGTTTTGACAGTGCGTCAACTATTAATTCTAAGCATCATCTTAAAACAGCACTCATTAATTACCTATCATCCCACGGCCTCTCATCTCAAAAGACGATACAACCCCGTAGACCGCCGTCTACGAGTACTACACCAATCAACTACCCAGTTTTCTAAGCGGTTTTTCTGCCACCTAGGTGGTTTTCTATATAATAAAATAAACAGGATGTCACCTATAGTTAACCTCACTAAAACCATGTGCAAAATGAAAGTTACTGCCCTACTACAACAACTAAATTACGAGGATACTGAAAAGTTACTTACCTCTTTGGTGTAATTAATATCGCAGCTATAGCAACCTAACAAAATATAAACCTACCAAAAAGCGCCTAACACACATACACACACCCACACGTCGCTCACACTGACCAACACCACACCACACACACGCAACTCCACACCTAACTAACTTATTTAACTAAATTAGTTCCACTAATATTTGAGCCACCAATGTTTTTATAATTCTTTTGTTGGTTGTCAGTGTACAAGTACATATCAAAATTAAATGTAAAACTTTGTAAAAGGGTGGAGACCTGGTGTCCTGAAATACAGGCCTAGAGCTTAGTTTAGGCACCAGTCTCTCACAATATTACAGTGTTGTCTGACTCTGATACCATGTAATATGTATTTTTGTTATATTGGGGTTGAGAAAACAAATAAATAAAATTGAAAAAAAAAATAAAAAAAAACTTCTTTTGCTCTTAACTTTGGTCTAGAAACAGTTTATGATTTTCTTATGTCTTACTTCAACCTACCTACCTTTAACTGTTTTCAATTATTTATAGTATTTTGAATCGATTTTTATACAGAATATAATATTATGCCTTCTATAAAGCCTCTGTATCAAAATCCCCATCCTAACTTTCTTGACAATTTACCATAAGATCGAGCAGTACAACAATGTTCCTCAACGTTAATATTCAATGTATCAAAGTTCCTACAACACACAACAGATGGCATGATGATAGCAAGCCAGCTAACACACCGCTCTCAATAATACACTTGGCCTAACTTGGAATACACTCGCATGTACACTTCAGAACAACTCAGAGAAGTATGTTCGAGGAATTGTTCAGAATTGTTTCCTATATCAAATTAGATGTTACTTAGTAAGTTAGTTCTTATTGGGTTGGTTCGTTGTTATTGTTATGTTGTATTGTTAGGGAGTGATCAATTTTGGAGTTTTGGATGTAATGCTATCACCAATCTCAACAAAAACATATTTTCTCTCATGTTAAAAAAACACCAAATTTTATGAGATTTTATCGACCTAAATGTGTAACAGTGTTTACTAAAAGAAAAGCATGCAAATAATTTCATTTCAGCAAACATTTTGTTTTTAATAAAAACGTCTATTTTTTTGTCGTATCCAGTAGAGGTGAAAATTGCTACGCAGTTTATTGCTGTTCCTTTTCCTTGGGGACCCTTTGTGTACAGTCTGGGAAATTAGTTTTTACAATGACTACCAATTTAAACTGTCCATATATGCAAATAATAACTTTCTTACCTTGACAGTTGATGCAATGACTATCACACGACAATTCGACGTAGTAATTTCCCAGACTGTACATTCAGAACTTCAAATCTAGTGAGAACACCTTTGTCTTATTGTCAAATAGATTTCGGATCAGCACACACTCCTATACAAACCCAAACCACTCACTACCCAAAACACTCCATCCATTATACCCACCACAGCTGCATAATATATCACAGTACTTGTTCAATATTAACAGAGTTTTCCCTCAACTTTACCTCTGAAAAGGCTTACCTCCAAGACCTCCCTGCCGAGGGGAGAATTGAAACTTGTTGTAGTTTGTTAATACGATCGGTGGAGCTAATAATTTAAGGAGGGGAGTGAAAAATTTAGAATAATTTAGGATGATGTGAATCAATTTCGGTAAAGTAAGGTGGTGAAATATTGGTAAGAATTTGTCAATTGGATATCGTACAATAAGTTGAAAGCGTAACATCACGCCTGTAACCCAAAGGGGTAGTCTAAGGGGTGCAGTGCACATATTTTTCCGATTATGGTGTGTACCAAACAAGCCTAATGTTTTCAACTAGCTATTTATTGACTTGTATTTGACTTCTGCAATATACCATGAACTTGATGCATCAATGATAAATGATTTTATTTCTGTAAATAGGTTTGTACAAACACTTTTACACGTCAATCATATTTTAAAAACTAGGTGAGATCGACATTTCCTATCTGACTACTCTGAGAAGAAACGCCGAAACAAACTCAGAGGTCACAGTCTCTTTTAAAGTCCAGACATAATCTTGGTCAGGTCATGTGAAGACCATGTGGATTGATATCTGAAATGGTCTTTCGAGGAAAGAACCACACAGAATGAGTGGACCTGTCCAGTCAGTGCACGCATTTGTCAGTTGTCATGCAGCTCAACACAGAACTAAAGGAGCTAAAAATAAATTACTCAAACTGCCAGACGATGATTAAAACTAATAATTAAAAAAAAATGCATTAAAAAAAAAACAACAAATCCACAATGTCTTCACATTCACAATAATTAAAATAGTATAATCCTTTACAAAGTAAATGTCATTGCATATATAAAGTGCATCAATGTCAAAGTGTAAATAAAATATGAAAATAATCTTGGTCATATCATATGAGGACTATGTAGACTGGTGTCTGAAATGGTCTTTTGAGGAAAGAACCACACGGATTTGAGTGGACCTGTCCAGTCAGTGCACGCATTTGTCAATCATCGTGCAGCTCAACTCAGAACTAAGGAGCTCAACGATTCGACGAACAATACAAAAGAAAGGACACTTGGGGAGGCCGCGTAAAGTACTCAAACAGCCAGACCATCATCACTAAAAGAAGAAAAAAAAAAACGCAAAGACCCACACAGTCCGCACATTCACAAAAATCAAAACAATATTATACTTTATACAGTAAATATATACATGTCATTGTTTAGATAAAAGGTACACATCAATTATGTCTGTGTAAACTTATTGGAGCAGCACATACGAACACCCACCACGATTTTTAGCTAGCAGAGGTATATTACCCGGAATTATAGGTACTTTAAAATATCCAAGGTTGCGCTTCCAAATTGGAAAATTGGAAATATAATTGTTTCTAGAAAATAATAAGTTTGATGTAATTTGTTTAACAGAACATTGGTTAAAAGATCATCAAGTAATGTCAATTAAGTAAGCAATTTATTGTGTAGTTAGCCATTTCAGCCGAAAACGTATAGTACATGGCCGGTCATTATTATTAAAAATTTAATTAAATCCAATGAACGAAAAAGCATCAATGGACTGTCTGTAGAACACACCATTGAATTGTCCTGTGTTGAATTTGATCAGCTGTGTTTGATTCTGTAGTGGAATATATGTTAAATAAACTTAGTACTAGTATTAGGTCAACAATAGTGGTGCCGATTATCTTGTGCACCGAACTAAAGTAACTAAATTATTACTAAAATTCCTTAGAAATTGTCAGATTCATATTCAGACTTAGTCAGACAGTCAAAGCTTTAGGTGAAAAACATCAAATTCATGTTACCCATTTTCACTAAATTAATAACTCAGTGCCATTATAGTGCTGTGTCAAATATAGTTAAGTAGTGTCACTTTAGTTAGTTTCAGAATAGGAAATCGTCATTTGACAGAATTTAACAAAATTTTAGTGTATTTTAGGCTAGTTTGCTTGCCTATTTGCCACTAGCAATTGTGACAAGAGAATCGGCACCAATATGTGGAGACTTTAATATTAATTTATTAGAATATAATTCGAATACTGTCAGATTATTAAGTAGGTCATTTGATTTATCAAATGTTTTTATTGAACCAAGAACCGAGTGATAGCTTCTTCTGCTACTTGTGTAGATAATATTTATTAGATAATACACAAACAAATAGTTAATAAGCTGCCATCTGATCACAGTGAACAAACAATAACATTTAGCTCCTATGGGCCTTTACGAAATACTCAAATAATACAGATGATTCAAATGAGTTCTACGCCGAGTTATTTTCACTAATACACTAGCAATTTAATGACACTTTTCACTAAAGCCTAAAAGTATTTATACAAAGTTTTTATTAAGTGATTGGGCGACTCCTGGTATTCGTAAAAGTAGAGAAAAACCTTTTTTTCATCAGTATGTTGCAAGATATTCAAAAACTTTTAAAATTGTGTGCAAAATAGGTAAAGCTCTTTATATTTGCAATACAATAAAATCAGCTGATGATAAAATATAAACTAACTAGAAAATAATGAAACAGGTATGAAAAAACAGTGTAATATTGAATTTAACTTAGAGCATGCACGTGGCCCCATCAACTCAAATGTAGATATAGAACAGGAATTCGAAAACGACTGAAGCTTTAAACTCCTCAAAAGCACTTTCTGCTACCTTACTTAAAAATAATGTAATAGCATGCCCTTTGGAGTTTATGTTTCAGAATACAAACCCCCAAGCTGTTATAAAAGCTTTTAACGATCTTAAAATTAAATCAACAGAAGATATCTGGGGAATGTCTGTACAACTCTGTAGATCTCTCATCGAAACCCGTGCGCCCTATTTAGCTTTCATATTTAACACCAGTTTCATTCTGGATCATATTAAACACAGTAAAGTGATCCCATTGTTCAAACCCGATGATAGTAAAGAGCCCAAAAATCATAGGCCTCTGACAATTTTGCAGTTCTCAGTAAGATGTTTGAAAAGTTTATGCTCAATCAAACGTTACGTCACTTTAGTAAAAACTCCATCTTTCATGAACATCAGAACGGCTTCACCAAAGGTCGTTGTACCACTAATGTCACCCTAATAAAGAACATTCTTAACGCCTGGGAATAAGCACAAATGGTCATTGAAATCTTTTGTGAGTTCTGTAAGGCGTTCGATTTCGTAAATTATGAGACACTTCTGCTGAAACTAGAGCACTATGGGATTAGGAATATAGCTCTTGATTTGCTTAGATCATAGCTGAAAGGTAGAAAGGTTAAAGTACATATAAACGGCATATACTCATTAGGGTCCGAAATGATGTGCGTTGATAAATGATGACAATGTGCGTTCCTCAAGGTTCGATTTTGGGTCCGTTCCTATTTTTAGTTTACATGAATGAATTACCCCAATTACTTCAAAATCGACCGAAGATGGTGTTTTTTGCAAATTACACTTCATTGATCTTTAAAATAGACCGACGTTCACAAAATCTTGACGACGTGAATATCTCTATTCTTCAGGTCCAAGATTGGTTTACTGTAAATGATATGGTACTTAATGAGAAAAAAAGCAATGCGCAAAGATTTACATTACCTAATGTTAGAAGTTGCAAATGTGACAGCACATTGAATGGAGAAAAACTAGAATTTATTAATCAGACAGTTTTCCTAGGAATCACGCTAGACGAGAAGTTACAATAGGGACATCATATTAACATCTCTTGCGGGGCGACTAAGCTCGGCCGCTAATGCTTTTAGAAAGATAAGACCGTTAACACATGTAGAAACCACGCGTTTGGTTTATTTTAGCTACTTCCGCAGCATTATGTCATGGCATTTTAATATGGGGTTCAAATGCTGACATTGAATCAATTTTTATTTTGCAAAAGAGAGCTGTTAGAGCCATGTCGCCGCGAATCTCTGAGGGAACTATTTAAGAAAATTAATAAAATGACGGTACCTTGCCAGTTCACCTATGAATAAAACGAAGGAAAGAAATAATATTACAACCCTTTTAACCACCCTCTTGTTATGGGTTGCTTATGATATAAAAGTCAAATCATTTATTTCAAATAGGCACATAAATTATGAGTATACTTTAGAACGTCAAAATTTACAAAAAAACATAGTATTGATTCTAGTTGTCCTTCCAAAATTTAGTTTCGTATGGAGAAGAATGAGCAACATACTCCACCGTTACTCTTTTAAAATGTTTTACAATATTTTGTACATACATACATACATAAACTCACGCCTCCTTCCCATGGGGGTAGGCAGAAACCACAGAACGCTACCTGCTATGTTCCTTACATACTCCTTTTGCCTCGTTTACGTTCATACATCTGGTCATACACGAGCGCCGGTTGAGAGTACTTCGCACCTGACCTTTCTGAAGAACATCACCAATAAGGTCACTATATGTCTTCCTAGGACGTCCCCTCCTGGCGTATCCACTCACATCTGCCTTGTAAATACCTTTTGTTAGTCTCCTTTCATTCATCCGCTCAACATGACCAAACCATCTAAGCATACTCTTTTCAATTTTTGTCACTACATCTTCTTTTAAACCACACCGTTGCCTTATCACATCATTCCTCAGCCTATCATTCAAAGTCACACTACAAATGCTCCGCAAGGAACGCATTTCCACAGCATTTATTCTGCTTTCATGCTTCTTTTACCACACCCAACATTCACTTCCATACATAAGCGTAGGCACCAACACACTATTGTGAACAGCCAGTCGTGCCTTCTTGGACATCAACTTGTTGGTCAAATTGCATGTGTAGCACCATTCACTTTATTTCCCGCATTCACTCTCCTTTCGACATCTCCATCAATCTTTCCATCCCTTGTAAACAGACTCCCCAAAAATACGAACTCTCTTACTTGCTCCACACTCTTACCATTTATTTTCACATCTCACACCGATACATCCTCTTCTCTTTCAAACACCATGACTTTCGTCTTATTCACATTTATATTCATTCCTTTCCTGCTTCATCCATCACAGTCACCATGTCTTGCAACTGTTCTGCTGACGATGCAATTAGCAGTTGATCGTCTGCATAGAGCAGGCATTTAACAGGCAACTCATTCATCGTCAATCCACATTCACCCTCTTTCAAATCCTTCAGACAGTTATCCATGTACAGGTTGAACAGCCACGGTGACGCTACACAACCCTGTCTCACACCCCTCGAGATGGAGAACCAGTTCGTGTATGCCCCATTTATCCTAACACAAGCACTGGAATCCTTGTATAAGGATTTCAGTGCATGTACCAAGCGCCAGTCCACCCCGTACAAGGATAGTGTCGACCACAGTTCTTTCCTCCACACACTGTCATAGGCCTTCTCCAAGTCCACGAAAGCACAGTAGACTTTCTTATGCTTTGCCAGATGTTTTTCGGCTACGCATCTTAAGGAGAAGATTTGGTCCATACAATACAGCCCATTCCCTCTCTAAATCCTGACTGCGCATCCCATATTTTCTCATCTCTATAATATTTTGTACTTTTACATTAATTATTTAATTATATGAGAAGATGATACACCTAGAATAAAATAACTTTACATACCACAATAGGTAAAAGAGTTAAATATAAAACATTGGCTGGTTAATTAATTATGTGATACAAACATGGTGCTCACATATTTAAAAATTAATATTGGGAAATAAGACATTCAGACTATATTTGTTTTGCAGAAAAGAGCTGTTAGATCAATTTATAAATTAAGTCCGAGACACTCTCTCAGAGAGAAATTTAAGGAAATTAATGTAATGACTGTGCCTTCTCAGTATATTTATGAAAATCTTTTATATTGCCACAAATACATAAAATTGTTTAAAAATATAGTGATATCCATGAATAAATACTAGGAACAAACACAAATTTGTTGTACCTACAACAAAGCTCAAGAAAATAGGTGGCTCGTTCAGATGTCAATGTATACGCTTTTATAATAAACTTCCAAGCCACATTCAAGAACTAAGCCTTAATAAATTCAAATCATTTATTAAACGTAAGTTGTGCCAGAAAGCTTTTTATACAGTCAAAGACTATATTGAGGACAAAAAGGCTTGGGACTGACCTGCTCCAATTTTTGCATACTGTTTTTTTTGTTTGTTTATACTGTACTTTTGTTTTATTTCATATACACTTTGACATTTCATGATTATTAAATACACAATGACATGAATATTTACTTTGTATAATATTATTATTATTTTAATTTCGTGTAAGGACTTAGTGGGTAATATTTTTTATATCTGGCAGTTTGAGTACTTAAAGCGGCCTACCCAAATGCCCTTTTTTTGGGATTGTTCGTCGAATCGTTGAGCTCCTTACGTTTTGAGTTGAGCAGCACGATTAATGACAATTGCGTGCACTGACTGGACAGGCCCACTCAAATCTGTATGGTTCTTTCCTCAAAATACCATTTCAGATACCTACCTACATGGTCCTCATATGATCTGTAAAGTAAACAATGACATGAATACTTACCTAGGTATTATTTTATTGATATTATTGTGAATGTTAAGACTATGTGGGTATTTTTTATTTTCTTTTGTTTTTTTTATTTTATTATCTCAGTGAGTTTTAATCGTAATCTTGGTCTGGCGGTTTGAGTAATTATGCGGCCTACCCAATGTCCTTTCTTTGGTATTGTTCGTCGAATCGTTGAGCTCCTTATGTTTTGAGTTGAGCTGTACGATTACTGACAAATGCGTGCACTGACTGGACAGGCACACTCAATCTTTGTGGTTCTTTCCTCAAAAGACCATTTCAGACATCAATCCACATGGTCTTAACATGATCTGACCAAGATTATGTCTGGACTTAAAAAGAGACTGTGACCTCTTAGTTTGTTTCGGCTTTTCTTCTCAGAGTAGTCAGATAGGAAATGCCGACCTCATCTAGTTTAAAAAAATGTTTGACGTGTAAGTGTTTGTACAAACCCACTTACAGAAAAAAAAATCTTTTATCATTTATCATCATTTATCATTTAGCATTTTTTTTTATATTTTGTATTATTATGATTTTTTAAATATTTTGTTCCTTTTTACATACAAAATGATATGTATACATTTACTGTATAAAGTATAACATTATTTTAATTTTGTGAATGTGAGGACGATGTGGGTCATTGAATCTTTTTTTTTATTTTTTTCTTTCAGTTGTTTTTAATCATGTTCTGGCTGTTTGAGTACTTTATGCGGCCTACCCAAATGTCGATTCTTTTGTATTGTTCGTCGAATCTTTGAGCTCCTTAGTTCTGAGTTGAGCTGCACCATGATTGACAAATGCGTGCACTGACTGGACAGGTCCACTCAAATCAGTTTGGTTCTTTCCTCAAAAGACCATTTCAGACACCAATCCACAGGGTCCTCATATGATCTGACCAAGTTTATTCTCGGATTTTTACACTTTGACATACTATACAATGACATGAAAATTTACTTTGTAAAGTATTATAATATTTTAATAATTTTGAATGTGAAGGCAGTGTGGATTTGTTGTTTTTTTATCTCAGTCTATTTTTAATTTTTAAAATTAGTTTTAATCATGGTCTGGCAGTTTGAGTAATTTATGCGGCCTACCCAAATGTTCTTTCTTTGGTAATGTTCGTCGAATCGTTGAGCTCCATATGTGTTGTGTTGAGCTGCATGATTACTGACAAATGCGTGCACTGACTGGACAGGTCCACTCATTCTGTGTGGTTCTTTCCTCAAAAGACCATTTCAGACATCAATCTACATGGTCTTCACATGACCTGACCAAGATTATGTCTGGACTTTAAAAGAGACTGTGACCTCTAGTTTGTTTCGGCCTTTCTTTTCAGAGTATTCAGATAGGAAACGCCGATCTCATCTAGGTTTTAAAATATGTTTGACGTGTAAAAGTGTTTTTACAAAACCTACTTACAGAAATAAAATCATTTATCATTTATCAATCAGACATTAACAACACATAACCTCACTCAAATGCACCCCATGTTCCATTCGATCATGGTTTACCGCCTCTCCTGTATATTCCACTGATTGACCCTCCTGGCCCCACAATCTCGTTACTACAAATTATATCAGTGGTAACTGTGGTTTGTCAATTATTCTCCCTCTGATATAGGACAGATTGCCAACGATTTGGTACTGATACCTGTAGATCGGTGTGTTCTTGTGAATCGAGGGAGATATTCAAATGATTGTGGAGATCGATTGATATCTCAGGTACGGTGAAAGGAAAGTTTGAGATAGTTGTTTAAAGGCTGACGTATATTTCGCCGGGCCTACATAAATTTAGAACAGTTTGAATGAACCATCGTACATTACAGGCGAAGCGCATTGCGTTTTTGGGTTCCGTACCTCAAGAGGAAAATACTAAACTCGTAAAGGACCACTTTGTTCTCCGTCTATCTGTCCGGGTGTCTGTCTGTCTTTCTGTCAAGACCCTTTTTCTCAGAAACGCGTGAAGGTGTCAAGTTGAAATTAATTTCAAATAAGTTTATGGTCTCTTAGAGCTCTAAAATAATCAAGTTTCTAAACGCAATAAAAAATACGGCGAATCAAAACCTATTGCGTAGACCGTATACCGAGAATCATGAAATTTGGCAAGAAGCAAGGAAAATATACGAAAATCGTTAATTTTATCACTTTTTTTTTGTGAATGCTAAATTACATTTGTAGATTAGATATTTATAAATTACATTTGTAGATATAGGAACTCTTAGTTTTTCGGGATCCGACACGCACTTGGCCGGTTTTATTTCATTTCATTGAAATGTGTGCACTGAATCCTGGTGCGGCTGCATTGTACGCTCGCCTTAAAATAAAGTACATTTTCTTTGGTCTCTATAATCTAATCTTACTTACTATCGATGGCAAAAGTAACACGAAAAAATATGTATATAGTTTTTAAAATTTGTTTGCCCTAAAATTCAGCAAAGCGAGTACCGTTCGCTGACGCAGCCATCAGCATGTCGATTATGTAAAAATCTCACCGTGAGGACTGGCGTGAAGTGTGCTGTCAGTGTCATCCCGTCTTAATCAATCCCTAGCATCAGTGGCACCATCAGCTCACTCCACGCTCACTCGACGCTCAATTCACTTAAGTTTTCACGGTGAGATGGTTACAGAATAGCAATACAGGTCGTCGCGTGTGCATGTGACAGGGCATGATATTAGTAGTAGTAAAGCTCTTTATGTGGATAGTTGACCGGAGAAGTTTTACCATCATTACTACATATTTCTGGTTTGCAGAGCACTGATGCTGGTGGAAATACGGACAGATAGATATTTTAACGATTTATCTGGGATGGCAACACTGCAGAGATGGTGGCTATACAAGTGGCAGATAATTGTCCATAGACGGCGGCAACAACTTTTCATCAGACGGTCTTGACAATGTTACATTAAACCAGCGATAACGATGATGGAAAAGTCAGAGATGTATGAGACTGACATAAGCTACCAAAGACTTAGATAGGACAATTCGTTTGAAAGTCGTTGTAGGAATACGAAACACTTTGTAAGCGATTGTCAGTTGTCTAGGCCGCCGGATTGTTACGCTTCGAAATTATGTAAACAATGTCTATAACAGAATCGGCACTATACCCGCAGGTCCAGTTTCTCCAATCAAACTTCACAAGTACAAGTGTGACATTTAAAACTACATTAAACACACAAAATCACAATGAAATCACTACAAAACACATAATTAACTTAACCCTATTCAAACCCTTAAACACATACTAACCGCTTTCAAAACCGTTTAGGCTCAAACGGCTAACAAAATTACATCGGGAAACTTTTCGAATCAGCGACTCGTTGTAATTGCTTCCAGTTGGTAGCAACCGTTTAGCAACCGATTGTATTAATTTGGGACACGCGGGAGATGGGTGCTGCTTTTCATAAAGGTTTCTGTTGCAGGATTGTTAATAGGAGTAGTTTCTTCTTTTAACAATGCAGCAGATGGGTCGGTGAATGAAGATTATTTTCTGTCTTTAACAGTTAGTTATAAAAGCACTCCATTTCTATCAACATGGGTGTATAAATAATCATTGGTGTAAGACGTGTATAACGTTATGCCTTTCATCCCAAAAGGTTTCGGCAGAGGTGTACCTAAATACACCCACATTTTAACAGTTATACCTAAGTCCCATGTAATAGGGCCGAGCCTATATCTCAACCGTGCATACATTAAGACTCCGGGCTACTACTGACAATTTCCAGATGGGAAATCCAAATAACACTTCATCCGACCCGAGAATCGAAGCCTCATGATCTGCAGTAGCGCTTGATAAATGGTTAATGATTTTATTTCTGTAAGTGGGTTAGTACAAACACTTTTACACGTCAATAATGTTTTAAAAGTTAGATGAGATCGGCGTTTACTATTTTTTTATTTATTTTATTCATACTTCGAGCACATGAATGTGCAGAGGCGGACTTAATGCCACAGGCATTTTCAAAGAGTCAATCTTTGGGTGATGCCGAGACAAGCTGTGGTAGCTGCAATTTATTAAAAAAACAAGGAATATATATTTTTAAATATACAGACACGCATAATACTATTCAAACTATAAATATCATACATTTACATTTAAACCTAATTACATACAAATATATATACATATAAAAATATACTAAAAATAAATAAGACAAACAATGAGAAAACATTACCGTTACTCTGAGAAGAAAAGCCGAAACCAACTCAGAGGTCACAGTCTCTTTTAAAGTCCAAACATAATCTTGGTCAGGTCATTTGAGGACCATGTAGACTGGTGTCAGAAATTGTGTTTTGAGGAAACAACCACACAGATCGAGTGGAGCTGTCCAATCAGTGCACGCATTTGTCAATTATCGTGCAGCTCAACTAAGAACTAAAGGAGCTCAACGAATAGACGAACAATACAAAACAAAGGACATTTGGGTAGGCCGCATAAAATACTAAAACTGCCAGACCATCATTAAAAGTAACTGAAAAAAAAACAATGACCCACACATTCCTCACATTCACTAAATTAAAATACTACAATACTTTGAACAGTACATACAGTTCATGTCATTGTTTATGTCAAAAGGTACAGGTAAAGAAAGAAACAGTTAAATAGTTAGCAAAATAATATTAGACATCAAAATTTTCTGTGTAAAATTATTGGAGTAGCTCAATCCCAAGCCTTCATGTCCTCAATATTCAGACTTTTGTCAATATTCTCGTCTTTGACAGCATAGTAGATAGTAAGTGACATTTAAACGAGCCATCTATTTTCTTGAGCCTGGTATTAGGAGCAACAAATTTGTGTTTGTTCCTAGTATTTATATTATGGATATCACTGTATTTTTAAACAGATCAACATTTTTATGTGGATACAAAAGATTTTCATAAATGTACTGAGATAATATTCTCAGTATATTTATGAAAATCGTACAATCGTCAATCTTTTTCGAATAAACTTCTACCCACGAAGACATTAATTGTAACCGCTTCAGTATAAAACATCTGGCTCTTGGGTCTGGGCATCAACTAAATAGCCATTAGGACCACCTCGTTAGCAACACATATTGTATGATTGTGATACTAATTGTATAATGATTGGAGATACTAGATCATAATTATGCAAAAGATTGGTTATTGTGTTACCTTTATTAATTATTTTAAGGCTGTTAGCTTCTATATACACGGCTAAATTTAGGTCGTTCTGGAACTGAAAGCCATGAACTCGATCATCGAACTCGAAACGATTGAGACCATGATGAAAAATCTATTGCCACAAATGTTTGTCCGTGCATCACCTCAATGCAGCGCGCAGCTCTATTTGGCTAATTCTTTATTGTTTTATTTGTGGACAAGGTTTATTTGACAGTTTTTTTGTTGTTGAAAATCCACCGGTAATGTCAGAAATTTTAATGCTAGTTTTGTATGAAATTCACCCCGGGCGACGTCGGGCACGAACAACTAGTTTTATAAAATAATCATTATTGACTTTGTGAATGATGATACCGCTAGAAAAGGAGTGTCTACTGAAATGACGACAGAAGTATTTCAGACATTGTAATGAGAATGATGAGTCTTGACCAACTCTATAGGAGGGAAAGCCCACAGACACGATTAAGGGATCATGTGAATAATGATCGAGATGATAGCTGATAGGGATGTTTGGAAGAAGAAAAAATGATGCTGCGCCGACCACAAATAAACTGGATTAATACAAGTATTTAGTCTTGCTTGTCTAGCCCTCTAAAGGCTTAATCATCAGGTTATGGGTTCAAAACCTAGAAAGAATTTATGAGATGCATTCAATTTATTTATGTAATTAGGTTAACGTAAAAGTAAAAATCGTTGGGAAACATAGCCAAAACTCTCTGAAATTATCAACACTATTTTGTCAACCGATAGATTTTATGAGAATTGGCTTTTGCTCTTATGGAGAAAAATATAGGGACATGCTGTATTAACACAAGCAATTATATCATTGGTCAAAAGTGTTTTTTTTTTCAATCCCGCAGCTAAACAAGTCTTCTATTCCCATGTCAAGCGAAGTGTACACAACATTTTTCTTTAACAACTGCATTTATGATTGCGAAATAAAAACTTAGTTTCGAAATATTTATACAAATTAATCGTAAACAAAAACCAAGTTAAAATCACGACCCCGTACATACCCCGTGTGATCGATTGGCTAACCCTGATTCCTCGTTCACACATTCTCGCACCTCATTTGTTTCATGACAAATGACCGCTGCCTCGTCAACCGCGACGTGCTTAGCCACAACATTAGGGTTTTCTTGTCTTACCGTGACATGGTTTTTATTAATATGTTGTCGTGGGATAATGTCATTGTGTGAGATTGTATGTTGTTTTTTTTGGCACAAAATTTTCACTTTGAGCGGCTGGTGGCTAAATAATAACAGCTGTACGGTTCGATCTTCAAGGTTAAGCAACGCTTGCTGGGGTCGGTCATTTGATGGGTGATTCAACAATTACCGAGACCCTAGAAAAGCACGTAGAACAGTTGGACTAGTTTGGTATTAATGACGATTTTCCACATTAATGTTTTCAAATCAGTTATTGTTTCTTACTTTTTTTAACGTGTTTTTATAAGTCTTAGTACCTATACGTTTTCATTACATTAAAAAATAATTTTAAAAAGCAATAAATTTTAACATGACCTGATACTTTTTACAATACAGTAAAGGGTTTATTCCCAGAAATAATAATTATTATTTCGAGGAAGCGAGGGAACAACGGACCGGGGTGAAATGCAAAATTAATAATTGTAATTGATACGGTATCACCGCCTCTGGAGCCCATCTCCCCTTCAGCAAACAATTTTTGTTATTCCAAAGAATGTTACAGCATCATGTAGCTTTCCATTATGACGATGAAAAATCAACTTTATTCTTTAGATGGTACAGTTGAATATAACCTGAAAAAATGGTTCACTTTTAAAAGATGTTTTCTGAGTACCTACATTGTGCCGAATTCAAAGTCATTCGCCATTTTATTATTAAGTTGTTTTCAATGGAAGATATTTCCGACGTTTCATTGCCATTGATAACTTTTCAAATATCATGCTTTCAACAGCAAAATACGTATATTTTAAGGAGGCGTGAGAAATGCAACATTGCATATGGCAAGTAAATTTCTAATAAATTATGAAATTAAATAGTAAAAAGTATCCAACTTCAAGATAAAACCACTGCAAATAACCGTCCACTTCTTTCTTTCTAACGCTATCCATGACGATAGTCTTTCCACTTTTCAGAAGCTATCCAGCTCTTTCGTACTTTCGCAGCATGACTTCTTCAATACATCTACTACAGGCGTCATCACAGTATTCACCCCATTTCTTGCCAAATCATCTTTCATATCATCCATTGTTGTTTCTGGCTTCAGATCAGAGAGAGATTTCTGACATTATGGTCTCTACTGTGTTTAGTGTGACGGCCACTTCCAACAGAACCTTTTCTATTTGTCCCTCATGCTACAACAAAACTGTCTACCTTTTTCATATCGAAGCACGTATTCAAACTAATGGCACCACTCAAGTGATCTCTTTCCAATCTGATCGGATTGATAGCCAGATACGTGACGTTGGAGACGATAACTGTAAGAGCCTATTAGCCTTTACCCCCTATGTTTAAGGGTTACAATAAAGGATGCAGAAGCTTCACTTTGAACGAAACTCGTAAACTAATGGCCATCTAAAAGTTCAATCTAACAAGAGTCAGTGTTTCACAAGTAATCACTCATCACTAGGGTAGTGATAATGGGATCCTTGTAATGTAGTACTCTGTCAAGAAAGTACCGGGAAAAGATCAATAACATACAATATGTTAGTTTTAGTTATTCATCCAAATTTATTTTATCGCCTTCAAAGTATGCTCCTTCAGAAACGATACCTACACTACGCCAACGAATAATCCAATCAACAAAACATTTAATGAAAACGGGTGCCATGAAGTGGTAATTTGTTTTTAGGAAGAAGAAAGAAGTCGGCTGGAGACGATATGTCTCCATATAGTGAATTAGGTGCTTGCTCGATGGTATTTGTTCACAATTATGACTTCGTTCGAAGGCGCATTATCGTTATGCAAAATCCAAGAATTTTCCTTTTTCGTCGAATTCGCTGTCTTGAACGCCGCATAACGCTCAAATAATATTCTTTAGTAAATAAAGATTGACCAAAGACCGTTTGACCTTCCTGCAAGATTTTCTAGTGCAGAACACCGCGATATTCAAAGAAAACAGTCACAACATGACTTTAATTTTTGATCGACTATGGCGTGGTTTTTTTTTTCGGTACTGTTGGAAGGCGCCACTCCGAAGCTTGTTGACTAGTTTGCATGTTAAACTCATAAACTCACGTCTCGTCACCAGTAACAATGCGTTTCATGAATGTTGGGTCGGAATTGACTCGTTCTAACATGTCCTAAGTGACTCTTAAGCGATTGAGTTTTTGGACAAATTTCAGGTCTTTTGTGACTAGCCGAGCGGCAACATGTTTCAAGTGATTATTTAAAATGGTACGGACCGACTTTTGAGACAGAATGTTCAGCGGCTAGCTCTCTCAAACTGGAATGAGGATTTTCAGTCTTCACGTAACTTCTGTTAGAGACGTTGATGGCATACCAGAACAAGGCAAACCTTCCATCACATCTCGACCGCTTTTAAACGCTTTGTACCACTTCATAAGTACGTGTTTTTGATAAAGTCTGTTCACCGTAAGCCTTCTGTAACATTTTCAGTGACTCCGATCACGAAATTCCATTGGCGATGCAAAATTTAAGACAAAATCTTTGTTCGATGTATTTGTCCATTATAAAATTATACACCTAACTAGATATGAACTTAAAACAGCACTGAATTTAATCTAAATACAGGTGCAACTCAAAGTCATAAAATAGAAACCAGTTGTGCCAATGTTACAACAAAAAATACAAAAAAAAAATATTTGGAACCATTAACAAATCATCACATCAGGACTGCCTCGTTGGTCTAGTGGTCGCAAGAGCTACTGCTGAGCATGAGGTCCTGGGTTCGATTCCCAGGTCGGGCATAGTGTTATTGGGTTTTTCTATCTGGAATTTCTCAGTAGCAGCCCGAAGTCTGGATTTGTGCCCGATAGATGGCAATAGGCTCGCCCCCTATTACATGGGACTTAAAACATAACTGGCGAAATGTGGGTGTACTATAGGTACACCTCTGCCCAACCCTTCGGGGAAACAAGGCGTGACGTTATGTTGTTGTTACATGCCTATAACTTGAGTCCGATTTATTTTATTTTCTTATATTAAGATTATTTTATTACTATACTATAGGTACACCTCTGCCTAACCCTTCTGGGATTACTGGGATTACATTTCTCAGTAGCAGCCCGGAAACTGGATGGCTGGTGCCCGGTTGATGGCAATAGGCTCGCCCCCTATTACATGGGACTTAAACATAACTGGCGAAATGTGGGTGTGCTATAGGTACACCTCTGCCTAACCCTTCTGGGATTACAGGCGTGATGTTATGTTATGTACGTTAAACAAATCATCCATTCCCGATACTTTTTTGACAGAATGTAATACAGTAGCCTCCCCTATTAATTTACGAGGAGAGGAGGGTTCTATGATACGAAAGAGAATGATCCCCTATTCATTCTCTTTCGTATCATAGAACCCTCCTCTCCTTCTTCGGCTTCTGTTTTCTTGTTTCTCCCTGTGATGAAAGAGTTTTTCATTGATGTGGCTGTCATAAGTCTTACATTGCATCACCGGCTTCGTCGAGAACAGTTGCAAAACTCGTCTGATTACTTATCAACATTCATTAATGGCAGCAATTTACCATAGTTTCTGACAAAGAACAGTTCTTCATCTGAACTAATATCATTTAGAGGTATACTTGTTTGTGTGTTTGTAAATTGAAGTACTGATCCTATTACAAAAATACTTTCACTCATGGAAAACTACACTATTGCCGTGCCTTATGGTTACGTTGTATAGTTCTTGTACGGTATGGTTGACTTCCACTTGGACAGAAGTCGCAGGAGACAGTGAACCATCTAATTACTGTCTTGAGTTTAAGCTGTCTACGATCACTGTTGATTACAAGCCTTTGATTCACGTTGAGTGAAACTACCTTACCTATATTTAGATGATTAGGATGATGACATGATGGTTCAAACTGGACAAAGACACTTTATTTTAAAGCTTCTATTATTTTTAGTCAATATTGATTACAGTCAAGGAAAGGCCAGCCATTGTCCACTGATGGTAGTCGTCATATGTGATCCAGATCAAGAGAATAAGCGACAGGTAAGCAAAATTCTTAATTTACTTTTGCTCGGTCATTGTAATAATCCTTCCAAACCGCTTTCGGCTACGGCGACCGTTTCTTTAACACCCTACTGGCGTCTATCATGGGCTCTCATGTGGCTAGCAAAACCACCCTTGTTTACAAATATTCTTGTACAGAGTGGACAAGTAAGAGCACCACTAACATAATTATAACTGATTGCCGCTGGTGGTCGGGCCTTTAGTTCGTCACGCTTAGAATCCAGTTTTGTAAGCCGACGAGTCTCAAAATCAAAAACTTTCTGCTGTACCAATGACCTCCACTCTCCGCGGTTAGACGCAAGCTCTTCCCACTGAGATGGATCTACGTCACAACTCTTCATGTGTCGCTTAAGTACATCCTTAAATCTTAGGAGTTGCCCGCCATGCTTTCGCTTGCCCTCCTGCAACTCCGAATAAAGGATGCGCTTCGCCACTCTCTGCTCCGACATGCGTGTCACATGGCCGCACCACCGAAGTTGCCTTCTCATGAGGTACGCCTCAATGCCTCCCACATTAGCTCGTCTCAATACTTCCGTATTGCGCACTCGATCAGACCAATGGACGTTAAGGATTGAACGGAGGCATTTGAGATGGAATCGGTCCAATTGTTTAATGTGACGTCGGTACGGTGTCCATGTTTCGGCAGAGTATAAAATGTTAGGCAGCACAACAGCCATATATACCGATATTTTTGTGGCGCGCTTTAAGTCGTGTGAGCAGAAGACCCTGGCATTTAATTTACCGAAAGCTGCAGCAGCAGCATTGATTCTGCTGTTGATTTCGGCATCAAGGTCACACTTAGATGTTAATGTGCTCCCCAGATATCGAAACTTTTCAACCTGCTTCAGTACGTCTTCTCCAAGCTTAATGTTCAGTGTCTCATTCCCATGAACGTCCAGAGACATAACTTCCGTCTTTTTGACGCTGATCTTTAGGCCAAATTTGGAACACTGCTCGTGAAGGTTCGTAACAAGCTGTTGAAGCCCTTCTGGGGATTCTGCCACAAAACACAGGTCATCTGCGTACATAATTTCTTCAATATGTGCAAGAGACACTTTTGTGATTGCCTTTAGTCTCCATAAGTTGAAAAGACTGCCATCTGTTCGAAAACGCAGCCGGACACCCTCTGAAGATATCGCAAGGGCTTCACGGATGACCACTGCAAAATAAAGGGCGAAGAGAGTGGGGGCCAAAACGCAGCCCTGCTTCACGCCACAGGTAACCGAAAAGAACTGCGACTGCTCATCCTCCGCCACTACACAACACTCCATGTCATCATGCAGGAGACGCACAAGTTTTACGAACTTCTCCGTACATCCCAATTTTTGCAGTACTATCCAGAGGGCCTCACGAGGAACGCTATCAAACGCTTTTTCCAGGTCGACAAAGCAAAGGTATAAGTGTCTGCCTTACTCTCTGCTCTTCTCCTGCAGCTGTCGAACTGCGAAGATTGCCTCGCAAGTACCCCTATCCGGTCGGAAACCGAACTCGGTCATTGTAAAGCCTATGTTAAGCAGATTTTTGGAACTAAGTTCTTTAACGGAGCTAGCTGTAGAAGTAAAATTGTAGAATCGTCCCGTAACGAAAAAGGTTGTATGTGTCTCTCCATACACATCTTTGTTTTTTATTATAGCCATCTAGTACTCGTATAAAACAAAAACTAAAACATTGACTCGAAACTTGATATCATACTAGAGGCTCTGTTTTAATATATACGAGTATTATCGATGATTATTATCTTTAAATACGTAACTCGCGCTCAATATTGGCAATATATAAGCAGGGCAATTGCCTGACTTGATTCTTGATTCAATAATTAATTATGTATGTTCATCTCTTTCTAACAACAGGTACCGGTATGGGTCTTTCCTTTACTTCACACTATGTATGGTTGAGTGTACTAGTACGTGGCTAGATGCATGGCTTACGCTGTTTTTGTGTGCACTAATGTTTTTATAGGTTTGGAAACCCTTCACGCTATTTCGAAAACTTGATGTCAAAATGCCAGCCTATTTATTAAAAGCCTCCGCAAGCACTAATCCATGCAGCAGTAATAACACCGTCAGTTTATTGTCATCAGTTTCCCAGGAAACTGGATTGGTTTTGCACCCTTCCAATTAACTCAATCGTCTCCCGGACAGTTTAATTTTGCCCGTGACGTGCCGATCATTGCCGATTATTGCCGAAAGGTGACGATCTTGTCAGATGAGATTTGATGGCGTTTCGATCCTAGTTTGATGGGAATGGCGTCTTTTGTTTGAGATACTCTCAATAGATATGTGGCGTATTTTCGAAAAAAAGTAAAAGTTTGTATACTCGGTTCGCACATAATTTTTGGAGTAATTTTTCATATCCACATCACAAAAAAACAAAATTCGGGACTAGTTTTTTGTTTTCATTTTTTTGTTGAAGCACTCAACAAAAGAGTTAAGGTCGCAAAAATCTGTCATTGATATAATTCTATGTGCATGTGGATGAGAAGAAATATCAATTATTTGATAACAAAACCATTATTTATTGTGTTCGCGCTACCTACGCATAAAATTGGCATGTTTACATTTATTTCCTGTTCATTCCAATACATACAACATCCTGGACAGGACCTAATACTTACCTCGAAAGGACCATTAACTCTGCAAATCATCACACACTACAAAGAATAAACATATTTTTGTAAGCATTTACCTATATCGTAAATTTTGCAATTTGTGTTATCATTTTGTATGATAATACAAGAAAATTCACTTGGACGAAGTCGCGTGCTTGTCATATATATTTACAGACTTAATACGAATATTCAATAACCAATATCTGATTCTAGATAAGTCTTTAATTAATGCTCTCCTTATCCAACAATATCTATAATAAGACATGACAAAGCATTCCTGCAATTTCCAGCCACCGCACCATTATTAGTAGATTAGACATAGCCCTAGGATTCCACAATCATTACCAATATATTTACAAATTAGAACTGTAATTACGTTAATCCGACTGCGTAAATACAAAGGCGGCTGGAACACAGACACCCATGGTCTGTGCTACATTATCTTGCGAATGGCTAAAAGCAGTAACAGTGCGTCCGAAACCAGCTGCAACACAGAGGTTTGTAGTGCTGCCCCGTCTTTCCATTATGTAAAGGCCAGAACGCAAGGTTGTGAAACTAATAGCGTATTGATTGGAAATTTTAATCACTTGTTTACTAAGGTCTTTCAATGTATACAAGAGTAGTACGCAAATATTCGCGTATAGTTCGTAGTGACCGAATTAACTACCACGTAGCGGGGCTCCTTCGACTACGCTTTACTAAATAATTATGTTAATGATTATATTTTTGTCCTAAGAATCGTCGCTAGGTGAAGGTCAAACTAATTTCAAATAATAAATAATTATTTCTCACTCGATCAGTCTGTAAAGCCGCCGCATTCGTGTAACGTTGCCATTCCGAACGCGATCATTATACAGACACTAGTGACCTAACGATCTGCATTGTAGACACAGCGAGTAGGTACAGACCAACTTATTAGCTGTATTGCAGTAGTTTTTGTTAAAACAATGTCTTTTGGAGCCGCCCACATTGCAGAAAGTGTTCAAATGTTGTGTACATGGTGGTGGTGTAATGTGGTGTCGTTTTTGTAATACTTTATTCATACGAACGCGGCTACGTTAAAAACATCTACTATCTGTGTTGCAGCCGTCTTTGTATTTGAGCAATCCGACTCCCTTGTTTGCTAATTAGCACATGCTTGGGAGTACACATGAGATATCAATGTATTCATATTAATGCTTAGCCCTGTATGAGGACCTGCTAAGGTCGCGGGTTGTTCGAAAGAGACATTCGAACAACCCGCGCAATCATTCACATGCGACGCTTACTTTACTAAGCAAATTAAAGTCAAATTGTGGTCTGTGATCTTCGCCCTTAGGTATTTATAATAACTGTAAATAATTGCATTGCATTCCGGCAGGCCATGCCTTGTAATGGAATAGGTATGTCGAAGAATGTAGACACGTTGTTACACATTTAGTTGCGAAACCTAGGAATGTAAAAACAATCATGTCTTACTCTCGAGCCATTTGCAAATATCCTTTTGCGTCTAGATTGAACGAGACATTTGCGAGTGAAAAGTCACGCATGTGACGCATGCCTAAGACTGAGGCATCTGAAAAAATTGAAAAATAGTTCTAGTAGTCAAAACACACCTATTTGAAATAGAGTGCTATAAATTATATCGTTTGGAATAAAGTTCACGCAGCCTTATTTAAACTTGACAGCCATGAAAAAAATACTGTCAGTCATACTAAGGGCCATCCCATAATATTTTCTCAGCCTATCTCTTTAAAATAAAGAGTGATAATGAAGTTTACGACCCGTCTTTTATTCACTCACATAAAATTAATTTTACAAATTTCAAATTTTGCCAATCTAAGGAAAAGTTGGCAGCAAAAAACGAAAAATTATCTTTTTATAACATAATTAAAACTTCTTTTGGAAATAAAAGGGGCTCATTGCTGTAGTCTTAAAGAGAGTGATATAAAAAGATATCATTCAAACACCCCTTTATAGGTTCAATTTTCGATCTTAGACTCAACCACACTAAGTTCAGAATCGACTGCTTTTATATCAAACATAATCGAATGTGCTGCCACACATGACTGCTTTTAACATGCTTAACAAAATTGTCTCCCAATAGTTACCAGTCGTTAGTAAGAGTGTCGTACGATCATCCTTAAGTACTTCTTATTGGGACCCTAACGCTTCGTTGAATGGTACTCGCGTTAGGGAACGATATCATTTGCATGTCTGCACTCGACGGTTTTTATGAGGGGGACCTTTTTCTTTTGATTTGTTAAAGCTGATCTATCTTTTGTAGGATTTTTATATGAGGTTTGAGGATGTTTATACCTGAAACTTCGTTTGTATAACTTTTTCGATTTATAATGACTGAAATCAGCAAAATGTTCAAGGTTTGAAAAATTTGTTATGCCAGTATTATTCAGAGTCTGAGTCAGTCCACAAGGAGTTTTATATAAACGCTAACTGTGGAGACTTGTGAATGGCTTATCGTGAATAACTGTATTGTTACTTTTATATTCTTAGCTGTAAGCCACCCAAACACAATCAAATAAAATAATATATTTATTTTTTGGCATATTGTTGTAATTTTTGGAGTTGATTTCTTATTAACCGTTTGGCATATCATAGCGCACGAAATGAAAAATAGATGGGTACCTAGTAAAAACAACCGTCCACAAAAACTGAAGCCGTCATAGCTTTCCTCTGCGCCACTTTCATAACGCTCCCCGTTCCTCAGTGCAAAGATCACTATGATTTTCTAATTGTTTTTTGCTTAACGTTTATTTTTCTTTTTTATGACAACAATAAATGTTCATGGTTTTCGAGGTCACTGATAACGAAGTTGGGGTCGAAATGAAAATCCAAGATGTCAGTTGCGAAAATATACAGTTTTCAATCATGGATGTTGTTTTCGTGGTTTTTGAGGGTGCTGAAGCCAAAAGTGAGATCAACATGAAAATCGAATATGGCGGCTGCAAAAATTTTCAAATTTTCCATCATGTGTGTTGTTTAATTGTTTTCGAGGTTGCTAACAGTAATTTAATTTAAACTTAGTTTTTGGTAAGCACTGGAGACAATTAGTTAGAGTACAATCATTGATGCGATGTCTTAACACATCATTCCTCAGCCTATCATTCATAGTCACACCACACATCCTCCGCAAGGAACGCATTTCCATACCATTTATTCTGCTTTCATGCTTCTTTTGCCACACCCAACATTCACTTCCATACATAAGCGTAGGCACCAGCTCACCATTGTGAACGGCCAGTCGTGCCGTTTTGGACAGCAAGTTGTCGGTCACAATTGCGTGTGTAGCACCATTCACTTTATTTCCCGCATTTACTCTCCTTTCCACATCTCCATCAATCTTTCCATCCCTAGTTAACAAACTCCCAAATATACTCATTTACTTGCTCCACATTCTTATCATGTAATTTCTATATCTCTTGAAATATAATTGATGTAATATATTTGGTACAAATCAGTATATATAATGTTTGAGTTCATTTGCTTCCTTTGCTTAAAGTGTACATTTTAAGAAGTATTTCAGGAGTAAACTCCAGTCACTCGTCGGTGCTGACACGCACAATTTGATAAACAGTTTAAGGGATTTCGATATAAAAAATTAAGCATTCTAATAAATACTGATACAAAACAGATAATGAAATCTGTGAAGATTTGAGCCTGCATAATAAAAATAATATTACTGTAGTATCTTTTTGTTATCAAAACAATTCTATTCCGTCCAAGAATCGAACTCACCATAGGTCAGCATTCTCTTCTATATTTAGATTACCAACAAAAACCTACACCTTCCTAAATATTTTATAGAAAATCACTCTAAGAAATACCTACACCCAATACAATTACTCAATCTATTACCCTTCAGTGGGAAGCATATAAGGGCCAATTACTTGCCAATTAGCGATACTACAGGCAGTTAGTTATACACTATACATATCCCCTTTTTGTTTCGAACACTCACGACCGAGTCCCAGGCTGGGCGCCAATAAAATACGAATGGCGCCCAACACGAGACACAATTGTAGGTCTGTTAGAAAGGTATTTTTCTATTGTTTTGTTTTGTGGAGGTAGTTGTCAATTAGGGTTAGGGGATAAAGGGTATTTTTATAGGTTTGTTTTTGAAAATATTTTGTGGTTTTGTTTCAATATGTTTAATTGCAAAATTTAATAGAAATCTTTTTGACAGGCTGAAATCTGATTGAATTGAACGTCATAACAGAATGCGTATTGTTAAGATTGGCAAGAGTCTTAGTGATCAAGTTTAAAGTTAATAAATTTTGAATAGTTTTCGGAATCTTTGCCCGACATAATCATTGTGTCGTCTTCTCTTACAGGAAAGTAGCTCCTTTTTTACTAAAAGCAAACGACTTTCCTAATTAGCAAAAGTTCACAAGAGTGTAGAGATAACTGCATAAAAGAAAAATAACATAAAGACCGCTGTACAAGGTTCTTCTCATGCATTCCAAGTTTTATTCTTTTTATTTTCCCTTCTATTCTAAACCAGCAGTTATTTTCAAAGCAAACTTTCATAAGGCTTCGTCGCATAAGTTTAGACTTAGCTTGCCGGTAATAGGATCTGTCAACGTTTTTAGAAACGAGTTATTCAAGAAAATCTACAGTGAGTTAACTACTACACTACAGGGCATATTTCTATTTTCAAACAGATAAAGTGAAAATCTCCATGCTTCACAGTCAACAGTCAAAATGAATAGAAAGTCAGAAAGAAGCGAACACGAAGAGGTAGCGCGGTCTATCAATGGGATGGGACGCGGTGGGTCGCAGGATATATTTTATGGTTCACAAGGACGAAGTCGAACGTAAAAGAATAGACACAAAAAAAATACAAAATGTAAATCATACCCAACGATCCATAAATCATGTACTTGTAAATACAGAAAGTTTACAGTTACTCTACGGCTTATAAACTTTTAGTGTGTTGCTCTTTATAGAGCCATCGTTTCCAGCCCCCCAGCACCCCTTTTTAAGGGCCCTGACTTTTGTGGGCTCTTCACTCGACGATTGATAGTTTCGAATGATAGGGCAACTTTTTTCGATTGACGTTCTTTTAGGTTTGGTACAATTTAGGTTTTTTGTCGAATCTATTAAGTTAAGATTCGTTCAATCGTTACTTATTCGTTACTTCTTTGATGCATTGATCACATGACGTTGTTATTTATTCACAGTGAATTATACATACTTTCACTATACTATAAGTGAAGACGAGTGAGATATTAAACATGATGTTAAAGTAAATAAAGAACCGGCCAAGTTCGAGTGGGACTCGCAAACGAAAGGTTCCGTACCACAGGGCAAAAAAAGCCGAAACAATACATTTGTTGTATGGCCCCCTTATCTTTAAACTTTATATAATTTTTATTATTTGTTGTTATAGCGGCAATAAAAATACACACTCTGTGAAATTTTCAACCGCCTACCTATTCTGTTCTGTAAAGCATTACGTCTAAAGATTTAAAAAAAAAATCTAGTTTTTTTGTTTTGTCATAAAATAACAAAACTTTGTGTCGTTGTATTACGAGAGGATACTAGCTCCTGCAACACAGTTAATACTAGTGCAGGAGTCAGAGAAATCTATCTGTTTTTGTACATCTCGTTTTATGTCAATAAAAAAAAAACATACAACAGCCCGTCGTCAGACAGAAGGAAAGCGGAGGCTTGATAAAAGGGTTCCGTTGGCACGCTTTGGGTACGGAACCCGAAAAAGGAGGAAGAGCTCACTTGGAAAGTAAGTTCGTAGTTGTTGTCAAGCTGCATCAGAACATACAAAGAACGCCAGATCCATCCAGCAAGAAAAAACTGAGGACCAACTTCTTGACCAAGATTTCAAACAAAATGCAATCAATTTTGAGTGGTCCTGTGTCTGTGACACGAATACCCCGATTTGTGTAGAATAAAAAAAGGTGCCCGTAAAAAAAAATCCCATTGAATGCCATATCTCCCTTTATGTGACACAGTCCCTCTCTCTCTCTTTCTACAAACCTTCAAAGTCATTCCACCACAGTCCGCAATAGCTGTATTTGTAAGACACAATCTGAAAATAATGTAGATTTGATTCTGCTTTGATTCATCGATGAGAATTGATGAATTTTTTCCAACAATCCAACAACCAATATTATATTCTCTGTGGAAGTGAGGTTTTTTCTGTTGATTTATATTCTCCAATGGGAAAATTTATACTCTACTCTCTTTTTAAAAACCATTGAGAAATGCTTCGGTACATACAACAAACTTATTCCGGCCCGCGACTTCGTCCGTCTAAAAGTTCTTGTTCCCCACCGTTGTCGCATCGTTTCAGAATTTTTTATGTTTGCTTGGCTCTAAAAGGTCCTACCTAGCACGATGTTAAATATCCTACAGCCGTCCTCAAAATTTGGGCTCTCAAATGCAAAAAATTAAATTACGTGTAGTTCCAGATATCAGCGCGTTCAAACAAACAAACAAACTCTTCAACTTTATAATTAGAATAAATGTCTACAAAATTTTATAATTGAAACATTTTAATTACAATTTGATACAACATGAAAAGTTCTGGACTTTTTACTCATGGTCTACATGGATGAGTGAATTTTAGAAATTGTCACACACGAACACCCACACTTGATTGTTTTTGCTACATACAACATCGTAAGCTATCCGTATATTTATCGGTTTGCACGAACTTAACAGACTGGCTACGCAGTCACCATAACCATGGTCATGTTTTCGTATAATAAAACGTATTAAGTCTTAGATAAATTAAACTTATCACTGACATCAATAGATCTATTTTACTTCATGGTTTTCCAAGCCTATTAAAAAAACAAGCGTTTTTGAAAATTCGCTTCCATTTGCAACAATCCATGCAACAACCACAAAAAAACTACAACTCAACGACTGCGTATTCCGTTTCTTTTCCAAATCCGACTCAAATGTTCAAGAACATTCCTTGTAACATTTTTCTGTTCATATTGTTGTCCGAGTGAAATTATTCTGATCAATGGAGATCAAACGGTTGGTATGGAAATACTTCTATGCTGCAGTTTAAAGGAAATCAGCTAAGTTGAATGCTTTGTCTGTAGATAATTGGAGGACGTTTGTTATTTCAATTGGGTCAAATAGCGCGTTATCTGTATATAAACAACTGTGTGTAATTTTCTTTGAAGATGGCATAATGTTTATGAACATTTGAATAGATGCTTTCCCTTATCTTTGTTCTTATTTAGATTACTGCTGTTAACTCATCCGATGTAATTATCCTTACATACTCCTTTTGCCTTTTTTACGTTCATACATCTGGTCATACACGCAAGCCGGTTGCGAGTGCTACGCACCTGACCTTTCTGAAGCACATCTACAATAAGGTCACTATATGTCCTCCTAGGCGGTACCGCCCCGGCGTTTCCACTCACATCTGCCTTGTAAATACCTTTTGATAGTCTCCTTTCAGTCAACCTATCAACATGACCAAACCGTCTAAGCATACTCTTTTCAATTTTTGTCACTACATCTTCTTTTAAACCGCACCGCTGCCTTATCACATCATTCCTCAGCCTATCATTCATAGTCACAACACACATACTCCGCAAGGAACGCATTTCCACATAATTTATTCTGCTTTTATGCTTCTTTTGCCACACCCAACATTCACTTCCATACATAAGCGTAAGCACCAGCACACCATTTTGAACAGCCAGTCGTGCCTTTTTGGACAGCAACTGGTTGGCCAGTACTGCACGTTTCGCAACAATCGCTTTATTTCCCACATTCACTCTCTTTTCCACATCTCCATCAATCCTTCCATCTCTTGTAAACAGACTCCCCAAACATACGAACTCAGTTACTTGCTCCACACTCTTATCATTTATTTTCACATCCCATACATCTTCTTCTCTTTCAAACACCATGACTTTCGTCTTATTTACATTTATATTCATTCCTTTCATGTTATATGCTTCATCCATCACAGTCACCATGTCTTGCAACTGTTCCGCTGACGACGCAAGTAGAACTTTATCATCTGCATAGAGCAGGCATTTGACTCTTTCAAATCTGTCAAACAACTATCCATGTACAGGTTGAACAGCCACGGTGACGCTACACAACCCTGTCTAACACCCATTGAGATGCAGAACCAGTTCGTGTAAGCCCCATTTATCCTAACACAAGCACTGGAGTCCTTGTATTAAGATTTCAGTGCCCGTACCAAGTCCACGAAAGCACAGTATACTTTCTTGTGCTTTGCCAGATGTTTTTCGGCTATGCATCGTAGAAGGTGGCATTCTGTGGTTTCTGCCTACCTCCATGGGAAGAAGGCTTTTGTTTGTTTGTTTGTTTGGCATCTCGCAGGTCAACCTATGCGGTTGTCGTCTGCTTAAGCGGACTTGCCTGTGGATTCCCTAATAAATTAAGGCCTCCAGCCAGGACTTAAACTTATATACTAACTAAAACTAAGCGACAACGCTAAGGGCACCCCCTGTGGGGTACGAACCTCGGCTTAGGGCGTCGCTGGAAGAGGGCAGCAAATGACTAGCTGGATCACGATTGGTATTATTTATGGACGAATTTAAAGCTACAGGCTCAGCGGCGCGGGCTGGCTCGAGCAAGGGTCGGGAGGGGCGTCGATTTGGGCGTCGCGGCGGGCCTCGGCGGCGAGGGCGGTAGGACGGCGATCGGGGTTTGGGCTTATGTAGCGTGCTAGTGGCCTTACTACTCTCCTGGAGGAGGGTAGTGGCGTCGTCGGGGTCGATTAAAGTATGCCTTGGTCGGCGAATACTGCTAATGCGAGAGGGAGTATAGCGGGCGGCCGCTGTAATCAGGGGGTTAGAATGTTTGATGCCGCAGTCGAAGAAACGCTTTGATAAGCGTTTCATAAACTGTTTTATGGTTGGCATTTTGAGGTCGACGTGAAGATCGATATTACGGACATAGAAGGGGGCACCCGTGACCCTTCTGAGGAAACGGTTTTGGAGGGTCTGCATCTTATGGAGATGACGTGGGTGAGCGTGCGCAAATACAACGCAGGCATAGGTCATGATGGGACGGATGACTGCGGTATAGATGCGGAGCTTGCATTTGAGGGACAGTTTACTACGGGCTGTTAGTACGAATTGCAGCCTGCTAAGAGCGAAGGAGGCGCGCGCGCGAACCGCCTTAATATGAGCCTTAAAGGTAAGGTTCTCATCGAGGATCACGCCTAGGTATTTGGCTTGCTTCTCCCAAGGGATTGGCTTGCCGTACATAGTGATCGGGCTGGGAAGTGGGGGAGGGAGTCGACGACGTCTCGAGAAGAGAACCGCCTGACTCTTATCGGGGTTGACCTCGATTCTCCATTTCCGGAACCAAGCGCCTAAGACGTTTGCGGAGGTTTGGAGTGTACGAGCTATAGCGTTGGGACAGTGACCGGTATAGTAAACGGCAGTGTCGTCGGCGAAGAGAGCCAACTGAGCCTTTTTACTTTTTGGGATATCGCTAGTGAACAGCGTGAAGGCGAGAGGAGATAGTACGGAACCCTGAGGGACACCGGCGCGAATAGGATGAGGGGACGAGAGCGCTCCCTCGACCCGATAGCGAAAGGGTGGGAAGAAGGCGTCAGTGTATGTATATAAGTATATTATTATGTGGAGCACAACATCACACTCTGCTATACGAAAGTTTCAACAAATAGTTCTGTAGTAGGTATGAAATCATTTCGTACATAAATCAGTATTCTCGGTGTTTATTTGAACAAAAAAGCACATAAAAGACTTAACAATATCCGGAAGATTAAGTTATCTACAATACTTAAATTACATACACGCAAAGTCCTTCATTAAACGTGAAATTCATCTATAAACTAGTATTATTCAAGTAACAAACGCTAACAGGAATCACGACATGTATTCTTTAGAAGATTTATTCCAATTAATTTATGTCAACTGGTTTGCGTTAATGGTATGTTTTGAGAATGTATTCGGGCCGTGTTTTATAAAATGCTAAAACTTTATTAAATATGATATCAAACGAATTCAAACAGAGCTTTACAACAAAAGAATAAATATCTTTTTTCCTGTGTTATGGTTCTGCATGATCGCACATAAGTCAAGCCAGACAAAGAAAACAAAAATAATACTTTTTTTATAAATCCAAACACTATTTCGGGAATAAAACGATCCATTCACAAGGCGATTCTATTTGAATACTCCGACAAAAATAAAAAGTCGAAATAAATACATAATGGCACTAAAAGGAGTTACGCGTACAATATTACCAACAAGAACGGTAAATTATTATCAAAATAATCCTCTTTAGCCACACAAAAGCAGCGTTGGGAAAGAAATCTGCTTTTATGGCAGAAATGTCTGCGAATGTCTAGGTATATGGTAGAATTAGTATGGATCATGGCGGCTCACTTTTGCTTACGCTACTTGGATGAGATTTTTCAGACTAATCTTATTGTGGTGCACTTGGTTTTGTCCGATCGTTTGTTGCGATGACTTTTGTGTTACTTTTTAATTGGATTTTATATTTTAAATAGCCGTTCTGTCTATAGCTTTAATAGTGAACACTGCAGAGTACCCAATTAACGACGTATAGTTACAAATAACTTTTTATAAGTACTAGTTTTTCTATACCAATAGCGTTTTATAAGCAATATAGTATTTCTATCAGGAACTAGCCATATTTCTCAAAAGTAACATTCTTTCCCGTGATAAATACTTACTGTTGTTTCAGACACCATAATTACATGATAACTTTGAAAGAATTATGGGTAAAAGGATGATATAATCAAACACAATTATGTATAAAAAACATGAAAAAACATACTTATAAGAATGGTCATGTGTTATAATTATTATTTACATTGGGTTTTTATAATAAAGGTCAATTAGGTTAAGAACTAACAATTAAGGGCAGTTAAAGGGTTCACTGCTTACGTATTTTTGTGTTTACGTAATGATATTTTTGTTAATTGGTAGTGAATATTGCTTTCGATTTGTTTTTTTTTTGACCCCTCGGAAAACGAAATCTACAGCTATGTTAATTACAGAACAAATGAATTTTTATTAAAACACGAGAAGTTTCATTCGAGTAATTTATTTAATCATGTCTAAAGCTCAGGGTTGACCAGCAATAAAGCAGAAAACTACAGTTCCAGATTATGTCTCCAAACTTAAAAAATTTTAGCTATCAATCACAATCGCGTATAATTTTATTACTATCCACCCTACAGTGGAACCCTAAGGGCCATTCGACATTGCGGTCACAGATTTACAATAAAACGAGGAGTATTGCGAGTGAATTCACAAGCGATTCTTTGTGTAGGTGTTGGGGACAATTCGGGCCGGCACCGGGATGGAATAACAATGGGCAGCCCTCGCCTCTTGCACGTTATCTCACAGAATTAAAGGGAGTGCCGCAAGGAGCAACGATTGGCCTGCTACTTTTTGAGATTCGCAAAATAGACTTTTGTTTAAAATTTGAGATCTGGAGTTTATTAGTTTTTGTGTGGGTGTTTCACTATGGATTAAGCTTTTTGTTGTTTGCCGATGTTGTTTTGCCTTCCAAGTAAGTTCCTACTATGAAATTTCAGGGATTTGTATTCCCCTTTAGTGGGCCGAGCTAAAATTCTATAAACTGAGTTTGTTTCATGTCGAATAAATTACTCAACGGAAAACTTTTTGTTAAAGGAAAAACTGGCGAATTTTTAACAATAAATGAGCCACCACCCCGAAAGACAGAACCGCTCCTTGTATGATTTCAAGTAACCATTATTTTGCTATTACTATTTTGTGGTGTACGAAACGAGCGAAATAATTTAAAACTAAGAAATGCCAGAAATGGTTGCATGATATGTGAAAAACCCATTTTGTTTTGCTGCTGTTAGAAAAAGACATTATAATCCGTCCATAGAATGATCGAGATGTCAAAATTCAAAAGTCCGTTCCACTTACCAATCATTACATTATCATAATTATGTGCCATCATGCATATTAACAGCTACATACCTGTGAAATAAAGAAAATCTTATTAATAAAAATGCATAAATACATTTGTATAAATGTCGCATGCTATCTTATCGAAATCTATGTTTAAAAGATTCTGTTTAAACCAGCCCAAATATAAATCTCCGATGGAAAAGAATACATTTTATGGTATTTAAATCTCGACTATTAATAATGATATAGTTATAATTTACTCTTACGAGAGCAGAACAAATTATATAAATCAAATAGATGTAAGTGTACGTATCTTTGAAATGAATATAGGGTTGAATCGCTCATCATTAGCATTATTTAAATAATCGCGTGTATTGGAACGGTTTAAATGAATATTTGTTGATGTTACTAAGAATAAACGAATTGTAATTAATTTAAAAAATACTTTTTACTGTCGGTATTATTTTGGTTTTAGTTTCTATGCAACGACTACCGTATGGTTGGAGTTACCGTGAAATACTGCAATGGATCATAATCAGCCTATTATGTTCCCACTGTTGGGACACAGGCCTCCTCTCTGTGAGAGGCAGTGGGCCGTAATCCACCACGCGGGCCCAGTGCGGGTTGGTAGATGTCACATGTCCTAGAATTTTTGGTTCTAAGACATGCCGGTTTCATCACGATGTTTTCCTTCACCGTTTTGAGAGCAGTGGTGATGAAATAATGTACACAAAGTAAAGCGCCTGGCTGTGTTCGAACCTACGACCTACAACTCGTAAGTCGCGGCCTTTACCACTGGATCATGAATGAGTAATTGAATTAAATTGAATGAAATAACAAGGGATACTATCAAGCGACAAAAAAAAAGTACGTCTTATAGACATCAGTAATAATATGCGCACATCCGAAGTATCGAACTCTCTACTAGCGTCTGTGTTCTCTTCCACAGTTAACGCATGCCTTCAAAGCAAGAGTGAACAGACATCTTCTGAGCACGCTCTTTCCATCATATACCTCATCCATCGCTTTCCATCGGGCGTGGTCGAGGTCAAGAGCAGGACCCATTCAGTTATAAAAATAAAAATAAAGAAACTGTTTTCAGTAAGAATATAATATTTGCATTATATAAACTCAATCACATTTTTATTACATATATATGCATAGCACAGGTGTGAGTACTCTGTAATATGGAGCTGCCATTTACCGGGTAATGTCATATATTAACTTGAATGTGCCCTGGCGGCTGATAGTGTGTCATGCTCACTCAAATGTCCCGCTGACGGTGGCGCGTGGATCATTTAGCTCCCTTCAAAATGGTTGAGCTGAATGGTTATGATCCATGCGTCATGTTCGTGAACGGGCGCTGTCAGTTGGGACTGGTAATTTCTTAGCTGCCATCGCTTATTTTAATCATTTATTTTTTGGTTTGTTTTTAATTATTTTTGCTGCACAATGGACGCTTTTAACGTGTACGGTTTTTGTACATCGTTCTCACCTATAGGGTCAACATTAATGTTGTAACTAATATATTTGTAACAGCAATATTATTTAAAAGAGTGTGCATGAAGTTTCTTGCCCGTTCTTCTCAATAGGTACCTACTACGCTTTGGAATGGGCCACTAGCTTCATATTTCTGACTGACCGACTCCTTGACAATTCAAAAGTGACTGTAAATGGTTTAACTGAAATAAATGCTATGAGTTAGATCTTTTTGTGGTAAAATCCAAAAAAGTATACTCACAACATAATACAAAGATAGGTACATTTTTCATTACTCAAATAAATATTGTTCTCCATCCCAACCTTATTCATCTAAATGCTAAAAACTTAAAAATTACACTTAATCTTATAAATCGAAACATTTTAACAAAAATCTCTGAATAGACAGAAAAAAAAAGCTGGAATTTTCAAGGGACCTTGAAAGCAGCGTGGAGCGAAGAACAAATAAAATAGGATAATAGTGGCCGGACCGAAGGGCTCTTAAAATCGGTGCGGCGTGAGGCGAATGCTCAAAGCCTTTATCTTTGCCTGCTAAGATTTAGAACGCTTTCTACTGCCGCGAATCGCGGAATAAACATGTTAATGTTTGTGGGATGTTCGCGACGTGAAACGGAAATGAAGGAATATTATTTTAAGCATTCCATAACATTAAAACACTCCGGTATTTCCCGAAGTGTAAGACAGGGGAGGTTTTTATTCAGTTAGGTTTCAGTGCCATGAAAAAGGAAATCATGAGTTAGTGTCATCAACCTGGTATATGTGCATCCAGACTCCTGGCTATAAATGATAAAACCCTGATGGATTCATCAATAACAATTTGCCTAACTTAGGATTGAACTCAGGACTTCCATGCCCAGTAGTCTTAACGACCTTTCGACCAACGAGGTAACTCAATTATCATTAATACGAAAACACTCGTTATGAATCATATGAATAGAATATAATGTTACTGTTTAACAAATAAAGTTGGTAAAACTTAAAAAGTTTGTCTAAATCATACCTCTAGGGTGTACAATATTAAGAAAATAAAAAACAAAGAGAATATTTTAGCATGAAAGGATAAACAGAAAACTGAGGTATGTACAAGACTTATTGTAAGAAATACGGGGAAATATAGCAAAAACCCAGAGATGTAGTAAAAAATAAACTTGGTAAATGTGTAGGGAGTCTATTCTTGGAAGACTTTTAAATATTCACTAACTGAGTCAATTCAATTTATTCAGTAACAATTCACATTGCGTTCGAATATAATACAGCATGAAACAATAACAAATACAATAGAAGCAATTCAAATTAAAATTATAAAATATTATTTAGATTAAAATACCATGCAAACACAAAACAATAAGTCATTATGTAAAAAATAGTAGAAATCCAAACGAAAAACAAGAATAATAATTTAAGGATGTCATGAGCACGGAACACAATTAAACAACATAAACAAATAGTACATGTCAGTTTGTCTGTCGAAATAAGCTACGTCTGCTACGTCTGCTGCTACGTCTGCTCTTTTTCAATAAGATTATCGTTTTTCTTTCTTAATTTGAGTCGGTTGCTTATTATAAATCTCGTATGTCGAACCTTGTAGAATATGCTTTTATTATGCGTGGTTTGGTAAGGTACTCATATAGTTCATCTACTATTTTATTTTGCTTTAATACTAAACATTGTTCTCATACAGCGTCCTGAATACCAAAGTCCCCCCCCCCCCACCTTCACCCCCAGTTTGAAAGCCAACCCCTACAAAGCCTGTTAATAACTTATTTCATTCTAGCGGAAAAAATCAATCATGCGTCTATCTGAGAGACTTTCAATTTTACGTATGTACGGAAAATATTTTTTTATATTTTCAAGTAAATTATGTGGAATATTGTTTGGGAATTTTGATTAAATTTCACTCCATAGAAATTAATGCAAGAGAAATACAAATGAAGTGAAAGCAATTTTTGAATTCTGAAATAATAATTTGGATTTTCGAATTCCAATAAAGGTTATGCTTTAGTAGACAATAACGATTACAGAAGGTCGTCTCCACATAAAGGCTCGTCCACACAGGCACGACACGAAAGCGAGACATCAACGAGGCGCCGTGTGTCACGCGACGAGCTTTGCCTTTGTGTCGCGCTGTCGCGTTGCGCCTGTTTGTATCAGCCTTAACAAGCGAAAGCGAATGCACATGTAGACATGCTTCACTACAGCGAGTGCAAGTACTCGCGAACAGCATTTCTTTGAAATCGCCCGTACGTACGGCTTTATGACCTTCTGTATATATTTATTTTGTGACTCGGCTCAGTGATTTGATATGAGTGCATTTTGTTTTCTAAGAGTTGGTTCGAAGCTCTTTTAAGTCATATTGACCGGTGAAGTTTCGTTGAACAGTATTTTTCTGTACGTATTCATACGAATGTATTTGGTAATTAACATGTTTTACATTTCAAGTGAGGTAGGTAAGTATGTGGATTTTCGGGCATGGTTATTTTTTCAATAAGTACTTACTTAAATGAGCTTTTGAAGTCGTGAATTGTTATTGGTAAATCGTTTTGGTTTTGGTTACCATGAATGTGATCTCTTAGTTGTCTTTTAAACAGATTACAATAAATACCTCCGGGTTTGTTATTGCTGCTTAATTTTTTGGAACTATTTTAATTTTAACGATAAATATTGTACACCCACCTTTTAGTCGTACCATTATGATGATATAGATGATGTATCATTTGACTAACAGAGTCCTTATTAAACCTACCTATACACCATTTTAAATAAGATTAGATATTTAAATAAAACTTTTTACAGACATCTCAACCAATTTTGACTGCTATTCCGTAGTCATAAGGATGACATTCAAAGCAAAAAAATGGTAAAATTACCAACTGTACGAAAGAGGAACAACAACGGGCTGTAAAAAAAGGTTTATTTTAACGTGTTATATATTTCAAATGGACTTTAGTAAAAAGCACTAAATAAAAATTACATTTGATCCATTACTTTATTCAGTAATTTTATCATCAGCTCCAGCTAAATCTATGTCCCCACATCAAGGATCACGACCATATTGTTATTTACGTTTATGTCCTATCATTAACATCATAATACACATAAAAACCATTGAAGGTAATCCCGGGATAACTTCGAACGCGATCAACGCGTAAACGACGCCACTTTAAAAGCCTGTAAACATTTTGCACTGTGGGAACGGAAATTAAGTAATTAATGCTCTTGACAGAGCTGTCGGATGGCCAATAAACGAATATTATAGGGGAGCATAAAAATGATATTTCCATTCTTGAAAATTGTATTGGATTTTAAAACAATGTGGAGTTGTGATTCATCTATCGAGGATTCGCAATGGGGACGATGATTTTATTTTTATTTTTAACTCAAATTATATTTGTTTCCAAATCCCCTCCAAAAACGTTGAAATCTTGCAGCTTCTTCATTTTACATGGATTAAACAGATTTTTTCGATTTTCTCATTTTTACTATGCCTTCTTTGAAATTACATTATTTTTTCGAATTTTTTATTATGAGTCATCATCCCTATTAATGTTGAATGCAATGGATGGTTAAAAAGGAAATTGCGACCATTACCACCTTCAAAACCTGGAACGGTGATTTCAGTTTTGTGTCTTGAGTACCAGAACAGACACAAGATGCCCTCCATGCCTTGCTCCTGCCCTTTTACCAAGTTTGGGTTTAAGGTCAGCTTCCAATCTTACTGGATACAGCTGTCAGTTTCTAATCTTACTGGATACAGCTGTCAGCTTCCTCTTACTGGATACAGCTGAATACCAATATTTAACATGATGACAATGCGTATCTGACCTCCACAACCCAGTTACTGGGTAACACGATACTCTTTGGTATTTGGTCTGGTTGTCAGACATTTTAGCTGCTGGTTGTCAGACTATACGTAAAGGCTGTCAAAGATCATGAATGACAGCTGCTTTTTGAGGCACGGAGGGTTCTCGATAAGTAATTGATGGTCACCCATCCAAGAACCGACCGCAGCAAGCGTTGCTTAACCTTCGGTCGCCCCGTTTGGCTGTTACCATTAAGCCACGAGCCCAATGTCTTTAACTATGATCTTGCATCAGCATTATATTAGGCAACTCCTACTAACATACACAACGAACTGAGTGTTACCCTTTTCTTCCAATTTCTTCTTTGTAATAAAATACCATTCAAAATAATCAATAGCTAAAGTACTGTCAAATTAGTTAACTTATAAATCAAGTTCATTTCTCTATCGCGATTTATTGCAATCGACGTCTTGTCGCAGCTCGTCGGCTGCATCCACATCAGTCTTGTCTAGATAGGGCTGCTCCATCGTCGAAACCGAATAACTTGGCCATTGGTTTAAAGTTATGTCCGAGTGCACATGCTAGTGACTCGGATTTTAGACATGATGATTCTTGATCTTGGGCAACCAACCACCAAGCTAAAGGACTTATTCCTGCTGTCAGCGATTGTAGTTCCAAGATGTTTTACGATGGGCACGCCACAATAGCGGCGGTAAGTCCCCTGTTTGAGGAGTGGTTGGAGAGGCGCCACGGCGTCCTCACCTTCCGCCTGACACAGGTCCTCACCGGACACGGTTGTTTCGGGAGGTTCCTGTTTCGTATAAGGCGGGAGGAAACGCCCGGGTGTCACCATTGTGTGGATCGCCCGGAGGACACGGTGGAGCATACGGTGGAGGTATGCCCAGCTTGGGCGGAGCACCGCAGTGTCCTCGCGGAGGCGATTGGTGGCGGCGATCTCTCGCGTCCGGCCCTGGTCCAGGCCATGGTACGGAGCGAGAGGGAATGGAAAGCCGTCACCTCCTTCTGCGAAGCAGTAATGCTCGCAAAGGAGGAGGCGGAGCGCGTGAGGGAGAGAGCTTTGCGCCCTCACGCCCCTAGTCGCCGCAGGAGACGCCCTGGGCGTCGGGAATCGCAAGCAGATTCCCGGCCACCGTAGGCGCGGGCTTGCGGACGGCGAGCCATGGGTAGCTCGCCGTCCGGTAAGGACCAGGCCTGGGTCGACGGCGCGTTGTGTTCCACGCGCGCCTCAAAGAGATGTCAGCACAAAATGACGGGGTCCGATAGGGCCGACGCCTCAGGGTCGCGGGTTATTCCACAGAGAAAACCGTGGCCCTGGCATAGGCAACTGAAGGAACACGGGTGGGTTTTAGTCAGTAAAAGTCTGACACGCCCTCCCGCTCCACCCAGAGCGGGAGAAGTCATTTGATTTCCCACCCAAAAAAAAAAAAAAAGATGTTTTACGAAGGTAGATATTTATGAAGCTCATTTATTTATTGGCCTTTTGTTTGTCCAAAACAAATAAAAAATATGGAAGTTATTTCATTTTTTTCCCGCTTCCCTGTAAGCGAAAAAAAAACGAAATAACTTCCATAATTTTTATTTAAGTTACCTCAAACCAAATTATGCTCTGAACAGCCGCTTCAACCAGCAGCTCTTATCCGAACTCAATACCTAAATAATTGGTGCAAATACTAATACTTTGCGAACTTTGAAGTAATTTAACTTTGAACTACAAAACTAATTAATAAGGCTCTAAAGTACTTTTGTAATCAGCCTTAGACCTCAGAACGGTAAGGTACAGAAGGTTGTCTGCGTACAATTAGTGAAAACAAGCGCATGCGCACATCAGCGTGCGTACGTATTGAGATCTAAAACTATTAATACAATATTATAATAATCGTCATCATCACGTTTTCTCCCCGAACGCTGCCCAGCCGATTCGGAGTCGACGATTGACCTCTTTCTCGAAATTGGACCTAGCTAACTGAACAGTTTGTCCGAGGTAAAAATACTCGTCCACAATTTCGCATGTAGCGTCTCCGTGGCGTTACGTGGGCGTTGACATGACTTTTGTCTTTTCCATATTCATTTTAAAACGCACTATTCGGATGCTCTACTGAGCTCATTGAGCATTGCACTGAGGTCCTCCATATTCTCAGCCGCGACCACTGTATCATCGGCAAACCAAAGATGAGTGATGTACTCGCCATTGATGTTGATGCCAACCCCTCTCCAGTCAATACCTAATACTCGCTCGGCGCAACACATTTTCTTCTTCCATTCTGTCCTGTCAACCGTTACGTTATCGTTCAGTCCCTTCTCTTCATACAATATTTTAAATGTGAAAGACTCTGTCAAAGATTTCGATGTTTGCCACACAGGTAGATAACGATCTGCGTTAGGATACTTTTTATTCCGGTAGTTCCCTTGGGGTAAGCCCCGGGCAAACTAACTATTGAATGAAGAAAAACTGGAATTTATTAATCAGACGGTTTTCCTAGGAATCACGCTGGACGAGAAATTACAATGGGGACCACATATTACATCTCTTGCGGGGCGGCTAAGCTCGGCCGCTTATGCTGTTGGAAAGATAAGACTGAACTTAAGACAGTTGACAGATGTAGAAACCGCGCGTTTGGTCTATTTTAGCTACTTCCACAGCATTATGTCGTATGGCATTTTACTGTGGGGTCGGGCTGCTGACATTGAATGCATTTTATTTTGCAAAAGAGAGCTGTCAGAGCCATATACAATGTTCCTCGTCGCGAATCTCTCAGGGAACTATTTAAAGGGATTCATATTATGACAGTACCTTGCCAATTCATCTATGAAAATATTATGTATGTAAGAAAAAATCTACATCTTTTTAATAAAATAAGTGATTTAATAATAGAAATAAAGATAAACTAGATAAAAAAAACTAGGTCTATTGACATGCTTACTAGAACTTGATTATTATTCTGTGGTTTAAGTTTCGCCGGATATTGAAATAAGTTTGCGACAACTTGACCACAATTTGTGCAAATTGTGTGTGTGAAATTTCGAACTAGTAGGTTAGTGAGTAAAAGTTATGTTTTTTCATTTAAATTTGTTATTTATTTTATAACAAGATAAATAGACTTCTAAGTATTATCATTGGATTATTAAATTGTTTCTAGTACCTAATTATATTGTGGCATCAACATTCAACTCCTTTGATTTCAGCGGCCGCCCGCTATACTCCCTCCCGCATTAGCAGTATTCGCCGACCAAGGCAAAACCTTAATCGCCCCCGATGACGCCACTACCCTCCTCCAGGAGAGTAGTAAGGTCACCAGCACCCTACATAAGCCCAAAACCCGATCGTCGTCCTACCGACCTCGCCGCCGAGGCCCGCCGCGACGCCCAAATCCACGCCCCTCCCGAGCTTGTAGCACTAAATTCGTCCCAAAATAACATCAATCCTGATCCAGCTAGTCATTTGCTGGCCTCTTCCAGCGACACCCTAAGCTGAGGTTCGTACCCCACAGGGGGTGCCCTTAGCGTGTAGTCGCTTAGTTTTTAGTTAGTATTTAAGTTTAAATACTGGCTGGAGGCCTTAATTTATTAGGGCAACCACAGGCAAGTCTGCTTAAGCAGACGACAACCTCATAGGTTGACCTACGAGATGCCAAGCAAACAAAACCTAATTATATTTTGACCGAAAAGGTTCCGTTTAGGTTCTTTCTTGAAATTGGTGCAGTAGTCCCCAATAATTATGTAGGTAGGTTAAAATGGGGTAATAATATTAATAATTAGGTCCATTATTAACATTATTACCCCATTATAACCTACCTACATAATTAAGATATTAAATAATTAAACCTGAGAAATGTACACGGATTTTCGGAATTACTATTATCAGCAACATTAAATAAAAAAACAAATTTCTCGTATTAAACAAAAATTACAACAGTGTTCTGTTCCAGGAATACAAATCTAATTAATTTCATACCTCTGAAAATTTAATTTCAAACGAACGACTTTTCTTATAAAGCAAACCGAATATAAATTAATAATTCAAAGCCAATTAATGAAAAACAATACTTAAAATACCTTCTTCTTTGAACCTATTTATTAATTGTTTTGTTTTAACAATTGCTTTCAATAAAATTGTTGGATTATATGAAATAACAATTGCATAAACTAAAAAAAATCTTGTTATACGGAATATTCGGGCAATTATAAATACTTCAGTATTTAACAAAACGGTAGTGAACTCTTTGAGTTCTGCTCCGAGTTATGCTGCACGATTACTCACAAAATATCCATGCACTGTCTGGACAATTCCACTCAATCTTTGTAGTTCTTTTCTCAAAAGACCTCACATGATCTGACTAAGATTTTGTCGGGACTTTAAAAGAGACTCTGAGATTATATCGGTCTTTCTTCTCAAGACACCTCATCTTGTTCAAAAAATATATGACTGACGTGTAAAAGTATTTGTACAAACCTACTTACAGAAATAAAATCATTCATCAATTATTATCTGAAGTTCAAAAAATCAATTATTGTAAATATTGTGTGAACTTTTGAAATTGAAATTCGGGCGAAATATTGTTAATCTGTATGAACAAATTATCCCATTGATCACAAAATAAAGAAACATTGAACATTATCATTAGAGATCAGTTATTTAGCCGCATATTTACCTACAGTTAATTCTACGCTATGAAACTATGGAAGCGGCTTCTTTAAATATTAAGTAAAAATATAAAAAAAACTGAGATGCCAGGAACACCGCTAATGCATAACTAGTCGGGTGTAAAGTATAGATGCGATAAAAAAATTAAGATAAAACCCCGGGATTCTATACATTATTAGGTAGGAAGCGCATTTCGTATCAAAGAAAAGAAAGAAAACAAACGTTTATTTCCGGTAAACATGACGCAGTGATCGAACACAAACACCAAAGAGAACAAATCGGGGGAAAATATGCGTCACATCCACGCAAAACGGCCATCGCTCAGCTTAATGCTACGACTAACTTGTACTCTTAAATCGGAATGGAACTGTACTTGATGATTTTTTTATATTTTAATATGTAAATAAATATTTTTTTTTATTTCAAACATAACAACATATTTATAACTAAATTAAATTACTAAATAACTAACTAACTACCTATACAAATTAATATAAAAAATACTCAGGCGTCGAAGTACTCGTCCGCATCGCTGTCATCTGGAAAAGTGCCCAGAAGACTGGCAGCATTGCCACGCTGAATGGCAATGCTAATTCTTTGTCCAAAGAACAACCCAGCCCTCTGGTCACGTGAAGTGTCGACTAGTCGGTGAGAAATTTGTTTAAAAATTAGATGCGCACTCGGGCCCCATGACCCGAGCGTTTCGACCCCAAACGGCTCAAAACTGTAGTTACCCATAAGGTTACAGTATTTGCGCCGCTTGAGGGTCTCAGCAGCCGCAGCAGCAGCGCCAGCACAGTTCGCCGTGCTAGGAACATGAGATGGAGCAAGGGTATCGACACAGGTTGCGTCCCACACCAGAGGCCTACCCACCTTCCAAGGCAACAACGTCATACCGTCTGGTCTCTTTCCATCGTCACGTACCAAGCCGTTTGGTTCTAAAACCGCAGGTACGCCGGCGGTGACAAGGGCTCGACGAATAATATCGTTGATGCTAGCGTGCCGTGCTATGCGACCTGCGCTCCTGTAACAGGACAGGCCATGGTGCCCAAGACTGTCGACAGCTTCACCGCAGTGACACCGATGCGGAGCAACACAAGGTGCACCCAAGCGGAGACATGTAGCGAGCCGAAACGAAGAGTCATCCATCATAGTGCCTATGGTGGATGACGGGAGCGCCTGAAGCCACAAGCCTGACTCCCATTCTCCCACAGCCAGGAGACGGGCACGCTCAACAGTATTAGGTGACGTGTTAATCAGGGTATTCCGTATAATACTGCAGAGCGGCACGTCCCACCGTCTCTGGGAGGACGGGTTGTCGGGGAAAACCGTATTGGGACAAGCCATTTTCCAAGCGTTCAACGCATCGGTCAAACACGGTACTTCAAAATCGACCAGTGAAGAAGATAAAATATTCCTGGTTAATTTATCAGTACTGTGGACCGAGGAGAGGAAGGCCGGTAAACTTATACTTGAAATTTTGCGGACGCCGAGACCACCTAGGCGAATGGGAAGTGTGGCTTGCTGCCACGCTCGGTCGTCCAGGGCCACATTTAGGATCGAAGTTAGTGTGTTTCTAATAACTTGGTCTACTTTTTCTAAAAGTTGTGGATGTTTCCACAGATGGGAGGAGCGAAGATTATATGTAAATTTTGGTCCAAAACAGCAGTATCGAATGAGTGTGAAGGCCGAATGAATGTTAATTTTGAAAAGTCTTTCCGAGACATCATTGAATTTTTTTATTTTTTCTTCAACGAACGTTGGAATGGATTCGTCAAAAATTGGGGACCCTAGGAGGTGAAGAGAGTCTCTTTCCGTAATTTTGATATTTGGTGCTACGGTACAAAATTTTGCTAAGGTAGTCTGTCTGTCAGTGGTTTCGGGAAGATAAATTTCACATTTTGAAAAGTTAAGGTCTAGGCCAATAACACTGAATTTTTCTTTTAAAAAAGTTAAGTCTTTTATGACTGTGTCTACATCACCTCCTAGGGTTCCGTCATCCAAATACCATACGTTGAATTTTGAACTTAGCTGTCGAATGATTGGATTTATTGCCAAACTAAAAATGACTGGCCCAAGAGGATCACCCTGTTGGCAACCAACAGCTGATTTCAAAAGGTTGTCTTTATAAAGTAATTTAGAGGGGTACCTGTAACATTGATATAGAAAACTGTAAATTTTGGGTATTTCTTTTTGAACTTCTGCCAACAAGGTGTCCCTGTTTACGGAATTGAAGGCATTCTTAATGTCAACCTTAAGGATGACCTCACCTTTAGCACTATTGAGGAAAGTGGATAATGCATGTACCGCAGCCTCACAGCCCCCTTTAGACCCAAAGCCCAGCTGTAGGGGCTGGAATTTGCTGGCCAGTGTTTCGCTGTAAAAAGCACAGCAAATTTTGGCTGCGAGACGACGGTAAGTGGACCCTACGGCAATGGGACGAATGCCGCCATCCTTCTTGCGCAGGGCACATAGATTTGCACCGTATAAAATATCAATGACGGCTTCGTTCACATTGCCGGAGAGCATGAGATTGATGAGGGCCGTCAGCTCCTTCAAAAGGGTCTCACCAGCCTCCCCGGCGCCTGAACACATTAAGTCCTTGAGATGTTGAGGTGTCAGGCCGTCGAGGCCGCCGGCGGAGCCACTTCGAAAGGAGTACACAGCCGCGCATACTTTTTGAGCTGTAATTTCAAGTGAGTTAGATTCCGAATGGGGTGGGTCAGGGAAGGAGAGGTCATCTGCCGGGGCGGGGTGTTTGCTCTCCAGAGCTGTAAGTGTCTCTGGAGAGTACGGCGCAACCACATCGCTGCTAAAGATGATCCTAGCCGCACCTTTGATATCACCCTCGCCTAGTTTAGACTCCACGTGGTGCAATAAGCCTCTTTGGGGGAGGGGCGCTGTTAATTTAGGGTCGAAGTTTAGGGCCGAAATGTTACAATTATCTTTGATTTGTGCTGTTAACGTTTTTTTATTTGCCAATTTTTTTTGCACATGTAGAATTCTAAACGGGAAGGTGAGTAATTGCTCCCAAGCACTTATAGAGTTCTCTCGGATGGCCAGGCGGATACTACGCGCTAAACAGGAAGCCACGGATGGTCTCGCACCACGAGGAACTCTCTTTAAAACTGGAGTTGACGTTTTACTTGTTGCAAGGGTTTTCCAAAAGGGTTGAGCGGGTGAATCAGGTGTTAGGGAAGTGTGTACTGTCGGGCATGATGAAGGCACATTGTGGGGTTTATGTTTCTTCCCCAAATGTACCTTCAAGCCTCGTTCACCTTTAAAAAAACGTGCTTGGGGACAATGCGGGCATCTCACTACGGTATCCAGCGATGTGGCAGGTTGACTGGCGCTTCGTACGGCGTCACTACTGTCGTCAGTATTCAGCATAAATAAACAAAGACTGCTTACACGACTTTTCGTTCACACAATTTTAGGTAACTAAAAAACTAAAATAATATTAAAATAACAAAATTGACATATAAAAATTGTCAGAGCTTGACTGAAGCACAATGACAGCGGCGCAGTCGCGCTGGCTGCCTGGGGCGCCGCGCCGCCTTATGACATTTTGGCGCAGCCCTGGTAACCGTTGCCGTGAGACAGCGTCGCGTCCAAAAGTCAGTTGCTGTTTTGATGATGCTGATAATAGAAAGTCCTTGCACTGTTTTCACCGCACTTATCCAGCACAAAAGTAAGGTAGTTAAATTTTGATGAAGTAGGCGTTGTGACCGTTTTTAAATGATTTATATTAAGATGACGTTTGTGACGTCCACTTTCTTGTCAACGTAACTTCAAAATCCATCCAACCTAATCCGTCTGGCCTATGTAGCCCGTTGCCAAAAATATATCCTAGATTTACCTTTGGATAGTCCCTGTTTTCCGACATGGTAAGTCCTTTAGATTTATTTTTTACATGACATATTCTTCTCTTTATTATATAATGGCTTTTTGTGAACAGGATGTTAATTCAGATTTGTTACAGTTGAAATGGCAATGTCATTTGGTTTTAATAGGTTTATTTTTATTTTTTGTGAATGTGAGAATGTTGTAAGCCTTGCAGATAATTGATTTATATACCACTAGCACTTCGTCCGCGACTTCGTCCGCGTAGATTTCGAAGCCAAAAAAAGTAGCCTATGTTCATCAGACATAATTTCGGCTTCTAATGGTAAAAGAATGTTTTAAATCGGTCCAGTAGTTTCGGAGCCTTATGCTAACAAATATGGGAGTATGGCAGTATTGGCGGACAGTGCCGGCCTGTCAACAAGTACGTTGACAGGCCTACACTGGTCTCCCCATACCTATTAACAGTGTAATTTGAAAACTGAAAAAGTCAATTATTTTTAAAAGAGTAACTGTGGATTTTCTTGCCGGCACTTCTCTATAGGAAACGACCAATTGGAACCGTGCGCCTAGCTTTTTTCGTTTTATAAGTACCCATATGAAATGAAATATTTTGATTATTGATTTTGATAGTTCTACACTTCGTAAACAGCTTTTTCCTGCTATACAATAATTTATAATAATGGAATAGTCTGTTAACGTGGATACTCCAAGCTTGCTCGAACACGAAACAATATTAAGCTTTCGGTACTAACATGATTAAAAATCCCTCAATATCAGAAGAACGCTGCCATCATTCATAGTCAAAGATATTAGAATAACTGGATAAGAAAACTATTTCTTTATTAATCGCCCGCCGGTTATTAAATTCCAGTAATAGTGATGAAATACCGACTACTCTGTTATGAATAAATTGACCTAAGTTTCCAGTAGGCACTACGCAAAGCATTTGAAGGGTCTTCAATGAAAATAGTTTACTTTTTCTGTAGTGGCTTGTTTGAGGAAAATAAGAATCAGTACATCTATATTATTGTAATAAAGAGGTAATTGTGAACCACTGATCTCGTTTCGAAAATTCTTTCACTCATGGGAGGCTACATTATTGCCGAATGTGATAGATTATATTTTAAATTTCACGCTGACATAGTCACGGGCAGAAGCTACACATAACATCACGCCTGTAATCCCAGAAGGGTTAGGCAGAGGAGTACCTATAGTACCACCCACATTTCGCCAGTTATATTTAAGTCCCATGTAATAGGAGGCGAGCATATTGCCATTTACCGGGCACAAATCCAGACTCCGGGCTGCTACTGAGAAATTCTAGATAGAAAAACCCAATAACACTTTGCCCGACCTGGGAAACGAACCCAGGACCTCATGAAGAAGCTAGTTAGTAATAAAGAAGCAGCCGTGAATCACACAATAGCATTTTTTATATATTCTATGTAACGACATATGCCAACAAAAAAAAAAAATTTTTTTCATATTTTCTTTAAATAATGTTCCTTATTTTGACAGCATATTTTTTTGTTTAGTTGTTAGCTTTAGTGTCAAGACAATTTGTTTTTATTTTTTTAATGTGTTTTATTTAGTTAGTTAGTTACTACTATGTATTAGGTAATAGCTTTTTTACACTTTATATTATTATGTAAAAGTTCTTATTTGGCTTATAAATTGTTCATTGTCAATGAAAAAAAAAAAGCTGTCAATCTGCTTTTACCCAACGATGTTGAAGTCGGCTTCCAATCTTACCTAATTTCACGAGGAGCGACTGCGTATCTGACGTCTATAACCCAGTTACTGGGTAACGCAACCCCTTGGTAGGACTCATTGATAGAAAAAAAATATGATATTAAAATACCATTTGAACAGCACCATATGATACAATAAACACAAAGAATGCTCAGAAATGTATTGCTTGAAACGTAAACTCAGTCTTACTTAAAAAGCTTCTTAATAAATGTTTATATTTTAGAGTTGTGAACAAAACCGGTGCCAAATGTTGGCTCTAATAATTAAAAAACTTACTAATGGTCTGTCCCAAAAATATCTGATGAAAATGTAAACAAATGGATCACTAAAAGTACCTGTGGATGTCAATTTGTAGTGATACTTACAAATTGAGTGCTTCGATTTGTTATTTTAAAACCTAAGCCCGAAATTCAAATATTAAATCACTAAAAAGGGTTTTCATTTGAGAATTAAGGTCGTTGTTGTCGATGATTTTTCAACCACAATTAATTTATGTAATTCAAATAACCATCGTGGGAAGTGGTGAGATATACAGGTTGTCCCTTAAGTCGACGTCAAGCTGGAATAGGATGATAGGTCATGTTATATTAGTTAACAGTAAAAAAAAAGAGTATGCTTAGGTGGTTTGGTGATGTTGAGCGGATGAATGAAAGGAGATTAACAAAAGGTAGGTTACAAGGCAGATGTGAGGGGAAACGCCGGGAGGGGACGCCCTAGGAAGACATATATTGAACTTATTAGTGATGTTCTTCAGAAAGATCAGGTGCGTAGTACTCTCAACCGGCGCACGTGTATGACCAGATGGATGAACGTAAACGAGGCAAAAGGAGTATGTAAGGATCGTAGCAGGTGGTGTTCTGTGGTTTTTGCCTACCCCGCATGGGACGAAGGCGTTAGTTTATGTACGAGTATGTATGTATGTAAAAAAAAAATTGCTATGCAATTGCATTTTAATAATCACGTCTAGGTACTGCCTATGATGGTCTTTTTTAAATGACTTGTTCTAGTAAAAATATAAGGAAATAAACCGAAAAAATATTAAATAAGATAAATGAAAACATTGAAATAAAAATAAAAGTTGAACCTTGAAAATTTAAGATTTTAAATTCATTATGAAGTTTTAAATAAAATACACATTAAAAAAACTTTAAAAACAAAAATATTTTTCTGTTAACTATTATTATTAATTATGACTCGACTTATCACCCGACTCCAGCTTGACGTCAATTTACTGGATACTGTATAAGTGGAACCCTTTTAAATATGTAGAATGTATTTACTATCTTTAACACTAAAGGGTTAGTGAGTGACTGTGTGAGAAATTTAACCTGAACAGGGTTTGATTAGGATTACACATTCATCAGATAGTTTTGGAACGGAAAAGGTACGCTTACTTCTATCAAGTATTAAACAACTTACTTATTTGAATATCCTACTTCCTACTAATATTATAAACGCTAAAGTTTGTGAGGATGGATGGATAGATGGATGTTTGTTACTCTTTCACACAAACACTACTGAACTTATATAATTTAATTTGGCATTCATAAAGTTTATAACTTGGATTAAAACATGTAGCACTTATTATCCAGATACTCCCACGGGATCAAGCTTTATGCGGGTGAAACCGCGGTCAGCAGCTAGTTATTTATTATATTTTAAACGCGAAAGTTTGTTCACCTTCTCGATGTTCTCGATGTAGCGCTGCTCAAGAATGTGAACCTCCGTTTGCAATCGATTGAGACGTTCCACGAGCTAAACTCTGACCACCGCCCTGTAGTCATGCATCTTGCACCCTACTCGGGCCCGATCGACCCCAACCGCCCCCCTCAGACCCAGACGATAACCGACTGGAGGAAAGTAAGCGAAAGACTGAAATCCAACACGTCGCCTCACTTAGACACCATCCCCGATCACTTAGTGTCAGTCGCCGACACGACGGCCGCAATCGACTCGTTTACAGAGCACGTACAATCCGTATTGACGGATTGTTCACGGGAAGTTCCGGTGATGGAAGACCATCGCTGGAAACTACCTGCTGACGTACGTGACCTGATAACCGAGAAGAACGCGGCCATCCGTGCCTACGACTCCTTCCCTTGTGACGCGAACAAAGCCCACATGCGCCATTTACAGCGTGCTGTAAAGAAACGCATAGGGGAGGTTCGCTCTGAGGGCTGGAACAAGATGCTCAGCGAACTCGAGCCCACTCATCAAGCCTTCTGGCAATTACAGAGGAAATTGCGTTCCTCAGAAGAGGTCTCTATGCCTCCTCTCATCCGCCCCGACAATAGTGTCGCTTTCGACAGTCCCGATAAGGCTGAATGTCTTGCCGACAGCCTAGAGTCCCAATGTTCTCCCAGCTCCCAACCAGTAGACCAAGCTCACCTGAACAAGGTCGACGCTGAAGTCGAACGAAGAGCCTCCCTCCCTCCCGTCGAAGACCCTGATGATCCTCTGCCTCCCGTCACTCCAGACGAAGTGCACGACATCATTAAAGGGCTCCACGCTCGTAAGGCCCCCGGTTCGGATGGTATTACCAATAAGGTATACAAACTCCTTCCTGCCCCGCTAATAATGCTTATGACCGCCATCTTCAATGGCGCCTTGAGCAACAACATCTTCCCACAAGCATGGAAAGAAGCCACCGTCATCGGTATCCCAAAGCCAGGCAAGCCAAAGTCTGAGCCCTCCAGCTACCGCCCTATTAGTTTACTCAATGTTCTCGGCAAAATCTACGAGAGGCTTATTTATAAGCGTCTCAAAGACTACGCCGAAGCAAAGAGCCTCATTCCCAACGAGCAGTTTGGTTTCCGTAGCCAACACTCGGGCACCCAACAGGTCCACCGTATAGTAGAGCACTTATGCGCTGGTCTGCAGCGTAACGCGACGACGGGTGTGCTATTCTTCGACATAGCGAAAGCATTCGACAAAGTCTGGCACAACGGCTTGATATACAAGCTCTACCAACTAGGAGTGCCAGATCGTCTCGTGCTCATCTTACGAGACTTTTTGTCGAACCGGACCTTTCGCTATCGCGTCGAGGGAGCACTCTCGTCCCCTCATCCTATTCGCGCCGGTGTCCCTCAGGGTTCCGTACTATCTCCTCTCGCCTTCACGCTGTTCACTAGCGATATCCCAAAAAGTAAAAAGGCTCAGTTGGCTCTCTTCGCCGACGACACTGCCGTTTACTATACCGGTCCCAACGCTATAGCTCGTACACTCCAAACTTCCGCAAACGTCTTAGGCGCTTGGTTCCGGAAATGGAGAATCGAGGTCAACCCCGATAAGAGTCAGGCGGTTCTCTTCTCGAGACGTCGTCGACTCCCTCCCCCACTTCCCAGCCCGATCACTATGTACGGCAAGCCCATCCCTTGGGAGAAGCAAGCCAAATACCTAGGCGTGATCCTCGATGAGAACCTTACCTTTAAGGCTCATATTAAGGCGGTTCGCGCGCGCGCCTCCTTCGCTCTTAGCAGGCTGCAATTCGTACTGACAGCCCGTAGTAAACTGTCCCTCAAATGCAAGCTCCGCATCTATACCGCAGTCATCCGTCCCATCATGACCTATGCCTGCGTTGTATTTGCGCACGCTCACCCACGTCATCTCCATAAGATGCAGACCCTCCAAAACCGTTTCCTCAGAAGGGTCACGGGTGCCCCCTTCTATGTCCGTAATATCGATCTTCACGTCGACCTCAAAATGCCAACCATAAAACAGTTCATGAAACGCTTATCAAAGCGTTTCTTCGACTGCGGCATCAAACATTCTAACCCCCTGATTACAGCGGCCGCCCGCTACACTCCCTCTCGCATGAGCAGTATTCGCCGACCAAGGCATACTTTAATCGACCCCGACGACGCCACTACCCTCCTCCAGGAGAATAGTAAGGCCACTAGCACGCTACATAAGCCCAAAACCCGATCGCCGTCCTACCGCCCTCGCCGCCGAGGCCCGCCGCGACGCCCAAATCGACGCCCCTCCCGACCCTTGCTCGAGCCAGCCCGCGCCGCTGAGCCTGTAGCTTTAAATTCGTCCCTAACTAATACCAATCCTGATCCAGCTAGTCATTTGCTGCCCTCTTTCAGCGACGCCCTAAGCCGAGGTTCGTACCCCACAGGGGGTGCCCTTAGCGTTGTCGCTTAGTTTTAGTTAGTATATAAGTTTAAGTCCTGGCTGGAGGCCTTAATTTATTAGGGAATCCACAGGCAAGTCCGCTTAAGCAGACGACAACCGCATAGGTTGACCTGCGAGATGCCAAACAAACAAACAAAAAAGCGAAAGTTTGTGAGGATGGATGGATGGATGGATGTTTGTTACTTTTCCACGCAAAAACTACTGAACGGATATAGATGAAAATTTTCACACAGATAGTTAATGACCTGGATTGACAACACATAGAATACTTTAATTCCGGTAGTAAGTGCCCTTGCGATAACTTCGTTGCGATAACTTCAGGTTTGATAGTTTGATGACATGGTTATATGGTTTAGAACAGCCCTAAAGAGTTGGTTGATTTATAAAATGAATGCAATACTTCTAACTCTAATCGCTCAGTTTTTTCTTATAGCAACACCGTTAGATCTTACACGTAAAACCATCGCATTCGCACATATTTCCAGTAATATGTTTCCACAAATTTCAGTATCGAGTTTCCGAATGGCGAGTTTATTTGTCCGTCACGTAATTCAAATTTAATTTTATCATCGTCTGCACAGCGCGAGTTACAATTTGTAACGAAGTCTCGCTTTGTCCTGCTAATTGAAATGTTAGTTAGTTTGAAATGTTAGTTAGTGGTCATCTAATCACTGCTCGAATGGCCACCATTTTATTATGTTTTCATGAAGTATTTGTGGGTTTCATGGAACTGTAAAAGTTAGAGCAGAAGTGGTGAATGGCTATTAGTGCTGACATCTCTTTGAAGCGCGCGTGGAACACACCGCGCTGTCGAACCTAGGGCCTGGCCCTTACCGGACGGCGACCGAGGTCGCGTTCGAGGTCTTCATGATCTTTAAGGTCCTCCGTTACGTAATACCCTAGGTATTTGGTTTGAATCACACTTTGTAAGGGCTGGCCATTGAGGTTGATAGTTGGATCGTATGACTGCTTCCTTCCGGGGGCCTTAAAGATCATGAAAAGGCTCTTCTTAAAATTATAAACTAGACCGTGCAAACGCACTATTATTATAGTCAGCCTATTTTTGTCCCAATGTTGGGCAAAACCCTCTTCTACTTTGAGAAGAGCAAACTGGAGGGCACTTTTATTAATTAATTGCAATAAAACTAACGAATCAAATGAACCAGATTGCAAAGCTATAGGTATTTCACAAAAAAAACAGAAAACGCATTCTTCTTTATCTTTACAATTTAACTGAATATGCTTTTCCCTGCTCAAGATAATATACGTATCAAAAGTAAGTAATTCACCGTTAACGTTAAAATATCGACGTCAGAATGTCATATCACGTCAATTTAATGTTCTGTATTAACATATTTGACGTCGCGTTATACAGCGTGACGCGACGCCATCGTGTGTTACGTCACGATAAATGTGATATATAAGTAGCGTCCGTATATAAATGTGTTGTGTTTGTGCGTTCATTTGTTTATGTTAATTTGTTTGTGGTTGGTTACAAGTACGTTTACATTACGATAATAAACAAGAAATAAGTAAAGCATTTCGCGAAATACTAGAGAAAAGGCTTGCTAAGTCACAGTGTGTCAAGGGAATGCCAATTTTCCTATCCAAGATAAAGTCTTATGCAAAATTGTTATATACAAAACAGTTAATACAAGTGGGTAGGTAGATTTGATGGGAGTACTACTCTAGATGAGCTATTTAACAAAGAGCTCCTTGATGTTTAGTAAAAACACAATAATTGCATGATGATGATGGCGATGATCACTACGAGGCAGCCAATAGGTGCAGCCCAATGACAATCGACAGCTCCACATACAATAGGTGCAGCCCAATGACAATCGACAGCTCCACATACAATCTTAAAAGACTTTAATAACATCATAAGCGAAATAAAGGCGTGCAAAAAATCTCTGCCAATCCTTTCTAGGAAACCAGACGTGATTCTAAACTATGATATTCACTGTTCAACTGAAGTGTACAAAACGTCAATAACAGTCAACTTTCAAGTCTGACTACACCACAATAGACCACTCCACATAATGGATGCTCCTATTATTCCATTTGTGTTAATAAAAATGCAAATTGAGGCGACTGTGTTGTTAAAACAATCACTCGAATACATCAATGAGTTCGAATCAAAACGTCCGAACACGGAATGGGATATTCATGTTGGATTTATAATTCGTTATACCGATTTTACACTTTATTATAGGAGAACGTCCAGGAATTCAGTCTCAGAACGCGATATATTAAGTAAACCGATTAGCGAAATGGGTTTTGTGAGTCATTTCCTATTCTGCATGATTATTTACTAAAAGGTGTTAAAGAAAAATATTATGAACAAGTTTTATATCGCGGCTTGGACCGCGTAAATATCCCACGGGAACGTCCTACAGGGATTTAAAGTATATGTTAATCTACGTTATAAACTATATGTGTGCCATTTGCGCTAATGCGGAACATCCATCCAGACGGACAAAAATCTAAAAAGTATATTTTTTATTTCAAAAATATTCAATGCACAGTTTTGACTTCGTTACTATTATTTTATATAAATATATATGTATATATTTATTACACATGTGATAGAAGATGTGCAATTCACAATCCAAATGGGCATAAACCGAAACGTCGTTGAGTTGAATCAAATACGACGAAAACACAGCAAAAACAATTTTCTCTAAATGGTAAAGGAAAATCTACCCGCGCAACTTCAACTTCAATTCTGCGATTGTATAAATTAAATGGAAAAGTGATGATGATCAAAATTAAATCAAACAAAGCCAAGCTCAAAATTAGACCGGAAAAACAACATAATATATCTAGCCTTCAAAATCAAAAATTACAAAATTATTTTTTTTGCCAGAATGTGGGTTTACTTGGATTTGTATGATCTTTAAATTGTATTAGTCCCTTTACATTCTACCATAACCTATGGTGTGCAAATGTTTTATTCTAAAAATTTCAAACAAAATGGCAGCAACAACAAATACGTGCTCATGCACTAGGTTTGTGCTTAATACCATTCACTGTTTAAAATGTTTTGTCACTAAAACCGTTAACAACGAAACAAAAACCATTACCCAAATTCAAAACAGATCACAAATTAACAAAGAAAATGTAGAACCATTTACCAATGTTACCAAATTTTTGTTTCGATCTACCTTAAATGGAATTCTTAATTGTAATTATCGCGGAATTGCGTCACCGATAAAGAGCGCGCCGCTAATTGATTTGACGATAAATTTTGTTCAACCGATGTAATTTCCTTGCCTTCTGTTCAACCATTTAAGTTTTGTTTCAAGACGCTGATCGAGTAATGAAACATGGTTGATTTTTATTAAAACTAGTAATCGATTAGGAACAAACAATTTGCCTGCCTCGTTGGTTCAGTGGTCACAAGCGCTACAGCTGAGAATGAGGTCCTGGGTTCGATTACCTGGTCGGGCAAAGTGTTATTGGGTTTTTTCTATATGGAATTTCTCAGTAACAGCCCGGAGTCTGGATTTGTGTCCGGATGATGGCAGACTCGCCACCCATGACATACGACTTAATTATAACTGACAAAATGTAGGCGTATTTAATGTTCACCTCTGTTCAACCCTACATTTAAAACAAGATGTGCTGTTATGATAAGGCATCAAAGTAACAACAATGGCAATAATCCTAATTCGTCTAAGTAAGTTTTAAAACTTAGCACGTGAAGATGACGTGAACGGCACGTTGAAGCATCTTTTCAGATTTGAAAACCCAAATGGAGAATATTTACTTGTTTTTGAACACGAAGCCTAATAACGTTTTTGTGAAACCCCAAGTTGGAAGAGTCAATATACCACGTTGGTAATCCAAATCCATATTAAAATTATAAATTAAAAGTAACTCTGTCTTTATGTTACCTTTTCACGGCTAAACCACTGAACAACGGTTTTCGATAAAGTTTTACAAGGAGATAGATGCCATCCTGGGACAGCACATATGCTACTTTTTGCCTTTTTGTTTTATTGTCCCGGGAGCACGTTCCCGTGGTGTAATTTCGCGGGCAGTAGTAATATTATAAACATTAAAGTATAAACGGATTTGGATGAAATTTGACACACCGATAACCTGGATTAACACATATAATAATTTCCACATTCCACATTTCCACGCAGGCGAAGGCAGAAGATAGTAAGGCCGAGAACAGGTTCAACAAAATAAAACTGAAGTTAAATATAACGCAACCTTCACCAAAATGAGGACGTACCTCATTATTATCTTGCATGCAATGTATCATGTACACCATGTTTAAACAAATAAAATATTTACTTACTTATTTAAATATAGTTACACATTTCTTAATATTTGAAATACAATGTCAACCGGAGTGCATGTATGACCAGATGTATGAACGTAAACGAGGCAAAAGGAGTATGTAAGGTTCATAGCAGGTGGCGTTCTGTGGTTTCTGTCTACTCCCATAGGAAGAAGGCGTTAGTGTTTGTATGATAAAGTACAATATCCCGGACATATCTGTATAGCAACATGTCGTAATGAAGCCAACAGCAATTATTAGGATTTCAAAACAAAAGTTATTTACCGGTTTTAACACTTTATACGTGCAGCCTGTGGGTTAACTACACACTGGGAGCATACAACGCCTTGCGTGTTCAATACAACAACGCGTACAGGGTGCTGCTGCGGCTACCACGATTCTGCAGTGCGTTGACGATGTTCGCGGAGGCGCACATTGATGGCTTTCATGCTCTTATAAGGAAGCAATGTGCGTCGCTGCTGAGTTGTGTTAGATCCAGCAGCAACAGCTTACCGAGCTTGTTCGCGGACAGGTATTTTTTTGTTAAACGTTGCCCCACACTAGGATTTACTCCTGTATCGTGGGTGCGTTCACAAACATGAAAACTCACATACACAAGACACCCAGACCCGGAAAAACTATTTGTAGGTCATACAAATATTTGTTCCTTGCGGGAATCGAACCCGCGACACGCAGCGCAGCAGCCGATCGCTCAACCACTGCGCCAACCAAAGTCAAAGTCAAAGCATTTATTTCAAATAGGCCCATAAAAAGGCACCTTTGAACGTCAAAATTTACATTAAAAATAGAACTGATTCTAGGCGCCACTTCCAAAAAGTAGTTTCGTATGGAGAAGAAGTGGCAAGAAACTCCGTCCTTGTGGTGGGACTGTCCACTGCTGCGCCACTGGATGCGCCTGCACACTGCCTTGTGAGCAGTGGACAGTTTCCTCAACGTCAAATATAATGTGTTGTTTGCTTCTGTGTTGTCACTGGTATGTCACTGGTATTTTATTGTTTTGCATCTTTTTATTTGTTGTATTTTTTGTGTTGTGTATTTTTAGATGTAGTTATAATGTGTATTTTATTGTATGTTTCAATTCTATGTTTTGTAAGTGTACCTATGGACAGAAAGTCTGAAATAAACGTTCATTATTATTATTATTTGTATGAATTTTGGGCAAAAGTAGGGTTGGTAAAACTAGGAAATGCGTTTAAAATATTGTGATAAATTTGGACCAGTATGACCTTTATAATATTGATTAGACCAAAGGGAATTGGTTATTTTGACAATATTTTTATATCGTGGCTCCCTTTTAAAGGAAAGTGATCAATGGTCTCATTGATCCGGGACCGGTCGCCGTACATGGCCACCCTCTCGAAATTGTTTCCGAGTACACTTACCTTGGGCAAATTCTGCAGTTAGGTCAAAACAATTTTGAGAGGGATGCCAAGAGGAGGATCCAGCTAGGCTGGGCAGCGTTTGGGAAACTACGCCGAGTCTTCTCGTCATCCATACCGCAATGCTTGAAAACTAAAGTTTTCAATCAGTGCGTCCTACCCGTCATGACCTACGGAGCTGAGACGTGGACACTCACGATAGGGCTGGTCAAACAGTTCACAGTCGCTCAGCGAGCTATGGAAAGAGCTATGCTCGGAGTCTCTCTGAAGGATAGAATTCGCAACGAATACATCCGACAGAGAACAAAGTTATCGACATAGAACTAAGAATTAGCAAGCTGAAGTGGCAGTGGGCCGGCCATATCTCACGAAGAACCGACAACCGCTGCGGGTAAACGAGTTCTTGAGTGGAGACCGCGACTCGGCAAACGTAGTGTAGGCCGCCCTCCGGCCAGGTGGGATGACGATCTGCGAAAGACTGCAGGCAGATGCTGAATGCGTCAAGCTGAAGACAGGGCGCTATGGTGCTCATTAGGGGAGACCTATGTCCAGCAGTGGACTAAAATAGGCTGATGATGATGATGATGATCAACGGATAAAATAAAAATAACATTGAAAATCTCATATATTTGATAAAACCTACTAATCTATCCACTTAAGTAACCAATAAAAAAACAGTTGAACCAACAGCCAAATAATTTGCTAACAAACTATGTTAGAACATGCTCACGGAAATAGGTAGCAGTGTTGATAGTATACGATGGGCTATAAATGTGAGTAAAGGGCGCAAAGATAAGGCCTTCAATCGACAGTAATGTTAGCCCAATGAACTCTGCTGACGCCATGAGGAAAATGAGATTGAAGATATATTCTGTTTCGTCGACGTATAGTCATTGATGAAGACTTCCTTTGCTTTGTCAGTTGACCTTTTCTGCTCTATAAATGACTATTATACTGTTCTGTTGCTTTTATCTTCGCGATTGCTATTTGAGAGGTTTTTAACTAAGATTTCCTCCATAATTTTCTTTATTTTTACTATAATTATCTCAGGAATATTTTTTAGGGAAGTTTTCGGAAAATGCCAAGAAAATGTCGAGTGGATTATTAAACTAATTTGCATTCAGCTATGCAAGGAGGAAGTATTGCACAGTAGGGGACTGATAAAACAAGACTTGGATGCCAGGAACCATCTCCTTTGGAAACAACTTCATTATTATGACTATTCTTACTAAGAAACCATACAAAGCCCTTCAATGCTAAAATCAACTGCTTACAGGTCCTTTGAGTGCTCACAGTAACTTTACCTGTAAAAAGCTTCTTTAAATGAAAACTTATTGGATTAGGCTGCTATGAAATATATCCGTTTTAACCCTTACCCTTTAACCATGGCCCTTCAAATAAATGCCTTCTCTGCCTTGTCATTCGAGAGGTAGTTGCTGAAAATCAGCGCTGTTGACGATAGGTTCGTCCGAAGTCACAGAATTTTGCTAAGCAACGACCTGTACTTGCACAGATGCCACGCACGGCTTAATTGTTGTTTGTTTGTTACAAAAGAAGTTACTACCACTTAGCAATCGGCATTTTGTTTTTGTTCGGATCGTTTGGTTTATTGTCATTTTCCGGTGTCACAACACACACTTGTTGTCACGTTGTCTTTGGTCCTGAGTGACATCAAGCAATGGACAAAATTGTAAAACTTTTATTACCTGAATACGAGGCCTTTGGCAATTTTTTTTGGAATGTGCGTTTTGTTTGCGACTTTTCCTTCAATTTAAACAGTTATAACATCTTCGAAATCCATTCGACGTGGTATTAAATAATTTGGGAATATTACAGCAATCTGGGAACCTTTTCGGAGCATATTTTAAAAGGAATATCCTCTTACGTTCTTACGTATTAATTATATTTTCGGTCGCAAATCCTCTGGAGGGAGGAAAGCAAATATTTTGCGTAAACACGCTAATGTATGAGAAATGTTCCAATAGATAATGAATTATGTTTCAAACAGCGCCTATATTGTCATCTGAAGGGTACAGGAGGCAAATTAAGTTTTTATTTATTCGTTTTTTTCTTGTCATTTTCGAGCTATTTAAAACTTTACGTCCTCTCGTTTCATGTACACTTTTATACAAACTCCCTCTAAATCACGACTTGACCCCACCATCGCCCTTTTACTAACGGTCTACCAGACGTACTGCAGGGTACCATCCGCCGGCGGCGATCTCTCGCGTCCGGCCCTGGTCCAGGCCATGGTACGGAGCGAGAGGGAATGGAAAGCCGTCACCTCCTTCTGCGAAGCAGTAATGCTCGCGAAGGAGGAGGCGGAGCGCGTGAGGGAGAGAGCCTTGCGCCCTACGCCCCTAGTCGCCGCAGGAGACGCCCTGGGCGTCGGGAATCGCAAGCAGATTCCCGGCCACCGTAGGCGCGGGCTTGCGGACGGCGAGCCATGGGTAGCTCGCCGTCCTGTAAGGACCAGGCCAGGGTCGACGGCCGACGCCTCAGGGTCACGGGTTATTCTAAAGAGAAAACCGTGGCCCTGGCACAGGCAACTGAAGGAACACGGGTGGGTTTTAGTCAGTAAAAGTCTGACACGCCCTCCCGCTCCACCCTGAGCGGGAGAAGTCATTTGATGATTTCCCACACCAAAAAAAAAGAAAAAAAACACCGTACAATTGGAACTAATACGACTACCATTTAAACATGAATCCTCCAAATTTCCTAATTAAACAAAGTACGAACTAAAACAACTAACGATGTTGAAAAAAAAAAAAAAAGGGTACCATCCGCACTTGGTTGAAATCCCGACCAGTCGTACCTACTCAGCGCTTCTCCTCCACATTTATCAAGAGCACAGCCTAAATGTGAAACTCTCTGCCAGCGTCTGTGCTCCCTTCCAGAATTAACCTGTCTGCCTTCAAAGCAAGAGTGAACAAACAACTTCTGGGCACGCTTGTGCCATCATAGACCCCATTCCATCAAACTTGATCGAGGTCAAAACCAGGCCCACGAAGAATAAAACAAGAAACATCCGTTATGTCTTTAGAAAAAATCTGATGTTTTCTCTTTGTTACGAGTACAGTCAGTAGGTAGCACATTAGTTTATTATAACTGTAAAAGGTAAAAAAAAACAATGCGCTGCTTATTCTTCTATAATATATGGTAGTAAACCAGATCAAAAGCACTAGACAGATCGAGGCAGCAAGCGAAAACAGGTGTTTGTGTAGTAAATAAGATTTCAAGTTAAAAAGTCTGAAAAAAATCCTATAATTAAATCCCGTATTAGGCATTGTTTAAAAGCTTTATGTTTTTTCCTAAAAACCTTTTCTATTTACATGACATAATTAATTTAACAAGTAAATTGGCCTTTCCGCTACCCGGATTTGTAATACTAATTAAAACATGAATTCTCTAATCCGATTGTCTCCATGTCCACTAGTACTTTTTCATGATTAAGGTAGACCCGGCCGGCTGCCTAATCGCGAATTATATTATGTACAAACTGTTTATTTAAGTGTTTCATTCGTTTAAGTCTGAATATGTAGCTTTATTTATTTAAAATGTTAATAAACCATTTGTGTGGTCCTTTGGGTCAACAAATAAAATTAAAGATCATAAGGACCAAAACTCGAATTTAGACTGTGTAATAATAAACAAACAACTGACGATACGGAAGTTATACGTCTGCCTGACACCGTGATGAACAAAGCCCGTTAACAAATCGTACTGTTACCGAAATAACCACTGATGCGACTAAAAAAAAATTTACAAAACCTTCCCGCCATTGCTTTTCTACTGAAATTCCAGCAAAAAAATACATTCTACAAACCGTCTAATTTCAACAATAATAAGTCCTTTGATAAATTACAATCTGGCCGGGGACACCAAGACGTTGTTATTCCGACAAAAATACAGAACTCTGGAGAAAAGCCAATTTGTACTGTAACGAACTGTTTCTACTCCCCCCCCCCCTCCCTTTGGAGGGTTGGGGTTGTAAAATATACGCGCGCGGTAATGGCAATATGTTGGTGATAATTAGGTCGAAAATAAGCTCGTGTTGTGTCATATTTTAGGTGAAATGGGGCTGAAATATTTTAAAAGTTGGATTACTGTTTCTGCACACCTGTGACTTTTTATATGGATATTAACATGTGAGAGGGATTGCGTCGTAAATATATGAGTATTAGTCGTTAAATACTTGTTCGTTGAGGTTCAAGATTAAATTTGTATGGCAATCAAAGTTGGTTTAAACCTTCTTAATGTTTCTCAGTTGACATATTCGTGTTTTAATGTATGTCGGCATTATCTGTCTAGCCTTTTCGTAATAATGTTGGTCTTTTGAGGAAAGCATCACACAGATTTGAGTGGAACTGTCCAGTCAGTGCACGCATTTGTCAATTATCGTGCAGCTCATTTCAAACTTAAGGAGCTCTACGATTAGATCTTTAACAGCATATAAGGTAGTTTCATAGTTTTCATAGCTTCTGATTTTTATAAGATTTAAATTTATAAAGCCTTGTAATGTTCTTGAATGTGGATATGAATTTTATAATAAATATAATGGAAACGGATCTGTTTGTAAAATGTAACCCACATCTATTTAAAAAATTATCAGAGGTCAGGAAAAATCCAATACGGACTCAATACAACAATCAACTATGTCAAGTAAAATGTAAAACCGCACTTATGCAAAAAAGTATTTTTGGTATTGCCCCACTCATTTATAATTGAGTACTTAATGTTAAAATATATTTGACTACATTTAAATTTAAAAGGGCGCTGAAAGAAATTAACTTAGGTGAATCGTGTTATAAATGTTCTGAATTCGTGTTATAAATGTTCTGAGTTTGTTTCGGCCTTTCTTCTCAGAGTAGTCAGATAGGAAACGCCGACCGCATCTAGTTAAAAAAAATGTTTGACGTGTTAAAAGTGTTTGTACAAACCCACTTACAGAAATAAAAATCATTAATCATTTAAACTTTCATAATTAAATGAAAGTTTATTACACGATTGACGATTTTCTTAATAATGTTTCACTGGCTCGTTGATATACTGTTTCTCTGATTGACATAATTATTGCGATCCTGTTTCACTTATTTTAAATTTCCGTTTGACATATTTAATTTTTTATTTCTGTGATCACGCTGACATTTTGACTATCTTGTTTTTGTAATTTCAATGATCTAATACTTATTTTTTTATTTGCAATTAAACCTTGGCATGCCCATGTGACGATAAAATGTGGAGAACTATAATATAAAAGTGTTGTAACTATAATATATAAGAATAGAAATGACGTCCAACGTCAAACAGTTCGACTTATTGCTAGTCCTAGTAAAATTGTTATTTATTATAAATTTAAAGTGATTAATATTATAAACTACATAGATAATATCATATGATACCTACGTAAGGGAAAATGTAGTGGATTATTTTAATTACCAAGTCACTGACAAAACAGATTTACTTTACAGAAAGTGGACGTCACAAACGTCATCTTAATATAAATCATTTAAAAACGGTCACAACGCCTACTTCATCAAAATTTAACTACCTTACTTTTGTGCTGGATAAGTGCGGTGAAAACAGTGCAAGGACTTTCTATTATCAGCATCATCAAAACAGCAACTGACTTTTGGACGCGACGCTGTCTCACGGCAACGGTTACCAGGGCTGCGCCAAAATGTCATAAGGCGGCGCGGCGCCCCAGGCTGCCAGCGCGACTGCGCCGCTGTCATTGTGCTTCAGTCAAGCTCTGACAATTTTTATATGTCAATTTTGTTATTTTAATATTATTTTAGATTTTAAAGTTTCCTAAAATTGTGTGAACGAAAAGTCGTGTAAGCAGTCTTTGTTTATTTATGCTGAATACTGACGACAGTAGTGACGCCGTACGAAGCGCCAGTCAACCTGCCACATCGCTGGATACCGTAGTGAGATGCCCTCATTGTCCCCAAGCACGTTTTTTTAAAGGTGAACGAGGCTTGAAGGTACATTTGGGGAAGAAACATAAACCCCACAATGTGCCTTCATCATGCCCGACAGTACACACTTCCCTAACACCTGATTCACCCGCTCAACCCTTTTGGAAAACCCTTGCAACAAGTAAAACGTCAACTCCAGTTTTAAAGAGAGTTCCTCGTGGTGCGAGACCATCCGTGGCTTCCTGTTTAGCGCGTAGTATCCGCCTGGCCATCCGAGAGAACTCTATAAGTGCTTGGGAGCAATTACTCACCTTCCCGTTTAGAATTCTACATGTGCAAAAAAAATTGGCAAATAAAAAAACGTTAACAGCACAAATCAAAGATAATTGTAACATTTCGGCCCTAAACTTCGACCCTAAATTAACAGCGCCCCTCCCCCAAAGAGGCTTATTGCACCACGTGGAGTCTAAACTAGGCGAGGGTGATATCAAAGGTGCGGCTAGGATCATCTTTAGCAGCGATGTGGTTGCGCCGTACTCTCCAGAGACACTTACAGCTCTGGAGAGCAAACACCCCGCCCCGGCAGATGACCTCTCCTTCCCTGACCCACCCCATTCGGAAACTAACTCACTTGAAATTACAGCTCAAAAAGTATGCGCGGCTGTGTACTCCTTTCGAAGTGGCTCCGCCGGCGGCCTCGACGGCCTGACACCTCAACATCTCAAGGACTTAATGTGTTCAGGCGCCTGGGAGGCTGGTGAGACCCTTTTGAAGGAGCTGACGGCCCTCATCAATCTTATGCTCTCCGGCAATGTGAACGAAGCCGTCATTGATATTTTATACGGTGCAAATCTATGTGCCCTGCGCAAGAAGGATGGCGGCATTCGTCCCATTGCCGTAGGGTCCACTTACCGTCGTCTCGAAGCCAAAATTTGCTGTGCTTTTTACAGCGAAACACTGGCCAGCAAATTCCAGCCCCTACAGCTGGGCTTTGGGTCTAAAGGGGGCTGTGAGGCTGCGGTACATGCATTATCCACTTTCCTCAATAGTGCTAAAGGTGAGGTCATCCTTAAGGTTGACATTAAGAATGCCTTCAATTCCGTAAACAGGGACACCTTGTTGGCAGAAGTTCAAAAAGAAATACCCAAAATTTACAGTTTTCTATATCAATGTTACAGGTACCCCTCTAAATTACTTTATAAAGACAACCTTTTGAAATCAGCTGTTGGTTGCCAACAGGGTGATCCTCTTGGGCCAGTCATTTTTAGTTTGGCAATAAATCCAATCATTCGACAGCTAAGTTCAAAATTCAACGTATGGTATTTGGATGACGGAACCCTAGGAGGTGATGTAGACACAGTCATAAAAGACTTAACTTTTTTAAAAGAAAAATTCAGTGTTATTGGCCTAGACCTTAACTTTTCAAAATGTGAAATTTATCTTCCCGAAACCACTGACAGACAGACTACCTTAGCAAAATTTTGTACCGTAGCACCAAATATCAAAATTACGGAAAGAGACTCTCTTCACCTCCTAGGGTCCCCAATTTTTGACGAATCCTTTCCAACGTTCGTTGAAGAAAAAATAAAAAAATTCAATGATGTCTCGGAAAGACTTTTCAAAATTATCATTCATTCGGCCTTCACACTCATTCGATACTGCTGTTTTGGACCAAAATTTACATATAATCTTCGCTCCTCCCATCTGTGGAAACATCCACATCTTTTAGAAAAAGTAGACCAAGTTATTAGAAACACACTAACTTCGATCCTAAATGTGGCCCTGGACGACCGAGCGTGGCAGCAAGCCACACTTCCCATTCGCCTAGGTGGTCTCGGCGTCCGCAAAATTTCAAGTATAAGTTTACCGGCCTTCCTCTCCTCGGTCCACAGTACTGATAAATTAACCAGGAATATTTTATCTTCTTCACTGGTCGATTTTGAAGTACCGTGTTTGACCGATGCGTTGAACGCTTGGAAAATGGCTTGTCCCAATACGGTTTTCCCCGACAACCCGTCCTCCCAGAGACGGTGGGACGTGCCGCTCTGCAGTATTATACGGAATACCCTGATTAACACGTCACCTAATACTGTTGAGCGTGCCCGTCTGCTGGCTGTGGGAGAATGGGAGTCAGGCTTGTGGCTTCAGGCGCTCCCGTCATCCACCATAGGCACTATGATGGATGACTCTTCGTTTCGGCTCGCTACATGTCTCCGCTTGGGTGCACCTTGTGTTGCTCCGCATCGGTGTCACTGCGGTGAAGCTGTCGACAGTCTTGGGCACCATGGCCTGTCCTGTTACAGGAGCGCAGGTCGCATAGCACGGCACGCTAGCATCAACGATATTATTCGTCGAGCCCTTGTCACCGCCGGCGTACCTGCGGTTTTAGAACCAAACGGCTTGGTACGTGACGATGGAAAGAGACCAGACGGTATGACGTTGTTGCCTTGGAAGGTGGGTAGGCCTCTGGTGTGGGACGCAACCTGTGTCGATACCCTTGCTCCATCTCATGTTCCTAGCACGGCGAACTGTGCTGGCGCTGCTGCTGCGGCTGCTGAGACCCTCAAGCGGCGCAAATACTGTAACCTTATGGGTAACTACAGTTTTGAGCCGTTTGGGGTCGAAACGCTCGGGTCATGGGGCCCGAGTGCGCGTCTAATTTTTAAACAAATTTCTCACCGACTAGTCGACACTTCACGTGACCAGAGGGCTGGGTTGTTCTTTGGACAAAGAATTAGCATTGCCATTCAGCGTGGCAATGCTGCCAGTCTTCTGGGCACTTTTCCAGATGACAGCGATGCGGACGAGTATTTCGACGCCTGAGTATTTTTTTATATTAATTTGTATAGGTAGTTAGTAAGTTATTTAGTAATTTAATTTAGTTATAAATATGTTGTTACATAATGTTCTAATATAAAAACACCTATGTACTATACCCATGTTTGCAAAGGAATATATGATTTGATTTGATTTGATTTGATTGAATAAAAACGTATAAATTGTCATCTAAACGAGCCACCTTATTTCTTGAGCCTCATTGTTGGAAAAACAAATTTGTGTTGGTTACTAGAATTTATATTATGGATTTCACTGTATTTTTGGTGCATACAAAAGATTTTCATAAATATACTGAGAAGGCACAGTCATTATATTAATCTCTTTAAATTTTTCTCTGAGGGAGTATCTAGACTTAACTTTTAAATTGAATGAAATGCCCTTATTTGTGAAACAAAAATTTGTCTGAATATTGGCGGCATTTTCTCACAACATACCGTACGTAATAATACCGTACGACATCACACAATGAAAAAACTAGTTTACTAAACGGGCTGTCTCTAAATCAGTTAAATCACGATTTTTTCTAAAGGCGTCTGCTGCAGAGCTGAGCTTTTTGTAAATTTTTCTATATTTTTCCGTATAAATAAATTGTCAAAATCTCATCATTGAAGCTTAGCATCCAAAGTTATGCAGGACACTGCGGTATCTTCGGGTTTCAACTCTTCACCCTTTATGAGAACAAATTAATAGGTACATTTAGTTTTATCTCGTTAAGAACTAGATTATTAACATTAAACTAGTTTAATGTTGTGGCGCCATTTACACTGTCAGCAACCAGTTGCTGACGTTTGAGTTTAAATAAAAGTGAAGTGTCGGTCGTCAGCAAACAACACTATATGATGATTATCCTTTATGAGTTAAGGCAGGTCATTAATTTAAATAAGAAACTAAAATGAGCTAAGAATTGAGCCCTGGGTATGGGGTCTCGACTCGAACAAATTATAATTTGTTTAAAAATGATAGATGGCAGCGAAATACGGCAGAAATTTGACTGAATTATGATTGGTAAAAGTCAAAACTGAATTGTTTAGTGCTGATTTATCTATTTCCACTCAAATTGCACGTATTTAAAAAAAATAACAAAATGAAGTCTTTAACTTCAATTCGAACTCTTTTAATGATAAAAGTAGCCATCTTTTAATCATTTCGTTAACGAGCTTTTTGCAGTAGATGGCGTTTTACTCAATTGGTCCTGTCATCGCACTTTCCAAAATTGTTACTTACTTAAATCAAACAACTTTATTTATTTTTTACTTTTTACATAGAAATATAAAATAAATCTAATACCATGTTTTTCTGAACCCGGAACTATAAAAACTGTATACACAAAGGATTGCACGAAACGTTTTAAAAGTAGGTCGACTCCTAGATGGCTTTGTAAAACCACAGTCTGTGGCAATTAATGAGTCGCTGATGCTGCCATCTATTGACAAATTGGACGAAGAAAAATTGCCCGCTCAATTGCCAGACTTCAGAAGGTTTCATTTCTTTGTATGGGATTGGGTATCTGTACGTAGTATTATATTATCTGTGGACCTGGGGGAAAATTAAACATAATAAAACTAAATACATATATATCGGGATAGGCCCTCATCTGCGATATTACACTTGCACTTTGTAAGTAGGCGTGGATTGTCGGGCGAAGAAAATAGAGATACTAGTTACACATATAGCAGTAACCAACTCTTTTATTCCGACAGCTTGTTAATTAATTAAATAGATCGCGATAATAGCTCTAGGCGCTACGGCAGGCGCACCGGGCCGAGCCTGCCACAAGAATGCTCCCCCTCTTCGCTGCGCACTAGCTTACATTAAGTTGCTCGAGAAGTGGGGTGAGTGGGGAGGCGAACGTCCGCTTTGCACAGCGTAACTCGGCCCGCTGTACCTACCGCTAACGGTGACGCCGACACGGCCATACTGACGTGCGGACGTCCTCGTACGCGTAGACTCATCAAGCATTGTCTAAAAAGACATAACGTTATTATTGATGTTCGTTCATCCTGACTAGCAATCTCGATGAGCAAAAAAGATCCAGGTCATCCCTACTGACTGTGCAACCAACTCTGGACCGCTCAATATTGAGCCTTCAGGACTTATACTAGTAATCTGGTCCGGTTCAGCCCTGCAGAGTTTACTACTAATTCGGGACCGCTAGTTATTGAGCCTTCAGAACTTTAGCAATCTGGTCCGGTTTACCCCTTCAGAGTTATAATCTTCTGGCCCGGTCCAGCGACCCTTCAGAATTATAACCGCCTGGTCCGGTCAAATGACCCTTCAGAATTATAACCTCCTGGTCCGGTCTTACGACCCTACAGAGTTATAATCTCCTGGTCCGGTTATAACAAACCCTTCAGGATTGTCACAGCTTGGTCCGGTCATGAATGACCCTACAAGATCACTCCAGTTTATACAGTTTTTTTTTTCTCTCTTTTTTTTTTGCTCTTTTTTTTTCTCTTTTTGTCTCTCTTTTGTCTCTTTTTTGTCTCTCTTTTGTCTCCTTTTTAGTCTCTTTTTTTGTCTCTTTTTTGTCTCTTTTTTTTGTCTCTTTTTTTTGTCTCTTTTTTTTGTCTCTTTTTTTTGTCTCTTTTTTAGTCCGGACACTACCACCAAAGTCATTTACTTTAGAGCCTATAACAGAAACAAACTATTTTAATCTTAAGAATAGACTTGACTTAGACACTCCACCGAATGCGTAGCACGCCTGTGCGATGCCGACCGAGTCTCATGTCATACAGCCAGCAAAATGTCACTGAGTGTCATGTCATTGAATGTGTCGTAGCAGACACATAATTCATGTTCACACACACATAACACTCTAAACTAACAAACGACATCTATGAAAACTAAATAACACTAATTTAAGTATTGAAGCGCCGTCACGGCCAGACTGACATTCACACTTCCTTGTGCGTCTCCATCCCCTTAAAGTCACCGCGGGCACATTTTTCTGTAAAAAGAATAAAACTGGTAGATACATTACTTTGTACGCTCGTCCATCGGTGACATACATTACAACGTTTTATAACCCACAAAATCAACCTTTAGGAGCTAAGCCGGACAACTTAAAATAGGCCTCCCTTGAGCTAGTTATCTCTCCAGATAACATGGACCAGGCAGCCATTCAGCGTCTCTTCGATCACTCACTAGTACCACACATATCTCCATTGATCTCATAGCCTCTCAGACTAGACGATCACTTTATAATATGACCCAGAACATCGGCCTGCATAAGCCAGTTCTTTAGACTACCCAATAACACACACCATAGGACGTCAACCCGCATGAGTCGGACCCTTACTTTATCTCACAGATTAGTACCAATTTTACGTTTAATTACGTTTCTTCACTCTCAGAGGCCGAGAGGTTTTCAGAGCTGGCGGATAACGTACGTGAACTACAAATAGACAAAGCATCACTAAAACCACCCGATGACGCCCACTCCATTCGTCAATCGCGGACTGCCGCCACCTCGGCCTCCTTCAAGCTACCCGTCAAAGTGGTAGCTAAATGCACCAAGCCCTCACTTCCCCCGGGCATTGCACGAAAATGCTTACGACCATATTTGCATTCTCTATTAGACACAACAAAGGGAAGTCTTTACTCCCTGCGAAGCCCAAATGAACCCAGAGGGGGGTCACATACAATGAAGTAGGAATCACCACTGTAGAACGGTCTCATTTTTCCTACTGTGACGCAGCAACTCTCCCAATATTCTCCAATGCTAACTTACGAATTTCACCCAAATCTCACCGAAACCCAGACTCAGAATATGAAGCCACACTTAAAAACCGCGCCCGAGTCCCAAACACAAGTTCTGTTTGTGTTACCCTAGACCTTGGACCATCCGTCGCTAGCTGCACTTCGAGAAGCTCGCCGCGCCAGGTCCCACCAGATTCACTTTCGATTATAACAAGTAAGCACCTCAATGTCCTCATGACTCTCTCTACCCGAACACATGCCCTGCCAGAACCGTTAGCAACAAGGTGCAACTCTACACCATGTTCACCATAAAATTGCTCTGTCTGCGCCAATACAATACCCACCCCGATCCGAAATGATCCGCGAAGTCGCACCGAAAAGACAGAGCCTCCTTTAGTGCTTCATCTGCACCTGCTGCATCCAACTAAGAAGTGCACTCCAGAAGGACTCATTTAGTGAAAGAGTCAACAATGACAAGAATACTCCCTACCATCGATTTCTCCACACAACTTCTCCGCGATGTCTAAATGTACAGTATAACATTGTGCAGAAACCCTAAGCATAGGATGGAGTGAGCCCCGAACAATCCCTTGAGGCCCAGCACACAAGTGTGAAGTTCAATCAGTGCGTTCCAGTCAAATCATTTTAGTCAGAACCCGTTCTGATGTTAGTATTTCGATCACTTTCTTGTACATATCTTGTCTGTCCATTTGATAGGCCCTTTTAATTTGATTCAAGATTCTTAACGTAAAACACGTGAAATATGGGGCAAACCGCCAAAAACTAATCTAAAGGACCTACACATCGCTCAAAATAAAATTATTAAACTATTATTTCACTATGATTACCTTACACCTACAGTTAAAATTTACAGGGAAACGAAACTCATGAATATTAAACAACTTCCTGCATGTTGCACCAGAATACTTAAAAATTCTAAGTAAGTTCATTCACACAAAAATACATCAGGTACACAATCGCAGCAATAGTAGGAAGGATCACATTTTACTACCGCGAGTGCGGACAGTCAATGGCGAGAGAACAATTATTTTTGCGGGAGGGCAACAATATAATAAGCTACCTATAGAAGTAAAGAATGCGAACTAAACGTTTGGTATTTTCAAGATTAAATTTAAAAAATCACTTTCTAAATGATCAAACACATCCATTAAACAGACTTGCCCTACTACTGTATTGCTTTATTGTGGCACCGGGATCGCATTCCTTATCTACGGAAATTATTTCTTTTGCGGGTGGATCGAAAAGTTTTAAGTTGTGTTAGTTATAATGTTATTTGCGTACAAAAAGAAATGGTATTACAACTTAGATGATTTAATATAAATTAAAACTATAGCTGCTTAGTTTGTGTGTCCAAGTTATATTTTAAGTTTTAAAACGTTCTCAAGTAAGTGAAATCTTTGTAATTTATTTTCGAGAAATAAATTTCTTTAACCATAAACACCATACCACCAATAAAGAATCAATTATCCTTTCGCACTGAACTAATGCGAGTTTATCTTCACCATGTAGGTCAGTTTTGATGTTGTGGTATATGATAATGAAACTCTTTAGTAACGTTAACTTTCTTACCCCAAATATAATGTAATTTTGCAATATCGGTACGTACATGGATCTACTATCTAATAGATCCCTACCTATAATAACTGGTTCTGTAATTGAGTTAACAGGCACAACATGAAACAAAAAGGACACTGACGTGTTGAATTTCACCACGGCTCAGTTATTCTGCGATTCATATTTAACGTTTTCTTTACACAGGTATACCTGTAAGGTAAACTAAATCACAGCGCATAGTACCCTGGATTTTTTGACAAAGCTAAAAGCTACAAACGAACTACCAGATTATCTATTAAAAAGAAAAGGAACGAGCTCACCGGATGATGTGGTTGTCCATACACGTAGCAGGTGAGATGGTTCGTATCACGACTCTTCGGTGCTGGTGCTCGATTCGAATTCTTCACTTCGGTCAAAGGTTCGTACTGCCACTTGCTTCAATCACTTGATTTTTGGACTGTTGTGCTATAACGATGGCATGTGCCATTGAAGCGATTGTCATTATCAGGATCAAACCGTATCAGTCGCGCAGTTGCGGTGAAATTTGACGTTTGCGGTTAAGTGGTTGCCGGAAGTCGTGATAGCAAAAACTCCATATTTTGAATAGATTAGACGTTAGCCCACACTTTACTGTCGTCATTATTTTCTTCAGGTTTTTGCCCTTCGAATCCCACTTCTGATATCGGGATAGGCCCTCATCAGCGATATTACACTTGCACTTTGTAAGTAGGCGTGGATTGTCGGGCGAAGAAAATAGAGATACTAGTTACACATATAGCAGTAACCAACTCTTTTATTCCGACAGCTTGTTAATTAATTAAATAGATCGCGATAATAGCTCTAGGCGCTACGGCAGGCGCACCGGGCCGAGCCTGCCACAAGAATGCTCCCCCTCTTCGCTGCGCACTAGCTTACATTAAGTTGCTCGAGAAGTGGGGTGAGTGGGGAGGCGAACGTCCGCTTTGCACAGCGTAACTCGGCCCGCTGTACCTACCGCTAACGGTGACGCCGACATATACATGGTATTATTATCAAAGTATAACAGAACCAATATACATGCTTAAATGGGTCTCTTAAGTTTTATTATGAGTAATATTCTTGCGCCAAAACATCAGGGACAAAAAGCATTCCTACGAAAATCAACGTTTTCAGAAACCGAACATAAAAACTACATCCCAAATGTAATAAGGCTCCCAAAAGCAATAAGTTTAGAACAAAAATACTTTGTGAACAACATTTGAAAACATCGCTATCTGAATACGTGCACAGTTCAATTTTACTGAAGTTCAAGATAAAAAGTTTTCACATCCAACGGGTTTATGTGATTCTGTTACACCATGAAAGTTTGTGCCTTTAAACAGCTTCCGTTATGGAGTTTGGATGTAAAGTACCTATAGCTTAGCTTGATGACATATTGCAGAAAGTGTTGTAGAACATGCTGCGGTGTAGGTATCTTTGTGCTCGACTTAAAAACAGGAGGAGGTTCTGAGTTCGTCTGTATGTTGTTTTTAAAATGTATGATCACCAATTTCTCCGTTATTACCGGGCTGATTTACGTGATTCTTTTCACACTTGGTAGAAGTACTTGGAAGCTCACGCGACGGTCACATATAAATTTTATTGACTTTGCTTTGGAAGCTATAAAGTAAGCTTTAAAAATAAATATCAAATTCGACTGAGTGTATGTTGATGATGTAATAAAACGTCCTGTCAATGTTATTTACATAGCAAGTAGTGGTGTTATATATATTTGTCTGGGGTAGGTAAGTACAAAAAATAAAATACAAATAAAATATTTATTACAAAAAACAAACAACCGACTTACAAAGCGAATAATAACTTTTATTTCCGAAGTCGGTGACAGAAAACGAAAACAGTAAAATCACTAGGTAGTTTTTCACTTTGTAGTGCTTTTTTTGTGAAAATGACTTTTTACAAGGTACCTGTCGTCATTACTGGTGATCATTCAATTATACAGTGTAAGGGAGATTATGGTGAGATAAAAATTTCCCGCACCTGGATTGGTGGAGGATGTAAAATACGTATTTTACATCCTCCACCAATCCAGGTGCGGGAAATTTATATATTTACACCATTTAAATAAATTATAATTTAAATAATTACACCATTTATGAACTTCAGTTCAAACTTGGAAGGAAACATGGTCCTTTCAGCAACAATGGTCAGAATTGATCATTTAACACTTTGCAATAATAATATCTACTTTTAAAAAAAACACCAAATAAAATGAGCCTGCAGGGAAAAATACTTCCCCCTCCCTTTTCCATACAATTATGTCTTCTGTTAGTGCCAGCCAGTCCTTTCAGAATCAATCATAATCCACAAAATATAAGCGACGTCACAAACCAAACAAAATAACAAGACAGACATTCACAGATTCAGAACACGGTTAAACAAAAGTAAATGAAAAACAGCACGATGCGGTGACGTCACGTTCAGCTCAAACAACGTGATTTTGAAAGATATTTTAGTTCGAAGACAGCCCGTGTTTACAAACGTGAGGGAACTTGAATATTTAGGAGCCGATCACTATCGCCTGGAATTGAAGCCGAATTTCATATATTCAGAAGGTACAATAATTGAATTGTTTCTGTGTGTTCAGGGCTGATTATCTTAGAGATTGGTTTATGTGAACTTATCAATATTTAATTTACAATCATCTGCAGTGAACGAAGCTTTCTATAACAACATTTCATCATCATCATCATCATTTCAGCCGAAAGACTTCCACTGCTGGACATAGCCTCCCCCAAGCATCGCCATTTCGAACGGTTCTGCGGTTCCCGCATCCAGCGGATTCCTGCGGCTTTCACAAGGTCATAGGTCCACCATGTGGGAGGCCTTCCAACGCTACGTCTTCCGGTACGCGGTCGCCACTCCAGAACCTTTCGGCCCCATCGGACATCTGTTCTGCGAGCAATGTGCCCTACCCACTGCCACTTATGTTTGGCAATTCTTCGGGCTATGTCGGTTACTTTGGTTCTCCTGCGGATCTCTTCATTTCTGATTTGATTAGGTAGGGAAACCCCAAGCATAGCCCTCTCCAATGCCTTTTGGGTGACTTTTAGCTTTAAGATAAGGTCCATTGTGAGCGACCACGTTTCGGTGCCATAGGTCATCGCTGACAACACGCACTGGTCGAAGACTTTCGTCTTGAGACACTGCGGTATGTGGGACAAGAAGATATTGCGTAGCTTCCCGAACGCTACCCAGCCGAGTCGGATTCGACGATTGACCTCTTTCTCGAAGTTGGACCTACCTAACTGGACAATTTGTCCTAGGTAAACATATTATACAACATTTCACTTGCTGTGAAATTGGATTTAGTTAAGAAACCCCTTGTTTCATTTATTTCCGTAATTGCTTATAATTTAAATGATTTTAATTGTAAAAAATAATAATACCGACGTGCCTTCAATTAACAAACCAATTTATCTCAGGGCCGATGTTTCAACTGTTAGAATACTTCTATTTTAAGAATAAATGGCTGACATGCTATATTTCAATAAAATCGATCTAACCGCAAAATTAATTTCTCCGATAAATCTTATTTTACTGTTGAAAAGTCAGCCTTTATTTATTTACAGATACAGATAACTCCATTAATATTTGAACTTAAGGGAACATATAGCAAAAACACCTTTAGAATGCAAGATAACCATTCTTCAACAAACTACAAAATCCCCACACAAACATCACAAAGTCGGAAACTAGGCAACATTGCAGCGTTCATATTCTTTAAGAAACGCTGACAATGACATCCCATTTCTACTTTATTATAACGTTTTCCTGGTCTTTTGTACCGCAAATACAAATAGAAAATATACCACATAAAATAACAACCTTTTTTCTAGCACAAAATGGCCGTATTGAGTTGAATACGGCGTATCTCCTGAATCTCTGTTTGACCTTATAAAAGACTTCCTCAACTTGTTATGGAGGCGGCTCTGATCACGATATTGTATTACTGATAGCGTTGACACTACAAGTAATCTTAGGACAGAAGGACCAGATGATTTAATAAAAGTGGTAGCGTCACAGCTCACAGTAAATGAGTTATATTTCATGGTATAGTGGGCTTCCACGCGGACGGAGTCTCGGGCAGAAGCAAGTTATAAATATTTTTGTAACAAAAATATGTCACCAGTTCTGTTGTAGATAACATTGATTGACGTTTCTGGTCAGCCGATAATCGTCGTTCCTGTCCATCAACTTGACTTAGTAGTCCGTTAAACCATCTTTTACGATACCCACAAGTTAGGAGGTCGTGACACTAGTTCACATTTCTTGGACATTGTATACACGAGTGTAAAATTTTGTTTCATTTTCCATTTCGGTGTCTTGTCCACCATGACAATAAGAATCATTTGCAACGCGTGTGAATTTTCTTTTGAAACACAAAACAGTTTAGCACTGTAGACTGTTATAATTTTTGTTTTAGCTTTGGTGTACTGTGGTATTTTGTTACACCAAAATCACATCTTATTATCTATTTAACACCTGAGGAGCTGTTGTGCACAGCAATTCTATCTATGATTCAGTTCCTACTAAAGTCTTTATGAAAATTTTATGACACTCATTTAACTTACATTTGTTTATCTGATAATTGTTGTACTGCTGCAAAGCAAACCTTTAGCTACCTTGTCTATTTTCCACATTCATTTATCTAATTTCATGTGATCTCTTATTATTTTCCTTTTATTGAATGTTGTGACATTTTGTATCTAACATTGTCATCTGTCAGTTTTTCTTTTTCTATGATATAGAGCTAAGAGGTCGTCTATTTAGTAAAGGTATCGTAAAACTAGTGTTAAGCCAGGTTCTCACTGTAAGCCATCTTTATTGTTCCTGGCCTATAACCAATTAAGAAGTATTTGGATTTAAAACTAAAAAAAGTCACTTCTAGAAGATCTGCCAGGGCCTATAAAAGGCAACCGTTACTTTTCACCAGGTTCTTTTGATTCCGTGTTTTGACTCGTTCTTTTTGATTCCATCTTTCGACACCTGGTTCTTTCTTTTCTGTTCCTTTGCTTGATACTCACCAGTCAATGTATTACTAAAGCTCCTTAATATAAACGTTTTGTAACTTAGTGAATTTATTTAATATTAACATCTTGTGTGCGTGAAATTGTTTGACTCATTCAATCACCTCCGACCCTCCCACTTGCGTCTTCGAGAGGAGAGGAGTTCGACACGTATTGGAGAAATCTGAAAACGTGGCATAAGACGCTGCCGCTGAAGATTGAACACCACACGGTTTGCCTCACTGTCTAACAACAACCTACGTGGGCTCCCTCACAACGGGCTGCGGGCTGGTGGAGCGACTGATGCGAGCTTCCACTCAACAGACTGCGGGCCGGAGGAGCGGCCGACGCATGCTGCTTCAAACTCGAGCTGCTGCGCGACCGTGAGCTCCCTCGTCGCATACTGCGGGCCAGAGGAGCGGCCTACCCGAGCTATTTTAATTCTTCATATCTTTTTCTACATACTTTTGTATTTTATATTTAAAAATTATTTCATTTTAACTTGTAACCACGTTTAGCCAGTAGGCTAAACGTGCTTAAAAGTTTCGTTACAGTACTTGCAAGGATTTGTCCGTTTTTTAGTGGTCCTTCTGGTACAATTTTTATTTTTTTGTTGCCAAGGAAGCATTTTTGGCATTCCAATATCGCATTTCTCCATAGTATTGTTAACAAATTTCACGCCGGGGACCCGATCCCGAAGTATAACCGAAGATAAATGTTGCGCTGCGTCGCCCAATCGTGCAGAACTTAATGTAATAAGAAACTTTGATACCTTTCCAAAGTTATGGTTACAACGGTGTGGAAATAACAGAAAAATATAAAGGTTTTCTTCCTTTTTGTAAATGGATAGGGTCGGAAAATAAATGCAGTGGATTAAGGACTTTATTGGCATCGAGTTTTAGGTACCCGTTTGTAAATGCCCCACGTGCAGGAAAATACCTTCTTCTCATTAAAAGCTAATGATTTCTAAGCATTCTGGTTAGAGTTTTTGGTTTCACCCAAAATGCATTTCACGTATAAGACTTTGTTACCTGGTCATTCCGAATCAAAGGTGATGCCCATGTATCAAAATCATAGTCAGTGCTGTTGCGAACTAAGGACTTCTTCAGCGATAGTAATTTCTATAAAACTAATTATTGCCGGTTGGTGGTTCTCTACAAAACCCTCGTTAGCAGTAATATTACGAAATAATGACATTCTAATTAAATTGTTGGTTTCTTCTGCGAAACGAATTTTTATGGATGACCCGAATCACTGAATGATAAAACTGTAACAGTCTAGAGCTAAATTTATCGTCTGAATGTGTAATTTAAAACTCAATAAACATGTCATAATTGTTCGTTTGAATTGTAATAATTGTTTAACATTCAACAGTTATAGAACTTTAGTTATACAGTAGTGAAATTCATAAATATAATAAGTAATACAGTACTACATAACTTATTTCCGCTTATACATATTATTTTATTTATACACAGAAAAAGTTTGGGTAATATTATTAAAATGTTTTACAAAACATTTTAGTCACCACACACCCACAAAAAGTGCTAAACTCTGTCACACCAAACAGCGGGAAAGTTAAACAATAAAAGTTGAAACAAACTTTACAGCTGGAGTACATTCGTACACCGGCTCGAAACGGACCAATACCTGTGTAATCGTTTTTTTTTAAATAAAACCCTAACAATCCAGGGAGGGTATTTCGGCGTTTCCTTTGCTTTTTATTAAAAACTCCGATTGCTATAAATTACAGGCCAGCCACTTCGCGAAACGACTTTCGGTCCGACTTTTGTTTGACCCGACTTCAAGTTAAAACCGTTTTAAGGCCATCAATGAAAAATCAAGTAAAAGTTTTTGATTTAAATCGACGGATGCTCGGGCCACAAAAGGTCCAATGATTTTTCAGAAAGTTCTTTTCTTTTGAGGTCAAAGACAATTCTTAGTGAAATGCATCAAATAAATCAATCATGAAAAGAATGGCTCTCTTTGTACAGCCGGAACGATATTGTAATATTAAGAAATTGGGATATTTCATAAGGTATATTCCGTGGGGAATCAGTACCTAAATTGTATGATGTAATACATAACATTACGCCTTGTTTCCCCGAAGGGTTGGGCAGAGGTGTACCTATAGTACACCCACATTTCGTCAGTTATGTTTAAGTCCCATGTAATAGGGGGCGAGCCTATTGCCATCTACCGGGCACAAATCCAGACTTCGGGCTGCTACTAAGAAATTCCAGATAGAAAAACCCAATAACACGTTGCCCGACCTGGGAATCGAACCCAGGACCTCATGCTCAGCAGTAGCGATTGTTGTTGCAATGCAATACTATGCGAGGCAACGTAATACTATGGGTATAACCTGTAGCTTTAGATAAATACATAGCATGCTTTATTCTACACCAACATTTTACACAGCTCTATTGCTCTTTTGTATCTAGAAAACTCTATTGCTCTATTTAATTTATGTTTTTTTCCCCCAAATTATGAATTCTATTTGAAGCCCAAACTACTCAAAAAAGAACAGTCACAACAGTATTTCTAAAACGCCACATCACAGCAGCAATCAGCGCATGAACGCTCAGTTCAGCAGCACACAGAGTAACAATGTTACTATGATTGTGTTCTGATTGCGAACATCCGGATTACCGGAGGGTAGGATTACCAAATATTCCCTCTTTGATAACAGGATATATTTACACCCTGGGATTTTGTCTGGGTTAACTATGCAGCGTTCAAAGTCAAAGAATTTATTTCATATAGGCACATAAATGGCACTTTTGAACGTCAACATTTACAACAAAAACAAAAAATAACTTTTTGCCCCTTCCAAAAGGTAGTTTCGTATGAAGAAGAATGGGCAAGAAACTCCACCGTTACTTTTTTAAAATGTTCTACACTATTTTGTACTTAAACTTTGTACTTAAAGGGGCCGCAGTTACCGGCGTCCTATGGTGTCGACCTCAGCGCACCCTGTTGTGGTCGACGCCGTAGGACACCGGTAGCGCACGGATCAGCTACGCCTTCAGCGCGTCGTTCGGAGCAGCGACAGCGTGCCGATTTGGAGCAGTGTGTCGATTACGTAGCAAGCCCTCAGCCGGGACGAAGAACCCCTAGGTTGGGGTACTAAGAATCCTGAGGTCAGGAATAGCTTAGTTTGCTATCCTTACTTTGATCATTAGTGTTGTTCTATGATTTTAGTGATGCAACTTACTAATTATAAAATAGTAAGCATCACTCGACTATTTAATGTTGAGACTTCTCACAACGTTATAGCAGGACCAGCATGTTTCCAAACATTCTTATCTAGGATATAATCCTCTAATTTGTAATTCTCTTGCGCTATGCGGCTTACTCTATTTTAGTGTCGTACTTATGTATGTGAAATATTTTGATTAAATCAACTATCCCCAGTGCCTAGTAGTTTATACACGATTTTAGATTCGACTAAAATGCTATTGTATTTATCTATTACGAACTTATCAGTGGTTGACTTGATTTTTAGTTGCTAAATAATATGAATGACGTTAAAGACCCGCTGAATATAAAATAATACGAATTAATATAGTTTATTGCCACAGAATTACAGCATATTAAAAAGAGGATTTACAGCGAAAAAATATAACTAATTAATTATAAATTATACACCTATTTACCTCTACAAATACCTACTGCCTTTCTCTTTCATAGAATACAACATTAAAGTTACAAAAACATCAAATTTACACAAAAAAGCTTCGGAAACTTCGACCAATGCACTTTTCATATAAAATCGAACGTTCCCAAAAACTAAGTCTAACATTACCCCAGATATCTGGCAGGCTACCGATCATGCCGTCACTCCGGCCGCAAATGCGTCATTATCATCCGGCTAATCCTCACTAACAGCCGGATGCCTGCCGGATCGCCGGCAGCCCGCCGCCGCCGGATCGCTCGGAAAAGATTACATTTTTACGGGCCGTTAGACAGACAGACGACGGATAGTAAGTTAATGTTGATTGAGAGTTATTTAATTGTTGTTCGTCTGAAATAAGATTGGAAACTTTAGCAGGTGGATACCGAAGGCATAGCTCCAATGTTGTAGTGGAGGAATTTTATTAATAGAGGACTTGAAAAATATGATGTGATTGAAGATGGATGGATTGTTTGAGGAAACGTGTTGTGGCGACCCCAAGTAACATGGCACAAGGACAGGAAGATGATGGTGGGTCTACAATTGAGTAAGTTGATGAGAAAGAAGAAAATAATATTTCCCAAAGGGATTAGGTTAGGTCAAGAGTCTCGTGTGCAAAGGCATAAGACTCTGAGACCCGTTAGAACCTTACAAGTGGTCTATGTAGATGTTATCATCTTGAATTGGACAAAGACAATTCTTTGTACAATTACTACGAGTAGTAAACAAATATGTATAAGTACGTTTGGAATGTCAAGCATGATTTACCTCTTCAAGCAAAGTGCTTTTCAAACAAACGATTGCCAAAATGTACTTGAAAAAGAAATAAATTATTCACAATACTTTAACAATAGATTAAAAATACTCCAAACACCAATTCCACTGGTCCTGCTGCCCGCCCCTCAGAGTAATAGACTCTCCCAGAATTAGATGTCCGTGTAATTATATAGACGTTGTTTCACGAACCAATAGCCCCCCTCCTCGCCCCCTCTCATCTCGCTCTCAAGTAATTTGTTTTGCGGACGCTTCCGAAGATTTCAGCACGGTACAGCAGCCTTGTTTTTGTTGAAATCTTTTAGTAAAATGTTTTTTGGGTGTATTTTCTCAGAGGAAAGGTGATTTTTTGGGTATCATGTTTGTCATATTGGCTATTTTTGTAAACCAATCTAGGAGAACTTTGTAGTCAAACGCGCAATTTAACATGTTGATGATGTGAAGTTTGCGGATGTTTGTGGTATCTTTATCCTATTTTTGGTATCTTCAAAGTTTTTTTTTTAATAGCGTATCACTTCAAAAACGATAGTAAACTATATAAATTTTATTGACAACATTTACATGGATTTCAGTTTCAAGTCGAACCTTTGTCTCTTTAGAAGGAGCTGAAGAATTTCCAATGTGTTTATTTGTATTCTGCGAACCTCCTTCCAATTAACGCATTCCTCTCTTCCACCAGTCACGTACACCACAATAAAATGCCTCGTAGCCCGACCTTCACCCACGAATTTTAAATATCCGCTATTTATTTTTGTTCTCTGTCAAGCTCTTTCAAAGAACTTTGTTAACGACTACATGAATATTTCATACAAGCTGGGGTACTGCCGAGCTCCCAAGTTACACTGTATAACACAGAAACCCTTGACTGAAAAAGTTACGCAGTTTTTTTTTCTGGAATATCCTGAATTATTCATACGTAGTACTTGTTAAGCACTTGATAAAAGTATGCTGGATTTCGGGAATCTTTTGTACTTTGGTATGTTATTAAATCTTTGGAGATGTTGTGAGGAAATTGAAAGTTTCTTCGTGTATGATGTTTAAGTGCCTTTGTTGAGAGGCTTTTGGTTATGGATATGTTTCCTTTTGATAAATTGATTCGTGATAGAGTTTGCACTATGTAGCCAAGCATATTATACGTTGGGGGATTACATCGCTGATGGATTACATGCTTGGCTCAACGCTGGTCCTACTCTACAAGGGCGCATAAACTAATGAGGGTTTTCTGAAATGATCTCCGATAGATGGCAGGACTGTAGCGGCAGGTCCAATGGACTGTCAAAATACATACGCGAATTGTAATTTTCTATATATTTTTTGGTTTATTTATTCTTAAAATCATTCCTTTCGGAATATCGTTGTTTAAAATGCCACAGTGTTGTGCAGTGCCTATGTGTGCAAATAAAACAGGAGGACATAAGTTCCCTACGAGAGAATAAACCCGATTAAAACAGTGGCTTGTAGCCATTCGCAGAGATAAATTTACTCCAACGAAAAATAATCCATAATAAAATCAATAACACTTCCAAATACAATAGAATTTCAATAATTTATGTTCAGTACCTACGACACTGTGCTATTTGACAGCTGATTGGACCTGACGCCTACGAAGCGCCGCCTAGTGGCAGAAAAAGTTTCGAAAACCCTCATTGATTAGCATTCGAAAATATTGTTGGAGCTTCTGAAGATAGTAAAAACTGTCTTTGCTTTGTACCTATAAATTCAATATCTTAGTATTGTATAATTGCATAGCACATGATTGTGTGAGCAATAAGTGACTAATATAAAGCTACAATTTACTGGGAACGTCTTTCATTGACTTACATGTACCCTGGCGTTTCAAAGTGGTTGAGCTGAATGGTGCTGATGCATGCGTCATGTTTGTGAACGGACGGCGTCAATAGGGACTGGTAATTTCTTAGCAGCCACGGCTTATTTTAATATCTGAATGACTTTAATTTACTTTATTTATTCCGGACGCTTTAAATCTGTAGGTACATCTTTCTACATCGTTCTCGCATGTTTCAACATGAATGATGAAACCAATTTTTTGTAACATTTTTAATTTATTTATTTAAAGTATAGTCCGTGGAGGTTCTTGCCCGTTCTTCTCCATAGCTAACCACCAACTACGTTTAGAAATGTTCTACCAGCTTCATCGATTTGAGTGACTTACCCCTTGAAAATTCAAAAGTAATTTGTGGTTAATTGAAATATATGCTTTAATGAGTTTAGGAATGGCGCTAGCGCTCTGACTCTCTGACGAATGACCCTTATGTTCGCTTTTCTAACGTAGGATATTATCGTCCACGTCCATAAAATGTATGGAATTACGTGAACGTTATAAAGTTATCTTGTACGGACATTTTAAAGCCAAATATTTTACGCCATACTTTTTCCGTGACGGGGACGTCGGCAATAATATCGCCTCGTTAGAAATGTTAGAATCGCGAAAATAAATCTTTATAAACTAGCTTTTGCTCGCGGCTCCGACCGCGTTAATGTCGGAAATTTACTCAAGGGATGGTATTCACCTCAGAATCAGAGACCAAGTGGACCTTGAGAGTAGAGAAGTTGGAGTCGCGCCACAACAGAAACTTCAAGTCGTTTCTGGTGCGGGTTAAAAATCTGTACCAAGAATACTTCATGAAAGAAGAGTTTTGGCCAAAAGATGTGGAGTACCGATGCTTTCGTGGAAGGTAACGCAACATCACGCAGCGCAAACATGATCTTATAATAGTAAAGTAGGATAGTTCAAAAGCAGTGGCAGCCTGGAGCCTGGATTTGTGCCCGATTGATGGCAACAGGCTCGCCCCCTATTACATGGGACTTAACTATAACTGGCGAAATTTGGGTGTACTATAAACACACACCTCGGCCTAATACTTCTGGTCCCCTCCCGACCCTTGCTCGAGCCAGCCCGCGCCGCTGAGCCTGTAGCTTTATATTCGTCCCTAAATCACTCAAATCCTGATCCAGGTAGTCAGAGCGCAGCAAGGGCGCTCTTCCAGCGACGCCCTAAGCCGAGGTTCGTACCCCACAGGAGGTGCCCTTAGCGTGTAGTCGCTTAGTTTTTAAGTTTAAGTCCTGGCTGGAGGCCTTAATTTTATAAGGGCAACCACAGGCAAGTACGTTTAAGCAGACGACAACCTCATAGGTTGACCTGCGAGATGCCATTCCCAAAAAAAAAACCTAATACTTCTGGGATTACAGGCTTGATGTTATGTTTACGTAGTGTAAAACATAATCCATTCATTGAAGTGGTAGTCACGCAGGTGTGGATATCCAAATATTATTTCTCTAAAATATTGAAAAGTTACGAGGGCTTCGATCTTCCTCGATTAATTTTTAATGAGAAAAAAGGGGTATTCCACTCATAACACTAATTTCCACCGCACTGGACCGAACGTCACCAACGCAATATTTTGGTCATGCCAGTCAGTTCATGTGAATACTGAACAATGATAATGATTGTGTTTGATAGCTTTTGTGGAAATGAGTTGGAATATCGATTTATGTGGTTAAAATGAAATGATGTGACGGATAACTAATCAACTAGTCTTTTTGACAGTTCTGTACCAATTTGCATACCAACCGTATTACAAAAATAACACTTTATTTTTCGGTATCCTGAATCTGAACTGTAAAGTACTCCCTGAGGCACGAACGATTCTCAATGTGTACTGAACAGACACCTCAACGCATGAACTGGGTCTTACCACCACCTCTATTCACTTACTTCAGTGTGTAAAAGATATGCAGCTGTAGAAGACGTATAGTTCCACCTCTTTTCCACGCTGTCAGACAGCCTTGACAGCAGCAAGCACAACTTAAACGTTACTAATCGATCAAGTTTGAACGGCATTTAGCCTCGATTGTTCCACTTCTGAGCAAAACATCGTTTATTTATCTGTGACTAATACTCAAGTCGCAGCTGGTCAACTATTACTATTGCAATATCACAAAACAACAGAGCGAATAGCAATAGTTTTAAAAGCGCCATTACTTGCACAAACGGGGCCGGCAAAGCAAATAAAAATAAACATCCAGCCGAGATATTTAGTCGTTGCCAACGGGCTAACACGACATAGAGAATTACAGAATGTCTAGTTGATTGAGAGTTTGAGTTCTATAAAATTAACACTGTGCCACAAAACATATTATTACACGTTGGGAATTTTGTTGTAGTAACACATTGAGACAGTACTATAGAACACAAATTGTAGACAATCGGTTTACTTCTGGTCTTTGTTTTTTTCTTTTTTTTTGGGCTATTGCAGCCCAAAAAAAAAAAGAAAAGAAAGATCAAGAATTGATCAGCAGAAGATAACAATAAAACAAAAAAAGTTTATCATGCAACGTAGCTGTAGAGCTCTACAGCTTTTGCAACGCAGCTCCAAAGGCTGTACCATCGTTACATACTACTTTTGCTTCGTTTATGCTGTAGCAATAAATAGGTATGGAAAGCATTTCTTACGTTTTGCGACGTGTACCCACTTTAATCAAGCAAATGCTGAGGAGAATCGTGTTTAATTATAAACCTATTTGTAGTGTTCTTTCTGTATTGTAATTTTGTATTGTCACAGTCAGTTCTAGGATTTACTGCTGTTTTAAATTACCAGTTCATTTCCGTTGTTATTACTCGGTTAATTATGAAAAGTGCAGGATTGTGTTCCAGGATGATACATTTTTGGACATTCTTATTTCCACTGTCAATGTCGTTTTATGTTTTTAAGGTATACATAGGCATATAGGGTATAAAGTGTACAAATAGTTTGTGTAAATGTGTTGTGCTCTCTAGACACAAAGTTCTGACAATAAAAACATAAAGTATTGTCGCACTTCTGAAGGAGTATGAAGTAATCAACAAGGTGTATTATGAAAGTATTTCCTTCTAGCTTCTGCCCGCGGCTTCGGAGGCGTGGATGTCAAATTTATCCTCGGTAGCACGTACCGGAACAAAAACTAGCCTTTGTCCTTCCACAGAATGTCATCCATCTGCTTGTCAAAGAATCATGCCCACTTTCCATACATTGATTGATCTGTCACATGATTCGTTTTACAGGTCGCGTCTGCCTACAACTAGTGTTGTCTATTAACAATAATTATTTATAATAACACAATAACATAACATCTTTTCATTTAGAGGCCAGGGAAAAATACTATTAAGTAAATAGGTTTTTGAGGTTATGCAGCTGTCAGATAAGGTTTGACAGCTGTTTGAAATTCTGTTTGAAATTGTTTCATAGTTAGTCGCTGAGAGAGTTTCAATAACTCTGAAATAAATCCCTCTTCAATGTAATTAATATCATTATCAAATCGGCATGAGGCCGCAAACAGCAGTTATATTCTCGTAATATCCCGCCGATACTGAGACATCACATGTGATGTTAGGCCATCCTTGTTTTCTACACTACATTTTGAGCAAGTTAGAGCAATCTATGATACCAGCCTATTACTATCCCACTGCTGGGCAAAGGACTCAACTCATACAGAGAAGGCACGAACATTAATCACCTCGCTTGGTCAAGACGGGGTGGCGATTTCTGACTTTTATTGAGATTGTTACTGACCCGGATTTGAACTCATAGCCTCGTGCATACAAGGCGAGGTGTCAAACAAATGACAGCCTGTGACAGAGTTCGTTTTAATTATAAATTGTAGTCTATGGTTTTATGCGTAACCTGTCAGCTGTACCCTTATTTATCTTTCCACACCCACACATATAAAACATAAGAAAATCATAGCTGGTCATAAAATAATACGTAAAGTAAAAATAAATACCCATTGGTTCTTAAAAACATTCAATAACCACATGACGAACGAACAAGTTTTTCGTATTATGTGAAACGGAACGTGTGTAAAACACGCTCCGTTTCCGAAAGTCTAAGGAATTGATAAATAAATGATAAATGATAAATGATTTTTATTTCTGTAAGTGTGTTTGTACAAACACTTTTACACGTCAAACATTTTTTTTTAAACTAGATGAGGTCGGCGTTTCCTATCTGACTACTCTGAGAAGAAAAGCCGAAACAAACTCAGAGGTCACAGTCTCTTTTAAAGTCCAGACATAATCTTGGTCAGATCATGTTAAGACCATGTGGATTGATGTCTGAAATGGTCTTTTGAGGAAAGAACCACACAGATTGAGTGGACCTGTCCAGTCAGTGCACGCATTTGTCAGTAATCGTACAGCTCAACTCAAAACATAAGGAGCTCAACGATTCGACGAACAATACCAAAGAAAGGACATTGGATAGGCCGCATAATTACTCAAACCGCCAGACCAAGTTACGATTAAAATTCACTGAGATAATAAAATATAAAAAAACAAAAGTAAAAAATAAAATGACCCACATAGTCTTAACATTCACAATAATAACAATAAAATAATACCTAGGTAAGTATTTGTCGGCGTCACCGTTAGCGGTAGGTACAGCGGGCCGAGTTACGCTGTGCAAAGCGGACGTTCGCCTCCCCACTCTCCCCAGTTCTCGAGCAACTTAATGTAAGCTAGTGCGCAGCGAAGAGGGGGAGCATTCTTGTAGCAGGCTCGGCCCGGTGCGCCTGCCGTAGCGCCTAGAGCTATTATCGCGATCTATTTAATTAATTAACAAGCTGTTGGAATAAAAGAGTTATTTCATGGTGATTATTTTATAAGACATTGTGAGTGAAATAAAGTGATTGTGCTGTAACTAGTATCTCTATTTTCTTCGCCCGACAATCCACGCCTACTTACAAAGTGCAAGTGTAATATCGCTGATGAGGGCCTATCCCGATATCAGAATTGGGATTCGAAGGGCAAAAACCTGAAGAAAATAATGACGACAGTGAAGTGTGGGCTAACGTCTAATCTATTCAAAATATGGAGTTTTTGCTATCACGACTTCCGGCAACCACTTAACCGCAAACGTCAAATTTCACCGCAACTGCGCGACTGATACGGTTTGATCCTGATAATGACAATCGCTTCAATGGCACATGCCATCGTTAAAGCACAACAGTCCAAAAATCAAGTAATTGAAGCAAGTGGCAGTACGAACCTTTGACCGAAGTGAAGAATTCGAATCGAGCACCAGCACCGAAGAGTCGTGATACGAACCGTCTCACCTGCTACGTGTATGGACAACCACATCATCCGGTGAGCTCGTTCCTTTTCTTTTTAATAGATAATCTGGTAGTTCGTTTGTAGCTTTTAGCTTTGTCAAAAAATCCAGGGTACTATGCGCTGTGATTTAGTTTACCTTACAGGTATACCTGTGTAAAGAAAACGTTAAATATGAATCGCAGAATAACTGAGCCGTGGTGAAATTCAACACGTCAGTGTCCTTTTTGTTTCATGTTGTGCCTGTTAACTCAATTACAGAACCAGTTATTATAGGTAGGGATCTATTAGATAGTAGATCCATGTATGTACCGATATTGCAAAAAAACATTCTATTTGGGGTAAGAAAGTTAACGTTACTAAAGAGTTTCATTATCATATACCACAACATCAAAACTGACCTACATGGTGAAGATAAACTCGCATTAGTTCAGTGCGAAAGGATAATTGATTCTTTATTGGTGGTATGGTGTTTATGGTTAAAGAAATTTATTTCTCGAAAATAAATTACAAAGATTTCACTTACTTGAGAACGTTTAAAAACTTAAAATATAACTTGGACACACAAACTAAGCAGCTATTGTTTTAATTTATATTAAATCATCTAAGTTGTAATACCATTTCTTTTCGTACGCAAATAACATTATTAACTAACACAACTTAAAACTTTTCGATCCACCCGCAAAAGAAATAATTTCCGTAGATAAGGAATGCGATCCCGGTGCCACAATAAAGCAATACAGTAGTAGGGCAAGTCTGTTTAATGGATGTGTTTGATCATTTAGAAAGTGATTTTTAAAAATTTAATCTTGAAAATACCAAACGTTTAGTTCGCATTCTTTACTTCTATAGGTAGCTTATTATATTGTTGCCCTCCCAAAATAATTGTTCTCTCGCCATTGACTGTCCGCACTCGCGGTAGTAAAATGTGATCCTTCCTACTATTGCTGCGATTGTGTACCTGATGTATTTTTGTGTGAATGAACTTACTTAGAATTTTTAAGTATTCTGGTGCAATATGCAGGAAGTTGTTTAATATTCATGAGTTTCGTTTCCCTGTAAATTTTAACTGTAGGTGTAAGGTAATCATAGTGAAATAATAGTTTAATAATTTTATTTTGAGCGATGTGTAGGTCCTTTAGATTAGTTTTTGGCGGTTTGCCCCATATTTCACGTGTTTTACGTTAAGAATCTTGAATCAAATTAAAAGGGCCTATCAAATGGACAGACAAGATATTTACAAGAAAGTGATCGAAATACTAACATCAGAACGGGTTCTGACTAAAATGATTTGACTGGAACGCACTGATTGAACTTCACACTTGTGTGCTGGGCCTCAAGGGATTGTTCGGGGCTCACTCCATCCTATGCTTAGGGTTTCTGCACAATGTTATACTGTACATTTAGACATCGCGGAGAAGTTGTGTGGAGAAATCGATGGTAGGGAGTATTCTTGTCATTGTTGACTCTTTCACTAAATGAGTCCTTCTCGAGAAGTGCACTACTTCTTAGTTGGATGCAGCAGGTGCAGATGAAGCACTAAAGGAGGCTCTGTCTTTTCGGTGCGACTTCGCGGATCATTTCGGATCGGGGTGGGTATTGTATTGGCGCAGACAGAGCAATTTTATGGTGAACATGGTGTAGAGTTGCACCTTGTTTCTAACGGTTCTGGCAGGGCATGTGTTCGGGTAGAGAGAGTCATGAGGACATTGAGGTGCTTACTTGTTATAATCGAAAGTGAATCTGGTGGGACCTGGCGCGGCGAGCTTCTTGAAGTGCAGCTAGCGACGGATGGTCCAAGGTCTAGGGTAATACAAACAGAACTTGTGTTTGGGACTCGGGCGCGGTTTTTAAGAGTGGTTTCATATCCTGAGTCTGGGTTTCGGTGAGATTTGGGTGAAATTCGTAAGTTAGCATTGGAGAATATTGGGAGAGTTGCTGCGTCACAGTAGGAAAAATGAGACCGTTCTACAGTGGTGATTCCTACTTCATTGTATGTGACCCCCCTCTGGGTTCATTTGGGCTTCGCAGGGAGTAAAGACTTCCCTTTGTTGTGTGTCTAATAGAGAATGCAAATATGGTCGTAAGCATTTTCGTGCAATGCCCGGGGGAAGTGAGGGCTTGGTGCAATTAGCTACCACTTTGACGGGTAGCTTGAAGGAGGCCGAGGTGGCGGCAGTCCGCGATTGACGAATGGAGTGGGCGTCATCGGGTGGTTTTAGTGATGCTTTGTCTATTTGTAGTTCACGTACGTTATCCGCCAGCTCTGAAAACCTCTCGGCCTCTGAGAGTGAAGAAACGTAATTAAACGTAAAATTGGTATTAATCTGTGAGATAAAGTAAGGGTCCGACTCATGCGGGTTGACATCCTATGGTGTGTGTTATTGGGTAGTCTAAAGAACTGCCTTATGCAGGCCGATATTCTGGGTCATATTATAAAGTGATCGTCTAGTCTGAGAGGCTATGAGATCAATGGAGATATGTGTGGTACTAGTGAGTGATCGGAGAGACGCTGATTGGCTGCCTGGTCCATGTTATCTGGAGAGATAACTAGCTCAAGGGAGGCCTATTTAAGTTGTCCGGCTCAGCTCCTAAAGGTTGATTTTGTGGGTTACAAAACGTTGTAATGTATGTCACCGATGGACGAGCGTACAGGAAAATCTACCAGTTTTATTCTTTTTACAGAAAAATGGGCCCGCGGTGACTTTAAGGGGATGGAGACGCACAAGGACGTGTGAATGTCAGTCTGGCCGTGACGGCGCTTCAATACTTAAATTAGTGTTATTTAGTTTTCATAGATGTCGTTTGTTAGTTTAGAGTGTTATGTGTGTGTGAACATGAATTATGTGTCTGCTACGACATATTCAATGACATGACACTCAGTGACATTTTGCTGGCTGTATGACATGAGACTCGGTCGGCATCGCACAGGCGTGCTACGCATTCGGTGGAGTGTCTAAGTCAAGTCTATTCTTAAGATTAAAATAGTTTGTTTCTGTTATAGGCTCTAAAGTAAATGACTTTGGTGGTAGTGAAACTACCAATGAACATAGCATGTGTGGATTGTTGAGACAAGTACTTTAATACATTTGATTATATAATCTACAGGGACCATTTTAGTCCGGACTAAAAAAGAGACAAAAAAAAAGAGACAAAAAAAAGAGACAAAAAAGAGACAAAAAAAAAGACTAAAAAAGAGACTAAAAAGGAGACAAAAGAGAGACAAAAAAGAGACAAAAGAGGTACAAAAGAGGTACAAAAGAGAGACAAAAAGAGAAAAAAAAAGAGCAAAAAAAAGAGAGAAAAAAAAACTGTATAAACTGGAGTGATCTTGTAGGGTCATTCATGACCGGACCAAGCAGTGACAATCCTGAAGGGTTTGTTATAACCGGACCAGGAGATTATAACTCTGTAGGGTCGTAAGACCGGACCAGGAGGTTATAATTCTGAAGGGTCATTTGACCGGACCAGGCGGTTATAATTCTGAAGGGTCGCTGGACCGGGCCAGAAGATTATAACTCTGAAGGGGTAAACCGGACCAGATTGCTAAAGTTCTGAAGGCTCAATAACGAGCGGTCCCGAATTAGTAGTAAACTCTGCAGGGCTGAACCGGACCAGATTACTAGTATAAGTCCTGAAGGCTCAATATTGAGCGGTCCAGAGTTGGTTGCACAGTCAGTAGGGATGACCTGGATCTTTTTTGCTCATCGAGATTGCTAGTCAGGATGAACGAACATCAATAATAACGTTATGTCTTTTTAGACAATGCTTGATGAGTCTACGCGTACGAGGACGTCCGCACGTCAGTATGGCCGTGTCGGCGTCACCGTTAGCGGTAGGTACAGCGGGCCGAGTTACGCTGTGCAAAGCGGACGTTCGCCTCCCCACTCTCCCCAGTTCTCGAGCAACTTAATGTAAGCTAGTGCGCAGCGAAGAGGGGGAGCATTCTTGTGACAGGCTCGGCCCGGTGCGCCTGCCGTAGCGCCTAGAGCTATTATCGCGATCTATTTAATTAATTAACAAGCTGTTGGAATAAAAGAGTTATTTCATGGTGATTATTTTATAAGACATTGTGAGTGAAATAAAGTGATTGTGCTGTAACTAGTATCTCTATTTTCTTCGCCCGACAATCCACGCCTACTTACAAAGTGCAAGTGTAATATCGCTGATGAGGGCCTATCCCGATATATTCATGTCATTGTTTATTTTACAGATCATATGAGGACCATGTAGGTAGGTGTCTGAAATGGTCTTTTGAGGAAAGAACCATACAGATTTGAGTGGGCCTGTCCAGTCAGTGCACGCATTTGTCATTAATCGTGCAGCTCAACTCAAAACGTAAGGAGCTCAACGATTCGACGAACAATACCAAAGAAAGGACATTTGGGTAGGCCGCTTTAAGTACTCAAACTACCAGATATAAAAAATTATGAAATAACTGAGATAGACAAAATATATAGAAATAATACCCACTAAGTCCTCACACGAAATTAAAATAATAATAATATTATACAAAGTAAATATTCATGTCATAATCATGAAATTTCAAAGTGTATATAAAATAAAACAAAAGTTACGTACCAAACAAAAAAAAAACACACTCAGTATGCAAAAATTGGAGCAGGTCAGTCCCAAGCCTTTTTGTCCTCAATATAGTCTTTGACTGTATAAAAAGCTTTCTGGCACAACTTACGTTTAATAAATGATTTGAATTTATTAAGGCTTAGATCTTGAACATGGCTTGGAAGTTTATTATAAAAGCGTATACATTGACATCTGAACGAGCCACCCATTTTCTTGAGCCTTGTTGTAGGTACAACAAATTTGTGTTTGTTCCTAGTATTTATATTATGGATATCACTGTATTTTTATGTTTTTGTGGGCATATAAAAGATTTTCATAAATATACTGAGAAGGCACAGTCATTACATTAATTTCCTTAAATTTCTCTCTGAGAGAGTGTCTCGGACTTAATTTATAAATTGATCTAACAGCTCTTTTCTGCAAAACAAATATAGTCTGCATGTCGGCGGCATTTCCCCACAAAAGAATACCGTACGACATTTTTTTGACAATTTATCAATATGTGGGCCCCACTGAAGCTTAGCATCCAAAGTTAAGCCCAAGAATACTGTGCTGTCTTCAAGTTTCAATTCTTCGCCCTTTATCAACACATTCGTTTTCACCTGCCTAACGTGAGGTAGCGTAAACTTAATGCATTTAGTCTTCTTTTCATTAAGAAGTAAATTATTAACATTGAACCAGTGAACTATTTTTGAGACCGCGTTATTTACATCGTCAGTAACCAGCTGCTGACGTTTAAGTTTAAACAAAAGTGAAGTATCATCCGCAAACAACACTATATCATGATTATCCTTTATGAGGTAAGGCAAGTCATTAATATAAATAAGAAACAAGAAAGGACCAAGAATTGAGCCCTGTGGAACTCCCATTGTTAAGATAGATCCGGGAGATCTTTCTCCATTAACGTCAACGCTCTGAATCCTTTTACTCAAGTATGATGATAACCATAGTAACATTGCTTTTTTTCTTGGCTTTATTTGAAAATTCAATTATGTGATACGAAATAAGCAAATAAAATACATTTTTTTAGATATTTTACATCACTAGACACGTTAGAAAATTATCAGGTCAAGACTGAACATGATTCTTTTATTGAAATCCTTTAAGTGGTTTAGGCATGAAAAGGTAACTGACATATTTACTTTCAAATTTATAAATGTTGGTATGGATGGATTACGTTAGAAACTGGGGCTTATCAGGAGACTTTTAGTTCAAAAGTGGATATTCACGACAAAAACTTTTATGTTCTGTAGCCTAAAAGTACCTGGTATGTTCGTTTTGGAATTCATGATGAATTTATCTCAATAACATAGCTTCAAGCTTGTATTCTTCGAAGGATTAGGCTGAGGTGTACCGGTAGTCTATTCTATATTACATTTATGCAGGCACTCTATTCTATAATACATTTATGTATATCGTGGATCGATGGTGCCGCAGTACAGCAGACAGCACCATATAACAATTTGATTCATAAACGAATGATCATGTGATCGGAAACGCAAGCGAGCCCTACCCCTTGGACACGATCGTCGGTGGAGGGGATGCAGCAAGGAATGGCGGAGAGACCGAGTGTGGCGACAGTCAACAGAAAACGGTCAAGCTTGGACAGTCATGGCAAACGCTCAGTATCAACGCACATGTCTGTTTCCGTTTCACACGTTTATTTCGTTAGCCAGTGTTTTAAAGTTATTTTGATTCGAATTATCTTTTCGTTCGAGTACCCAATAAAGTGCCCACACTAAAATGTATCGGATCGTGAAGAAGACCTGATGTTTGGCATCTCGGCCACCCCTGATGCGACATGTATTTAATACTGCATTTAAATACTAATACTACCTATCTGTACACGTATACACTGCTCAACAAAGTCTAGGGAACAAGGGTATTCAGGGTAATAATTTTAATTGCTTGATTAAATAAAAGGGTTGTTACTATGAAATTATTATATTGAATATTTTAAATGGTACCAAAGGTCATGGCCATCCGGCTGGTCCGAGGATACCGCACAGTCTCCTGCGAGGCGGCGAGCCTCCTTGTCGGATTGCCGCCATGGGATCTTGAGGCAAAAGCCCTCGCGCACGTATGGGAGTGGCGTGAGGAGGCAAAACGCCGGGGTGTAACGCCACTGCCGCGAGAAATCACGGATCTCATGGCCACATGGAGGGTGCGATTATCGCAACCCAGTGCAGTGGCGTGTCCAGACGACACAATAGCGGTGATAAGTCCCCTCTTTGAAGAGTGGTTGGACATGCACCACGGCGTCCTCAGCTTCCGCCGTTCCTCACTGGACACGGTTGTTTCGGGAGTTTCCTGTTTCGCATAAGGCGGGAGGAATTGCCCGGGTGTCACCATTGTGTGGATCGCCCGGAGAACACGGTGGAGCATAAGGTGGAGGACACGGTGGAGCATAAGGTGGAGGTCTGCCCAGCTTGGGTGGCGCACCACGGTGTCCTCGCGGAGGCGAACGGCGGCGGCGATCTCTAGCGTCTGGCCCTGATCCAGGCTATGGTACGGAGATGAGAGGGAATGGAAAGCCGTCACCTCCTTCTGCGAAGCAGTAATGCTCGCGAAGGAGCGTGCGTAGCGCGTGAGGGAGAGAGCCTTGCGCCCTCACGCCCCCCGGAGTGGCGGGTGGGTTATAGTCAGTAAAAGTCTGACACGTCCTCCCGCTCCACCCAGAGCGGGAGAAGTCATTTGATGATTTCCCACACCAAAAAAAAAAACATTATGGGCAAAATTACGCTTGGCTACGTATTGACAGCAGCGGCAGTTCCCCGCGTTAAATGATGACGTAACACAACGCTCTAGAGTCACAAGAAAGAAGTGAAAATGATTTTAAAGAAGTGAATGACGTTACAAAACGCCGTCGTACGGTGCAACCAATTGAATATTTACTTCCTTATTCCAAAATTCTTCTGCTTCATAGGTTTCAAATTTCGAACAATTCAATATTAAATTTTACGAAATTTGTAGGTTCAACCCACATTTACAATTTTTTGTGACCTTCTTTTAAAAGGGTTTATTTTAATAAGTTGATATAATTGACTTGTTCCTTAAAGTCAAAGCATTTATTTCAAATAGGCACATAAAAAGGCACTTTTGAACGTCAACATTTACATTAAAAATATAACTGATTCTAGGCGCCCCTTCCAAAGGGTAGTTTCGTATGGAGAAGAAGGGGCGAGAAAATCCACCGTTACTTTTCTAAAATGTTTTACAATATTTTGTATTCATTAATAAAGGGATATTAATTAAAACATAACAACATATATATAACTAAATTAAATTACTAAATAACTAACTACCTGTACAAATTAATATAAAACACTCAGGCGTCGAAGTACTCGTCCGCATCGCTGTCATCTGGAAACGTACCCAGAAGACTGGCAGCATTGCCACGCTGAATGGCAATGCTAATTCTTTGGCCAAAGAACAATCCAGCCCTCTGGTCACGTGAAGTGTCGACTAGTCGGTGAGAAATTTGTCTAAAAAGGAGACGCCCCGAGTGCGCGTGACCCGAGCGTTTCGACCCCAAACGGCTCAAAACTGTAGATACCCATAAGGCTACAGTATTTGCGCCGCTTGAGGGTCTCAGCAGCCGCAGCAGCAGCGCCAGCACAGCTTGCCGTGCTAGGAACATGAGATGGAGCAAGGGTATCGACACAGGTTGCGTCCCACACCAGAGGCCTACCCATCTTCCAAGGCAACAACGTCATACCGTCTGGTCTCTTTCCATCGTCACGTACCAAAACGTCCGTCGTACGTCAAACCGTTTGGTTCTAAAACCGCAGGTATACCGGTGGTGACAAGGGCTCGACGAATAATATCGTTGATGCTGGCGTGCCGTGCTATGCGACCTGCGCTCCTGTAGCAGGATAGGCCATGGTGCCCGAGACTGTCGACAGCTTCACCGCAGTGACACCGATGCGGAGCAACACAAGGTGCGCCCAAGCGGAGACATGTAGCGAGCCGAAACGATGAGTCATCCATCATTGTGCCTATGGTGGATGACGGGAGCGCTTGAAGCCACAAGCCTGACTCCCATTCTCCCACAGCCTGCAGACGGGCACGCTCAACAGTATTAGGTGACGTGTTTATTAGGGTATTCCGTATAATACTGCAGAGCGGCACGTCCCACCGTCTCTGGGAGGACGGGTTGTCGGGGAAAACCGTATTGGGACAAGCCATTTTCCAAGCGTTCAACGCATCGGTCAAACACGGTACTTCAAAATCGACCAGTGAAGAAGATAAAATATTCCTGGTTAAGTTATCAGTACTGTGGACCGAGGAGAGGAAGGCCGGTAAACCAACACTTGAAATTTTGCGGACGCCGAGACCTCCCAGGCGAATGGGAAGTGTGGCTTGCTGCCACGCTCGGTCGTCCAGGGCCACATTTGGGTGGAGCGAAGGTTATATGTAAATTTTGGTCCAAAACAACAGTATCGAATGAGTGTGAAGGCCGAATGAATGTTAATTTTGAAAAGTCTTTCCGAGACATCATTGATTTTTTTTTCTTCAACGAACGTTGGAAAGGATTCGTCAAAAATTGGGGACCCTAGGAGGTGAAGAGAGTCTCTTTCCGTAATTTTGATATTTGGTGCTACGGTAAAAAATTTTGCTAAGGCAGTCTGTCTGTCAGTGGTTTCGGGAAGATAAATTTCACATTTTGAAAAGTTAAGGTCTAGGCCAATAGAATTGAATTTTTCTTTTAAAAATGTTAAGTCTTTTATGACTGTGTCTACATCACCTCCTAGGGTGCCGTCATCCAAATACCATACGTTGAATTTTGAATTTAGCTGTCGAATGATTGGATTTATTGCCAAACTAAAAATGACTGGCCCAAGCGGATCACCCTGTTGGCAACCAACAGCTGATTTCAAAAGGTTGTCTTTATAAAGTAATTTAGAGGGGTACCTGTAACATTGATATAGAAAACTGTAAATTTTGGGTATTTCTTTTTGAACTTCTGCCAAAAAGGTGTCCCTGTTTACGGAATTGAAAGCATTCTTAATGTCAACCTTCAGGATGACCTCACCTTTAGCACTATTGAGGAAAGTGGATAATGCATGTACCGCAGCCTCACAGCCCCCTTTAGACCCAAAGCCCAGCTGTATGGGCTGGAATTTGCTGGCCAGTGTTTCGCTGTAAAAAGCACAGCAAATTTTGGCTGCGATACGACGGTAAGTGGACCCTACGGCAATGGGATGAATACCGCCATCCTTCTTGCGCAGGGCACAAAGATTTGCACCGTACAAAATATAAATTAGTATATAAAAAAATATATATAAAATATAATATAAATACTATATTCATTAATTATATTTTATAAGTGAAGACGATGCACGAAGAATAAAAATATTATACCACAATTGGTAAAAGAATTAAAAATAAAGCCAAGACAGATAAATAAATCACGTGATAGGTACATGGTGCTCACATATTAACAAACACTGTAAAAATATATGATTTTCCTAAAGTATTAACTAGGAATAAGTCAGTGTGTGAGTTGAGTATAAATAACAAATTATGCAATTAAATTAGCCACCAGTATTATATTAATAGTACTTTGTTAATTGTTAAGTAATGTATTATGAAGCTGAGTCTTCAGCAAGCAGCAGCTTCCTTTAAACTAAATCTATACACAGCTTCGATCCATCTAATCACAACCTCCTATACAAACATAATAATATCTTCGTGCCTATTAACTCCGTAATTAATCCACAGGTGGGAATTAATAGCAGTCTATACGGACGAACATAGTGACGTCATCAATGGGACCATTGATCGCGACTATTATATCTATGGCTGCAGTGTGACTGATGTGTGTCTTGCTGATGATTGAGATGTAGTAGTGATGATTGGTTTTGGTGTAGTGGGAGACAGCTTGATATGAATATAGCTGATGTTATGGTGAAAGGATTAGCGGATTAGCAAAGTACCAAATTCAAAAAGCCCTTTTTGAACGTCAATATTACGTCAGACAGTACCCTTCAAGTTCATAATGCTTTAGCTGGGAAGAAGAACTGACGCGCATCTGTCAGTTCAGTTAGAAGAACTTGATACAATCGTGTGCAAAGTAATTAACATTTACAAAACAAAGAAACACAGGACATTCGATCCAATTATTTTCCACACTAGTACACGCCAAAGCACAAAGGAACTTCTAGTTCTAAGGGCTTCTCAATACCCAAAGGATTCTAACGGGGCTCTAATCTATTAACAAGCCTACGCCTTGCGACTGTCTATTAGGGATGATAGATCATATTCTTGTTCTGAAAGTCAATGGATTTAATGAATTTGATCCGATAGAATAATGTAATAAAAGTTTAGTTAAAGGCATAGATGGTGATGCCATTATTTGTGTCTGACATTTTGTAACGTCTCTTTATGAGTCATTCAGAAATTGATTACAAACGGTCTTTGAGTTCTCATGACGCACATTCTAATCAATACCTATTCATTTAGCGCATATGGGGATGTTTACACTATCATATTATATCTATGATATATCATAGATCGTAGAGTCATAGATGTGCTACAGTTTAATAACATAATTTAGACATAACTATGATTCATTTGCGAGCTTCGTAAAAATATATAGGTATTATTATTTCTTATAGGACAACAGATATGATCGAATATAATTTTGGTCCTAGATGTTTGATAGTTTATTATATCCGTCATTAACAGTATCTATTTTATTTGCAAAATAGATGCTACCTTCTTTTCCCAAACACATACGTCCAATAGTAGAATAGCATAAACATTTGATTCCAGCTAACAAAGCGCACCGTGTCCACTAGAGGGCGCTCGTTAATTATTAAACGCCAGTCACAAACTGACACTTGTTGCCAACATTGACGTAAAACGCGGAAGAAGATCATTATGAATATTTTAATAAATTTTACCAAAAGGTTTGAGTAATTTTGAACTTTTATAGTTGTTGGTGGTTGGCTTTTAGAAGAGTTTAGAAAATATATTTATGAGAAAGTTTGCAAGATGAATACTGAGCATAGTCGGAAAATAGAATTTCAAAAAGAGGTCATATTGTAACGGTAAAATGAACTAGTACTTTTTTCATAAAATCAGTAGCGTGAATTCATTAGCACTCAAGAAATTCTTAGTAAAATTGTTAAGAAATTCTCATTAGCATCCTGGAGATTAAAATTATTTCTTCAAGATAATTTATTACAGCCGACTTAATTCATAAATTAAATGTTGTTACGTCTCTGCTTAACCCTTCAGAAAATACAACATGTTAAACATGGTATAACCCAACAGTATCTACATAATCCTGCACCGTAGGCGAGGGGTGCGGGGGATGAGGTAACGTTAATTATGAATACGAAAGTTTTCCGCCGCAAGTTCGGCAACTTCCACCACACTTCATACCGGAGCTTTAATTATATGGATTGAAAGGTCTCTGTAGCATTAGCTTTTACGTAGACAGACATTAAACCTGGGTGTGTTGGACATCAAAGGTTGGTAATCCTGAAAGTATAAGTTTAAATGTTAGGTATAGGGGCATTGTTTCGTTTACCGAAAAATGTTGTCATAGATATCGTGTATCGGCACAGTGAATGGGTTTAGTTTTTTGTCTAAACGAATACCATAAAGAGGTAAAACGTTATGTTAATAAGCGGTTTACGAGTTTTGTTTTTTTTTTGGTAATCTCCGGATTTTTTTGATTCTTCTGATTGAGTTTGAAAACATTTGAAAGCTACACGAATGGCATAAAATATGTTTCGTCCGCGCGTGCAAAGACAGGGGCGGAAGCTAGTAAGTAAGTAATGTCTTGTGAAACTATAAAGTCCTCAGCCAGGTAAGTTTAAATGGCATCATTACGCGTTTCCAAACCTAAAGTAATCGATGGGATGGTAATTAACAACACAGAGCAACCCACTTATTCTGGAATGCGTGAAAGACAAAGAGCTCTAAATTATTCTTACAAAGGCAACATAAATATGCCCTAATTTTGGATCATCGCATACTAACATTAAAATTATCTATGTCTCCCTTAAACCTTTCAGGTAAACACAATACAATATTGTTCTTAGAACCTTTCTGTATTTAAATAATAAAATGTCCAAATTCCTCACAAAAACTCCATACCTTCGACAAAGGTCTCTAACGATGACAAAGCCTTCGTACGGAGTTAGCGGTTTGGTGCTGCGTCGATGAGATGTAGATGGAAAAGAAATGATGAAAGAGGAAATAATTATTAGAATTCACTATCGTTAAATGGAAACTAAAATAATTGACTTAAAAAGGTTAACGTTTTATTTATTTATTACAAAACGTTAAATCGATCCTTACAGTTTGCCCTCATGCGATAGTTAAGTGCACATATAACTAAATTCATAAAACAATAAACTCAAGTAACACTTAATATTTACTTAATTATAAATATCACAACACCCTAGACCAGAACCAGAGTAAAGTCGTTCAATTTACAAGAAAACAAGTATATTATATCGGTTAACTCGAATCTATATTAGTCATTACAATCGTTAGTTCATTTGAAACCACAGTTGAAATACTATTTTATGATTAAATTTGAACATAATTTGTGGCAAGCCAAAATACCCTCATCAAAAACGAAGTTCGTTACCCTCTTTTTTCAACTCTGAATGTAATGTATGTGTCCTCACTATCGGCTTCAGCACCCTTGAAAACGATGTAATCGACGTTGATGTTGAACAATTTAAAAAAATCGCTTTTGTGAATTTTGGATGTTCATTTCGACCTCACTATTGGCTTCACCACTCTCAAAAATCATGAAAACTATCTCTCTCTCTCTCTCTGTATGTCTTTTTCTGATTACAAGTTTTCTTCTACCACAAGCTGCGTTAAAAAACTTCGTTCCAGAAAAGCAATGTGTTTGAAAGTCAGATCTGCTCAACAACTTTTTCTCATAAGTATTTATGATTAAATTCTTCAAATGAACAGCAATTAATGTTATAAATATAAGTTCAAAGACATGTTTTGTTGTTTCTTAACGTACTTTACTACGTAATAACTATATGAAGCTAAATATTCCTTTCAAATAACTCACTCTCACAAAATATTGTTCCAGCCGCTCTGAGACTAACGTTGATTAAAGTTCCTATCTGTGTTGATCACGCCGGCAATCATTAGCAGAGGAGGCAACAGGCGCTTCACGTAGGCGAATGTACGTAGTTAAGGAGCTTGGTGTAATGCTTCGAGCTGAGAAGATGTAAGGTATGATGCGACTGTAGAAGATATTATTATGCAATGAGAAAAAGTGCCGCCTACTGATCAAGCTAGACGCTGCTTCTCAACCATCATGGACTTGAAGGTAAGTATATACATCTGTTTCCTGTAGTTTGGTTGAATGATTTGCTTCATCAGGAGATTGTCATACACAAATATAATAATATAAAACTTTAGACCAGACGCTGTCGCTTCTATCTTACACAACTCTCCGGCAGCCTTGCTCTCCGTTGGAAATAATAACGTAAGATATCTTTTCGATGTTAAGTTCAGAGTTGTCAGCAAATTAAGATGAGTCGTAATGTACACCTGAAATGTTTCATGTTTACTTCACTTTAAAGTTTCTTTCATCAAAACGAAATTGTTTCTGGAATGAACTGTATTTATGTGTATCTGTTTAAAGCAGGCTCAGAAGTTTGAGCTGAAGACTTATTTTTGGTTAGTTGGAGAAACTATGAGAATGTCTTTCAACTATGTTTGGATTACTGAGTATTTTTGCTATGAATATCGTTCAAAACTAAGAATTTCGTTTCAATACACGATTCTTTCTGAGGTGAAATACGGTAGGTAAAAAAAAAAAAATCTCTTTACCAGTGACATCTTGTGATATTCACAACATAGTAAATGTTGCAAAATAGAAAATTCGAGACTAAAATAATTTACCCGCTCTTCTCATGTCTGTTATGATTGGCTTCGTCTAAGGCACCCATGTAAGTGGTCAATAATCTGTCTGAGAATCTTGAAATGTGTCTAAAACTGACCATTGTGAAGTAGAAACTACACGAACAATACTAGTAAGACCACCTGTCAGGTCGCTGTGATTTACTTTCGAGGACGCAAGTGCAAAGCTGTCGTGAATACTTGAATGTGAGATTGAGCCCTAGAATCTTCAATCAATAAGAGATCTGATTGATTGAAGATTCTATAAAACTCGACGGAAAAAAAAAACCAGAATTATTTACAACATTAAAAACCGGTCAAGTGCGAGTCGGACCCTCGCACCGAACTCAAACTCAAAGCATTTATTTCAAATAAACCAATTACAGGCACTTTTGAATTGTCAAGGGGTCGGCCAGTCAGAAATATGAAGCTAGTTGCCCATTCCAAAGCGAAGTAGGTACCTATGGAGAAGAACGGGCAAGAAACTCCATGGACACCAGAGAGTTCCGTACAAACCTATAGGTATATAAGACCTGAGTATTTGATATCAATTTCCATTTAATACCTCTGCGCGTTCATGAGGAAAGGGGTAGTAAGTATAAAATTATTAAAAATATTTTTATTATATGATGTAACTAAAAATTTACGGTTTTCGCAATTTTTCCTTTATATGTGCTATACGACGTTGATTCGTACCAAATTTCAAGATTCTGAGTTCAGGGGAAGTACCCTGTAGGTTTTGATTCCCTTTCGAGTGTCGAAAATTTTGCGGAAAATTGCGGCATAAACGGCTGTATCTTTTGATTGCGTTGACTTAGAAGTTTTTTCACAGCTCCAAGGGACAGTATTTGATATAAATTCCAGCTTGATACCTCCATACGTTTCTGAGAAAAAGGGTTTTGACAGACAGACAAACGGACGGACGGACGGACAAGAAAGTGATCCTATATGCTTTTATTCCTTTCGAGGTACGGAACCCTAAAAACAAAGTGATCAAACACCAGCAGCCTAAATCCAATACAATAGTGACCGGAGGTTGTAAACACAGTGAACATCTACCCTTCTGGTCCTCATTCATCGCCGTGTTAATTGACACCCGAGCTAATTCCAGCCTTTTTATTAAAACCAGCGGTCGAAAACACCCCAACCCGTCTTAATGCCACAGGGTCCCAAAATAAACCCTGCGGAACACCATTTAGAACTTTGTCCAAATTAACTCCAATATTATTTTAGGCCACGTTTAATTGTATGTAATTGTGACTCGGAATGAACAAAGGTTGACGGTTAATTAGTTTCACACTCGTGTGTGTGTCCAAATTATATAACAGCCATCCCAAAGTACAGAATGCTTCAGAACGCTCCAGAACTTTCGATCGTTTTGTTTTAAACAGCAATTGTAGACAAGAGTAGTTAGAGAGTAGTCTTTCACTGCTGACGTACCTCAAGATCAAATCAGTGTTTGTGAAGACAAAGGCTAACATTGAGACAGTGAAATCTTCAAGACGAATTGTCAAATTGGACAAAGCACACAATTAAGATTAAGAATTAGCTGGACAAAGATTATATTTTTCAACTCAAAAGTCAAAAGAAGATCAGAGATAAAGCTATCAAAAACTCGATCTTGAATTTCCAAGAGCTCTTCAAATTAAATCCGATTTCAATCGTTTTGATTGTGAACACAAAAAATCTCAAATGCCAGGCTTATTTTATTGAATTTATAATCGTTAAAAGGGAATCCCAAGTCTGCACAACAAACAGTTTAAGATCGAATTTAAATCCAATTGAACTCTATTGAAGAAAATACTCGATGTTCAATTTATTTCTGTTTACGCTCTAACTGTATTCAAAGACGTGTGTAAATAAGTCAATGTTTGCTGGTAGGCAATGGTCCGTATTTTATTACATGTTTTATTGCTAAGATATGCTCCAGCCGAAGTAAATGTAAACACAGTCGACATGATTAACCTTTTGTCCGTCACGCAAGGTTCAGTAAATGGCCACCTAGACAGCTATAAAACGAATAATTCGTAAACTTCAACAGTTGTTAACATGCTATAACAAGTTGATGCTTTTATTACTGAAAATAAAATAGGATTAGTAATAACTGTTATATGGTACAAATGGGACCTTTTCAAAAAGGCAGCAGTGTCTTACTAGTAGCAATAAACACAAATAATTATCTTGTGAATGCCAATGACACATCGAACTTTAAAAATGAAAAACGGAACCTGAACACTCTAACATAAAGCGCTGAACAACCACACAAAACCAATCAAAACGCCAAAAGTTATCATCAAAACATTTAATCAAGTGTAAAAAGCGAAAGAAAGAAACCCTCAACATTCGCGACTCGATACCAGACGCTCAGACGTAAACGTTCAAAAGTAAATTAAAACCGTCCATTGTCGAATCATAACTCTGTTGACAATCGAATTGACGAAAACAATCGCTTTCGTGCCATTGTCCGGTCGACAATGCACTGGCTACAAACTACGCCGGGGAAAAACGTTCTAAATGCATTTTACCCCCTTCTCCCTTCCCATCCCCTACCGGGGGGAGGTAGTGGATCCGCTCAACCTGAACGTTTACCGTCGGTTGAGAAATAGCGCTTTTACTAGCATTTGGAGTGGATTCGCGCGTGAAGGCGACAAAAGCTGGCAATTTCGGGCGGGTCACAACAATAACACGCTAGAGACGTGGCGCGCGTGAATGTGGCGTGAAGCGTGGATGGCGTGACACGCTCGTAAGGTGCCGTGGTGGTCGCGATACGGACTTAGTTGTTAATTTGATTTTTATTGTAAGAGGGTTTGGGTATTAGTTTAGTTTTATAGAATGTAGGAGATTCTGAATTTATTACTGTCTAGGTTATGAAAAAAATATGCTATACATGCAAGTGCTTTGGAATCCATTCGATAGCACGAGGCTATTAAATAATCATTTTGATTCATAATTATCAATCAAATCATAATAAAAAATCTATTTCTTGATGTTCGTACAATTGCAATGAATGGTTACCCTACTGGATGATATAATTCAAACGTGGAACAGTTTTCAGCTCAATTCATGCAGAAACTTCGGTGACGCATTCGTCTGTAAATTGTAAATTTACTTTTTTGTCATTTTGCTTTCCATCTAACCTAATTTAGTAATTGGTATTCGTATCAGTACTCAATATACGAGTACGTAGAGCCTAGAATATTAAATCAGGAACCGCTGATTTAGGTAGCCTAGCCTAAATAACACAGTTTGGATGTACTGAAATTCAGTAATATCTATGTCCCAACTACCTTCACATTGCTAACTTTATGAATAACGCATATGCACGCAGTGCGTTTTTAATTAAATGAATACAATAACAGATAATATGATAAATATCTAAAAATATACAGCTCTGCACTATTATCTGAAAACACGGAAGCACATCATAACACAATTATCATCACCATAATTCCCCTTTCACGTCATAATAACATCCAATCTAAACTCCGTTAATCAATTTCACGCCATTACGTCGTCTTGAATAGAAAATATAGTAACAAAATTAATTTACCCCGCCCTCCCCTCACTTCAGCCGCCTCCTCGTTTCACCCCGCGTTCATTTTCCTATTATTTCGCAGTAAGAAAACAAACCCTCTTTGTGTTCCTACTGAGCGAACAGAAGGTCTTGTCCACAACTAATATTTTATGGTAGTGGAGGAATTGGATGTTAGGGGTGAAATCCTGTTAACCAAGACCTCTTTATGATCATTCTGGGAGTCCGATCGTATGTTATCTGTAAATCCTGAGTGATTTTTAACCACCAACACATTTTGTGAGACTTTAGTCTAGTGATCGCAAGCGTGATTGCTGAGCGTGGGCTCCAGGTTCCGAGACTCAGCTTGGGTAAAGTGTTAGTCCCCGGGTCGGGCAAAGTGTTTTAATAGATCACCCATTTAAAAATTTCTCAGTAGAAGCCTTTTTTTTTTGGGTGGGAAATCATCAAATGATTACTCCCGCTCGGGTGGAGCAGAAGGCCGTGTCAGATTTTTACTTACTAAGACCCAGCCGTGTTCCTTCAGTTGCCTGTGCCAGGGCGACTAAAGGCGCAAGGCTCTCTTCCTCACGCGTTCCGCTTCCTCCTTCGCAAGCATTACAGCTTCGTAGAAGGAGATGACGGCTTCCCATTCCCTCTCGCTCCATACCAAGGCCTGGACCAGGGCCGGACGCGAGAGATGGCCGCCGCCGATCGCCTCCGCCAGGACACGGCGGTGCCTCAGTAGCAGCCTGGAGTATAGATTTGGGTCGAATGGCAATAGACTCACCCCTTTTGTATAGAACTTCTAACATGTTTGGTAAAAAAGGGGCTACACCTTTGGATGGTACAGACGAGAGTTCGTATAAAAAGCAGATTCCTTGTTTTCCGAAGCCTGGCAGTAAACAAGTGACCAGCTATGCCAAATGTACCATTAGAAACATTGTTGTGTAACCCCCACGTTTCCGTATGAGCGCTCCTCGCGTCACGCGTTATTCCGAACAAATTGATTCGGAATGCGGAATTATCGGCGTCGGACGCAGCGGTGCGGAATTCCGGACGACACGGAGTTGTAAGGACTGTCACGTAGGGTGCTGATTATTTCTGAGACACTGCTTTCAGGAATCTGGGTTGGCAACACGAAATAACAGCTGATTAAGATTACTTTGTTATGTGTACTCATTTTGTTGTTACATTTACGGGTATGTAGATTCGCAGGTTTCCTAAGAAAATATCAAACCTATCTACTTGTGCTTCCAAGTAAGATTGTTGAAAGTTTGTGTTGCAGTTTGAAGAAAATTAATTATGTAGAAAAAGTCATTGCTTGAGATATTTATGTCACACACTGCTTAATGCAACTACAAAGAGTGTTGCCTGGTTAGACTACAATGGTCTACGTTATATTATACCTTGTGCAATCATTGTAAACCTAGTCTCAAGTACAATCATCAATTTCAAATAACATTCAGTAGTCACGTCTGAAAACATCCCAACATTAAATTTCAAGAGACGTCCATACTTAGCCACAATGTCCTTGACAAAAACTACTTAAAATTACCATCGTTCTGTTACTTTTACGAGGGCTTTTACAGCTCATCGTCTCGGAATACCTAATTTTCTCGTCAAAAGTTGTCGGAACCATTCCATAGCGTTACTTTTTTATGCTCCCGCGGGATTATCGGAGGATCCCGGAGTGTGCTTACGTCATAAAAGGCACACATTAAGATTAAGAAGATTGATGCTAGTTTTTTATTACAAGCCCAAAAATAGCCACTTACATAAGCTTTTTGATCCACTGTTGTTAGGTAAAGTGTAATAGAATATAATGCTTACATAATACAATGCTGCTACATCGCTTGGTAAATGATAAACGATTTACTTCCGTAAATCTATATAAATACAAATCAATAATTGCCAAAAATATTTACCCGCGCATCAACTGACGAAATGTGGGTGTACTATAGGTACACCTCTGCCCAACACTTCTGGGATATTTGTTAATACACTTAAGCCTACTATAGAAATACAAACACAAACTAGTTTGGACATTTTCCGAACAAAACAAAATAATGCCGTACAATAGGGACAAAGAAACAATACACTAAAATAACGGTTTGAAAATCATTTTGACAATACAGAACATAGTAAATTACCCAGAAAAGGGATTTTCCATAATTACCCACGGTTTCGATAATTCCGATTCAATATGGCGGCAATTTTGATTCAATGTTGATTTTCGAAATTAATGATAATCCGTTTATATCTGTTGTTCAATGGAAATTGAATGTATTTATTAACGGTGTTGTTTGTTTAACTTAAGCTTTTTAACAATTCTTGTTAGTTCCATTGTGATAAGCTTCGGTGAATTATGATGTTATTTTACACGTAATATAACGCCTGGATTCATTGAATGGATCAGGATAATATCTGGACTTTAAAAGAGACTGGCCTCTGAGTTGGTTTCGGTGTTTCTTCTCTGAGTTGGATAGAAAACGCCGACCTCATCATATTTGACATATTATTGGCGTGTAAAAGTGTTTGTACAAACCTACTGACAGACATAAAATCATTTATCATTTTATATGTAGGAAGCGCTCTGTACAGTATGTTTTTATATTTATTAACCAGTCAAAAATCTAAACTCCAGACACAACAATTACGGCGAGATCTCATGGCGACAAGGCAGTGCTGGGCACACCACAATAGCGGCGGAAAGCCCCGCTATGAGGGGTGGTTGGAGAGGCGCCACGGCATCCTCACCTTCCGCCTGACACAGGTCCTCACCGGACACGGTTGTTTCGAGAGGTTTCTGTTTCGCATAAGGCGGGAGGGAACGCCCGGGTGTCACCATTGTGTGGATCGCCCGGAGGACATAGTGGAGCATACGGTGGAGGTCTGCCTAGCTTGGGTGGAGCACCGCCGTGTCCTCGCGGAGGCGATCAGCGTCGGCGATCTCTCGCGTCCGGCCCTGGTCCAGGCCATGGTACGGAGCGAGAGGGAATGGAAAGCCGTCACCTCCTTCTGAAGCAGTAATGCTCGCGAAGGAGGAGGCGGAGCGCGTGAGGGAGAGAGCGTTGTGACCTCCCGCTCCACCCCGAGCGAGAGAAGTCATTTGATGATTTCCCACCCAAAAAAAACACAGTACAATTGGAACTAATACGACTACCATTTAAACATGAATCCTACAAATTCCCTAATTAAACAAAGTACGAACTAAAACAACTAACGATGTTGGTACAAGAATGTTCGCGAACAAAATGTAGGAGCGTGAATAGCCAAGTGTGATTCCATTGTGAGGACTGGCTCTAGACAATTATGACGGCACAGCACACACAGTACTGCAGTCGCTAATTGTTCTACTGGTTTTCTTGTCGGAAACATTTCAGTCGGGTTTGGGCAGGATGGGAAAGAGTTATTAAATAGTTAATCTGTCAGCTCAGGGGTTAATTAAATAATGGTCTTCTTTGTTCTCAATGAAAGATGCCAACGATGCATGAAAATCGTTATTATAACCTACCAGTATAGGAGTGTAATACGTAAGATCATTGCATGAAGCGTTCTGTAGTTTCTGCTTCTAGGACTCATATAATAGTAGTTTTTTTATGTTTCTTGTGATTCTAAGCTTAGTGTAAACATTCCGAATATCGATAATTTAATATCTTGAGAGCCTAGAGAGATGTTTCGTATTTCAAAACGGCTGACGTAATCTTTCCGTTGGCTTATGTCAGTTCCATACATTTTGACTTTTCCATCATGGTTATCGCTGGTAGAATGTCACTATGTCTTCGCCCCTTCGTGGGCAAAACTAAAATATGCACTTACGAAGCATCACAAACAAGTGTGACGTTAGCAATAATATTGTGGTGCATTCACGACGAGAACGGTAATCAAGGCTTGTGCAGACGTTAATTTAATTCTAACTAAACTTAATTGCCTAGCTTCGGTTAGTTTCATGTTAGGTGCGGTTTTCTCCAATAATGTTGTAGTGAAAACTTTTGCGAAGGAACTATTTCAGAAGAAATTGTCTGTAAGGAAAACTTAGACAACGTATTTGTCAGTCATTACCATGGAAGATATGATCACTACAAAACTAAAATTGTTACGGGCGTTAAACGTCTTCATGCGTGTTCAGAAATGAGGTTTGAACTTGATTTAGAATGTTTTCTATTTTTATTTCTTTTGTTTTATCTGCAAGTATGATAATAATACTAACTACAGCAGCCCAGCATTGTTCTACTGCAGGGCAAAGGCCTTTTTCATACAGAGAAGGCGCGAGCACGAGCCGTGACCACCACGTTTGCTAAATTCAGAAAAGGTTGGAATTGTGACTAACTTATATTAATTACTAGCTTCTGCCCGCTACTTCTCACCCCTTCGCGACGCATCAACGGCAGGTGCAACAAAAGGGATAGATAACTCGAAAATTAATAAAATACTAATACATACATATAAACAGATTAAACTTCGTCAAGAGAAATAACGATAGACTGGAGAAAACGAATCCAACAAATCATCGCTGAGATGATTTAACAAACTTCTCAAGAATACTACCACTCTTCTATTACGTATTCGTTTAGCATTCTTACACATTTTTCTTCTTTTTACTCAGCTTCCAAGGGTAGGACCCTTGGAAGCCGCCTTCATGTTAAATAGCCTACAACCTTCCGCGAAAACGGGGCTATCAACTGCAAAAAAAAACGAATGGTAGTAACAGAGATTAGCGCACGCAAACAAACAAAAAATCAAAGTCTTCATCTTTATTATTAGTGTAGATAAGTCCAGGTTTCCTCACGATGTTAACTTTCACCGATGTCATCATTATTACCAATTTTAGTTCAGATAACGAACCCAAAAAAAAACTGTTCCCTGAATTAAGAACGACGCTCTGCTATTTAGTAATAAATTAGAGCGTGTTCAGACTATGTAAGCTCCGCGTGAGCTCGCTGCACTTGCTAATTGTGTAGCATTCTGTTGAGGTTTCTTGTTAGAGACTCTATTATTGCAGCGTCTTATTACACTGTCTTAGGTCGCACAAAGTGTGAAAAGATTAAAATAACGATAAAAACCAACTAGGTCATGGTAAAACCATTTTTTGCAATCTTTCATAAACCTATGTTGTAAATATATTCAAATAAATTATTTGATTTGAAACATTATCAATTACAACATTAAAGAGTGTGGAGTTGTGGAAGACTTCCATCACTAAGTGATAAATGGAAGTCCATCAATAAGTCTTATTGATGGTCTTTGTTCGATATGTCATATAGAAACGATCTTTTTGGGGTGTTGAGGTTGAACCGACTTAGTATGGGCACATTCCATAATATTCTGTCTCAACCAAATGGTGATGATGCGAAGAATCTGTTCAGGTACGATGCCATCCATTACCAACATTAATTTATTTATTACCATCATTAATTAATTTATTTTATTTATAAATACTTTATTTAAGCTCCGAAACAATGACTACATTTTTGGGATTGTAGTTATTGTTTCGATGATATCCATAACACCTTTTAAGATATGACTGTACATCCATCATCACAGAATAAGCAAAAATGAAATATTTTGTATTTCACATGCACAGTATAAACGTACAAAATGTAAGAGCGCGCACAGATGGTGTAAGCGCTTCGTGTCTCACTGCACTTGCTAATTGTGTCGCATTCCGCTGCGGTTTCTTGTTAGATGTACGAAAGCTTCTGCTCGATGTTCTTGTAATGATGCGGCGACTACAAAGTTACATCTATAACAAACACTGTTTTATAGATAAAAAACTAACGTCGTAAAAACTCGTGAAGAGTGGAGTGTTTTGTATTTTTAAATTAACCACAGATAAGGGAAAAAATCCTCTTTTCATTATGAGAACTATGGATCATTGTTCGACACGCATGCTAACTGTATATTAGCGACTTAAAAAATATAGCATTCGTAAATATATAACCGTTTCATAAGGCCAAAATTAACAGCGAAATAAGAAACAAAAAAAATTGTCTGGCATACTCGTATACCACTTTTACTACTTTACTTTTTGTCAATAATTTCATCATCACTAAAATAGAAAACATTGTGAGAAGACACTTGACATCTACCAACCCACACTAGGACCCGCGTGGTAGAATACGGCCCACTCCCTCTCACAGAGAGGAGGTGTGTCCCAGCAGTGGGAACATTACAGGCGATCATACAAATATTAAGTAAAATAATAAGTTGCTATAATAGTGTTGTTTTCAACCTGCCATACACTAGCATTACTCTGAATTCTAATAATATTTCCGCCGCACTACACCGCGAAGACCTTAAAGCAATTTGCTGCGGTTTCTGCGGAGACCACGGGATTGTTTTGTGCACCTTCCGAACTGAACTATGCTCGCTAAATGAGTTGTCTGTTCATTAGCCGGTGAGATTGGTCTGTATTTATAGAGTAATAGTATTTGACATGAGGAAATTCTATTTTGAAACAATGTTTTTGTTAATTATATGTGATTTTACTTGTGTTAGGACAAGATTCACAGATCGTGTTTTGACTTTAATTTGCTAAGTTAGGTTTGCGTTACATACGAACATGAACCTTACATTTTGCGAATAAAGTTCATATAAAAAGAATGATGTGTCAAAATGCTCTCTGTGAAAACTGAACTTACTACGATCTTACTTACATTAATTTGCCTCTCGACGAAATTAATAAAGTATATAAACAAATTGTGGCCCTGTAAATGCATCCTGAACTATACTATTAATGAAACGTTAAAACATTGCAATTTCGTAATGTTACAATGATGTTTAATTAATTAAACTTTTTCCTATTTTTATCCATAATTTTTATGGATAGATCTAGGACATTTGTTTATATTTTTGTTTAACAAAGAAAAAAACATCTATTAACAGAAACATTTTAATATTTACATGATTATTATAATCGTCTCCTTTACAAGTAACTGTGAACAACTACAAGATACAAAATGCAAATGTCGAGCCATTTGCCCGCCCCTCTACAACAGCGCTCGCTTCGAGTACTAGTGCCAACCACTCGACTGCGACTGTCCGTGTGCGTGACAGCCCTAACTCTCGGCGGTATAAACTGATCGTTACTGTTGATGTACACCCTGGAACAAGTGTTGCGGAAAGATGAGGATGTTATTGTAGTTTGTTTAAAACAAAACAGACTTTTTTAAAGGTTTAAAAAAAATGTGTTTTACTTAAGAACCGGTATATTGCGAATTTAAAACATAGAGAAGATTGTAAAACCCTGGTAGATCAAAGTAACTCCAAAAAAAATTTTTCCTTATTTTTACAAGTTTATTTTACGATCACAGGCGATAATTGGTTTTATTGGTTACGTACTTATGTAATTACCAGATGTGGCCTTAGGGTAAAAGTAAAACTATTTTCCTTATAAATCAATCTTATGTCTTAACCAAAACATGCAGCAAATAGAAAGTCAACTCTCACCGTAAACACGCTGCCTCATCAAAAATTCTCGTCTAAATCCAGATTCAAAAAATGCATTTTCTATTTCCACGTCCGTAATCCGTTGATGCGATGCCGACACAATTCTCGGGAGTGTTAGCGCGCCGGTGTCTGTAGTGTCGCAGTGTCGTGGTGTCGCCTCTCTAGAGACGCCGCTTGTTAACTTAAAATGTCAAAAACTAGTGACCCCTATACTTCGGAAAAAAATACTTTTGTGTTCTCCGTAACGTAGTCGTGTTAATATTAGATATGGTTTCAAAAGTACGATGAAGTAAGGTTTGGTTGGTGACTTGGTGCAAAGATTTTTAGTCTTAAAAGTCTGTTGAATTACCAAGTGTTTGCGTTCAGCCATTTCATCTAGTAGATTTTAAGTGGAAAAACCTCATTACCCAATACTCCTGACGCGGTAATCAAACCAAGGACCCTCAGCAGGCACACTTGCGACCACTAGACCAAAAAGCCATTAATTTTTAACTGTAATTCCAGTACCTAGCCTGATTGTAATTGAAACCATTTAACTAATTCCAGAGCAGTGATTCTGGCCCCAGTTAATCTTTGAGCGGTGCCTTAGAAATTAAATCAAGTGTATGAGCAGAAGCGCTCGCCTGCTCAAATCTGATTTCCCTCCGGCAGCGCAGTTCCACCGGCAGTGAGACTTGAGGAAGCCTTCCGGAAGGCTTCGTAAAATAAGAAAAACTGCATGCTAATAGGTCGATATGCTTGTGAAAAACATCGGCTTAGAAAGTAGTTTAAAAAAAATTGAAAACAAGAGGGTTTGATCAGTATGACCATGCTACCCTAATGGGGGCATTCTATGACTATCGACGCTTAATACCTAGGTGTACAATTTGGTACAATTTTTTTACTGTCCTGGAGAAGGGAGCAGCCAAGATACTAATTGTAACGTAACGTTTAGCCGACTGTCTAAACGTGGTTACAAGTTATTATAATTTTTAAAATATGAAATACAAAATTACGTAGAAAAATATATTAAATTAAGAATTAGTCGAAGCTCGGGTAGGCCGCTCCTCTGGCTCGCAGTCTGCCACGAGGGAGCTCACGGTCGCGCAGCAGCTCGAGTTTGAAGCAGCATGCGTCGGCCGCTCCTCCGGCCCGCAGTCTGTCGAGTTGAAGCTCGCAGCAGCCTCTCCATGCTCACGGTCGCGCAGCAGCTCGAGGTTGGACAGCACGCGTCGACCGCTCCTCCGGCCCGCAATCTGTCGAGTGGGAGCTCGCAGCAGACTCTCCATCAGCCCGCAGCCCATTGCGAGGGAGCTAGCGTCGGTTGTTGTTTCTTCTCTGCAATACGTCTTGAACTCCTCTCGTAGACGCAAGTGGGAGGGTCGGAGGTGATCGAGTAAGTCGGAACACCTTTACGCACACAAGATGTTTATAATAAATCCACTGAGAATAACTTTTTAGGAAGGTTTATATTTAAGTAGCTTTTAGAAAAACATAAACTGGTGAGTAAGAAAAATTGCGAAACGAAAGAAGCCAACAGAGCGAGCCAAAAGGGCGAGTCAAATGAACGAGTCAAAAGACGGAGTTAAAAGAACCTGGTGAAAAGTAACGATCGCCTTATATAGCCCCTGGCGGAGCTTCTAGAAGTGACTTTTTTAGTTTCAAATACAAATACTTCTTAATTGGTTATCGGCCAGGAACAATAAAGATGGCTTACAGTGTGAACCTGGCTTTACGCTATTTTTACGATACCTTTACAATAAATAGACGAACTCTTAGCTCTATACCATAGAAAAAGAAAAACTGACAGATGACAATGTTAGATACAAAATGTCACAACATTCAATAAAAGGAAAATAATAAGAGATCACATGAAATGAGATAAATTGATGTAGAAAATAGACAGAGGTATCTAAAGGTTTGCTTTTCAGCAGTACAACAATTATCAGATAAACAAATGTAAGTTAAATGTAAGGTACAATTTTCATAAAGACTTTAGTAGGTACCTACTGAATCATAGAAAGAATTGCTGTGCACAACAGCTCCTCAGGTGTTAAATAGATAAATAGAAAATAAGATGTGATTTTGGTGTAACAAAATACCACATAATATATGAGAACATTAAAATAATTAATACCTTATTCCATGAAATAATTACACCTCTCCCCCTCGTTCCGGACACATTCCGCTAAAATATTAGCGGTATCCTCTAATAAAAGTTCTCGTAGAGGTCTGTGTTAACCGACATAAAACCCAGACCTGAGATCATCTGTTCCTACAGCGCCCTCCAGTATAACAACTCGTTCTGGGCGGTGTTGAGGATGCCCCGCTTCTACAGCGCCTCGGGCATATTTGCGGAGGCACTTTCACGCCACCATGCGCAAGCGGTGCGCGAAGTTAGTACACAGGGTGCGGGCCAGCTCCAATACTGCCCTGGTAAAAATCGCTGACCGATTTGACTGCCCCTACATACATCAATGCTGTAACATACATGTATGGCCAGGGCACATAAGTTAATGACACTGACCTAACTTTTAAATGTCTTGTTTGTATTGTATTGTTTTTACTATATATGCAATTTCTGTTTATTTGATTTTATTGCTGTGACCCTTGTAATTTGACATTTTGTTTTAACTTCAATTCTGTGACCCTTGGAATTTGTACTTACTCGTTTGTTTGAAATTTTAACATTTTATTTTTATTCTAATTCTGTGACCTTTATAAATTATGATGTACCTTTCGTTTATTTAAATTGCTTTGAAATTCTGTTGCAGAATTGTGAAATTTTATTTAATTTTATGTAAAGTTGGTTTAGCTTGAATTAAATGAATTGAATTTAATTGAAAAACTGTAAAGGTAGGCAAGCGTGCACTTGCGGTCTATAGCCCTTTACGGGTCACCGATGTGGGAGCGTTCTTTGAGGCGCCGACCAGCCCGCCGGTTGAACGCGTCCCAAAGGGTCATGGCCATCCGGCTGGTCCGGGAATATCGCACGGTCTCCTTCGAGGCGGCGAGCCTCCTTGCTGAACTGCCGCCATGGGATCTGGAGCCTAAAGCCCTCGCTCACGTATGGGAATGGCGTGAGGAGGCAAAACGCCGTGGTGTAACTCCGCTACCGCGAGAAATCACGGTACAGCGGACAGAGCTCCGGGCGGGATCTCATGGCGACATGGAGAGTGCGATTGTCGCAACCCAGTGCTGGGCACGCCACAATAGTGGCGATAAGTCCCCTCTTTAAGGAGTGGTTAGAGAGGCACCACGGCTTCCTCACCTTCCGCCTGACACAGGTCCTCACCGGACACGGTTGTTTCAGGAGGTTTCTGTTTCGCATAAGGCGGGAGGGAACGCCCGGGTGTCACCATTGTGTGGATCGACCGGAGGTCACGGTGGAGCATACGGTGAAGGTCTGCCCAGGTTGGGCCGCAGTGTCCTCGCAGAGGCGAGATGGCGGCGGTGATCTCTCGCGTCCGGCCCTGGTCCAGGCCATGGTACTGAGCGAGAGCGAAAGCCGTCACCTTCTGCGAAGCAGTAATGCTCGCGAAGGAGGAGGAGGAGCGCGTGAGGGAGAGAGCCTGCGCCCTTACGCCACCCCTAGTCGCCGCAGGAGACGCCCTGGGCATCGGGAATCGCAAGCAGACTCCCGGCCACCGTGGGCGCGGGCTTGCGGACGGCGAGCAATGAGTAGCTCGCCGTCCGGTAAGGACCAGGCCCGGGTCGACGGCGCGTCGTGTTCCACGCGCGCCTCAGAGAGATGTCAGCACCAAATGACGGGGTCTGATAGGGCCGACGCCTCAGGGTCGCGGGGAATTCGAAAGAGAAACCGTGGCCCTGGCACAGGCAACTGAAGGAACACGGGTGGGTTTTAGTCAGTAAAAGTCTGACACGCCCTCCCGCTCCGCCCAGAGCAGGATGATAATTGAAAATAAATATGCAGATCGTTCATTCCTATACAAGGTGGAGACGCGAAATCTGTTACTATGATTTCAGCACATGATTCTAAAAAAAAAAAAAGTTTATTGCATCAACTTAAATAACTTATTCAAGTTACACTGGGGAGAATCCTTTTAAGTATAGTTAATAAAAATAGTTTGCTTATGTTAGGATTAAATTAATTAATTAATTGATTCTAGACCCCCAGCATAGACATTTTTCCGTCAATTATCAAAAAAAAAGAGCTGCTGTTTCATATAGAAGTGCAATGCTTAAGTGGTTAAAGTCAAGCAGCAAATATTTTTTAAATAACCGACGAAAAATTTAAACACAGTGGGCTTCAAAATCATGTACTGAATCCGTGATAACTGGTTTTGCGTCGATGTCTTGCCACCCCCTTGTTATTTTACCGGTGCCGTGTGAACATGGAATGAAACAAAAATGAACGTTCTGCATGTCGATACTGTAAAAATATCACCGTGAAGACTTGCGTGGAGTGAACTGTCAGTGTCATCCCGGCTTGGTCAATCCCTAGCATCAGTGACACTGACAGCTTACTCCACGCTCACTTCACCTAAGTTTTCACGATGAGATCATTACAGAATAGCACTTCAGATGTCAGCTTAAGTCACCGTCAGATTGAAGTGCAACGCGAGCCTATAAATTGTAAAAAGTAGGTACTACCATTTTTCCTGCTGTCGAACACTATCGCTTTCGTAAATGGGTTATTGAGTATCACAATCACAAAACTCATTCTCTACACAAAATAATACCTTATATAGTTTTTCCCAGTTGTATCTTTTTATATGGCTTCTTAACGTAACTTAATACTATAAATTCATAATCACTATAAATTCATTCTCCCAAAGTTTGAAAGTACCAAAAAGTAAGTAAATCTTAACACATTATTAAAATGTTTTATTCAAAACTTTGAGCAGTCCATTGTATAACTTTCAAAGATTTTATTTAAAAAATTATGAAATCGTTTTCAGAGACAGTCTTGGACTAGTTATTATTCAAAATTATATGCTAAGACTGTTAAAAGTTTAGTTTTAATCTTTAAAATATTCGAAGTTATAAGTGAGCAGCCTGGGAGAAGCCATGTAACGGGCTGAGTTGATAGATTGATTGAAGTTATAATTGAATGTGTATAAAAGCTACTACAGATGTTAAAGATTTTCCCTATTGATGTAGGATTTTATTGAATTAAAAGTGTTAAAAATGTTGTAAGTGTTTCTGAAAGGAATGATTGTGATGAATTTATGAACGAAACATGGAGTGAAAGGAGAGTCGAGAATGATGGAGTGAAAGGTGATGGTTGAACGAAAAGGACTACGAAGAAAGATTAGGACTTAGTAGGACGCTAATTGTAAAAAGATGAAAATTATAATTAAAAAAAAAGAAGTTACTGAGCCAACGGTGTTTCATTTGGATCTAAATCCTATATTGATATCTATAATAATAAATATGTATTATGAAATATTTAAGTCGCTTTTCATGTTGATGTGTGTGACTGCGTTGTTCTTCTAAACTGCGCAACGGATTTTGATGTTATTTCACGATCATTTAGAGAATTATTCCCAGAAGGTTTATGTGGATATTACAATAACATAAAATTCACTTATAACAAAGAAAGTCCATGTTTAGTTAATTCAGTAAAACTGTCCGAAGCAAGGACCATTCGCTAGTAATATAATAAAGAAAGGACAAAATGTATCAGATTGTGTTCCAAAAACTCTTGAACAAAAATAAACTTGACTCATATTCCTCTTTAGAAGCATGTCCCTGTAACAGCATAGACGACAGAGCTATAAAGTAATACAAAGGACAACAAACAACCAACTCGTTCCACAGACTGTATAACACAATTTAGGAACAGAGCCGGCAGACCGGAAGCGCGGAGCAACACTATAATCCCATAAATAGGAGCACAGGTGACTTCCGGTAGTCCCACTGTACTCCGCAATGCTAGAGTACTAATTATTTTGTCTAGAATTTAGCCTTTATAACCTGCATAGTGGTTGATAAAATGGTAATATTTTAGAGCTATATTAAGAGTTTTGATATTTTGGATGATGTTGTTATGGTATGTAGATATAAAGAGAAAGATAAAAATGCAGTTCTTACTGTTATCAACGGCATTTTTCATCTAAACATTGACTAAAACAATCTTCAAAGGATGTACTTACAGAATTAAAATATGACAAAGACAATATTCCAATACTCATACCGTAAAAGAAGACAATGCACCAAAAACAATTATTTCAACAGTGAAAATTCTCGACAAATAAAACTCGGGTAAATACCCCAAGTCAGCACTCGTACATACTGTCAGGTAGAGTGAAATATTCAGGCGCGAGACGCCGTTGAATTGATTCCAAGCATTTGGCTCAACTTTATTCGTAACGAAGCCTTTTTGAATAAGTCATGGTTAAAAATTCAAAAGTGTCAAGTGCGGGGCCGTGTCTCAATATCTCTGGAGCTAGTCGGGAGCTTAGGCTTCAATATTCTGATCGTGTTGAACGTGCTTTAGAATGGCTCTCCTCGATTCTAAATAAGAATTGATTTTGGTTGGTGTTGAATTTTGAGATGTTAAAAATAAAGTTTGACGAGGAACGGTTTATGCAACTGAGAGAATTATTAAGAAATATAAATTTAAATGAAGTCGGAAGGGCTTAAAATATGGTCTTTAACGAGTTGCTTTAATTGTAACAGTAGTGAAAACAGAGCACTGAAAATCACACTATGTTGAAATTACTTTTCCTAGCTTTGATATTTATATAACTATGGACATGTATCGCGTAAAAAAATATCTTAAGGCAATATACAACAATCTGACATGTAGATGGATAAAGTTAATTTAAAAAGAAAAACTGGTCCCAGGATTAAATACAAGGCCCAAGATCAAGCCTACACAGACAATCATTTTACATCTGGTACTGAAACACCTGCCCATCCAGACTATTCCAGGGAATATATTTTATAAGCGTAAAAAATCTCACTTAAGAACCTCTCCAGCGAATAATTCACGAGTTGCCTTCCTTGGTGCGGAATATTTAAGATTTTTAAATCCAGTTTTCTTTCACAGAATGATATTTAGTATATCTATGCTGCTGAATTTTTTGTCGGTAATGCGGAAAGCGGTTAGTTTCTTTGCCTCGTTTCGTAGTTCTACTCGTAATTTACTGAGATTATGTATGTGATCTTTAATTTTGAGAAAACATTAAATGGTTTGCGTTTTTCTACATAAAGGATATTGTATTATGTTCAGAACTTAGCTAATCATGATTAAGTTAATCTATTTCTAAAAATACATCAAAACTTCAAAATCTCTTTTCGTGTCTGTTTGTGTGAGCGCGTTGTTCTTCGTAACTACGATTTTGTTGCAGTTTGCACCATCATTTTGAGAATTTATTCCGTAAGGTTTCTGTAATATTAATTTACTAGCTGTGCCCGCGACTTCGTTCGCGTGCATGTCGGAAAACAATAATGTGTCGCTTAGAGAAGGTGTGTGTACCACTCCTCCATTGAAATGGAAGAGCCTTCCAATCTTGACTGGTGGGAAGCGCTACCTGGGGTTCTCTACCTCAGTCCTTTCGAATGCAGTTACTGCGTCTTCAGGGTTTATAATGTCAATGAGACGAAGAGAGAGGAGAATAAATATAGATCAAGGCGCCAAACTGCACCTGCCGTAATCAATAAATCGACTGCCCGTTTGGAGGCAGTGTGCTCAAGCGTTATCATAGGGAAGAAGGATCATGCTTTAAGAGCGCTGTTATAACATGTTAATCAAGAACAAGCTAAAAACGACATAGGACATTTACAACATAACATTATTGTGATTTCTATTGTACCTTCGTATCCTTTGTGGACTTGTTGACGACACCCATAACGAAAATGTTGCCTCTTTTTGCTCCCGTTAAACACAAAATTTACTTACCCAGTATTTAATGTGTCTACCGTTAAATAAAACTTATTATAACAATACAACCGACTTCTATAAAAAAAACTAAAAAGAGCAAATAACTTTAATTTGGAAAGTCGTTAGCAAAGAAATATATATATTTTAAAGTCGGTAAAAAGTTTTTAGTTTTTCGATTGTGGAACCTACCAAACAAAAATCCGTGTACTACTTTATATTGATACTTAGCAATTTTTTTGGCGCATGACAGTAGAGTTTCTTCGCAGTTCATGATCAGTTGACCACTGTTAGGTACTTAAATAGCTACCTACTGTGCTTCATCTTCGACAATAATCCTCCGAGTAAATTGGCTGTGTGACATACGGACGGACAGATAGACAGGACGATATGATAAGAGTTTCGTGTATATGTGCCATTTGGCTACGGAACACTTTAAACAGACGAATTTAGAAATTCTTCCTTTTTAAAGTTGGTTATGAAGATGCCTCAAAGAATCTTCACTTTTTCTTCAAAAGATTCAGGAGGGAACTGAGTGAGAACTTAAATGAGGAGAGACCACTAGAGAGAAATCCAGAACCAAATATTCCAAGACCCAAGTCCAGACCACTGAACCCCAGAACAGCACCTACCAAAGAAGCTACCTTATCCCCGACAATGTCATTAATATAAATGTTCAATAACTTAGTAATAATAAACGAATGAGTGTCACTGTTCTACGGAAAATCTAAACACCGCGATTCAGAACATGACGATCCAGTTTTGAACTACGACTCTTCATCATTACCGTCTTCAGCTTTAAAACAATCTTGAAAAATATCAATTTGCTTCTTATAAGTTATTACAACGAATTATCGCTGCCACCTGTAGCTGTATTCCCAACCTAATGGAATTGGCTCTCGATCTAACTAGATGTAATTGATCACTCTTTCACACGAATCTTTCTTTGGCCAGGACTGGAAATTCTCTTTTTTCTCACATGTAATCAGAATAAATAAATGATTTATTTATTTATTTATTATGGGACAATAAACATCTACAATATAAAATGTTTGCAAATAACAATAACATAAGTAGTATTTACAATATTGCAGCCCACTACATTATCCTCATGTTAACAAAATTAAGATAAGGCAAGAAGTGTCACTAGGTAAGCATTACTCAGAAATATGAAATTAACAAAAAAAATGATTATTAAAATACCATAAAATTAATTAATTATTAAAAAAAGAAAAAGAACAATACATAATTTGTTCGATAAAAATTCAAAATTTGGGATTGTTCCTCATTATCACAAATCATAATTTAAATTCAAGAAACAAAAAATAAAATAAAGGAATTGACAGTAGAATGCAATTAATAAAATAACTGCTAAATTATTTTGTTTCTGTAAGTAGGTTTTTACCCACACTTTTAATCGTCAATCATATTTTAATAACTAGATGAGGTGGGCGTTTCCTATCTGCCTATATCTGAAAAGAAAGGCCGAAACAAACTCAGAAGTCACAGTCTCTTATAAAGTCCAGACAAAATCTTTGACAGATCATGTGAAGACCATGTAGATTGGTGTCTGAACTAGTCGTTTAAGGAAAGAACCATACAGATTAAGTGGACCCGTCCAGTCAGTACACGCATTTGTCAGTAACCATGCAGCTTAACTCAGAACTTAAGGAGCTCAACAAATTCGGCGAATAATACAAATAAAAAGACATTTGGGTAGGCCGCATAAACTATTAAACTGCCAGACCATCATTTAAACTAACTAAATGAAATTAAAAATATATACAATGACCCATATAGTCTACACATTCACAAGATGTCAGTAAAGAATAGAAGAGTACTTGTCAGCCAGCAAGGCAGTAGGTCTACTTGCCCAAGATCCACCACACGTACAGTCAGGGCAATTAATTGATTATCAGAAAATGACAACCACGTAAATTTGCCGTGTTATAGCCTAATATTTCAAACGACTAATAAAGAATGAGCGTTGAGATTAGTAGATACGAACAATTGTAATGGCTAGGTATGACCCAAAAAATATATAATAGTATACCAGCAGCTATTTGGGGTCCTTTAAGAGGTCTTTGTTTAAATTCCTTATAGACAGATGTTACTACTCCATCACTGAATTTAACACTGATACACAGAGGTATGACGATTCCGACTTGCTAATAAGTCACTAATGATTTAATTTTATTGATTAAGTTTGCGTTTGTAATGACCTGTTCGGCTAACTGACATATTTTGAATCGAATTATTTTTAATGTAATCTATTGACATACCACCTTATTTATATATGATTGTTTATGTTATTTTTGTACGCCATACATTGGCAAAACATCTTGTTATCTGTAACCATACCTATGTTGCACAAAATAAATGCTTGATTGAGTATTTTTATGGACCATCACTCTTGGATACTATTGTCTTTAAAGCACCGGACTGGACTATAACACAACTAAACAACAACTGTTGATATATACAACGTCTCATAGCGCAACCCTATCGCATGCAATCCCCCGTCCCCTCACCTAATTAATTCCAAGCTTCCTAATCATCGCCATCCTTCGTTATAACAATTATTAACATAATTCAGCTCCTTGTCAAAGCATCGTTATTACCTCTTTGCTGTAGACACTAATTGATGAGCGCTGCGCATCGTGTAACGTGTTTTGTAGCATGTGACGCGTAACAGCGATGGTGTAGCGTGTGGTGGTTGGTGACAGTTCTGACTAATTGCTTGCCAAACGTTGCTGTGGTTTGTGTAAGAGGGAGGTGGAAGATTTTATTTTTCTTGTCCTTTTTACCTAACTAGGGCGAAGCTCGATGGAAGGGTAATGTTTGCTCAATGGACTAGAATGTCGTAGAAGTGATGTCATTGGATATAGAAAATTGCGATGAAGTAAAAAAAATCAACTTGTATATTTTTTTTTATAAATTGTAAGTCTATTTTCCGAAAGGATGAAATGGTACTTTAATCTGTATTCGATTTAAAAAAAACAGTCTACCTAAATACTAAACCTGAATCTTCTCATAGTAAATGAGAAAATCTAAAGCAAACTCACAAAACAAAATCTACAAACCCACAAGTTATCATGGCATTAAACACAGCATTCTCAAAATTCCCGCCATCGCTGGCTGGTACTTTGTGCCACATTGTAGTGCCACTGCGACAAATAATAACACAGGCTTGCGTTTACACCTTTCAACTGAAATTATTACAAAAGCCCACGAAATGTACGAACGACAAGATTCCAAACAATTGTTCCGACTCCCTACGCGTAAACAATGCACAATGTTTTAGTTGCGACCCAAAATTACAACTTCCAACCCTATTTGTAAAGCAGTAGGGATTTGTTGAACGCAAAACAGAGATGCAACTTGGGATAACGCTTAGAATTTGAAATGGTAGACTTTATTGCTGTTGAAATAATTTTGTAAATCGCTTTCAGTTGCGTTTAAATTATGTGCTGTGTCATAAGAATGCAGCTTGAAACAAACTAGGAGTGAATTCTAACTAGGATATTATGGAACTTATGAATATTGCAATAGAACATAATAAAACAAAACAAAATCTCTGTCTGAACTATCTCAAATTACGTTAAAAAAATTATATCATCATCTCTGTTTTTGACCAAACAAGGTTTAAAATTAATTGCAGTGACCGCAAATGCTTGGTTTTCAGTGAGGCAATTTGGCAAACGATACATGGTGGTCCGCACGCATTTGCATGCGTGTGCACACAAATTGTGCTAAAATATATGGGGTGTTGTCTTATTTCGGAGATTAAGTGGTATGTCGGAATGTAGGCGATTGTTTATAGTCGGTTTTGGGCGGAATTTTGGTTAAAATTGGGACAATATGGCGAACTTATGGCGGGGAGAGAGAAAGTTAGTGTATGTTTTGGGTAATATGTTGTTTTAAGAGAATTATGGCACGAGTGTGGTGACACTTTTTTCTTGTAATATGGTTGTGGAGATTTAGAAGCTGTCTGGGTGCTACTTGTGGAAGTCATTAGATGTAGGAAAATGTGGGTTTATTACGTTAAACTTTATAGTAGGACATTGAGATATAGGACTTGGGATGTTCCACGTAGGAGTAAGGCATTTGCATTTTAAATGTGACATATAAGAAAGTTATTACATCGCAATTCTAATTCTTATAAAGCTTTAAGGAATTTCTTATACAATGTATAATTAATACGATAATACCTACCTAGTTATAGAATTTAAAAAACTCGTTATTTTCGGGCTGGCGTAGAACTATAAAACACACATTAAAAACTGTTTTAATGTGTGTTTTACAAAAAAACTTGTTTTTTTTTTGTTTTATCATACTAGCAGCAACAAGACTTTTGACAATATTTTGTTTTATTTAAACCATACGTTAATCGCAGTCTTACACTCAATGTAACCCTCAATCCAATGAGGAAATATCTCAACCTTGCAGGTATCTACAATCAACCCCACGTCAAAGTATGAACTACGAACATCACGCTTACTGCTACCAAATAAATGCGCTGTCAAAAGCCAATTGTTACCGAACCCGTGCGGTTGACTGTATTGATGTGTGAAGACACGCGTTCAGACAGCCTGCAGGAACGTTTCACATTCGTATCACAAAACAAAGGAAGGGAAGGGGGTAAGTAGAAAATGTTCAGTAAGACGAAAAAGGCATGGGAAAGGGTTTCTTATGACATTTTCGTCCACCACAATGGCTTCCGAGAAAATTGGGTTGCACTCACTGGCAAAAACATTGATTTTCTTCGAGAAATTAACAACAATCATGTTTCGTTTTCCCGATCATTATTATTAGAGTACCAATCAACTACATTTAATTAAAGGTATTTCAAGAATAATAGTTCCATTAAATTTCAATAAATCTTTTTCCTGGTACTAATTTATAAAACGTTTACTCATAAATAATGAGAGCTCCTGGGCTCATCGGTGCGTATAACGGAACGGTGCCGTTATGTTTGCGTTTCGTATTTCATAGAATTTGTAGCACTATGTCGAGGGTGTTACGATGTATGAGATAGTTTTACTGCAAAAAATGTGGGCAAAACTGGGCACTCTTCATCTTTCAACGGAATTAAAACCGCTCATGAACGTATAAATTGGTGACCGTAATGTTATTCGTTGGTTTTATTAGGTTTTAGTACAATTTTTATATACAATTCATTTGTTTTCAGTGTTGTCAGTGGACATTTTTTTTATCAATTTAGCTATTCCACTTCAAGTTTCCTTTTACTTTTAGTTCAAAAACTAGCACTTTGCCCGCAACATCGTCCGTGTGGATTACGAAAAAAAAACGTTGCTTATGTTCATCAGACATAATTTTGTCTTCTAATGGTAAAATCATTTTTCAAATATTAGTTTAGATAATACGTAACCACGTGAGTGATTCAAACTCTGATCACAGCTAGTATTATTTTATAAACATAAAATATTATATAAATAACAATAATATAAGGCGATATTATATAAGAATGCAGATAACGGGGTAAAACCTTTAAAGATTAGCTGCAGCGCAAAAACTCACGGAAAAAAAAAAAAAAAAATCTGTTACGCCTAGCCAAGAATACACTGCATAACATAGTAACATCACGCTTGTAATCCCAGAAGGGTTAGGCAGAGGTGTACCTATAGTACACCCACATTTCGCCAGTTATGCTGAACCGGGCAATCGGGCACAAATCCAGACTCCGGGCTGATACTGAGAAATTCTAGATAGAAAAACCCAATAACACTTTTCCAGACCTGGGAATCGAACCCAGGACCTTATGCTCAGCAGTAGCCCTTGCGACCACAAGACGAACGCGGTAGCCAATACACTGCCATTACGGAAAAAAAGCCTTAAGTTGATGTGAAAACTCTGGTGGAATAGTTTAACTCTGACCACCGCCCTGTAGTCATGCATCTTGCACCCTACTCGGGCCCGATCGACCCCAACCGCCCCCCTCAGACCCAGACGATAACCGACTGGAGGAAAGTAAGCGAAAGACTGAAATCCACCACGTCGCCTCACTTAGACACCATCCCCGAACACTTAGTGTCAGTCGCCGACACGACGGCCGCAATCGACTCGTTTACAGAGCACGTACAATCCGTATTGACGGATTGTTCACGGGAAGTTCCGGTGATGGAAGACCATCGCTGGAAACTACCTACTGACGTACGTGACCTGATACCCGAGAAGAACGCGGCCATCCGTGCCTACGACTCCTTCCCTTGTGACGCGAACAAAGCCCACATGCGCCATTTACAGCGTGCTGTAAAGAAACGCATAGGGGAGGTTCGCTCTGAGGGCTGGAACAAGATGCTCAGTGAACTCGAGCCCACTCATCAAGCCTTCTGGCAATTACAGAGGAAATTGCGTTCCTCAGAAGAGGTCTCTATGCCTCCTCTCATCCGCCCCGACAATAGTGTCGCTTTCGACAGTCCCGACAAGGCTGAATGTCTTGCTGACAGCCTAGAGTCCCAATATTCTACCAGCTCCCAACCAGTAGACCAAGCTCACCTGAACAAGGTCGACGCTGAAGTCGAACGAAGAGCCTCCCTCGCTCCCGTCGAAGACCCTGATGATACTCTGCCTCCCGTCACTCCAGACGAAGTGCACGACATCATTAAAGGGCTCCACGCTCGTAAGGCCCCCGGTTCGGATAATATTACCAATAAGGTATACAAACTCCTCCCTGCCCCGCTAATAATGCTTATGACCGCCATCTTCAATGGCGCCTTGAGCAACAACATTTTCCCACAAGCATGGAAAGAAGCCACCGTCATCGGTATCCCAAAGCCAGGCAAGCCAAAGTCTGAGCCCTCCAGCTACCGCATTATTAGTTTACTCAATGTTCTCGGCAAAATCTACGAGAGGCTTATTTATAAGCGTCTCAAAGACTACGCCGAAGCAAAGAGCCTCATACCAAACGAGCAGTTTGGTTTCCGTAGCCAACACCCGGGCACCCAACAGGTCCACCGTATAGTCGAGCACTTATGCGCTGGTCTGCAGCGTAACGCGACGACGGGTGTGCTATTCTTCGACATAGCGAAAGCCTTCGACAAAGTCTGGCACAACGGCTTGATATACAAGCTCTACCAACTAGGAGTGCCAGATCGTCTCGTGCTCATCTTACGAGACTTTTTGTCGAACCGGACCTTTCGCTATCGCGTCGAAGGAGCACTCTCGTCCCCTCATCCTATTCGCGCTGGTGTCCCTCAGGGTTCCGTACTATCTCCTCTCGTCTTCACGCTGTTCACTAGCGATATCCCAAAAAGTAAAAAGGCTCAGTTGGCTCTCTTCGCCGACGACACTGCCGTTTACTATACCGGTCACTGTCCCAACGCTATAGCTCGTACTCTCCAGACCTCCGCAAACGTCTTAGGCGCTTGGTTCCGGAAATGGAGAATCGAGGTCAACCCCGATAAGAGTCAGGCGGTTCTCTTCTCCAGACGTCGTCGACTCCCTCCCCCACTTCCCAGCCCGATCACTATGTACGGCAAGCCAATCCCTTGGGAGAAGCAAGCCAAATACCTAGGCGTGATCCTCGATGAGAACCTTACCTTTAAGGCTCATATTAAGGCGGTTCGCGCGCGCGCCTCCTTCGCTCTTAGCAGGCTCCAATTCGTACTGACAGCCCGTAGTAAACTGTCCCTCAAATGCAAGCTCCGCATCTATACCGTAGTCATCCGTCCCATCATGACCTATGCCTGCGTTGTATTTGCGCACGCTCACCCACGTCATCTCCATAAGATGCAGACCCTCCAAAACCATTTCCTCAGAAGGGTCACGGGTGCCCCCTTCTATGTCCGTAATATAGATCTTCACGTCGACCTCAAAATGCCAACCATAAAACAGTTCATGAAACGCTTATGAAAGCGTTTCTTCGACTGCGGCATCAAACATTCTAACCCACTGATTACAGCGGCCGCCCGCTACACTCCCTCTCGCATTAGCAGTATTCGCCGACCAAGGCATACTTTAATCGACCCCGACGACGCCACTACCCTCCTCCAGGAGAGTAGTAAGGCCACTAGCACGCTACATAAGCCCAAAACCCGATCGCCGTCCTACCGCCCTCGCCGCCGAGGCCCACCGCGACGCCCAAATCTACGCCCCTCCCGACCCTTGCTCGAGCCAGCCCGCACCGCTGAGCCTGTAGCTTTAAATTCGTCCGTAAATAATATCAATCCTGATCCAGCTAGTCATTTGCTGCCCTCTTCCAGCGACGCCCTAAGCCGAGGTTCGTACCCCACAGGGGGTGCCCTTAGCGTTGTCGCTTAGTTTTAGTTAGTATATAAGTTTAAGTCCTGGCTGGAGGCCTTAATTTATTAGGGAATCCACAGGCAAGTCCGCTTAAGCAGACGACAACCGCATAGGTTGACCTGCGAGATGCCAAACAAACAAACAAAATCTGGTGGAATAGTGTGTTCGGTGGCTTCAGAATTTAATGAGCGCTGCAGCAAGAGAACTTCCTGTTTACGCATCGGGCATCACACACCAAATTCAAATTCGGCTATGTGAAGGTATAGCTCTGAGGAATTTTATAAAGAAACAATAATAAAGCACCTACCCTACCGACTGACTTCCGGTCCCGGCGACCAATCTCAACCAAGTACACAGAAGATATTAAAGTGCTGGTGTGTGTGCACAGGCACAGGTGCACTTCCTCGTCCCTAACTATCCTAGTCCGATGGGATGAAAATCCGACACGACCGGAGGAGATACCAACGGTGTCACGTGCTTTCCGAGGCACGGGAGAGTCACACCACTAACTTCAGGCTGATACTGAGAAAGAAATCCCTTCTGGAAAAACTCAATAACACTTTGCCCGATCTAGAAACCGAACCCAGGACGACGCAACGGGGCAGCGAAAAACAGTCACAGAAACGTTACAGTAAAAAACGTAAAATTCAAATATTTTAAAGGTTTTTTTGCAATTTGCACGTCAGTATCGGGGTTATAAGTTGAGTTGATCAGTCGGGTTATAATATGATTTGCGTCCGTCACAAAAATGTATCAGTACAACTTTCTAAGTTCAAATTACCCTCTATTGAATGGCCATTTCATAAAATCATCACCTTTGAGGCCAGTTAATCAAATTTAGACAGGTATCTACTTGTATTGATGATTGTAGAATGATTATAATTCTGTAACATATTTATTACGATCGCGAATGATGTTTTGATCAACATGCAGCCTGATACCTGCCAATTGCAAAAACAATACAAAAATATCGCGGGAGCCATCTTGGCCCCTTAATTTTTCATCCCTGTGTACCTCAAGTCAGCGGAACCGGCTGTCAATTCCTGCGACGTTTACCTTATGTCTCACACCAGAGACAATACACTCGATATATATAACCACTGTCCCACAACTGGTATGTAATACTGTTTTGCCTCTTTACGTGTCCGAATAAATAAGTGGCTCGTGTAGAATTTGTGGATATGTCTGGAACAAAATCGCTTTTTTTGGAATGCAGAGAATTGGTAAATGGTTGGGAGTAATGGTGTGAGAATTCCTGTAGTTGTAGTAAAGCAGGACATAGGAGACTCATTGCAAAATTATAGTACCGTGTTTTCATCTTGACTTTGTGGGAAAATATAAATTGGAATGCAAGAAATACTTGCATTTAAGCAATATTGTATATAAGCATTTTGTAACTTGAAAATAGACTACACTTACAACGTGTGTGGCTAGTGCGCTGCTGGTAGCAGAGTCGGTTCCTGCTCATATACCATAAGTTTTCTATGGCCTAAAATATTTGGTTTAGACGTATGGCAATACATAAACTGCAACAGCGATAGGTACAAAAGAAAGTCTAGGTATAGCGAAGAGTATTAAAAAAATACCAGGTGTGTACATAAAATCCTTTCTAGTCAAGCGCTTTTAACCCGTGACTCATGAAGATTCCCAGTTTTGGGTACTATCTTCATGTTTGTCAAAAGGGTTGTAGATCACATTATATAGTTATCAGAAAATTACGCCAGTGTACAATGCTCTTGATATTTTAGACTTTCACGTAATAGAGAAGAGAGATAAAGTAAGATGTTTAGCTATGATATATACCTGGACATCTTTCTTTACCTCTAGCCCCATTGTAAGTAATATTGTTACTAACAGACCTCTTACTTTAGGTTTTTTTCTCTAACTCCACGTCTCAGTCCTCCAGTTACTCCAACTTAATAACGTCCACTTAACCTCAAGAACCTCGAGAACACCGCGTACCTCCGTCAGTTCAAATCCTCGCTGAAATAAATCTCAATTAGTCTGACGTGGCTACATTAGTTACTATTAGTACCGAGAGCCCCAGACGAGGGCACTAATAAGCCAGATTTGATTTTTATTTGAATAATTTGTTTGTAGACGTTTGTGAAAAGATTTTAAGTATATCTTTTCCTGCTGTTGCTTATTTTCCGCGTCCATAAAAAAATCACTTTTGACTTTTCAGTCTCGATTTGACGTTCTATGGACCACCATTGACAAAATTGCTTCTTTGTTAGTTTAAGAAAGTTTGACAAGTGCTACATTTTATTAAACTGTACTGTACTGAAGTTTGTGAGTTTGAGAAAGAAACTGTATGTGATATTATATTATGTTGTACATGATAAGAGAGATGTCTATTGCAAGTCTCTTGGGTACATTACCAGTCGACAGCGATGCGGATAAAAGTTTTGACGCCAAATTTTAGATTGTCAATAGTTTTAGTTAAGATACGATTTAAATGTTGCTATTTTCATTGATGAATCAGAGACTAGTTGTTATTTACGTACAAACATCATCATCATCATTATCATCATTTCAGCCCGGAATCACCCACTGCTGGGTATGGGCCCACCCTTTTTCTTCCATACTTCCAGGTGTTTCCCCTAACTTTGACGATATCATCCACCCTTCGCGCTTTTCGACGGCCCTGGTTATTAATTTAAATATCCCACTCTTGTAAACTAACAAATAATGTGAAATCTATCTATCTGACTGAGGCATGATTGACAAAGACGTTCTACAAAGCCGAACTGTTTCTATAACTCGATGTGGCATGACAACGGCCGCGCACTGTGACAATAATGCTTTGACACAACCTGAGGAAGGTGGATCACAATCATATAATAATATCTAGGATCCTTATCAGCATCTTATCTGTTGTATTGATCACACTCTTTCTTTCCAATCTGTTTTTAGAAGTTACGGCTTTTAATTGGCTGTCAGTCTCACATTCATTTTTTTATTCTGTAAATTTTAGCTGTAAGTCATCATTCATAAATAAAAAAATCCTCTATGAAATAAAAGAAATGTACAATATACAAACTAACAAATAATCCGTATGTCTTTAATTATCTATATATACCTATATTGAAATAGTATCGAAGCCAAATAAATAAAGTTATAAGTTAAAAACAGAAATTAGAATTTTTGTTCGTATGTCTGGATGTATGTTTCGGATTAGCACAAATACAGCTTCACTTATTTTTATGAAATTTGGCACACATATAGTTTAAAGCCTGAATTAACACATAGGGTACTTTTAAATCCCGGTAGTACGTTTCCGTGGGATATTTTTCGACATGCACGCGAGTGAAGCCACGGGTAAAGCTAGTTTTGTAATAAATCGATGGCTCATATTTATATGTTGGAAACTTTGCATGCTCGTCGCAAACAACAGGACTTAATAAACCAGCATAAGATCCTACATTCTACGCTGGAATCTTCAGCTCTGCTGTCCCTCATAAACATCAATACTATGGGGTTTTACAACGAAACCAAAGACAAATAACAGTATTGACATCTTTGAATTTCGTGCTGCTGTTTTCAGAAGACATGTATGTACTCTTTCTTTTTAATATTGTAACGCTTTAAATACTGTTGTCCTTAAATAATGTAACTTTGTGTCAATTACATATGTACTTTACCTGGCGTGTTGGTCTCTGTTTGGTCTCCTACACATTCCCTGCCTAAGTAGAACTGAGTCGGACGGAGGGCAGACGCACAGACCTTGTTCCTGTATAATTTTGTGAACTAAGTTTTTTACTGTTGTTGCCATCATTGCTATTGTTGTTGCTCATGATTGTTACGCTTTGGAAGATAATCAGGTCGATCCTATAACGTGAAACTAGTGATATAATGTGATTGACAACCTATTGAAGTAGCCTCGTGAATAAATAAATAAATGAAATAAACATGATTGTGTTATATTTCCCAAACACGTGTCTCAATGTATTTGATATCGGAATCAATAACATTGTGCTACGTGTAGGAAACGTTACTTCTAAAGGGAACTCTAGCTATTATTGTGTTCCTTCAACTCCCACCAATTTGTCTCACTATTGCCGAGGCCCTTATTTTTATTCCAAACACTGCGACTGCTGATGATACTATTGACACAAATTAAATTGCATGAGCGTTGAACGGGACGTTGTCCGCAAACACCATTACGGGACGCCCCCCTTCGCCCTCCATGGGGGACTCACACTACCCCGGTGGAGAAATGGGGACGCGGGTTATTGTATAACTTGCGACTTGCATTAGTCGCGGTCGCGTAAGATAAGTGGTGTTTGAGCGTCATGAGTAAACTGCTTAATATTCTTAATTATGGAAGTTTTGTGTTTGATTTGCATGCTGATGAGATATGTATCAACGGAGATGGATGATTATCGACTTTTTGTTATCAGTATGATAAAATGCGTATAAAGGCATTTACCATTACACTATAAAGTATAATGTCTGCAAACTCTTTAAAGTAGTCTTTGTCTCGATCCCTAATAGTAGTAATAAAGCAGTAACTTGGGGAAGCTTGAATCTCATAAACTTTCTGGACACTTATTTATTTATCGATTTATGTACACACATAAGCAGACAAGAAAAAAAGGAACAGAAAAATACGTACAAAGGTGATGGTTATTTCTAACGAAATCTCTTTCAGATGTAGACAACATGTGTAACAAGTAGAAGAAAAAACAAAATACATAAAAACAAAACAATTTACTAATTTATATATAAACATACTTACAATATGCAAATACTTCTAAAATAAATATCACTAAAATGTATAAAACTATGACACAGTGGAAAGATAGTGTTCTTTCACTCTCCTGTTAAACACGCCAATAGTTTGTCAGTTCCTAATGTCAGGCGGAAGCGAATTCCACAACCGAACCGCGTGTACAGAGAAAGAATAGGAGTAGAAGTCGGTTGAGTGGGGAGGGGATTTTAGGAGTTTTCCAAGGCGCGACCTGTAAGGCGCATAAAAAGAACGGGCGTAGGAGAAGCGTTCCCGCAGATAGGATGGCGTTAAAGGGTTGCGAAGTATGTTAAATAGCAGACACAATATCCGAGAGTTCCTGCGAAGTCGACTGTATTTAAAACTAAAACAATGAGAAAACGAGTAAATGCTACTATTTTACCGAAGCACGATGTTCATGTTTTATCTTTAAACAAGTTCGCAAATTTTATTTTGCAGTAATTTTCAAGTCATTACTTATCTACGTTTGAAATCAGCCATTTTGTTTTTATAAAAACAAAGCCTTGCCATCGCGCGACTCATGTATCAAAATCCGTCCAGCCGCTAGGATGCTGAAATTAATTTACATAAAATAATAATTTATTTCAGGAAGTTAAGTTTTCCCATATTTACTGCGCAGTCTCATTAATTATCTAAACACTAGCTTAACTCGAAACATCAAAGTTTTTCCATAATAAGTGCATGCATCATTACTAGAGTAGCGTGTGCTACCAACATGGACAGACACCACACTGACGGTAACATTAGTGGACAAAAACTTTGAGTGAATACAATGATACTCAATGTAACAAGCGACTGGTTGCAGCTATTGTGTACGTAATATTGCAGAGAATTTTATTTACTTGACTGCGCGACTGTCGAACGTATGTATCTTTGTATGCGTGATTCTTTACACCCTGTTCCTCATATCTCTTCACAGAGATGGCCCAGTGCTAGAGGGCGTAGCAGGCCCCGAGGTTGTTGGTCGTGGGTTTGAACTCAGGCAGGCGCGTTACTTTTTGTGACTTATTTTATTACCACTGCTGTCAAAACGGTGGAGGAAAATACCGTGAGGAAATCGGGATACCCCAGAACCAAAAATTCGAAGACTCACATGACATCCAGCGAACCGCACGGGGCCCGCGTGGTGAATGTGAGACGAGGCCTGCAATCTAGCAGTGAGAACGTTATAGGCTGGTTATGTACTATCTACCAACTCAACGGCAAAAAACCAGGCACAGTTTCCTGAAATCGAATGCGCCCCTACCAGGTAACCCGATCGACGCCCGTTGTAAGCTGTGGCAGGAAGCCTTTCCTCCATCCACTCATTATCTACCTCCAAACGAGCATCTACCTGCAGGTTGGAACCTTCCGTGGTCCACTTGGAAGTACCTGAACCGTATCATAACCCAAGTGGGAAGGTGCAAGTCGAACCTCGTAAAGTGGGGCTACTCCGACGGGACGGCAGCAGGTTGTGGATGTGGAGCTAAATCACAAACGATGCTCCACATCCTATCCTGCCCTCTATGCCCAGAAACATGTAGCCAAAGAGACCTGTGTGCTGCCACCGATAACGCCGTGGTAGTGGCAAAGTTTTGGACCAACAGTACTTAAACAAGTGTCGTGCCATTGACACGAAGAAGAAGAACCTTCTCATACAAAAAAATAAGGTGAAATATTGACACTCTGCGTACCCCACTTCGCTGAATACAGACTTCATGTTGTTACGCGTGTATGGACAACACGAGCAAATCGAACAGTTTACGTCTCAAAACCTCACAAACAAAAAGATACTTCGTAGCTGTTGGTTCTAAATCAGTGTCTGTTCGCTGGTAATCCGGCGATGCATCACTGACGGAGCGAACCTGATGATTGATGGCATTGGGTATCGATTAGCCACGACAAGACCGGTGGCAGGTCGCGATGGTTGCGAGGATAGAGTGGAATGGCTTTGTTTGAAAATGAGGTTTTAATATGGAGTTACTGTAAAGTAAGTACGCGAGTTCTTTTATAGAGCCGATAGTCTAGAATTCTACATTCGTGTAAATGGTGTTCTTTAGTTTAAATTGTATTAATATTGTAATAAAGAGAGAAAGAAAATAGGTTTATTTGTAACATAGCATAACATAACTTTCACGCCTGTAATCCCAGAAGGGTTAGGCAGAGGTGTACCTATAGTATACCCACATTTTGCCAGTTATCCTTAAGTCTCATATAATTGGGGGCGAGCCTATTGCCATCAACCGGGCACAAATCCAGACTCCGGGCTGCTACTAAGAAATTCTAGATAGAAAAACTCTTTGCCCGACCTGAGAATCGAACCCAGGACCACCTGATCACCAGTAGCTCTTGCGACTACTAGACCAACGAGTTTATCTATACTAATATTATAAAGAGGAAAGTTTTGATTGTTTGTTTGTATTGAATAGGCTCCGAAACTACTGGACCAATTTGTGAAATTGTTTTACCATTAGAAGCCGAAATTATGTCTGATGAAGCAATTTTTTTTCGAAATCCACGCGGATCAAGTCGCGGGCGAATTGCTAGTTTGTAAATAAATAATAAAGTTGTTGAACGCAGAATATAGAAATTAAACCATTAAATAATGAAATTAAACTGCTTTCATAGTACATACTTTAATATCATTCCTTTGCGCTGAACTCTCCGATGGTTACATCGACATTTACATTTCAAATTAAATAGGTTGGTTTCACGGACCCAAATCACCTAGCACAAACCTTTCTATTTACCTAGTCTAATCTAACCACATGTTTACAAACGTACCTACCGTAACGAACATATAAAATCTACGTTTAAAACTCAACGTAAAAACCGAAAAGGTTCAAATAACTCGATTACCAAAGCCCTCCGCTTGGGAATTAAATAGAGAAATAATTTGACTGTAAACAAAGTGTTCTCGTGTGTGATTAATGAAATCAAATAACTAAGTTGTGGATAGCTCAGGTAACATTACCTGGACATTTTGGTAGAATGCGAATTTTGGATGTGTAAAGTATTAAGTTATCAGGCGTTTCTGAATTGAATGCATGTTTTATTTATGACACAAAGTCATGGTCCAGAATGTAGGCGCAATGGTTTAGAATGGTAGTGCAATGGTCTAAAATGGAGGTGCTATGGTCTAGAATAGTGGCATAGTGGTCTAGAATGGAGGTGCAATGGTCTAGAATGGAGGTGCAATAGTCAGAATGGTAGCGCAGTGGTCAAAAATGGTGGCGCAATCGTCTAGAATGGATGCGCAATCGTCAAGAATGGAGGCGCAATCGTCTAGAATGGAGGCGCAATCGTCTAGAATGGTGGCGCAATGGTATAGAATGGAGGTGCAATGGTCTGGAATAGTAGCGCAATGGTCTATAATGGTGGCGCAATCATCTAGAATGGAGGCGTAATCGACTAGAATGGTGGCGCAATCATCTAGAATGGAGGCGTAATCGACTAGAATGGTGGCGCAATGGTCTAGTATGGGTTGCTAAGTAGAAGTTAAAATTTATGAGACGAACAGCCATGACTAAAGGGTTCGTTATTTATCAACAGAACTCTAAAAAGCGGCATAAAATCTGCAAACAGAACCCTTTTAATGTCTCATAAACTCAAGACGGTTTCTAATCAACGCGCTTTGTCGCGCGGGATAAGGGTGCGTCGGCAACCTTGTGAAGTGACTGCTTAGCAGGCCGTGCTACAGCACTACGCAATAATAATACCTAATATATTATAATAACTAAACACTAGGCATCAATCAATTAGTTCAACATATCACATGTCAAAGCTAGACAAGCCGAATTATAATTATTCCAAAACTAACATTCAACGCATATACTCGTTACTATGTAAAACATTAGATAATGAAAACCAACTCATTAACACCACAATCAAAATTGCTGTTCATTTATAATGAATGCGTCCCAAGTTTTGCAATATTATAATTACTGATTTAAATCTAACAGATACAAATTACAAATGGCGGGCGCTGTTGATGGCCCATTCCTTGATTAAATACATTAATTTTAGGGCAGATTTTTTAATAACGTTCAAATGAAAATAAACCTGCCGAGCCTTTCACTTCCAGCCTTACCAGAAGATCTTCACAACCTAGTTAATGGATATCACGATATCCCTTGTTGAGACTGGTTTTAGACTTTTGAGCTTCTGACCCCGTAACAACTGTCAAAGATCGACAAGTGACAACCGGGACCGAGTCTCAGTGGGGTCTCGAGATGTAATGGATGATCACCAATCCAAGAACCAACCGCACTAAACTTATTTTTTTGTGAACCTAATACTGTAGGTAAGTTGGGTAATTTATTATGAAGTGTGGTATTTATAAAACATATCTACTATAATATATAAAAGAGAATGTTAGTTATGCTCGCTGTGGTGCATATAAAAGAAGTACAGTTTACAAAGGCTCATTTTACTCTTGCTTTCTGATTTTATCTTGGACATTACTGATATCGGTGAAGGAAAACATCGTGAGGAAACCTGGACTTTATATTTTAAGTCTGAAATCGCCAACCCGTATTAAGCAAGCGTGGTGATCAATGCTCATGCCTTCTCTGTATGAGAAGAGGCCTTTGCCCAGCAGTGGGACAATAACAGGCTGGTATTAATATTATTATTTAGAAAACAAACCCAAGGAACTGAGAACGAACGTGAAAGAATTAAACATTATAGAACATTTAAATTAACTCATTTTCATTCACTGAGCTAGCTGCACACAAACAATGTGTTTGTTGAACCACACAAGTTATAAGCAGCGAGTGTTCCATAAAATTATGATAATCCGCTGAACAAAGCAGTCTCTAGAGAAATTAGTATAACCACTGATAGCTGCGCTGTCCCGCCGATGAGCAGCTTCTTGTTTGGAATATTGTATGATAACAGGTTTTTTTTGTATTCATAGATTCTAAGTAACTGTACTAGTAACGACTAATAGAAAAATATGGAAGAAGAAGGCATGTCACGCCGATTGTTAATTAATTATAAGGCCACGAGAATGATTTACGCTAAACTACCACGGCTTGTTAAAAAAAAAAAAAATTGCTGCACTCTGGACGCTTTTAACGTGTAAGGTTTTTGTACATCGTTCTCACGTATAGGATCAACATTAATGATGTAACTGATATACATATTTGTAACAACAATATTATTTAAAAGAGTGTCCATGGAGTTTCTTGCCCTTTCTTCTACATAGGTACCTACAACGCTTTGGAATGGGCAACTAGCTTTATATTTCTGACTGATCGACTACTTGACAATTCAAAAGTGCCTGCAAATGGTTTAATTGAAATAAATGCTTTGAGTTTGAGATGATGAGATTCTTGCAACTAGTGAAATGTACTACAGGTACAGCTCTGCCTAATCTATCGGGGATAACGGGTGTGATATTATGTTATGTTAGATTCTTCATCAAATAAATTAACAGACCCTTCTTTATTGAGCTTCTTCTTCTAAATGATTAGTTGATCCTCTCATAATCCCACATTTGACTCGGAATTTGCTATCTTTGGTGATACTGATCACCTGACAAATCCAACTGGGATTTGGATTTGCTTTTGATAGCCCATTTCTTGAGTGAGGCTATAGGCTGGCTATTTAACATCACGTTAGGGTCTTTGCGAGTCATCATTTCAATAACTCGAAAAGATGACAAAACTAAACAAAAGTTCGATTTTGAAAATATCTCGTTAATTGTAGAATTTTGTAACATTATACTGTAATTTTCTTATTTAAGTACCTATTTTGGTGAGTAGTATCCAGAAGTAGTAACATTGAACTTGTGAAATTAACGCGATATCGGCGAGTTGCTGATTAAAATTGCATTACACACAGAACACACACACACACGAATACATCATATTTATAATCACATTAACTTTTTCCCCTTGTGGGTCACCACTAAACTATAAAATAAACTACCTGAATTAAGTTTATCAACAACAGCGACAACCTGAACGATTACAACTTGCAGAAAGCGGGGCGATCAGTGAACTCTCAGTCCCGCTTCCGCCACTTAATATCCTTAGATCCCAATCCCATACACCAACAAACAAATTGTACCAAATAAAAACCTACAACATACCCTCAATTTATACAATTATCGACCTTCTACCTGTGCCCACGTGAACCTAACGGCCCACAAACTATTCCTAATGAACGCACAGAGAAAAAAACAAAAGAAACCGTCCTATTACCGACAGACACATAAATAAGAGGCTTTATTGATGCAGAAGAGACCCTTGAACATGGCTCATTTGTTTTGGTCCGAAATGTATTATAAACCTATGGGATTGTGGGGTTTTTCTACTCCGTCAACTGAATCGATTTTGGGATGCAAGAATATTTTGACTTTCACAATTTTGTTTCCTTGCATTGTTATGTATTCACTTTATTCCTCGTAATGATCAGGATACATAAGAATCCCAAATAAGTTTATAATAATTCTAGCCTGTAGACCAAGTTTTGACTGAAGCTTGTCCTAGGGACACATCCATATTACTCGAACAAGGTCTCATTATCATAATAAACTTAAACACCAAATAATATTTTCCTGAAAATAATAATTATTAATCTATTTGATGGGTGGTCTTCTGGTTTTTTTCAAATCAAATCAAATAATTTATTCGGTAATTCATTAATTCGCCTTGAGTTAAAGTTACTAACAATAATTGTTCTAAGTGCAAATCTGTTACTAACAATTTATAGATCTTGATGAAAGCGATGCTCACGATATAAGCCTTTCTGCAATTGGTGGCAGAAATTACCCATTCAATGCCAAGTGTTACAAGTCTTACTGTATGCTTTTAAAAAGTTTACCCGTATTAGTATCAGGAGCAGTATCAGTACCAGTACAATATTAGTAACCAGTATCAGTACCAGTAATCAGTATCAGTGCCAGCATCAGTACCGATATCATTATCGGTACCAGTTTCCGTTTCGGTATCAGTACCAGTATCAGTACCCATATCAGTAATCAGTATCAGTAACTAGTATCAGTAGTAGTTCCATTTTTTTTTTTTTTGGGAGTGGCATCTCGCAGGTCAACCTATGAGGTTGTCGTCTGCTTAGACGGACTTGCGTGTGGTTGCCCTAATAAATTAAGGCCTCCAGCCAGGACTTAAACTTATGTACTAACTTAAAAACTAAGCGACTACACGCTAAGGGCACCCCCTGTGGGGTACGAACCTCGGCTTAGGGCGTCGCTGGAAGAGGGTAGCAAGGGACTAGCTGGATCAGGATTGATATTATTTAGGGACGAATTTAAAGCTACAGGCTCAGCGGCGCGGGCTGGCTCGAGCAAGGGTCGGGAGGGGCGTGGATTTGGGCGTCGCGGCGGGCCTCGGCGGCGAGGACGGTATGACGGCGATCGGGTTTTGCGCTTGTGTAAAGTGCTGGTGGCCTTACTGCTCTCCTGGAGGAGGGTAGTGGCGTCATCGGGGTCGATTAAAGTATGCCTTGGTCGGCGAATACTGCTAATGCGGGAGGGAGTATAGCGGGCGGCCGCTGAGATCAAGGGGTTTGGGTGTTTGATGCCACAGTCGAAGAAACGCTTCGATAAGCGTTTCATGAACTGTTTTATGGTTGGCATTTTAAGGTCTACGTGGAGATCTATATTACGGACATAGAAGGGGGCACCCGTGACCTTTCTAAGGAAACGGTTTTGGAGGGTCTGCATCTTATGGAGATGACGTGGGTGAGCGTGCGCAAATACAACGCAGGCATAGGTCATGATGGGACGGATGACTGCGGTATAGATACGCAGCTTGCATTTAAGTGACAGTTTGCAACGGGCTGTCAGAATGAAGTGGAGTCTATCAAGAGCGAAAGCGGCGCGCGCGCGAACCGCCTTAATGTGCTGTTTAAACGTTAGGTTTTGATCGAGGATCACGCCTAGGTATTTGGCTTGCTTCTCCCAAGGGATCGGCTTACCGTACATAGTGATCGGGCTGGGAAGAGGGGGAGGGAATCGACGACGTCTCGAGAAGAGAACCGCCTGACTCTTATCGGGGTTGACCTCGATTCTCCATTTCCGGAACCAAGCGCCTAAAACGTTTGCGGAGGTTTGGAGAGTACGAGCTACAGCGTTGGGACAGTGACCGGTATAGTAACAGCAGGGTTGTCGGCGAAGAGAGCCAACTGAGCCTTTTTACTTTTTGGAATATCGCTGGTGAACAGCGTGAAGACGAGAGGAGATAGTACGGAACCCTGAGGGACACCGGCGCGAATAGGATGAGGGGACGAGAGTGCTCCCTCGATGCGATAGCGAAAGGTGCGATTCGACAAAAAGTCTCGTAAGATGAGCACGAGACGATCTGGCACTCCTAGTTGGTAAAGCTTGTTGTAGTAGTTCCACAAGCGTACTCAAAACTTATACCCTACAGACACGCAGTACACTCACATACAACACCCCCACATGCACAACGTTAAACACTTACAATTTGAATTTTACTTATTTTTTTGTAACTGTTCTTTTTTAAACCCCTACTGTATTTTTATCCCCCCCTCCCTACTACCCCTACTGTATGGAATTTGGAACGCCGTAGTCTCCTTCTTGGAGGTGGGCGTTAATAGCTGCGACACAGTTTGTAACTAATGAAGCTATTTACGTACGCAATCAATTTTTTTAAATGTGTTTTTGTTCCAATAAAGATTATTATTATAGTATCAGTTAGCTACTTATTTTATTGACACCCCGTATTACGCTAAGCCAGCTCAAGGTCAAAGTGTTACCACCGACTCGATGACGTGACAACGTGCCTTACGTTTATTAAGGATATCGCCAGTAAAAGCAGTGACAGTTTCAGTTTCTAAATGATCTTACATACTATACGGCTAATAAAATCAAAATATCCTTGGCAGGTTTGCGTCCATTGTTAGGGTAATGAGTGTCAGATCTTGCCAGGTACGGGAGAACAATGGTAACCATCGCTTCTTGATTAACGATCGTATGGTTGATAAAGAAGCAGCCAGTAATGGACTTTTAGTATATTTTCTTAATAGAAAATTGTGCTTGCATCGTCACGTAGTGGATTGGCGAAAATGATAGAGGTTTGTTCCCTAATTTAAGCTAATAGTATGCTCATTTTGTTATGTGAGTTTTTATTTAATTTAACTCCAAGCTGTTAATTCTGCATCAACCTCGATCATGTCCCGGTCTAGATCTAGTTAGGATTAATCTGAACCGAGGGCCTCCAATTATAGCCGTCTGTAATTGAAGTATATCATCATTCATGCCACGATCCTCTCCTAATGGCACTTGACGAACTTATACATACATCTCAACTCAGCGGCTATTTGATAGGGGGAGGGGGGCTATCATCGTCGTGTTTTGAAGAAAGTTTCTTTTTGAGTGTTGAGGGATGGACGAGGAAATGTCTGTTGTTTTTGAAGAGTTCGGTAGTGTGTTGCGTAACTGTCAAGATTTTGACGGCCTTCTGAGTATTTTAAAGTATACTCAATCATTGTCTCAATCAGTTTTGGTTGAGTTTCTATCTAGGACTGAATATTCAAAAAATCGTTTGTGTCGTAGCGTGCCTTTGAATTATGAACACGAAATGTATTACTTGTAAATAAAAAATCACTCCTAACTAACTACTAAAGTTTCTATTAATATTATTCAATCCTGATCCGAAAGACACAAAGCGCCATCTGGCGTCCTAAAATAATTGTGACCATCGACATTTATTGTTGTTTCCCTCAGAAAAAGTACTTTTTTTCTGGATGAAAGGTACCTTATGTCCTTTTCAGTATCCCTGACCAAATATTTGCTAAATTTCATGATGATCGGTTTAGTGATTTAGGCGTAAAAAGGTAACCAACAAACTTACTTTTGCCTTTATAGCATTGTTTATGATAGTTTGGATGAACAAATAGGTAAATGAAAATACTATGGGTTGTATTTAGTTTAGTTTTTATGTCTCATTTAACTTGCGTACTTCCACATAATACTAGGTACTTGTACTATGTATTCTGTGATTACTCGTATAAATTGAAGAAGAATTGCCAAATTATTTCATTAAAATTAATTTATGTTCTTCACCCTTCACTCCTCCTAAAATTATTATCAATAGATTATCCAATATGTCAACAAAATTAATAGCATCACAGATGGCTGTAATTGCATCAGTCCCTAACACCGTTCGCAGAGTCAGTCTCAACAATTTGTGAAGCTTTTAAGGTATCCACACAAGTTATGTTGAAATAGTCTAGAATGGAACGGGAGTGATGGGAGAAACCGCACGGTTCTTGGAGTTTTTGATTGGTCAGAAGGTTATTTTTGTTGTGGCGAAAAGTTAAACATAGTTTTAAAAAAACACCCGAAATGACAAAAAATATGCTAAAGGATTTTGTACAACAGCATCGACCTTACTATATCCAAATATGACTTAATGAAGGAACATTATACGATATTTTTGCCTATCTCGTGTTTTGTTTTCCCACTGATGGATAAAATCATGATGATGGATGGATAAGTAATGTCAAGAGGATTGGTAGTGTTCTCTCGTTTGCTATTAACATCAAACAACCGTCACCAGTTAAATTCATCGAGAGTGGTGATCAACGGAGAGAGTATCTTTATTATATGCACACTTGGTTTGTAAATATTATTTATAAGTGTATTCCGTGGAACATGTTGGTTATACATTTGGCCGTATCTTTTTGTATTGTTTTCTACATAATGTAATGTGTCACTGTTTGTTTACCCTATATAAATAAATTTTAAATGTAAATTAAACTTGGGTACGTCTATTACCACTTATAGAAAATTGTTCTAAGACAATGAACAGATCTAAGAATAAATCTCTACCCGTTTCCTGTTAAACCAGCCAATTACAAGCTATTAAAGCAAAGGATAGTCTGTAGACTGTAATTGAAGTCTGTGTAATCGGTTTGTGCTAATGAATAGATTATAACGAGTGCTTTTCCAGGACGACGACGGAATATTAATCTCTGGATTACTGCTGGATTGGGGAGTTGGGCTACGGCTACGGTTACCGAAAGGAATTTTTTATTCTTTTTAGTCAATGATTTTGGAACAGGTTTTTTTTTTAATAGCTGATTATTTATTTTTGATCGGTCTCATGAAAACCAGATTTTCTCTGAAAATTAAGGCCTAATACTTTTTGCTTTACTAATGTAATTGACCGTTTTAAGACAATACGTTTTATTCATTTGCACATTTTAATATTTCAGAGTTCAAAAGAATGTGTGTCGAACTGTTTTTTATCAACTCGTAAAACACTTGTTTACAAAACTATGCATGGATTTAAACCAAGGCTAAATTAGCGTTGTTGTCACAATTTCAAATGCTATAACTATAAACACACATCTTATTAAATTAAACTGTTTACAGCCCCAAAACTAAAATAACAATAAGGTACTTACATGATAATCGCCATCCACCTGAGCCGATACTAAATCACCTCTCAGCTTATAACTACGTTCAGAACCAGGCAAGTCACCTGGCTAGGGGCTAGGGGCTAACAGGCTGCATAAATATTCATCTTTACCACGAGTTTCAGACGAACACTTACCTGCAAGAGAAAAAAATAATTACATCACTGGCTTGTTAGCACTATTCATTATAAAGGATTTTGAAGCAAAAATGTAGTTAAAAGTGGAGTGTTTAATGACCTTGTTGGGGGCAGAGTAATAGGGCAAAAAAAAAAAAAATTCAAAAAGAGTGTAAATTACATGTAAATTCTATGACCTTCAAAATGCTGTTTTGTGTGCATTGATAATAACTGCATAACCTATATCTGAGTATATGTGTACGTGTATTGTAACCATAAAAAGTGACCACTCCATTTTATTCTAAGTCCGCTATTAGTGAACGCCAAGCCAAGGCGTTCAGTCTCCGACCGCAATATTGGAGAAAACCGTGTCTACTTGCGGGTTCTTTTCTCTTTTTTTAACCCCCTCTTTACTTTCACATAAGCAAATTAACTGCCCATGTTGAATATGCCCATCAATAGATTTAGATCAACAAGAGTGATTTGTAATTTAAAAGGCTAACAGCAAAACTATTTAACCTCAATAATCAGTATTGGTAATCTAATTTCACCAGACTCATTGTTTCATATTAGTCAAAAAGTTTTTAGTTTTTTTGGAAATGTACATTTTATTACCAGTAACATAGGTTAACAAAAACTTGTAACTTACTGAGAAAAAAAGACAATTTTTAAACCAAGTATGTTGTTTTTGCAAACCGTTAGTTTCTCGATTTTATCGTAAAGAACACCTAAATATAAGGCTCAAAACGTCTTGGTGTTTTTGTCTACGACCAGCCGTTTGTCGAAGAGCGAGCGAAGCGATCTCAGGACTTAAGGCACCCCGACTCGGACAGGTTAGGTTCGAAAGATAGTTATTTTTTTCTGGCAGACTCCTACTTCAGGCAGACTCCTGAATTGTTTGTCGTCCACAAGCCTACGTGCGGTGTAGGACCATGCTTCCCAGAATGTTAATGGTTTAGTTTAGGTCAAGGTTAACCTGATACTGTAATAAAGTTGGTAAATTAAGTTGTATGATATAGAAATATTTTTATTTTATTCCTTGCTCCTCATAGTGCCCTTAAGAGTTTTCTGCAACTCCTACTACTGCGCCCCTGAGACGACCTACAGACCATCAACTTCATTTATTACTAAAATCTTTATTTATTATAATTATGAATAATTACTTCATCTAATTAACCCTCAAAAACATAAAATAACTAATTGGTGTTTTATAAATAACTTTTGGGACCAGGATTTTCTATTAAACTTTTATGGCCACGGATTTATTAGTGCTGTCACGTTCAACAAAGCACGGGATTAATAAATTACAGAGACTTATATTTAAATTATTATGTACATAATTATTATAAAATATCTTAAACACACATCAAAGAAAACAATTTTCTTTTAAATTGTGTACTTCAGTTATTTTAGAACCTAATAACTTGAAGATACATTAATTACTGTGAACGAAAACGATAAAAATCAACAACAAAGACAGCTTAAAAACTCTCAACTAAAATAAGCCACGAACATAGTAATTCCCGCAGTCATAAGTGAAACGAAGTGTTCCACAAATTGAGCCCATTAGGGTCACCAGCGTCCGGCATTGGCCCCGTGTCGCCCCCGCGTCGTGCCGGGATGGCGACGAGGCGATGCCGTCATAAAAATACGGGATAAGTTTATTATCGCCCGGGATTGGAGCAAGTCCCGTATTTGTCAAAGTAAGTGGCACTGTTGTGGCGTTTTATTTTACTTTACGGGATTTAAGAAGAGTGACTGTCGCTTGAAAAAAGAGTAGCGTTTTAGATTTAATTCTGAAAGGGATGAAGAATGTTCTGGTTTAATTAAAACAAATAAATATATACAAAATAAAAATAAAATCTCTTTGTGTCTCTCAGTGGTTTAGGTTTGTTATTCAGGTCAGCATTGTGTTATTATTTGGGTTGACAGCAATAGGCTCGTCCCCAATCACATGGGACTTGAAGTTAATTGGCGAAAAGTGACGTACCTCTAATCTGCCCACACGTTCGGAAAATACATCCGTGTCACTCGTATGAAAGTTTAAACCATTAAATACGAGTATTGTACCCTATTATGAATATACCGGCATTACCACAGATAATTAATTTCATAAAATACTTACGATTTGTAAATGAAAACGTAAACGATGTTTAAATCAAAGGAAAATGGATTTTAATACAGCTATAATTTTAATTAATTTGCTGAGAGAACAATTATTATTTCATAGTTGAAATAAACTTTTAATCGAATTGAAAACGATTGATTGTAATTTACTTTGCGAATTGTTTCAGAGACCGTCTAGTAACTTAGTTGCTAGCCAAGTTGTTACTTCATCATTTTCAACTCAAAAAAAGACATATTATCTTGTGCTTTCACACTTGGCACTATATTGGATACGAAAGATCCTGGGATCCTGTAATCGAGTAATTTTGTATGCACGTGTTTCTTTCTTCAATCGTCATCTCGGTCGTCACCCACTTTCTAGCCAAATCCTCTTTCACACAGTCCACCCATAATTTATTTTCTCCCGTTAGCTAACTATCCAATATTATTTACGTGTCTAATAAAAAAAACTCGTAAGCTTATTTCTTACAAACACACACACATTGCATAAACCCCGGGATCCCGGGACCGCCACCCTATGCTTTTACTTCACTACAGAACTTAATAAATGAGCCATGCAAGTGCACCCGATAATAAATGGAGCGCTTTTATTTTCATAACCAACCAACGCCATTTTTATTTGTAAAATTTTATATTTTTTGAGTCGTGGCCATGCAGGGAGCGAGGATTAAAATTTTAATGAATTTCAGAAAGAAAATACAAAGCGTTCTCTAATTGCAATGTGTATTTTAATGCTGCATTAAATCAATGTAGGTATTACGCCTCAATAACTTTTGCAATTCACTTATTTATGTTGCTTTAAAAGAAGGCAACGACAGTTCTTTGTTTGTGAGTTTTATTAATCTTAAACTCCAAATTTATTTATTTCTTTCTTCGAAAGGCGTGCTCATCAGCCGCGCTATATCTTGATGAAATTATTGAGACAATAGCGCCGCACCTTCATTAAAACTGTCTCAATTTCACCGCCTCCATTGTCAAACTCAAACAAAAACAAAAAACCCTCGGTCGTACTCAACAATCACTCGCTTCGTGGCCCCACAAACCTTTTTATTACCCGAGGTGCTCGTTAGAGATCTTTCCATGCAACAATTACTCAGATATTCTCGCTCCATTCGTTTCTTTGCCATTATTTTTCATCCCTTTCTTGTTTTTATTGCGCCACGCTCCGTTTCCCGCGCAGCCAGCGTTCAATGTATTTTGATTAAGGAGTTTTGCGAAGCTGTCGTTTTGGAGCGCGCAGTGTATGGGTGCTGAGAAGAACAGGGGATAATCTCGTTAATTAGTCCGCGCGACTAGAATAATTAATTCAAGGTGAAAAGTGTTGATAATGTAGGTATACTTTCCTTTGCTTAGAAGAGTGTGGTATTGACAGTGTTTTTTTTCTTATATAGTGTATAGAGATTGTTTTTCCAGCCCCTACTGGTTTTATTTGTAGTGCATTGGAAGTTGAAGATAAGCCAGCTCTTTTAGAACAAATTCCACTTATGAATTCCCTGTGTCATTCGAGGACTGAATAATAATTGATTAACAATTCCTCCGAACCGTACTTATAAAAAAATTGTGTCAGTGCGGTTAGTGGAAGTGTTCAGGTGCGTTTCATTCATGTGCCGTTGAAATCAGTGCTTTGATGAGTGTAATACCTCTCAATAATGGATTGTGTTCGAAGGTATAGTTTGATCTCAAAAAAAAAAACAACTTTTCTTTTAAGAAGACAAAGGTTTATGAAGTGGCAGTTTTAGAGGTTCTACTCTCGTATCAGGATAAACAAAAATAGCCGATGCCAAGGTGAATTTTAAAGCCAGTCCAGTCAGCATAGTTGCTAGAAGTGGTGATCAGAAAACATCGTGTCCGTCAGTCAAAATTCGATGACTTATGTGACATCCACCAACTGGCGCTGTGCCTGCGTGGTGGATTAAGACTCTCTCCCTCTCACTGTGAGGAGGCCTGTGTCCCAGCTGTGGGAACATAATTGGCTTGTTGTGATAAAATGGTTATTAGTAGGGCCAACTAACCAGGATTTCTTGACTCGTCACTCATGGTGTTCCAATGCAACGCAGATACATCCTAATATATATAATAAGAAAAGTCACAAGGTCAGTTCTCAAACGAGGTCTTCCTTTATCCCCTATATAAGTAATTAACGGTTTTTTGCCAACAAACTGAGTGCCATAAATTGTCCTCCCCCCCCCCCCCCCCACGACCCCGTAATGAAATGTACAGGGGTGGTAATGAAAAAAAAAAACAAATTTATACCCCGCCGGGGAGATTTATGTGTGCCGGTGATCTAGGGTTGAGGTCAGGTGGGGAAGGGTTGAATACAAGTGCTGATGGAATTATCTGAAGGTTAGGAAAGAATTACGGGCTTTGGTGTTGAAGTTTTGGACAAGAAATAGAAGTGGCTTATGAAATGTGGTGTTTTTAACAGTGAAATGACGTCTTATTGTGAAATATGGAAAAAGAGAATACCTTTATGAACCCATGCAGTACCTTAGACAGGTAAAAGTATTGCAAACTGAACACGATAAGCACAGTTTACTGCGTTGAAGAGCTGTCAGTGTCGTCATTGTTGTGGACCGACATGCGACAGTTCTTGAAAGCGTTACTAAAAATAAATAAAGGAAATACTTGGTGCGTCACTCGTTTTATTTCATTGTTTCTTTCTCTTCTCTCATGTATCTATCACATGTAATTAATTTATCTGTCTTTGCTTAATTTTTAATTCTTTTAACGTAAATTGTGATATAGGTGAATCGTCTTTCACATAAAGAGTAATTATTTAATAAATTCATACAAAATATTGTAAAACTTTTAAAATAGCAACGGTGGAGTTTATTGCGCATTGATCTTCATACGAAACTACCTTTTGGAAGGAGCGACTGGAATAAATTCTATTTTAACGTAAATGTTGATGTTTTAGAGTACCTTTTATGTACCTATTTGAAATAAATGACTAAGACTTTGACGTTCTTATACTACGATGTCAAATTGCAACAAAGTATCACATTTTCACTCCTGGTTGTGCCATAAATGCTTCAAAAAGATTTGCCAAGTGCATCACATGATCACATCCGTTGGCAACACCTACAATTTATGAGTTATTATCATATTTGTATTGGTGATTGCCTATTCCGTGCCCAAAACCATGCTGCACTTAGTTGCACTAGTAGAGAATTATCTCAACAAATTGATAATCTTTCTATTTCTGTTCTGTCTACAATAACTGTGTAGTTTTATCTACTTTCTATTTACTTGTAGTTACTCATAAAACTTGCAGCGCGAGTTGAAACGGAAATATTTTTGTTTCATTTCCGATCAGCGAGTTCTTCTTAACTTGAGCTCAGTTCCAATTGAATTAATATCGATCTCCAGTTATTACTTCAAAGTGTTTTTTTAATTTTTTGGTACGAAGGTTCTTAACGCGGCTGAGAGTTGACTGGTAGAAATCGTCACGGAAGGAAAGAGCGCTATGCCTTTCCATGCGACTTTCTCTCTCTGTCTCTTTATCTTTCATTCAGTAACTCTCAAACTCTGTTAATTTATTTAATTGTGCCTGTTATTTAATACATAATTTACACCGAAAGGAACTTCCTTCCAACCGGGTGTCGCACGAAACCTCTCGTCTCTTTTTATAGCACTCTTATATACTGCATCGTTGGTTTGTGGTCGCATGTCTCATCCGCCCCGACAAGAGCGTCGCTTGAGACAGTCCCGACAAGGCCGAATGTCCTGCTGACAGCCTAGAGTCCCAGTGTTCTCCCAGCTCTCAACCAGAATACCAAGCTCACCTGAACAAGGTCAACGCTGAAGTCGATCGGAGAGCCTTCCTCCCACCAGTCGAAGACCCCGATGATTCTCTGCCTTCCGTCACTCCAGACGAAGTGCATGACATCATAAAAGGGTGCCAAGGGTTCCAAGCACGGAAAGCCCCCGGTTCGGACGGTACTACCAATAAGATATACAAACTCCTTCCTGCCCTTCTAATAGTGCTTATGACCGCCATCTTCAATGGCGCCTTGAGCAACAACCTCTTCCCACAAGCGTGGAAAGAAGCAACCGTTTTCGGAATCCCAAAGCCAGGCAAGACATTGTCTGAGCCCTGTAGTTACCGCCCCAATAGCTTTTTTAACGTCCTCGGCAAAATCTACGAGAGGCTTATGTATAAGCATCTCAAAGACTATGCCGAAGCAAAGAGCCTTACCCAACGAGCAGTTTGGTTTCCGAACCCAACGCTCGGGCATCTATCAGGTCCATGGTATCGTAGAGCACTTGTGCGCTGGTCTGCAGCGTAACGCGACGACGGGTGTGCTTTTCTTCGACATAGCGAAAGCCTTCGACAAATTCTGGAACAACGGCTTGTTATACAAGCTTTACCAACTCGGAGTGCCAGATCGTCTCGTACTCATCTTACGAGACTTTTTGTCGAATCGCACCTTCCGCTATCGCATCGAGGGTGCTCTCTCGTCCCTTCACCCTGTTCGCGCCGGTGTCTCACAGGGTTCCGTAATATCTCCCCTTGTCTACACGCTGTTCACCAGCGATATCCCAAAAAGTAAAAAGGATCAGTTGGCTCTCTTCGCCGGCGACACTGCAAAATCAAAATCAAAATATTTTATTTCACATAAACCTACATGGGCACTTATGAAACGTCAGAATCTAGGTGCACGGTTCCAATTTGTCGTTTCCTATGGAGAAGAGCCGGCAAGAAAGTCCATGGTTACTCTTTTAAAAATATTTGTGTTTTACAATGTAATTGATTATAGATTGGGCAGGAGCCGCTTCAAGGCCCGCTTTAGTCTGAGAACCAAATGTCGAAAATGCTCCACGAAGTTACACCGGCTGTCGAGGATGAATCCCAGATACTTCATCGTCGACACACATTGCCTCGGACTTGTGCAAGTCCTCCTCGAGTCCCAATTGCCGGATCCTCTCGACGATTGTCGGTACCCCGCGTGGCCATTTTAGATCCTAATGAGTTTATGCCGTTTACTTGAACTTTAACCTTTCTATCTTTCAGGTTTGATCTAAGTAGATGAAAAGCTGGATTCCTAATCCCATATATATATAGCTATAGTTTCGGCAGATTTGTCTCATGGTTTACACAATCAAACGCCTTAGAGAGGTCACAAAAGATTCCAATGGCATCTTGCGCTTCTTTCCAGGCGTTTAATTTTTTTAATAGGTTGACACCAGCGACAGTGATACAATGCCCTGTGGTGAAACCGTACTGTTGTTCATGAAAGATGGAGTTTTTATTAAAGTGACGTAATATTTGATTGAGCACCAACTTTTAAAAACCCTTACTGAGAACTGGCAGTATTGATACAGGCCGATAATTATTGGGTTCTTTACTATCACCGGATTTGAACAGAGGAACTTCTTTACTGTGTTTCGTGAGTTCCGGAACTCTGGTGTTAATGTTTTCCGCAGTAACCTTCACAAGTGAAATTTTTGAAGTGTAGAATGCCCGTTTCAGTTCCATTAGAAAAATAATACCATTTCTGAATAGTATTAGCCTCCAAGGATGTTGGTATTATAGGTGGATCCTCCTTCGTACAACATGACGATTCATTATTGCTCACTATGTTGATATGAAATTAGTTATAATCTCATTAATATTATATGCCATCAAAATAGCTATCATAATTATGTATACATTTTAAAGACAGAGTTCTCCGAGTTTACTTAAATCTACCAACAAACTTGTTAGTGTCAAAAAACAATGATTTGTCACTATGACAAAATGTCAGCATGTGGATAGTATTATCGTAGATCAACGTTTGCTGCGCTAAGAGTCAAGTTCTTCGTGGTTGAGATTTCAATAAAATGAATTTATTGTTTTCGTATTTTGTTATTTATCCTATTTCATTTATCTAACCTAGTAATTGTATACTTAACCTAGTTCTATAAATGATTTAACGTTATCTTTGAATCCTATACACATATGGTGTAAAAATGTTAGCTAGCACTAGTTCAAGGGTTGATTCTACCCATAAAACTGAACAACTTTCTCCAAAGAACATGGGTTGAAATGAAAAAAAAAATTCGTCGCATGTAAATAATAATAAAAAATATTAAAAATGAGGCTTAATCATTGATATACATTCCTTCCTTTTTCTAAAGAAGAAACCTACGCCTAACCTATACACAAATATGTTTATTCATTCGCTTATAATCTATTGTTAATTTTTAAGTATTTTCGAGAACTAATAGATCACAGCATAAAATATTTCTGCCATTAACTCGGGTAACAGTTGAGCAGCTGGTAACACAATTCTTCACGCACACTAGTTGTCAATGTCAACTGACAAATGTCAAGTGACGATGTCTTACACACACTACAATAATGAGTTGCCGCATTCACGGAGCTATTGTTTTTAAGATAGTGCGGTATCTAGTCGAGCGCAGCGAGACCTATCATTTATCTAAGAGTATTATTCAACCTTTATTTTTTTTATTCATTTTCTGATAAAGTTTCAGAGTAAGATAAAGCTAATGTTGTGTACACTAGATTCCCTATATTTACCTTTAATAAGGTGTCCACAACATCGACTGTGTCCTTTTTGGTAATACCAGTATTATAACCTAATAGCAAAACCATTGTAAAATAATAGTTTTGTGTTTAAAATTATATTGTTTTAATCATTTATTAGAAAATTATGTTGTGAAAACTATGGTTGGCAAAACTATGTCTTGGGCTTATGGCTTAGGTAATTGTGTATCATTTTTGCCTGAGCCTAATTCGTCACAAAACGTAATTTTTCACCGTGCTGGAAGAGCCAACACTGGCTGAGACAAGTCAAGCTCAGGCTGAGGAGGTGGTGGTTGGTTGGCACAGCTGCATGGAGATTATTAGTCGGAGACTCATATCTCTCAGCATTGCACTTCATCAATTCCAGTAGTTCCCCAGCCTCAAACAAACTCAGTTGTTGTTGTGAAGTCTCATATTTCTCAAAAATATCTTTCAGCAAGTGCTCCTTTTGTAGAATATCATTATATAGGAGCTTAGTATCAATATCATACTTTCATTTGACTTAACAGTATTAAACTATTTAAACTTTTTGGAAGAGTCACACGTTCCTTTCTAAGAGATTTTTTTTATTTTAATAGTTTTTGTTTTTCAACACAGCAAGACAGTGGTCAGGGACAGGGCTGTTGCATACTGCCCCTACATTAATGTGTTTTAAATTGATTGTGTGTACTATGCGGAACTATTTGAAGCAAAAGACCCAACGGGTGTATTAATCGAGGTATTCAAGCCATTATATTGTGTATTTGATAAGGTCCTGTTGACTGATTAACGTGTTTTTTCATTCGAAATTTCTTTGCGATGACCTCCAGGTCATCCTGACTTTAATAAAATCTGTTTTCCGTCATGAAAGGGGATTGTGTAAAAATCTGACTCATCATCAACTGTCTCTCCTTTACACTGCTATGTTGGGGTCAGCTTTCCGTCTGACCGAATTCCGCTGAATAGTAGTATTTTTCATGGCGACTGTATATCTGATCTCGCCTTCCGATAAACTGGCTAATTGACCATCAACTTAAATTGTCCGTATACTAAAAGCACTAATTGTAATTATTTATTAGTCGTATCAAATTGGTTTACGGTTTTACGTTGTGTGTCAGCTTATTCATAAGTATCACGTCACTTGTGGATTATTTATTTATTAAAACTTTTTGCCAATTTAAAAAAATACTGTACAAAGTCGGACTTAATGCCTGAGGCGTTTTCTACTAGTCAACATTAGGGTGATGCAGAGATAAAACATGGCAGGTGCAACACACGGGATAGATAGCTCGAAAATTACTTAAATACAAGAACAAATACTAGTGCACACATACATATAAAGAAAATATACTTGTCAATAGAAATAACGATCGCTAGATGAAAAAAATAATCCAGGAAATCAGCGCTGCGCTGGGATGTTTCGGTCAACTTTTGACGAATATGTACACGTGCCTGCGCTTTGAAAGATCACCGACTGGTTGCCGTCCTGATTTTCAGAGGGAACGAATTCCAAAGAAAGACCGCCTGGACGAAGAAAGAAGAATGTAGCCAGAAAGGTGAGATGGACATGGAAGACGCGATCCTCTTTCCATTCTTCTACAACTTAAGAAAAATCTAAAATTTTCTGAAAGACAACGTACATCCTTAACCGCGGGGTCGAGAAGGTTTAAGATAGGTGTACTCATATTTAAGGGTATGGGACCTACATCCTAATCACGAAAGAAATATCAACTGTCCCATAGAAAACTTTATCTATACCAAAGGCAACCAAAAGTATGGGTCCGCTGATTATTTTTTGCCACTCGTACACTCGTAGATGATCCTTTCCTGCATTGCAATATAACTCTTGAAGCAAGCGCGATCAAACTCGGGCTGTGTGTCACTGTGTGTGACAAGCTAACACGCGTCTAATATGTGTTTATTTGTACTCTAATGTTACAAACAAACTAACTACGGATCTCGGTAACGCAACTCCTGCTAACTTTCTGTGCGACACACACAGACATGCTTCGCATTTCTAGATTAGTTTCCAGTTTCTCTAACTGGATATATAATAACTCTATTACAGAACAAGGCTGTTAATACTAACTTTCGCCGCGGTTTCACCCGTGTGGAGGTCGGAAAAACCTGTCGGGATAGAAGTCATGCTAATCCATATCATGATCTACATGTGCTCCAAATTTCATCAAAATCCGTGCAGCCGTTTCAAGGCATGAAAAGTTAACAGACTGACTTTCGCATATATAATATTAAAAAGGATGGAAAATAAAAAGACTAAAAGACATAAATAGGAGTCATTAAATATATTAAAGTCGTGATAAAGTGGAACATTATTCTGAACTGGATGTGCCAAATATGGTCACGTACAATATGTAGATAGGAGGGTATTTTCAGCGCCTTCTGATTGATAGATTGGCGTAGTTAACCTGTGCTGCAATCAATCAATCTATCAGGGCTTTGTTGGACTAATCAAATGTTGAATTTGTTATTTGTTGTGACTGTTGTTGTTGTCGGTTGTGTGTTTTGAGCTGCGTGTGTGTTGTTTGTTGTGTTTATTTATTCCATTTTGGCAATTGAATTATTAAGATTCCAGTAAATGTTTTAAATGCAATGGAATGGTAAAATAAAGCTATTATGATTACCTACTTGGATTAGGTATGTCACGTTAACAGGATCAACGGACAGGTTGTCATAGGGTACCCTACAGCAGTCGATAAAACAGTCAACCAAAAATCTGACAACAGATACGTAACTTTCGTATAGCAATTATCCCCAACAATTGTGTTGATAAGATCAAATAGCAGTGTCCCTCCGTGTTTTTAATCCTCCAACACGAAAGCCGAGCCCCCAGCAAAATATCGTATTTCACTTTATAAATGTATTCCGCCAAAGCTTCAGTCAAAATAAACACTTATTGTAAACAAGCTTTTGCCTGCGACTTCGTATTCATGAAACTCGTTACCCCGACCCACCACGTCGCGTTGCATCATCTGCCCGCGCTATCACTTTGTTTTCGCTTCGCATTATTTCTGTTTTTTTTTTCTTTTCGTTCGGCTACTAAGGGTCGTATCGTCATGTTACATACAATCTTACAAAGAAACCAATAAACAAATTTCTCACCTCAAAACTCTATATATATTAGTATAAATAACTTCGCTGTACGGTTTCTTTTAAGACCTTTTCAAGGTTATTTCAGAGAAAATATACAAATCATATGAAAGATTCCCTCATCCTTTCCATACGTTTTACAGCTGACACAAAAACCTTTTTATATGAGCGCGTAAAAGTATCTCATGCAAAATGTTTAGTATATAACAAGTCTTTTATGATATCCTGGTATAATAAGTGTATATTTGAATTCCTGCTAGCTTGTACCAACCTTTGGTAGGGAAGTAAATATCACCCGAGTCCTCTTTGGTAGTAACGAGTTCTTTGTGATGGAGCTCGTCCGGGAAATTACTACCACCTTTCCATCTTTCTGCCTCCAAGCTGCGATGCCTCGTTGTCGTTTGAAGAGTATTAGTGTAATTATTATGACACTGACGACATGTTTCAGTTTAAAAATTTATTAGAGCTTTAAGGAACGATCTAAGGGAAACAAATTGTATTATTATTGTGTCGTCCCCCATTCTACTTACGTGACGAGGACTCCTATTTTGCACGAAAACAAGTCAATTCATCCCGCGCTTATTGGGTTTACCGGATTCGTCGGACTGGATTGCAATCTTTTTATAATAATAATCGCAGATGTCTTAAAGCGGCGGTAAGTATTCACTATCAAGTGGCCCTGTGAGCCACCGGCTTCTCCACGAAATTACAGGAGATTTCGTGATACTCAACCTTTGAGGTCCCTTCAGATCTAATTTAACTTCAACAATCCCCCTACTCCTTAGACTCCATAGATGTCAAATAATATGAATGTAATCTGTCATAAATTACGTACTTCAAAATACTTGATCTAAATTCCAAGTAAGAAATGTCAAAGAGATCAAAAGTGGAGTATAATAAGCATAGATTCTTGAATAACCGCTTTTCACTTTATAATGTTCAACCAAAAAATATAACTTACTTTACCCTTTTTACAAATTCAAATTTTTCAAATTCAAAATGTTCATTTGCACGAACATACATAGTATAAAAGGAAAGATCTTACAACATTCAGTCATTCATTTTTTACATTTTTTTTTCACTCGACGCTCGACTCTCGCCGCGGACGGACGTGTTTGTGCGCTCTCCCGCTCCAGTGTTGTGTTTCCTGTTCCTACTCGTCGCAACCACGTGACGTCATCGTAGTCGCCCCGACTACTCCGATTAAAATAAAATCAAGCAATTGATTTTATTTTTAATCAATTAAAAAGTGCCTTTTTCAAGGCAAATCTCGTTTCTCTATCAGACGTTTTGTGAGTAGCTTCACTAGGCCCCTTCTGGGTAAAACCACAGTTTCGTGGTCCTCGGTTGAAACCTTACGGTGTCAACGAAGCCGAGTGGGGTGTTGACCCAATTCACACCCGCCGAACCCCTTCAGGGCGAGGCAGTTAGTTGGACGGGTCCCAGATAACCGGCCTTGGGGGATCTCCTAGTCGGCTCTGGTGACAGTTTTGCTTTCCAGCTACTCACCTAGTGTCTTTAGGGTGTGTCTACACCCTTCGCGCTAGACTGGTCAGGGCCCCGTTCGCACAATAAGACTGGCGACGGGTATACAAGCTTAGGGCTCACCATTAGGTACACACCTCCCTGTCTACACCCGACAGGGAGGGAACTCATCCCCGGGCCAATCCACCCGGGGAGTTAGGTATAGGGTTTAGGCTACGTAGGGAAATTTCTCTTTCCACCATTCCTTCCCTAATATAGTTCCCGCTCCGATCATGGAGGACGCCGACCTCTTGGCGTTCCTCAAAGAGGTCCTATTAAAGGACCCCGAGTTTTTGGCGAAATATGGCGCCAAAATAAGCCAAGTTTCCAGTCCCACTCCGTCTCAAGGCGCACTCGCTAACTTCAGCGACGCGCTTGAGAGCCCGCTATCGCCACCTGCAAGTGAACAAGGCATTCCGCCCTTTGTTCCGCACCACAATGTTCCGGCAACTATCTCGGCCCCCATTGTGTCACCCGCCTTTGTTCCGGTAGATAATACCCCGGCCGCTAATCCGGCCCCTATTGTCTCGCCCGCCTTTGTCCCTGCCGCCATTGTCACGGCCTCCATTGTTCCGGCCGCCATTGTCTCAGAGACAACGCAGCTGCGCGCCGCTGTAACAAATACGACGGAGAGCATGGACACGTCAGTCCCACTCTCCGAGGAAGAAGCCCGCACCTCCTCCTCCAGCGATGACGACTTCCAAGTCGTGGTCAAAGGAGGCAAGAGGAAGGCGGCTAAATCCTCCGCCCCTGCTGGCCCGGTCACCAAGGCCCAGAAAAAACAGGACGACTTATCGTCCAGCTCCACAACCGCCCCTAGTCCGCGGGCCAGTCGCCCCGCCAGCCCTATGGCTTGCCCACCCGCTCCTACCGCGAGGAAGCAGAAGCCCCCTCCCCCGATATATGTCCAGGAAAAGTCCAAATGGACTGAAATTTCCAAGATGTGTGTTGATCGCAAGATCAACTACACCAACGCCCGATCCACCCTCCAGGGGATCAAAGTTACCGTCCCCACGTCTACAGACTTTAGGGATCTCTCCCGCGCCCTACGTGAAAGGAACTACTCCTTTCACACTTACTTCCTTCCGGAGGAAACCCCTACTCGCGTCGTAATAAGGCGCGTCCCTCAAGAAATCTCCACCGAGGAGATTAAGAGCGACCTCATCGCTCAAGGAATCCCAGTTTCCGCCGTCCATCGCTTACATAAAGCGAGACAGGGCCTAGTCTACGACATGGTCCTGGTCATCTGTGACCCCACAGACGGTCACCACCCGATTTTTAAAGTTAAGTCGGTGTGTCAGGCATCTCAATAGAGAAGCCTTACAGAGCTCAACTAATTGGACAGTGTCATCGCTGCCAATTATATGGTCACTCGCAGTCAAACTGCTATGCCACCCCTAGATGCGTCAAGTGTCTAGGAGAGCATGGCACCGCCGACTGTACCCGCCCTAAAGATAGGGAATTATGTTTAGAGCCTCCCAGCTGTGTACTCTGCGGCCAATCGGGACACCCGGCAAATTACCGGGGCTGTCCTAAGGCCCCGAAGTCCTCCTCTCCTAAACTCGCGAAACGCGCGAGCGACCGCCAGCACAGGGAAAGCCCCTGGGGAAAGCCTCCTTCCGCGCTGATGCCGGAGCGGCTCAGTCCGCAGAGGCCGTCTCCCTGGGCTAACCTAAATCACCTGAAGGCTCCCGCAGCCTCGGTGCCCTCTATCCCCGCGCAACCAGCGCAACCCGCTCAACTTCCAGCGCTGATGGCTTCCGCCATCCCAGCGCCTTTGGTAGCCCCCGCGGCCCCTACGGCCGCTCCAGCGGCACCTCAGGGAACCCAGGGCCGAAACAGCGCCCAAATCATATTAAGTACATACGCGGCTCTCTTCACCACCGCCGCGGATAAAATGGCGGAAGAAATCGTTGCTGCAAACGGCAACGCAATCCGCCTCATGGAAATTCTCAGCGCGTATCCCGAGATCGCGCAAGTTCTACACTCACTCAAATATTAATTCTCAATGGATAATACGAGAGTAAATAGTAACAAACCCCGATCCCTTAAATTAGGCTTTTTCAACGCAAATGGCGTTTCAGGTCAACGCGATGAGATCGCCACTTTCCTCCGCGACCATCAGCTTGACATCCTCCTCATACAGGAAACCTTTTTAAAACCACATCACCGAAACCCGAATATTGCCAACTTTAAACTAGTTCGCAATGACAGGTCTCGATGTCACAAGGGTGGCACACTCATATACTTTAGGAAATCTTTGTATTGTATCCCTATAGACCCACCTCCTCTCTTCTCCCATCTGGAGACCTCTATCTGTCGGCTCGGCATGACCGGCCACCAACCGATCACCATCATCTCCGCTTATATCCCACCCGACAATGGTCCGGAGGATCCCATCTCGCTCCAAAAGGACTTCACTGCCCTCTTCGGTATGAGTGACTCCGTCATCTTGGCGGGGGATCTTAATGCCAAGCACCCGGCGTGGAATAGTAGCACAACCTCAACCAGAGGTAGGTTAGTTTTCAAGTTAGGTTAGGTTAACTTTGACGTCATCGCTCCAATGAGCCCGACTCACTTCCCAGGTAATCCTAATCACCTTCCCGATGTTCTCGATGTAGCGCTGCTCAAGAATGTGAACCTCCGTTTGCAATCGATTGAGACGTTCCACGAGCTAAATTCTGACCACCGCCCTGTAGTCATGCATCTTGCACCCTACTCGGGCCCGATCGACCCCAACCGCCCCCCTCAGACCCAGACGATAACCGACTGGAGGAAAGTAAGCGAAAGACTGAAATCCACCACGTCGCCTCACTTAGACACCATCCCCGATCACTTAGTGTCAGTCGCCGACACGACGGCCGCAATCGACTCGTTTACAGAGCACGTACAATCCGTATTGACGGATTGTTCACGGGAAGTTCCGGTGATGGAAGACCATCGCTGGAAACTACCTACTGACGTACGTGACCTGATAACCGAGAAGAACGCGGCCATCCGTGCCTACGACTCCTTCCCTTGTGACGCGAACAAAGCCCACATGCGCCATTTACAGCGTTCTGTAAAGAAACGCATAGGGGAGGTTCGCTCTGAGGGCTGGAACAAGATGCTCAGCGAACTCGAGCCCACTCATCAAGCCTTCTGGCAATTACAGAGGAAATTGCGTTCCTCAGAAGAGGTCTCTATGCCTCCTCTCATCCGCCCCGACAATAGTGTCGCTTTCGACAGTCCCGATAAGGCTGAATGTCTTGCCGACAGCCTAGAGTCCCAATGTTCTCCCAGCTCCCAACCAGTAGACCAAGCTCACCTGAACAAGGTCGACGCTGAAGTCGAACGAAGAGCCTCCCTCCCTCCCGTCGAAGACCCTGATGATCCTCTGCCTCCCGTCACTCCAGACGAAGTGCACGACATCATTAAAGGGCTCCACGCTCGTAAGGCCCCCGGTTCGGATGGTATTACCAATAAGGTATACAAACTCCTTCCTGCCCCGCTAATAATGCTTATGACCGCCATCTTCAATGGCGCCTTGAGCAACAACATCTTCCCACAAGCATGGAAAGAAGCCACCGTCATCGGTATCCCAAAGCCAGGCAAGCCAAAGTCTGAGCCCTCCAGCTACCGCATTATTAGTTTACTCAATGTTCTCGGCAAAATCTACGAGAGGCTTATTTATAAGCGTCTCAAAGACTACGCCGAAGCAAAGAGCCTCATTCCCAACGAGCAGTTTGGTTTCCGCCCACAACACTCGAGTATCCACCAGGTCCACCGTATCGTAGAGCACTTGTGCGCCGGTATGCAGCGTAACGCGACGACGGGTGTGCTATTCTTCGACATAGCGAAAGCCTTCGACAAAGTCTGGCACAACGGCTTGTTATACAAGCTTTACCAACTAGGAGTGCCAGATCGTCTCGTACTCATCTTACGAGACTTTTTGTCGAATCGCACCTTCCGCTATCGCATCGAGGGTGCACTCTCGTCCCCTCACCCTATTCGCGCCGGTGTCCCTCAGGGTTCCGTCATATCTCCTCTAGTTTTCACGCTGTTCACCAGCGATATCCCACAGAGTAAAAAGGCTCAGTTGGCTCTCTTCGCCGACGACACTGCCGTTTACTATACCGGTCATTGTCCCAATGCTATAGCTCGTACTCTCCAAACCTCCGCAAACGTCTTAGGCGCTTGGTTCCGGAAATGCAGAATCGAGGTCAACCCCGATAAGAGTCAGGCGGTTCTCTTCTCGAGACGTCGTCGAGTCCCACCCCCCCTTCCCAGCCCGATCACTATGTACGGCAAGCCAATCCCTTGGGAGAAGCAAGCCAAATACCTAGGCGTGATCCTTGATAAAAACTTAACGTTCAAAGAGCACATTAAGGCTGTTCGCGCGCGCGCCGCTTTCGCTCTTGGTAGACTCCACTTTATTCTGACAGCCCGTTGCAAACTGTCACTTAAAGGTCACGGGTGCCCCCTTCTATGTCCGTAATATAAATCTCCACATCGATCTTAAAATGCCTACCATAAACCAGTTCATGAAACGCTTATCGAAGCGTTTCTTTGACTGTGGCATAAAACACCCCAACCCCTTGATCTCAGCGGCCGCCCGCTACACTCCTTCCCGTATTAGTAGTATTCGCCGACCAAGGCATACCTTAATCGCCCCCGACGACGCCACTACCCTCCTGCAGGAGAGTAGTAAGGCAACCAGCACGCTTCATAAGCCCAAAACCCGATCGCCGTCCTACCGTCCTCGCCGCCGAGGCCCGCCGCGACGCCCAAATCTACGCCCCTCCCGACCCTTGCTCGAGCCAGCCCGCGCCGCTGAGCCTGTAGCTTTAAATTCGTCCCTAAATAATATCATTCCTGATCCAGCTAGTCATTTGCTGCCCTCTTCCAGCGACGCCCTAAGCCGAGGTTCGTACCCCACAGGGGGTGCCCTTAGCGTGTAGTCGCTTAGTTTTTAGTTAGTATTTAAGTTTAAGTCCTGGCTGGAGGCCTTAATTTATTAGGGAATCCACAGGCAAGTCCGTCTAAGCAGACGACAACCTCATAGGTTGACCTGCGAGATGCCATTTATAAAAAAAAAAAAAAAAAACATTCAGTCATTCCCCTCCCGACCCTTGCTCGAGCCAGCCCGCGCCGCTGAGTCTGTAGCTTTAAATTCGTCCCTAATTAATATCAATCCTGATCCAGCTAGTCCCTTGCTGCCCTCTTCCAGCGACGCCCTAAGCCGAGGTCCGTACCCCACAGGGGGTGCCCTTAGCGTTGTCGTTTAGTTTTAGTTAGTATTTAAGTTTAAGTCCTGGCTGGAGGCCTTAATTTATTAGGGCAACCACAGGCAAGTCCGTCTAAGCAGACGACAACCTCATAGGTTGACCTGCGAGATGCCATTCCCAAAAATAAAAAAAAACTTCGGGTATCAGTTTTCTTAGCAAATAATTTTCTTTACTGCACATAGCTTATAAATATAAAATATAGGCAGATTGAATTCCCACTTCACATACAAAGTACACCAGTATGTGCTAGTGGGGTGTTGATGAAGTTGACACTGCTTCATAATTGCTACCGCTGCCTGGCCGACACGGCAAATACTGTTAGGGGTAATGCACACTCGCTGTGTTTACTCACAGCTGTGTTGGTAAATGCAGAGCTTTTCATGTTAACAGCAGACAGTCCTTTGACCTTTCAACAGGATGTTTAAGTTTAACAATCTCATGATGTCAAAGACAATGAAAACTTTTTAGGCTCTAAATGTGAAAGTTAAAAATAAGTGTACTTTTATCATCAATATTTCAACCATAATTAATTGTTCTCTTAACAATCTTAATCACTTAAAAAAGTGATTCACCTTATGCTAGGTGGCTAACCTGTGTTCAAGAGCCAGTGCTGCACACAGTTGTCAATAATCACCAAGTTTAGTAAATCAAAATCAAATCAAATCAAATCAAAATATTTATTTGCAAGAAAATACATAATTTACAAGGAAAGATCTTATAGCCTTCAGTCACTGTATTCTGGCTGCAAGCAAGCGTGCAAATTATTTACGTTTTTATGTCATAGTTATCATTAGTACATTTTTATTATTGCATTATTATTACATTATTATCACATTATTATCACACATTATTATTACATACAATTTCATTCATTATTACTACAAACAAATATTTTTATATAAATATTAAACTGATGGTAAAGGACCCTCTAAAACTGCAATCCAACCTTATATTATAAATTCGAAAGTAACTCTGTCTGTTTGTTACATTTTCACGCCTAAACCACTTAACGGATTTTGATAAAATTAGCATCTTAGTGAAGACCATAGGTTTCTTTTTATCGACATACTACGCTCTTAGGACATTCTCGACGAGCCGCAATATCTACTTAATCCGTTACCCAAGTCAAAAACTTTTCTCCTTACATTCATGGTTAGTGTTGTACCTCATAATTGCTTTTTCCTTACAAAAAAATGTAAAGGCTATAATTTAATCATTTCAAAATCCTCCCCCATTGCACCCATAATTACTCTGCTCTATCAAACATTCAGTTATATTTGCCCCCACGGCTGAATGAAACCTAAACGATGGTTGATTCGCTCTCATTAGACTTACAACTTTTACTTATGTTTGAGTGTGGACACCCGTCGATGAGTGCATAGATATAAACATACAGGAAATTGGGATTTATATTAAAATTATAACATCACGTCATCAGCCGGTTACAAATCCAGACTCCGGGCTGACACTGAGGCATTCCTGAGGGAAAAACCGAACAACAAAAGTGTTATTGAGTTTTTGCCCCAACTGGAAACCGAACTCTACACCCCAAGCTTAGCAGTAGCGCTTGCAAACACTAGACCAACGAGACAGTACTTTTATTTGACTGTCTCGTTTGACTGGTCTAGTGGTCGCAAGAGCTACTGCTGAGCATGAGGTCCTGCGTTCGATTCCCAGGCCGGGCAAAATGTTATTGGCTTTTTCTATAATTTCTCAGTAACAGTCCGGAGTTTGGATTAGTGCCCGGTTGATGGCAATAGTTTCGCCCCCTATTACATGGGACTTAAGCATAACTGGCGAAAAGTGGGTAGTACTATAGGTACTCCTCTGCCTAACCCTTCTGGGATTACAGGCGTGATGTTATGTTATGTATTGATTTACATTAATTTTAATATATCAAAAAAATAGAAAAATAAAAGATTTGCCCCTCTCAATCACATCAGTGGAATAACAAATAAAATTCTAAAACGTGTTTTATTTATCGTTTTAATACTGGAACACTAAAATTGGAATTGTTCGCGTAAACTTTTCGATAACGACCTTTAAATCGATCAAACGAACTCCGAGCGAAGAGAAGCGAAACGAATTCGTAAGTTTAATTCATTGCTTGTTAAGGGGTGTTTACACTGGAGGTGAACGGAATACACACTGAACTAAAGAAGATCTCAAAGAAACCATTAAATTGGCAATATTTTTCTTTCTTATTTTTTTCCAAAAGGAAAACTATTTAAAATAAATTACCTAGGTAGAAAGCTAATTCATACATATGGCACATAATCAGTGGTGACAGGCATGACCATCTTGTGCCTTCGTGAATGAACCTTCCGTTTTCCAAAAATAAATCTATTTATTTTAAAAGTTAAATTGGAAAGCTTCAACAAGTCGACGGTAACAACAAAAAAAAATTAAGTCTAAGTTGAAATGTTTTTTGTAAGTACCATCTTAAGCTCTGTTTTCATTCTTCGTTCGTGTAGTAGAACCTCACCTTAACTTTATGACACAAATTATTCCGTTTGACGGTCCGCAAGTAATTTGCACGGTTTTTGTATACAAGTCTAAATTATGACGTTTAATTAGATGCCTTAGTAAAACCGACTATTTTAAAAATCGATTAGAGGCGCGACGCCACAGCGCGACACAAAGGCACGACTCGTAGCGCGACACGCGGTGCCTTTGTGTCGCGCAGTGGTGTAGCGTCAGTGTGCACGGGCCTTTAGCCGGTTTGTTGCGTAATGATTGAGAGTAGATCTGTCATTTTAACACAGCGAAGTTGATGTGAATTTGTTTGCAGAATTGTTGAAGTTGATTTTATTATGAAAATTAGAATAAAATTAGTTATTAATATAAACGGGAAGGAAATAGTACAGTTGATATTCTAATAGAGGAATTCATATTAATAAATGGTAATGGAAAGCTACACAGTACGCCACGCCACTATTAACAACCGGCCAACTGCGTGTCGCACCCAAAGTCAAAGTTAATATTGTACTTGAAAAATGTGATCTCCCAAACACCGTCGACTCTTACTGGTTTACTTGTAAAGCCCACTTTTTTTTAAATGAATGACGAAGATCAACCGATCTGAGTAGCCTTCTCCTAACTATGTTGGATTTGACTTTATGGACGAAGTCATTTTTATCTATTAATTTACTTATATTACGTACTTACATTTTTTTTTTGTCTATGGCATCTCGCAGGTCAACCTGTAAGGTTGTCGTCTGCTTAAGCGGACTTGCCTGTGGTGCCCTATTAAATTAAGGCTTCCAGCCAGGACTTAAACTTAAATACTAACTAAAACTAAGCGACAACGCTAAGGGCACCCCCTGTGGGGTACGGACCTCGGCTTAGGGCGTCGCTGGAAGAGGGCAGCAAGGGACTAGCTGGATTAGGATTTATTTGATTTTGGGACGAATTTAAAGCTACAGGCTCAGCGGCGTTGGCTGGCTCGAGCAAGGGTCGGGAGGGGCGTGGATATGGTCGTCACGGCGGGCCTCGGCGGCGAGGACGATAGGACGGCGATCGGGTTTTGGGCTTACGTAGCGTGCTGGTGGCCTTACTATTCTCCTGGAGGAGGCTAGTGGCGTCGTCGGGGGCGATTAAAGTATGCCTTGGTCGGCGAATACGGCTAATACGGGAGGGAGTATAGCGGGCGGCCGCTGAAATCAGGGGGTTTGGGTGTTTTATGCCACAGTCAAAGAAACGCTTGGGTAAGCGTTTCATAAACTGGTTTATGGTTGGCATTTTAAGGTCGACGTGGAGATCTATATTGCGGACATAGAGGGGGCACCCGTGACCTTTATGAGGAGTCGGTTCTGGACGTACTTATATATAACCACACATTATATAAGTAGAAGAGCACAACATAGAAATTTACTTGTAATAAATACCACGTACATCTACGTACATTAATTATGTTTCTTCCTAGGTATGCCTCACGCTACGGTAAACTTACCTTAACTCAAAGTGTGTTCGCTCCCGTTAATTAAAACTAGCGAATAGCGTACATAGTGCGCGCACCGAGTGTAAGATATTTGCCGCGAAAAACTTTTCAACTTCTCTAATTAACTGAACAAGAATTACTAATATTAGGACTTGTTTAAAGTTTTTGGGAGGCTGAGATATAAGAGGAATAGCGAATATACAAGTACCTTCCTTCATATTAGGTACTTATGTTTTTTATTGTTGAAAAAGTCTGCCAGACTGGTAAGGCGTGGTACACTTGTTCGTTGTACACAGCCGTACGGCAAAACATATATTTGATCTTGCCACCCCGCCCGGCTGTGCCGAGTCATAGCGACCCGAACAAGTCCGTCGAACTACTACTGTCTAGTCCCCCGGCCACTGCATGTGTATTATCTTAGAACGGGAGTGACTTTTTTCCGCGTATATTTATAAGTGGGTTCACTTTTTTTTTGAGCAATGGAACAACATCGGCTTTCAAGCATTGAGTATCTACACTTTATTGATTGAAATACATAAAAGTCTTCCACACTTATGCATATTTTGATATGCAATTAGCATCTCTCTTTGTTTCTATGTATGCTATTTTCTCTCCACATTTGCTTGTAAGCATTTTGTATTGATATTGCTTGTATGTTTTCCATTTTACAGCGAATGTCCTCTCCGATGGATCCTCGTTTTGGTACACAACCCTGGGTTAATGAATTTTGGTTTTTAAAAATTTCGGGAAAGATTGGTTCCGAGAACGAAATTGCTTACGCCGAATTGCGATTAGCATCGATTTATATGTTCAAGGTTCGACTACAGGTTTGTAAAACCAATGATGGATGGTACAATTCCTGTTGTGGAGACAATTAGGGAACAATAACAGGAATTTTAATAAGGATTGGATACACAAATACCTTTTGCTTTGAGGAAGCTCCTGGTCTGCTATTGTCCAACCCTACGAGGTTGAGGGTGGTCGAGCTCTCGACACACGCTGAGCGCCGAATTGCGCTTTGACTTGGCTTTGACACATTGGTTTGTCAAATCCAATATGTCATTAACGATGTGTGGGAGAACGTTGATGTCTCTCTCACGCACTAACGCAGGGTAATGCGTTGGGGCTGCATCGAGGATGGGACATTTTGCAAAGCTTAGTCCTCACCAAGTAAATTCACAATTACCATCACGAAAATAGGAAGAATGGCAGTAATGTAATCGAATTAAGAACAGCGCGACCAGTAATTAGTAATGCTTTGCGTTTTAAATAATTTCCTAATAGATTCATTACTGCTTCGAGGAAGCGTTTGCATTTTGGAGGTTTTTTAATAATTTAAGAATAATTTATTTCTACTTCTGTGCTGTTTTTAGGTCCCTTAGTTCCAAACGAAATCATACCTCGTACTGATTTAATTTACCATCATACCGACACTTGTGGTTAAAGAATCCTTATTTACTCAAAATAAATTTACCACAAATTTCGCTTAATGAGAAATATTTTAACCATTTAGTTAAGATTACATTCGTGAGCAGAACCAGTATGACACACAATGTTGCAATTTTTTAAATCTTTTACACTTTTTATGATATTGTTTGCACTAATTGTTTTTTTTTTTTAATGTTATCATCCTATTCCCGTACATAACTAGACATTGAAGGTAGCAGCAAAAGATTCTTGTGAAACAAAAATCAACATTTTGTTTGGTAAATTAAGAACATAAACCAGGGCCGGATTAAAATTTTGTCAATAATAACAGATTTTAACTGAGTTTTGAATATTTGTAAACTTTTAGAAGTTTTTTATTTCTTGTGGTAGTTTGTTGAACACCTTTGCCCCTTCTTATGTAATACTTTTCTTCCGTAATTCGTACGTTTTCTCGCGCTACTTCATGTATACTTAATGACTTAATATTTGAATATAATTATTTGGTAACGTTGAATTTGGTTCAAATTTAAGTAAAGAATGTGTGAAGTGTGAATGTTCTAGCGATGCATAAATTAGTGTGGCTAAATAGTAGAGAATTCATATAATTTTAACTATTTTGATTTTATGTTACTCCCGACATGATAACGATACATTTTATTACTGATTTGTTGAGCAATCGTGACAATTACGACAATATTCCATTACACCTATTCTCTTTGGTAATGGCGACTTACATTCGTCGGTGGACGTTTACGGACTCGTAATATGACAAAATACGATGATTATATTAGTTCGTTAAACACTTAGTGAAATGAATCCAGAGCATAACACTAAGTAGGTGGGCCATTTGTCACTATTTATGTCCCATAACATGGTATTAGTTATTGACCGTATTCATCATAGCATCGGTAATATCGCCGAAGAGCTTTTAGCTTTAATCAACTAATTACGTACTAAACAATATTACGTGGAAAAGTTTGATAAACTTCTATTTTGTATTAATTTTGTACACAGGGGTATTTAAAACGACCAAACTTACATAATAGTGTTGCCATGTTCATGGAATGTAACAAATTTTAAACAACAATTATAGACACAAAAGTCCCACACAAAAAACAACCTTGGAAAGTTACGTCTTGAGAATACTTTAAACTCTCGGCATCTTATTTTGGCAACTCGTAGGACGCGGACTCTAAGCATTTTGAAAATAAAACAATTTGTAAAACCTACGCAGCAGGAAAATCTGCTCATCTAAGCAGTCACGAAGACAATTACGTCTACATTCTATTAACAATAACCCAAAAGTAAAGTTTATTTATCACTAAAACTTTAACAAACTCAATCTAGAGGAACAACCTTATCTCTTCTTTTTCACAAAGGCCTTGTTTTTCTCCCTTTTTTTACATTCAGGAACACCCGACAACCCTAAAAAGTTTACATTAAGAACTGAAAGAATTTTCATAAAGTCAAAAACAGCACGGACAGCCAAAAGACCGAGTACGGCTAACGAATGAACGAATGAGTGAACGAAGTAAACCCTGACTGATAGGATCAGTGTCATTCATTTAACGTCAGCATTCATTGCCGCTTTGATCCCGACAACTCGTCTCCAGATGTCTGCCATTTTTTTTAATTGTCCCATCACTAGTGTTGTTAACGATACGGGATTCGTAAAAAAGGGGATTTTTTGCTTTGTTTTGTTTCCCTCGGAATATGCGTGGGTTTTTTTTTTGTTCTTTTGTGTGTTTTACTAAGGTTGACAAAGACGAAAATGTTGGTTTATTTACTTTGTTGGATCGAATGCATTATTAGACGGTTTAATTAATAGAACTTATCGTATGCATTCGTTTGTTGCACTACTCAGCAGATGCGCTTTGTGAAAAACGTTATGTGTAATAGTTTATTCTCTTTTATTACATTCACATATTACTTACATTTTAAAATAATTTAGTCAAAATACATTTAAAATTATATAAAATATTGGCCCATCGGCATCAGAACAGGGTCCAAGATTCCGGTGGTCAGTACTCTAGAGAAAGAAACCTCCTTACTGTGCGTGCCGTGTCCAGGAGTACTGCTTTCTGAATCAAGCTCTTGACCCAGCTGCTCAATGAGGTTCTCCGCTATTAGGTCATTGCCTCTAACGATTACTACAATGATTGCAGAGTCCACGTACCCCATGTCGACAAACTCGTGTGTTAAGTCAAGATACTTGTTTTTTTTTCTCTTTCTCAGCTGTAATAAGATTCTCGTCATGAGGGAAAGCGATATGTCGATCTATTGTGGTAATTGCGACCTGCAGGCTTAGTGGCTACAATAGTCCTGTCAGTGAGTTTAGATTTAGTATTGCCTTTATAAAATGATACATTTCAGACATAATTATCAAAATGGTGTGCTATATCAGTCCATGTCTGCTTCGGAAAAAGTTAAACCTTCGCGACATATATTTCATCTATAATAATAAACAACAAAAAAAGTGTAACGAGAAACGTTGGCAGAATAACAAAAAGCCCGGTAAATCTCCGGACTCAAGATCCCTCCCCTATTCGCATCGGAGGTCTTTTCGCAACACTAATTAGATTGTTTACGAAACAAAAGGCGAACGCATCCCTTTGTCGTCTACCCTTAACTTTTTACGAATAGTTGGAGAAACGTCCCACTAAAGATTGTATCTTCGGCAATCCTCGGCAGTGCTCGGATATCTTCGGCGATAAAAAAGTGAAACGGCAGACCTTATTAGAAGTTTGGAAGGATGTTGATCCGTGAAGTTAGTATGTTTGTTTGGAAGAAATAAAGGAAAGCTAATAAAACAGAGAAGCTTTGGGAGATAAGTTAGGTACATTATTGATTTTGTAGTGGTCTAAGATGTGGGTACAAAAATTGATGCAGATCTGTTTTATTTTATTGCTGTGAGGGGTGATTTCTATGATGACGAATGACTCTGGAAGAAGAATACATGTTGAACCACTGATAACTTGAGATAAGGTTAGGTGAATGATGTCAATGATAAAATGATTGCTATTATATGATCGTCTATCGATTCGATGAAGTCAAAAGTAGGTATATTTAAAGAAATGCCAATCCAATATTCCAAACTAAACATTCATAAAAAAAGTTAAAAGGGGTTTACCCCAAATTTTACAAAGATTTTCAAAGTACCTACTTACCTTTCCATTTAACCTTTATTTACCTAGTTCAAACATAGGCTTCTGGTAAAAGGTTATCGTTCATTATCCTACAGTTATACCCACTCCAATCTACCTATTATATTATTACTGAATGTAATATATTTATTTCTTTTGTCGATGAATTAGTCAGACAAAAACTGGCTTGTTGCAGTTAAGCAGTGAACATTTACATTTCTGAAGAGATAGGACGAAGTGTGCGACACACCTACATTATAAATCTTGTAAATCTTATTTTATAGAACGTAAGATATTGACATTGCCCTCATTATATATCCTGGACTTTCATTACACTAACTTAACTAACTAACATTAACTTTCATTAAATCCAATTCTTATTTATTTCAGCGTATGTCTGATGCTGTCCCTAGGAATAGACGTGATAATTTCAAACTAGGTGTTCACGCCGCTAAAACAACTCTTATGCGCAAGCATCTTTTGCATGGCTCCGACCATATTTAGTAAATTGCACAAATCATGGAAAACATTAAATATATCTGCTCTTAATTTGAAGAGTTTACTAATTGAAAGAGCATATTACAGTATAGAAGAGTTTATGAAAGCGGACGATTTTCTTAGTTTTTGGGATGACGATGTTTTATTTTTGACATATTATTGTAATCAATCGTTTTTTTTGGTCTGTTTGTGTGTTTAATTTGTAATTTGGAATTGAATTTTTAATGACAGTAATTCATATTTATTTTGGCTAATTTATTGAATGACTACTTTGAAATTAAATTTTGATGAATATTATTACGGTTTATGCACCATCTCTTCCTACGAATTCGAACGCCAAGATATGCGGCTGAACATGTTAGAACTTTTCTGTAAATCACTATTATCTTGCATGCTATGTATCATGTACACCATGTTTCAACGAATAAACTTTTTACTTACTTACTCACTTACTTACTTATGCTAGTTATGTTCGCGTCCCACGAGTAGAGGCCGAGCCTTAATTTAAATCCATGTCTACTGACAATTTCTTAAAAGAAAACCCCATCCCGGGATCGCTAAGACCCACTTGTGACCAACCAACGAGACAACTATCTCTGAACTCTAACTGTCTTAGTCATTTTCAGACTAATTTCAACAAGCTTGCACCCAGAACGGCTCACATTAATCTTTGACACGAATAATCTGACTGATGCAGCACATAGGAGCGCCTTAATAACGTATTCCAAACGCGTGCCCTCCTTCACGATGCTAATGTGTGTTGAGAACTCATGTTTGAGGAGCTGAAGCATAGAGTACGGGAAGGCAGAAGGCCAAATTAGGTGGTAGCATGGAAATCTCAAATTTTTGTGTAGATACCTGACAACCTTACAACCATGGGACTTGAAAACCACGGCACAGTTGCGGGTTCCATTTACCTCAACGAATTACAGACAATATTCATCTATAGTGCGTGCAAGTAGAAACTTTAATAGCATGTGTAGACAGCACGATTTTGATCCTTTCATAACAGGCCAGAAAGTGCCTAAGCCTTGGCTTTTTTTATTAAGATTTTGTATGTTTAGGTTTCTATTCTTGTATATGAAATACGAATTTAGTTTGTGCTTGAATGTTTTACTGTTTTTTTCATTTTTTGTTAGATGTGTTGTATTTTCCAACCTCTTTCTTTCCAATCTGTTTTTAGAAGTGAAGACTTTTAATTGGCTGTCAGTCTCACATACAATTTTTTTCTGTCTGTTGTTGCTGTAAGTCATCCATAGTTAATATGGTTCCGTAGTTATATAAATAAATAACTGGCAAAATGTGGGTGTACGACAGCCCTTAAGTATAACACTTCTGCCCAATCCTACCAGGATTACAGGCGTGATGTAATGTTTGTTATTTACCAACTAGAGAAACTGAACTGAATTTCGTAATAACAAGAAAATGAGGAAATCTCTAGGGCTTGGAGGTGTCAGAATAAATTCGTTCTGCCACTGTCAATGATTTATTAATTTTATAAATACTGCCTCGTCTCCTTTCCAGCTAAAAGCTGTAGTTAGTGAGGCAACTCCAACAGAAGAACTAGCATCAGATCGACTGACTGACGAGTTGCTAGAAGCAGTGAACGATCAGGTCGCCTGACTCGTGTGATGTTGAGACGACAAAAATTCAACAACCAAACACGGTACGAAGTTTTATTAGTCGAGGCGGATCAGTAGTGTTATTCTGTAATATTCTAACCGTGAAAACTTAGGTGAAATAAGCGTGGAGTGAGCTGTCAGTGCCACCGATGCTAGGGATAACCAAGACGGGGTGACACCGACAGTTACTCCACTCATGTCTTCACGGTGAGTTTTTCACAGAATCGACATGCTGGTTCTATATCTTATCACGTGTGTGTAGCATTAACACTAGAAATTTGTTAAAAGCTGGCTATCATCTGTTACACTGATGTTGGTTAAGAGTTTTTGACATTAGTAAACCTTCTGTCTCTTCTGTGTTTCGTTACAATGAGCTGCAAAGTTCGAAAGTGTCAGATTCATACCGGGTGTCATGGACGCCAAGTGGAAAGGTCACGAGTTCGTGCCTCTTCTCTTCAACTTGCATATATTGTGAGGCTAATTTTAACTAACAGACATTTTCGAAACACGTAATAAAATTGAATTCATCCTTCCCGTTGAAAGGTTCGACTAATGCGTCTCTGTAATTGCTGTTATTAGATTATTTTGAGACACGATCAAAATAATTTATCTTTTTTCCTAATACATAATTTTATTATATTGTAAATTTTTGACAGTGTGACAGTGACAAGAATTTAAGATTTAAACATAAAGCCAATTATAATGCATCATCATCACTCATACTTAAAAAAACGTTCAAGTTCGCAATCTCAATTCATCGACAATCAACGTCAAAAATTTGTCAAAAATGTAAGTAAATTGATTGTATTTTTGACAGATTTAGACTGAGATTAGAATGCTCGAACGCTCTTTGAATTGCGAGAATTGCCCCTCGTAACCCATTTATGTGAGCGGCATTTTTTTTATTTTTTTAAAACGTTTGCATTCTAATCACTGTCTCAATCTGTCAAAAATACCTGTAATTTTCTTCCATTTTAGACATTTGATTGTCGCAGAGTAGAGACTGCGACTAGATTTCGAACTTTTTTGATTACAGGAATAGGGATACAGGTTTCTTCGCGATAATGTTTTGTCTTCGTGGATGTCTTTAAATTCGTTCGAAAACTGATAATCATTATTGGATAAAACATTATGATTGTTGCCAAAGTGAATTAGGCTTTTTATACTTCTACTAGTATTCTATTAAATTATGTCAAAACTTTTTTCGATGTTTTCCTATAGATACAAAACCGAATTGTAACTAACAATAATTGTTTTATCAAGCTCTGATATATTACGTAACACGAAGAAGAATCTTAAACTCAATTATACAATCATTAAAACAAAATAGAACGTTTCAAAGTTAATCCTCATAATTTAAAATTAAAACGAATACTCTCAGGAAATATATTCACTTAAACTTTCATGTTCTTATTAAGTACATTTATAACGAGACGTTCTTAATAAAGAGTATCAAATTAATTCGTAGATTATTGGTCTGGCATCTGTTAGTGTCTACCTTTTTATCATAACGTGGACGTTCCAATGCGGTGTGCGCAGTTATTGAGAGAAGATTCATTCTTCATTCAACTAAAAGCATTTATTTCAATTAAACCAATTACAGGCACTTTTGAATTGTCAAGGTTGGTCGGTCAGAAAGATGAAGCTAGTTGCCTATTCCAAAGCGTAGTAGGTATATCTGGAGAAGAACGGGTAAGAAACTCCACGGACACACTTTAAAATCAAATTCGGGTTACAAAATATTGGTTACATCATTCATGTTGAAAGCACGCATGTGAGAACGATGCAGAACGTTAAGAGCGTCCGTAATAAACAATTCAAATATCTCGCCCCCGCCGACGCCACTACCCTCCTCCAGGAGAGTAGTAAGGCCACCAGCACACTACATAAGCCCAAAACCCGATCGCCGTCCTACCGTCCTCGCCGCCGAGGCCCGCCGCGACGCCCAAATACACGCCCCTCCCGACCGTTGCTCGAGCCAGCCCGCGCCGCTGAGCCTGTAGCTTTAAATTCGTCCCTAAATCAAAGAAATCCTGATCCAGCTAGTCCCTTGCTGCCCTCTTCCAGCGACGCCCTAAGCCGAGGTCCGTACCCCACAGGGGGTGCCCTTAGCGTTGTCGCTTAGTTTTAGGCAGTAAGTTTAAGTCCTGGCTGGAGGCCTTAATTTATTAAGGCAACCACAGGCAAGTCCGTTACGACAACCTCATAGGTTGACCTGCGAGATGCCATACACAAAAAAAAAAAACATTTCAAATATTAAATTAAATTTAAACAAGCCGTGGCAGCTAAGAGATGACCTAGTGACGGCGCCCGTTCACGAATATGACGCATGGATTAGCACTAATCAACTTCTTATATTCAACATATGGCTTAAGCAATATACGGTAGGTACTAAAAGATTGAATTATGCAAAGATAGTTTTAATCTTCAGCAGCTCCAACAGTATTTTCAAATGCTAATCAATTTGTTGATGCGTCCTTGACGAGCAGGACCAGAGATTAGCCAAGCATTTTTATCAGCGATGTAAACCTCCAACTAACAATATGATCGGCTGCATAGTGTGCGTTTTATACAAGATTTTATCTATCAGCCTCATCTCTTCCATATCATCATCTCTGTTGTCATCCCTTTCTAACTATACTATCTTCAACACAAACTATAAATCGTTTATTTGTTTTCACTTACTCTCCCTGCCATTCACATCCACATATTTTTCCTCATTTCTCCGTATCATATGCATAACCAATTCCACAATACTTCGTCACAGGCGCCTTTTTGAGGAGTTGTGAGGAAATCACTTCTATTAATATGACGAAGTGTTTGTATGGCCACAGATAATTATTATAGTTCCTTTTCTTCAACAAGCGAGTGCAAAGTGAAGTGCAACTAACATTCCTTATTTATACACAAATTTGTTGTCACTTTATTAATTATGTTAGTTTGTAAGGAATTAAATCTATGGGTTATTGTAGCCTGATATACGGTTTTTTTATGAAGTTTTACGCATGCCTTCAATGCGAGACTAGAAATGTAACGATATTCTTCTTGATTATACTTTATTAACATGCTAGACTTAGAACACGTCTAAATATCGCGGCGGGGTTTTTTTCGGCGAACGTCGATTTAGGTAACTTTACTAACAAGACGCTAATTATAATTAAACTTTACAGAAACTCTCAAAGAAATAAAATTCAAAATAATCTCAGTTTCAGTGAGAGCTCAATTTACACAGGTTTTCTTTAAACAAGTTTTACTGACTAACTTAAGTTGAGCCGCCGCGTAAGTGGGGCAGAACTCAATTAAGTTAGGTTATATTTTGTTAAGAAAAGTTAATTTGTGTTTCTGGTACACACTGGTAGCACAGTATAATATACAGGTAGGTAGGTAGCTTGTGTTTTTCTTTGACCCGGCTGAGATTAAATTACTTAATCTTAAGGTTATTTTATAACTTTTGAAAATCAAATTCTTAACAGAGTTTTTTTATCGGGTGCGTAGTTATGTACTCGTAGTTAGCTTATTTTTTGCATCAATCTTGCCCGTCCCGCTACCTACTTAGTTATTATAGCTCCGGAGAAGGGAGAACGAGCGAAGTGATAACAGCACTTTGCATCTTGATGGTTGATTTTACTAAATTGTAATCATTCTCTGTGAAAGAAACTGGACTGCATCATCTATCCTAAGATTTTGACTGAAGTGAACTACTTACCCAGGCATAACGCATACAATTCATTTTACATCCCAGGCTCTAGAACTAACCTCGGTCTCTACGCCGCAGTGCCAATACTTAGTAGGCAATATAACATTTTTGATAAAACTTCGAATTTAGCCATCTGCGAGTCTCTGTCTAATTACAAAACTTATTTAATAGATTTAATTTTATCAAGTATCTGTTAAGGTTATATTTTCTTTTCTTATTTTGTTCTTTAAAATTGTGTTAAGTTTTTTTCAAATCTACCATATTTTTTGCTATACGAACTTTGTTAGCTTGGTTTGATTGTGCATGCTGTGGTCTCCTTTAAGTGATGGAGTACACCCACTTAATACCTGATGTTGCTCTCTATTTATATTTGGAGATCCTAAATAAATAAATTATTTATTTATTTAGGATCTCCAAACATAAATACAAGGTGTTGCTGTGTCTTATAAACAAATATATAATTTATTTGTTTCACAGCAACACCTTCCGTATAAAAAAGTATCAATTATCACTAGATGACGGTTTTGGGCTTATACAGTTGCCAATAACAGGTGAACCAACATTCTCAAATACAGTGATATCTTAGGGTAAAAAAAATTTTTTGACGTAACATAATATGACGCTCGTTATTCCGAGAGGGTTAGGCAGAGGTGTAGTAAAAGTGAAACAACAATTTACCGAATCGAATTATTAAAGTACTGTCTGTTACATACCAGTAGTGTGGCTGTCACAGTGAACTGACAACGCAACAAATCATTGAAATAAGTTAATATTCTATACTTTATTGCCCTAAAAGTATTTAGGGATATGATGAACAGGGTGTAAAGTTCACTCATACTCTTGGAAAAGGGAGGATCCTCCGACCAGATGGATGTCATATCTGGTGGGCAACTGCCCGATGATTGTTGTCGGGAAATTGTATATATGCCATCTGCGCGGTAAACTCTGCTTGCGCGATGCAGGAATGATGCGTTTGTTCGCATGTGGCGGTGTAGATGCCGCCACATCACTCCCCTTCGAAAACCGGAGGTCGATAGTGGACTAAGTCTTGTATCTCGCGATGCTTGCCAATGCCAGTTGGGTTCGCGGTGAGTCGGAACTGTCTGCGAAGATGCCCCAGTGAGTCGGGGTGGCTGACTGCTGCTGTCGACCAGGAGAGGGATTAAGCGCTCTGCTTGTGGACCGGCCGAATGTGCAGTGTGCTGTGCCAAGGTTGCTGATGAGGCTGAAGGTGATGACCAGGTATGCGCTTGAGCTGCATGCTGATGGTCAGGACAACCGTTCAAGCCGTGGTTGCTGGCTGGCTGTGTGACTTGCGGGAGTGATGATGATGACGTCACTCTGAAGTAGTTGCACGAAGGCTGCGCTGACGTTCATCACGTCGGGGTCACCAGTGAAGGGATATGCAGATCACGTCGGGGTCACCAGTGAAGAGATATGAGGAACAGGGTGTAAAGTTCACTCATACTCTCAGAAAAGGGAGGATCCTCCGACCAGATGGATGTCGTCTGTGTCGGTCGGGAAGTTGTATATATGCTAGCTGCGCGGTAAACTTTGCTGCGTTGTTCGCATGTGGCGGTGTAAATGCCGCCACAAGTATCTTCTATTTAACTGGATTTTAAAAGTTATTTAAATATGTAAATCTATCAACTCACATTCTATTTAAAACTGCGATCTTATTGCTTAAAGGCTCCCTAACACAGGCGCGATGCCACAACGCGACACATAGACGCCGCGTGTCGCGCGACGAGCAGTGCAGTTGTGTCGCGCTGTGGCGTCGCGCCTGTTTGCGGGAGCCTTTAGGCTGAGATTTCTTGAAAACTGTCAAAAAGTATGCTTTAAGAAACCACCTTTTTCTCTCTTAAACCGTAAATACTCAAACAACTCAAAACAATAGGAAACATAAATTAATGCATCAAAAAAATCTTCAAACACACCTCTTATATACCTCTTTATTTTTAGTTTATCCTTTCATTAACAATTAGTATTATAATTTCAAATATACCATAAAATTACAAATGCAAAACTACATTCAGTGATGGATTATTTTTAGTTATAAAAAATATTTTTTCCATTTGATTCGCATTTTTACCTTTAAATTACCAGCGTTGTGTCATCGCGCTTCTATTTCGTTGCTATGTAGTCTGACAGTGTTCGCACTTCAGCCGTTGTCAGCCTCTTAAACACACTTTCAAGCACCATCTGAATCATTTTGAAAGAAGGGAGGGAGGGAGGAAAAAATGTCAGCTCAACAACGTTAATGAGTTAGTTTGTTACGTAATTACCCCGCTGGACACATGTAAATTAGCCTTAGCAACCTCCATACGAAACGCGACGGTGTAAAAGCGTTGAGATAATGTTAATTATTCTGTCGTTTTTTTTTACTAATTAGGTAGGACTAAGTAGCTTAGAATTTTGTTACGGATTTGCTATTTTGGTTACGGAGGTATTGAAGGTCAAAATTCCAAATTTTTACTGACGTATTGTTTACGAAAACAAGTTTTTAATGTTATAACATAACTTTGAATACTCCACGACAACTAAACCGTTGCATGCACCCTTATGCACAATGTTTTATAACTAGTGATTGTCCACACCAAAGCGTTTTCCTGCAATTACTTTTGTGGTAGGTTACTTAGTTTGATATTGTAACGTAATGGTGGATGCTATCTACAAAAAAGGATGCAAATAAACTTGGAACAGATAATTTAATGGGTGAGATAAAAATACAGATGTGACTATAAAAACACTACAAACGCGGTTTATACGACACTGAAGTTAATATAGGCTTGAATTGAAGTCCGGAGGAGGAGGATGAAGAATTTTCGTAGATTGGCTTCGTGAAGGAAAGAAGAGGAGGAGGTGGAGAAAAAGGGTCTTCAGGTGTCGAAGGGACACTTTAGAGTGCCAGTATCCTTCGACAAAGCTCGACAAGTCTCCAGGCAGAAGGTTATATAACAGAGTGCAGACGTAGAATTGAAACACAGATGGCAGATAGTTTGTTGACGAAGCCCGGACGCCGAATCCCCGACAGCTTTTTTTTTAATATAAATAAATGGCATCTCGCAGGTCAACCTATGAGGTTGTCGTCTGCTTAGACGCACTTGCCTGTGGTTGCCCTAATAAATTAAGGCCTCCAGCCAGGACTTAAAATTATGTACTAACTTAAAAACTAAGCGACAACGCTAAGGGCACCCCCTTCGGGGTACGAACCTCGGCTCAGGGCGTCGCTGGGAGAGGGCAGCAAGGGACTAGCTGGATCAGGATTTGAGTGATTTAGGGACGAATTTAAAGCTACAGGCTCAGCGGCGCGGGCTGGCTCGAGCAAGGGTCGGGAGGGGCATGGATTTGGGCGTCGCAGCGGGCCTCGGCGGCGAGGATGGTAGGACGGCGATCGGGTTTTGGGCTTATGTAGTGTGCTGGTGGCCTTACTACTCTCCTGAAGGAGGGTAGTGGCGTCGTCGGGGGCGATTAAAGTATGCCTTGGTCGGCGAATACTGCTAATGCGGGAGGGAGTGTAGCGGGCGGCCGCTGAGATCAAGGGGTTGGAGTGTCCCCGACAGATGCTTCAGCCTTTTCTTTTATAGGCAAAATATTCCTTTTCCAGAATTAATTTTAGACGATTTTTGAAGTTTTCTAAATTGTTTTTCTTCATTCTGACATCTCATCTGCCAGTCATAAAACCAGCCTGTTGTGTTCGGCCAAGATGTATTAAAACCTCCATGATCGAGTCTGAGCGTGTCCTTTTTAATTATTTTAGATGTCGAAATTCAGTTAATAATCGGTAAATATATAGAAAATACAATATTTCAGCTAAACCTATTGATAAAAATAATTCAAGTTATATAAACCAAAAAGTAATCTTCATAGACTAAAAGAGACAAATGAATGACAGTTTGACAATTGACTTGTGTCACAAGAATGGAAAATGTAAACAATGAATGATATTTTAAAGATATTATAAATGAAATCGTTTTAGAACGATTCGTAACATGCATAACAACATGATGACTAATTATGTAAGTATAAGTAGCATATACTATAATATACAGAACTTATATAAAATGAATAGTTGACGGCTATGTGACAGGTCTTTTTACACCTTGTATATAATCCGTATATCCAATTAGAACTCTTTTCATCAGCCGTTTGAAATAGCTACATGGTTTACATAATGGGTCAGTCTGCAGAACAATACGTTTCCCTGACTGTTCACAAATTTATTTTCAAGGCGTTGATTTCACTATGTTTTTTTTATTTTTATTGTGCAATTTTCTCAAGCCCCAGGCATCAACCAATAGAGCTCGATTAAAATTCTCAACAGGACATGCCCAGCAAAAGATATTGTAATTCCACAGAAACATGGCTACAAAAAAAAAGATTCCAAGCAGCTGACGCCGCGGGCCAAACCATGAGTTGAAAAATAATATAAAAGTGCGTATTTGCTTCTCTGACTAGTTTGTTAATAAACGTTGAAATAAATTCGGTTTTGCCTGAAAGTTTTAATTAATACTGTGTTCAGCGTTTGACCTCAGTTGTTCGTCTATGACTTTCGCATTGTTTTTTTTTTTGGACTGAATTTGACATAATCATTTGGTGTGTGGCATTTGAGTTATGCGTGTGTGGCTCCAGCGGGTGATGACAATGCCTATAGTCTTCATACTTTTTGTTGAGCAGACTAATTTTTCAAACCTATGAAGCAATGTATGCAAAAATTAAAGGCATTGCGATCCATTTCCATTTTATGTGTTAGGCAATTTCTTTTCTAGTCTAGATATATTTTGGTCCTTCAATTTAACATCATGATGCTATAATAGCAATAGATTTTTTTCTGCAGTCATATTATTATCTAATCCTGTGGGATTACTTATTTATTGGACATAGAAAAAAAAGACCAAAAAACCAAATAAATGCACCATAATTAATCACAAAAGAACGGTGCCTATCAAAATGCATTATTTTCATCCCAAACATAAAACAACCCATTCCTCCATCTACACAATAAGCATCCACAACAAAATACCAGAAAAACGTTCCTCATTTCTCTTCAAGGCGCTAATGTAATATTTTTTGCGGTATCAGTTGGCTCTCGGTTCGGCTCGGTTTTCATTCGGCATTCGGCTCACGTGCCTTCACGCACTCGCTAGGCCACTCGTCCTCGCGCAGTTTTTCGGCAACCTGTCTTGACTGAGTAAATAGATTCTCGTGTTGTATACGTGTTTTTTTTTTGTGAAGATGCTGATATTAAAATAATGGAGATGGGGTAGTGATGGTCATTCAAACCCCAGACCTCTGTGGTTTGACTCCCAGGTCAAACAAAGTGATATTTGGGTTTGTTTAATTAGGAATTTTCCAGTAGCAGCCCGGAGTTTGGCTTTGTGCCCGGTTGATGACAATAGGCTCGCCCCCCATTTACATGGGACTAAAACATAACTGGCGAAATCTGGGTGTACTACACCCCTGCCGAACCCTTCGGGCAATACAGTCGTGATGTTATGTTCTATTCTTTAAAGTCAAATATTCTGTATTTATTAACATTTCAGACGACATGGGTTCCAAGTGGGGCCTTATTAGTAATATAGAAAAGGAGATGAATAAAGAATAGTCTCAAAGGTATTTCAACAACCCCTATTATGTGAAACCGAAATTCTAGAGATACGTCATAAAAGATTTATAAATAGAAGGTACGGTCAGAAGAAGACACTTCAGCTTTAATAAACCTTAATAAATGAGCATAACGGAGCAAGATAGGCTTTCCCGGAAGTCATCATATACGCAGAGAAAAGCAAGAAAGAAAGAAAATTTGATTATTCTGCTCAAACAAAACGCATATGACATAGATTCACGTACAAAGTAGCCAAAAGCCTCGTATTCAATTAATAAAATAAAAATAAACTATTTGTCCCTTGCTCAATGTAAAGGCCAGTAACCAAAGACAATATGAATTACGTAAAGTAAATCCCACCAAAAAATTTTTGTAAAAAACTACCCAAGTCTCGATGGAGCTGCTTGTTTATCTCTAAAAATGTAATGAAATCTAGACAAAGTCGTGCAAGTCACGTCTAAGGTTCCTTACTGCGATTTCTTTATTATTATAGTTAATGCTCTGTGACTTGGCCGTTGAACATTCTTTATACGTTAGTGGGTACAAGTCAATTTTGTTATATCTGTTGTAACTACCTATGATTGTTAGGCGAGATAATAGCCCATACTGCAGGCTTAGCACGAGCGCCCTAGAGAAGCGTATTGTCGACGGAAGAGTAGACAAAAATGGCGTTTCTGTGTAGACAGTAGAAAGTTTTCTACTGTCTACACAGAAACGAAACGCAATTGTACGGTAAAAATGGGTAGTTATACACATCACTAGCAACTAACCCGTTGCTATGGAAAATCACTGTCTATAAAGCAACCTGAGTCTAAGTGTGTCCTCGTGCTCGCAAAAAAGAGATTTCGAGGAGCGTAGAAAGCGATTTCTATTCTACAGTAGAGTAGAAACAGAAAACGCCATGCTAAGCCTGCTGGTATTGGTAATTGGACGCTAGTGTCTCATTTTAGGCTGTTTTTGATTGTGCAACACATACATTCAGCATTGACAATGCTGACTTCTGCTCTCTTCTTTTTGGAGCGTGAAATCGACCACCGATCTAACATAAAATGTACAGACGGACTTCTACTTCTTCTCTTCTTCTATCTACAATGATTAGAAGCTTTATCAAGCCTACAATTGACTGATTATTGAATCAACGTTATCCAAGTGGCAGTTTTCCATCGTCAATGGGTAGCGGTTCTGGCGACAGATTGGTGCAATGGTGTCATAGAGCACCTGGTTTTGTACCCTTCTGTACCATTCAACGGCCAAGTCACACAATATTAACTATAATAATAAAGAAATCGCAGTTTGTCTAGATTTCATTACTTTTTAGAGATAAACAAGCAGCTCCATCGAGACTTGGCTAGTTCTTTACAGAATGTTTTTGGTGGGATTTCATGAATTTTTGTAGAAACGTGGGCAAATCAGAAGGGCTCATAAAGTTTTGCGCGAACTACAGTTACTGGGCAAAGCGGTAAATTAGCTAATTGGTACAGTGTTCTTACAGATTCTATACTATAATTGTAGTGTGCCATATGGATCATGGATCTTTCGATGTACGAAGGAGCAAGATCCAACAACATTATGTCCTTAACCAAGGAATGAAAAAACAAACCGCCTTCCAAGCCTCCTGATCTGAACAGGTAAGTTTTGCTATGGGAATTAGTATTGCATTAATAAACTAACTGAATCAGAGTCTTCACATGAAATAAAGTTGGCAAACCTTCTGAAAATTGAATTACTTATACTTAGGTACCTACACAATGCAGCTTCACAATGACAAGCACGCCCAAGATAACTGAGGACTACATTTAGACAGACTGGATCCAAAATGGGAGAAATCAGATAGATGCCACTCACACTGTTGGAAAGTCATATCCCGTAGACCGTGGCCCTCGAGGTGAGTATAAAAAGACCAGTTATTATTACTAGGTCTAGTTTTAAAAACATTAGTTTTTCTACATCTGCACATACTCAAAAAAAATATTTTTTGTTCTAAGGACTCTTACTGGTGGAGAAAGGTTATTCCAACAGTGCGTGGCGGCATATTTGAAGCTCCCCCTGAGTGTTGCGGTCCTATGTTTTGATGGGAGGGGAGGAGCCTGCTTTTTATGCTTTCACGGTTGCACAACGACATGCTTTGCTTTGCTTTGCTTGGTAGTATAGATGCAGGCCTACCCTGCCGCCTCCTTCAGAGGAGGTAAGGTGGCGGGGTCTTGAGGGAGAGCGCTACAGTCGTGTAGATCCTCAAGGCAAGTCTGGAGGATGTCCCTTCCCGAGGTTGCCACCCCGTTCTCGGTCTAATTCCTTAAGAAATAGACGTAACGAAAACCTCCAGGCGCCATCACAGCACAACCTTTCCCAAAAGTCCCTTTACCCCTATCTTTCCCTTCATATGCCCCTCCTGCCCCAAATCTCATCCTTCCCCCACCCCATCCTACCTACATCCCTACTCCCTCCACCTCCATCTCCACAATTCCCACTCCTTACTGCGACCCCCTGTAACTGGGTGGTGGCAGGCTCGTCCGTCACTAAAGACAGCTGATGGCGAGTAGGAGTAAGCAGTTACCTGCGCTAGGACCTGCGCAGTTGAGCGCTGTGAGCGGGGATGAAGGAGTCCTGGGGGGTTGAGCCGAGCGGCTCTGGTTGTAATGTGCCCGTAAGGCAACACGCCCCCTTTGGTCTGGATTTCAAGCGAAACGGTGGCCCTACCCATTAGCCAGGGGTAGGGAAATGGTCATAGTGTCCCGTCAGAGGGCCACAGGCGAGGTGCGTGAGGTCCGCTGAGGTCGTCCTCGGACGGCCGAAGCGGTAGGTAAAGGTCATGCTGACGGTGTAAGTGAGGGTTGATCAGTTCGAAGGGGGTGGCCCTTAGGACCCCCTACGCCAACCCGATCGAGCGCCCGATGTCGCACTGTAAGCCAGCCTTGCGCCCCTATATCTCTCTGGTAGTCCTAACGTTCGAGCTATTTTACAGTAAGACGTTCCCAGTTGCGGGCTCCATGGAGGGTGGGAGCCAGAGAGACGAAATTTTAAATTCACTTTAATATGGACAGAAAAGGCCAATTAAATAAACACGAACACACCGGAGTGGAGGCGAAAGTCAATGAGACTCCCAAGGGAGGTGCTTGCACTTCCCTCGCCCCTGGTGGCCATGCGGCTAACGCTGCTGGTACCAGCGCGGGCGCCGGTCCGGCTGTGGCGAAAACCGCAGCTAAGACCAAAAAACACAAGTCCCAGTTGAAACAAAGGACGTCGGCGCTGATTGGGACCAGTACCGACCCTTCTAACACAGCGGCGAAGACGGCAACGACTCATACCACTGCCGGTCCGACCCTCTCCACACAGACCCCGGCGCTAGGTAATACTGGCACCGGGCATCCTACCAAACCACCTCCTCCTCCTGTGGCTCTTCTAGCCTCCCCTCACCAGAAGGCCATCACCGGTCAAACGGCGACGGCCAAGTGCACCGAGGACGCGTTTTCACGCGCATGGCAGGTACAAAAACGCAAGGGCAAGGGTAAATCCACTCAACAAGCCCGTTGCCCTTGCACTGACCCTTCTGGTCCACCGGCTGCCTCAGTACAAGGCAAGCAAAGGGCTCAAACCACGAGGAAGGAGCGTCGGCAAGCACGCTGGAACCAGGGAAAAGGCTCCCGGAACAAACAGGCTACTGCCGCTGGGTCAGTCAAATCGACTAGCGGCCAGCTAAACTTCTCCGCCGGTAAGCGGTCGCAGGCAGAGGCCGGCACTAGCCGACCAGCGCCCAGTCAACCGCCAGCCAGTGTCCCGGAAAAAGCTGAAGGTGCCACTAAAACACAGCGACCCGGTCGGATGGATCAGGCCGCGGCCAAGCGAGCCCTCAACGAGACTTTGACACCTCGAGGAGAGCATAAGCGGCCGCGCCTTGACCAATCCAAACGGGTCGCCCAAAGAAGCTACGCCCAAGCTGCCAGCGCTAACCTCGACGTCGCGATCACTTGCGACCGCACGGGGATCCTCAGCAAGGACGTATCGGACCAGGTACTCGCTGCTATCCAGAAGCAGATCATTCTCGAGGCCTGCTCCCCCAAGCAAGACACTCCAGGGCCAACATTCAACGCCAAGCCGCTGTTCGCCGGGGGTGTATTGAAACTGTGGTGCGGTAACGACCACACCTTAGCCTGGCTAAGGAAAACTGTCTCCGACCTTTCTCTCCCAACTAGCATCTCGCTAGTTGTCAAGAGTCAGTCGGAGATTCTAAAGCGAGCACGATGTGGTGTCGTGATCCCAGACGAGCAGGGGGTCTTCGGAGAGCCGACCAATATTGGGCGCGCTCTCAGCTACCAGAACCCCTGGGTCGACATCAAGAGGTGGGTGCTCTTGCATGCCGACAAACAGGCTGCGGCATGGTTCGTGGTGGTCGGTGTCCCTGAAGACCAAATTCCGACCCTGATGGAGGCTGGACGCCGTCTCTCAATTGGATTAGGGACGGTGTACGTGAAGTTTCAGGGTCGGAACGGGAGGTTCACCGACGTCCCCCAGGGTTGGGACCCCGCCACGGGAACCATCGGCGAGACGCCAGCACCAGCAGGGGAGTCCACTCCCCCATCAAACAACCCGGAAGCATCAGCGGCCGAACCTGCAATAGCAGAGTTGGCCGCTCCTGCTGCCGCCACCGTGGTCGCCGTTCCTTCATCGGGTGAGGAGATGGATGACATCATCCTGTCCCCGCCCTCGGACCGAGGGGGGGACGGCTTCGACGAGGGCGACCTGTTTGCCGGGCTGAGACTGGAGGGGGACGAAGAGGGTTCGGCCAACGATGGCGTCCCTTTCGTCGACCTGTAGAGTCCTCCAGGCCAACCTCCACCACAGTCAGACCGCGACGGCTCAGCTTCGCAAGTGGCTGGAGGTTCAACACACAGCCATTGCCCTGATCCAGGAGCCGTGGGTCAGGGCGGGCCGCATACAAGGACTCTCCAATCTTGGCGGTAAGCTCCTGGTCACCACAGATCACGTTCATCCTAGATCGTGCATCTATGTCACAGGTAACCTTAAAACACAGTTTTTAAATGACTTCTGTTGCAAAGATGTCTCTGCAGTAAAGCTGCAAATACAGCGTGGCGAAGCCGAGGAGATGGTGATCATTTTCGCCTCGGCATACATGCCCGAGGCGGAGGCGCCGCCTCCACACGACCTCGCCCGCCTCGTGAGCCATTGCGAGAGAAGCGGGTTTGAGGCCGTCGTCGGGGCCGACGCCAATGCTCACCACCAACTTTGGGGTATGAACACGCAAAACGAGAGGGGTAAGGCCTTAGTTGACTACTTATTCTCGACTAACCTATCCCTACTAAACACTGGCTCCGAACCAACATTCGTAACCAGGCGAAGCCGCACAATCATAGATCTCACTCTGGCAACAGAGGGCGCGGCGGAAATTGCCACGGGCTGGCAGGTCTCTAAGGAGGCCTCCTGCTCCGATCACAGATGGATCCGCTTCGACATCCAGGTCTGTGTCACCCCAAAACCACCACGGCGCTATCCGCGTAGCACGGACCGTGCCACCTACACACGCAGCCTTGAATGCAAGCTGTCGTTATCAAGCGTTCCGACGACTTTTGCGGATACGACACAAATTGAGGCACAAGTAAGTCATCTTACTAAATCAATGATAGACAGCTACCAAATTGCCTGCCCAGAGACCACCCCACGTAATACACCGGGCAAACAACCCTGGTGGGGCGCTGATCTGGAGCGCAAGCGCGGCAAGGTAAGGAAAGCACTTAATAGAGCCATGAACACATGTGCGGATGAGGACTGGGATAAATATTACGCAGCCAAATCCAGCTACAAAAAATGCATCAGATTCAGAAGTACTACGGGATGGCGCAAATTCTGTGGTAGCATTGAATCCTGTCAGCAAGCAAACAGGGTAAGGAAAGTACTGGCGCAACAGAACACACCTGGGCCCGCTACCCTCCGGAAACCCGACAACACACTCTCTTCCTCGCCAGAAGAAGCGAGACGCATCCTTATTGAAACTCACTTCCCTGGATGTATCTTCGCGCAGGGTATCGACTGGCAAGAGGTAATTCAAACACCATCAGACAATGATAGACTTTACGCCAGCAGGGTGATCACGTTGGAGAAACTCCAATGGGCCATCCAGAGCTTCCATCCTTTTAAGGCAGCTGGTCCTGACGGTGTGTTCCCCGCCTTACTACAGTGGGGTGGCACCGGTGTCGCAATAAGACTGGTGCCTTTAATGCGGGCGTGCCTGGCCTTTAGATACGTTCCCAAGGGATGGAGGGAAGTGAAAGTTATATTCATCCCTAAGCCAGGTAAGGGTGACTACACAAACGCCAAACCCTACCGACCGATCAGCCTGACCTCCTTTCTATTAAAGACTCTGGAAAGACTGTGTGATAGGGAGCTGAGGGACGGCGCTCTGAAAACCTTACCGCTACACGGTAACCAACATGCATACAGCTCGGGTAAGTCGACCGAATCCGCTCTTCACCTGGTAGTCAGCCAGATAGAGGAAGCGATTAATCAAAAAGGCACCTGCCTGGGCACCTTCATAGACATCGAAGGAGCTTTCGATAAAACCAGCTTCTCCAGCATCAGCAGCGCTCTCTCCAGACATGGAGTAGAACAGGTACTAACGGACTGGATTACAAACATGCTTAGCAAACGTGTGGTTCGCCTTGAGGGTGAGCAGCAACTGGCCATGATAGCCAGAGGGTGCCCCCAGGGAGGGGTGCTATCCCCCCTTCTATGGAATCTGGTGGTCAATGACCTCATCAACAAACTCAACGCCAGCCGCTATTATACTATAGGATATGCAGACGATATCGCAATCCTTGTTTCGGGGAAGGTGACGGGTACGATCTGCAACCTAACTCAGCAAGCACTACGTATCGTAGAAAATTGGTGCAGGGAATATGACCTATCAGTGAACCCCACCAAAACTGAACTTGTCATGTTTACCCAAAAACGAGCATTAGGCCCTTTCCGCCTACCAAAACTGTTCAATACAGAACTTCAGTTGGCCAACGAGATCAAGTACCTGGGGCTCATTCTAGACAGTAAGTTAAACTGGAGTAGTCATTTGGACAACAAACTAAACAGGGCCTGCATAACCTTCTGGCAGTGCAAGAAAATGATAGGCAAAAAGTGGGGACTATCCCCTAAAATTATACTATGGCTGTACACCACAGTGATCCGCCCCATGATCACCTATGGAGCCGCGGTCTGGTGGCCCCGAACCAAGCTGGCTACAGCCTCAAACAAACTACAACGCATACAACGACTAGCCTGCTTGGCGGCTACGGGCTGCATGAGGACCACTCCGACTGCAGCAGTTGAAGCCATGCTGGAACTGCCACCGCTCCACCTGTTCATACAGCAGGAAGCCACACTGGCGGCGGTGCGTCTTAAGACACTAAATCTCTGGGGTAAGAGAGACACACCACACACCGCGCTACTTGAGGGACTCAACAACGAGTTCCCCATTACGAGAGCCATCAATGATCGGGTACCCAAACAATTTATCTTTGATAAAAAATACAAGATCCAGCTTCACGAGGATCGCAGATGCGAGGGTTTGTGCCCTGCAGAGCTGCGCATCTTTACAGACGGTTCCAAAACAGGTAAGGGCACAGGTGCTGGAGTCTTCTCGGAGGACCTCAACATACGTATAGCCACACCATTGGGGGTCCATAACACAGTGTTCCAGGCCGAATGCATGGGTATTTCTCTGGCTGCTTCGGCCATCATGGCCAGGGAGGTTAAGGACCACTCGATCCGTATACTCTCAGACAGCATGGCTGTTCTGCAATCGCTAAACAGCTACACAGTTGAATCTGGGCTAATATACGAGTGTCACCAGCGCCTTAACCAGGTGGGTAGACTCAATAAAATAACCATTCAATGGATCAAAGGACACAGCGGTTCGCTGGGCAACGATGCAGCCGACGAACTTGCCAGAAGGGGGTCGAGTGAGACAGCAGTGGGACCAGAACCCATCGTGCCACTCCCCTTCGGATATCTACGCACTCCAGAGTGCGTAGATATCCGAAGGGGAGTGGCACGGTAAGGAAACGCACCAGGGAACAACATCACAAACAATGGTTGGAACAAGGTGAGTGCAGGCAGGCTAGGGAAGCACTCCCTGCAATTGATAGCCGCCTCACGAAACAAGTTCTCCGACTAACTAAGCAACAGCTGCGCATAGCTACGGCAGCCTTGACTGGCCACGGGTCATTTAACAAACACCTCTTTGTCATAGGAGTCACAGACAGTCCGTTGTGCAGGGCCTGCATGGAGGAGGACGAGACAGCAGCTCATTTGCTTCTAAACTGCCCGGTGGTCGCCACATACAGGGCAAAGCACTTCGGTAACCCAGGTACCCTACGCGAGGCTGTCAGTAACATCAAGGCGTTGCTGGCCTTCCTCGAGGAGCTGGGGTGGATCGAATGATCGATTTTCCCACCGTACGCAAAATACGCGCATTGACGTGGAGTTGCGGACACCAGCCCGTATTACCTATTACCTACCTATTACCTACAGAATGTTTTTGGTGGGATTTCATGAATTTTTGTAGAAACGTGGGCAAATCAGAAGGGGAGGCATTCGCCCAGCAGTGGGACGCTATAGGCTAAATTAAATTAGAAGTCGATTTTTTTTATGTGTATTAGAAGGGGGCATTACCATATCTCTAATACAGCTGCGACCAGCTGAGGGTTCTTCATCAGATAATTTAGACCTTCGGTTTTTGACATCAAATGAAGCGGCCCACCAAGTTGAATATTTTTTGTGAAGGCGGTATGTCGATCTCTAATAGTTTGGTTGGACTCTTGTGTTTTCTAATCAGGGGCACCAGGTACTCCAGATCTTCGGTTATCCTAGTTTTTATAGTTTTTCCTTTACAGCTGTCTGAGTTTATGGGAAGTACTAGTTCTATTCTGATGATCATGAGTGAGTGAGTGTCATAAGTGCGAAACTTTGCTTTCGCTTAACTTCGGACCTAAATGACCTACAGACTTGAAATTTTGGATTTTAAGTATGTGATTATAACTTACTGGATGAAGAAAATTTCTGCGTTCTGGTCTTATCCAGAGATTCTCAAATACGGGCCTGAAAATGCTGCGAAATGGTTCCAGTAAAGGATGGTACGGCAGTGTTTGCTTGGCGCTCGACTTGGCGGAGGCACTGCCGTTTCCCCTGATGTTAGATACTCATATGAGTTACGACACTGGCAAATGACAACAAACCAACAACTAACTATTATATGTTTTTTATTAGTACCCATTTCGACAGTTGCTTTTCAATTACTGTTTGATCTCGTTTTGTACTATAAGAACCCAATAAGATACTAAAACTACTATTTGTACATCAGTTTCATTGGTAGAACATAGAGCTCGACTACAATAATATGTATATTTAAGACCTTTTATGCATACCTAGGTTCATAAATAAAGATTAATTGATTGACCTAAACAAAACAAAAAACCTAATGCGGAGTGGAAAATTACCTGCTTTACTTTTTGTAACAATTTGCATCGCATCTGTTCAAAAACAGGTCGCTGCTCAGCAAAATGCTGTGACTCCGGACGCACCTATCGTCAACAGCGCAGATTTTCAGCAACTACTACCTCTCGAATGACGTAATGAACATAGTACTAATAAAAAATAAAAAAAATATGCAACTGTACTGTTTATGCGTCTGATACGTAACGAAATAATTACATAAACTTATATCATATTTGTGTAGTCATTATAATTTTGATACAATACACGCTTACTGATGTAATGAAGTCTATATTTAATTATTGATACATCAAAATTACATAAACGCACCGTGGGAATTACGATAACGGCGGCCATTTGAATAACGGTATGACGTACAGCTCGCGCAAAGCTTTATGAGCTCTCGGAAGTTGCACGCGAGTGGCTGCAAAAGTGCCTAAACGATATTTATTTTTGTGATGAACAAATCAATGCTGCAGATAGGCATATAGGTACTAGAAAAAATGTTTCACTTCTACGCATAATGATTGTGCACTCAACTATACCATGCGCGGATTGTACTCGGACGCTCATAGGGCTCATAAAGTTTTGCGCGAACTACAGTTACAGGGCAAAGCGGTAAATTAGCTAATTGGTACAGTGTTCTTACAGATTCTATACTATAATTGTAGTGTGCCATATGGATCATGGATCTTTTGATGTACGAAGGAGCAAGATCCAACAACATTATGTCCTTAACCAAGGAATGAAAAAACAAACCGCCTTCCAAGCCTCCTGATCTGAACAGGTAAGTTTTGCTATGGGAATTAATATTGCATTAATAAACTAATTGAATCAGAGTCTCCACATGAAATAAAATTGGTAAACCTTCTGAAAATTGAATTACTTATACTTAGGTACCTACTCATTGTCCCACTTACACAATGCAGCTTCACAAAGACAAGCACGCCCAAGATAACTGTGGACTACATTTAGACAGACTGGATCCAAAATGGGAGAAATCAGATAGATGCCACTCACACTGTTGGAAAATCATATCCCGTAGACCGTGGCCCTCGAGGTGAGTATAAAAAGACCAGTTATTATTACTAGGTCTAGTTTTAAAAACATTAGTTTTTCTACATCTGCATATACTCAAAAAAAATATTTTTTGTTCTAAGGACTCTTACTGGTGGAGAAAGGTTATTCCAACAGTGCGTGGCGGCATATTTGAAGCTCCCCCTGAGTGTTGCGGTCCTATGTTTTGATGTATAAATGGTTTTGTAGAAAAACGTTGTTAGTGGTGCTCTGACATCGTCTTCTGCCATCAGAAGACAACCGCGACCATTTTTAATATTTCTGTGGCCACCACGCAACATCGAAGCGTCGTCGCTCTGCTAGAGTGACTGTCACCAGCCAGTGTCACTCTTAACCAACTTGTTCCGTGGTTCAAGCAACTTCAGAACAAAACGAGGCGGCGCCTCTTGCTGCGCCGACAAGAAAAACATTCATAAAAATTTGAACTTACTACATATAACACTGCTGCAACAACTGCTGACTCTAACTTGTAGAAAGGATATTGCAAATAGTAGATTGTTACTTTAAAAGTAATCAGTTAGAACTGTAAGAAGTATGCTGCTGAGGTGTTAAAGTAACAAGTTATAAGCAAAACTTGTAAGCAACTAGGTTAAACAAATTACAGTTCTAGATTCCAAATTGTTGTTTGTAAAGTTCTATCTTGCTAAATAATTAAGAATGTGGTCAGACTCAATAATCACTTAAAACTGAGTTAGTTGAATAATTATGTTCAAGAGTTCACAGAAGTCAGTTTCAACTGTTTTTCTGCTGAGTCGCCATTTTGTCTGCTGAGCATGAGGTCGCAAATTCATTGATTGTTCATTCGGTTATTCTTAACACACTAAGTTATTACTTGTTATTTTTTTTAATATTTGGAAATAAGTGAGCATCATGTATCAATCATTTGCTTTTTCTTTTGTTTTATTCTTAATTAATTTACCTGTCGTTGCTTTATATTTAATTATTTTTACCTACTGTTTTATGGTAATTTTAATCTTGGTGCATCGTCAAAAAAAATTGAAATATTTTAAAAGAGTAACGGTGGAATTTCTTGCCCATTGTTCTCCATACGAAACTACCTTTTGGACGGGGCGACTAGAATCAATTCTATTTTTCGTTAAAATTTGACGTTCAAAAGGGCCTTTATATGGGCCTACCTGAAATAAATGATTTGAGTTTGACTTTGATGATGTTTATCATACTTCATATTCCTGCAACTTCTTCCTCGGTTCATATTATTTCCTCCTTTCGAGGTTCATCATCCTCCCATTTAATGCCATTACCACATCGGCCGGCATCGGATCTAACTTCGAGCAATTACTAAAATCTTGAGGAACAATTTTAATCAAAACAGTTGCTGAGTTTAACGGCGCAAGTAATACAATATCACTTTGGTTTACAACCCTTTGAGCCGACCTCAACATCATAACGATTAGGGGCCCTTTATGTTGCTGAGTGAAAAGCTGCGATTATCTTGTCCTGTCAGAGAAACCAGTGACAGCTAGCTAGTATTCAGTCAAAAACTTTTTAAATGACGCATTACGGTTGTAATTTCTTTAAATTAGACCATTGTTAATATTTACTGGCCTTCTGCATAATTCAACTGCGAGACAAACTGGCCTTTCAGCTACCTGCAAAATTTTCTGTTAAGTTAAAATTTTGAATAATTCTTCCAATTGATGGCATTTACGGATCCAAAATAAGCGCTGCACGTATAGAGTAGGAAATTTTAAAAATCGTAAGAAGAACGTAAGAAGCAGCAGTGCAGTCACATGTTATGAACAGGGTCCCTTTTAACTCGTCCGAAGTGGAGCACATAGTTGCACTACTCCACCATAAACAAACTATTTCGGCGGGCGACAGAAAGTAGTCCCGAAACAGAGCAACTTGCTATCACGGCCACTGTTAGAAGTTCGCCAGAGACAAAGCCGAGCTTTTAGCTTTATTCGTTTGTTTGTCTCGAATTATTATTTTATGTGGTTCTAGTTTCGGTGTTCATAATTATGTAGCTATTCGAAGCTTTTACAGCTAAAAGTCTTTTGGACTTTGCGTTTTACTACTTTTGCTATTTAAAGTATATACAGATTTTATACCATCCCACAAGGAAAATTATTAATTTTATAGACTCAGATCATTGCGGACAGTTGGTCAGTATTTCAAATATTAACAAAAAAGTTACTAAAAAAGATATCACTGTTAATCCAAAAACTGCTAATCGTTTGGAAACATTTAAAACTAAACTTCTAAGTAATTTACCACTTTTATCAACTAATGATGACTCTAATCAACAATAGTATTAAACACAATTTGATAACACTTTCATTCCAAAGACATTTTCGATTAATACTAATGCTTCTTTCAGTGACTGGGCTACCATAGGTATACATAAAAGTAGAAAACGATTTTATGAGTTGTATGATGGACGGAGTTGTATAAACACTGCTGAATTTAATTTATATGTAAGGGATTATTCAAAATTATTTAAAAAAGTTTGTTGTGTGGGCCATGTCACCTTACTTGAGTTCAAAAATTAACCGAAGTAGTGACTACAGCCTTGATATTGCTGGCAACATAATTAAATCAGATTCTCAAGTCGCCGCGACCTTTGAAAACTTCTTTGTAGAGATTCCCGTATCGACTACTAAATCTCTAAACTCATCGCCCACTACTGCAGAGTCTTAACTTAAAGAAAACGTTCCATTTTGTGATTCTGAATTTAATTTACAATATGTCATCTGTAGACATATATAATTAAAATCTTTGTTTTAAAATAATACCATTGTTTAAATCGGGTAGTACATCAGACCCTATTAATTATAGACCTATTTCAATGCTACCTACCTTTACCTTATTTTAGATCTATAACCTTATTTTATATCTATATATATTTCAATGCTACCTACCTTTACCTTATTATAGAAATGCAAAGATTTTTTAATAAACACAAATTACTGCATTACAAACAGTTCGGTTTTACAAGGGTTTGTTCTAGTTGAACTTTTAGGACATGTTTATAATGCATGGGAGGACATATGCGATGCTTTGGGCATCTTTTGCGATTTGTCCAAGGCATTTGATTGTGTTCTGCACCACTACGGGGTCCGGAACGCCTCTCTAGATCTTCTTACTTCTTACTTAAGTGATAGGATTCAGAGAGTTGATGTTAACGGAAAAATATCACCTGGATCCGTAGTAAGAATGGGGCCCCCTAAGGCTCAATTCTTGGCCCATTTTTGTTTCTTATTTATTTTAATAACCTGCCTTACCTCATAAAGGATAATCATGATATAGTGTGATATAGTGTTGTTTGCAGATGACACTTCACTTTTATTTAAACTGAAACGTCAGCAGCTAGTTACTGACAATGTAAATAGCGCCCTCGCTAAGGTAGTTAACTGGTTTAATGTTAATAACCTACTTCTTAATGAGAAAACAACTAAATGCATTAAGTTTACGATACCTCATATTGGACAAGTAGAAACTAGTGTTCTTATAAAGGGTGAAGAGTTGATACCGAAAATACCACAGTGTTCTTAGGTATAACCATATAGATTTGAAATTGTCAAATAAACTAAGCTCTGCAGCATACGCCGTTGGAAAAATCGTAATTTAACTGATTAAGAGACAGCGCGTTTAGTATACTTCAGTTATTTTCATAGTGCGATGTCGTACGGTATTCTTTTGTGGGGAAATGCCGCCGGTATTCAAACAATTTTTGTTTTACAAAAAATGGCAATTTATAAATTAAGTCCCAGACACTCCTTCAGAGACAAATTTAAAGAGATTAATATAATGACTGTGCCCTCTCAGTATATTTATGAAAATCTTTTGTATGCACATAAAATATTAATCTGTTTAAAAAATACAATGATATCCCTATCATAAATACTAGGAACAAACACAAATTTGTTGTTCCCACTACCAGGCTTAAGAAAATGGGTGGCTCGTTTAAATGTCAATGTATACGTTTTTATTATAAACTTCCTAGCCACATTTAAGAACTAAGCCTTAATAAATTCAAATCTTTTAAAAAGTGGAAATTATGCCAGAATGCCCATTATACTGTCAAAGGCTATAATGAGGACAAGAAGGCATGGTATTGAGCTGCTCCAATAAGTTTATACAGATATTTTTGATGTTTAATTTGCTATTTAACTTTTTTTTTGTTTTTTTTTCTGTAATCGTACCTTTTAAGATAAACAATGATATGTATATATTTACTGTTTTAACGTATAATATAGTTTTAATTTTTGTGAATGTGAGGACTATGTGGGTCACTGTATTTTTTTTTTCTTTTAATGATGGTCTGACTGTTTGAGTACTTTATGCGGCCAACCCAAATGTCCTTTCTTTTGTATTTTCGTCGAATCGTTGAGCTCCTGAGTTCTGAGTTGAGCTGCACGATGATTGACAAATGCGTGCACAGACTGGACAGGTCCACTTAAATCCGTGTGGTTCTTTTCTCAAAAGACCATTTCAGACACCAGTCTACATGGTCTTCATATGATATGACCAAGATTATTTTCGGATTTTATTTACATGTTAATTTAATTCGTAAAGTTTTATATTGTTTTAATTATTGTGAATGTGAAGACATTGCGGATTAGTCGTTTTTTTTTAATGCACTTTTTATTAGTTTTAATCACGTTCTGGCAGTTTGAGTAATTTATGCCAAATGCGTGCACTGACTGGACAGGTCCACTCATTCTGTGTGGTTCTTTCCTCAAAGGACTATTTCAGACATCAATCCACATGGTCTTCACATGACCTGACCAAGATTATGTCTGGACTTTAAAAGAGACTGTGACCTCTGAGTTTGTTTCGGCCTTTCTTCTCAGAGTAGTCAGATAGGTGACGCCGATCTCATCTAGTTTTTAAAATATGATTGACGTGTAAAAGTGTTTGTACAAACCTACTTAAAGAAAATAAATCATATAACATAAAGTCAAAACGATATTGACAACCAGTCTTTCCAAGTGGTGTTATGTTACCTAGAACTGGGTTGTGAAGGTCAGATCCAGTAATACTGGAAGCTGAACCCAACTTATTTGGAAAAGGCGGGCAGATTGATTTGACTTTTGCTAGAGTGAGGCTCTTATATTTAATAAATAAAATATCTACTCATCTACCATTATGTAAAATTCTTGTGTCACAATGTTTGTCCTCCGAAACGGCCGGATCGATTTGTATGAAATTTTGTGTGCATATCGGGTAGGTCTGAGAATGGGCCAACAGCAATTTTTCAGAAAAAAAAGAAGGAAAACAGCGTTTGTGGGGTCAGCTAGTAATATATAAAAACTTCGTGTCACAGTGTTTGAAACAAAACTCCTCCGAAACGGCGTGACCGATTCTTATGAAATTTTGTGTGTATATTCAGTAGGTCTGAGAATAGGACGTAATTTATATATAAAAAGAAGTATACAACGTTTGCGGGTTCAGCTAGTATAATAATAAAGATGACTATGTCCATGGAGAAGAGATAAGCAAACTTTTTGCAGTACTTAGATTCAATGTTACCGTAGTAAAGATGAAATATTTATTACTCTCTTAGGGAACTATAGAAGATTAATATAATGACTGTACCTTGCCAGTTCATTTATGAAAATATTATGTATGTTAGAAAAAATCTGCATCTATTTAATAAAATAAGTGATAGACATAATATTAACACTGTAAATAAAAATAAAATAGTTCAACCATTTTTCAGACTATCTAAAGTACATACATCTTTTATGGGGTACTGTGTTAAATTTTACAACAAAATACCTTGTGAAATATTGCAATTAAACGAAAGAAAGTTTAAAACTCATGTTAAAAAAACACTTTGTATACAAGCATATTACAAATTAGAAGATTATATCCTACATAAGAATGTTTGGAAACATGCTGGTCCTGCTCCATAGGACAATCTAGAGGCTAGACAAAATCATACTATTTGCTTATTGTAGTGTATAATTTGTTATTTTTAATTTACTCACACACTGACTTATTCCTAGTTAATATTTTATGAAAATCATATATTTTTACAATTGTTTGTAAATATGTGAAGCACAATGTACCTATCACGTGGTTATTTAATATGCCTTTGCTTTATTTTTAATTATTTTTACCAATTGTGGTATAGTATTTTTATTCTTGGTGCATCGTCTTCACTTAGAGAAATATAATTAATGTATACAAAATATTGTACAACATTTTAAAAGAGTAACGGTGGAGTTTCTTGCCACATCTTCTCCATACGAAACTACTTTTTGGAAGTGGCGCCTAGAATCAGTTCTATTTTTAATGTAAATTTTGACGTTCAAAAGTGCCTTTTTATGGGCCTATTTGAAATAAATGCTTTAACTTTGACTTTGACTTTACTGCAGGTCTCAATAAAGGCACACATCTGCCTGACCCTTAGGGGAATAAAAGGATGCTATTTTTGTTTTTAAATATTTAAAGGTCATCTGTCAGTATGTAAGGAGACTACAAAAGAGGGAACTAGAATAATCTATTTGCATTATTATTTAAGAGGCAAATTGTAATAGAATAAAAAGCCCCAGATAGACAGACTCCGGAAAAGTGGTATTTTCTAGCTGATAATACTATACCCACATACATATTTTCAGAATAAAACACACCATGCAATACCAAGAAAAGTACCTCACAATAACATGGTTATGTGGAAACCGAAGAAGCATCACATACATACATACTCTAGGTAGAATGATATGAAAGCCGATATGAGACACAACAATCTAATCAGCGAGATATGAATTGGAGCGCAGTGGAAGAATTGAAGATACAGGACAGTGGAGCCGTGTGATTGGCTGTAAACAGAAAGTAAGGAGAAATGTGTAAACTTTATTATATTGTAGTAGGAAGGGGGCATACTCGTAAATAACTTTAGTATAGTAAGTTAATGACAACAATGGTTCTATTCTGCATTAATGTCTTCCAAGCCAGTTTGAAATCTATTTCGTAAATAAGTATTTGCACGACGACTGCAAAAGACAGGTTAAAACAATTAAGCTAAAGCTATGGAATAATTGTATTTAAAGCTGCTTTGCATCATAGAACGAAATAATAATATCAAATTCCATAACCGTCTTCATGCCCAAGCCACAGCCGAAATAAATCTAGCCAAAGCCCGTCTCGCCAACACCCTCCCTACAGTAATCGAACTCCCACTTCCGTCGAACGAGGTGTCAGTCGACTCGCGCGTATTGGCAAGACTGGCGGCTATTTGTCACTGGTACCGGTAGGCTGTGTCGCACATTAGCGGGGGGCGCGACATAATCGCGTTCTGTCGCGAATTCTGCCAACAGCATCGCCGCGTGAATGTGTATGAATATGTAAATTCGTGTGAGATATGGCGCGGGGTTTCGGTCGCTGCTTTGGGTTCCTTGTACGATGAAACAAATTTTAAAATGTTTCGACTATAATTTTGTATGAACCTGGTTGTTGTTTTGTCTGTAGCTGTAGCGTGTAGCACACAAATAAAATTACAGTATCTCCCGACCGCCCCGTCAGTATATATATGACAAAACTAGTTCTAGAAGAAGTTCGGTTTTGTGATGCGTCACTGTCACTCATACCAGTGTGGCGGTGCCTTACTCTAACCTGGTGTGACATTAAATTAACACCTAAAATCAATTTCTTTGAAAACCTTATGTCTAATTCTCAATTACCAACATATTCAAAAGGAAAATAACCAATAGAAGAGATACAATATCAATTCTAAGTTTTACCAACTTTAAACTTCAACTACCTTTAACAGACAGAATACCTTAAACTTTTCAGATATTCATACCCGTCATAATATAATACCTTATCACTTCCAAAACACTGGAACGATATTATAAAGTTAAACCATCAACTTAACTGAACAACTTAGTTCCGCACTTTTCCGCCAGTTGCACATAACTTCACATTGTTATCTAAAGTACAAACTTTTGCACACGAACTGTGACGTCAGCAGAAAGCCAAAGAACGCATGTGCGAATAACAGATATTTTTACCACTGCAATCGACTTCGTCTAACACGCAACAATTTCCTAGAACTTCACTCCTAGAATAAATAAATGAATATAGGGTTTTTGACTCGGAGTTGGGTAATTAACATTTTAACTCTTAAAGCGTTGCGCCACAAAATAGTAACCCTTGGTTAGAAAACCTGACATTATTGTTTTTTAGTTGAGAACATTGCAGTTCAATCGACGAAACATAAAATAGAATTGCAATGCCTATGTCCTGATATGTGATACCGTTGCAAAAAAAATCATATCCTTCCACTTTACGAAAGGCGAAAAATATCCGATCTTGTGTTTCTCTTTAAGATTGCCAATGGTACAACTGGTGTTTCTGGTGTTCTGGTGTAGACACTACGTACAGACGGAACTCGTACATGTTGAGAGCGAGTCGTATGTACAATGCAACCTGCCAGGAAGCTGATATCGACATTTTCCATACTAGTGTTCCTAAATTGAAGAAAATTTTATCTGATGGCTTCTTCGAGCGTAAATAGTTCTCTTTTTTTCTGTATTGTGTTATTTATAGTCTACCATCAATTTCCTGTTTCATAATTTGATTTATAAACTACATGTGGAAACTTGTAATTGGCCATATTTTTTATAAACTTTTTACCTAATGTAATGTTTAGCTGTAAGTTTTCCTCAAAATAAAATAAATAAATAAATAGAAATGAATGAACGCACAATTAACGGAAATTGTTTACATTAATTTATATCGTGTTGTATGTGGTTTTCATGGCGATTTAGTTAATTGATTGATGAAAATGTCAGTTAAGGAAAAGATATGTTTGAAGTTTTTTTAAAAATTTATACTTATTTTTACTTACCACAACGTCGAATTAACTAAGCTATCAACGGTACCTCATAACGTCAAGTTATATTAACACTAACCTAGAGGTTAGCGACTTAACTCTCCTAAATCGGGGGGTTTAATATTTAAAAGTTTAACTCTAGGTTTACAAACTCATGGTGGCGCAAGATTAATTATTTGACTAACCATGAGTTAGCTGTGAACTGCGAGTTATTTATGATAACCTATGAACGCGCAAGTGGGCCTTAGTAGATAGGTCTATGTTCATGAATGATAAAAGTTGAGGTGAAGGGGAGAAACATTGACTGTGCAAGTGTAGTCAAGAAAATGTACTGTTTAGCAGTCTGGCACATTGCAAATTGCGGTATTTTGTAACAAGGTACAAAAGGCGGGTTGATGCCTTAGGCATTCTCTATTCTTAATCTATACCCATGCACATTAAGGTGCATAGAGACAATTTAAGTTGAAAATGAATAGGGTATGCCGTATAAAGAATAAGATACCCATAGACTTTGTTCAAAACCATTATAATATTCTGAATGTTACCATGATTAGCTGTTGTTTTTTGTATCTACTCTGCTGTTACAAGCACACAGTTACTGCTATTGGTCCAGCAATAATTTTTGTTGCCTTTTACGACAGGCACAAGAAAAAGACAAACAATACCTAGGTGTTATAAAACGTAGGAGCACTCACAGAAAGCCACAGTTGCACAGCCACAGTTGCATACCCAGGCGCATAAACTGTGCAATTGTGCTCGTAATAAATTGTGCTCCGGCATCAATATTTTAGTAACCGCGGCTCGGTCAGCTGATCAAAGTTGCATCGCTTTGGAGATGCAGCTGTGTTGTGCCATGTATGTAGTTTGTATGAACCGGAATATTCCACATGAATATTTTCATATGTGTGTTTTGGAGATGAGTGTAGCAACAAAAATTATAGTGACACGGGGTATTGGCATCGGTACAATATTCTAGTTTAGTAAAACTAATTTAGTCTTAATACATTAACGATCACGCAAGGCTGATGTTGGCTGCGATGTTGAAAGGGGACTGGCTAGGTCACACTTACAGGATAAACGGGCCAGGGTATTCATTTAGTAGGTGCTGAACACAGGCGTCATCACCGACGCAGTCCTCAGAACCCCTGGGTGACGATTTGTACTCATTCCTTACCGATTGACCCGAGAAGACAAAGAGTTTTTTTTTAAACTATGGGGGAGTCGTTTGCCCAGCAGTGGGATAACATAGTTAAACAACACTATTGAAGTACTTTTACATTTTTGGACGGGAGATAAAACGTAGTTGACCATATTTTTGGTAAATCACAATTCGTCTCAAGAGGTACCCTCAGATAAAGAAGGATTAGAACCCAATAACACCATACCAATAATATTTTAATATGGAAATAGATTATAAAATATTAGACTATGAATAACGCCAACATACAAAGTTATCCTAAACAAATAAATCACGTTTTAGCAAGTGCTGCAGTAATCCTGTGTTCAAATACGCATCGGTTTGCAATGATAACAGTATTTACGTTGCAAAGCGTTTGGAAAAGCCGGATAAATACTGTGAACGTTAATTTTGCTAGAATTAGAGTTTATGGGTGGGGACAAGATTTCTATGAGTTTGTGATGCTTCATCACAGACATATATATATCCTGTGTGTAGTGTATGTCAGTGTTGTGCAGATTTTAAATGGTTAAAGATAGATTTGTTATCCTTACGCTTTCCTTTTAGGCATTCTTTGAGGTAGCTTTCCTCCTCCTTACAATTTCTACCAGTATATGACTCTTACGTACCTGTAAACAAAAGAATAAACAATTATAATTTACATTTACATTTAACAATATAAATTGATGAAACCATACTACCGAAGTCAAATACTAGATAAACGTTTTCCAAACTGAAAAATAAACCACCATTCATGCAAGTGAATATCAACATTCAATTCGTAAAAACCAATCTCCTAGCACGAATTGGACAAATACAAAAATATTGAAACGTTTTCATCCTAAAAACATTCGCATGTAAAAAGTTCTAGACTGAAGGTAACAAGACAGATATAGCCCAGACTAAAGCTAGCTAGACAGAAAATAGATTGAAGTGGTGTGAGACACGATGCGGCACTAACTGGAGTTGAAGAAAGATATTCTGTCAGTTCTACTTTGTGGGAGCGCGGTTACTGACAACTCTTTGTGTTTTACTGAAGCTGCTGTTTTTTGTAGCAGTAGACAAATACACCGAATGCTGTCATCCCTTTTTAGCACTCGGTGATATACTATATTTATTATCAACACAGATTACTGCAGTGCTATGCTGCAACCATCTCACCAAGAAAACTTAGCTGAACTGAGGGCCTAGACAAAGTAATATTCACAACATTCGAAATGCGATGACGCTAGTAGAAAAGCCAAAAAAATGTGTGGTGTTAACATATGCTATCGAAGTATCATAGCGAAGTGATAGCGATTATTGAAATCTAATCGCTCCGAAACGAATGCCATTTGACTAGGCCCTCTGAGCGTGGAGTGAGCTGTCAGTGTCTCTAATGCTATAGTCGTATTTTTAATTAGACGAAGCCAACTGACAGTAGCTAATGTCACTTTGTAAAATAATATTGCCATATTTAAAGTAATAGTGATGCGTTCAGTTCTCGTTCAATCAGATGAATGAACAATGAGTGTGAGTTAATCGTTTCAAACTATCAAAGAATATTATTTCTATTTTACAATAAAATTTTATAAAAGTGTTCTGAAATAAGTTACTAGTAGTATGTAACTACAATCAGTTTTTTGACGGCTTATTACAAAGCGGCGCGGCAACTAGTGCCATTTTGTTTGTATTATTTGGCTTCTAACCTCTGGTCTGATAGCACGAATGTTTTTTCAGCGCTCACGCTGTTTAGTTATTGTTTTTGTTAAGTTTTTCGTTACGTTGTGTTTGTGGTAATTGTTGAGTTTATTTATTGCTATATTGTTTCGTACAAACGATATGGATCCTAAACCAAGCACGTCAAGTCAAAGCTTGACCGAAAGAAGAGACCACGGATTGCTTTAAGCGTTACAAACAGGTATTTGAGGAGAAAACTGCTTCACTATTACCTATTGAGGCTCCCGAAAAAAAAAGAATGTATTTCGAAAACCGCTGACATTTTGGGAATTGGTGTGACCTTAGTTTACAGTGTATTAAAAGAATACAAAGAAAATGAACAATTTAAGTCTCCCGAGAAACTTGGACCTAAACACAGTTTCAAAGATAAATTAGACGATTTTACTTTTGCCGCTATAAGGCGAAAAGTACATAATTTATTTATAAAAATGAGCCACCCACCATTATAAAGGCCCCCATAACAATATGAGCTCAATCCCATTGAGTTGGTATGGGCGCAGTCTAAAGGATGTGTTGTAAAAATTACAAAACCTTCAAAATGACAGAAGTAAAAAAACTTTTTGAAGAAGGACTTCAACATAACACACGTGAAAAATGGAGTAGTGTCTCATATAATTAAAGAAGAAGGCAAAATGTATGGTCTCGACCACATGATCGACAATGTTTCAGACAGATTTTTTATCTGATGATGAATAAAACCAAATTAAGTAATAAGCGATGTTTTTTTATTTTCATTACCTACCTATAATTGTTATATTTTATACACCTATAGTTTCAACTACACGATGTATTGAAAATAGGACAGTCTTACAAGTTTCCTCGCAATGTTTTCCTTAATGTTTAAAACACTCGGTATTCAGTATAGGTAGATACTGTAGGAACATAGTCGTCGAAAACTCGTTGGTATGTAAGAAGCACGACTAAAATTCGAACCCCGCACCCGATATCGGCAGTTCGGCACACTAACTTCACTAGACAATCGAGGCAATTTCATTCATTCAGGAGTTTTTTCAGTCATTCACTTTGTCACAACACTATTTTTATTTCATCAAAAACTGACAACACAGTAAACGTCAGTTGACTTCGTCTAATTAAAAATACGACTATAGGGATCGACTAAGACGGGATGACACTGACAGCTCATTCCACGCAAGTCTTTACGATGAGATTTTCACAGAATCGACATGCTGACGATATTAACATCGTGATAGGTTCACAGGATAAATTTATAACATCAAGTCGTAAGTACGGCTGAGAAGCGTAGAGTCCTTAATTCGATCTTAGGGATGGGAAAAAAGTTATTAGGTTTTTCAATTAGAAAAATCTCATAAGTAGTTAAATCGATTGCCTCGCACCTGACATATGACGTATGACATACATAACTATGGAAATGCGTCAAGTACACATCTGTCTCGTATTGGGAATACCTACGGCTGTGAGGTCGTATTACGTTTTCAATTTAAACTCCACCAAACCCAGACAGTTTTTCCGTATTGATCAAACAGCCTGTTTCCCTACCCATACGTTTGCTAGTTTAACGACACACAAGCACAACCCAGCACAGCTAACCGGATGACGTCGCATCCTTTTTGCCTGTCACATCTCGTTCTCGTCGCTGTCCACGTAAATTAAATTTTTATCGCATGCACACTCCATAAAGCAGGCTCTGCCTCTCCCGTTACTGGCTTTGTTTTTATGTAATACATTTATGTGCTTCGAAGTGGAAGGTTTTAGTATTTGTGAGTGGTACACTTTTTATTGGACTTCTATAATATTGTAGTATATAATTGCTACATAAAACGGATATTCTTCAACTTTACACATTTACACACATTTTTCGTATCGTTAGCATTTCGATGGCGCGATTTTTTTTATGAATATATTATAATATTGGCAATACCAACAAAACAAAGGCTGTGTGGATTCACTGTTTTGTTTAAAATCAGCAAAGACATACTGGAGCTCCGTCTCGCGTAGGTTCGTATCATTATGTTCTTTTTTGTGTTGTGTTCTTTATCTGCTTCATGTTTACCGCAAATAAAAGTATTTTCTTTCTTTAAATCATTTAGATTTGATTACAACCTGTGTCTCTAAGTCTTAAGATGTAACCTTAAAATAACAAAGTGATTGAGTTAGGTAATGAAGCTTATATTACCTGAAATCTAAAACTTGCCTCGTTTCTTTACCGAACTTTTCATTAATATTCACCTCTATTCGCCTCACTAAACAAATATGTCAAACGACACACATACACATATCTTCCCCCGACGTCGCCTCAACTTAAAGACTATTATGTTATCCGGGACTTAGTAAGTCCCGGATAACATAATATTCTTTAAGTACTGCGCCCGAGGGGGAAAGTTCACTAATACTCATGCTCACCCCTTGCGACATTACCTTCCTACACATCGTAGCTCGGCTATTAAGAATGGGGTGTCACCGAAAAATTGTAAAGATTGTGTCCCTAAGTGCACGAGATTTAGCGACTGAATGACTCTACAAAAGATCTTAAGGTGGCTGGGATCGTAAGGCTTTTATGGACCTCTCTTTAACCGACTTCTAAAAGAAGGTGGTACTCAATTCGTCTGTGTGTTTTTTTTGTATGCTTGTTACGCGATATCGAATCGATTTCAAAAACTCTTTTTTACAAATACTTCAGGGGTGGTCCCATATAAATTTAATTAACTTTTCTTTTTCTTGGGTAGTTTTTCAGTAAGCTTCTATAGTACGTATATTTCAATTTGTGTGTGTTTGTTGATGATGTTGTAATAACTTCCTGTTACTCTTATTTACAATTTCACATAGCTAGTCATGGTATCCAAATTTGTGTCAGGTAGATACCACAGCTAAAAAATGATAAATAAAACTTTTTACAAAAAAAACTGTCTTCCAAAAAACAAACACTACAAAGCGAAAATAAATTCATTTTCGGAAGTCTGTGGTCAGACTGCAAAACCAAAGACACCGACTTCCGAGGTTAAAGTTTTTTTTACGAATACAATTCAATATGACAAAAAAGGAGATGAGTGTCAAAACCAAAAAGTCTTGTTGTTGTTTTTTTAATACATAATATCTATTTCGACTACCTCCGCTGCTGCTGAGCATGTGGTCCTCTGTTCGATTCCCAGGTCAGGCAAAGTGATGGGGTCGCATGTTGAAGAGCCTCCACGCGGCGCACCCTGGGCAACGTCAGCTCCAACTGTCCACCTGCTTTTGGTGGACAGTTGGGGTTGGCGGCCAATCTTCAACAAACGGGGAAGGGTCATGGTTCCAATCATCGATCATTTATAATGGTCGATGAAGGGAACCGGGCTAGGGTTGGGGCGGCCAGTCCGTCTTCGGGACAGGTCTGGTGGCCATCTCCGTCCACACCCCCTCTGTTTGCAGAGGGTGAGTTTTGTGGGCGTCGAGTGGGGAGGGGAGAGGAAGACAACCTCTTTACAAAATTACCTCAATCCCAAGGTCGAGCGTGCCGAGGGGATGAATGGCCGGAGGGAATCCGGTCACTAGCGCTGGGGAGTGTTATCAGGGGAAATAGGGACCACACCCTTCAAAGGAAAACTTAAAAATGAACAAGACAGATGTAGAAAAACTACCCCAGGGCGGTACCGGCTGCGCAGCAGCCGGAGAATCCGCCACGTTCCCTTCGGGAACGTCAAGCCCCCATTCGTATTCTGGGGGGGGCAACAAATGTCTTCCGAGCCGAGGAGGCTCGTCGAGTGATGCGCGGTTAGAGTCTGACGCGGCATCTGGCGTGGAGGGCTCATTTAAGAGCCCGGAGCGCGTAGTGAAAGTGAGCGCTGTTGGGAAGAACAAACGGTTCTTCCTGCAGCGGCCCAAACCGAGTGATGGCCAGGGGTCACACTCGGATGGCGGGATGGCCTCGGGCCGAAAAATCGGTCGACGTTGTGGGAGGAAAAAAAGAGGCGGAGAGCTCACCACCCAGGAGGGCAGGGAGGCCAGTCCGGCCGAGCCAGCCCAGCCAGCCGTTAGTCTCGCCACGGAGGGGCGCCACACTGAAGTGGACGGCCGTAGGGTGGCCCTGTCGGAGTCGTCAGGTGGTGGACGGGATGCTGCTGGCGGCTGAAAGTCTGAGCAAGCGGCCAGGTTTGCGGAGGTCGTGGTTGCCGCGATAAAGGGTGTGGCCTTGAAGAGGACTCAGTCCTCAAAAGACAAGGCCATATCTGCAGCCACGGCCTCCATTATAGAGGCAGCGGAGGCCATTCATTTCGGGCCTCCGCCGGACGGCATGTCCGAGATGCGGGCGGAGGTCGCCCGCTTGACAGCCGCCATGGAGCGTCTCCGAAAAGAGAATGTGGAGCTCCGAGCAGACCTGGCAAAGGTTCAAGGAGCCGGCCACCGGGAGGCGCAAATAGGAAGGGCGCAGCATGGGCAAGGCCAGCCCGGGTCTGCCGAGGACCGGGTTTTGACCCTGGTGCGGCATGAGCTGGCTGCCTTTCAGAGTCGGTTCTCCGCTCTGGAGGCCATTGTCTTGCGCCCTCTGCTGGCGGCGAGCCATTCGGCCTCGGGCCAGCGAAGGGCGGCGTCGTATGCCGCCACCGCGGCCAAAACAGGATCCTCGGGGCAGACCCAAAGTTGGGCCGTGGCGGGCCCGCCCCTGGCGAAACCTGCGTCGCCCCAGACCAGGAAGGGTGGGGGGACTGCACAGACGGCGAAGGCCCCAGCCGTGACGGAGAGACGGCCGCCCCCGCCGTCTAAATCCCTCCGGCCGACGCCGAATGGCAAATTGTCGGGGAGAAGGGGAAGGTGGGTAAGGCAGCAAGGGCGGCCAGAAGAAGGCAGAGGCGGCAGCGGCGCAAGGAGCGAAACGTCGCGGCTAGGCTCCGTGCCCCGAAGTCCGCAGCTGTAGTTATCACACTACAGCCGGAAGCGGAAAAGAAAGGCATGACCTACCGCGAGGTGCTCGGCAAGGCGAGGACGGCGGTGAACCTCCAGGAGATCGGCGTCACCAATGGCCTTCGGTTAAGGGTCACTGCGACTGGGGCCCGGATGCTGGAGGTCCCCGGTGCGGCCAGCGGCCCGACCGCAGACGCTCTAGCTGAAAAGCTTAGGGCGTCCCTGAATGCGGACAAGGTCCGAGTATCCAGGCCCACCAAGTGCGCTGACATGCGTATACTGGGCCTGGACGACTCCGTGACGGAGGAAGAGGTCGTGGCTGCCGTTGTTAGGACGGGGGGGGTGCTCTGCCCAGCAGGTAAGGGCAGGCACCATTCGTCCTGACTTCACGGGGATGCAATCCATTACGGTGAGCTGCCCCGTAACGGCGGCCCAAAAAATTACCGGGGAGGGCCGAAGGCTCCTGGTGGGCTGGGTCTCCGCGCAGGTCAAACTGCTGGAACCCAGACCTCTTAGGTGCTTCTGCTGCCAAGTGGGCAACCACGTGGGAGTGCAATGCGCCTCGGAGGTGGACCGCAGCGGTCACTGCTTCCGCTGTGGTCAGCCCGGTCACAAGGCCGGCTCGTGCAATGCCGCGCCGCACTGCTTTATATGTGCGGCAGCTGGCAAGCCGGCCGATCACCGGGTTGGGAGTAAGGTCTGCGCTCCACCCGCCAAAGCCAGGGGCAGGGGCAGGGGTAATACCACTGCCACTGCCGTCAAGGCTGCATCCGCCGCTACTGCCGCCGCCGTTGCCGCCTCCACCGTCTTCAACGCCGCAACCATAGTGGCAGAGCCTCCACAGGAGGCTCGGGAGGGGGCTGATATGGAGTGTCAGTAATGGCCCCATTACGCCTCCTCCAGGCGAACATCAACCACTGCGCCTCTGCTCAGGATCTGTTGCTGCAGAGCATGGCGCAGTGGTCGATTAACATCGCCGTGGTCGCTGAGCCGTACTTTGTCCCGCCCAGGGATGACTGGGTGGAGGACCTGAGTGGCTCAGTGGCCATAATTTCCTCGGCCGCCGCCGGTACCCTGTCCCTCCAGGCCGTCAAGAGGGGACGGGGTTGCGTGGCAGCACGGTTCGGGGAGATAGTCGTGGTAGGGGTGTACTTCTCTCCGAACCGAACTCTCGCCGAGTTCCACAACTCCCTAGCGGAGTTGAGAGTCGTCGTCGTGGGGTTTCGTTCCCTCCCCGTGCTCGTCCTCGGGGACTTCAATGCCAAGACCTTGGCTTGGGGTTCCCGGCTCACGGACACGCGGGGCAGGATGGTGGAGGACTGGGCTCTGGAGACAGGCCTGGTCGTCCTAAACCGGGGTTCTGTCCCAACGTGTGTGCGTATGCGGGGTGAATCAGTGGTGGACATTTCGTTCGCCAGCCCCACTCTGTCGCCGCACGTCATTGACTGGCGCGTCATGGAGGGGGTGGAGACCTATTCCGACCACCGGTACATCCGGGAAACCACCAAAGAAGATTTTTTTTTGTTATTTTGAATCAGTTGTGATTGCTGAGTACATACTATAGCACTTTTTGGCAATGAACATAGCAATATCAGCATGTTTACAAATGCAGAATTGAACAAATTGTAGATGTGGATATAAAACTTCCAGTTAAAGCGTTACTCTCTTACAAACCGTTGAGAATAATATAATTTCCATTCTAATTAGAAAACAGCGAATTGAGAATGTTGCATTCTAATGCCTTAATGCATGTGAAAACGAAGAAAATTTTTGAGCTAAAGCTGTGGTTCTTGTTATTCTAGGTTATTTCATGTCTATCAAGATCGACACTAACAAATCCGAACTTCCGAACTTCTCAATCCTAACTAATATTATAAATGCGAAAGTTAGTTTGTGTGTGTGTTAGTTATTTACTCTTTCACGTCGAAACGGTTCATGGATTTAGATGAAATTAGGCACACAGATAGACCATAGACCACGCAGGTAAAAACATAAGCTACTTTTCATCATTGGACGCAGACATCGTCGCGGGCAATAGCTACTATATTATATTCTTCAAAAAAGATGTAAAAAAATTAAGTATATAATTTGTGCATGAGCATGCACGAAGCATGTTGTTTTTTTTTCTGTACAAGATTCGTTCGCTCATAAGTAGGACAGTAAATACCCGCAGAGACCTAGACAAAGTGACATTTATCAGAGACAAAGATGAGTACGACGTATGAATTGACAAATTACGAGCTACCGAAAAGCACAATAGGTCAATTCTGTTGAAAATCGCTGGATAAAAACAAAACTCTTTTAAAGCGATTGCCACTTGCATATGCCCTCAGGAAGTCATTCTTGTTCTATATCGAAAAAGAAAAACTGACGAGGAGGCGGAGGAGGCGTTTGCCCAGCAGTGGCGTAGCATCTACGCTGATATAATAACAACAGAAACGAACGAGTTTGGTAATATTGTCGCAAAGCCAATGTTAATATAATTATATCCCACGTTAAAATACATAAGTAACACAGTAAAATACGTTTAACTAAACAGCACTGTCACGCAGTTTGTAAGTGCGTCTTTGAATAACTTTGTCTGTATTGATAACAACAATAACGGAAACTATGTCAAAGAGAAAGGGAGGAAAATGCTGCGTCATTTATAAGCTCAACTTTTGTTTTGTTTTATATTGTCATGTGTTTTCCTCCACCAGATAAACTCCGGGCCTCGGCATAATGTATTGCATCATACATAACACATCCCCTATATTATGGTGTTGTTATGAAAGATTTCGGATTGATAACAGGAGGAGGAATAATGCCTATTTGATTGGACATAATGTAATCAATGAAATGGAAATTCTCGTTACTATATTTTATAGATTTTTCGTGGAATGACTAGAAAACTGAGAGAGACTATCCATGATACAACACAAAAATCTATTATTTAATCTCTTAATTGTAAGTGAGAATGCATTGCTGGTGTTCTTATTCTAAGTTTAGCTTAGCTTAGCTTCTTAGATAACAAATAAAAATAGGGACTAGTCTTCTAATACCTATCTCCACAAAGAAATAACTTTTCGACTAAGACAGAGTGGCACTTCGACAGCTCTATTATTGGCTCAACTATCACATTTTCACGAAAACAGATTCCTTAATCTTCAAGCGACCCTATCCACGAATAAAAAAATATCGAAGTATGTAAACGTTAAATAAAGACGCGTCGATTGTCTCCTGGGTGTAGCGCGCAATGGTTTGTGTGAAAGGTTTTCATGTCGTTTACGTGCGATCTCATGCTTGAAGTGGTATGGGGATTTGATCGGGGATTCTATTGTAGTGAGTATTATTGATATTTTAGGGACACAAGCAATATACGGAAATATTTTAGTGAAATCGTCGTACGGAGGAAATATTTGACTTTTTTTCTTTCTTTTAGACTGTGGTATTGAGTAGTAGTAGTAAGTATTATTTATGTTTCTTATCTGCATTGAAAAATTGAGATACAGACTCGGTATATTTAAATGACACAAAATTTATGAGAAGAACTTAATAAAACTTTAACTTATTGTTCTGACTATATTGACTACATAGTTTTGTGTTAATATACTGAAAAAGTATTTTCACGTTTTTGTAATTATCAAAACTCAGGTAAAACGAAAATCTCAGTAAATAGAAACAAAACGAAACGGGATCAAGGTGCTCAAGCTATTAAACGTGATCAAATCTGTTAAGTATCAAAATGAAATCCAGTCGCAGGCTACGAGCTGAACAATTCCAAGACAGATATCTACGGAGGCGTCCTTGCCAACTGCAGTGCCAGTTACAAATCCACCATTTGCTCCCAACTCCCGAACCTCACAATATCAGTCTGTCTAGATCTATTTTGCTTATCTACAGATTTAGAATATATTCATTGGACCAAATTCAAATGTGCAAAGCGTACCGATCCCCTTGCCTTCTCTCATTCAAAATTCATCTTTGTATTTTTTGGAATAGAGTTTATTTTTATGTGAAGCATCTGGTCTTTAGGTACGCGTCTCAAAGGCTTGCGGAGCATCGAAGGTGCTTTATTTTTAAATGAAAGGCAGCGATAAGCGAACATTTTGCGGACTATTGCGGCCCCAATGTGTACGTTATTAAAATGTTCTTTTTATTTTCAATCCGTAACGGGATTGGGTACTGATATGCTTTCAGAGTCTCTCTTGGCATTCCGAAGGTTTTGTATTGTGCTTATTCAACCAATATTCTGTGTATGTTATCGAATATTATTTTAGTTATTTGACACATTTTCCTTGCATTGTCTTGGCTCGCGAGGAGATGCTTGTAACTCGTAAAGAGTATTATGGAATTTAATTTGCTTAATTATTATTTAGATTTTATATTTAATAAAGCTTCAAGTTACAACCTGGCCATTTTGATTATATTTTTAAAATACATTTAGTCACTATTTATCAGTGAGGAAAACAAATTTTCAAATCCATAGCTTTGTACTTATTCGTCTTGGATTCCTACTATAAAACCTATCTAGTCTAAAAACTGATCTCTGTTATCTTGAGATATTCATGATTCATGAAGTCGAAAACTTTGGACTTTTCTTTCTCGTAGATAGCAAAACTCGACAGTGTGCGTGTGTGTGCCTATAAAGCATGACATTTTCTTTTTGCTGCTAACGGTTTGAGAATACGTGAAGGTACCTCTCTATTTAAGTATTCTCGTGCAGTATTTAATTAATAATATTGTATCAGAGATTTTGAACGGAAAATTAATGCATAAAGTATTTTTTTTGTAGTCTAATGTCTGATGTGGGCCTGAAATGGGCAATGGCCTTTACACTAACACCTCGACTTCAGGTGCAAACACAGTTTTGTTTTTTTTCCTTTCCTTATATCTCGAAAATGGTGTCCAATCACAAAAATACTGAAAATTTCGACTACCTTTGTAAAACCCATAAACCCCTAAAACTCAATATGTTGCTAACAATGTTTCACATTTACCATACAAAAAGTGAAAAATTCCTTATAAAACGCGTCGAAGCGGAACCCTCTGCGCGCCTCTGGCTCTAAAATAATTCACGGGGTATGGCAAACACGACGTTGCGAAGCCAAAAGAAAAAAAAACACGTGGAGTCGCGTTTGTCAAATTCGATTTTAGTTGTGTCAAAATTATTAAAAATTTTGAGAATATTGTTTGCAGAATAGATTCTCATAGCCAAAAGTAAGGTATTTTAGTTATAGTTTAGTTCGGTGTACAAGAGAATCGGCACCATTACGGGCTGGTACACCTATATTGACCTTGTTGCTGATGTTCTTCAGAAAGGTCAGGTGCGTAGCACTAGCAACCGGCTTGAGTGTATGACCAGATGTTTGAACGTAAAAGAGGCAAAAGGAGTTTGTAAGAATCGTAGCAGGTGGCGTTCTGTGGTTTCTGCCTACCCCCATGGAAAGAAGGCGTGAGTGTATGTATGTATGTATGTACTGGCGAAATATGCGTGTACTAGTTACACCTCTGGCTAACCCTTCAGGAATAACAAGCGTGATGTTATGTTATCGGTACATTCTGTACATTTTAAATTATCGATAAGAGTTATTGATGTCTAAAATGAAGAGTGCAATAAAATAGTGCAAGAAGAAGTGGCGGAAATATAATAAGTAGATGGCTTTCAAGATATTTTTGAGAGAGCCCGATACAAGCTCAATAATAATTTAGAGCATTATTTTTAACGGTGTAATATAAATGGCTGTACCATAAGACAGTGTTCGCTTTGAGCCTCTTCTGGGAATATATGGAATAATATAAGGTATAGAATATGTATTGTTTGTTCGGTGATACTTTATCTCGTGTGACGGGAGTCTCTGGAGGCCTGGGGCTCGAGTGCTGCCTGGCTTCGATGATGGATAACTACTACAATATATTGTTTTATTTGTAAAGACATAAGCACTGTATTGGCATTTTATATTGCATAATTTCCCGCTGATAGCAGAATAGATTATTGACTTGAGGTCACCATCTCATAAGAACATCTACATCACATTGCAATGGTTGTCGCTCATAAGTTGCCGTCACACACACACACAACGAAATGAAAAGTTGAACATTTGGCTAACGCTAACGCAATCGAATAGATTTAAAAACTCACTTGCCTGGTGTAAGCACAGGTTACAAACAATTACTATATGCGATACATATCTTGGTCAGCTAGTAAAACAGATAAATTTCATTCATAACCTCGAGCTTACCGACGAGCTTGAGGTCACTAGCTCAACGAAAGGGGAGTCCTTTCGTAAATCAATTCGTAAACAACTTAACTACCCTAATATTTATGTCCATTAAATAACAATTCAGAACTCCACTTACGTCAATTACTAACGGCATTATATACAAACGGATCGGGATTCTAAACAAACCTCCCTTCTCTTGCCCCCACCGCGGGCTCCACGAGGCCCTCTGAGCCGCTCATCCGGCTCGAAGGACCAAATAGTTGTTTAATACACTCCCTAGTGGTCCACCGATTCTGAACTCTGCCAATTTTGACCGTTGCCCCTGGTCGGGTGAAGGTGAGGCCTGAAGTGATTTGTTGTCGGTATTTGGGAGTCAAACAAAAAGTAGGGCTTTGTTTGTGGCACACAAGCGACTGTGTCACCTTCAGTTAACTGGTTTTCAAGTTGTTTGTCTATGGAAATTAGTTGGCTTTCGCGAAACTTTTGGAGCTATTGATTCTGAAAATCTGAGGTTGTGACCCTGTTCCTACTTAGCTTGGAATATATATGCTTTACTCGAAAATGTAAATGATTCAGGAATATTTTCAGATTTTGTTTTGGGAGTCTACACGGATTGAAACTCGATATTAGTAAATTAGCTTCAGGCAACATTAACGTTGAGTCGGAAGGTTTTGTTTAACTTGCAGGTAGAAAGAAGTTCAGCGTTAATTTCTAGAATACAAAATGGCTATCGATTAAGAACATAAACGTGCATTCCAAAGAAGATGATTCCGAATAAAACGTAATTTTTGTCTCTTCACAATTGGTTGCCTTAGAAATGAACATTAAGTTCTTTGAAGATTGAATTGAAAAGATTTTTCAAATATTCGATCAACGAGAGATAAAAACTGATTAAAACAAGTATTTCTATTTTCAATTTTAATTGTCAATACTTCTGAAAGTTTAAGTATTTCAATATTAATTTATAAACATATAAAGCTTTATAAGAAAGAAAGGAGGCAAGAAGGAAACGCATAGAAAATTAAACATTTAAACAATCCTGAAGTAAATTAATAACAAATGACACACAACTTTAGAACCCCATACTGAACAAACACAATTATGACATTTTAATACCAGTACGTTTAAACCGCAATACGGTTAACCTTCCAAAAATCAGGTCTAGTAGCCACTCTAGCTGACAGCGACCCAACTCTAAGTTTGTATTCCCAGTTGCCAGCGACACGAAATGGATAGATACGGAAGGTCAACTCCATCATACAAAGAGCGAATATACATGTTTTCTAGTCGATCATGACAACTAGAATTGATTCTAGTTGTGACGATCGACTAGAAAATGTCTCTTTTTAGGGACTTTAACTCAATGTCAAGTTCAGCAAGCAACGCCGAGTTAACTTATACCTAAAGTAAGCAGACCCTTAAGCAACCACTCCAGGGTTATACCATTCGTTTCTCAGTAGGCAATTTGTAAGCTCAGTTATTTAAAATTTGGCAGTTGTCAGTGTTTTTATAAGACAAGTTCGAAACTGTCAATAATGTTACAAATCTGTTGCTTGACCACCATTCGCGCAGAGGTTCGATTGTCCCCAAAACATTGCTGTATGGTTCACGTACTGAGCAGTTGAAGTTTTTTAATTGTATTTGTTTCAAATATGTTCTAGTTATGATTGTAATAAATCTGCATCGGCGAATCGGTGTCGTTACTTAAGTCTGTAGGTGTGTTCTGTTGTTGTATGGAGCCGACCTTCTTTACCTATGTATTTGTGCCTTCCAATGGGACTGTTAGAGTGTTATCTGCTCAGGGGCTGTGGGACTGTTGTAGTGTCTGTACTTTAGTTTGGTAATGTGAGAGAGATTGCTCGAAGAATTTAAAGTTCACATTCTCTTCAACGGGGTACTATGGATTATGTACATGATTCTGAATCCCTGCATTGAAATTTTTCGTCGGTAATTAAAAACAAATTGCTGTTCATTTTGACCTCCTAGGTATTGAACGTTTTAAATTAATCATACCAACTAGTATAATTAGGTAGATAATGTATAAAAAATATAGTAAAACATAATAAAAGAGTAACTTTGAATTTTATTATAAATTTTGACATTCCAAAACTTATCATACATGTGCCTAATTAAAATAACTGATTTAATTTTACTTTATTGCATATTTATTATGTCTTATGTTGCACTTAACATGGTTATTAAGTTTCTCTTAAAGCACAAATTAAAGGAAATTTTGTAGATGACCTCTAAACCTTGACTGGACTTACCTAAAGGTACTAGGAGCTGCTTATCACTATTACCGTCACAAAACGACGTGACCTTTTGAACAACACAACACGTTCTCTCACTTTCATCATAGATTGATATAATTCTTTGGCTTTATAACATTCATAGAAAGCCAACAACGTCGGTAAATAATACAAGTACCACTGCAAGGCAAGCCTTCGCCTTTTTGCCTCTCTTCCCTCACAGATAAGGCAAGAGTATTGGTCACCACACTTGCGCTTGCACGAGAATTGGTCATTTCAAACTTAAAACACCGTGTATAGGCCTAGGGCTTAAGGGTTTTCTCATGGTGTTTTCTTTCCCCAATGTCAGGGACGTCCAAGATAAACTTAGAAAGTAGATATGGATTGAAAAAGTCATATTGTTAACTGCCCGGATTTGAACCCCTAGTCCACCACGGCAAGGACTGAACCACTAGTCCACCACGACTTTATAATTATTCGAAATCAAGTAATTTTTATCACAAAAGATCCTACAAATTACAAATCAGTAGCACTCTCCGCTGAACGCCAAGTGTCTGGATATTTCAAATAATTATATTAGAAACATTTGCCGAGCAATGTTGAAGTATCGAATACAGCCGAGGTCGTACCGAACGCGGACGATTCCTCATTTGGATAGCTTCAAGTGAGAACGAAATATCAACAACGTTAGATAGAGGCAGATAGCTTCCAGTAAAGTGAGATGTTTGGTATCAGATGAATTGAGCTTTTTATTTGAAATGGTTGATTAATAGAGTTTTGTAAGGGTTAGATAAGTTTTTGATTCTGCAATCGAGAGCAGTTTTTCTAATTTTACATTCAAGTGTTTACAAAGTTATTTCTTTTGTCCTCATTATTCTTAGTAGGTACATAAGAATGTTGAGCATAAAATGTACGTGACATAATTATGTATACAAGATTTTAATTATGAAGATCATCAGCACTCGAGGTTTTCAGACTTTCATAGTTAAAACTTCCATCCAATACTATGCAGGGAGTTTTAATTTCACGCTAACCATACCTTCTATTACGTACCGTAAAACTTTGCTTCTATAAAAACTGCAACATATTAAAAAACTTTCCAAGCTTACCTCAGCGCTTACTAAACAGCGATGTCAGATTGTAAAGCGGCTTGAACGGATATTGATTCGGAACCCTTAACCCTTGGAATTTTGATTAGTCATGTTTAAATGCCGTTTGATTCCTCGGCGGGGCCGCAATATTCCAGATCTAGCAAGTTGTATGTGGGTTAGGAACATCGCTGTGCGTTGCTGAAGTCTTTACGGCAGGCGTATGGATGATCTTTGTGTGGAGAAATTCTCATGCCATTCGTTTTACTAGGAAGTGGTGGGCGGTTGGCTTTTTGTGGACTGAATTTCAGTTTTTAAATAAATATTCTGATAATAATTACAAGTCAACAGAGAAATTCTGGTCCATGGATCCAAATATGAGAGCGACTGTCAAAAGTAAGGTGTTATTTATTTATTTATTTACTTAGGGACAACAATCAGCAGTGTATTAATAAGAATATATAGGTTAGAAGTTAATAGAAGTAACAAATACACTACTCACAACGTTATCCACAGATTACTAAACAAATCTACTAGTTGTTAGTAAGAACAATTTAAAAGAAAAACAGAATAAAGTAAACCAAAACTTAATTATTAGGGTTCTGATCACTTAAAGTAGTAAAAATTTCTTTTCTAAATATAGCCTTGCTGAGAAACATAATATCAGTTAAGCCAAACTGCCCATTGTTGGTCTCAAGTAATGTTATGTACATACAATTTATTTTTCCATAAACATACGGAGTTTATTAAGTGAGGTAAGTGCAGAAAACAACATCCTGTCCAGTGTGCCTAGCTTTAACCTCTCACGTACGGTCTCACCCGGAAAGTTCCAGTAATTTGCTAATGGATTTACAAGCGTGTTATGTTGTTCGATTATATTCATATGTTCTGCGAAGCTTCGCTCTCTTCGAGACCTCGGCCTATTACTCGTTGAGCTGTCGGAGCTCGGAATGTTTCAATTTGCCACCATTAATACTTGCGGATAACAGCCAGCACAGTTATACTATCCAACGGATAACTGTTTATTAAGATTTTATTTAAATTGAATTGCTGAGTTTTAGTTATGAAGCTAGAACTAATATTTCTGCTGTTATTTTTGAGTATACACACAAACAGAGAGGCACTGGACTTGTTAGCTTAAATTACCGTTATTGTAATGGATACTTACGGTCTCCCATTGTTATGATTATAATTATATGATATTTAAGTATTGTGCTTTGGACCTCACATATCAACTAAATACCGAATTTAGCACAGAGACAACAGAGGTGATTGAATTATTATTAGTACTCGTATTTGTAATTAAAGAGTAATGTAGGCAAACAAAGTCCCAGACATAACCCATGGTACAACTACCAAAAACAATCACCCACACACATGCAATAAAAGCACACACACGCATACACGTACCCGCACACACACACACCATACCACCGCACAAGAGCATGCATGTACTTTTTTTTTTTGATTTCATAAATTGTTAATGTTCAACAAAAGGGTGAAGACACTGAATCGTGTAACACAGGTGTCACATAGCTCAGGAGTAACCGTCTTTATATCAATGAGACATTTTTTCTTACTTATTTCATTGGAATTTAGAGCCGCTTTTCGAGTGTTTTCTCAACGAAATAGGCAAACACCACGTAACTATAATTTTGTCCATTTTACCACCAATTTTTCCAAAATTATTGTCAAATTTTAGTGATTGTCAGAAACCAAGTGAAACTTTTTGAAACGTAAAGCATCATCAGTCTCTCACATTATCAAGTCCTCACTCCAACCTCATTGTATCCGAAACTCGGCGTTTCAAATAATTGAACCGGCAACAATATTCTTGAAGCTACAACATCACTCAATGAAGTACTCATCAAAATCAATAGCCGGCCAAATTAAATTTAATTAAAGAGAATTCGCGGCAACAATCCTACAGCGGAATTTATTACCAAATTAAGTATCCCTGACGAGTTTTTATCCGAAAGGAGTTACCGGATGGAAAACGCACCCGAACGGTTCCGACTGCGGCCGAAGTGTGACGAACTTTGTGGTCAGGTAGATTGTTAAAAACATGAATATTAAATTAGTTTTGTTTCAACCGCTCGCTCGTAATTGTTTGTTACTCCTTTGAATCTCATTTTGATTTTGTATTTGTTAAGTGATTGAATAAATTAATTGTTTTTTTTTAAATATAATTGTACATTATATATATTTTTTTATGTTAGCTTGTATGTTGTAAGTTATTTAAGAACATTGATAATAATTAAAATAAACTATTTAAAACTTCACCTGTCTTTCTTTAGTGGTCTGTTCTACAAAATTGTCGCCGTTGTTATTTTTTTGTAGCTTTAAGCAGTGTTTGTCGAGGTCTTAGAGGATTAACCTCGTAACATAAGATAATGTGGGCGGAACATGTGCCAAATGTTAGGGGATTGCTTTGGCCTTCTATTTTGATCAATGCTCCAAATAGTTCCATACGAGGCTGCTCTACAAATCTGTTTTATTTTATTTTGTATTGGTGCTATCCTTGTATTAAATCAGTCAACAACGCAAAAACGTATTGTTATAAAAGAAAACACACACACCGAGTGCTACGGCGTAGTGATCTCGTGCTACGGCGTAGTGATCTCGTGCTACGCCGTAGCTCACAATGCGCTACAGAAAGCTTGCGCTGTGTTATATTAATGTAGCTTCCGGAATGAATGTTTCCTCGTATGAATAGATTTTGTAGAAAATATTAATCAATACATGTGGCAATGAATATGATACAGCCCTGAATGAATGATATAATCATAGAAAATCCTTCTCATTTATTTCCAAAAGCAATGGCAACAGAGAAAATATCATATCATCAGCCATATAAAACACAGAACCAAATAAGTAAGCGAAAATAATACAAAAACATTTCGCACATAACACTCAAATCAAAGCATTAAACGATTCCGTCCATAAACCAGTCCCAAATAGCGAAAACAATTGCCAAACTAAACAACTTAACGATCGTAGAGATTACACTGAAATATGAATAGTAAACGTTACGTACGTTACGTTGCGAAAAAACAAGGCATTTGTACAAAATGGCGGCACATATAAATGCTAATATGTGCGCACTAATACTGTTACACACAGTAATTGTTTAAGCAAATTAAGACACTGAGTAAGTAGAACAGTAGGTTTACTTTACATGATGTGATTTAAATTTCTCAGAAACGTCGTAGAATTTTTTATTTTATTTTATTAACATGGTCGCTGTTACTGGGGCTCACGACACTGCTTGATAAGACTGGTTGACAGACTTTTGGGTGACTGACTAGCCCGTGACGACTGTTTAAGATCTACGAATGACCACTGACTACCAATGGTTTAACGTGTTTTGCGAGGCACGGAGGTGTCTTGATATGTAATGGGCGGTCAGCCATCCACAAGCTGACCGCAGTCAGCGTAGCTAAACTGTCGATCGAGCCGTGGGGCTGTAATTATATATCAACGAGCCCAGTTTCAATGTAAAGACAAAAACACATTTTATTAGGTCTCCAAACATCTGACAGATTGCTGATTAAACCTTCTGTCCCCAACTATTTTGCGATTAACCAGAACAGAGCTATCCCACTATAGTGAGAAATGGGCACAAGAAAAAACTATAACAATTCGTTTCGGTCATTATACGGGACACAAATCGAGTTTTTCTTGAGACAAAGTCAGTTCGCACGAGACGCTTGGCACAGAACCAAAAGCAGTCGTCGTGGCGGTGGTCCAAGTGAGAGGAGATGGCGAGTTTATGTAACGACGCGCTGGAGTAATAACATTTAGTGGGAAAATAGAAGGACACTTGGAATAAAAGCGTTGAAAATAGATGCTTGGACGAATGATATATGTATTAATACTTTTAGTTTTATTTAGGGACGTGCACGAGAAAAATATGTTTTGTTATGTGAATGAGGTTTGTGGCGTTATATTTTGGACAGTTCAGTTTGTATGAATATTAGAATAGGATCAAAATAATGCTCTTTCATAAAATTTTAATAAATTAAATAAGACAATAAACCAACCTAGAAATCTATGAAGCAATCGGTTTGTACAGTCATTCAGCAGTTGTCACGACGCTTGCCAAAAGTTTATTAGCTTAGAAATATTTTATTTTCTGTGGATATTTTTATTATTGAATGTTCTGGAAAATCGACTGCTGATACGTTTTTATCAGAGTATGGTAATAAATCTGTAGTAACAACGGTATTTGCAGGATGTAGTTATAAACAAATGCATAAAGTTTAGCTAAAAAGATTACTTTTTTATCTGTTTTTATCTTTTTCAGTCTCAACGATAAACGTGTTCTGCTGCCGACTATTGAGTTGTTTGTGACGACTCACAGGCTAGGCCATTAATTAGCCCGATGGGTGAGGCCGAAATTCGGCTTCATAAACACATTCGATACCTAAGATAAATAATGGAGACCGTGAAAACAAGCAGAGAATTTTAACAACAGAAAAGACCATAATAAAGATAGAAGATTGAAAAAAATACAGTGTTTTAATTGCTAGTGAAGTAACGCTTAAAACAGGTTGAATACGTTTTAAACGAAAGAGGTATGTAATACTGCAATGTGTACCCGCCTTCATCTCACGTCATAGACCAGTCCATTGAATAGGAATTTATTATTAAGTGCTGGTACCAAACTGGTTCCGCTCTCTTATTTACGCGCCGCGAAATACGTCTGGCAGCCATCCTAACTGATACAGATAGATCCACATGCTGCGTAAACAGCCAGCAAATTGACAGGCCGGTTGCAGTATACCCAGCGTGATGTACGACACGCGGTTACTCTGTGGTTCGAAAGAACGGTAATAAGAATCTATTGAGGATGTAATGTGTTAAAACAATAGCGGAATATATTTATTAGGTAAAAGCAAGTCATATTTTTTTATGGGAGTTTCAATAAATCTTTTGTGAGAATCGAGCCAAAATCTAGGTCTTTTTGTACATGACGTGTAGTTTTTGACTTATTATTTGTTCTTTTAAAGCATAGGTATTTAGAAATATGGTCCCTGTGTAAATGAGTTGACTACTGAGTTGATGACTTATGGAGCAGGATGGATGAAGAATACCATGCTGCGTCGACTCAAAATATATTGGGATGAGGGCAAAAGAAAATGTAGGATTTAGTCCGATGGCATCTATGCCATGTAAGGTGTTTATGATTTTCAAATTCAAAATATTTATTTGCAAATATGGGTACATTACGAGTGAAGCAATCGTTGAAGGAGCGCTTCTTTGCCTGCCTGAAGAAGGTATTAATTAGTCTTCTTTCGGGCGGAAACAAGGTGCGCGCTTTCAACGGTTGGGTTATGCCAATTTTGATGTACTCTTTCGGCATACTCAAATGGACCCATACCGAACTCGACGCCCTGGATAGGCAGGTCCATACACTTCTGACCGCAAATCGGATGCATCACCCACGATCATCTGTGATGAGACTGTACATCCCGCGAAAGTGCGGGGGTTGAGGCTTTTTAAATGCGAAGACCCTCTGGGTCGGAAGAAATGGGTATGCACCGTGATGTGGTCGCAGTGGACAAGGGGCTTACCCCGCACTACATGGCTAAAGGTAACTGGCACAAACCTGTACTTACTTCCGATGACCGCAAGGCGGTATGGCAAACAAGGAGCTTCACGGGCGCTTCTATCGGGCTCTTCATGAGCCTGATGTAGATTTCCTAGCGTCCGTATCCTGGCTACGTTTTGGTGACCTTTTCGGGGAAACTAAAGGTTTCGTCTGTGCAATTATGGACGAAGTTATCTTGACGAATAATTACCGGAGACATATTATGAAGGACGGGACGGTTGACGTGTGTCGGGCATGCCACCGTCCAGGTGAGTCCATCAGACATATTATCTCTGGTTGCTCTCGTCTGGCTAACGGCGAGTACTTGCACAGGCATAACCAAGTAGCCAGGATTATTCACCAGCAACTTGCTTTGCAGTACAAACTTGTGGATTCTGAGGTACCGTATTACAAGTATGTACCCGACCCAGTTCTCGAAAATGACCTTGTCACGTTGTATTGGGATCGGTCTATCATTACTGACAGGACTATTATCGCTAATAAGCCTGACATAGTAGTGATAGATCGATTAGCGCGCCGCACAATGATTATCGATGTTACCATTCCACATGACGAGAACCTCGTGAAAGCTGAGAAAGAGAAACAAATTTAATATCTCGACTTAGCACACGAGGTTGTTGACATGTGGAATGTGAGCTCGGCTATCATTGTGCCGATTGTCGTATCGGCCAATGGCCTGATGGCAAAAAGTCTCGACCAACATCTCTCGAGGCTTTCGTTAGGCGGTTGGATCAAGGGCCTGATCCAGAAGGCAGTACTCCTCGATACGGCTCGCATTGTGAGGAGGTTCCTGTCTCTGGAGTCCTAACCACCAGTAGCTTGGACCCTGCTCCCGCTACCCGCGGACAATTTTTTTATATTTTTAAAGGTTTTTTTTTTAAAGTTTGTTTATAAAAATATTTTTAAAATGTAGCAAAATAAGGATAAGAATAAATAAACGACATAATAATACATTCATGTAATATTTGTGTATCATAGTCTTGGTATCACCATATTTTACCTTTCCGCATGCAGAGTACCTACTTAATAAAAACACACAAAAACATTAAAACTAAGCAAAATAAAATTACGAATGAGAACTAAAACTAGCATAAAAATAAAGTATAACAATAAATCCTAGATAAAAAAACTAAATTACATATGCGTAGTTTATCCTGCAAATGTTCAGATGCACTATAACTTTTTAACTGTGTCAAAAAATATAACTAGAGAAGAGCCTGTCAGAAGCCAATATAGGAACCTAACAAAAATGGTAGCTACAATACAGTTTTGCTTAAGAAAAGTGTTTTCGGAATGGGTCCTACCATATTTAATAAAATACTAGATTGTTTAAAAATTATCCAACACAAAAAATTTAAAAGGAACTGACAGCACTATTACTTGATAAGTATTATTATTCAATTAAAGATTTTTAATGCCCCTACACTTTAGATTTCAAATTTGACAGTATGTGTTTGTTGACATTATAATCTCTGGTTTTAATAACATAATTTTTATTTTAGTTTTTAATTGTTATTTTTCGACCAATTGAAAATAAATTTAACAAAAAAATTAAGTCGTTAGTCAGACTTAATTTTTTTGTTAAATTTATTTTCAATTTTTGGGTGCCTAATTTAAGGTAAACTGTACAGGGATCACAAAGTTTGTAAACACCTTATTTATGTACCTACTTTCTAAGCAAATAAAATATTGTGATTGTAATTATGATTATGATTATAATATACATTATTTATCAAAAAGTGTTTAGTTTTTTTTAAACAATTTCTAATCACTAAAACCACGTTCACAGACAATATTCCATCATTTGATTTATTCCCCCACCTAAAAGGTAAGCTACATAAATAGTTTCCTCGTCTCTGATTGGTTCCCGGATCACAACTTGTCATAAACTAGTGACAGATTGCAGTCTATAAGTTACGAACACCGGCAAATGGCGGCGGTCGTATTTCATCCACTTCCGTAAATTCTTCTGACATGGCTGACAGCTTGCTTGAGATATTTTCCGCATTTGTATTGTAAGAAACCTAGGGTGTTTAGGTAGGTCCAACCATCGGACGGGATTAATTTCTGGTTAGTAGGCACTGGGTAACATTCCGTTTTATTCAGAAAAGGAATCTCACTGCTGTTTGCGATTTCTACGAAAATATTTTTCCTGCTAAAATAAAAGACACAATCACGGGCATAAATGAACACATGGTACACAATTACCCGCGAGGCAATTTAAAAACTGCTTCCCAAACCGAATGAAGAGAGAATGTCATTTAACGCGCGGAAAGAATGCGCGGGAAATGTAGCGGGAAGAAGCAAATGAAGCGACTGTGTCGGAACCCAATCATATGATGGAGACCGCCCCCCCACCCCGCCTCCCGCCTCATCCACCGACTGCGATCCCCCGTCCCATTAGCGAGCACGTTAAACATTTAATTTTTATACAAATTGCTCGCAAATTAAAATGGCGCCGAAATCTCGGCGAAACAATTTGACGGCGGCAGCCCGCTTAAAAACTTTTTTCAATTAGTTTGGATAGCGGATCCAATGATTTGATTAATTTCCCCAATAATTGGTTGCGTTGTGTTTTGTTATTAATTTATTCAGAATCCAGTGATTTGACGCAGATTGCGTTGCTTTCTGGTATTTTGAATTGTTGATTTTCGTTTCAGTACGTTTAATTAAGGATTCTTGTGTAAGTTATTTTAAACGAAATGTTATTGCCGAAGCTTTACTGTTGTATTTCATTTATATAAGTTGTTATTTGTAAATAAATAATGCAATTTGAATAAGCGAAAGTATTAAGGTTGGACAAATAATTTATGTGGTACGGTTGACGTAAATAATTATTCACCGTGTTTGGGGCACAGGCTTTCAGGAGCCTGAAGCGTCAAATAAACAAAGGTTACTGTAAAAGTAAAATGAAAAAATATATTTGAAAGTCGGTGTCTTTTCAAATAACGAAAATACATGTATTTTCGTTATTTGCCATCGACTTCCTTAAATAAAGCATGTTGTTTTTACTTTGTAATGTTTTTTTCGGAAGTCGGTTGTTAATTTTTTGTATATTTTTTTTTAATTTAAAATTTTCTTATTATTCTACCCCACACAAATCGTATACGAACGATTCTTGCTATGTAAATAACATCATCTTTATACACTAAATGGAAAAAAAACGGCTAAGTGCGTGTCGGGCAACGCTTAATGAAGGGTTGCGTAGTTGGGATGAAATGATCCCAATAGCAAAACTTAATATTGTAGTTGAAAAACATGTACTCCCATACACATACAGGGTAGAAAAAATCAATGGGCACTTAGGGGAAACCACTTTAAACCCTTAAGATAGATTATATTACTTAGAGGAAACATTTCTTTATTTTTTAAAGAAACATAACTGCATTCACAGATTTTTCGACAAGCTTATCTCAATCGGGAATCGTACCAGCTAAAACTAAATTAAAAATTCGCTATTTTATTTTAGTAGTCGATACAGTTAATACTAAGGAGAAGAGCAACGAAATAAGATAATTTTTCAACAAGACGGTGCTCCTGCTCACGATAGTAGAATTTCCAGGGCTTACATTAATGAAAATTTCAATGTCTGCATAGGTTGCAAAAGGGACGATTAGTTGGCCTGCAAGAAGTACAGACCTGACGCCTCTGGACAACTTCATATGGTGCCATGTAAAAAAATTATGTACTTATAAAAAGTCGTATGAGACTGTAGAAGACTAAATTTGTGTACTCGTAACGAGGGGGCTCATTTAGATCAACTTTTTATTGTGTGTAACACAATTGTCATTTTAAGTACCAATGTCTTGCTAGGTAATCATTTACTTCATGTTTGCATGGCCTTCTTATTAGAATAGACGATAAAATAAAATTAACGTTAGATTTCATGACCTTTATATTTCTAAGACCAAATGTTTTTTTTTTAAAGATTTTATCCTGCACAATAATCCTAAATGTTTTTTTTAAATTTTATGCTTAAATAAAGGTATGTTTCCTCCGTCTATCTTGAGTATTCAAAGTGGTTTCCCTTCGGGGCCCATTAATTTCCTCCAACCTGTATATGCGTCACGGTCATTTCTTTGCGAGTATGAAAATATTTCGCATAATTCGCCGTATGTTTTTATTGCGTTGACTTAGAAACTTGATTTTTTTTAACTCTAAGGACCGTAGACCTACGTATTTGATATTATTATCAACTTGATACTTCCATGCGTTCGTAAAAAAAAGTGTCTTGAAAGACTGACAGACAGACAGACGGACAACGAAGTGATCAAATATAAGGGTTCCGTTTTTTCCTTTCCAGGTACGAAACCCTAAAAATACGTATTATTGAAGCTGACTGAAAAACTGCCTAAGCAAAGTTAGGCAGGGGTGGTCCCATATAATAAAATGTATATGGGACCACCCCAGAGGCATAAAAAAACGATTAAAAAAGAATTTTCGAAGTCGATCCACAATTGACGGACATATCACATAGCAAACATACCAAAAAAAAACATACAGACGAAAGGAGAACCTTTTTATGAAGTCGGTTGTAAAACAGATAACACTAGATACATTTATCTTATATGTAAAACATCACAACCGAAACCTTATTAATAACTACTGAACCCCTTGATATTCCAAAACCCCATAACTAATAAAATACCGTTATCAGTCAAAACGCACCTCCCATACAAATGTACCCGCGTAGAGACGTGGAGTCTTCTCATGATTCAATAGACGGTTACCGTTACAGAAGTTACACGCAAATGTAACCGTTATCGGTTATCTGTAACGGTTATTGTAGCTAACTGTAGTTACTGTAGATATCGCTTTAATGTTCCGAATATTTACGTTGCTCTTTGAGGGAAAGTGAGTTTTCGTAATATTACGATTGTATTTCCCGATGGGGTTGGCAGAGACGTAATGGTCATACAAATTTCTTTAGTTATGTTATAAATCCCTGGTAATAGGGTGACGAATCTATTGCAAGTAACCGGGTACAAATCTTTCATACGGGTTGCTACTGGTATCTTGTCGCAACCATTTCTACCTTTTCTTATAATATAAATACACGTAGTAAAATTAAATTGTGATGGTCATATTTAGGTTAACTAAAACAAGCAAGTCATTTCTTATAAACAGTATCCGCTTTTATAACAAGTTGCCAAAGTCGGTTACAGAACTAAGCGATGGAAAGTTCAAAACCCACATAAAACGTGTCCTTATTAAAAAAGCATACTATAAGATTAAAAGCTACGTCGAAGACAAGGCTTTAATTCCTTCTGCACATGTGTCCACCCTGGTATCTCATAAACGGCATCACTTTGTAAATTTCTACTAATTGCTCCCAAATTACGGTGTTTTATTTTTATTAGTAAAAAATATTTTTTACTTGCCTCTTTGAGATAGTAATATAAAATAATAACAATAAAATTAAATAATAAATATTTGACGATTTATACATACAATTCCAATTTCAACTCATTATTAGTGGCTGTTGTGAACAGGATATTAATTCAGAATTATGCTTAAATAAGTGTTTTTTATGATTACATTCTTTTATATTTTGTTCATGTGAGAACGTTGTAGGCCTTGTGACTGTAGATTTGTAGACTATTGTCTATTTGTTAATAATATGGTACTTGTTGACAGGCCCACACAAATCTCCCATACCAATTAACACTGTTATTTGAAAACATTGTATAAGTCAATTATTGTTAAAAGAGTAACCAGGAGTTACTTGCCGGCTCTTCTCCATAGAAAACGACCAATTTTATTGGAACCGTGCACCTAGCTTTTGAGGTTCCATAAGTGCCCATGAAGGTCTATGTGAAATAAACTCAAACTCAAAGCATTTATTTTAAAGTGCCCGACTTTTGAATTGTCATGGAGTCGGTCAGTCAGAAAGATGAAGCTAATTGCCCATTCCAAAGCGTAGTAGGTACCTATGGAGAAGAAAGGGCAAGAAACTCAATGCGCACTCTTTTAAATAATATTGATGTTTACAAATATATTAGTTACATTATTAATGTTGACCCCGTATGTGAGAAAAAATTACAAAACCGTACACGTTAAAAGCGTCCAGAGTGCAGCAAAAAATAATTAAAAGCAGTCCAAAAAATAAGCCAGCTAAGAGATGACCAGTCCCAACTGACGGCGCCCGTTCACGAACATGACGGAGCTAAATGATCCAACACACGCGCCCCCGTCAGCGCCAGGGCACATTCAAGTCAATCTATGACATGACCCGGTAAATGGTAGCTGCATAGTACAAAGTACTCACACCTGTGCAATGCATCTATATAATAAAAATTTGATTGAGTTTATACAATTCAAATATATTCTTACAATCTTCAGCAGGTATCAAATTTCAACGACGATGTGGAACAGGACCAGCATTAAGCCAGGCATTTTTATCAGTGATGTAATTCCCTAACTTATAATATAGGCATATTATAAGTTAGGGAATTACATCACTGCCTGCATAGTGTGCGTTTTACAAAGGATTTGTATTTCGTCTCATTCAGGTGAAGTATGTGGGTAGGTATTTTACTGTAACATTTTAAACAGTACCCCATGAAAGATGAGTCCACTTTAGCCAGTCTGAAACCTGGTTGAACTAATAGCTCCCGATGTCTATTAATAGAACTATGTCTTTCACCTCTTCTACTGTAAAAATGTATTTTTATTCTACATGATGTTTTCATAGATGTATTGACAAGGTACCGTCATGATGTTAATGTCCTTAAACAGTTCCCTTAGAGAATCGCGCCTGCGGAGATTATGTATGGCTCAGATGGCTCTTTTCTGCAGACTAAAAATAGACTCGATGTCTGCAGCCCGTCCCCAAAGTAAAATACCGTAAGACATGACACTATGTAAGTAACTAAAATAGACCAGCCTCGCGGTATTCACATCAATAAATTGACGGATTTTTCTGACAGCGTAATCTGCTGAACTTAGCCTCCCTGCGAGAGATGTTAAATGAGGACCCCATTGTAGCCTTGAGTCGAGCGTGATCCCCAAGAAAACCGTTTTATCGACGAATTCTATTTTCTCTTGAATAATCTATACGTTTGATAAATCTTTACGTTTGGTAAAGAAAATATTATTGCACTTCGTTTTATTTCCATTTAGTACTAAATTATTAGCAGTGAACCAATTTTGGACCAGCAGTAGGGCGTTATTTAAGTCGTCAATATTTGAAGCCCGTCTGTCTGTGTACCTTAAAAATTAAGGAAGTATTGTCAGTAAATAACACCATTTGTGGTTGATTTATTAATACATGGAGCACTAAAAAAGGAAGGGACCTAATATCGAGAATAATATTTTGATTCTTTTCGTGTCGACGGTACTCTTTCTTCTTGTTTTAATATTGTTTCAAAATAAAAGTTATGCAAGGCTCTCACACTAAAGAAGCACTTGAAACACATTGTCCAAATAATCTAAAATGTTTCACCAAAATGTTTTTAGTTCTGTTTTACAAAATATGTACATAATTCTGTAATAAACTATAGAACAGCGCACTAAATCTTAATAATTCCATGTAAAGGAGAGCGTTAGCATATTGTTGCTCATTCCTTTTATTCAGCAGTAAATAATTTAACTCAGTGGAATACTAACTGACTCGCTGGAGAAAACTCAGACTTCTTCAAATGAACTAATTTTTTTATTATACCTACTTCGAACTCATAAAAACTGTACAAAGAATAAGGCTGAGTATTCACTGGGGGGCATAAATTATTTATTTATACTTTAATGTATAGTAGACTGGGGCTAAGACATTTTATAAGGCTTCTTAGGTATCGAGTTGTGAGTTCAAAAATACGGCAGTTTTTTCTGCCTTTCAAGATTGATACGTAAACGTACCCATTTGAATGAAAAATTGTGATTTAATTACACCAAATAAAAATCAAATTCCAAAAAAAAAACAGTTATTTGTCTCAATTAACACACCATCGGACTCGACCTCTTTACGGCGATATATTTATACCAACATATCAGCGATCGACTCAATTACCACCGCACAATAAAACGATTTAAATGAAAAGCGAGGGTCTAACGGTCCCGATGACAATGTGTAGATAAAAACATAATATATTGGCGCTTTTTTAATAGTAGCGGAGGGTTGGATGCCCCGTACTGAGATACTGGAAAATTGGATTTTTGATAAAAAAACGTGATTGGGGTCCGAGAGACCCGGTATTCCAGTGATGCGCTGATGTAGGTCTAGGCTTAGCTACAGCGGCGGAGGAAAATATGTTTTTGTTCGATTTGGAATTTGGTTCAGTGAAGAATTGATTTCTTTTACCTGCTGTCCTTTGTATCGCTAACGTTCAATAAGCGCTTGTTTTCACAAAAATGACAATCCACCTTTTTTTCGAGAAGGAAGGCAGATGTTTATAGTGCGCTCACATTTTGCCATTTATGTTAGAAGCCACATCGCTGACATATAACTATTATGTCATCTTCATCGCATTTTAAAAACCAGCAAGATGAATTAGGCTGTCTGTAGGATGTAGAATCTAATCTATTCTTACTCGGTTGTTTGGCCCACCTGCAGGGCACAAACCACCTCCACGCCATTCCTTGGTATATTTTGTGGTCCTTACCAACACAATTCTGTCTTTTGTGGCCAGCCAGGCCTTCCAGTAGGAGTCTTTTTGAATATGAGATAAGAATAAGAGGGTGTAGTAAGTAAGTGTGTAAGTGGGTGGAATAGAAAGTTTGATTAAAGTCATAATCCATATTTATTTTATAAAAAATACACAGATTAATAAATTTGAAGTATCTGTTTGTAATGTCATGCATAGTGCATGCGGTACTTGTACAAATTGAAACATTTCTAATATTTTTGAATTTATGTCTGTTTGTTGTGGCTAACCTACTACTCACAGGGTTCCGAGCAAAAATATTAAAGTCAATGAACTTGTTTGTGTGTACAAACGAATTATGAACCAAAAAAAAACGAGTGCCGTCGGAGGACCCTAAAACGAAGGAGCACAAAGTTCTTAACGTGAGACATGCTCGCACCCACACTCTCACTCGTATATAATAGAAAGAGAAAGTCGCATAACGCTTTTTCCTTAAGAGATGATTTCTACCAGTAAACTCCTACCGCTAGCCGCGTAAAGGAACTCTGTTCGAATAATTATTAGTATTCCCCGAAAGCCCAATTATGTTTAACAGAATGTTATTAAAGTAGAAGAAGACAGTTACAAATGTCCGCGAATCGGTTTAGTTGGCAAATTACAGAAAACTTTGTGTATTCATTAATATTCAGCGAGCGAGCGAAGCGCCGCCGCGAACTGACAATGAACCAGCTATTGCTTTATTATTGAGAAAAATGGTTTAATAAATTAATGTATTTTTAATTTAGCTTTAGCTGTCGCTTGTTTTACTATATTACCTGTTGAGCGAGTGTCTTCATACTGACATTTTTTGCGTAGGTGTTAAAGTATGGCGGAAATATCACATACGTAAATGATGAGTAGACGCCGCGTAGTAGTCACTTTTTCTAATCCCGTGGTTGCAGTTAAAGTGACTGAACTTTATTATTTCATAATGCCTAAAAGTATACACGAATGATCCACTGCTATAAAGAAAATCAGAAAAATATATGATATTTTTCAGGATATAATTGTGTTAGTTAGATTGTGTGATAGAAACATAATACAAGTAATAAGATACGATAGAAAAAATACGAAAGAGATGAAAGATTAAATTGTACTATAGAGCTACCACCGGGTACTACTTTACCGGGTAATATCATAGATTGACTTGAATGTGCCCTGGCGGCTGATAGTATGTCATGCTTACTAAAATGTCTCGCTAACGGTGGCGCGTGTGTTGGATCATTTAGCTCCCTTCAAAATGGTTGAGCTGAATGGTGCTGATCCATGCGTCATGTTCGTGAACGGGCGCCGTCAGTTGAGACTGGTCATCTGTTAGCTGCCACGGCTTATTTTTGGATTGTTTTTAATTATGTTTTGTTGCACTCTGGACGCTTTTAACGTGTACGGTTTTTGTACAACATTAATTATGTAACTTGTATATTTGTAACAAAAATATTATTTAAAAGAGTGTCCATGGAGTTTCTTGCCTGTTCTTCTCCATAGGTACCTACTACGCTTTGGAATGGGTAACTAGCTTCATATTTCTGACTAACCGACTCCTTGACAATTCAAAAGTGCCCGTAAATGGTGAATTAAATGCTTTGAGTTTGAGTTTTAAAACCATATATTTAACATACAATCAATCAGATTTTTTATCAGATTTACTACAAGCAACATATTAACGTAATAGCGTTTTATGTTTTAGTCCAATCAGTAGATTTTTGTAAATAGATAATTGCTTAATTTTTTGCAATAAATAACCAGCGTTGTGTCATCGCACTTTTCTTTTTTCCATGCAGTCTGACAGTGTTAGCAGAGCTTTAGCTCTTGTCAGCCTCGTAAGAGAGCTATCATGAGTCTTGATTCTTGGGCCTGATTTTATGTAAGAAGTATGCATCTTCTACAAATCTTAAATGTATTCATTCATTATATGACGGGCTGCGCACAGCCTCAACCGCTGTAGCATGGTATTACGCACAAGAGTTCCTTGAACGGGGTTAGTTTTAAATACCTGTGGCGGCATCTATATCGCCACATGCGAACTATGCGTCCAACTGATGTCATGCAAAATCGTGCATCGCGCAAGCAACTTTACACCTTGTTCCTCATACCTCTATGTAAACTTTAAGGGTGTGACTATCAAACTGAACAATTTCTCTAAGATTTTAATTTTGTTGCTATGAAGAAAGTTTTTCAAATTGATGGTAACATTTGGCTGGTCTTTAAAAACTATCCCCATATAGTAAAATTGAGCATTTCTTAATGCATCCTTCAAAGGCGCTAAATAGGGGATGATTTGTATGAAAGTGAACCATTGGGAACACGACTTGTATAAGAATAAGACAAGTGCATTCCAATTAGCTATGTTTTTGATTCGTTTATCGTGTGGCATAGGGTAGGTTGAACGTTCAGCTGTCTTCTGCCATTGTTTATTTTTGATAAGGCGACATGGAGTCCATCGGTAATGCACTTATAGTTACATTGTAGTTCTTATCGGGAGATCTGTAAGCATTTTTCACTGTGAAAGGTATACGTAGCATGTTTGGTTTACTTAACTTGCTTCGAGGGTTACACAGATGATATTCTATCCCAAGACAGTCTAAATTAACTATCGAACTTCGCCCACCCAGAGTTTGATTCTCATTACTCCAATCCTGGAATGGCTCAAAGTTCAGACATGTGTCATTATTTCGTGCCATTTCAACAATCATTATATAAAAAAAAAAAATAGTTAAGATGCATTTGTGCGGAGAGTATGAGGTTTATTCTTACTTAGTTTCTATATTTACTTTAGTATGCCTATATTTACCGATATATGTATGTATTGTATTATATTGTATTGTACCGATAGACGATATAGTTATGTATTGCACTAACAGAAAATTGCGATGCCAAATGCATGAACACAATGTCTAAGCAAACACAGAAATGATAAAGCAATTTGATACGTTTGCGCTGAAAGCCGGACAATGGCGCGCCTGGGCAGTGTCCGGTGTCTAGTGGACACTATTTATCGGTGTCGGACACCACCGGACACTGCCAGCCGCCACCGTGTCCGGCCGGACATCCAGATAAGCTCGCCACTGAATTATTACAAGTAGTTTCTTTGCGGTACCAAATTAGGTGAGGGAGTAATGACTGTCTGTTTTTGTGGTTCTTGTTACAACTTACACTATGTCTCTTATTCTTGTACAAAGCTATAATTTGTCTTACTTATACCAAAAGCGGATAGTGGAGGACAGGGGTTTGTAGCGCGTCCTGGGAGAGGCCTATGTCCCGCAGTGGACTGCGATTGGCTGAGTTGAATGATTGACAATAAAAGTCTTTTCTTATGCTGAGACGGAATAAGTATTTATCAACTCACTTGATCACAGCGCGTTGGTGATTGCAGCTTATTAATGCATACAAAGTATACCTACACGAACTTAGTACTTGTTACCTACACCTTGTTAACACACGCGTGTAAACTTGCTGATTAATGGTATGAGCTCATTAGAAAATTGTGTCGAATTGCCGCCAAGTAAATATTATTAAGAAGAAGAACGAAGAACCGACAACCGCTGGGGTAAACGAGTTCTTGAGTGGAGACCGCGACTCGGCAAACATAGTGTAGGACGCCCTCCGGCTAGGTGGGATGACGATCTGCGAAAGACTGCAGGCAGATGCTGGATGCGTCAAGCTGAAGACAGGGCGCTATGGCGCTCATTAGGGCAGGCCTATGTCTAGCAGTGGACTAATATAGGCTGATGATGATGATGATATATTATTGGCATGTATTCACTTTCAATAAGCACTGTTTCAGCTAGCTTGCACCTTGCGCGTAAACGCAAGTGTTTCATGATTATTATAGTATATTTATATTTAGATAAGTATATGCTTTATGTAGGTATGTTTATCTATTATACTTCTGCCTTTAAATCCATCCAAAGTTTGTCTTTTAAAGATTGCTTTGAGCGATAAGACCGCCCATTATGGCACCCTTTGTATTTCTACATTCATATACAATCATCTATATCTTTTATGGCGGACATAACAAATAGTTTCTTTGCAATTTTTTTAGCTATCTGGTTAGCCCTTTGAACCATGCATAATTTTAAAAATTTACACCGAGTCAATATTGCCTCCTGCCAAACATGTATCCTCGGAGTTATCCAATACAGCCGCGTCATTGCAACCGTCACCGAAGCATCACTAATGGAAACATTAACCTTTCTAATTAGGTTAACTGTTAACGTTAACGTGCTCCTGGTACAAGTTTAAGTTAAGCCAAATATCAGCTAAGATGGCATGATTGGTACATATTTATTTAACCATTTTAATCAACACTACTTAGTTTGCTATGACTATCAGATTAAATCTTGTTGTTGGTGACTTTTGTTTTATTTTATAAAAGCTTTGACATCTCATGATTATTATATACACAAAGACATGAATATTTATTTTGTGAAGTATAATACTATTATCATTTCAATTATTGTGTGAGGACACTGTATCATTTCAATATAGTGGGTTAGATTTTATATAATTTGTCTATGTTGCGTAATTATGCGGCCTACTCATTGTCCATTCTTTGGTATTGTTCGTCGAATCGTTGAGCTCCTCATATTTTGAGTTGAGCTGCACGATTACTGACAAATGCGTGCACTGACTGGACAGGTCCACTCAAATCTGTGTGGTTCTTTCCTCAAAAGACCATATCAGACTACATTGTAACCTACCTACATGGTCCTCATATGATCTGTAAAATAAAAGATGACATGAATATTTACTTAACTATTATTTTATTGCTATTATTGTGAATAAGTCTTAACGACTATATAGGCGTTTTTTTTCACTTTTGTGCTTTTTATTTTCTCATATAGTTTTAATCTTAATCTTGGTCTGGCATCTCTTCGCCGACGACACTGCCGTTTACTATACCGGTCATTGTCCCAACGCTATAGCTCGTACTCTCCAAACCTCCGCAAACGTCTTAGGCGCTTGGTTCCGGAAATGGAGAATCGAGGTCAACCCCGATAAGAGTCAGGCGGTTCTGTTCTCGAGACGTCGTCGAGTCCCACCCCCCCTTCCCAGCCCGATCACTATGTACGGCAAGCCAATCCCTTGGGAGAAGCAAGCCAAATACCTAGGCGTGATCCTTGATCAAAACTTAAAGTTCAAACAGCACATTAAGGCTGTTCGCGCGCGCGCCGCTTTCGCTCTTGGTAGACTCCACTTTATTCTGACAGCCCTTTGCAAACTGTCACTTAAATGCAAGCTGCGCATCTACACCGCAGTCATCCGTCCCATCATGACCTATGTCTGCGTTGTATTCGCGCACGCTCACCCACGTCATCTCCATAAGATGCAGACCCTCCAAAACCGTTTCCTTAGAAAGGTCACGGGTGCCCCCTACTATGTCCGAAATATAGATCTCCACGTAGACCTAAAAATGCCTACCATAAACCAGTTCATGAAACGCTTATCGAAGCGTTTCTTTGACTGTGGCATAAAACACCCCAACCCCTTGATCGCAGCGGCCGCCCGCTACACTCCCTCCCGTATTAGTAGTATTCGCCGACCAAGGCATACCTTAATCGCCCCCGACGACGCCACTACCCTCCTCCAGGAGAGTAGTAAGGCCACCAGCACGCTTCATAAGCCCAAAACCCGATCGCCGTCCTACCGTCCTCGCCGCCGAGGCCCGCCGCGACGTTCAATTCTACGCCCCTCCCGACCCTTGCTCGAGCCCGCCCGCGCTGCTGAGCCTGTAGCTTTAAATTCGTCCCTAAATAATATCATTCCTGATCCAGCTAGTCATTTGCTGCCCTCTTCCAGCGACGCCCTAAGCCGAGGTTCGTACCCCACAGGGGGTGCCCTTAGCGTGTAGTCGCTTAGTTTTTAGTTAGTATTTAAGTTTAAGTCTTGGCTGGAGGCCTTAATTTATTAGGGCAACCACAGGCAAGTCCGTCTAAGCAGACGACAACCTCATAGGTTGACCTGCGAGATGCCATTCCCAAAAAAAAAAAACTTGGTCTGGCAGTTACAGTAATTATGCGGCCTACCCATTGTCCATTCTTTGGTATTGTTCGTCGAATCGTTGAGCTCCTTATGTTTTGAGTTGAGCTGCACGATTACTGACAATTGCGTGCACTGACTGGACAGGTCCACTCAATCTGTGTGGTTTTTTCCTCAAAAGACCATTTCAGTCATCAATCCACATGGTCTTCACATGATCTGACCAAGATTATGTCTGGACTTTAAAAGAGACTGACTGACTGCCTCTGAGTTTGTTTGGTTTGTGAAACGCCGACCTCATCTTGTTAAAAAAAATGTTTGACCTGTAAAAGTTTTGTTTATTTAGTTTATTTATTTATTATCCAACTTACATCTATCATTACAGGGTAACCTTTTGCGATAGTGTACATATCCTAACTTATTACAATAATTACATTTTTTTAAGTTATAACATAAAATGCGTTCTTTGTGAACTCACTCAGAGAACAATAGAAAAGGTCCGTGTCAGTAGCTATGAGGTTGAGAGTGCGGAGTGCACGCGTCAGTGGCGCCTCACTTAAAAGATAGGTCCGAGCGCGCGGCTCTTCCAGCAGTCGTGGCTTTCGTCGTCGCCACACGTACCTGTCCGGAACACACAAACCTATGGGCCCTAATATGTCCGCATTATGTACCTTCCCTCGAAGTACTTTGAATATGTACGAGGTGAGTGCGAGATCCCTCCTGACCCTCAGTTCGTTATATCCAACCATACCCAAAATAAATAAAGTCGCGTACATAAGCGGATAAAATGGGTATACACCATACAAGCGTAAGTACAAGTACCTCACAAACTTGTTCTGTAAACACACAACAAATAAAAAATAACAAGTATTGAATGACGGAAAGACTCATAATAATTATCATTTCGGCCTTCACAGTCATTCGACACTGTTGCTTTGGACCAAAATGTACATATAGCCTTCGCTTCTCCCATCTATGCAAACATCCACAACTTTAAGAAAAAGTAGACCAAATGATTAGAAACACACTACTTGTGATTTCGATTCGAAGTGTAGCCCTTGACGACCGAGCGTGGCAGCAAGCCACTCTTCCCATTTGCCTAGGTGGTCTCGGCGTCCGCAAAATTTAAAGTATAAGTTTACTGGCCTTCCTCTCCTCGTCCCACAGTACCGGTAAATTAACCAGGAACATATTGTCTTCCTCACGGGTCGATTTTGAGGTAGCGTGTCTGACCGATGCGTTGAACGTCTGTAAAATGGCTTGTCCCGATACACATTTGCTCCCCCTCCCGACCCTTGCTCGAGCCAGCCCGCGCCGCTGAGCCTGTAGCTTTAAATTCGTCCCTAAATAATATCATTCCTGATCCAGCTAGTCATTTGCTGCCCTCTTCCAGCGACGCCCTAAGCCGAGGTTCGTACCCCACAGGGGGTGCCCTTAGCGTGTAGTCGCTTAGTTTTTAGTTAGTATTTAAGTTTAAGTCCTGGCTGGAGGCCTTAATTTATTAGGGCAACCACAGGCAAGTCCGTCTAAGCAGACGACAACCTCATAGGTTGACCTGCGAGAAGCCATTCATTCATAAAAAAAAACGCATTTGCTCGAAAACCTGTCCTGCCAGAGACGGTGGGAGGGAGAGTATCCTGGTTAACACGTCACCTAATACTTTTTAGCGTGATCGTCTGCTGGCTGTAGGAAAACGGGAGTCAGGCCGGTGGGTTCAGCCGCTTCCGTCATAAATCATGATCATTATATGAACTATGGTAATTTTATTTAGCACCTCGTGTAAATAATTAGTTGTGTTAAATATTGCAAAGTTAAACCTACTTACTTTATCTTGTTTGGTATAGAATTAGGATTGGATGAATAGTTTTTTAAAAGACTTGAGTTTACGTATGTATTTATATTTTATTATGCTGAAAATTGTGACAGAAGACAGCTAAAGAAATGCGCAACCTTACCTTCATTCCAGCATTTTATCCGAGAAGATGTGGTGGTGGTGGTGAACTTGCATGTGTTGCTGAAGACTTTGCTAGTCTTCTTTCTTCAGCTACACATGCCTGTATAGTTTTAAGAAATGTAATTCAGTAATAAAATTGCACAATTGTAGTTCCTACTTTTATCTAAATCAAAACACAATCACCGTCTCTTCCCGTTACAAAGTTTCAAATCAATCAAAGTACACCCATAAAACTATTAAGTTAAGCTGTTGACTGACTTTGACAATTACCAAAAAAATCTTATGTCCACTACTATACTTACTGAGGAGGTTTAAAATCATTTGCTCTTTAACAAAGTTAAAAACTAATTCTTAATACCTCAGTACCTCCAAAGTGACGTAGTTGTTCCATCGAGTCTTTTCACTATGTGTCCTCGCAAGATAAAACAATATTACGTAATATAAAGCTCTGTATAGGATGCATTAACTGCGTCCGCTGGCATCGCTCGGATTACAGTACTAAGTGAAACATGACGCTTCATTGTCTGAGCACGTCAGTACGTATTGTGTTACATGTTAGACAAAGATTGGTGTAACGTTTTACAGAGTTACACAGACTTTTTAATAAAATAAATGTAAAGAGAAAAATAATTTACGTAGGTATTTGTTTTTAAGCAAATTTAAATGTCGACCCTCGCCTTCGAACCGGGAGATCCTTGTGAATGCTCGTAATCGCTGCAATATGGTGTGTAGAGATGCACGACGACGCCATATCCACACGTCAGTTGAAAACGGAGATCCAGCTAAAGTCTGGAAATTTCTTAAATCCTTGGGAGTTGGGAAATCGCGCCAAGAATCGTTTCCTAAAAACATAAATATTGATCTACTGAATCAACACTTCTCATCTTCGACCCACTGTAATGGGACCATGAAGGCAGCTACAATAAACTATCTTTCGAACCTTCCAACTCCGGACTATCCCCCATTTATTTTTAGTCAATTCTCTGATTGTGATGTTAAGAAGAGCGTAGTTTCAATCACATCTAACGCAGTTGGTAGTGATTTTGTAAGTCGGAAAATGTTACTTCCTGTCCTCGACGAAATCCTTCCTATCCTATGCTATATCCTAAACTACTCTATATCCTATGGTGTTTTTCCATCGATGTGGAAAGAGTCAAAAATCACTCCTTTACCCAAAAAATGTAATCCTACTTCTTTTTCCGAATATCGTCCTATCTCCATTTTGCCTTTCCTCTCCAAAGTCCTTGAACGCCTTGTCCATAATCAGCTTAGTGCTTTTCTTTTTAAGAATAGTCTGCTGAATCCATTTCAGTCCGGTTTTCGTCCTAGTCACAGCACCCCTACAGCCTTAGTTAACGTCACTGATGACTTACGGTTAGGCATGGAAGCAGGAAAATTGACGGTTCTTTGCTTACTGGATTTTAGTAACGCGTTTAAAACTGTCGATTTCGATATACTGCTTGGTATGCTTTGATCACTTAACATATCTCCAACGGCGATTGACTGGTTTCGTAGTTACCTGTATGGCCGCCGGCAACGTATTTGCATAGAAGAGTCTTGCTCTTCTTGGTGTTATACTTCTGCCGGTGTACCTCAGGGTGGCGTTTTATCTCCTTTACTCTTTGCAATATTTATGTAAAGAAAATCACTACACTCGTGTTGTTCCTTTTCTTAAGATTAGTTATCTGTAGACTCCTATTAGATGTCAAATGACACCGACTGTCGTTAGTGACAGTTATTTTAAATATGTGGAATTTAGGTTATTTTATTTTAGAAAAACGTGTTTGATTTAAGTTTCCTGTGCATATTACAAAAACCACTAGAGTAAAGGCTTTAAATGTTGTTTTTGTTATTTCAGGTAAGTTATTTATTAGGATAGTGTAATTTATTTTAATCTTTGTATTTAATTGGCTGGAAATAAAAGTTAATTTGTTATTTCAGAAACGCAAATACAGTCTTTATTTCATAAAAGCATAATACCATTATAAAACAACATTTTCTGCAAACATTTCAAGAATTATGGAGAAGTTAAGATTTGATTTTTGTGTGAAAACATCATCAGATGGAAAATCAAACATTATTTGCATAACCTCAATAGGTACGCCTGGTGGTCAAACTTTTGGCATACCGGCCGAATATCAACCAGCAAGTTTACATCAAGTAATAACAAATACATCTTACTATGCAAAGATAAGAAAAACATTGAACAAAAGACATCAGACAAGGAAAATATGGATAACTTTAACTGATGAGATATCAAAGACATATTTAGATGGAGAACAAAATATACAGTTTAATGACTTTTACCTTGAAGAGATTATGGGAGACATAAATGATCAAAAATCTTTAATTAGAAGTTCAAATGAAACACTGGAAAAACTATTAGAGAAATTACTAGAAGAAAAGCAAAGAAAATCAGAAACTCAGAATTTGGGGAAAATTTCAAAAGATTTTGTGATAGAAAAATTCACTGGTAGGAATGCAAATGCTCACCAATGGATTAAGGATTTCAACAAAGAGTGTGAACGTTTCCACATCGATGAAGACAGACAAAAAATTGAAATTTTAAAACAATTTCTAGAATATTCAAGTGTGAATTGGTACAGTTGTATGTTAATAAAATTTACAGTAGAATCAGAGTGGATTTTATGGGAAAAGAACTTCTGTGAAACATTTGGAAACAAAGGTTGGTCGCCAATCAGATATGCTCTTGGATTTAAATATCAAACGGGAACATTGCTTGAGTATGCATTGAAAAAAGAAAAATTGTTATTAGAGGTTAGGAAGACAATTGATACTGGTACTCTAATAGACCTTATAGCAGCAGGTTTGCCTAATTACATAAGTGATAAAATTGATCGAGAGACATTATATGGAACCGAAGATCTCTATAATGAGATAGGCAAATTAGAACATCTTGCTGGGAGAAACAAATATGAAAAAAAGAACTACACATACACTGACATAAAAATTAAAAAAAACGAAGACAAGAAACCATGCCAAATTTGTGTCACTGAGAAAAAAGGTAAACGCTTTCATCCTGAGGAAATCTGCTGGTTTAATATGAAAAATCAAAAATCTGTTGTAAAAAGTGTGAATAACTCAGAATTAGAAATTGAACTAAATAAGGAGAATCCAAAAAACTAGAAGTACCACCATTAATAAAAGTAAAGTTATTATTAAATGACACTTTAAAAGTTACTGCAATTTATGATTCAGGTTCAAATGTGTCGTTAATTAATGCAAAAATATTGAAAATACATGAAAAAGAAGAAGACAAACATGATAAACAAACAGCAAACTTGAAAACTATTAATGGTGAGAATAAAACAAAAGGTATGGTAACATTAAAAATAAAAATATATGACATTGAAAGAAAAATGAATATTTTTGTGATAGATAATGAAAATTTTCACTATGATTTTCTCATTGGTTTGGATTGCATAAAAAAATTTAAACTAATCCAAAATGAAGAATTGAATATTACACAATGTAAAAATCCACAAAAAGATAACAAAGTCCAAAATAAAGAGGATAACAAAAATAAAAACTCAGAAACGAGTATTTTAAATTTAAACAATGTCGAAATTCCTGATGTACTAGGTGACAAAAATGAAAATGAAGTTTCCCCATATACTAAGGTACGGAAACAAGAGATGAACTTTATAAACAGACGTGAAGTAAATTTCAACGAACATATAAACTTCAGTAAATTTGTAATTTCAGTAAACCACTTAGATTTGTGTAAACAAACTGAAATTGATAAATTAATAAAAAAATACAAACCAGTCTTTGCTAAAGACAAATACGACGTTGGTACAGTACGAGGTTATGAAGCTCACATAGACATGATAGTAGATAAATATTGCTGCAAGCGCCCATACAGATGCACAGCTGATGATAGAAAAGAAATTGAAAATCAAATATCAAAACTATTGAAGAACAACTTAATTGAGGAATCATACAGCCCTTTTGCTGCACCAGTTACCTTGGCATATAAGAAAGAAGATGGGAAAAGAACAAGGCTGTGTATAGATTTCCGGGAATTAAATAAAATTGTTGTCCCACAATCACAACCATTCCCCTTGATCGAAGACTTGATGGTAAAGACTGTAAACTGTGAGTATTATTCCACTTTAGATATAAATTCAGCATTTTGGTCCATTCCATTGAAAATAACAGATAGATATAAGACAGCATTTGTCACGCAAGAAGGCCACTACCAATGGACATGCCTCCCATTTGGTTTAAAGACAGCCCCGGCTATTTTACAAAGAATATTGAGAAACATAATAAGAAAATATAAACTCACAGATTTTGCAGTGAATTTCATTGACGATATCCTAGTTTTCTCAAAAAGTTTTAACGAACACAAAATACATATATCAAAACTGCTTCAGGCAATACAAGCAGAAGGATTTAGACTGAAATTCTCGAAATGCACTTTTGCAAACAATCATGCCAAGTATTTGGGACACATAATAGAAAACAATTCAGTTAGACCTCTCAAGGATTATTTAACAGCTGTCAGAAACTTCCCCGTTCCAGAAACAAGGAAAAATATACGCCAGTTCCTTGGAAAAGTAAACTTTTATCATAAATTTGTACCACACAATGCAATTATCCTGGATCCATTACACAATTTATTACGGAAAGATGTAAAATTTCTATGGACCAAAGAATGCCAGAGATCATTTGATAATATAAAGGAATTACTATGCTCGAAACCAATTCTAAAAATATTTGACCCAGAAAAACCAATAAAAATTTACACTGATGCTAGTATAAAAGGAGTGGGAGCAGTGTTAAAACAGGAAGATGAAAACGGAGTAAATAAACCAGTAGCTTACTTCTCAAAAAAATTTACAGAAACTCAAAAGAAGAAGAAGGCAATATATTTAGAATGTCTGGCAATTAAGGAAGCTGTAAAATACTGGCAACATTGGCTTATGAGTAAAGAATTTATAGTATATTCAGATCATAAACCATTGGAAAATCTAAACATCAAGTCTAGAACTGATGAGGAACTGGGTGATTTAACATATTATTTATCCCAATACAATTTTAAGATAAAATATAACCCGGGACAGTCAAATCAAGAAGCAGACTGCTTAAGCAGAAATCCAGTCCTAGAACCCCATGACAATACTGAAGATTTTTTAAAAGTTGTAAACTTAATAAAGATGGAAGATATAAAAAAGGACCAAGACACAAATCAAATTTTACAAGATGGACAAACAAAGTATATACTGGAGAATAACGTTTATTACAAAAAAACAAAAAGAAGAAAGAAAATAATATTGTCAGAAGCATTTAGCACAACACTAATTAGAGATGTCCACAATACTTATTGCCACATTGGGAGAACCCAGATGATAAATAAAATAACCCCATTTTATACAGCAAAGAATATCATCACAAACATAAAGAAAATTTGTGATGAGTGTGACATTTGTATAAAAAACAAATCAAGAAGGAAATCAAAATTCGGTCTGATGTCCTATTTAGGCCCAGCAACACGCCCATTTGAAATTATATCAATTGATACAATGGGGGCTTTGGAGGACCGTGATCCTCCAAAGCCCCCAGGCTTTGGAGGATCACGGTCTACAAAAAAATACCTACATCTTTTGGTTGACCATTTTACACGATATGCTTATATTTTAACATCAAGACATGAAAACTCCAATGATTTCATCAAATTGATAAAAAATGTGACACAAAGCAATCATATTGATATGGTATTAACAGACCAATACCCTGGCATTAATTCCAAAGAATTTAAAGATTTCCTGAAAAAGGAAAATATAACAATGGTATTCACTGCTGTGGACACACCATTTTCAAATGGACTTAATGAAAGGCTAAATCAAACTTTAGTAAATAGGATAAGGTGCAAAATAAACGAAGGGGACAAGAAAACAGCTTGGACAACCATTGCACACAAATGTGTAGAAAAATATAACGAAACAGAACATACAGTCACTAAATTTACCCCAAAATATCTTTTGGAAGGAGAGAAAATGGATTTTTTGCCACTGGAATTGAAATCAAGATGCACAACGGAAGATCTCAAAAGAGACAGAGAGATAGCATTTGAAAATTCAATAAAATCACACAAATATAATAAAAAAATGTATGATCTACATAGACAAGAATATAAATTCGAAGTGGGTGATAGAGTATATGTCGAAAACGGAAACCGGCTAAATAGGAAGAAAATGGATGAATTAAGGATTGGACCATACAAAATCCTAAGAAAGATTTCGAATTCAATCTATGAAGTTGAAACTGGACATAAGAAGGCGGAGTCAAACTACTACCATATTACAAAGTTATCTCCAGTAAAGATCGAACAATAATTTTGATTTGTTCTCTTCGAGGGTGGGAGATGTAAAGAAAATCACTACACTCGTGTTGTTCCTTTTCTTAAGATTAGTTATCTGTAGACTCCTATTAGATGTCAAATGACACCGACTGTCGTTAGTGACAGTTATTTTAAATATGTGGAATTTAGGTTATTTTATTTTAGAAAAACGTGTTTGATTTAAGTTTCCTGTGCATATTACAAAAACCACTAGAGTAAAGGCTTTAAATGTTGTTTTTGTTATTTCAGGTAAGTTATTTATTAGGATAGTGTAATTTATTTTAATCTTTGTATTTAATTGGCTGGAAATAAAAGTTAATTTGTTATTTCAGAAACGCAAATACAGTCTTTATTTCATAAAAGCATAATACCATTATTAAACGCTATTTCCAAAAATCTTCTTTCTTCTTACCACCTTTATGCAGATGATTTACAAATATATACACAGGCAACCATTTTGGATTTGGCTGATGCCATTAATGTCATAAATAAGGATTTAGATACAATTTGCGAGTGGACTGAGGCACATGGGTTGCAGGTTAATCCATCGAAGACTCAGGTCATTGTTGTTGGCAGTTCAAGGATGACCCCCAAGATAAACTGGTCGCAGCTTCCCCAAGTTCAGTTTAACGGAACTGCTATTCCAGTCAGCGAAAAGGTTAAGAACCTTGGGGTTTGGATCGACAAACATCTTTCTTGGGGTCCCCCGTTACAGGAAGTAAGTCGCAAAATTTTTGCATCTGGTAAGTCCCTGAGACGATTGCGGAACTTTCTTCCAACTGCCACTAAAACTGCGCTTGCACAATCCCTTTTACTTCCCATCCTTGACTACGCTGATGTCAGTTATCTCGATCTCACTGAGGCACAACTAGATAAACTTGAGCGACTTCAAAATTTTTGCATAAGATTTATATTTGGCCCGCGCAAATATGATCACATTTCTGAATTTCGTACAAAGCTCAAGTGGCTTCCCATACGTCTTCGCCGGAATTCTCATATCTTATTTCAGCTCTACAGTATTCTGTTCAACCCTACAACCCCCTCTTATCTTAAAAAACGTTTCAAGTTCCTTCATGACACACATAACAGATATCTGAGGTCATCGGAAAACTTAAGACTAGAGATGCCGATGCATTGCACCAGTGTTTATGACAAGTCTTTAACAGTTCAAGCAGTACGGTTATGGAATGCCTTGCCTATGTCGATAAGGCGTGCTCAATCACTGTCCACTTTTAAAATTATAGTTAAAAAACACTTCCTCACTCCTTAATCATTATTACATATAGTTTCCTGAGTCTTGTTTCGTATTTATTATTGTCTATATATGTGTAGATAAATGTATGTATGTATTTAATGAATATGTATATGGTACTAATGGTACGTAATACCTGCAGTATTGTCTCTCCTTCTCCCTGTAATCCTGTGAACGTCCTGAATCTCCATAACTGAGGACCTTAGAGAAACTGTTACTGAATAAGGATTTAGTGACGATTGGGTGACAAACAACCACTACTTTACTTTTACTCGTAATGCCACCGGTTTAAATTAAAATGACCTTTAGCTCCCGGAATATCAGGCCAACCTGATCTCCATAACTGAGGACCTGAGTGAAACCATTAATGAATAAAGATTTAGTGACGGCACTGAAACGAATTTATATTGCTTTAGTTTTTTTTTTTGTGACGACCCCATTCAATTGTAAATTGAAAATTAAACATTTAACCTCAAAACATTGGGATTATCGATTCCTTCACAACGAAGAAGCCTAGAGGAACCGTTAATGAATGGAGATTTAGTGACTGAACTTAAACCAATTTGTATTGCTTTAGGTTTTTTTGTGAGGACCCCATTCAATAGTTAATTTAAAATTAAACATTTAACCTTGGGATTATCGATTCCTCCACAACTAAAAAGCCTAGAAAACTCAAACTCGCAGTCGTCGAGAATAAGTTACTGCTCTGCAGGTTTTTTAGGCTTCTTCATAAGATAGGATTCAAATCTTTTGTAAGACATTGGCAGTGATCTAATGTTTTTTAGCTTTTCTAATAGAATAGAATGGTTTATAGTATCAAATGCTTTTTCAAGAACGTTGAAATACACCTAGAAATAGTTGATTTTGTCAATTTTAGTTTTAGCTTTAGTTACTAAATCCATTGTAGCTGCGAGTGTATTAGAATGTGGTCTAAATCCGTTTTGATGTTAATGTAGAAAGTTTATTTTGTTTAAGTAATCAAATAAATGTGTATTCTCAATCCCTTTTCAAATATTTTAGAAATTAGAGGCAATTCTGAAATTGGACGGTTATTGCCGGGCTCGGTTTTAGTTTCAGCTTCATAAATAGGGGTCACCGTGGCTATCATAAAGCAGTTTGGGAAAAAACCTTTGTTTAGACATTCAATAATACAATTTGCAAGATTATTTGTAAATTGGTTTCCGATACACTTTATTGCCTTAGTGTATACACCGTCTATGCCACTACTAGAATTGTTTTCTAGCATAACATAACATTAATTGGTTTGTTTGTATTTTATGAGCGTATGTAGAACAGATGGTCGAAAATTTGTGATTGGAAACTGTTAAAAAGTCCGTACTATTTGATGTGAAATTATTATTTACAATTAACTTTGGAGGAGTACATTCACTGATTTTATTTTTAGCAAGAGTATTAATACATTCTGACGTTATTTTTTTTGTATTTATATAAAATAATCAAGTAAAAAGTATCACAATAATGTGACTTCTTTTCTTTTCCTTTTGTCTTATTCGTTTTTTTTTTGTTTATTTTAGTTTTTCACTTATTGTGCCATAGTTGATTTCTGTGAAAACTGTGAAATTATGTTTGATGAACAATGGCAACTTTTTTTTTTCTAAATCCACGCGGACGAAGTCGCGGGCAAAGTGCTAGTTATTAACATGTTTATTGTAGACGATATTGTTTTTTTGTATTAGTGAATGCTTATACTTCTTTATCTCTACGTATGTTTGCTTGTGCTCAGTAACGTTGACTCAATTTATGCCATGTGTATGCTGGAGAGTTTCATGTACATAGGTAGGAGTTTGACCCGAGTATATGCGTACACTGTCATTAATAAGTTTCGCTTTGTTCTGTAGCATATGTAAACATTGTGTGTCTTTTTTCCGAAACATACCTTCAGATGCCTGTTTTTCTCAGCGTTATATATTTTACCGAGTCGCATACATTTTACTGAAGTAGGTCAATCCTTATAAAAGAATGTATTTGTTAATTGTCATGCCCACGCCTTGATTCCGAGTAGTTCGGGTATTCCGATAATTACAATGTTCTGTCGCTGCGCACGGTCTTGGAATTAAGGCTACGTCTTCAACTTCGTGATGCAGCGGATTTGTAAGTGAGGAATTTATTGTGCTTTAAGGTTGATCTGACTTGATCAGATCCGAAATTCCCTGACTTCTGACTCCAATTCAACCTGAAAATGCTTCCTTTTCCAAAAGGAGTTTGTAAGGATCGTAGCAGGTGGCGTTCTGTGGTTTCTGCCTATTCCCATGGGAAGGAGGCGTGAGTTTATGTATGTGTATGTTATAAGTATAATTATGTTTTTACATATTGATCTTCTGTTTGAAGTGCAAGTAAATCGGGCGACGAACTGCTACCGCTACCGCTTATGCTGAAACTGCTAGGCGTCGTTCGTTGTGTATCCTTAATCCTTATCAGTGCGATGACATAGTAAGAAGTCACTGTCGCAAAATTCGCTGTCAGTGAGCAGGCAGACAATTATCGGAACTTTTTCCGTGGCTTACGTGCAAAAGATGTTGAGGTAGATCACTGAGTTTTGATTTTTAACACAACAACTAGAAGAAACACTTTTGCTAGAAACTATTATAATAAGTTATTTAAATTAACTGGAACTAAGTTGCACACGTCTATTCACTACGACAGTCGAACGGTAGGTTCTTTTCATCAGCAACCTAAGGCAGTCCACTGCTGGACATAGGCCTCTCCAATTGCACGCGATTCGACTCATCCAGCTGCTACCAGCCATCCTGCGAAGATAGTCGCTCCACCTAACCTGAGGGCGTCCTACCATACGTTTAACGACTCGCTTATTCTGTGAGCTATCAATAAAATTCTAAATTATAGCCTATAGAAAAAATGCGGTAATTTCTTCCAAAGCCTCATAAAAAAATATATACACAAAAACCTCGTTACGAATTCGATCCATCAGAGAGACTATACAGTTCTATTTGACTGTATGTCAATTGTTTATTAACATACTTATATACGAGTAGGTATACAATGTAATAGGTACAAACGCTTTATGAAATCTACCCTCGGTATTAAAAACAAGCTATTGAATACGCGTTTTTGTTTAATTACGAGAGATTTTAATACAAACAAAATATCACAGAATAATACGGTGTTTTATTCATCAAAAACAAAACAAAACATGAAAGGATGCTGTCGCAAGTAATTATTAATATTTTTATATAGGGTTATGTGGAACAGGGTGTATGGTTCATAGGCTACTGCCCGAAGGTTGAGGTCGAGACGTTGTACATATGTTAGTCCCGCGGGAAACATTGCTTGAGCGATGCAGGATTTTGGCGTGACATCAGCGTGATGCGTATCACTCATGCGGCGTGTGTTCATTTTATTTTTAAATGAAACAACAACTCGTCAAACGGTTCATTTAACATCGACAAAGTGTTTTTCTTTGATATTGATGTTTTTCGGTTGATTTTCAGTTGTTGACGGTGTTTTACATTTCAATTTCGAAGCTCATTAGACTTCAGTAGAACTTTTCTGGTCAACATTTGAAAAAAAAATATCTATCGAGCTGGCCACTGACAAATTTTTATTTCGCCCACCGACAATAAATCTTCCAATACAAATGTACCTATAATGCGTTTATACAAAAGTATGTACATTAAAAAGCAACTATTCTAGCCAACACACTCGGATTGACACGTTAACCCTCAACAGTACAAAACATCGTGGTCGAAAGGACCAGAAGTAACCCTTCACGTGAAGGCAGATGAGATTCAACCCTCCTCGCGCTGTCAAAACAACTGTCTTTCGCCGACAATAAGTTGAAACGCATTGTGTGACTTGAGGTCCGCGGGGTCATGTTTGCTGGCCTGACGTGGGTCACTCACTGTGTACACAGTAGGCCACTCTTTGTTGCCTAGTTTGGCGGTGGGAACTTTTGCCCGTTGTAAATTCGGCATGAATAAAATGTTACACGTTTGAGGTTAGAATGAAAAAAGCGAATGTAGTAATAGTTTCGTGAATATGGTTTGGAATTGAAAACGATTTTCAATGGTTTTGCGTTTATGCTCGTCGGCAATGGCTGAGTGATAAATTATAGGCAACGGTTTCTACGAGTACATCCGAAAAAAGTAGATTGTTTTTGTCTTTGTCACCGATAACCTACTTCTTCTATATATTTCTTTTTGTTAGCATATGTTCCTGGAAGGTTTATGTATTCAATGCATTAATATTAAACTTCGTTAAAGTACAGAAATCTCAATATTTTGTTATGCCGTAGTATATGAATGAATAGTTTAAAGTCAGTCAAAAAATCTTCCTTCACTGGCCAACTTAACAACCTACCGAAAATAACATAGAATTATGAACTACTCCCCTGCTTGCCTCTCAGGAAACCTATTCTCAAAGTCCGCCATAGCCCCAAAACGTCCGCCTCTTGACTGACAGAATCTTAAGATACTTAAATAGTTAAAGCTTGTGATGTCAAAGAGCTGAAAACTTTTAATACTTCCTTTGGGATTAATGATAAGTTTATCGTAAATCTTCTCAATCTAGCTGTGTGTTAATAAACTTTGACTAGCGTAGTTAGATTAATTACAGTTCTGGACAATAGGCTGCGCCTAACTCCGGCTGTCAGCCTTCCGTATCGGTCTGAATTAAACCATATTTGAAATATAAAACAACAGAGAGATTAATCTTCAACCTAATTAAATGCCTATCTACTGCGAGTGTCGTAAACGGCTTTTTACTGACTGTCGAGAACAAATAAACTTGGACTCTTAATCGAATCGTGTTAAAAAATAATTTAAATGAAGTGTTTATTTCTGTAAGTGGATATTTTAAGACACTTTTACAAGTAAAACTAGATGGCGCCGGCATTTCCTAGCTGACTGATCCCTGAGAAGAAATGCCGAAACCAACTCAGAAGTCATCGTCTATGTATAAAGTCCAAACATTATATTATTAGGATTTTATGTGAGACTAACAATGCAGGGAATTTCCATATCTGGAACGGCCTTTTGAAGGATGAGGATGCGGAGAAAAGTGACTGACAGTAATACCTCTAAGCTATTCCGATATTTGCTCCAGTTCGCTGACCACTTGACCATTATCTTAACGTCTTCAATGGCCCAGGTTTGGGACTGCAGCGTTTTCGTAATAAGCCGCGTTTTGTATTGCAGGTCTCTTCACACCTGCGTGAGCTTCGAGTTCCTCACATATGTGACGCAGGTAGGCATTGTGATCTTGTCATAATAAAAAGGATATTATTAAGTCTTATTAAGGATAATATTAAGTAGTAAAACACACTTAGCTTATAATAATGTAGTTGGTTGCTTGGGGGTACATTAAGAGTAGCTTAACTAATCCCAACTTATTTGTCATTCAAGTATTCTTTAACTTTATAAAATCTTTTTGATAGAGGTTTTGTTTAATAGATGATTTAAAATGGAGGCTCAGTTCTTTAACATGGCGTGTGAGTTTATTGTAAAAACGCATACTTTGGCACTTAAATGGAATACTAGTTTGTTGGGGCCTAGTTGTGGGCACAATAATTAAATCTTTGTTTCTAGTACTCGTATTTATGCTATGAATGTCGCTGTGTTTAATAAAGTATTTTTTTTACATATATCATGTTGTCATAATTATACATATTGAGATGCGACTGTTTATTTCCTTAAATTTATCCCTCAGTGCATGCCCACAACTTACGTTATAATTTGCTCAAATGGCTCGTTTCTGCAGCACAAATAAAACCTGAATGTCGGCTGCCTTTCCAACAGCAAAATTTCCGTTAGAAATTACACTATGGAAATAACTAAAATGTGTTATCATTTATCGAATTAATTTACAAAACAACTACTACAGTTTTCAATGCCAAACATGCCCACAACATCAACACTCAAAATACTCAGACAGCCAATCAGGATCCTCACAGCGACAATATCAGAACAACAGACAGCCTATACTTGCAGTATTGTACCGCTCCTGTAGCGCTTGTTTACCGCTTGTGTACCGCTAACGCGCCATTATTACCGGTGACGGCGGTCTGACAGCGGCCGGAACAACTGCGTCTCTTCACATACGAAAGTATACACACACACACCCACATTAAATATACATTGGCACGTGTAATTGTTGTAATTACATCATACTAAAAATGTTTATATTTTATGTGTGTATGATCGGAATATTGTGAACTTAGTTGCATATTTTAGTGGCTTAGATATTAGTGGTCCTAGTGACCTGGTAATTTAAGGACTAGGTTAAAAAAAAAGTGCAAAAGGACCAAGGTCGGGATAAAAGCATGTTCGGTAATTAAGTGGACTTTTCAATGTTATAGGTATCTACTTTCTTTGAGAGTGTTTGGCACAGTCGTCTAGCGTGGTCAGGTAGGTCATCATCTGTCTCGCCTTTCCCCCTCCTTTATTTGAGTCGAATTACAGTCCTAAAGGATAAAGCTGAATACCAGACCTTTGCATTTGTGTGAGTAATTAGCAATCGCACCAATGCATGATCGCGCGATGATCACGGGAGGGACGCAAAGCGCCTCAGGCCGATGGTCCGATTGGCCGATTGCCAAGCAAATGATGCGTTGATATGTGCACTCACACTAATGTAAAGCTCAGCTTAGGCCTCGCGCGCTGTACATTGTAGTAAACAAACTTGGATTGGACATGAATTGCGGTTCGCGTGTACCTATTCTAATGTCTCAAAGGTAGTTATTTTCGGTCTTTGTAAAAGATTTCGGTTTGTAAACGGATCTACGAAGGATAAGAATTTTCTAGTGCTTCAGAGGGTCAACTTCTGCATTTTTAAGAAAGGATAAATTCTAATAGCATATCAATCTGTCAAAAATTAAAATGATTTTCGACATTTGTTGTCCCTGAAACGATATTGCGACTTTCGATTATATGACCAGCCATGGTGATTGCGTAACATACCAGTAGGAATGCTGTCCAATTTGACAGCTCGACAACATTCATTGCGTTATTTACGTTGTTGAGGAGACACATATTTCGAATATATGAAGTAATGGAATAGCTAAATCCATAAAAAAAGTCTGATGGTGATTGATAGTGTGTTAGGCAATTAGTGTACAGACCAAGACCAGTAAATCCAACACTGTACCAACATAGCAACACTCTTGTGTTACCATGCTCGTTATGTCGTCACAACCGCAGCCTACATGGGGCGATAAACTTCAAAGTTATGTCCATAAAGAGAGCAACACTCTGTTCACGAGACCATGGCGAAACATATGAATAACTTGCACCACTGACAGCCCCATTTTATGTCCAGACAAATCACTGTCCATTCTAAGGGTGCCTGGAAAAGATCGCAGAATGCGATAAGGCCGCCCATTGTATGTTTTTAGCTTGATCTATTTTTTTGTTATGTCACTTTGTGGTGTACAATAAAGTATTTATAAAAATGTTTAATAAATAAATAAAATGAATAATAATGAGTTTACAATTATGAAGGTGATCATTAAATTCATGTGTGAGAGGTTTTTTACAGCAAATTTTGGATGCTTAATCGCTCGTGTACACTTGACTTGTCATTTGAAGAGTGTTGGTCTGAATTCCCTGAAGGGGTATCTAGGGTAACATAAGTCACTTATCGCAATTTAATTCACAATTCGTTGTAGCTTTTCGGCTCAGAAAATTATATTTACGCTTTTTTTGTGTGTTATTAGATGTCTTTCATTCGGTAACTTATTTTGCGTTAAAATCCTTTATAATTTCATTTCAAACAGAACACAAACATCCTCATAAAAAAAGACTTATTATTATGTTAATATAATTATTGACAAACTTCTTATTTAATTCAATCAGCAATTCAAGCATCAAATCAAACTTTTATTTCTTATTTATAACTTTCACATTTTATTTCAAACTGTTTCTTATCGTAATATTAATAATTTACGGCTTTTTAATATATCCGACGTCTTCTTAAATTCCGTTTGAATAATAACGAAGTTTTGCCGATTTTAAGTCGCCTGGCTTCCAATGAATATTTAATTGTATCGTTAATGAACGAAACTGACGAAGAACGCTTGACAACTTTACTTCTCACATCTTTAAGGAGATATTTTAGAATTTAAGTACTATGAGCGAAACTTCTACTAAATTTGCTGAATCAAGTATAATACACAAGTATCGAATATACATTGTCGTAAATGTTCGTAAAATCAGGCGACTATGGGCTCTACGCCGTAGCGACGTGCTGCGTAGTGGGCCTACGCCGTAGCGACGTGCTGCGTAGTGGGCCTACGCCGTAGCGGTTCCAAGGGTTGTGCCATTATTATGATAATGGGCTATTATGGCAGATATCATTATCTTTACAAGAGTGACTGAGATCTTTCGGGAGGGGTTACTTTATTAATATACTCCGGACCACTTGGAAAATTATTTTCAATTTAGCTGCTTGAAAATTTTAAGTGGTGTTTCACAGGAATTCCGTTGGATCTTGAGACAAATTGACTTAAAACTTAATGAGCGAAATATCTTAACGTCCGAAATCTGCCTTTGCTAAGTTTAAAGTATTTAAGAATCCTAATAGCGTTTTTCTTTTACTTGTAGGCTTTCAGTAAAAACATTAGCGAGCACTTTCAAAAATATCCTGGTGAACTGGCTAAACTCTAACTTATTAACTTACCTAGAAAATATCCTTTTAAAATATCATATGAAGAACAAAGATAAAAATTATAATAATATGTCCCATTTCAAAAACCGTAAGAACCTCCACGTCAACTCTCGAAAACGAATCCTTAAAATATGACTCCACAATTACGAAACATGATCGACACACTACCTCAAACTACTTACAACTCTAAGTGCTTATGATATAGTGTCTATCAGCGATTGTGCGACGGTGACAAATTGCGGGAAATTTGTGGAGGCTCGAAGGAGCAGAAACTTTGGTCCTTTGGTCCCTAGGGCCAACGTTTGTGGGGCTCTAGGGACCAATGTTTGTGGGGCTTGGAAGAAGGGTGTTTGCTTTGTCTCGATTGTTGGACCTGAGGGAGGAGCTGTCAATACGTTGTGCTCATGAGTGCCTGTTTCGGGATCGTGTTTTTCTTGACGAAAACTTGTTGGTTAATTGTTTGGAGCGTTAAAAGGTTTAGCGCTTTAGTTTTCTCAGGGAGAATTTCACCAACGCAACTGAACCCGTTCAGCACATCTAGAACGCGTCCAAAAGCTGTCAGTGTCACAATTATTATGGAATATTGACACTGACAGCTCTTGAACTGGGGTTAAAAGTGCTGATCTCGTTCAGTTTCATTGGAGAAATCAGCACTGAGTGCCGATTTTTCCAATGTTACTGAACGCGTTCTCGGTGAAATCCGCCCGAAGGTGTAATGTGATGTTTTTTAAGACTTTGTTGGTTTTATTTTGTAGCCTAGCAAAACTAGAATAAGACGAATGATTACCATTATTTTGCATTGATTGCCTGTCCAATTCGACCCCCAAGCCTCTATTACTGAGAAGTACAGACCAAATAGTTTGTCTGATTGCTAGACTTTCGGACTCATTATGACTAATTAAACAATATCTTTTTTACAACTTCTTTCAAGCAAATATCTTTAACTTTTATAATTAGATTCTCACACCCGGTTTTGAAGAGAGAATTTGAAGTTCGAAACTTGCCAAAATCTTACTGAAAATGATGCCTTTAATGTAGCACGTGAAAATCAAAACTTCAAATTCTCATTTCAATTAATGTTCGGTTGTAAGTGAACAAACTAATTCTTAATTTAACGTTATTTTAAACACGCCACAAACTTGTGTATAACCTCTCAGAATGTTCGATAAGCACGGTTGCCTTTTAGCCACAAACCTCTTTACTCTATTATGTTCACTACAACGTAAATCACTCTATATTTTCCTTTCATACATCTGAAAGTATTCTTAATAATATAGTAATAATGCATGAGACGGTACCCTCCAAAAATAATCGAAATTATAAAATAATAATGCTGAAATTCTTAAAAGAAAATATTCTAAGCACAATTTTAAGTTAATGTTATCAGCAAAATAAAATATATAAAATTTTCTACACAATGGTCGTCAGAGCCAGGCTTTAGATTTACGACTACAATACAAATAGCAATGTACTAAAGCGATTGTGAGTACACTTTTAAATTCGATTAGTGTTTTTTTAATAAACAAACAAGTACCGGTGCTGCGAGTTCTAGAAAGTATATTGACAATGTTGCTTTTCAACCAATGAATGTTTAAAGCGTATTATAGTGTTCGGTACATATTAAAAAATGTAAGTTTTTTCTGATGTTGTGTTTAGTTTGATGTTTGCCTATTCAGGTAATTACCCAAAATCATAGGTAATCATTTGTACGAGTATCGTACATGGCACGCGCGCATTTCATAGATCAGCACTTTTCCGTCGCCTTGCACAAATTAAAGTGTAACGCGACAATGTAACTTGTGTTACAAGGTTACACTACGCGCGACGACTTGCTTGAGAGTTTATATACAACTGCAAAGATTTAAATCTGAAAGTTGATTGACTTTCATACAGGATTGAGCTTTGAAATACTCTTAAACTCATTGGCAAATAAAATCCAAGTGCCTTAAAACTTAAAGAGTTTATAGGCCTTTAGATTTTGTTTAACCAACATACCCTTAATTAAAAAAACACTAGTCAATCAGAGCGCATTGTCGAGATCAAGTCATTCCGAGCGAACAGAGTTTTTAAGTTAAAGAGTGAAAGAAAATATTAATAATCAGTCTCAACGAGTTACTGTTGCGATTGTTATTAACGTGAGCTGCGAATAATTACATCGTATTAGTCTAGAATTAATAATTTATTTGTCTTATGTAGTGTAAAAATGACAGTACTAAGGCATAAGAGGGCAACTGCAGATAACCTCAAATCCCATAAGATTGCATGTGATCCTATCATACTTTATCCACACCATTGGATCAGTTTCAAATCATTCAAAATGATTCAGATGGTGATTTATTGATAGATATAACTTGGCAAGACATATGAATGAACCCAGTGCAAATATTATGTTTCAATCAATGATTTGACGGTCTGAAATCGCTAATACACACAAAAAAGCGTACTATTTTAATAATTGACAGTCTCATGGTAAGCAATGATGCGGTCGACAACGTTGCTTTGTTGGCAAGAAGTCACCTAAGTATTGTGGTATTTTGTTACACCAAAAACACATCTTATCTATTTATGTATTCAACACCTGAGGAGCTGTTGTGCACAGCAATTCTTTCTATGATTCAGTAGGTACTAAAGTCTTTATGAAAATTGTATGACACTCATTTAACTTACATTTGTTTATCCGATATTGTTGTATTGCTGAAAAGCAAACCTTTAGCTACCTCTGTCTATTTTCCACATCCATTTATCTCATTTCATGTGATCTCATATTATTTTCCTTTTATTGAATGTTGTGACATTTTGTATCTAACATTGTCATCTGTCAGTTTTTATTTTTCTATGGTATAGAGCTAAGAGGTCGTCTATTTTATTGTAAAGGTATCGTAAAACTAGTGTTGAGCCGGGTTCTCACTGTAAGCCATCTTTATAGTTCCTGGCCGATAACCAATTAAGAAGTATTTGGATTGAAAACTAAAAAAGTCGCTTCTAGAACGATCGGCCAGAGGCTATATAAACCATCCGATACTTTTCACCAGGTTCTTTCTTTTCTTTTCTTTTGCTCGAGACTCACTAGTCAAATGTATTTCTAAAGCTTCTGAAATATAAACAGTTTGAAACTAAGTGAATTTATTTATTATAAACATCTTGTGTGCGTGAAAGTATTTGACTCACTTAATCACCTCCGACCCTCCCACTTTCGTCTTCGAGAGGAGTTGGAGACGTATTGGAGAGAATTGAAAACGTGGTGTAAGACGCCGCCAACTGAAGGTGTTCGAATTAGTCGATCACCTCCGACCCTCTGACTTGCGTCTACTACAGGAAATCAACGAATTCGAGAGAATAACTTGGCGTGAGACGCCACTTAAGGTCCTCACGTCTACACTATTAAAATTTATATTTTATTAATTTCTAAGATCGACCACCACGCGGTTTTTCTTCCGACGCGAGCTCCCTCACAACGGACTGCGGGCTGGTGGAGAGGCTGCTGCGAGCTCCCACTCGACGGACTGCGGGACGGAGGAGCGGCCGACGCGAGCTTATTTTATTCGTGAGCTGCTTCGCGACTGTGAGCACGGAGAGGCTGCTGCGAGCTTCAACCACAGACTGCGGGCCAGAGGAGCGGCCGACGCCTCGAGCTACTACCGACTAATCATTTCTAATCCTTAATATCTTTTTACTTACTTTTGTATTTTATAATCTAAAAATCATTTTAACTTGTCACCAAGTTTAGCCAGTCGGCTAAACGTTTCGTTACAGTATTTATTCAAGTTGATGAATGATTCTTTCTCTAAAGACAACAGGCATTTACATCGCACTAGAACAATTACATGCTTGTATTATTATTTTGTCATTGTTTGATTGCTATCTGTGCCGGCTTACCGCATCAAGTTATTCGATGATGGCCGATGACTCGCTGCCGAACGATACGTGATCAATTGCGACATGTCACGGAGACGCATGTTTAAACGTAACAAGTTGCCTCAAGTTGAGACGTGCTCAGGTAATGTATGCAGGGGCTGTGCTCCTATTGGAGGGAAGGCTAGAACTATCGGTACCGTTCTGTACTTTAGAAATGGAATAGAATATTATTTATAACATTTACATTTTTGAAACGTAAAACTTAAGCACGGACTTCTCATGCATCGTAAACGTTTACACATTGCGGGAAAGAACAACTGTGGAACTACCGATGTTTTGTTTCGGAAAAGGCGAACACAACTCAATCAAGAATCCCTACAGTAATAAACACCAAACCCAAACCAACTAACAGAATCAAAGTAATCCAACTTTAAGTGATCAAGTACAGTCAGCGCCGAAGAGAACCAATCAAGCTCGCAAAGAGGAAATGATTCGCTTTGCCAATCCACAGATTGCTTTCAAGAGGTCCTAAACACGAGTTAGGCGAATCGGAAAGGTAATTAGTTTAATTCGAACGATTTATTAAGCGAGGTCTCACCGCAGGCGGGGCGAGATCTCACCGCAAGCGGGAGCGGTGCGTGTGTTTTGAAGGATCGGTTTGATTGAGGCCTTTTAGAGGCGGTCAGATTAGTAATTAATGAATACTGCGTCGTTAAATGGGAATGTTTTGGGCTAATTTGTTACGGGTGTAAATATATGTTAACGTAGCTGATAGTCACTTCATTCTGAACGTGTTTTTTTTTCGGATTTGGTTTTACCTGGAAACCTGGTTATGAATATAATTATGGCCAAAATAAAACTTGCTTTCGCACAAGTATTAGGAAAAAAAAACTTTTTTGTTCGAAAACAAGTATTTTTTTAAACTTAACCCGCCCGTCTCGCATCCCGTTCTCCTACACAAGCACAGTTTTGTAAAAAAAACTGATTAAAACCGGCGTGTTGGACCCTTGGACCATACAAGATGAAGGGTTCCGTAGTTGGATTTTATCCAGAGAACAAACTTAATATTGAAATTGAAATACATGTTCTCCCATACATTCAAACTGCAAAGGTAAGTTTGTCGACTATTACTCGTTAACCCACACAATATTCTTGAACGACCTTTCCAACGACACCAAACACCACGAGATACTTGAAAAATACATCTCCACTTTACGTGTAGAGGAAGTACACTAGAAAAAATCAAGTTTTTTTTAACACTTTGTCGGCGTAACTAATATGTATATCCATGCCACATTACATATTTCTAGTACTAAGAGTCTCTGAGCCAAGCTGCGGACAGACGGACGTACGGAGATGGCGTAACTATAAAGGTTCCTTGTTGACTGTGGAACCCTAAAAAGTCGTTCCCGTGCTGAGCAATTGTCTAGCTCAGTGTTACTCGTAGTGTAAGAAGAACATTATGCGTAGATTTCGGCTCACTGATGATCTTTTTACACCCGTGTGTCGGTGGGTCCGTTGACGGAGGTGTGACGGACGAAGGACGCAGATGTGACCCACGCAGGATTAGTGAGGCGACGCGCAAGTACGTGACAACGGTGTGAGGCTCGCAGGCTGAAGAATGAAGTGGCTTTAGGTGGGCTGAACGTCAGAGCAAGTTTAAAAGCTGATGCGATGAAATATTGTAGTTCAGTGGATTTTAATGGAAATGTTTTAGTGACTGGCTGTTGATACTTGTGCCGCATACTTGTGTAGGAAGAGTATGGCGTTGCCTGTGTTACTCATACACGAGTGTTATAGTTATCTATTTATAAATAAATTCAAACTTAATTGCCTTTCTTTAGTAAGGGCACCATTTGAGAACGGCTGGAGCGATTTGTTTTTGTTTATGTGTGAGCTCGAATAAGGTTATTGCGGACACCAGTTCGTGTTACCTAAGGTTTATAGGGGAAGATAATATCAGAAAAAAAACCGGAAAATAAAACTGTTCCAGTTTATACAGCAATTCCGGACTTTTTTAAAGACTTTCCAGTCTTTAGGTTTTTTATATGTACTCAAGAGCATTTTTTTTGTACGGGGTAACGTCTGTTGGTTGAGCTAGCTACTTAAACGAAAAATAATTTCCACTACTACGCTTCCGCTGTCCGCTCGCTTATCGTAGCGTCGCCGTTTAACTTAACTAAGCACGTCCAACTCAATCGATACACAACTACTACTAGCTGTTTGCTCTGCACCGGAGCGTTTTGAAGTAATTAATACATTCAAAGCCGTCATAGCCTTGTTGATAGACAGGGCTGGTTAATGTATCGTCTGTGACGCATACAAAAATGTTATTTGGTGAGGAATCATTATGTTGTATTCGTTGATTATTATAATAACATGGTTTTATAAATTAAATAAATGTTTATTTCTCACCATGAAATGTTACAAGATTATAGGTAATAGAAACCTTTTTACAAACCACCAATACTTGTGATTTTCTTATTTAACTTACACAATATTTTGATATGGGACTATAATAAAATGTCATTGAAAAGTTCTCCTGAAGTACTTAATACTTTGCCATTAGGGTGTCTTCAAACCATTCAGGTCAGACATTATAATGTCTTCGTTTCGAGTAATTTCAAGTTGTAACCCGCTAATCGCAAAAAGTGTAGCCTTGCCTTAACTAATTTACGCGCGAGCCTCTAAACAAAGTAATCCTTAAAAGCATTCTTACGAGCATTAGTTAAGTGATTTTTTTACTGAACGAGCGGAAACACTTTGATTTTGTTAAAATCTTTAGTTATTTACCTATTCAATCTTCGTTTTAACAAGATTGTTGTGTTTGTGCGTACGTTGTTGTTTGTATTATATTATGTGCTTTACTTTTACTATACCTACCTAGTAATTATCCACTGTTCACAAAGCAATCCAAATAATCAATTTATTTTATCGATTTTAATGAATCTTTGAGAGCTTCAATTCATTAAGTAAATTAAGATACTGACTGTACCTCCTAAAATCAAAGCTGCCTATGAACCCAGGAATGTTCTAACGCGTGTGGTTTGACGTTAATTTTGGCGGGAAGCTAGTGGTGACGTCATCGCATCGATCATGCCGCCGCGCGGTAATGACAAGTCTTTTATTACAAAGATCCTATTATCAGCCAGTCTTTTGTAACCGAAGCCGCAGTGAAATATTGTTTGGAGAGAGTTTTTATAAAAATTAAAAATGAGCGAGCTTCATTTTTTATCTGTTGTCGTGATCCAACCCGCGCAGGTTCTTTTTTTAATTGCAAAGGTTTTTGTTATGCACCATTGGTGCCATCGTTATCGATTTTATTAGGGGAAAAACATTCTGGCATAGAACTTTATTTATCTACATATATCTAGCAAAAAGATCCTGATCGGTTCCTGAGTTATGAGGTTTTCTTTTTAGCGGTGGCAATGAATGATAATTAAACCTTCTTGAATAATTCCAGAACCGTCCTCTCGCCTACCCGCATTCAAGCTTTACATACCTGTAATAAGAAAGAAAAAAACATTATTAAAAGCCACAGTAACACACGTGAATAATACATGTGCCTATATCTTTATTTACGAAAAAAAAAACATCAGCAAAAATACGTAATAAACGGTGCGTTTTGTCAGCAAATTACAAGTTCAGTCGCTTGTAGCGCGCAATGTATCGGAAACAATGCGAAGACGTTGTAATAATGATAAACATAGTTCTTATAGGCGCCGTCGGGCGTCTTTCTGCATGTTGAGGTCCATATCACAAGAAAAATATTGGAGCACCAAGTTATACATGCGATTTCGGCAGAAAATTATGAATGCGTACGTTTATTTGTAAAACGAATTTAAACAAAATAACCTTTGCCTATGCGATACTTAAGAACAGTCAAAACAATTAATTGTTAATGTATATGTCAATTTGCCTCGTTATAGCTATTCCATACAACTTGTTTTCAATTCACTTCACACGTCAAAGAATGACACTTGTGATTTTGATGCACGTACTATTTAAGTTGATAGTAAGTTTTCTTAACAATTATTTTCGGTTTAATGAATTTTACTATGATAGAACATTGCACATGACAAATGATTTATATACAAACATAAACTTTTAACATTAAAAAAACTATCCATTTCTTACATTTTTTTCTTGGTTATTTATCGTATCTGACTACATAATGTACTATAACGCGTCTGCAACTAAAATATTTTTCATCCCGTTATTTGTTCTACTTGGTCCAAGTTGGAGTTTATTGTGATTTCTAGTGTAATATTCGTGACTTTACATGTACAGTTTATGGCAATTATCTACTTGTATACTTTTTAATTAAAAAAAAAAACATCTGAAAGATTTCGCTCGCTACATCAACTTTACTTCTATGATACATCGACATGGATCCTCAATCTAGTCTCCAAAACATTTTTTCGTTCACACGCATGCGAATGAGTCGATAAAATTCTATCCCGTCCTTTAGTGTTCAGTATGAAATATGAAGATAAATTAATGTATTGAGAATAATAAAACTGCGATGCTAAGGCCGCTATATTGTGTCAAATATTTCTCGCTCGTAAACACATAATGGAAAGAATTTACTCTCGAATTTACTCTCTTTAGTCTCGGCTTATAACGTATTTTCTTGAAAGTCATCATAAATATGGGTGTTTTGTGCGTAATGTGTATGCTCTTGAAATAATAGCTGAGGTTGCGTTACTCAAACTCAAAACTCGAAGCATTTATTTCAAATAAACCAACAGGCACCTTTGAATTGTCAAGGGGTCGGTCAGTCAGAAAGATGAAGCTAGTTGTCCATTCCAAAGCGCAGTAGGTGCCTATGGAGAAAAACGGGCAAGAAACTCCACGGACACTTTTAAATAAATATTAAATTGTTACATAAAATTAGTAACATCAGTCATGTTGAAAGTGTACATGTGAGAACGACGTGCACGTTAAAGGCGTCCGTAATGAAAAACATACAAACCAAAAATACAATTCGGAAATTAAAACAAGCCGTAGCAGCCAATAGATGACCATGGATCAGCACTATTCAGCTCAAGCAATTTGAAGGGAACTTAATGATCCAACACACACGCCACCACCAGCTAGACATTTTAGTAAGCGTAACATACTCTCAGCCGCCAGGGCACATTCAAATCAATGAAAGACGTACCCAGTGAATGGTAGCTTTATAGTAGGTACATATTGCTCACACATGTCATGTGCTTTGCCATTATACAACACTTAAAGATTGAATTTATACAGTGCACAGATAGTTTTTACAACCTTCAGCAGCTTCAACAATACTGCGCCCTTGTGGAGCAGAACCAGCGTTGAGCCAAGCATTTTTGTCAGAGATGTAATCCCCCAACTTATAATAGTCTTGGCTGCATAGAGTGCGTTTGATACAAGTTTTAGACTTCGTTTCATTCAGGTGGAGTTTGTGGGGAGGTATTTTATTGTAACATTTTAAACAGTACCCCATGAAAAATGAATCTACTTTAGCCAGCCTGAAACCTGCTTGGACTAATTTGTATTTCCTTACGTGTAATATGAAAATAATGTTCATCGAAGTGTTTAATAAATCAGCAATGGATTTTAAAGTTCGTTTGATCATTGTTTTCAGAACAATTCAGTTATTTCCAATATAATTTCGTGTTTGTATCTCTTTATTAAATTGCAATACATAAAAACAAAATATACAGTTTTAAGCTGTTTGGGATCGAAACGCTCTAGTTTTATAATCATCGCGTATACGCATTTTTATGTTAATTAGATAGACAAAGAAAGTATCCGTAGTTTTTTATCAGAAACGACACCATATTGATAAAGTAAAGTGGTTGAAGATGAATGTGACATACGCCATGCAGACACTGGAGTTAATTATTTTTTGGCGCAGGGATCGAACATAATATGACCTTTACATCGGAATTTATGTTCGAATCGGTTTGCATTGTTCAACTTCTAACCCTGCCTACCCCCGGGGCAAAGCGAGATCATAATTAAAGAACGACATAACCGGCGTGGGCTAATCGCCACGTATCGTTGGCACGGGTATCGAACCGCCGACCATTTGGCTCGCTTCGGTAACTACTCCACCACTTTAAGCGAGCCTTGTTTTTATTTATAGGTCAAACAAAAAGTCGCAGTCCCTAATAATATTGTAAAAGAGCTACGACCTCTTGCGATGGCTTGCGATGGCTTGCGATGGCTTGCGATGGCTTGCGATGCTCTGCCAGCCACTTCCCAATTAAGTTGAGGTCGGCTTCCGGTCTACCCGAATGTAACTGAATATTAGTATTGCGAGGGCATAAATGACACAAAATATTTAGGTCATAGCAGTCTCGATGGCTACGCTATGCAAGTGGGTAAGGCCTCGCCTCTCATGCACGACGTTGTGGGTTCAAATCCTGGCAAGTACCATGTGACTTTTTTAATTCATATGTACTTTCTGAGAATATCTTGGACGTTACTGATGTTGGTGATGAGAAAACATCGTAAGGAAACCTGTTTAAGGTTCATAAATACACAAGTCTGAAATTACCAACTCGTGATGAATGCTCGTGCCTTCTCTGTATGGGAAGAGGCGCTATTGCCCTGCACTCTGCAGTGGGACAGTAGTAGGATTGATAATTATTATCATGGTGAAAAGATTCAGCCAGTCAGTAGGGATGGTAGCTGACCTAACGGCTAGGGGTGCGCCAGTAAGTTATCGAACCCAGGCCTCCATGTTTATCAATCGCAAAGATACTTATTTAAAACGTATTTCATGTAATATTGAATTTCTCAGTAGCAGCCCGGAGGCTGGAATTGAGCTCGGTTGATGGCAATATATCACATGGGGCTTAACCGTACGGGCCCATCCCGCTTCGCGCGGTTTTATCTTTAATAGTTAAATAAATAAAGGTTATAATGGTCTGTGGTTTGTGTCAGGGTCGAGCCAGATAGATAATCTGTTGAAATCATTCGTTCGAAACCATAACGCTTGTCTGACATTAAAAAAAAAATTTAGAAGACGCGTAGTTCGTGGTCGTGTGTGGTACGTCAGTGACCGCGTGTTCGTTTTGTAGTGAAATTAAGTGTTTTTGTGTTTAAATTGACTGAGAGTGGATGAATATTTATTTTTGAATAGTCATCGTTGTAGATAGTTATTTGTGCAAAAAAACATTTAAAAAAATAGATTTTGTGGCAAAAAAGTTTTATGGAAACAAACCGTTAGTGAAAATCGTAACTATTATTTCGTTATTTATTTACAATATTCAACTCTCGTAATACGAATAATGTTTTGATTTTGTAATATGGTCTGTTTATTCAAGAACCCTAAATAGTTTACTTATAGACGATGGAATCGAACAAAAAGTTAAGAAAAAAGTTTTTGTGGTCGTGGCCGCGGAAATTCCTCGAAATCGCGAAATCCCGCGGGGCTTAAGGGACCTGAGGGCACATTTCGTTACCCGGAGTTTTGGTCCTCAAAGGTTAAACATAACTGACAAAATGCGGGTGTACTGTAGGTATACCTTTGCCAAACCCTTCAGGGATTACAGGCGTGATGTTATGTGTATACTGGAGCAATCACTATATCGAAATATTAATAAATTATAATAGAGGTTGTGAGGAAGAAGAAAGAGGCCTGGCTTAATGTGTTAGCCTGTAAGGCCCAAAATAGGATGAATCAGGCAACAAATGTGACCGATGATTTGGAAAGAGTGAAGAAGAAATACTCCGAAATGAAAACGAAAGTGAAAGAGATGGTAAAAATGAAAAAGGATGATAAAGAAGAAAAGTATAACAGGAAGTTCTCTGATAACTTCAGAGCCAATGTTAAGCTGTTCTGGAAACAGGTAAGATTGGCTCGCGGAGTGACAGGAATATCGAGTATGAATGTTATAAGAGCAGAAGATGGATGTATACTGAGCGAAGAAAGTAAGGTCTTGGAACGCTGGAAGGGATACTTTGAAAGTTTGTTTAGTTGTCAGGATAGTGTGCAAGGAGTGGGTAACTGGGCAGACGCCAGTTTTGAAGACCCAAGCTCAGAAATAGATGAAGAGAATGATATAGAAATAGATGAGATTGTAAGAGCGCTGAAAGCGATGAAAGTCGGCAAAGCTGCAGGGTACGACAGAGTGTCTGCTGAAATGCTTAAGGGCGGTGACGGGGTGGTGGCAAGCCTGCTGTACCTAATCTTTAATATGTGTTGGAGATATGGCCGTGTACCGGATGATTGGTGTAAGGCTGTAATCGTACCACTATATAAGGGAAAGGGCTCTCAGCAGGAGTGTAAAAACTACCGTGGCATTAGTCTTTTGAGCGTTGTCGGCAAACTGTATGCAAAGGTTTTGATAAACAGAGTGATAAGAGTGACAGATGAGAAAATATGGGATGCGCAGGCAGGATTTAGAGAGGGAATGGGCTGTATGGACCAAATCTTCTCCTTAAGATGCATAGCCGAAAAACATCTGGCAAAGCATAAGAAAGTCTACTGTGCTTTCGTGGACTTGGAGAAGGCCTATGACAGTGTGTGGAGGGAAGAACTGTGGTCGACACTATCCTTGTACGGGGTGGACTGGCGCTTGGTACGTGCACTGAAATCCTTATACAAGGATTCCAGTGCTTGTGTTAGGATAAATGGGGCATACACGAACTGGTTCTCCATCTCGAGGGGTGTTAGACAGGGTTGTGTAGCGTCACCGTGGCTGTTCAACCTGTACATGGATAACTGTCTGAAGGATTTGAAAGAGGGTGAATGTGGATTGACGATGAATGAGTTGCCTGTTAAATGCCTGCTCTATGCAGACGATCAAGTGCTACTTGCATCGTCAGCAGAACAGTTGCAAGACATGGTGACTGTGATGGATGAAGCATATAAGAGGAAAGGAATGAATATAAATGTGAATAAGACGAAAGTCATGGTGTTTGAAAGAGAAGAGGATGTATCGGTGTGTGATGTGAAAATAAATGGTAAGAGTGTGGAGCAAGTAAGTGAGTTCGTATATTTGGGGAGTCTGTTTACTAGGGATGGAAAGATTGATGGAGATGTCGAAAGGAGAGTGAATGCGGGAAATAAAGTGAATGGTGCTACACATGCAATTGTGACCAACCAGTTGATGCCCAAGAAGGCACGACTGGCTGTTCACAATAGTGTGCTGGTGCCTACGCTTATGTATGGAAGTGAATGTTGGGTGTGGCAAAAGAAGCATGAAAGCAGAATAAATGCTGTGGAAATGCGTTCCTTGCGGAGCATGTGTAGTGTGACTTTGAATGATAGGCTGAGGAATGATGTGATAAGGCAACGATGTGGTTTAAAAGAAGATGTAGTGACAAAAATTGAAAAGAGTATGCTTAGATGGTTTGGTCATATTGAGCGGATGAATGAAAGGAGACTAACAAAAGGTATTTACAAGGCAGATGTGAGTGGAAACGCCGGGAGGGGACGCCCTAGGAAGACATATAGTGACCTTATTGGTGATGTTCTTCAGAAAGGTCAGGTGCGAAGTACTCTCAACCGGCGCTCGTGTATGACCAGATGTATGAACGTAAAAGAGGCAAAAGGAGTATGTAAGGAACGTAGCAGGTGGCGTTCTGTGGTTTCTGCCTACCCCCATGGGAAGAAGGCGTGAGTTTATGTATGTATGTATGCACATATTTATTGTATCGTGAATAACTGTCAAAACAGAAGAAGATAGTGTTTCCATTACTTTGAAAAACCAAAAGAATCTATTGATTTTGAATAAAAGAGAAATCAAATATGTCTTTTTTTACTTTTAGTTCCGTTAAAACTAAACACGCATAAAATTTTTTTTTTTTTTACTCTGTTTTCAAAATTACCATTTTATTTCAAATAATTGCAACGTTAGTAACTCTCGGATGGAAATCAAAATAAAACAAACAAAATAATTTTCTTTAAAATTTATATTTTCCTAGAGAGATATGCGGAGAAATGAAAGCCATGGTGGGAGTTCAGATATTAAAGGTTTTTCAAAAAATATTATTAAGTCCTTTTCCTTGCTGGGCCACACTTAATCCATTCCATTTTAAGGAAAATTTGATACTTTTACGATTTTATCAAATCAAATCAAATCAAAATATTTTATTTCACATAGACCTACATGGGCACTTATGAAACGTCAGATTCTAGGTGCACGGTTCCAATTGGTCGTTTTCCATGGAGAAGAGCCGGCAAGAAACTCCATGGTTACTCTTTTAAAAATATGTCTTTTACAATGTTTTCCAATTACAGTGTTAACAGGTATGGGAGGACAGTGTAGGCCTGTCAACAAGTACCATATGTTAAACAAATAGACAATTGTCTATAAATTTATAATCCACAAGGCCTACGACGTTCTCACATTTACAAAACTTTGTCCTCCCATACCTGTTAACACTGTTATTGGAAAACATTGTGAAAGACATATTTTTAAAAGAGTAACCATGGAGTTTCTTGCCGGCTCTTCTCCATGGGAAACGACCAATTGGAACCGTGCACCTAGAATCTGACGTTTCATAAGTGCCCATGTAGGTCTATGTGAAATAAAATATTTTGATTTGATTTGATTTGAAAATATAAAATAATCTAATAAAGTAAAATCAAAAACTAATAAAAAATTGTAGGTATATAATGTCAAATAATTAAAGAATTATGTCAGAGATATGTAAAAGTCCATATCTAATAATAAAAAATAAAAATTAAACACCATTATTTGGGAGCAGTTATTCGAAATTTACATAGTGATGCTGTTTATGAGGTACCAGGGAAGCCACATGTGCAGAAGGAATTATTGCCAAACTTTCTTGTCTTCGACGTAGTCTTTAATCTTATAGTACGCTTTTTTGATAAGGAATTAATTTATCTGTCATTGCTTCATTTTGTATTATTTTTACCTATTGTTGTGTAGTGGTTTAATTCTAAGTACATCGTCTTCACTTATTGATTTCCAATCAATGTATTCTAAATATTGTAAAACATTTTAAAAGTGTACGGTGACGATTCTGGTCCATTCTTCTCCATACGAAAGTACCTTTTGGAAGTGGCGACTAGAATAAATTATATTTTAATGTTTAGCCTTTTCGGCACTCGGGAATTGAAACCATGACCTTCCGCGACGTAGAGGTGTATTTGCGAAAAATATATAAAAGAGACTGGGCAATGTGGTCTATGGACCAATATCGATACGGTTTTGATATTGATACCTGATCTTTAACCCTTTGCAAAGTGACATCAAAATCTGACTCGGCAATTTTAAATAAAATACACTTTTACAAAAAACAGGTTGAATATTCGGACGGATAGTAAGGGTAGCTGTTGTAACAACAGGAAACATTTTTTTGGCTAGCCCTAACTTTAAAAAAAAAGTTATTACGATTTTGAAAAAAAAAGTACCTACAGTCAGCAAGAAAATTGTTAACCAACACAAAACTTCTTTTGATGCCATTCAAATCTATTTCTCAGGATAAAAACATGTACAACCGTGTTTAGAGTACAAGAAATCTCGCAAATGACAAAAAAACATTACGATATTTTTATTGGCTTTTCTATTACTCAATCTCATTGGTCTTAAAGAGTAATACATCTTTTTAGGCAGGCAGCATAGAATGGCACAATAAAATTAAAATGTAAGGATTCTCATTATTCTAGCTGACGTTTAAGTGCCATTTTTACAATTACTTAAAAATATAATGACCGTCTCTTACAATCTTCTCCTCCTGTTAATACAACGGCCCTTCAAAATAACCGGTAATATTGTGAAAATATATTTTCTCAAAATACCGGGTTAGATTTATGCCTCTATGCACAAAACTATAGATGAGGTTTTCCTACACGAATATCAAAGCCATATTATCGCTATTTGTCCATAGACCAGCTCCCATACAAAATCACCTAGTCTCCTTAATTTTTTTCATAGAAATATTTATGAGTTTGCCCCTTATTTTCTGTTTTCCTCTTTACAAGAAAGAATCCAAAAATAATTCAAGGACGTATCAATTGATGATGTTTGCTTCGGTTGGCATTTCGCGGTATTACCCGACTCGACCCTTCGCAGCGTGGAGGGATCATCCGAGCCCACCGCTTCGCGAGTGCCGCAGTAAGTGGTTTGAAATTTTGTGCCTTTCGTACGTTTAACATTTTTTCACGTAAATGGCGGTAAAAGTAAACAATCTGCTTTCGTTTTACCATTTTAAATGGTAGCTTTACGTTGTCAGTACTTGACGTAGTTTTTATTAAACAATAATGCTTTATTTATGGCCAATTTCAGACAAAGAATGTGTTGCAGAAATTCTCGAACCAAAAAATATTTAAAAATATTAGCCTTCTGCAGAAAACAAATAAAATAATGTTTGGGTCAGCCCTAACACAGGGGGGGGGGTCGGGACCGAGATCGGTCGCCAAGTGGCGAGCGATCCCGAGTGAAGTCGAGTGGCATCGTTAGCGTTTTATTGTATGAACAGAGTGCTCGAGATGAGAGAATTTGTGATAAACACTAGTATTTATATTACATTTATATTTTCGTATTTAGCCGCACCTGATCAGACTGGGCTTACTCGGCTAAATAGGAGTTAAGTGATGCATAAACTTAGAGGCGGTTGTTAAATATAAAAATGAGTAACAATAAAAAAAATACCTGAGTCTTTTGATAATCCTTATTTTAAAAGTCGGCTATAAGCTGGCACTTTCCACAATCGGCCACTAGATAGGTAGGTACCGTTATTTCATAACGAAAATATTGACGTTTAAAATACCGACTATAATATACTCAGAATGCTCGAGTTGGCACAAAATAATATTGGTTTTTGCACAACAGTTTTTTCTAAATCAATGATTGTACGAAACTTTCAACCCTACTGCACACAGGGGTGGTCGAGAGTGGTCGTTACCGCAAGCAAACATTATGAATCAGTGTAGGGCTGTTTATTGCTGTACGAGTATCAATATATGCGAGCCCTTCGACGGATGTTAGGGAACCAATATCAGCTGTCAGGTAAATCAAGTGCCATTCACCTTAACATACAGTTTGTCCCGTAAGTCGACGTCAAGACAGAGTCGGGTGATAGGTCGGTCTTAATAGAAAAACATAACAATAAATAAAATAAAAAAATTGCAACAGGAGTTAAAAGACCGCCACAGGCAGTACATTTTCTCGTTTTTTTTAAAATAAATGACCGTAATTTTTAAAGACATGAAACGTCAAATAACTTTTATTTCTATAAGTAGGTTTGTACAAACACTTTTACACGTCAGTCATATTTTAAAAACTAGATGAGATCGGCGTTTCCTATCTGACTATTCTGTGAAGAAAGGCCGAAACAAACTCAGAGGTCACAGTCTCTTTTAAAGTCCAGACATAATCTTGGTCAGATCATGTCAAGACCATGTAGATAGGTGTCTGAAATGGTCTTTTGAGGAGAGAACCACATAAGAAGAGTGGACCTGTCCAGTCAGTGCACGCATTTGTCAGTAATCATGCAGCCAGTAAGCAAGCAGCAACGGCACGGTTCGCGCAGTGGTTGAGCGATCGGCCGCTGCGCTGCGTGTCGCGGGGTCTATTCCCGCACGGAACAAATATTTGTATGACCTACAAATAGTTGTTCCAGGTCTGGGTGTCTTGTGTATGTTAGTTTTCATGTTTGTGAACGCACCCACGATACAGGAGTAATTCCTCAATAGGAGGCAACGTTTAAAAAAATAATAATAAGCTCAACACAGAACTTAAGGAGCTCAACGATTCGACGAACATTACCAAAGAAAGGACATTTGGGTAGGCCGCATTAATTAGCAGCTTAATATAATAAACGGCTCCAATTCTATACAGGCTATTTCAATTGTCCGTTCAACAGAGTGGTTCACAATATCCTTACGGTATTTAAATTTGATCCGGTTATTTACTAAAATTAATGAGCAGTGGTGGCCCAGTGGTAACGGCCGCGACTTACGAGTTGTAGGTCGTAGGTTCGCACCCAGACAGGCGCTTTACTTTGTGTAAATTATTTCGTTACCACGGCTCTCAAAACGGCGAAGGAAAGCATCGTGAGGAAACCGGCATGTATTAACCAAAATTTCGAAGACATGTGACATCTACCAACCCGCACTGTGCCCGCGTGGTGGATTACGGCCTACTCCCTGTCATAGAGAGGAGGCCTGTGTCCTAGCAGTGGGAACATAATAGGCTTATTATGCATTATGCAATGAGCCACTATGCAGCATTAACTTCTAATTCTGCTAACTCTGCTACATTTTGCGCAAAGATTTAATTTTTATTTTTCTCACCCGATTCCGGCTTGACGTCAACTTACGGGACGCCCTGTTTAAGAAGAAAGAAAGAGAATAAGAAACTATTAGCAGGGCATCGTGCCACAGGCAAGAAAAGGAAGGAAATAAATCAAACCTTAAATTCTTTTTGACAGCCTCTTTGGTCTAGCTCTAGCTCTATAGGTGAGCATAAGGTCGAATCCCAGCTCAGGTAAAGTGTTATTCGGTTTTTCCAGGATTTTTTCAGTAGCAGCCCGGAGTCAGGATTTTGTGTCCGCCGTTTGATGGCAGTAGGCTCGCCTCCTATTGCGTGGGACTTACAACATAAGTTGCGAAAGGTGGCATAACTATAGGTCCGCTTCTGGAAGGATTAGGCCCTTCTCATTGGCCCGGTATCCGGTTTGTGACCGACTAAAGGCACTAGGCTCGTCTCCTAACAAAACTGGCGAACTTTACAACACTGCTCACCTCTTTCGAGAACACAGTGGTGATTTTTATATTGAAAGCTATCGATATTGCGAAAGGCCAGCCCTAACACAAGGGTTGTCAAGCAGCGGACGGGTCCCGAGTGGCTGTCATTACCGACATGCGAACCAATCGAGGGCTGCCGCGTCCCCTGCGGCTTGTTGTTCTAGCTATATTCTGACAACCGAATTCATATTGATATTTTGAAAGGCACTTGTGAGAAGTTGATAGATTATTAACTTTTATGAAGCCGTGCAAGTGACATTGTAGTGTTACGTATTGCTTAATGTAGTTTTTTGAGGAAAAGCTTATTATAAAGCACCTGTGATGTTCAACGTATCAGGTAAAGGTTTTCCACATGTTTTGATATATTTATAGATATACAGAACAAGAATACATTGGTGAATAAAAACAAAATATTGTTATGTTTGGCTGTGAGGCTATATCTCGTGGCTAAATGATAACAGTCACACAGGTTCATCGAAGGTTAAGCTATGCTTATCGCAGTTGGCTCGTGGATGGTGATCATACATATATTAATAAGACCCCTCTGTGCCTCGGAAAGCCCGTAAGGCTTTTGGTTCAGGCTGTATTTCGTAGATTTGACAGTCGTTACGGGTAGTCAGAACCCCAAAGGTCTGTCTATCAGTCTTCCCAAGGTGTATCATGCTCCCCACTAACTGCTCCTTGTGAAATACTGTTATTCACATGGAGCACATAACAGAACATACTTGGAGTAATACTAGGCATAGAGTAATATATAGACAGGGTGGAAGGGACATCGACGCACAGCCCCTCCCGACCCTTGCTCGAGCCAGCCCGCGCCGCTGAGCCTGTAGCTTTAAATTCGTCCCTAAATAATATCAATCCTGATCCAGCTAGTCCCTTGCTACCCTCTTCCAGTGACGCCCTAAGCCGAGGTTCGTACCCCACAGGGGGTGCCCTTAGCGTGTAGACGCTTAGCTTTTAAGTTAGTACATAAGTTTAAGTCCTGGCTGGAGGCCTTAATTTATTAGGGCAACCACAGGCAAGTCCGTCTAAGCAGACGACAAACTCATAGGTTGACCTGCGAGATGCCATTCCCAAAAAAAAAAAAAACATCGACGCACAGTCGGTTAACATGGACTCAGTACATGAGTCTGAACCCTCCTTGCGTTGAAATTTTTTGTAGATTATTTAAAAAAAAATTGCTCTGCTATACATTTTGACCGCGTAGGTATTGCACTTTTATATGAAACAGCAGTAAAAAAAAAAAGATAAATGATTTTATTTCCGTAAGTAGGTTTTTACAAACACTTTTACACGTCAATCATATTTTAAAAGTAGATGAGGTCGGCGTTTCCTATCTGACTACTCTGAGAAGAAAGGCCGAAACAAACAATTTTTTTTTTTTGGGAATGGCATCTCGCAGGTCAACCTATGAGGTTGTCGTCTGCTTAAACGGACTTGCCTGTGGTTGCCCTAATTAATTAAGGCCTCCAGCCAGGACTTAAACTTAAATACTAATTAAAAACTAAGCGACTCCACGCTAAGGGCACCCTCTGTGGGGTACGAACCTCGGCTTAGGGCGTCACTGGAAGAGGGCAGCAAGGGACTAGCTATCAGGATCTGAGTGATTTAGGGACGAATTTAAAGCTACAGGCTCAGCGGCGCGACTGGCTCGAGCAAGGGTCGGGAGGGGCGTGGATTTGGGCGTCGCGGCGGGCCTCGGCGGCGAGGACGGTAGGACGGCGATCGGGTTTTGCGCTTGTGTAAAGTGCTGGTGGCTTTACTGCTCTCCTGGAGGAGGGTAGTGGCGTCGTCAGGGGCGATTAGGGTATGCCTTGGTCGGCGAACACTGCTTATGCGGGAGGGAGTATAGCGGGCGGCCGCTGAAATCAGGGGATTTGGGTGTTTTATGCCACAGTCAAAGAAACGCTTCGATAAGCGTTTCATAAACTGGTTTGTGGTAGGCATTTTAAGGTCGACGTGGAGATTTATATTACGGACATAGAAGGGGGCACCCGTGACCTTTCTGAGGAAACGGTTCTGGAGGATCTGCATCTTATGGAGATGACGTGGGTAAGCGTGCGCAAACACAACGCAGGCATAGGTCATGATGGGACGGATCACTGCGGTATAGATGCGCAGCTTGCATTTAAGTGACAGTTTACTACGGGCTGTCAGAACAAAGTGGCGACTGCTAAGAGCGAAGGAGGCGCGCGTGCGAACCGCCTTAATATGAGCCTTAAAGGTAAGGTTTTCATCGAGGATCACGCCTAGGTATTTGGCTTGCTTCTCCCAGGGGATCGGCTTACCGTACATAGTGATCGGGCTGGGAAGTGGGGGAGGTAATCGACGACGTCTCGAGAAGAGATCCGCCTGACTCTTATCGGGGTTGACCTCGATTCTCCATTTCCGGAACCAAGCGCCTAAGACGTTTGCGGAGGTTTGGAGAGTACGAGCTAAAGCATTGGGACAATGACCGGTATAGTAAACGGCAGTGTCGTCGGCGAAGAGAGCCAACTGAGCCTTTTTACTCTGTGGGATATCGCTGGTGAACAGCGTGAAGACTAGAGGAGATATGACGGAACCCTGAGGGACACCGGCGCGAATAGGGTGAGGGGACGAGAGTGCACCCTCGATGCGATAGCGGAACGTGCGATTCGACAAAAAGTCTCGTAAGATGAGCCCGAAACAAACTCAGAGGTCACAGTCTCTTTTAAAGTCCAGACATAATCTTGGTCAGGTCATGTGAAGACCATGTGGATTGATGTCTGAAATGGTCTTTTGAGGAAATAACCACACAGAATGAGTAGACATGTCCAGTCAGTGCACGCATTTTACTAACCGACAAAACAATTCAACGCAGGGGGGTTCAGAATCATGTACTGAGTTCATGGTAACCGGTTGTGCGTCGATGTCCCTAATAAATTTAAATAACCCTTGAGAGCTAACCTCTAGACACTAAGCAGAGGGAGTTGAGGTATGCCAACGTAACTACATGTTGTTCCGAACCATGTTATTTGATTCCAAACCCTTGTTTTTAAAATAATCTTATTTTATGTCTACATAATCTATATAGCCTCATTACATGCTCAGATAGTTAAGTACCCAGTATCTGGGTTGTGCAGGTCAGTGGGCCTGGTGTGAGTTTATTTTAACCGTCTAGATTTCCGCGTTCGGCGCTCCGATTGGCCCTACACCATTCGATCGTCGTGCTCCGATTGCCGAACGCGGTCGGTGCGTAAAGTCGAAATGGAAAAAAAAACTCAAACAGTCGCTCCACGTAAAATACTGGTATCCGGTCAGACTGGCGAGGTAGATTGATTGGGGCGTGTAGCCACAATGTTAATCTTTATTATAATTTTGATTGTGCTTGCGTCGTTTTATCGCAACTGTAGTTCAATGATTCGAGATGTTGGCAAATGGAAATTTCGTATAAACAATCATCGATAAAGGGATTGCAGATGTACCGTAGCTACCATTCTGTCGATAAATGGTTATTTCGTAAAACCAACAGACGACGAAAAGTTTCCGGTGAATTGTTCATCTGGAAAGCGATTATTTCGTAGAACCTACCATCAGTGAAAGATAATTTCGGTAAAGCATACATTGGGGTTATTCTGAACTCCCAACGGAGATTTGTTAATTGATTGTGCTATCCATTTCTGCTTTTATCGTGTAACAAGACCACGCCCGTTGAGATTTTCCAGCGTCAACCAAAACCACCTTCCATACAAGCATTGCCTATTTTAACTCCTTTAGGATGCATCTTCAATAATCCGTCCTTATAGTGCTAACCTTCGTTAAGGAACTCTTACGGTCACTCGACGCTCGACTCTCGCCGCGGACGGACGTGTTTGTGCGCTCTCCCGCTCCAGTGTTGTGTTTCGTGTTTTCTACTCGTCGCTACCACGTGACGTCATCGTAGTCGCCCCGACTACTCCGATTTAAAAACAAATCAAGAAATTGATTTGATTTTAATAACTCAAAAAAACTGCCTTTTTCAAGGCATCCCTGTTTCATTAATAGACGTTTGTGAGTAGCTTCACTAGGCCTTCTGGGTAAAACCACAGTTTCGTGGTCCTCGGTTGAAACCTTACGGTGTCAACGAAGCCGAGTGGGGTGTTGACCCAATTCACACCCGCCGAACCCCTTCAGGGCGAGGCAGTTAGTTGGACGGGTCCCAGATAACCGGCCTTGGGGGATCTCCTAGTCGGCTCTGGTGACAGTTTTGCTTTTCAGCTACTCACCTAGTGTCTTTAGGGTGTGTCTACACCCTTCGCGCTAGACTGGTCAGGGCCCCGTTCGCACAATAAGACTGGCGACGGGTTACAAGCTTAGGGCTCACCAATAGGTACTCACCTCTCTGTCTACACCCGACAGAGAGGGTCACACATCCCCGGGCCCATCCACCCGGGGAGATAGGTATAGGGTTTAGGTCACGTAGGAAAATTTTTTCCACCATTCCCTCCCTAAAATAGCTCCTCCTCCGACCATGGAGGACGCCTTTATTTTGGCGTTCTTCAGAGAGGTCCTCTTTAAGGACCCCGAGTTCTTGGCGAAATATGGCGCCAAAATACGCCAACGGTCCACCCCCACTCCGTCCCACGGGTCACTTGTGGAATTCAGTGAGTGACGCACTGGAGAGCCCGCTATCGCCACCTGCAAGTGAACAAGGCATTCCGCCCTTTGTTCCGCACCACAATGTTCCGGCAACTATCTCGGCCCCCATTGTGTCACCCGCCTTTGTTCCAGTAGATAATACCCCGGCCGCTAATCCGGCCCCTATTGTCTCGCCCGTCATTATCCCGGCAGTAAATACCGCGGCCCCTATTGTCTCGCCCGCTTTTGTACCTGCCGCCATTGTTACGCCGTCTATTGTTCCGGCTGCCATTGTTTCAGAGACAACGCAGCTGCGCACCGCAGTATCAAACTCGACTCAACCGGAGAGCATGGACACGTCAGTCCCACTCTCAGAGGACGAAGCCCGCACCTCCTCCTCCAGCGACGACGACTTCCAAGTCGTTGTTAAAGGAGGCAAGAGGAAGGCGGCTAAATCCTCCGCCCCCGCCGGTCCGGCCTCAAAGAAACAGGTCACGACTACATCGTCCAGCTCGACTTCCGCCCCTAGTCCGCGGGCCAGTCGCCCCGCCAGCCCTATGGCTTGCCCACCCGCTCCTACCGCGAGGAAGCAGAAGCCCCCTCCCCCGATATATGTCCAGGAGAAGTCCAAATGGACTGAAATTTCCAAGATGTGTGTTGATCGCAAGATCAACTACACCAACGCCCGATCCACCCTCCAGGGGATCAAAGTTACCGTCCCCACGTCTACGGACTTTAGAGATCTCTCCCGCGCCCTACGTGAAAGGAACTACTCCTTTCACACTTACTCCCTTCCGGAGGAAACCCCTACTCGCGTCGTAATAAGGCGCGTCCCTCAAGAAATCTCCACCGAGGAGATTAAGAGCGACCTCATCGCTCAAGGAATCCCAGTTTCCGCCGTCCATCGCTTACATAAAGCGAGACAGGGCCTAGTCTACGACATGGTCCTGGTCATCTGTGACCCCACAGACGGTCACCACCCGATTTTTAAAGTTAAGTCGGTGTGTTCGCTCTCAGGCATCTCAATAGAGAAGCCTTACAGAGCTCAACTAATTGGACAGTGTCATCGCTGCCAATTATATGGTCACTCGCAGTCCAACTGCTATGCCACCCCTAGATGCGTCAAGTGTCTAGGAGAGCATGGCACCGCCGACTGTACCCGCCCTAAAGATAGGGAATTATGTTTAGAGCCTCCCAGCTGTGTACTCTGCGGCCAATCGGGACACCCGGCAAATTACCGGGGCTGTCCTAAGGCCCCGAAGTCCTCCTCTCCTAAACTCGCGAAACGCGCGAGCGACCGCCAGCACAGGGAAAGCCCCTGGGGAAAGCCTCCTTCCGCGCTGATGCCGGAGCGGCTCAGTCCGCAGAGGCCGTCTCCCTGGGCTAACCTAAATCACCTGAAGGCTCCCGCAGCCTCGGTGCCCTCTATCCCCGCGCAACCAGCGCAACCCGCTCAACTTCCAGCGCTGATGGCTTCCGCCATCCCAGCGCCTTTGGTAGCCCCCGCGGCCCCTACGGCCGCTCCAGCGGCACCTCAGGGAACCCAGGGCCGAAACAGCGCCCAAATCATATTAAGTACATACGCGGCTCTCTTCACCACCGCCGCGGATAAAATGGCGGAAGAAATCGTTGCTGCAAACGGCAACGCAATCCGCCTCATGGAAATTCTCAGCGCGTATCCCGAGATCGCGCAAGTTCTACACTCACTCAAATATTAATTCTCAATGGATAATACGAGAGTAAATAGTAACAAACCCCGATCCCTTAAATTAGGCTTTTTCAACGCAAATGGCGTTTCAGGTCAACGCGATGAGATCGCCACTTTCCTCCGCGACCATCAGCTTGACATCCTCCTCATACAGGAAACCTTTTTAAAACCACATCACCGAAACCCGAATATTGCCAACTTTAAACTAGTTCGCAATGACAGGTCTCGATGTCACTAGGGTGGCACACTCATATACTTTAGGAAATCTTTGTATTGTATCCCTATAGACCCACCTCCTCTCTTCTCCCATCTGGAGACCTCTATCTGTCGGCTCGGCATGACCGGCCACCAACCGATCACCATCATCTCCGCTTATATCCCACCCGACAATGGTCCGGAGGATCCCATCTCGCTCCAAAAGGACTTCACTGCCCTCTTCGGTATGAGTGACTCCGTCATCTTGGCGGGGGATCTTAATGCCAAGCACCCGGCGTGGAATAGTAGCACAACCTCAACCAGAGGTAGGTTAGTTTTCAAGTTAGGCGAATCCCTTAACTTTGACGTCATCGCTCCAATGAGCCCGACTCACTTCCCAGGTAATCCTAATCACCTTCCCGATGTTCTCGATGTAGCGCTGCTCAAGAATGTGAACCTCCGTTTGCAATCGATTGAGACGTTCCACGAGCTAAATTCTGACCACCGCCCTGTAGTCATGCATCTTGCACCCTACTCGGGCCCGATCGACCCCAACCGCCCCCCTCAGACCCAGACGATAACCGACTGGAGGAAAGTAAGCGAAAGACTGAAATCCACCACGTCGCCTCACTTAGACACCATCCCCGATCACTTAGTGTCAGTCGCTGACACGACGGCCGCAATCGACTCGTTTACAGAGCACGTACAATCCGTATTGACGGATTGTTCACGGGAAGTTCCGGTGATGGAAGACCATCGCTGGAAACTACCTACTGACGTACGTGACCTGATAACCGAGAAGAACGCGGCCATCCGTGCCTACGACTCCTTCCCTTGTGACGCGAACAAAGCCCACATGCGCCATTTACAGCGTGCTGTAAAGAAACGCATAGGGGAGGTTCGCTCTGAGGGCTGGAACAAGATGCTCAGCGAACTCGAGCCCACTCATCAAGCCTTCTGGCAATTACAGAGGAAATTGCGTTCCTCAGAAGAGGTCTCTATGCCTCCTCTCATCCGCCCCGACAATAGTGTCGCTTTCGACAGTCCCGATAAGGCTGAATGTCTTGCCGACAGCCTAGAGTCCCAATGTTCTCCCAGCTCCCAACCAGTAGACCAAGCTCACCTGAACAAGGTCGACGCTGAAGTCGAACGAATAGCCTCCCTCCCTCCCGTCGAAGACCCTGATGATCCTCTGCCTCCCGTCACTCCAGACGAAGTGCACGACATCATTAAAGGGCTCCACGCTCGTAAGGCCCCCGGTTCGGATGGTATTACCAATAAGGTATACAAACTCCTTCCTGCCCCGCTAATAATGCTTATGACCGCCATCTTCAATGGCGCCTTGAGCAACAACATCTTCCCACAAGCATGGAAAGAAGCCACCGTCATCGGTATCCCAAAGCCAGGCAAGCCAAAGTCTGAGCCCTCCAGCTACCGCCCTATTAGCTTACTCAATGTCCTCGGCAAAATCTACGAGAGGCTTATTTATAAGCGTCTCAAAGACTACGCCGAAGCAAAGAGCCTCATACCCAACGAGCAGTTTGGATTCCGTAGCCAACACTCGGGCACCCAACAGGTCCACCGTATCGTAGAGCACTTATGCGCTGGTCTGCAGCGTAACGCGACGACGGGTGTGCTATTCTTCGACATAGCGAAAGCCTTCGACAAAGTCTGGCACAACGGCTTGATATACAAGCTCTACCAACTAGGAGTGCCAGATCGTCTCGTGCTCATCTTACGAGACTTTTTGTCGAACCGGACCTTTCGCTATCGCGTCGAGGGAGCACTCTCGTCCCCTCATCCTATTCGCGCCGGTGTCCCTCAGGGTTCCGTACTATCTCCTCTCGCCTTCACGCTGTTCACTAGCGATATCCCAAAAAGTAAAAAGGCTCAGTTGGCTCTCTTCGCCGACGACACTGCCGTTTACTATACCGGTCACTGTCCCAACGCTATAGCTCGTACTCTCCAAACCTCCGCAAACGTCTTAGGCGCTTGGTTCCGGAAATGGAGAATCGAGGTCAACCCCGATAAGAGTCAGGCGGTTCTCTTCTCGAGACGTCGTCGACTCCCTCCCCCACTTCCCAGCCCGATCACTATGTACGGCAAGCCAATCCCTTGGGAGAAGCAAGCCAAATACCTAGGCGTGATCCTCGATGAGAACCTTACCTTTAAGGCTCATATTAAGGCGGTTCGCGCGCGCGCCTCCTTCGCTCTTAGCAGGCTCCAATTCGTACTGACAGCCCGTAGCAAACTGTCCCTCAAATGCAAGCTCCGCATCTATACCGCAGTCATCCGTCCCATCATGACCTATGCCTGCGTTGTATTTGCGCACGCTCACCCACGTCATCTCCATAAGATGCAGACCCTCCAAAACCGTTTCCTCAGAAGGGTCACGGGTGCCCCCTTCTATGTCCGTAATATAGATCTTCACGTCGACCTCAAAATGCCAACCATAAAACAGTTCATGAAACGCTTATCAAAGCGTTTCTTCGACTGCGGCATTAAACATTCTAACCCCCTGATTACAGCGGCCGCCCGCTACACTCCCTCTCGCATTAGCAGTATTCGCCGACCAAGGCATACTTTAATCGACCCCGACGACGCCACTACCCTCCTCCAGGAGAGTAGTAAGGCCACTAGCACGCTACAGAAGCCCAAAACCCGATCGCCGTCCTACCGCCCTCGCCGCCGAGGCCCGCCGCGACGCCCAAATCGACGCCCCTCCCGACCCTTGCTCGAGCCAGCCCGCGCCGCTGAGCCTGTAGCTTTAAATTCGTCCCTAATTAATACCAATCCTGATCCAGCTAGTCATTTGCTGCCCTCTTCCAGCGACGCCCTAAGCCGAGGTTCGTACCCCACAGGGGGTGCCCTTAGCGTTGTCGCTTAGTTTTAGTTAGTATATAAGTTTAAGTCCTGGCTGGAGGCCTTAATTTATTAGGGAATCCACAGGCAAGTCCGCTTAAGCAGACGACAACCGCATAGGTTGACCTGCGAGATGCCAAACATACAAACATACAAACAAGGAACTCTTACGCAAAATCTTTTAGATTTAAACTGTGTGTTTTCTGTGTGTGAAGTGAATGTATGAAAGAAAGAATTTAAGGTTTTTGAAAAACACTACAGTACTTACTTTTTTTCCGATAATCTTCACACATTTGCACTTGTTCGCTAACTAGATCGACTTGCATCTACAAAAAAAAGAAGTGCTGTACATCGCCGAGTACATAATGTATGAGCCATTAGGTTCACTTAGTGGACACATATTCAGTAGCGACGGTAACGAGTGAAAAGTAACAAGTGGACCGGCCTCGGGTGGATGGCACTCATTACTTGTAGTGATGGACGTACGCGTGCATTTCGAGTGTTTATATTTTATTTTTATGACGCGGACGTAAGTATCGTCAAGCGATCTTGCACAGTCCCCTTTTTATATATTTTTAGAACTTTCCGTGATTGTAACCACACAGTTATTCCACGTACACAGGCATTTAGGTAATCGCAAAAGGTAGTTTTCCTAAATTACTAAACCTGCCTGGAAACACTGGCTATTCTCAACACTTAAATATTAAACAGTCCACTAGTCCGGCAGCTGTGTAGCCGGTATTTAGCCCCATTACCCAATGCCAGCCATTAGGCCCCGCCGCTCACCGGCCGCTCGATACGCACTATCTCATAATGTTTTGAGGAAAGTTGTCAAAATTAAGTCTAGCCGTTGCTTCGAGTTATTGATTTTATTATTCGGTAAAGATTAAGTGAACAGCTATTAGTTGAGAACTTCCTCTTCAGTGACAATTGACGCTGAGATGGCGTTTTACTAACTTAATTAATAATTTTAATAATAATTTAACTCGGAAACTTTGTGTTGTAAAATACAGACAGCAATTAATTGTGTCAGTGGTCTTATAAGGTTTAAACGGCACGGTACTATATAAAAGAAAAAAGAAAAAAAAAAGAAGTTAATTTGTACCTTATGTGATACATAAAATAAAGCATTAAAAATAAAACATGGGGAAAAGATGCGTCAGATCCAATCAAAACGGGCATTGCGCAGCAATACGCAGCGACTTATGTGCAAAACACAACACAAAACATTCCGTTACGCCACCATCGACGCCTGCGAAAATGCACCTATATAGTACATACAAATTCCTTAAGCACAACTCAAATAAAGTTAAGTTATCTGGTGCGTACAGCACAGCTGAAACAGAGAAGAGACAATTACATTTAAAATAGTCAATTCTTAGTTGTTTTACCTCTAACAGTAACATATTAAGAACCTTGTAACAACGTTGTTCGTAAACATTTGTGAAATTGCCACAGAAATTGTATTGACCAAACAAGATGGCTGCGTTAGTTCCGATTTTGGCCGCGCGCCGAGGTAACCTTGTAACGTTGTAACTTGATTATCTTGTCACTTTTATGCAAATTACGCAATAAACTTCAATAATGGACAAATTGCTTAGGTCCGTATTACAGAACGTTCCTCAAGTCCAGTTTGATCGTCAATCAGTCGATCACCGTTTAAGTATAGAATCAATACTTGAGCATCGTTCTTATTCCAGAACGGTAATCAATCTATACTCAGCTGAATCGAGGCTCAAATCGAGCCTCAAGCAGAGATGCGTGTTGTCTATGGATCAGCTTGTTTTCGTTTACGATTCATTTTATTTTCCAACTTTGTTCTGATCTTCTCTGGATTAGAAACAGTAAAATATACTGTAGGTGGCCTTTAATAAAAAAGTTGATCATTTTACATATTGTTTTATTTATAAAAATATAATTAAACTAGGGTATAGTAGCTGTAAATCTCTATACATAAAAGTCAAACGCCAAAAATGTTTGTCCGCGCATCACTTCAAAGCGGCTGCACCTATTTGGCTAATTCTTTTTTTGTTGTGTGTGTATTTGTCAGGATAAGGTTTGTATGAAAAAAAAACTATTGGAAAATCCACCGGGAAGGTCAGGAATATGATACAATTTTTTTGTGAAATTCACCCCAGGCGACGCCGGGCACGAACAGCTTGTTAAATATAATTATTTATTATGGTAGTTCTAAACGCAAACCCATCAAGAGTCCCTTGAATTTCGGGATGATCCAGGTCAATTTCATTTACATTGCTATCACTCTGTTCGTTTATTGGCATTGAATCGTTGCATGATAATGATATATTAAAAAGTACAGCGCAAGAAACGATTACGTTACAAACTGAAACCAGTTTATTGCCCAGCCCTCGACTTAGGCATGAAATCTCCGTTTCCATCTACCAAATGTTCTTTCAACCACATTTCGTGTTTTGATATGAACTCTATTGAAGATTACTTCGGCATTCCTTGTTGGTGTACTTATTGGGGTTAAAAGAAACCTAAGGCATGGGTAGCCACTGTCACTAACAAGGTAACCATTGTGTTGTTGCTGAATATACTGATTTCGTAAGGAGCACATTTGAAAAAAATTGCTATCATGTGTGCTGCCCATCGTGCCACAATAAAGTGGCCAAATGGACCAACAACTGAACAACAAGTACATAACTATCAACAAAAATATTTATAGTTATGTACATAATCAATATTTATCTAACCTGAACCCAACCATTCATAGAAAAATAAGATTTTCTGTTTCTTCATTTTGTTCCACACCTGCAGTTTTAACAATTTTTATGTGCAGTCAATTGCACCATCTACGTTTCTGAAGCCAGGATATCCTTCATACTGGCCCAGCTGCTGAATCTGCGCTCGAGACTACATCTTGTGGATACTTAATATTTTGGTCCATGTTGAAGAGCCATTAGGCGAGAGACATTCGCCACTATGTTTGAAGCAGCTGGTTGGGAAACGTTTAAAAGATCACCGCACAAAAAAGTTAAATTATTGATTCATGTTGTTTTTACAAACCATTGAATAGCATTTAAATGTGAAAATAAAACACTCAATATGAAATGAAGACGTCGCATAAAAATGTAAACACACAAGAATTTGCAATTCTGGGGCTATGCCCATATTTGTGTGGTTTTCTTAAATCGTCGTATATCATCAGTAGAATTACATTTTTCACCACATCCTGTGAAAACCTGTATCTCTTTTTGACATATTCACAATTTTAAGGGTCCTGTGTATCCCTTAAATATCTGAGAGGAACGCTAAAATTCAACCTTCTATTTGTATCGTCGTTGAATACATTATTGTAATTATCTACTTCTACAAATATATCCATTAAGATAGTAATAAAGAAAAACAACAATATTTAAAACTCGACAACGCATACTCGTACACTTGAACAGAACAAAAATTGACATTGACACGACAAAATGATGCTCAAGCGCGGTCGCGACCACACTTGGGTGATTACAGATCAAATCACTGCTTGGGTTCGATTTACAAACTGAGCGATGATCTAGAATAAAGCATAACTCAGCTGAACTATGATCGATGCATCTATGCTTGAGGAACGTTCTAAAATTCAAACAAGACTTAAAACTAGTTTTAAACAGAGATCAATGCTTGAGTTTCCTTCTGTAATACGGACCTTAGAGTTGTAGTTGTGATTAGTATTTGTGAGTTTGGTGTTAAACGGCGTCGAAAGCATGACTTGTGCAGATGACAAACTCGGAGATATTGCGTGTGTTATTGTTTATCTTCGACTCCTCAACAGGTGACATTGACGCTACTTTGAGTATTCAATAAGAAGACAAAGGTAAGGGTTAAGTTTCACTTCAACATCCATTGAGTTGTGAGTCTATTTTATTAAATTTATAATTAGTAGCCTCCACGTAAAGTTTTCAGTTGCAGAGATAAGCAGAATATGGGAATAAAAATCGTAGAATGTTTTGTAAGGGCCATTATTTTATATGTGGGACTTAATCAATTTTTATTTTTGGTGCAAAGTACCAATTATCTTGAAAAATGTCATGAAGCTCCAGATATAGGAAATAAATATTTTCTGGAAGAAATATATAAATAATAAGTTGAAGCGCATTTTATATTTTTTTGAAAATTCTCTTTTTTTTCGTTACCAACTTTGTTAGGGTTTTCAATTTCACAGTGGTTTGACTTTTTTTGTGTGAATAACTACGAAAATTTTTAAGTGAAAAGCAACGCAAACATAAGCCAAACCCAGTAAGTAACCCTAGATAGATTGCTACTGATGAACGACCGTCCAATTCTATCTGTCCCTGTCAAACAATAGCTGTCAACACAGTTACAGGATCGCATACTTTGGATTTATTGGGTCGTTAAAACCAGAGATTAATAGGTTTTTCTATATCCAGTACACCAAAGTTGGAGATAGATACGTTATAAGGTTTGATCGTTAGAGGATCCAAAAGCTATTATTGGTCAAAACCCGTTTAGTTAAATTAAGCTTGATACTTGGGGCACCCCGGCTCGGTTGGCTTCGAAGGGGATGGCGGGGTCTAGTGAGTGAACAAAGATCTCTCTTAGGACTCGGGACACCCCGCCTCGGACAGGTTAGCTTTAAAAGGGATGGCGGGGTCTAGTGAGTGAACAAAGATCTCTCTTAGGACTCGGGACACCCCGCCTCGGACAGGTTAGCTTTAAAAGGGATGGCGGGGTCTAGTGAGTGAACAAAGATCTCTCTTAGGACTCGGGACACCCCGCCTCGGACAGGTTAGCTTTAAAGGGGATGGCGGGGTCTAGTGAGTGAACAAAGATCTCTCTTAGGACTCGGGACACCCCGCCTCGGACAGGTTAGCTTTAAAGGGGATGGCGGGGTCTAGTGAGTGAACAAAGATCTCTCTTAGGACTCGGGACACCCCGCCTCGGACAGGTTAGCTTTAAAGGGGATGGCGGGGTCTAGTGAGTGAACAAAGATCTCTCTTAGGACTCGGGACACCCCGCCTCGGACAGGTTAGCTTTAAAAGGGATGGCGGGGTCTAGTGAGTGAACAAAGATCTCTCTTAGGACTCGGGACACCCCGCCTCGGACAGGTTAGCTTTAAAAGGGATGGCGGGGTCTAGTGAGTGAACAAAGATCTCTCTTAGGACTCGGGACACCCCGCCTCGGACAGGTTAGCTTTAAAAGGGATGGCGGGGTCTAGTGAGTGAACAAAGATCTCTCTTAGGACTCGGGTCACCTCGACTCGGACAGGTTAGCTTTAAAGGGGATGGCGGGGTCTAGTGAGCGACCAAAGATCCCTCTTAGGACTCGGGACACCCCGACTTGGACAGGTTAGCTTCTAAGGGGATGACAGAGGCTGAAGTGAGCGAGTAAAGCGATCGAAAGAGATTCCGTCATCACACCCTCATTCATTTTATTCGTCACCATCTCTTCCGACCTTCAAATCGATGTCAAAACTAGAAAACTTGAAAGTTAGGTAAGAATAACCAAAACATCATATCTCAAAAAGGGGGGGTCCGAAACTTTTCCTTCACAGGTGGGTTCTAACCCCCCACATTCATTCCTTAAATCGAAATGTGATAAAATGAAATCCTAACGATGTTGTGTTGGTGTGCTATGGCCATGATGTGGATCTTTTGTCTTCCTTTTCGACGTTAATGGATTACGTTTTTCTCGAACTTTCCGTATGTGTGTCAATCAAAACGAAACCTATTGTGCAAGTTTGCCCGTAATGACCTGCGTAATGAATAACTAATTTATTACGGCTATCACCGAGCGAGCCGAGAGATAATGACGACCATATGTTTTTATTAGCACACAGGAAGATACTTTATACTCCTTGTGTAGTGTCGGTACGAGTTATACGAGAATAGACTCATGCCGTAGTAAAAAAAAAAAACAAGATTTTGCTTGCATCAACAACAGCTAAGAAACACAACAGATAAAATCACGCCTGTAATCTGTGGAGATGTACGTATAGTACTCCCACATGTCACAAGTTGCTTTTTGTTAGTACAGCAGTGGCTAAGCAGGCCACTCAGAAAGCATTGCGAAAAAAAAGGTTTTTATGTATGAGAGACTGGCCAGTTATAGTCTACTTTGAAATATGATTATTTGTAAGTAACAATAGGTACAATACGTTGCAATTTCTAAACTGTGCTCCACGTTGTTTGTGAGCTAATTTAAATGATAGTCTCATTAAAAAATGGTTCTAAATCATGAATCATTTGTAAATCAAAAGAGGCTTTTTAACCGTCTTCCCTAAAGGCGATTTACAATTGGAGTTTCTTCTGCGTAGTATCTCCATATTTTGTATGCCATCAGGAAAGCATGTCTTTATGCAGTCGATCTCGTAATTGCCTTACCACATTACGGTAGAATGTCCATCAAAAAAGTCAAATTCTGTAAACCTAGAATTTGACGTTTAGACAGTTTCAATCTTAGGGTGCATTTCACCAATGAAACTGAACGCGTTCAGTAAATTTTATATGCTTCGACACTTTTGAACTCGGTTAAGTAGTTCTGATCGCGTTCAATTTCATTGATGAAATCCGCACTCAGTTAGTGAAGTTTCAAAATACTGGGAGTTTTTGTCAAAAGTAGTGAAGGAACTACAAGGTTGACTACGTTTTCGATTACATACAAAATACCCAGGTATTAGTAGGTAATACTGTCTAGGAATACAACATACTATTGTGAATGTAAGTTTTGTAGACCAGAGTGTTGTCTCGTCTTTGTTCTGGTATTGCTGAACAGTTGCTGTACTATTGATAATGAACGTATATTGTCTGTATTGGCTGGGATATGCTTTTAATTGTGTCTTGTTATGTACAGTAGCGGTCATAAGTCCATAGGCAATCTCACAAAGCAATAGATTGACGCTTCGGTTTCACTTACGACCTTCTTCTATAAGTTGTTTCTATACTATAGACACGCACATACACTCACTTGGTCTGTAATTGATAGCAGTTCATAATTTCAACTAACTTAACATATGCCATGCTAGCTAAGTCGTTACCGTGTTTGGGTAGGAGCGATTATGGAGAGCCCTGAGTTCGAATCTCACCTGCGCCTGCGGATTAAGCTTGATGTTATTTGCATATATTATATATTTATAGTATTTGGTATGTTATTATTAATAACTAAAATTATCAACTTTTGTTTTTTTAATAAAATTACTTGAAGTGGATCGATAATCATTCGATACTTGTCTCGTTCGTCTTGTTTACTCCGATAATAAAAGTTTGTATGTAGACCACAGAAACTGAGTAAATTATTTCGATTTATGTGATGCAATTCGTTACGAATATTCACCTGCGTTGTTGGTTAGTGAGGAAGGTTTAAATCTGTTAATTAGCAGTATTGTGGTTATAATTTTCAAAATGCAATGAAATATAAATATTGAAGTATTGGGACGTTGTGGACATTATAGGCCTGTATCAATTCTACCAGTTCTCAGTAAGGTGTTTGAAAAGTTGATGCTCAATCAAATGGTACGTCACTTTAATAAAAACTCCATCTTTCATGAACAACAGTACGGTTTCACCAAAGGGCGTTGTACCACTGACGCTGGTGTTTCTCTAATAAAGAACATTTTAACGCCTGGGAGGAAGCAAAAGATGCCATTGGAATCTTTTGCGACCTCTCTAAAGCATTTGATTGCGTAAACCATGAGACCCTTCTTCTGAAACTGGAGCACTATGGGGTTAGGAATACAGCTCTTGATCTACTTAGATCATACCTGAAAGATAGAAAGGTTAAAGTTCAAGTAAACGGCATAAACTCATTAGGGTATGAAATGGAAATGGGCGTTCCTCAAGGTTCGATATTGGGTCCATTCCTCTTCTTAGTTTACATTAACGATTTACCTCAAGTACTTCAAAATCAACCGAAGATGGTGTTGTTTGCAGATGACACATCATTAATCTTTAAAATAGACCGACGGTCACAAAATCTGGACGACGTGAATAATTCGATTCTTCAAGTCCAAGATTGGTTTACGGCAAATAATTTAGTACTAAATTTAAAAAAAACCAAATGCATTAGATTTAAATAACCTAATGTTAGAAGTAGCGAATGTGACATCATATTGAATGGAGAAAAACTGGAATTTATTAATCAGACGGTTTTCCTAGGAATCACGCTGGACGAGAAATTACAATGGGGACCACATATAACATCTCTTGCGGGGCGGCTAAGCTCTGCCGCTAAAAAGATAAGACAGTTAACAGATGTAGAAACCGCGCGTTTGGTCTATTTTAGCTACTTCCACAGCATTATGTCTTATGACATTTTACTGTGGGGTCGGGCTGCTGACATTGAATCCGTTTTTATTTTGCAAAAGAGAGCTGTCAGAGCCATATACAATCTTCCTCGTCGCGAATCTCTCAGGGAACTATTTAAAGGGATTAGTATTATGACAGTACCTTGCCAATTCATTTATGAAAATATTATGTGTGTAAGAAAAAATCTACATCTTTTTAATAAAATAAGTGATAGACATAATTTGAATACTAGAAATAAAGATAAAATAGATCAACCATTTTTCTGATTAGCTAAAGTACATACATCACTTATGGGGTACTGTGTTAAATGTTATAACAAAATACCTTATGATATATTGCAATTAAATGAAAGAAAATTTAAAATCCGTATAAAAAGTACACTTTGCAGACAAGCTTATTACAAATTAGAGGACTATATACAAGATAAGAATGCTTGGAAACATGATGGTCCAGCTCCATAGGACAATCCCGTCTAGACAAAATCACACTGGTTGCTAATTTAATTTTTCATTTTAATTTTTTTTACTTACTCACACACTGACTTATTCCTAGTTAATATTTTAGGAAAGTCATATATTTTTGCGCCTAGAATCAGTTATATTTTTATTGTAATTTTTGACGTTCAAAAGTGCCATTTTATGGGCCTATTTGAAATAAATGCTTTGACTTTGACTTTGAAATACTGTGAGTCTGTGAGTTAAGAGATGTGAGGAAGAGGGAATCCTTGCTAGTCGGAGCGCTTGTTTATGAAGTGGAAAGCTTATTTAACCCGGCGTCAGCACAGTTGAAATATGTAACGACGATAGTAGGGTTGGGTCTAGGAGACCCGTATAGAAAATCGCCACAAATTCAATAATTAAAATAAATCTACTAATATATTGTAATAATTGGATAAAACGACTATCGTTTAAGAGATTTGATTTAAATAAAAACAACTTGATGTCAAACTATCTTTTTAATGGTTCTTTTATAAAAATGCTTCAAAATACTAACAAAATTGACAACCTCTGTCTTTAAGTTACAAAACTTGAACAAAAATAAACTTTTCTTCTAAAATATTAATTAATAGGAAACATATCAATCACATTTACAATAAACCTACGAATAGTATTACAAAACAGTCTTACAAGTCAGTCGTATTATTGCTTACATCTGCGCACTCTCTGCAGTACAACATTGCATGTTCACTGCAGATGTACTTGTTACAGCCCCGACAAGTATTACTACTTTTTCTATCTTTTTTGGCAGGACAGTCTTGACACCTTTTTCTTACATTGGGTATCTTCGCGGGTGGCTCCTAATCAGGGTCTCCTAAAAACTCGCGTATTCTTTTGCGCATCACTCTTGGCAACTGAATGATGCCTTTACGATCGCACATTTGCTCACGAACTAGGGTTAGGCCTAAATTCTTTAGGAATTTGCGACGCTTTGTCACAGTGTTATTATTCTTCTTATGAAATATATGTGCATTTATTCCTGACATATTTAGTAGGCCGTAAAAAATGGTCAAAGTCCATTTTTTCGAATTACGACTTACGTTATAAGAAGAAAACAGCTCATCAGCAATATCGACACCACCTTTTGTCACATTAAAAAATGTATTTATCTCCGGTTTCTTATTTTCGCATGTAGATGGATCAAATTTAGCATCTTGATGCAAGCTCGACATAAGTAAAACCACTTTGTTTTTTTTAATCGGAGTCAGATTCCTCCAAGATACTCAAAATCCGCTGGCGTTCGCGCTCTTCGCGATCCATTGTTAAAAAAGTCCTGAAACTAACAAAATTAATTAATTATATGCATTTTAAATGATGGCGCGAAATTACGACACGAAATGTACGGCTGGGTCAAATTTACCTTTTTCGTATTTAGACGCATCTAACCATCGCTGTGGTTGCAAGACGACTAAACGGCGACATCCCACGGAAAGGGACGACTGTTAGCTCCAGCTACTGCGAAGAGTGGCAACGTCGCACAAAAAACATAAGAAATACGCGCATTTCAAAATGGCGCGGGTCAAATAGACCCAACTGTGCTGACGCCGGGTTAAACAAGACTTAACATGGTGAATGAATATGAAACAAATGGTTTCATACCAACCGGACATTTTGCTGAATTATTCAACACGTCATTAAAAACTGTTCGTCGTGTACTCCACGCTAAAATGGTTATATCACCGAGGCCCAGCAGAAAATAAAGTAATAAACAAGAACGTTGAAGTTCCGGAATAGTTTATCCTGTATATTTAATTATAAAAAATTAGGAAAAGACACTAATAATTATAGACCTGTGTCCGTGTTGCCGGTTTTCAGCAAGGTTTTTGAAAAGATAATGCTATGTCAGATGCTCAATCATTTTAATACTAATAAAATCCTTCACGAGCAACAGTATGGTTTCACCAAAGGGCGTTGTACGACCGACGCTGGTGTTACCTTATTAAAACATATTTTTAACGCGTGGGAAGAGGCTCAAGACGCCATAGGAATCTTTTGTGACCTCTCCAAGGCATTTGATTGCGTCGATCACGAAACCCTGCTTTTGAAACTTGAGCATTACGGACTTGGAAAACTTGCGCTTAGTTTAATAAAATCTTATTTAAATGATAGACAACAGCAAGTTCAAATAAATGGTGTCAATTCACTTGGTTTAAAGGTAAAAATGGGTGTTCCACAAGGCTCGATATTGGGTCCTTTCCTCTTTTTAGTATATATTAATGACCTACTCCATTTATTAATAAATCAACCACAAATGGTGTTATTTGCTGACGATACTTCCTTAATTTTTAAGGTAGATAGACGTGCTTCAAATTTTGACGACGTAAATAACGCCCTACTGCTGGTCCAAAATTGGTTCACGGCTAATAATTTAGTACTAAATGGAAATAAAACTAAGTGTATAAGATTTTCTTTACCAAACGTCAAGAGTAGTGATTGTGAGATGGTATTGAATCAAGAGAAGCTAGAATTCGTCGATAAAACGGTTTTCTTGGGGATCACGCTCGACTCAAGGCTACAATGGGGTCCTCATTTAACATCTCTAGCAGGACGGCTAAGTTCAGCAGCTTACGCTGTCAGAAAAATACGTCAATTTACTGATGTAGATACCGCGAGGCTGGTCTATTTTAGTTACTTTCATAGTATCATGTCTTACGGTATTTTACTTTGGGGACGGGCTGCAGACATCGAGTCTATTTTTATTCTGCAGAAAAGAGCCATCAGAGCCATATATAATCTCCGCAGGCGCGATTCTCTAAGGGAATTGTTTAAGGATATTAACATCATGACTGTACCTTGTCAATACATCTATGAAAACATCATGTACGTAAGAAAAAATTTACATCTTTACAGTAAAAGAGGTGAAAGACATAATTATAGTACTAGAAATCGGGACCTATTAGTTCAACCAGGTTTCAGACTGGCTAAAGTAGACTCATCTTTCATGGGGTACTGTCTAAAATGTTATAATAAAATACCTCCCCACATACTTCAACTGAATGAGACAAAATTCAAATCCTTTGTCAAACGCACACTATACAGGCAGGCATATTATAGGTTGGAGGATTACATAACTGATAAAAATGCCTGGCTTAATGCCGGTCCTGCTCCACACCACAACTAATTAATTGACATTCGAATCACTGTTGAAGCTGCTGAAGATAGTAAGAATTTATTTGCATTATATAAACTCAATCTCCTTTTTATTATATAGATGCATTGCACAGATGTGAGTACTTTGTACTATATAGCTACCATTTACCGGGTAATGTCATAGATTGACTTGAATGTGCCTTGGCGGCTGATAGTATGTCATGCTCACTCAAATGTCTCGCTGACGGTGGCGCGTGTGTCGGATCATTTAGCTCCCTTCAAAATGGTTGAGCTGAATGGTGCTGATCCATGCGTCATGTTCGTGAACGGGCGCCGTCAGTTGGGACTGGTCATCTCTTAGCTGCCACGGCTTATTTTAATAATTAATTAGCTGGATTGTTTTTAATTATGTTTTGATGCACTCTGGACGCTTTTAACGTGTACGGTTTTTTGTACATCGTTCTCACTTATAGTGTCAACATTAATCGATGTAACTAAGATATATGTAAAAACATTATTATTTAAAAGAGTGTCCATGGAGTTTCTTGCCCGTTCTTCTCCATAGGTACCTACTACGCTTTGGAATGGGCAACTAGCTTCATATTTCTGACTGACCGACTCCTTGACAATTCAAAAGTGCCTGTAAATGGTTTAATTGAAATAAATGATTTGAGTTTGAGTTAGGTTTGGTTTCAATAATCTTTTCTTAAAGAAAATGAATACTTAAGCTAACCTGTATGTAATCCATATTCACTAAAGCCAAAAAAAATGAAATACTAATGCAAACAAACTGCCCTACATAACCACTTATTAAATATATATTTTTTTTATTAATGATAGCAGCTTATTGTTTATGGTGAAATAAATCTACTTATCAATTTTTTTTAACAGTTCACATGTCAAAATAAAACAAATTGCTCCTAAGTTCCTTGATATAGTATTGCACATCATATTTGGCTGAAGAAGTTATTATAAATAATCGTATCGGTTTATTATCCATACCTATGTAAAATATTATAACAAATAAATATGTTTTTATTTTTGTTATCACTACCTAACCTACGCCGACAGCTTCTCAGTCCAACGCTTGGTGCCTACTGCTATCAGCTCATATTAGATTAACTCGAATTTTAGCAATGCCATAAACCGGCCAGGTCACGAGCATAATACGTGTCTAACGAAAGCGACGGAAATACTCGTATATTTTTGTTTCGTGCAGTGCGATGCGAGTGCGTGACTTCACGTCAGTGTGTGCCATGCAAAAATGCGATCTTTGTGGTGTGTATCGTTTAAACACATACAGTCGTACCGCGAGTTCACAGCAATACGACTCTTAACGTGTCTATGGACTTTTGACCGCTTACTGTACGTTATTTACGAGTATTGTTGTCTTCTTTTAAAATTTTCGCGTGTCACACTAGCTCTGCTCACATATTGAAATAGTTAAAATATTTCTCCCTAAATGAAATTCGTAGTAAATTTGTTTTGAGTTTATAAAGATTCTTTAACCACAAATAATGACCCTGGCAGCTCTTACACCTAGATGAACCTAAGTGGTGATCGCGTTCCGTTTCATTGGTGTCATTACTTTCTGTGGAATATTGACACTGACAGCTCTGACTGCTCTTACTCTCAGATGTGCTGAACGTGTTAAGTTTCATTGGTGAAATTCGAATTCTTAGAGTCTCGAAGTGCCCGTAAAATCTCTGACGTTCATAACAAGGTATAACACACCTAAATCAGCTATGTTTGATTGTGCCTTTCATATTTTAACATAACTAAGCCTTCAACAATAAAAATAATGTCACAATAGACCTTTCATTAGATTCGACTTTGACCTTATTACTTCAAAAAAAATACTCCCGAACACAATAATACACATCAAAAACAGTCTCGAGCCCTGCGCCCTGGCAGGAAGCCCGACACTGTATTATAATACGTGAATGGGACCTCGAATATTATACACAATCAAATGGAACCATGTCGAACTTACTTATTGACTACAAAAACTCGGCTCCAACAAAAGTAATAAATTGAATATATTTGCTACACAACCTTCCGTATTACAATAACAATGAGAGCTAAAATAACGCACATTTACAAAATAAGTCACATTTGCAAAAGTTCTGCTACTCAACTATTCTATCCAATTTCTATGAAATGGAATAAAATATATGTAGAGAGGCAGATGTAGGCAGGCTGAATGAATGATACGCTTTTGTGTTTAGGAAATTAAGCGGAATAGAATCTCGTGTACCTTTAAATAAATATTCACTATTCAGTAAAATAAAGCATATTTATTCTGTAAGAAATTTAGGTCTACTTTTAATCAAAATAATTGTTAAAATATTGTAGACTCTTTACTTTTTGCTGTAGTTATTATAATATTATCACCATAACTGTTGCTTTTCTTGTTGTGATAATGCGCTTTGCGATAAAATCGAAAACGAAACCTATGTGTAATGTGAACCTATTTTGTACTGTGATTTTAACCGGTTTTTGTTGCATTGTGAATTAATAAATAAAATAGGAATTCTTTAGGAGCCACGTTAAATAAACAATACGAGCTGTTGAATACGCGAATTATTAATACAACCTGTATTAATAATTCGCGTATTTCGCATTTTGAAAATGTACCTGGAATTGTTTCAGTCTTATAACAAAACCACAGCCTTCTAACATTGTTACCAATCTTGTATGCCTACTGCGTTTTCACGCAACGTTTTTCATGCATCATGATTACTCTGTGGCCGTGAACGTTTTAAGCGTTTGTTTATTCACATGATGTAATCTGCACAGAATTGGTAATAGATAGGCGTTGGGTCCATTTTGAAAAAGAATAACAATGTTTTGAGCAATTCAATGAACACTTTTTGTACAGAATTTCAAGCCTATTATGTTTTCGGACTAATTAAAACACTTTCAATTTGTAATCTTAAAATCTTAAGACAGTGGTTTCCGATTACAATCTTTATATTAATAATCGAAGCAGAAAAAAAAACACTTAGCTTTATAAAGATAAATAAAGAAATATTGTTGAATGACTACGAGTACAAATGCTAGCTCAGCAATACCGTAACTTTCGCAGGCGTCGAAGCAAATAACCGAAATTCAAGTTATTATTTTATCTCCTGCTTTGTGAGTCAGATTTATCTGCAGAAGTCAGCAAAATGGTAATTTTCTAACCTTAGTATGTAAACGAATCCATCTTTTTTTACTATCTATTCCAAAAGTTCCATTTAAAAAGCAAAAAGGTCTCTTTTTGCAATTACTTTAAAAACACACACAAAACAGCATCCACTCCCCCTAACAAACTAAAACACAGGCTTACATTAAAACGCACCAACATCAGGTGAATAATAAGGTCACATATTACGGAAACAAAATAAGGTTTCATATCGCATAACGGGAAATCTAATTCCCCCGCGGCTAAGTGAGGCAGAGTGAGACGAAGCGAGGCGAATGTAGACTTTGAACTTATTTTTGACATTACAATGGCGAGGACCTTTCAGTCAACAACCCTTGGCTGGAGTGGCAACGGGACTCGTGGTGCACTTTTATTAATAACTAGCTTTGTTCTCGACTTTGTCAGCGTACATTTCGAATTTTCCCATACAAACTTAAACAACCTGTTTCAGTCCTTTAGGAGTTTTTTATCGGAATAAAAGTAGCACTCCGGCTTATAAAATATCTGTAAGAAAAGGTCGTCACGACAACCCATGGCTCTTTAACTGCGTTTAAGAACGACAATTTACAAACATACTATAGAATTTATACAATTTCGGAAAAAACAATAATATAAGAATCTCGAGAGTGGTAACCACGCTGTGATAGTTTTAATCGGATAAAAACCGTTCCTTGATTAATAGCTTGGAGATCTCAAACGATAACGACAGCACACAGTTCCAAATACAATTTAATACGCAGCGCTGTGCGTTTGTTTGTTTGTTTGGCATCTCGCAGGTCAACCTATGCGGTTGTCGTCTGCTTAAGCGGACTTGCCTGTGGATTCCCTAATAAATTAAGGCCTCCAGCCAGGACTTAAACTTATTATATACTAACTTAAACTAAGCGACAACGCTAAGGGCACCCCCTGTGAGGTATGAACCTCGGCTTAGGGCGTCGCTGGAAGAGGGCAGCAAATGACTAGCTGGATCAGGATTGATATTATTTACGGACGAATTTAAAGTTACAGGCTCAGCGGCGCGGGCTGGCTCGAGCAAGGGTCGGGGGGGACAGCGCTGTGCGACTAGAGCGAGCCTATTTATACGTTTAAACAACTATCAACTTCACACGGCGACTTCCGACGACATTTTATGTGCAATAAAATATAGATTTTATTTAGTAACTATAATGTAATAGTGCACAATATTTGATTAGTAATTAATATCACTTTTTAAATACTTTTAGTCGCATATTTAGTTGGGTAATTTATTCAAATGAACTAACCGTAACCGTGTTCCAATTTCCTTCATTGAAATAAAAACAGATCTTAAAATTAACAATATTTAATTTAATATGATTCTAAAATGTAATGCAAATTCACTAATTAATATTACTGATTCGTGTTTCCGATGCGTCATCAGTCGTTATGGCGTTTGTTTTAGTTTGAGTACTGTTTTAATTCCCAGTGCCATCATACATTTTTTATAATTCGTTGCGAATAATAATATTTCGAAGACGTCATGTATTTTGTGCAATAAATTATGGTTAAAAATAAAGAAGAATGCCTATTTTTCACTTGACTATGTATATAAATTAAATAAATCTTAAAATACAGCTAATTAAATTATATATTAATTACGCTTATCACAATGTTAAAAGAAACGCAGGATTTTTTATATTTTAATTTTACTTTATACTTGTTCTACGCCAAGGGTAAACATATTAGCATGTTTTGAACGCATCTCAACTAGCCTTTTTTACAACGTTCCATTTTACACACTGCTACTTGACTTTATTCAACTCTGTTTCTGAGTTTCATACATTATTTTACGTTTTATTTACTCAGTAAGTATTTCTTTTTTAGTCAATGTATAATACAGATTAGTTAAAAATAAATTGAATTATTGAATTAATGTATGATGCAATATGTTATTGAGTTAGGACGGTTGAAACGTATTTTTTGACGTTTGACATTTTATGCTCGACACTCAATTTATAGTAACAGTCATCGAGAGTCTAATTTTTAGTTTTCTTTTTCTAGAGCTTTCTTTTTAGTTACCATACTCTATGGTCTAAGCAGTGACATAAGGGCAGCTGGTTTTAAGGAATTCATAAAGTAAAAAAGACGTTTTATAACAAAGATATTATGTTAAGTAAGTTATACTACTCGTATTTTAGACTAAACTTCGAGTGTTAAATAATTCGTTCTAGCACATTTATGTCTTTATAACGGCAAATCCTAACCTAAAAAGTAACATTAATATTTTTGGATTTCGTAGCGTTTCAATTGTGAAAATGACCTTAAGACGTTATTTTCTAAACTTATAGGTAGTGTTTCTACTATACCTTATAACTAAACATAAACATTCATTATCAGGTTTTGAAATGTATGGGAAGTGGGCATTGTTCTTTAATAATATGGCACACTTTGATCTTCGGTTTTGTTATTAATAGTTCAACAGCAGTGGCTGATAAATACTTTGATTATTAATTAGATCAAACAAAATAGCTTCTAATAATTTGCCACAAAAAATAATGTATAGTTTAAATCAATGACTATTTCTGCCCATGGCATCGCCAGCGTGGTGACTTTTGTCCACGGGAACGTGCACTCGGGAGCAATAATATATGGCTATGTCCTTACCCAGGATGCCATTTATTTCCTTACGAATTTTACCGAAATCCAATCGTTTAGACTTGAAAAGGTAACATACAGACAGAGTTACTTTCAAATTTGTAAGATTATAGAATGGATTGATAACGACAATGAGAGTGATTTTTTGTGGAACATTACATACATACAACATGTCCCGTTATTAACACACACCACCAAACATATAGAGGTGGAATTATGCATTTGGCGCGGGTTCTAATCAAAACAGTCGACACTAAATCGAATTTTCAGAATAAACTTACCACTATTTTTGTTTATATCGTGACTTTGACAGACATAAGTCAAAAAATTCATCGGAAAATTGGATTTGAATAAAAATTTTGCTATGTTTATTTCACTGTGTTTGCGATGGTAGCAATTTAAATAAGAAACTCCAATAATTGGAGTAAACTGGAAAATGTTTGAATTTGTATTTACTTACAAATGTAAACGAACCAATTTAATGTTTAAGCAGTAGCCGAAAATAGCAATGTACATATTTGCATGTAGTTTATGCTTGTTCACATGAATATACTCCTAAAAAAATGTATGTAGGTACTTGTGTAGATTCTTTATTCCTTCTATATATCGATTATATATGTTATTGGTTTATTGGTTTTCGCATCGGAGTTTCAGTGTCTTTTAATAACAATAAAACACGAACTAATTCTCTTCAAACTTCCTGAGCACCTACTGAGCCTCCTCCGGCATATCGATTCTGTAAAAATCTCACCGTGAAAACTTGCGTGGAGTGAGCTGTCAGTGTCATCCCGTCTTGGTCAATCCTTAGTATTAGTGGTTACAGAAAAAATCGATACTGATTGAACTTTCCCTACAAATTCTTTCATCCTGACATCGTGTACTTCGAATGAAAAATATGTAATAGGTAATCATTCTATGTAATAGGAATGATTACCTATTACATATTTTTACACAAAAACGCTGCAAAAATAAACGAGCTTTGTAGGTCTTCCTCCGTCTACTTCCTGCTGGTGGGGCGTTTCTAAATTATTTAATTATTCTACGTCGTTTTTTAAATCCCGGAAAATATTCTCGAAATCCATATCTAAGGCACCACTCGATATTAGGAACAAAATAACCTCGAGGAACACAATAATCCTATTGAATCGATCAGCTGATACAAATAAAATCCGCCATCTTGCCTGTTAGCATCCTCCAAGCTACCGATAGTTTTTAATTTTGACAGCTACTAATCAATTGCTTAGCGAACTCTTAGCGACAAATAGCGTTTATAAATATAAATTTCGCTAATCAGTTGCTTAAGAATTAATAAAAAAAATTAAGACACATTTATAAATATGTCTGATTATGTTCTAATCACAATACATATAATATTTTGTGTAAAACATTCTTTACTTATTTAATTAGTTTTGATCGACTCATTATGGCAGAAAATTGTGGTCAGATTATACATTTATCTGCGCACGCACACAGTCGCACACGTATTTGGGGCTAGCGTTGGTTGGTTTTGACTGTATAGCGGAAGTGTGACTGTATTTTACATAGTTTTCATTATTTTTGTGATAAAAAATTACCAAAATTCAAACTTACTGCTAGTTATTTAAGGAATTCACTATTGTGTAGAACTAGGTCTAATTGATAAAAAATAATAACAACAAAATAAACAAACTAGTGGAACAAATCTCCAACTCCAACAAACCAGCCCGGGGAGGGTTCTCACGTCAAACAAAACTAATTTCTGCATGTGAGGGGTCCATCACACAGGCTGTACGCATAAAACATAATTGTTAATTCATTCAATACGAGGCTAGATTTTTTTTGCCGGAATATAATCGTCAGTGTCAGTGACGTCATGCATGAAATGAAAATACTAAACAAACATTCGATTTAAGTCGTATGTCAGCGTCAGACTTGTTTTACCTCTTTCTGGGACTATCAATGTATACATTATTTTGATCATAGGATATTTAGATATAATGTCATGGAACAAGGTTGGTTGACAATAAAAGGGTCCTTGTCCATGTATACATATTGTTGGTTCTGATTGTAGTAGTTTCGATATTCACAAGTGCAATCGTGTAACTGTTCCGATATTCGCAGCACACAGCGCACGTGTGATCATGTCACCACGTTCTTCGAGTGCGCCGCGACAGGTGCGACGCGCACATAGCACTTACCTCCGCTTAACGAGTCGGGTTTGAATCAAAACTGGATACAAAAGTGAGCTGTGTCTGTGTTCTTCCTGGTAAAAGTGCTTGTCGTGAAAAAGCTCGTTAGTTGTGGAACTGCAGGAATATATATGGACATTTTGCAGCTTCCTCTCATCTCTTAGTCAACACCAAAACTCGGATTGAAAGTTGCATGGTAAGTAACCACAAATTTTCTATGAGAAGACCAGTGTCAAACTATATCTTGAAAAAAAAATTATCTACTTAAACAAAACAAAGTCGGACTAGTAACACCTTTTATAAGATTTTATGATTTTTGATTAGTTGGATTTATTTTGGCCCCGAATAACATTGGCATAATAACTTTTAAAACAAAATAAAACACGAGGATAATATTATAATACTATTCAGTGGGACAGTGTAGACTGTAGACCAACTAAAAATAAAATATTCGCTGAAGAAGTTCGCCGAGTCAGCTTTTTTAAGATAGAAGCAAATCTATGTATAATGAGTATCAAGTTGAAAAACGGTACACGAAAACATTAATCGTCTGTTGTTAAACGGGTGGTCAAACTCAATATTTGAAAGGGTGGATTAAATTAAGTTAATTCTTGTGAATAAACACTAAATGAAAATCAAATACAACGTATATAGATATTAGATCGTTAAGTAAAACTAACAAGTACTTCAGAAACGCGTCCCGTTCAGCTCACTACATAACCAAATAGTGTTCCTTTGAGCAAGCGAACATAGTCTACAAACGCGACGAAATAACGCGAAAAAGCAGAAAAATCTTAACACAAAGTTATTTTAAAACAGCAACATTGTGGTCTCATACAGTTTCGTGATTACAGTATTTTGGTATTCTGCGCGCCTTTGGAACTGACAGCTTTTATATTAGCTATCACGAGTAAGCATGTGTGCGTACGCAGTATATGAACATATGTATGTGTAAGATGTTCCGAAGTCGATTTCTGTGCTCTATTTGGGTGGGAACTCGGCCATTGTGTGTCGGCGAATGGACCATTCAATCATGTCTCTGGTATCGGGAGGCGACTGATTTATCTGAAGGGAGGCCGGAAAAGGATAGGGTTATTGCTTCACGATGCGTGTCATAAGTAGGAAATTGAGTAGGAGTGTACACTTGAACCTAATAACATCATAATACGACCATCAAATTCCCATTACCATGTAACACTTAATGAATTTGTTTTAAGTAAAGAGTGTTCAATATAAAATACAAAAATAAATATTTGGGACTCAAATTCAAGAAGGGTCAAAGTGAGTTTAATTGATTGTAACGGTTGTCAAAACACCTATAGGGCAGACCTCACAGTCGAATGTCAAAGGTAAATTATTTTATCTTGTCAAACGTACAAGAGTCGAACTCAAACTCAAAGCATTTATTTCAAATAAACCAATATGATTTCAAACCAACCTACCTTGACAATTCAAAAGTGCCTGTAGCACTTTTGAATTAGTTGATGCGTCCTTGCGGAGCAGGACCAGCGATTAGCCAAGCATTTTTATCATTGATGTAATCCTCCAACTAATAATACTCGGCTGCATAATGTGCGTTTTGTGCATGATTTAAATATGGTTTCAATCACTTGATGTAAGTGGGGGGAAATATTTTATTGGAACATTTTAAACAGTACCCCATGAAAGATAAGTCTACTATAGCAAGCCTGAAACCTGGTTGAATTAATCGGTCCCTATTTCTAGCGATATAATTGTGTCTTTCACCTCTTTTACTAAAAAGATGTACATTTTTGCTAACTTAAATGATGTTTTCATAGAAATATTGACAAGTTACCGTCATGATGTTAACATCTTCGAACAGTTCCCTTAGAGAGTCTCGCCTGCGGAGGTCATAGATGGCTCTGATGGCTCATTTCTGCAGACTGAAAATAGACTCCAAGTCTAAAGATCGTGAATTTAAACGTGGCCATCCGTTGTAAAGTTATTTATAGACGTTACTCCGTCGTTTATGAGGAGCGAAGATTCATGTTAGAAATATTTCGTTTCGCATTTCTTGAGGAAATCCGTAGCTTTTAGGTAAAAATATTAGATATCAGATATTTCATCTGTAGCTAAGACTCGTAAAAATATCTAGATCTGTCTTACTTTTCGAGTCTCACACAGATTTCACATTCAGTAAAGGCGAAATGTAATATTGAAAAAGATAGGCGCGGCCTATCGTAATACGATCTTTGATTTCCATTCCTGACTGTAAGGGATGGTAGGATGGCTTCGGCGTTTTCCTCCGATACTAACAATAGAACCACTCGGTACTTTGCTAAAGATTACCTATTTTGATGAATAGAATACTGACGACTTTTTTCATTCATTCATATAATTTATTTCTGAGTATATGTATATATACCAGGCCACTCAGAAAGTATTGCGAAAAAATGTGTTATGTATGAGAACTGGCCAGTTGTAGTCTATTTTGAAAATATGATAACTTGTAATTAAAAACAGGTACGTTCCAATTTCTATATTTCCCTCCACATTGTTTGAGAGCTAATTTAAACCATCGTGTCTCATTAAAAATAGATCTGCGCCGGGAACATTTACGAGCTATGATTTTTTACGATTTCAAGTGTCGCCTGTAACCGGACGAATCGTACCATAGACTTCAAATGGCATTCATAGATGAACACCCTTCTAAGGCAACCGTGTATCGATGGTATTATGAATTCTAGCGTGGTTGAATAACTTTGGGGCATTAAGAAAGAAGTGGTTGCCCTTTGACGGCTGTTACTGAAGAAAACGTGCTAGTAGTGAAAAATTTAATCCAAGACGGTATTGATATTGTCATGTTTTAGTGCATTTTTCTAAAACAAAATTAGTGGTATTCACAAAACTTCGAAAAATGTATTAACCCGCTATGGAGCGTTTGTAAAGGAACAGCATATCGATTCTGTATAAATCTCACCGTGAAGACTTGCGTGGAGTGAGCTGTCAGTGTCATTCCCGTCTTGGACAATCCCTAGCATCAGTGGCACTGACAGCTCACTCCACGCTCACTTCACCAATGTTTTCACGGTGAGATGGTTACATTATAGCAATACAGATTGATTTAACTCCAACGACTAGTGGCGGCATAGGTTTAGCGAGAACTTAATTTGAATTCAAGGTTCCGTCACCATCTGTAGCTGCAACCCTCAACAATACAACAAACAATCATTCTCGTTCTCTCATTTCTCTATCACCATCATTCTCTCTCTTTCTTCCCCTCGCTTGCAGGTCTTCCTATCTCCAAATAAAACAGTTCCAACCGATTACAAATAAAACGCTTTCGACAGTCGCTGAAGCTGGACGATAAACAGTCTGTTCTTCAGTGAAGAGGACTTCATCACGGTAGAACGAGGCTGCTTGAGTCGTCGTCTGGTCGTGTCGGAGTCGTTTTTCGTGTAAAACCTCCAAAAGTATCCCACGAAATGTTAACAAATGGATGGACATATAAATTGAGTGCTTTGATTTGATTATTTGAAGACTTACCCGGAATTCTAATTTTAAATTACAATTAAAGTTAATTTTATAACTTCAACGATGATTTCTTAATTAAAATTTAATAGAGTACAAACTTTCTAGATACAGAAATTAATGTGTCACTTATTAATTAATTTAAACTTTTCGCACACAAAAAGGTACAATGGCGGACTGTATGCCTTAGGCATTCTCTACCAGTCAACCAATGGTGGTGAAGTCAAAGTCAAAGTCAAAGCATTTATTTCAAATAGGCCCATAAAAGGGGCAGTTTTGAACGTCAAAATTTACATTAAAAATATAACTGATTCGTAAGGAGAAGAAGTGGCAAGAAACTCCACCGTTACTCTTTTAAAATGTTTTATAATATTTTGTATACATTAATTATATTTCTATATGTGAAGACGATGCACCAAGAATAAAAATACTAAACCACAATTGGTAAAAAGAATTAAAAATAAAGCAAAGATAAATTAATCACGTGATAGGTACATTGTGCTAACATATTTACAAACATTGTAAAAATATATGATTTTCCTAAAATATTAACTAGGAATAAGTCAGTGTGTGAGTACAGTAAAAATAACAAATTATACAATACAATAAGCAACTAGTATGATTTTGTCTAGCCTCTAGATTGTCCTATGGAGCAGGACCAACATGTTTCCAAGCATTCTTATCTAGGATATAATCCTCTCATTTGTAATATGCTTGTTTACTAAGTGTTTTTTTACATGAGTTTTAAACTTTTTTCATATAATTTCAATATATCACAAGGTATTTTGTTGTAACATTTAACACAGTACCCCATAAAAGATGTATGTACTTTAGATAGTCTGAAAAATGGTTGATCTATTTTATTTTTATTTCTAGTGTTAATATTATGTCTATCACTTATTTTATTAAATAGATGCAGATTTTTTCTTACATACATAATATTTTCATAAATGAACTGGCAAGGTACAGTCATTATATTAATCTTCTTAAATAGTTCCCTAAGAGATTCGTGGCGACGTAGATTGTAAATGGCTCTGACAGCTCTCTTTTGCAAAACAAAAATGGATTCAATGTCAGCAGCCTGACCCCACAGTTAAATGCCGTATGACATAATGTTGTGGAAGTAGCTAAAATAAACCCAACGCGCGGTTTCTACGTCCGTTCACTGTCTTATCTTTCTAACAGCATACGCGGCCGAGCTTAGTCGCCCCGTGAGAGATGTTATATGGAGTCCCCATTGTAACTTCTCGTCTAGCGTGATTTCTAGGAAAACCGTCTGATTACTAAATTACAGTTTTTCTCCGTTCAATATGATGTCACATTCGCAACTTCTAACAATAAGTAATTTAAATCGATTGCATTTGGTTTTTTTCTCATTTAGTACCAAATAATTTACCGTATACCAATCGTGGACCTGAAGAATAGAGTTATTCACGTCGTCAAGATTTTGTGACCTTCGGTCTATTTTAAAGATCAATGAAGTGTCATCTGCAAATAACACCATCTTCGGTTGATTTTGAATTAACTGGGGTAAATCATTAATGTAAACTAAAAAGAGGCATGGACCCAATATCGAACCTTGAGGAACGCCCATTGACATTTCAGACCCTAATGGGTTTGTGCCGTTTATTTGTACTTTAACCTTTCTATCTTTCAAGTATGATCTTAGCAAATCAAGAGCTTCATTCCTAGTCCCATGGTGCTCCAGTTTCAGCAGAAGTGTCTCATGGTTTACGCAATCGAACGCCTTAGAGAGGTCGCAAAAGATTCCAATTGCATCTTGTGATTCATCCCAAGCGTTAAAAATGTTCCTTATTAGGGTGACATCGGTGTCAGTGGTACAACGTCCTTTAGTGAAACCGTACGCGTGATGCTCATGCAAGATGGAGTTTTTATTGAAGTGACGTAACATTAGATTGAGCATCAACTTTTCAAACACCTTACTGAGAACTGGCAGAATTGACACAAGCCTGTAATTATTGAGCTCTTTACTATCACCGGATTTAAACAATGGGATCACTTACCTATGTTTCATAAGATCCGGAAATACTCCTTGGTCTACACTGGTGTTAAATATGAAAGCTAAATAGGGCGCAAGGGTTTCGATGAGAGATCTACAGACTTTTACAGACATTCCCCAGAGATCTTCTGTTGAATTAATTTTAAGATCTTTAAAAGCTTTTATAACAGCTTGGGGGTTTGTATGCTGAAACCTAAACTCCAAAGGGCAAGCTTTTACATTATTTATAAGTAAGGCAGCAGAAAGCGCGGGTGAGGAATTTAAAGCTTCAGAAGTTTTAAGTGGAACATTAACAAAATAGTTTTTAAATTCCTGATCTACATTTGAGTTGATGGGGCCACGTGCAGTCTCTAAATTAAATTCAATATTACTCTGTTTTTTCCTACATATTTCATTATTTATAATTTGCCAGGGAGTTTTTTTTTTATCATCAGCTGATTTTTTTTTATTGCCAATATAAAGAGCTTTAGCTATTTTGCACTCACTTTTAAATATTTTTGAATATCTTGCAACATATTGATGAAAGCTTGTATGAATCACATGTTGCTTTAGGCCATAAAGTTTAAATAGATTTTCTCTACTTTTACGAATGCCAGGAGTGGCCCAATCGCCGACCTCCCGAATGGCGTCACCGTGGTGTGCTACGCTGACGACACTATGGTCCTGGCACAGGGGAGGTCGCACCAGGAGGCGGCCGAACAAGCGACACTCGGGGTTGCGACAATCTCGAAATGGCCCTGCACAAGTCCGAGGCCATGTGTTTTCATGGTCCTCGGAACGCGCCATTGTCGGGTTCCCAGATAACGGCGGGAGGGGTTCACATCGGCGTCGAGTCGACGATGAAATACCTGGGACTCGTCCTCGACTGCCGGTGGAACTTCGTGGATCATTTCCGACGTTTGGCTCCCAGGCTTGAGCGGGCTGGGGCTGCCTTGAGGCGGCTCCTGCCCAATCTAGGGGGTCCAAACGCCTCCTGCCGGAGGCTCTACACGGGAGTCGTGCGGTCCATGGCCCTTTACGGGGCACCGGTGTGGGCGCGTTCTTTGAGGCGCCGACCGACCCGCCGGTTGAACGCGTCTCAAAGGGTCATGGCCGTCCGGCTGGTCCGGGGATACCGCACGGTCTCCTGCGAGGCGGCGAGCCTCCTTGCCGGATTGCCGCCATGGGATCTGGAGGCACAAGCCCTCGCGCACGTGTGGGAGTGGCGCGAGGAGGCAAAACGCCGGGGTGTAACTCCGCTGCCGCGAGAAATCACGGTACAGCGGACAGAGCTCCGGCGGGATCTCATACGAAACTACTTTTTGGAAGTGGCGCCTAGAATCAGTTATATTTTTATTGTAATTTTTGACGTTCAAAAGTGCCATTTTATGGGCCTATTTGAAATAAATGCTTTGACTTTTGACTTTGACATGAAGGGTGCGATTGTCGCAACCCAGTGCTGGGCACGCCACAATAGCGGCGGTAAGTCCCCTCTTTGAGGAGTGGTTGGAGAGGCGCCACGGCGTCCTCACCTTGTGCCTGATCCAGGTCCTCACCGGACACGGTTGTTTCGGGAGGTTTCTGTTTCGCATAAGGCGGGAGGAAACGCCCGGGTGTCACCATTGTGTGGATCGCCCGGAGGGCACGGTGGAGCATACGGTGGAGGTCCCAGCTTGGGCGGAGCACCGCAGGGTCCTCGCGGAGGTGATTGGCGGCGGCGATCTCTCGCGTCCGGCCCTGGTCCAGGCCATGTTACGGAGCGAGAGGGAATGGAAAGCCGTCACCTCCTTCTGCGAAGCAGTAATACTCGCGAAGGAGGAGGCGGAGCGCGTGAGGGAGAGAGCCTTGCGCCCTCACGCCCCCACTAGCCGCCGCAGGAGACGCCCTGGGCGTCGGGAGTCGCCTGCAGATTCCCGGCCACCGTAGGCGCGGACTTGCGGACGGCGAGCAATGGGTAGCTCGCCGTCCGGTAAGGACCAGGCTCGGGTCGACGGCGCGTCGTGTTCCACGCGCGCCTCAAAGCGATGTCAGCACAAAGTGACGGGGTCCGATAGGGCCGACGCCTCAGGGTCGCGGGTAATTCTAACGAGAAAACCGTGACCCTGGCACAGGCAACTGAAGGAACACGGGTGGGTTTTAGTCAGTAAAAGTCTGACACGCCCTCCCGCTCCACCCAGAGCGAGAGAAGTCATTTGATGATTTGCCACCGAAAAAAGAAAAAAGGAGTGGCCCAATCACTAAATAAAAACTTTGTATTAATACTTTTAGTCTTTAGTGGAAAAGTGTTATTAAATTGCGTGTTTTATAGTGAAAAGAACTCGGCGTAGAACTCATTTGGGTCACCTATATTATTAAAACTTTGTTTACATAATTGACTGGCCAAAGAATCATTTAATTTCTCTAAATCTTTTACATGTAATTTGCCTAAACAATATTTGAGTTTTTTGTAAAGGCTTATATGAGCAAAATGATATTGTTTGTCCACTGTGATCAGATCGCCACTTATTTACTATTTGTTTGTGTATGTAATCACAATTACAAAAAATATTATCTATACAAGTAGCAGAAGAAGCAGTCACTCGGGTTGGTTCAATAAAAACATTTGACAGATCAAATGACATAAAAAGACTTAATATAATCTGACTATACTAGAGTTATTTTCTAATAAATTAATATTAAAGTTTCCGCAGACTATTATTGACTTACTACTAGCACTAAGTTTCTTTAACACATCTTCTATTACAGAATCAAACACAGGTAGATTCTGGTAACTTGAAGGTCTGTATACGCATACTATGACATGCTGATCAAGCTCAACACAGAACAATTCAATGGCGTGCTCAACAGACAGTCCGATGATGTCTTTTCGTTCTTTCGATTTAATTGAATTTTTAACTAATATTAATGACCCGCCATGTATCATACCTTTTCGGCTGAAATAGCTACCTACACAATCATTTGCATAATTAATTGACATTACTTCATGATCTTTTAACCAATGTTCTGTTAAACAAATGACATCAAACTTAGTACTTTCTAGAAACAATTCTGTTTCCAATAATTTGGAAGCGCAACCTTGGATATTTTGATTAAATAATTTTAAAGTATGTTGCACTCCCTTTGATTTTTTATTTCTATGAGTTATTTTGCCAGAAGATACTTTATTATTCTCTAATAATAATTGGTTGTTTAAAGGGGTAACTTCTGTTGTCTTACTAACTAGTTTAAATTATTATCCGGAGTGACCTCCACAACTACAACTGCAGAGTCTACAATGACGGTATGGGTTCCAGCAGGAAGAGTATAACCTATCTGACTGGTAGTGCCCTCCAAGGATGTTGGTATTATGATTGGATCCTCCTTCGTACAACATGATGAATCATAATTAATCTCTATGTTGCTTGTATAACTAGGCAACACAGACTCGTCACTAATACTACAATTTGTTATATTATCTATATCCTCATTAATATTATAAGCTATCAAAATAGCAATCCGATGTCTATTATACTAAGACAGAGATAAGGTTCTCTGAGTTAACTTAAAACCACTAACAAACTTGTTAGTGTCATAATACAATAATTTGTCACTATGACAACATGGCAGCTTGTGAATAGTACTATTCAACTTATAAATATAATTATTCTCGTCACCTGATAAAGAATCAGAATAAGGAAAAGCACACAACATCAGCTTTCCTATATTTAACTTAGTTAAAGTGTTTTTACCATCCACTATGTCCTTTCTGGTAATACCAGTACTATTTCCTAATAGCAAAACCATAGTAGAATAATTTTCTAGGTTTGTATTTGTAATTCTTTTAATCATTTGATAATAACTTATGTTATGATAACTATGGTTAGTAAAACTATGGCTAAGGTAATTGAGTAAAATTTTTCCGAAGCCTGAACCTAATTCGGCACCACAAAATATTGTCCTGTTTTCCTTTATGTTAACACATGTCTCTGCTGGAAGAGCCAACACTGGAGGGGGCAAGTTAGGCTGAGGCTGAAGAGGTGGTGATTGGTTGGCGCAGCTGCTGGAGAGATTATTAGTTACAGACTCGTATCTCTCAGCATTGCACTTCACCAAATCCAGTAGTTCCCCAGCCTCAAACAAGCGGTCACTTAGTTGCCGTTGTGATGTCTCATACTTTTCAATAATACCCTTCAGCAAGTGCTCCTTCTGTAATATATCATTCAGGAGCTGGATATCAGTGTCATACTTTTCCCTACATTTATCTAACTCAGTACAACTATTTAAACTTTTCGATAGGACAACACGTTCCTTTCTAAGCGCAAGATTTAATTTTGAGAGATATTATTTTTTTAATTCCTCTCTGTGACCGTTTAATTAACTTCTTGATTTTGATGTATTTTTTTTTATTTGTTGTGACTCTTAACAACAGGACATAATGGTATGGTATCATCACCAGTCAAATCTACTGTGATGAAACTATATAGCAGGTGCTTCGGTTGAAAAGAATTATGATGAAAATAAAACTTTATTCAAAACAAAGCGATTCGCTTATTAAACATTATTCGCTTATTCATATTCGCTTATTAAATTATAAATAAAATAGACATTGTGTACATATCTAAGTAACAAACTTGACGGCGCGTCGAGGTGAACTCAAAATGCCAATGACAAGAGCGGCTTGAGTGTCAAAAGCCACTCTAGCGGAGCGTCGTGTCGATGGTAGCGAGGCAGCCATCTTGAAAACAGTTTTGGTTGGATAGAACGACACCAGCGCACCACGTCTACGACGAATCGCTTCCCATCGCCTCGATCAAAGTGATTTATAATAAGATTGTGAAGATTAAAAGACTAGAGACTATTGTTTTATTATTAGTAGGTTAATTTTAGTGCTATTGTGATTATTGAAGAGAAGCATTATAACATTAGATTTTCGTGTGATGTGTTGGTTTTATTCACCGCCTTATATCCACGCCCTGCGAGATGAGTTCCGATGACGACCCTCCTGCGCCCTCAAACTTAAAACACATATATATTCCCTATATATTGTGAGTAAGAATTTAATCTGAACAGGGTTTGTTTCCACCTTCATCAGATATTTTAGGACCAGGCTTTAGATCATAAGACTCAAATACATAAGGCATTTTGATGCAAGTATCTCAACTACATAATATTCTCATGTAGGGAACCGCTTAGACATTGCGCTGGCATGTGAGTCATTCCAGTTTGTACACCAGCCGATGTACATAATAGGAGGTGGGAGAACATAATATAACCTCCGAAGGGGTATAGGCAGAGGTATAATTTATAGGAAACTAGATTATTCAAATTAATTTTATTTGTGTCTAAGCACAAATCCAGACCCATGGCTGGCACTAGGAATTTATTACTGAAAAAAACCCAATAACATTTTGCCTGACCAGGGGTTCGACTCCAGGACTGCAAGTTAAGCGGTCATGCTTGCGAGCACTAAATCAATGCGGCAGTCTTAGTTGAAGCAGTTAACAGGAATGGTAGTAAAATAATAAATGTATAGGTATATAACGCATAAATTCCTTGTTTATAGGAAAATAGTTTTGATAAATACGAGTAGAGGTGTTTTCATAACACATAAACAATTAAACCTATTCAACCTATAATGTTCCAACAGCTAAGACACAGGCCTCCTCTTGGTGAGAGGGAGTAGGTCTTAATCCAACACGCGGCAGTGCAGGTTGGTAGATGTCAAATGTCTTCGAATTTATAGTACTAGTACATGTCGGTTTCCTCACGATGTTTTACTTCAACGTTTTGAGAACAGTGGTAACGGAGTAATTTACACAAAGTAAAGCTCCTGTCTAAGTTTGAACCTACGACCTACAACTCGTAAGTCGGGGCTGTTACCACTGGGCCACCGCTGCTCACTGCTCGCTAAATACTTACTCTAACAATTCAGTGTATGTAGATACTTTTCCATGTTAAGCGACGATTTCTATCCATGTTCTAATTACCGAGCGAGCTATCCTTAGGTGCTGATTAGTGAAATAGTATTGTAAGACTAGACTAGACGCAAGTGTCGGCTTCATGTGTCCAAGTTCGTTCTAACTATCGCACTGAAAGTCGTTAGCAAGTCGTGGCGGACTCTTCACGCGAAGATTAAAAGGAACTCTTGGCTTGTTCAATTTATTTACTTTCGCAAATGATTACTACGTTCCATGTTATAAGCGATGTTAATTACTTCTGCTTAGTGGTTTATTTATGTTACTAGCTTTTTCTGATTCGTTGGTCCAGAGAACTAAGCGTAACGTTGGGGGTTCGATTCCCAGGTTATTGGGTTTTTGAATCAGGAACAGTCCAAAGTCTGAATTAGTTCCCAGTTGATGGCAATATTGCTTTATTACCCATGTAATAGGGTAATATTATCATCTTATCTTATCTTAAACATAACTAGCGAAATGTGGAGTGTGTGTGGGTGTAGGTCCTCCTCTACCTAACCCTTGGGACAACAGGTGTGAGGTTATGTTATCTTATTCTTTGCGTATCCATTGGCTTAACTTATTTAATGTGGAGTGGCCAATTTGATATGCCATAACTGTATCCTCCGTATTACCGTCATAACGGGCTGCTTTGTTCCACCATGTTAAGTATAGGCCTCCTCTCTTTCGTGCTTTGCTTCCCTGGTGTGTGTGAGTCTATCGAAGGTCATCTTGACATGTATGTGACACTGCAGCTTGGCAAATAATGTTGAAGGTTAAACCTTCGCTAGCTTCAAGCACACGCGATAAAATGTCTGTCCTTTCTACAAACAAGGAGGTAGTCTCTCCTTATCTCTGATTAAATCTTGCTTTTGGTTTCGTCTTCACATTGTGACTTTTTTGCATTCTGAATGTCATCGTCACATACATGATATCAATATTTCAGTATTTTAGGTATTAAAAAGGGAAAAGAAATAACCAAGTATTGTAAGGATTTGGGGCGTTTGGCTAAGTAATAACAGCAGTTCGGGTTGAAAGATCAGGTTAAGCTACACTTGCCGCGGTTGGCCTGTGGAAGGATGACCATCTTTACACATAAAGACCCTTCTGTGCCTCGGAAATCACGTTGGCACCGGCTTCCCTCGTGGAACTTCGGCAGTCGTTACGGGTCGTCAGACGCGCGAAAGTCTGTCAACCGACTGGAAGCTGACCCCAACGTAGATGGTAAAAAGGTAGTCATAGAGTGAGGATATCTATTTATATATATATATATGGTGACAGTAAACAGTGACCGATACTCACATAATTGTTTTCATCATAACAAACAACTTTCCCAAAGAAACGATTTTTGAAAATTACTTTTGTGAGTCGCTTGACCCCGCACAGATGATTGCCCGCGCGTTCCGTGCGATTGATAAACTGCATGGTAAAAGTGAATTGATTAATTTTGTTTGTAAATAGGGATTATTCACGACATGAAATCACAGCTGATGGTGTATTTTTATTGTTACGTTATTACTCAATATTAAAATGGGCAATTTTATTATAAAAAAAATTACTATGTCACTGGTATTTTATTTTTTTGTATCTTTTTTATGTGTTGTATTTTTTGTGTTGTGTATTTTGAGATTTAGTCTTAATATGTACTTTATTTTATGTTTCAATTTTATGTTTTGTATGTGTACGTATGGACAGAAAGTCTGAAATAAACGTTTTATTATTATTAAAAAAATCGTTTCTTTGGGAAAGTTGTTTGTTATGATTTGCACAATTATGTGTTTAAGTATCGGTCACTAATTACCAGTCACCCTATATAATCGAAATATATTTTCAAATAACCCTTGAGAGCTAACCTCTAGACAGTAAGCAGAGGGAGTTTAGGTATGCCAATGTAACTACATGTTGTTATATTTTACGAACCATGTTATTTGATTCCAAACCCTTGTTTTCTAAATAATCTAATTTTATCTCTACATAATTTAAATATCCTCATTACATTCACAGATAGTTATGTTTTATTTCTAACATTAAATAGTATCTAATTCTACTCTATCTTGCTTAGAAAATAAATGATCTGAAGCATTTACATTAATTTAACTCAACGAGCAGTATCTTACAATTTCGACAGCAAATTGTCGAAATTCGATTGAAGTTCTACAAGATAAATGTATTCACAAATTGTAGGTGTTTGATTATTCACTACATAGTGATCTATTGTAACAAATATCAACTATTTAATTGAAAGAATAGTCGTTGTAGAAATCCATGTAATAAATAAAATATACAGTTTTCTCCCCTATCGCTATACATACATGAAACCGAACGGAAAAATAATACTATTAAAAATAATCGAAAAACTAAAATACCAGGTATTTAAAAATGCTAAATTTTCCAATTTTTCAATCGTTTAAAAAAGAGCCAGTGAAAATTTTTAAACCAGGCGCACAGCAGTGCGAGCGGCGCGCGTTTACACCAAAGCGCCATAAGTTTGGACGCCGCGTGCTTCGTCCGTAAGCGTTAAATGAGTTTTTCGGGTTCCCAGTGTTTGCTGATAACGTGTACTAGGCGATAACGTGTAATAATCGATTCGGAGGCTCTCACCTACGTAAACGCTGGGTAGTATTAAAGACTTTCTGTTATTAGCTTCCGAGAAGTACAAGTGCCAAGTTAAAATCACGATCCAGTAATATTTAACTTGTTGTCATATGTTTCGTACCGTGTAAATATCTTAACTTGACTTACCATTAAAAACGTATCGTTTCAATTCAATTGTATGGAAACCATTATGATGATTTCTACTAAATATTGGAGACTCCGCACAGTCTGCACAGTGTCAGATACTAGGAAAGCAGAAATCTACAGGTGCGCTATAGTGTTTATTGGTGTCTAATCTTCTGGGTCCTGAGGCATTGTTCAGTTTTAGGGGGAGTGAAACCAGTAACATCTACTAAATATTAGAGACTTCGCAAACACAAACAGGTACTTACAAGGATGTACAAGTAATGGACAGGTGTGCTTCCAAGTCAATGGGTGTACTGGTTTATGAGGCATTGTTGTTTGAACGGAGCGAGTCGGTAGCTAATACACCATTTGCTAAATATTGGATACTCTGCAAACACCCGCAGGTACTAGGAATGTAGAAGTAATGGACAGGTATGCTTCCAAGTCAATCTGTGTATTGGTTTTTCTATTGTTCAGGTTTGAAGGGATTAGAGGGTGGTTGGTAGTGTGTTAATTTGACTTCCAGTGAATTGATTCTAATCGGCTTTCTTGAGGAAATTGCAACAAGCCGACTTCGGTGTATATCTATTGGTTTAAGAATCTGTAGATCTACAATATTGGAATGAAAAGATAAGTAATTCAATTATTCCTTCAAGGAACGTATTTAATGTTAAATGTCGGGAGTTTTCGGGAATCCCAACCGGTTTTACTGAAAGCTTCTGATCTAATAAGGGTTACATAAGAGCTGATAGATTTTCTTAGAAGCTAAATAAGCCCCCCACTTAGGACCAGAATTATTTTAAGAGTTGCCTGTCGAATTGGCATCAGTGCAGTGGCCTAGTGTTGAAGGAAAACATCGTGAGGAAACATCCTAGAACCAAAAATTCGAAGACATATGACATCTACCAACCCGCACTGGGCCCGCGTGGTAGATTACAGCTCACTCCATCTCACTGAGAGGAGGACTGTATCCCAACAGTGGGAACAGTAAAGGTTGATGATGCGGCATCCACCAATGAAAACAGAGGTTAGGCAATAAGACCTCCCCCCCCCCTGTGTAAAAAATGATCTGTCAAGCCCCGGCGGGCCAAAACGGGATCGAGGAGGATCATAATATAAAAGAAAATAAGTAAAAAGGGAATGCCCACCGTCCATAGATACTTCGGCCACGAGTGCACACATTTTAAAGTATATGGATATGATAATACGCAATTTCAAAAATTAACTGGTCAAGGAATTGGTTTAAAAAAAGTTCGGGTTTTCAAAAAGGATGAAATAGTATATAATCTTGACTAACGTATTTGTTTTACAAACATTGAATAAACAAGTCACGGTTAAAATAATTGTCTGAATCCATTAAATAAGCTTGTTCAATAGTTTTGTTGGTATACTCGTAATTAATAAGCAAGAGAATAAACATTGTGAGGCAAATGCAAACAATGAAATTAGATTCTGTAGGTTTTTGTGATTTGACACTTAATTGTGTCTTGACTTGACAGCCGGCCGGCGTAACTCAATGTTGCCACACACCAAAAAAAAACTAATATCGATGTTTTATTCGAATCACAATTTAATACAAAATCAAAATCACCACTGAAACCCCACTGAAGTTAATTCACTTGTTCATTTAATATCAAAAGTAAAAAAACATAATTATATATTATAATAGATCGTATAACAAGCATTACGGATGTGATACTGGTATTACCTATTAATGAAAAAATCCATGAAATAGTCGATTACGACTATTTCGTAAACGAAATTGATAAGTGTTGGCAACACTGCTGCTTTATCCACAATCGTGAATGTCATTTAAGTTTTCTGTACTTTTTATTGATGCAGAAATGTTGCAATCTTGTTCGGATACATGAATAACTTGTTAAGTAAATAGTAATGACGATGTTTTTTTTACGTAAACGTAAGTTATTGGGCCTTTCTGGACAAAAATGGGATTACGTAGTATATATAGTAGCTAAATAACAAGTGAAGCTAATGAAAGCGTGTTAAAAAGTACAAACACGTGCTCACACTCCGCAAGTATTGTCGCCTTGTCGGTTCCCGTCAGAGCCCTCACGATATCATCTGTAGTCTGTATCGCTATCTGTTGGTGAGTTTCGTGACGGCGCGCGCGGCGGCGACGTGATGTGTTGAGTCATAGACATCGAGACATCAAGTTTATAGTGTTTGAAGGGATACTGTTGTGATTGTTTAGGGCAGGTGTTGATAACTGGTGAAATGTGAGCGTGTGTTAATAATTATAGTTCTGTCTACCTCTCTTGAGAAAACAGGCGGGTTTATAGGTTAGGTTAATAATAACAACTGTTTAAAGGATTTTGCAGTATGTTATTTTTTTTCAATGTTTCGGTCTTGATGTCTTTAATAATATTATAAAGAGGAAAGATTTGATTGTTTCTTTGTATTGTATAGGGTGCAACAAACGACTGGACTGATTTGATAACCATTGGTAAATTTGTTTTTGTTTACCATTAGAAGCCGAAATTATGTCTGATGAACATAGGCTACTTTTTTTTTCTAGATTCACGAGGACGAAGTCGCGGGCGAACTGCTAATCTTATATAAATGAAAACAAGTTTTTTTGTCGGTCTAAGTGTCATTCGGGTTTTTTATAAGTAGATTTTCAGTAATAGCTGAAAGTCTTGTTTTGAGTCCGTATAACATGGGACTCGGAACTGGTGAAATGTTACGTACTATACAATAACACATTCCTGCTTAAACCTTCGGCGAACACAGGCATGCTGTAATGATATGCTACTTTTAATAGCCCTGGAGATCAAGCTGACAGGCTTGGAGACATTTCGCTAATACAAACAATACTATTATAAAGTAACTATTGCTCGTCGTACTACACACTTTATGTTCGCTCCTTAAATCCGCTCGCTTCAAGAACCTGGTTGTGAGAGCTCGATGCAGTATCTTATTGCTATATCTTCAAGAACCTGGATGTGAGAGCTCGATGCAGTATCTTATTGTTATATCTTCAAGAACCTGGATGTGAGAGCTCGATGCAGTATCTTATTGTTATATCTTCAAGAACCTGGATGTGAGAGCTCGATGCAGTATCTTATTCTTATATCTTATTGTTTCATGAACATTTTAGTACACGATAGAAATAATTTAGTTTCATAAAATGTTCTCTAAATGAAGCATTGATTCATATTTTTGTTGCTTACAAAAGAGTTTAAAAGTATGAAAATTCAGCGTTGTCAAAATTTAAGTAATCTAAACTGAATATTCCTATAAATTCCGGGCCTAGGAAGTCTAGGCCAAATAACATGCAGTAATATTTAGTGCTGACAATATAATAATAAACTCAAACTCAAATTTCTCATTTATTTAATAAAACAACAGGCCCTTTTCAATTGTCAAGGACTCAGTCAGAAATATGAAGGGGAAGAAAGGGCAATAAACATCATGGACACACTTTTAAATAGTATTGTTACAAAAATATTAGTTAAATCATTAATGTTAACCTTAAGAACAATGTGCAAAAGACGCACACGTTAAAAGCGTCCACAGAGCAGCACAAAATAAATAAAAACTATACCAAAAATAAATTATAAAAATAAACCGTGGCAGCTAAAAGATGACCAGTCCCATCTGACTGCGCGCGTTCACGAACATGACGCCTGGATCAGTCCCATTCAGCTCAACCATTTTGAAAAGAGCTAAATGGCCAACACACGCGCCACCGACAGCGACAGAGAGACATTTATCAATAGAAGAGTATACCTACGGACAGCGCTTATTTCGTTACATAGATGTCTACATGTAAGGTACATTAGGGAGTTCACAGCTTACATATTTAGGCAGTATACATAAGTTAAAGTTAGAACGTAATAACATAACTTGGATATATAACGCAAACAAAGGAACACTTTTAACTTCACTATCGCAGTTTCTATAGCTTTAACAATAAGTCGTCGCCATGACAAAAACACCCAAGACAACAGTCTGTCGTCTTGATAGAAGAACAAAAGAAATAAAAGTTCTAAATAATAATAAAAAATGTGGTAAACGCAGGCATTATTATAATTTAAAAAATGTTTGCAATAAGTTTGGTGGTCGGCATTTTCAAGACCAACGTTAGTTTTTGATAATTGAATGATCTTCGTATAATATTTTTTAGTAAGTTAGCATCGTTGGTCTAGTGGTCGCAATCGCTACTGCTGAGCATGAGGTCCTGGGTTCGATTCCCAGGTTGGGCAACGTGTTATTGGGTTTTTCTATCTGGAATTTCTCAGTAGCAGCCCGAAGTCTGGATTTGTGCCCGGTAGATGGCAATAGGCTCCCCCCCTATTACATGGGACTTAAACATAACTGGCGAAATGTGGGTGTACTATAGGTACACCTCTGCCCAACCCTTCGGGGAAACAAGGCGTGATGTTATGTTACGTAGTATATTTATTTATTCTTATTATTTGAATTGAAAAAGTACAAAATACTGTTGTGTATGAGTCCCTACAAGACGCGGTTTGTGGCCGGTCTCTAAGGAGAGGGGTAATCTTACGAGGTTACTGGGCTGTGTCTCACTGCTGAGCGATCTCGTATTATAGCACGTCAAGTTTTACGTTCCTTGGGCGGAGCACCGCAGTGTCCTCAGGGAGGCGATTGGCGGCGGCGATCTCTCGCGTCCGGCCCTGGTCCAGGCCATGGTACGGAGCGAGAGGGAATGGAAAGCCGTCACCTCCTTCTGCGAAGCAGTAATGCTCGCAAAGGAGGAGGCGGAGCGCGTGAGGGAGAGAGCATTGCGCCCTCACGCCCCTAGTCGCCGCAGGAGACGCCCTGGGCGTCGGGAATCGCAAGCAGATTCCCGGCCACCGTAGGCGCGGGCTTGCGGACGGCGAGCCATGGGTAGCTCGCCGTCCGGTAAGGACCAGGCCCGGGTCGACGGCGCGTTGTGTTCCACGCGCGCCTCAAAGAGATGTCAGCACAAAATGACGGGGTCCGATAGGGCCGACGCCTCAGGGTCGCGGGTTATTCCACAGAGAAAACCGTGGCCCTGGCTCAGGCAACTGAAGGAACACGGTGGGTTTTAGTCAGTAAAAGTCTGACACGCCCTCCCGCTCCACCCAGAGCGGGAGCAGTCATTTGATGATTTCCCACCCAAAAAAAAAAAAAAGTGTTACGTTCCTATTAAGAGCGGATAGATTCCATTGACATAAGGATTTAGTGATTGTAATTATCTTCTTGTAGCTGCATACAAGTAGAGTGAATGATAGAGGACAACTGACCGGAATGGAAGAAAAAATCGTGTTGCACGACCCAAACAACATAGGACAAGATTAGAAAGATGATGATCAGCTATATAAAAGTCTTCACTTTTTCTTTGTTCCGCAGTTGGTCTTTATTCTTTCATCCACTGCCTTCTCTGAAATAAACAAAACTTTAGTAGGTACTGAGAGTACTAAAGTTTTGTTTGGAACTGTCTCTATTGAATAAGTTATTTATTCCTGACTGTATTGACACACCAATGCTTGTCTTCATCTCCCCCCTTAATTTTCAAGTGCTGTACAACAGTTTAGCTGTACAATAAAACACACATAATTCTCTCGGTCGGAGTCCGTAAATAAGTGCTAACTGAATGGTAACGCGTCGCTGAGGGCTGAGCTTACGGCCTCTTATCGCTGAGATCAGCACGGAGGGAACACAACAAATAAAGACGTACGGGTAGTCGAGAAGGTACTTACTTACTGTAGGTACCTTACCGAGAAACTTTAGTATTTACTCTCACATACAATCTGAAACGTTCTCTTGAATTGAGATTGATCGGTCATTTGTAACGGTTTCAGATTTTTGCTGTTTTTCATATCCGCATTGAGTGAATTACTATTTAAGTTTTTATATTATTTCAAGGCAACTCAAAGTTACAATTGGTTAGATTAAGTTAGGTTGCCTAGATTTGTTTCTTTTTAAGCAATTGTTTGTATAATCATTTATATTGTGAAGCCACGATTATTTCAATTAGTTTTTGAAGTGAAAACTTCTTTAGCGGCGTTGTACAATTTTTTTGTAATGGGTAAAAAATGTTAAACTCGCGTCAGGACATGTGACCTGATCGAAAATTCGTAAGACGGATGATTGTTGATTTTTATTTATTGTTTTTTCTGAGAGATAAACTTTTTAATATAATATAAATTGGCATATTTGTGTACGATAGCGCAATTAATAAATATTGTATTCTACCACATAAATTATAGTACCTTTATACGGAAAATTAAAGCAATTCGTGCAAAATATTCCCTAACCATTCCATCCAAAATATCAAAAATTCATTAAGTTAATATTCAAGTTTTCACTTCTGCCGGCAATCCCGGAGTGCAACCCGTCGTTTTTTTTGCTAGAGAAACATAACTTGACGTAACATCACGCCTGTTATCCCCGAAGGGTTAGGCAGAGGTACGTATATAGCGTACCAACCGAAAATTAATCCATTTTGAAATTAAATCGCTATCTGTAAAAATCCGTGTCCAAAACCGGCCACATTCAGTGGTAGAATACGAAACTGCTCGGAACACTGCGATACCTTGCATCCGAAGCTCTTCTATATTATTTCTTACCATGTTTACCATGACATTTTCTGTGGTTCAACCTCGTACTGCCCGATACATTATTGCCACTTTCGTTAATGTAACTTATATCTCGAGTAAGTACCGTCATTGCTGCTCGCTGTGGATAATGGACGAAACACATGTTTGCCAGGCTGTCGTGTCTCGGACATTGTCGGGGACCGTCGGGTAATGTCGGGCGATGTCGGACCCTCTTCATTTTGGATGATCAACAGTTTGTTTCTGTCACGAGTTTTTTGCCAAAAAGTCGTGACAGAAGCAGCAGCTTGATCGCTGCACATTCTCTGTGGATTGATCTGATATGTAAATTCAGAGAAAAAATAATTGTTAAACAAATTGACCAGAATGTGTGCGTAACTATATATTGTGTATGTAACTTTATATTTAACAGAAAATAAAACATTTACTAGAGCTACTGCTGAGCATGAGATTCTGGATTCGATTCCCAGGTCGGGCAAATTGTCATTGGGTTTTACTTTATAGACTTTAACAGTTGCAGCAAGGAGTCTGGATTCGTGTCCGGTTGATAGCAATAGGCTCGCCCCCCATTATATGAGACTTAAACATAACTAGCGAAATGTTGGTGTACTAAATGTACACCTCTGCCTAACCCTTCTGGGATAACAGGCGTGACATTACATATTATGTTATGTAAAACATTTATGTTATTTTTTTACCGAGAAACTTATACAGAGTAGGCAACTTGAATTATATACTTAAAGTAATAAGTTAATAGGTAATGCTATGACGGTGCCTACCTATCTCACGCCGACTTAAACCACGAATTGGCGATGAACTTTCGACAGAGAATAATTTTAATGTTGTTTAAGATTCTGCCGACAATACTTATTTAAAAGCAACCATTGGCATAAAGGCCTCGTAGCCATGCCATAAACATTCAAAAAAAAAAAAAGCAACGTAAGATCGGTCTCCTCAAAATACGGCGTTACGATGTAACCTTCACCCGGCTTACCTCTGATCCTGGCAACAGTCGGTTTTGATCCGACTTCGACTTCCATTGAACTTACCTTTGATGTTGATGGCAATTATACGCGCACACTCCGACTTAACAATTCACGTAAATTCCGTAAATTCCTTCTTTGTACCCGACCGGGGCCAAAAAACCAGGTCAAGTGCGAGTCGGTTTCGCAAACTTACATGCGGTTCCGTACAACTCCAATTCCACTCAATTATCTTGTTATTGACCATGATAGAGAACTGTCACACAGATCCTGTGAACTGGCTTCGTGTTACGGACGGTTAACAAGATATAGCCCAGTTACATACAAGAAAACGTCGTAGGTTTAGGCTCGCCTCTCTTGTTCTTTTAACTCCCTTTCTCTGTCACCTTCACTTTGACATTCACATACATTTGATGGACAGAAAGGGAACGATGTTTGTTTTATGCAAACGCTTTTAGCGCTAAACGCATTTAGTGATTTTGGTGCGGAACCTTAAATACGGGCCCAACTTTATATCATGTAGGATTAGGTGCAGAGCCCAGTTTTCACTAGAGGAGCCTTTTTATGTGGCCAGCAGCGATAACAAGTGCTCGTAAGTGGCGCCCTCAAGCGATCTCGGCGATAATATTAAATTTACTTTAGCTCGTAAAATACACGCTCTCTCATCGATCTGAACGAGCACAGGAATTGTGTGGTGAAAGAGAAATGAAAACCATGCTCCAATACGTTAATATGTTTGTTTTACGCACAAAACCTGATTTGGTTTTGGTTCTCGCTGGCTTCGGCACTTATTGGGATTCGGGAGGCGATGAATACGATTTGTTTTCAGAGAGATTTGATCGATTTGCGAAGTAATGTTTTATCTCTGTGGGACTATATCTGGATCAAACCGGAGTAGATTTATTTTGTAGAACATCATCAATCAAGAACTCGGTGGAAAATAGGTTTAGAGTAATAACGATACTCAGATTAATCTCAACGTCTAATGCTAACAAAGGGTTTCTCCTTGAATAATAATAACATAGCATAACATCACTCCTGCAATCCCAGAAGGGTTAGGCAGAGGTGTGCCTATAGTACACCCATATTTTGCTTCCCATGTAATATGCGTGCAATAATCGCTTTTGAAGCGATTATTGCGCGCATATTACATGGGACTTAAACATAACTGGCGAAATGTGGGTGTACTATAGGTACACCTCTGCCCAACCCTTCGGGGAAACAAGGCGTGATGTTATGTTATGTAATCGCTTTCAGTTGGGGCACAGGGTCAGGCTGTCAAGTCATCAATGACGTCAAACTTGTTGCATATCTGTCCGTCACACGATCTTCCTCATACGAGGGCTGCTCTAAAAGTATCGGGAATGCAATATTTCCACTGTTCCTGTCATATTAAAATCTTTTTAATTGAAAACTCCTCGGTTTTAAAAATCGAATATCATTTATTTATTTAAAAAAAGAGGTCTTGTCACAAGGTTTTTTCAAACTTGTTTAGTCGTTGAGAAAATGGAATTGACTCGAGAAATTTCAAGAGCGATGATTTATTATGACTTTCGAAGTGGTTTAACACAAAAGCAGTGTGTTGACCGGATGATTTCTGCATTTGGTGAAGCCCCATCCAAAACCACAATTTATCGCTGATTTGCTGAATTTCAACGTGGACGTGTCAAGCTCAGTGATGATCCCCGTCAAGGTCGTCCAAAAACTGCAGTCACCCAAGAAAACGTTGATGCTGTGCGTAAGCTGATTGAGGAAGATCGACATGTGACATACCGCGAAATTCAGGCAACTTTAGACATTGGCATGAGTCAAATACAAATAATCTTGCATGAACAATTAGGTGTAAAAAAGTTGTTTTCCCGATGGATACCGCATTCGCTCTGTGAAGAGCAAAAAGCGGCTCGCGTTACTCGTTATCAGAACTCTCGAAAGATTCCACGCAGGATCCTCAAATGCTGTATACAACATCGTATCAGGTGACGAATCCTGGATATACGCGTACGAACCCGAAACAAAAAACCAGTCACGAGTTTGGGTGTTCGAAAATGAGTTAAAGCCAACAAATATTAATTCGTTCACGGAGTGTTGCAAAAAAAATGGTGGCCGTTTGTCTCCAAAACCGGCCATGTTACGACTATTCCTCTTGAGGGACAAAGAACGGTTAATGCAGAATGGTATGCTAGCATTTGTTTGCCACAGGTCGCTTCTGAACTCCGTAAAGAGAACTGCAACCGCCGCATCATCCTCCATCACGACAATGCGAGTTCTCACACCGCACACAGAACAAAAGAGTTTTTAGAGCAAGAAAACATAGAAATATTAGACCATCCGCCGTACAGCCCCGACTTAAGCCCTAATGATTTCTATACTTTCCCTAAAATAAAGAATAAATTGCGTGGACAGAGATTTTCATCACCTGAAGAAGCTGTGGACGCCTACAAAACGGCCATTTTGGAGACCCCAACTTCCGAATGGAATGGTTGCTTCAATGATTGGTTCCATCGTATGGAAAAATGTGTCAAATTTCGCGGAGAATACTTCGAAAAGCAATAAATACATTTTTAAATAGTAATGTTGTGTCACTTCCTTGATTCCCGAAATTTTCAGTGCCGCCCTCGTACTGATATATTGCAAGTGATCCTACTAGATTGGACTCAATAAAATAATAGAATAGATATAGAATTAATTTTATCAAATCAAAATATTTATTATTGTGTTATTTTTTGTGATAGATATATCGGGATAGACCGTCATCAGCGATATTACACTTGCACTTTGTAAGTAGGCGTGGATTGTCGGGCGAAGAAAAAAGAGACTAGTTATAGCACAATCACTTTATTACACTCACAATTTCTTATAAAATAATCACCATGAAATGACCTGAAGGCAGAGGTCCGACATATTAAATGAAAGTATGAAATATAGCAGAAACCAACTTTATTATTCCAACAGCTTGTTAATTAATTAAATGGATCGCTATAATAGCTCTAGGTGCTACAGCAGATGCACCGGGCCGAGGCTGCCACAATAATGATCCCTCCTCGCTGCGCACTAGCTTACATTAAGTTGCTTGAGAAATGGGGAGAGTGGGGAGGCGAACGTCCCGCTTTGCACAGCGTAACTCGGCCCGTTGCACGAGTCGTTTACAATGGTGACGCCGACAGATACAATAGGTCTTATAACATATTTATGTGCTCAAAAAATTACCCTTCACCAGCTTTTACATTTTAAAATCCACAAGCATAACATAGGAAATAAAAACGTTAGTTTCTTAAACATGTTCAGAAATTCCCGTGACTATGTAAGTACGTAGCAAGTTTCATAAAATTGTAGGTAGCCAGTGAGGCAGGTCGGTTTCCACTTAATAATTCATGGAGAAGACCCCGAGGGGTCCACATTAGTGGAAACTATTCTCTCTCGTGTGCCTGTACCTTTCCTCACAAAGAATTTTATAAATAGAATAAATACTTAAACGGACCAAATGGACTTTAAGTTCAGAAAGAATTTGGCCGCTTAGAAATGGGAAATTGTCATGTAAATTACTTTGCGTCCAAACCTTGCTGAACTAGTAGTATCCACATTTTATTGAAACCTTTTTTCGGGCAGGACATATATTTTCTAAATGCGACTTGGCTTGACTTTGAATTAAAGACCCACTCAAAGGGTTGCTGCGCGGCAAACGTATATTATAACAATGCGCTTAAAGAGATGAAGTTTATGGTGCGTTAAATATTGTCTATGACTACTTGTAATCTCTTAGATTCATAGAAAAGCTTTTACGGATGGATTTTTATAGTGAATGTTATTGACAGTTATTAGTGATGTCACATAATTATAACTTATTACTTTAAAATATGTGTATGCCAGTCCGTGGCGAGATGTTTAGATCATACTCATATTAAGACCATGATTGTATCATGTTAAAAAAAAGACAAGCACATTGTCAGGTAAATATGTCTCTTGTTACTCTTTCACGTGTATATTTAAATCCTTATCTAATCAGACTCTATCTCCCACTCTCTCTCTCTATTATTTGAATCCTGCCTCACACACAAGTAATTGAAAGAGATCGAGTGTCCTGACTCTTGAGTCATTCGACCTCTTTCAATTACATTAACTTTGTGTGTCTTCGTCTTCACCTGGCTCTTAGATATTTATTTAAATTATTGTTCACGACAACTATGGGCTAAAGTTTGATGACTTCGAGGGGAACGAGTGGCTCTTGGCGTCCAGTGCGGCGAGAGCGGGGTAGGAATGCAAGCTGTAGAGCGCTTTTAGTGTTTTGTTGTTTATAGCTGCGTAGCCTTTTCCTAACAACGTTGAGTCGGTTTCCAATATCACGGGATGCAGCTGAATGCCAATATTTTACATGGAACAACTGCCTGCACGGTGTATTTTTTTATATTCTTTATAACTTTGTTTATGGAAATAGAAAATAAGTTATCGTCCAGGTATTACAGTAAGCAGGTTCACAGATTAACAGTAAGTTGAGACGGCATGAGTAGCTTCAAATACTACCTAAGGCAAGGTTTTGCCAGTAAGCCCAAAACAAGACAGTTAGTCTGTACGAGTATCTTGGGGCTTGGGGTGCAATTTCAGATTGGAGACTAGAGATGTAATTTCAAGTATGGTATGATGTGTATGTGCAATGTGTGTGTAGTATGTGTGTAAGCGTGCGTGTTTGTTTAATTTTTTTCGTTCTGTTTTCGGTTTCAGGTCTTCATATGTATTGTTCCGTGCTATTTTTCGAAACTAAATAAGACAGTTTGCAGACTTTATTGTATTTAAAAATGAGAGAGTAGGCCAGGGAGCATCTTGCTAGCAATGAGGTGCTGTCAGATATTGGGATTCTGGAACAAATTTATTTTATTTTGTGTGTGGTCGGGTCTGCTTTTAACATTTTTGTGCGTGAAAGTGCAGGAAAAAATGAAAAGCTGGCAGACTCTGAGGACTCTCGTTTTTCCATAGAGTAAGACCTTATTAAGTAGGTCTGAGGACTTTACTTTCACTGTAAGTGTGTTGGGTAGTTTATTTCCAATATTTTAACAATATTTGTCAGTCTGCAAATATAAGGTTTATCTATCCATACACGAAATATTTGAAGAGGGACATCTATAGGTCGAACTGAAGCTATAGAAACGAAAAAGAATTTTTATCTAAGCCTCTAATTTTTAAAATTTAATTATTTACTATTACTTGACACACATAATAAATACTGGCTCTTTCTTATTTTGTAACATCCATTACGCTAGTTTCTACTAAAATACAACGTAGAAACTAAGCTACTACGTAGAAGCGGGCGAGGTCATGGCGGCGCGCTTAGATGTCGCGTGGCTTTTATGAATGATCAAAAGATGCCCGAGCCGCGGCGCCAGTGCCACACACGTGTTTTGATTCAGTTGCCCCGACCCGCCCGCCGCGCCGCGCGCCGCCGTGCTTTTAAGTCCCTCATGTTGCACTGCACGCGGCTTAACTAACGTAGAACGAATCGCGCTTCGCGCAACAAACGCAACAATGCCGAAATATTGGTGTTCCAACCAGGATTACCAGAATATGGTGGACTGCTACAGTGAGGGTGGACTTATTTTGCTCACAGCACAAGCCCTCTTACTAGGGATCCTAGGAGCTGTACAGCGGCATCGGGACAATGGGGTCTACATGCCCCCAGCTGCAGACGGAGGCAGGCCTGATCTTACGCCATTGGATTTCCATGTGTGGGGTCCCTACCCCACACATGGAAATTCAATGGCGTAAGATAGACCTGATTTATGGTAATGATGGCCAGACCATTTCTAGTGCGGAACAATAAAACATGTGAATTGTGAACGCTTCAAATATTTCGTGTATGAATAGATACACCTTATATGTCCGACGAATCAACACGAAGTCGGTTCATTATCTGCTTTTGCACGCGCTCTATACTCTCATTCAAACTGTGAGGTCCCCGGGGCCGGGGGGGCGAGGTCGGCACTTCGAATTGTTATCCACTTCAGTCACTTTGTTTTGGTTTCATTTTAATGATACCTTTCCAGAATTCGGAGTAATTTTAATTATACTTAAGGATTAAAATCTGCAAAGGAATATAGAAACCCCAGATTTTAATATAAAAGATTATAATTATACAACTCACTGTGTTTCTGAGCCATTTCAACAAATACGTAATTGAAAGCAACTGAAATTTGTATAAACCATACCGTTCAGAAAATTTGTTACAATTTCGTCTTCAAATCATACCCACGTAATTTATTTCATCTTGTTATAATGTAAAGTAACATTTTCGTGTATGATGTTAGTCAGGTGATGTTTACATATGAATCTGAGCGAAGAAAATAATACATTCGACTATAACTAACCGACATACGACGTATAGTCATGGAGTGGGTAGATACGTAAACATAGAATCTATAATTACCTATTTGATGCGAGCGAGGAAAGGCAAACGTGAAAGAAAACTTCATGAAATGAATTCTTCCAAAGAGTTTTTTTAAATGTTTTTTATTGCTTGTAAAGATTACACCATTAATGATTTAACATGGAATCTTGTTTGCACTGTTCGGTATAAAGAAAACATGTCTTACGCAGATTTTAAAACCATTTCGAGCTTTTAGGTTTCTTAATCTTACTTTTCTTTTTTTTGGGCCTAAAATTGTATCAGAAAGGAAGAATAAAGGAGTATGCAAGGATCGTAGCAGGTGGCGTTCTGTGGTTTCTGCCTACATGCATGGGAAGAAGGCGTGAGTTTATGTACGGGTGGACGTCCAAATGACGTCAATAAGTAGGCAGATTGGGAATACTTTCGGTGCTTCCCATGATTAAAAAAATCAAGTCAAATAATGTCTAATTTATGGATTTATTATAATGCAGTCCTGAAGCCTGAGATCGTTTATCAGTACAAAAGAAATCCGTTCTATGTTAACAATAATCGTTATAAAATCATTCGAAATATTTTTGGTGTTGTAAACATGCAAATATAAATATTTGTTGTCGATTGGTTTGATAATAGTTTAGGAGGATATTATTTTCAAAATCGTGCACCGCACGTTAGATAGTAGATACTAGACTCGCATTTCTAATGATTATTAAGGTCAGATTAGTAATACAAAATTAGAAACTATAATCGATTAACTGTAATCGAGTAACTAATTTCATACTTGATTAGTTTAAAGTTAGAAGTAAATATTCTATTTTATCTGTCATCATATTTTAAGTGTCCATAGACCAACTATCAAGTTCCACGCTTGACGTTTCTGATGTAAAAAAAAAGGTCAAATGTAGGATTTATAATACGTATGTGTGACAAAGATGTCGAACTCTTCAGACTACTATTCGAAGTACAATTTAGAATAAATTAATGACTGGTCAAAAAACCAAAATTAGTATAATATATTAAAACCAACTTAGTTGCATAATAACTAATCTTTATATATCAAAAAAATACTTGAACGAAACTTTACATACCGAATTATGAGCAATATTGTACCTACCTGTACCCTAATTAAGTAATACACGGTCAATCGGAATCTTAATCGTTTTGAAACACATCCATTGCTTCGTATGTTCAATAAAAAATTCTGCTCAACAATGTAAATAACGCAATGAACGTTGTTGAACTGTCAATATCAAACAGATTAGTCGTAATCATTTACGAAAATGTGTTACGCAATTAAGCGGCTGATCATTATTTATTTTGAGAAAGGACAACAACTTTTTAAACAAGAAATATATTTGATATTTTTGGTTAAGTTCCTCTTACCATTATTACCTACTTAGTATAACATAATATTATCCAGTGCTACCATTCCCAGACACCTACGATCGTTCTCCTAATTACTAGTGGTAAAACAAATCCTACTCCTAGCACAGTGGGGCAATAAAAGGTACTAATGGCAGTATTGATTAGTGCCACATTATAGCGTGGTACAGGCATAGCCCGGCCATCATTGCGCATCGCTAAGTAGTGCTAAGTGGACATAAAGAGTGTTTTATGATTATGTGTGTTATACCACTTTAGGTATTGAGATTAGTGCTTTTAGGATAGTCATGTGCGTTTGATAATGATGGTCCAGTGGTTGGAAGGGTGGTACTGAACGTGGGAGCTTGGGTTCGTACTTACCTACTAGTGAGAAAACGTTTTTCAACTGTTTTTTACAGAAAACATGACTAAACAAGTAAGAAAAATAAAAGTAACGAGAATGTTATACAATTAAGTACAACAGTGATGGTCCTGCTAGCAACACACAAAATTCTACTTGTCAATGTATAAGATCTCTAAAGAATTGTGCTTCATCGCATGTACCTTTTAAATTCTCTTGTTTACTAGAAGTATACGAGTATAACCACCACTTCATAGGCGACTTACAGAAGGTTACTACTTTTCACTGATTTGTATTTTCTTCATAATGTACTGTTTTAACTTAAGTGGCAGTGGGCAGGACACATTGCTTGCATAACAGATGGCCGATAGGGCCGAAAGGTTCTTGAGTGGCGATCGCGTACCGGAAGACGACGCCCGACCTTGAGAACGCATCTGCATCTGCATTTCTGTGACCTTATTTTAGCACATAAACGACAAAGATAGGTTATCTTTAAAACATTGATTGTCACATCAGGTTTTTATTATTACTTATTCATTAAGGTTTACTGTTAGCTACATGAAGATGACTGTTTTTTTTTCGATATTTTCATTTTTAACTATCGAAGAAAGATTTGTATCATGTTTAGGGTAGAGTGGGCCTTCTATCTTGTTTGCGGGTGGGTTTAACCTAGTGTGCTAGTAGTGTGGCTCGACAGAATCTGTCTGTTAACAAACTAGAGCTGACAGCATGAACACGACGCGCCTTGGGGAACTCACTATAACTGGGAAACTAGCTTTATGAGTAATATAGGTGGGACATACAGACTGTAGTTACATACGTGATAGAAGTATGTTTCTTCTTTAATTCATCGGTTCGGTTCGAGAATATTTAACATTAACACATCATTGTAAAGAAGACAGCTATGACTATGTGACAATGTTAATGACTGTGTGACGTAAATTTCTTATCGCACTGTGGGTTCATCTCTCATTCGTCTAGTTTTCTGATACATGCTTACAACATTCATGGTAGATATAGGTTTCGATTATAACTCTCTCAGAAGCTGGTGACTTGCTTCGAGAGGTCTCATTTTACTACAGTTTTATAGTCGAGATAAGAAGATACAGACACACACACATGATAATTAAGAAATCTGTATTTAAAACTGCTATCTAAATAACTCTCACATCTACGACTACACGTGCGTATCGTTCACGACTGTGTTTGTACGCTATCGAAAGTCGTTAGCAGTGCAAGTCTTGAATGTTCTTATTTCCTGGTACCACATCTAGTGCTAGCGGATAAGACTCTCATCTGATACTGTTTACAGCATCACGGGGACGCGGAACAGAAGTAAGAACATTCTAGATTGTGTAAACCTAACTTCGAGAATTAATATTGAGAAAAATCTTTGGAAACATTTAGTATTAAGCCGCTTTCCTTTAAACCCGTGAGAACGATGTAGAAAGACCCGTAATAAAAAACATAAAAATCGGAAAAGAAAAATTAAAAAAAAAAAAAAAAAAAAAAAGGCGTGGCAGCCAAGAGATGACCAGTCCCCACTGACGGCGCCCGTTCACGAACATGACGTACGGATCAGCACCATTCAGCTCAACCATTTTGAAGGGAACTTAATGATCCAACACACACGCCACCACCAGCGAGACATTAGAGTGAGCGTGACATACTCTCAGCCGCCAGGGCACATTCAAGTCAATGACAGACGTGCCCAGTATAGGGTAGCTTTATAGTAGGTACCACATAGTGCTCACACGTGTGCTTTGCAATTATACAATACTAAAAGATTGAATTTATACAGTGCAAAGACAGTTTTTACAATCTTCAGCAGCTCCAACAATATTTCCGAATGCTAATCAATTGTTTAGGCGCCCTTGTGGAGCAGAACCAGCGTTGAGCCAAGCATTTTTGTCAGAGATGTAATCCTCCAACTTATAATATGCTTGGCTGCATAGTGTGCGTTTGATACAGGTTTTGAACTTCGTTTCGTTCAGTTGGAGTATGTGGGGTGGTATTTTATTATAACATTTTAAACAGTACCCCATGAAGGATGAATCTACTTTAGTTAGCCTGAAACCCGGTTGAACCAATTGGTCCCTATTTCTAGTCCCATAGTTGTGTCTCTCACCTCTTTTACTGAACAGATTTAAGTTTTTCCTTACGTACATGATGTTTTCATATATATATTGACAAGGTACGGTCATGATGTTAATATCTTTAAACAGTTCCCTTAAAGAATCGCGCCTACGGAGGCCATATATTGCTCTAATGGCTCTTTTTTGCAGAATAAAAATAGACTCGATGTCTGCAGCGCGTCCCCATAATAAGATACCGTAAGACATGATACTATGAAAGTAACTGAAATAGACCAGCCTCGCGGTATCTACATTAGTAAACTGACGGATTTTTCTTACAGCATATGCTGCTGAACTTAGCCGTCCTGCAAGAGATGTTAAATGGGGACCCCATTGCAGCCTCGAGTCGAGCGTGATCCCCAAGAAAACCGTTTTATCAACGAATTCTAGTTTCTCTTGATTCAATACTATGTCACAATCAGTACTTTTAACATTCGGCAAAGCAAACCTTATGCATTTTGTTTTTTTCCCATTTAATCCTAAATTATTAGCAGTAAACCAATTTTGTACCTGCAGCAGTGCGTTATTTACGTCGTCAAGATTTAATGAACGTCTACTTATCTTAAAAATTAAAGAAGTATCATCAGCAAATAACACCATTTGTGGTTGTTTTTTTAATAAATGGGGTAGATCATTAATATATACTAAAAAGAGGAAAGGACCTAATATCGAGCCTTTTCAGCAGAAGTGTTTCATGATTTACGCAATCGAACGCCTTAGAGAGGTCGCAAAAAATTCCAATGGCATCTTGTGATTCCTCCCAGTCGTTAAAAATGTTCTTTATTAGGATGACACCGGCGTCAGTGGTACAACGTCCTTTAGTGAATCCGTACTGATGCTCATGCAAGATGGAGTTTTTATTAAAGTGACGTAACATTTGATTGAGCATCAACTTTTGAAACACCTTACTGAGAACTGGCAGAATTGACACGGGCCTATAATTTTTGAGCTCTTTACTATCACCGGATTTGAACAATAGAATCACTTTACTATGTTTCGTAAGATCCGGAAAGACTCCTTGGTCTACACTGGTGTTAAATATGAAAGCTAAATAGGGCGCAAGGGTTTCGATGAGAGATCTACAGACTTTTACAGACATTCCCCAGAGATCTTCTGTTGATTTAATTTTAAGATCTTTCAAAGCTTTTATAACAGCTTGGGGGTTTGTATGCTGAAACCTAAAATCCAAAGGGCATGCTTTTATATTATTTTTAAGTAAGGCAGCAGAAAGCGCGGGTGAGGAATTTAAAGCTTCAGTAGTGTTAAGTGGAACATTAACAAAAAAGTTTTCAAATTCCTGAGCTATATCTAAATTTGAGTTGATGGGGCCACGTGCAGTCTCTAAATTAAATACAATATTACGCTGTTTTTTCCTACCTGTTTCATTATTTATTATTTGCCAGGTAGTTTTTATTTTATCATCAGCTGATTTTATTTTATTGCTAATTTAAAGAGCTTTAGCTATTTTGCACACACTTTTAAATAATTTTGAATATCTTGCAACATACTGATGAAAGCTTGTATGAGTCACATGTTGCTTTAGGCCATAAAGTTCAAATAGATTGTCTCTACTTTTACGAATGCCAGGAGTGTCCCAATCACTAAATAAACACTTTGTATTAATACAAAGTGTCGCTACTGCTGAGCATGAGGTCCTGGGTTCGATTCCCAGGTCGGGCAAAGTGTTATTGGGTTTTTCTATCTGGAACTTCTGAATAGCGGCCCGGAGTCTGGATTTGTGCCCGGTTGATGGCAATAGGCTCGCCCCCTATTACATGGGACTTAAACATAACTGGCGAAATGTGGGTGTACAGGTACACCTCTGCCCAACCCTTCGGGGAAACAAGGCGTGATGTTATGTTAATAATACTTTTAGTCTTTAGTGGAAAAGTGTTATTAAATTGAGTGTTTAATAGTGAAAAGAACTCGGCGTAGAACTCATTTGGGTCACCTATATTATTAAAACTTTGTTTACATAATTGACTGTTCAAAGAATCATTTAATTTCTCTAAATCTTTACATGTAATTTGCCTAAACATTATTTGAGTTTTTTGTAAAGACGTATATGAGCGAAATGTTATTGTTTGTCCACTGTGGTCAGATGGCAACTTATTTACTATTTGTTTGTGTAAGTAATCACAATTACAAAAAATATTATCTATACAAGTAGCAGAAGAAGCTGTCACTCGGGTTGGTTCTATAAAAACATTTGACAGATCAAATGACATAAAAAGACTTAATAATCTGACTGTACTAGAGTTATTTTCTAATAAATTAATATTAAAGTCTCCGCAGATTATTATTGACTTACTACTGGCACTAAGTTTCTTTAACACATCTTCCATTACAGAATCAAACACAGGTTTATTCTGGTAACCTGGAGGTCTGTATACGCATACTATGACATGCTGATCAAGCTCAACACAGGACAATTCAATGGCGTGCTCAACAGACAGTCCGATGATGTCTTTTCGTTCTTTCGATTTAATTGAATTTTTAACTAATATTAATGACCCGCCATGTATCATACGTTTTCGGCTGAAATGGCTAACAACACAATAATTCGCATAATTAATTGACATTACTTGATGATCTTTTAACCAATGTTCTGTTAAACAAATGACATCAAACTTAGTACTTTCTAGAAACAATTCTATTTCCAATAATTTAGAAGCGCAACCTTGGATATTTTGATTAAATAATTTTAAATTATGTTGCACTCCCTTTGGTTTTTTATTTCTATGAGTTATATTGCCAGAAGATACTTTATTATTATTCTCTAATAATAATTGGTTATTGAAAGGGAAACTTTTGTTGTCTTACTGAGCTAAGGTTGCTCGAAATAACTGTTAATTTTATTTTATAGATCTCCAATCACTTTCTACTAGAAATAACAGACTTGGCAGCTTCAAACAAAGTGCGAAGAAACATTCATATTATTGCTGGGTGTGTACTTTACGTCCTTTAAGTTCTTAGTCAGCCGACCCATATTATAACAGGTCCTTACATATGAAATTGGCGTTTTGTCAAACTGGCCACATTGATCTCAGATATATCCGGCATTTGGTTAGGAGTTCTAAATTCAAATTTAGGCTTGAGGACCTGGGTTTGGTATTTAGTGATTCATTTGTTTTCGCGCCATTTGATTTTTCCACAGACTACTTAAGATTCTACGTATAAGTTTTTTGACGTCTTACTGCTCACAACATGGAAAATTTTAAAATATGCATGTATAGGAGGAAGCTACTATAAAAAAACACGGTCCGTTTTTGGATCCAACGTTTTATTTTTGGAAATTTTTGACCTACAGAAAGAAACCCCGTGGACGGCTGGTGACCCTGGAAGCATCGCAAACCACCTCAGAGTTAGCGACAAGCTTCGGAGTGAGTGCTAAAACAATTTTAATTCCAATTAGTATAAAGTTCGAAAAATGAATTGAGTGAAGCACATCAACAAACACGCGTCGAGTGCTGCGTTACATTACTCAACTATCACAATATCGAGGGGATTTTAAATCTTTTCGTTACTTGTTATGAAAAATAGTATCCTGTACGATAATCGGGAACGGTCATCACTATGGTTGAACTCTAGAAAACAGGCCAAATCCTGCCACAAGCGAAAGTTGACTCAGAAAAAGCTACTGGTAAGTGTCTGGTGGACCAGTGCTGGTGAAATCCACTACAGCTTCCTTAGATCTGGCCAAACGATTACGGTAGATCTGTATCGCCTACAAATACAAACTGATAGAAAAGCTAGCCGTAAACATCTGAGACTGGTCTACCACTGCTACTTCAGGACAACGCTACTACCAGACACTGTACAACAGACGGTCGCTAAATTAGAGGAGCTGCAATTGGAATGTCTCTGACACCCACCATACTCCCCGGACCTTATTTCAAGAGTTTGCCACTTTAATGGAAGTTGGACAATTTGCATGAAAAAAAATAAACAATTCCGAGGAGACCGTCAAAACTACCTTAAAAGAATTTGTTGATTCTCGCTCTCACAATTTTTCAGCAAAGGAATCGTTGAACTTACTATAGAATGGCGAAAGTGCATAGATGACTATGGTACATACTTTGATTGAATACATTTATAAATATATTATTTCATTTAAAAAAAAACCGTTTTCCAATTTTATAAGTAAGACCCTAATAATAATCGTAAGTGGCGCTTAAACATAGGAAACATCTATAACAATATTTTAAATTGGGAACAACGATACCAATTTCAAGTTGTGTTTCTTTAATCTATATCTTAAAATACTTACATTGCACCTACTAAAGATTCAACATTTAGGAAATAAGGAGTCCTCCCTTTGTTTTATTTTATTTATAACTACATCTTCAAATTGTGTAAAACAAATCTCGCTCACACATAGTCTTGGCATGGTATTCCCGTACCGTGGTAATGCCAGAGCGTGACTCTCCCTGCATGCCGCTTGTCGGTTGGATTACGCCGTGCATGAACCTGATCCTTGTGCATGAACGCCGCCGTGTTATCACGTATCATGTGCTCTCAGGCTTGAGAACGTTGTTTCTTTGAATAGACTTACCAGACAGCATTTTATAAAATTTAAAGAATCTTTCTTTTAGCAAAGTATTCAGTGTAATGCTGATATATTATGAAGAGTCGGATATAAAACGTTAGTATCTACCAAGTACCAATTTCTAAAGATTTGATTGTTATATCTGTCTACTGATCGGTTGTGAGAGCCCAGACAGTCGCTTTCAAAGCGTTTCGTGTTTCCACAATGGCTTGCAACACGATTGACAAGATCTTTTCGGTAGCTTATGTCAATACATTACATTTTTGACATCCGTCATCTTTATCGCTGCGAGAACGTAACTTTGTCTAGGCCCTCTGGTCACTCTGGTTACTGCGGGCCTATTACGAACTTTAAAAAAACCTGGCAAGTTCTAGGCAACTCAGTTCACTGGCTGGTTAAATTTCGTATTATAACATTTCAAATTCTGACCGACTTCACGCTGGTTAGTTATGGCTCGCTTTTAATTCTCTAACGTAACATCCAGAAACACAATTAAGTATTGATTGGTAGGTTACGGTTTTATTTCAATCACGTAGGTTTTTATGATAAAAATGATAAACTAAATTTTAGTTACTCTACTAGATAAATAATTAATATTATGTTTTCTGTGTTTGTAAATTGAAACGCGAGATTAAGTTTTCGAATGTACTCCACTTGAAGTTCTGCAGGGAAGGGGAATTCAACCACTTCAATAGAAGTATTGTTTCACAAACATTAATTTATGAAACAATACTCAATAATACAACGAAAGAACACGTCTATCATAATGATTGTTTATTCGTAACATTTTCGGAGTATAAACAAAAATATGGCGTAAGCGTTTTATTGGGTCTGTAGTTGTTGCCGTTTATGGCCCGTCTTCGTTTTAAGTACTGACATAAAAGTGGTCTTCATAAGCTCCTTGGGCAAATAAGAATGGTGTATGGCGATGCTAAGCCATATGTGAGTACTGTGTCCACACTATAAAGCTACCATTTAGGTACTGGGTACGTCTTTCATTGAGATGAATGCGCCCTGGCGGCTGAGAGTATGTCATGCTCACTCTAAAGTTTCGCTGATGGTGGCGCGTGTGTTGGATCATTTAGCTCCCTTCAAATTGCTTGAGTTTAATGGTGATAATTCATGCGTCATGTTCGTGAACGGGCGCCGTCAGTAGGGAGACTGTTCATATTAATTACATTTTATTTTTTAATTGTTTTTATCTTTAAATTACAGACGCTTTTAACGTTCCGCATCGTTCTCACATCCATAATTTCAACACGAATGATGAAACCATTATTTTGTAACTATAATCATTTTATTTAAAAGAGTGTCCATGGAGTTTCTTGCTCGTTCTTCTCCATAGGTACCTACTACTCTTTGGAATGGGCAACTAGCTTCATTTTCTGACCGACCGGACCGACCTTGACAATTTAAAAGGGCCTGTAATTGGTTTATTTGAAAATAATGCTTTAAATTGAGTTAGAGTTTAAGGTCGTCATGTTCTGAAGTCTTACGAGTACCTCTAGACGTATTTTTTATAATATGGCCGACTTCTTTCACCTTTATCTCATCTGTCTCTCAATCATTCTTTTCTGAACCGCTAACACTTTTCATCCTCAGCATCGAGCACCTGCTACACATACCCTAGAAGAAGCGCTACCCTAAAATGATCCTCAAATAATTCGGCTATTTGACGTGGCTCATTCCTACCCTCAACACTTACAGGAACACACTATCCAGCTGCCGGTTTCTTGGTATCCTTCCAAAAACGCTTGAAATCTCTCACTATGTGGTGTGTTGCTAAGATATCTATTTTAATTTATCCTCGTTGTCTTTACACCATTTCAACTTAGACTTTAAGCGCTTTCGGGCTTATTACGCATTGTACTCGTATATTAGATATCACCAGACTCTGGTTTGCCATGACGCATCCTAGTCCGAAGTCTGTAACCTGCACAAATGTAACTTTCGTACATGCCTGTTCCACCCAATAACATATTTTTGATGTATGCTTTTCCCTAAGCTATGACTCCTTCGCGCAGCTGCCGTCAAACAACTCACATAATATATTACTAACAACTAACATGAAATAACTACTAAAATATAACTTATCGACAGTTACATGTAGAAAACTATTACACTGAAGAGATATGAGAAACAGCCGATCAGAATACCCATTGAAGCCGTGGTTGCATGAGGAACAGGGTGTAAAGTTCACTCATGCTCTTTGAAAAGGGAGGATCCTCGGACCAGACGGGTGTCGTATCTGCTGGGCAACTGCCCTACGTTTGATTTCGGGAAGTTGTATATATGCCATCTGCGCGGTAAACTCTGCTTGCACGATGCAAGATTTGTCTGACGTCAGTGTGATGCGTTTTTTCGCATGTGGCGGTGTAGATGCCGCCACAATACAAACCATATCAGCACAAAACTTAGTTCCACCGAAAAATAAATATCCCTTAATTCATTTTACAAATTTCCCTAAACATTTTTATCTGTTCGAACCCAACACCCCACCTCACCTCTCAGTTCACGGTTATATTCCCAGCATACTGCACTTTATATGGTATTTATTATTCATAAATTACAATACACTTCCAGTGGAAAATGGTCGGACCAGTACACATCAGAACATAACTTAATAGCGATCACACATTACCAAGCTACCTCCGATGTCAGACGGTGATCAAGTCATGCATCGTTCATAATTCTGACTTGCACTTATAAAGGTGTGTGTGTCGACAATACGTCCAACATCATCACGTCCGCATAGAGCCAGCTTCGCTCCATAGCAAAGTCTAATTCCGTAAAGAATAACTCCCTTGGATGAGCATTAAAGTCCAGGAATTTCATACAACACCTGATGTTAAATAGAAACAGGTACGTAGTACAAAAATGCTCTTTAATCAATTAACCGCGTGCGCGTCCCAATTTGTGTGTATCACAGACAAATTGAAACGCGCACGCAGTTAATTAAACGCAACTCAGATGTATCACATTCTTTTCCCTCAATGCAACGCTTCTCATCACCATTTTCTTCAATCTTTAGAGCCCTTGGTAACACGTGTAGTATATTCTAGTGACCCCATTATTACCTCCATAATTTACCGAAATATACGATAGTATATGATGTGCAATTTTATGAAGCACCTGGTGACCCGCTATTACTCGCAACCTGCCGAAACTCGTAACTTTGGTACTGCAGTGCTCGCTAGACCTCGACTTACATTAAGTGTACCAGAATAGATTCTTGAGAAGAGGGTAAGTTATGGTCTAGATTTAAATTATGGGTTGAGGAAATGTGTAAGTATGAACTAAGAAATCGCATTCGTAAGAAGACATGATTAACACTTTTTGCAGATTTGAATCCTACAAGGAACGCATTACTTGTGTAGGTACCCTACATATTACAGTATGCAGTGTACTGGTGCGGTTGTTTTGGCTTGATGAATGTGTATCTGTGTAAAAGTCATCCAACATTATAATTATTTTGGCATAAAATCCCTCTGAGAAATTTTGGCTTCGAGGTAGGTAGGTACTGCGTTAACTTCATAGGTATTGGGTTCTACAAAATTCTCGGAACCGGCTAAGCCTGCTGGCTAACAGTCTCTTCTGAGAATCGCGTTTGTGATAACTTGTAAATAAAATAGTAAGGTTGCTCACCTACTTTAAATATTATTATCCATTTAAGAATAAATGTTTGCAGGAAGTGTTAGTAAACATAATGTTTTCCACTCTATTATTGTTTCATTGAATAGTGGATGGTTTATTCTGCACTGGGTAAAATTGCAAGATAATTCTGTTTTTTAAGTAGTGTAGTTTACTTGGAATCCGTAAGTGAGCATCTGGGTGTATTTTATTTCATAAACGCTTAATAATGTTATGTGAGTACCAATGTTAACATGAATTTGGCGCTCAGTTAGCTCCTAACTACCTGACTGACACAATAATTAGTTATTATTGACACAGGTTTCTAAATATTTGGATAGTGTTCGCCAAAGTTATTTATATGCGTGAATCACCAGTAACAGCAACATTATCTTTTTCTCTTCAAAGCGGCTGTGAAGCAGATCTTTTCTATTTATATTACTTTCTAATAGTCGTGTATTCCGTTGAGCACCATGTGTGTGCGTTCGTGTATGTGGGGTGTGTGCACACATGTCATCCGTCGCGTAAGGGTATGTGCACACGAGCGCGTCGCCGAGACAAATTAGTGCGAAGCAGTCCACTTACGTTACTCACGCTCGCCGCGCGCTGTCGTATATTTATTGGATATTTTCTCACACTTTGCTCGACATATGGGATTTAATATATATCTGCGCTCGTTGTGTCGCTCAGGCGTTATGTTTTGTACTGATATTAGTACTTTTGTTAGATTCTGACACATATAAAGTTTTTGTTCGTCGTTGTGCTCCGAAAACAGTCGTGTCACTGTCTGTTTCTTTTTAGAACGTTTCAGTGAACATGTAAGAGCAAGAATATAATAATAAACAACAATACAATAGACAAAAAAGCTTTTTTGTAGGAAGGCCAAAGTAATAACTACTTTTCACACATACCTTGTCACAACAAAATTATATCGAAGTGACTCTGTTTACGATTTGGCAATTACATTATTTGTTACTATGTATATTACTTTCCTTTTACTATAAGTACTTTATACGGTGTGCAATGTTCATTAAATTCAATTCTAATTTATTTAAGCGTCTGTCCGATGCTGTCCCTAGGAATAGACGTGATAATTTCAAACTATGTGTTCACGCCGCTAATACAACTCTTATGCGTAAGAGCACCTTTGCATGGCTCCGACCATTTTTAATAAATTGTCCAAATCATGGAAATCATTAAATATATCTGCTCTTAGAAGTAAATTGAAAGAGCATAATACAGTATAAAAGAGTTTATAAAAGAGGAATTTTCTTCGTTTTTGAGATGACGATGTTGTATTTTTGACATGTTATTGTAATCTATTGTTTTTAATTTGAAATTTAATTACTGTAATTTATATTTATATTGAAAAATTTATTGAATGACTACTTTGATATTGAATTTTCATGTATATTATCAGGGTTTAAGCACCATCTCTTCCTACCAATTTGTACGCCACGATATGCTGAACATGTTAGAACTTTTCTGTAAAGCAATAATATCTTGCATGCAATGTATCATGTACACCATGTTACAACAAATGAAATCTTAACTAACTTACTTACTTTTATCGATGCAGCGATGAACTTATTCTAACCTTCTCCTTTGTTATAACCTGTTGGTCCTTTCCTCATAAGGTACAACTAAGCCTTACAATCCATACAATCATTATTTTAGTTCATTACGGGCGTTGTTTGTGCGACGAGCGGCTTTTGTTCTCATTCATTTCGTTTATTCATTATTCTATACTTTGAAGTACACTCTGTAAAGGGTGCCTAATGTTAGAATCAGTCAACATGTTAATTAAATTAATTTGTTCTTTCTATCACTTTCTGTTGGTTACGAGTAGGCCACACTGTTCATAAATGTGCATGTTCTAAAAGAGGACTAACTGGTTACAGAACCCAACCGTAAATATGGAAAACCGGAGTAAGGCTTTTAAAAGCGTCGACTTCATCGCCGATACCTATGTGGCAGTTGTTTTGTAAATCTCGATGTGTCGTTAATAATACCGTGGTCTCTACGTCAAGTGAATGACGGGTATGCACTGCTGACAGGACCAGGGTCCTTATTCATTATAACCACTTTATGATTCTTTGCTTCGAAACCACGTCAATTCCTTAGCTGGAAACGACATCTGCTAATAACGTATTCTCACAATTGACACAATGAACGAAGCAGCGCGAATTTAAAGCGAAGTTGACGTTGGTTTCAACTGTCAAAATACCACGCTTGAGAACCGTACGGAATCGTCGTAGTTAAGAGGGAAGTAAGATTGTGTTCGAGTAAAATACAACAATACTAATATTGAAGAAGGTTATACAAACATTTGTTTTTCGTATATACGTACACTAGGGACATCGTGGCTTTGTGTACTTATAAACTATTGTCGAAAATGATAATACTATTATTTCCTTCAATCATGAAATGGTCTAATCAGTTATTGTTGGTAATATCATTATCTCACAATCTACAAGAAACCTTAAAAAATTATAATTATGTATATGTATACATACTCGTACAGCTTTTTAAAACAGACGTAAGTACGTTCAAAAACATTAAATCAATTAGTTTTAACACTGCTATCAAAATATTTTCATTGTATTTTTGGTGAATAAAGATTTTGACTTAAGGTTTTTAATGTCATAAATAATTATAAAATAAAACAAAAAGCTATACTTTAGGAATTATTGATGTTGAAAATAGCTGTTGAAGAAAACTTCAAAACGCACGCGTGGTTTCATAAAGTGCACTAGACAGCATGTCTTGGAACATGCAGAATACGACATTTCGATTCCTTGCCGTTACATGGGTTTCTACAAGACAAGATATTGACGTGGTTTGCACGAGGTAAGATTTCGTGGGGAATAATAATTGGCATACAGAATTGGGGCCCAGCGGTGCAAGCCCTCCCTACTGTTATAACAAGTCAGTATGCAAGACTGGACAGGGGACTAACTTCTACATTAGAAACTATGGAAGTACCAATACATTACTCCTCCCATACAGACCAGAGAGATAATCATAATTATAATCTAAGTTCAACAGAAGCGAAAATAATGCCCTCATAATATAAAACAGCTAGTTTTAATGAATGAAATACGAGGACTTACAAAGAGAGTACATTGCGAAGTACACCCGCATGTGTGAGTGTGTCAAGGACCTTTTGTCACTGCGCAGGGAAGTGCAAAAGACCCATGTGTCATAGTCACTCAAAACTCTGTGGTCAGAATAATATTATAGACCTCTTTTCAAACAGAGAAGTATTTAGCATTATACACGCTTGCTCACTTTAGTTAGGTCCACGACAGTAACTGGCAAACGGGTTGGTGATGATAGATTAGAATAACCTATTGTTAGCAAACAGGAGACCACTGCTGCCCACAACATCTGCGTTACAAACATTGCAGTTAACATTATAAAAGTACTACCAAAATTTGAGCATAGTAGTTTTAATATGTCCTCAATCAAAGCTACCCACGACTTTGATAGAAATGTTGATTTATGTGTGTCAATAAATGATAAATGTTTTATTTCAGTAAGTAGGTTAGTACAAACACTTCTACACGTCAAAATTTTTTTTTAAACTTGATGAGGTCGGCGTTTCCTATCTGACTACTCTGAGAAGAGAGGCCGAAACAAACTCAGAGGTCACAAGTCTCTTTTAAAGTCCAGACATAATCTTGTTCAGATCATATGAAGACCGTGGAGATGTGGATTGATGTCTGAAATGGTCTTTTGAGGAAAGATCCGCACAGAGTGAGTGCACGCATTTGTCGTGCAGCTCAACTCAAAACATAAGGAGCTCAACGATTCGACGTACAATACCAAAGAAAGGACATTACGTAGACCGCGTAATCACTCAAACCGCCAGACCAAGGTTAAGATTAAAAATAACTGAGATATTAAAAAACACCAACAAAAAAAATGGCCCTCATAGTCTTAACATTCACAATAATGTAAAATATATATATGTTCATCTCATTGTGTATATAATAATCATGAAATGTCGAAGTGTATATAAAATAAAACGAAAGTTACCAAACAAAAACCACATTCAGTATGGTAAAATTGGAGCAGGTCGGTCCGAAGCCTTTTTGTCCTCAATATAATCTTTAACGGTATAAAAAGCTTTCTGGCTCAACTTACGTTTAGTAAATGATTTGAATTTAAAAACGCTTAGATCTTGAACGTGTCTTGGAAGTTTATTATAAAAGCAAATACATTGACATCTGAACGAGGCCACCCAATTTCTTCAGCCTTGTTGTAGGTACAACAAATTCGTGTTTATTCCTAGTATTTATATATGAATAATAATTTTTTCAACGTTTATCAGGGCATTTAAAAGATTTTCATAAAGATACTGAGGAGGCACAGTCATTTCATTAATTTCCTTAAATTTCTCTTTGAGAGAGTGTCTAGGACTTAATTTATACATTGATCTAACAGCTCTTTTCTGCAAAACAAATATAGTCTGAATGTCGGCGGCATTTCCCCACAACAGAATACCGTACGACATAACACTATGAAAATGGCTAAAGTACACTACTAAATAAGAACAAACACCTCGTGTTTATTAAAAATGTCAGCAACACAATATGGGTTTGCTTAAAATTTGTTCAGCGCTAAAAGTATTTAGTGATTTGTGGAGCAAACTAGCCTGAATCGTCTTCAGTGGTATATTTATTCATGACTAACAAACAAAATACTGTTTCTTTTATCCTACCAAAATTCGGAGCATTGCCGTTTCAATTAGTCTTCAATTGATCGCGCCGAATCTCCGACAGATGACATTGATCGATCGTCACTAAAACAAAATACTCTATATAGGACATTTTAAAATGTTAGCTACACGATATGCGTTTTATGTATTTTAATTCTTTTTAAATCGCCACAGGTAGAATAAAATTCACAGTGGGATTTCTAGTCGCCCGATTTGGCTAACGTTTACGATACGGGATCGTAACTTTCTCTCCGACCGACGCCGCTTCCGTGTGATTCTCACTTTACTGTCGATCTTCATTTACTCGCGAGCAAATCTACGGAAACCTTTTCGCAGCTTTTTTCGGCAGTTAGCTTTCGCAAACGGCCTCACCCGTGTGCGATTCAGAAACTGTTATTAAGATCGGCAGCCTAATTGCGTAACCCATTTTCGTACACGATTACGACTAATCTTTTGTAGTTTGACAGTTCATTGCGTTATTTACATTTTTGAGCAGAATTTTTATCGAACTTATGAAGTGAACAATGTATTGGCAATCTGTTTCAAAACGATTCAGGGTACGGGACTGTTACATATACAACACTTGAACATTATTTTATTTTTACGAGTATATAAGTAGGTACGTAATTATGAAGCTATTACAGCAGCTTTCTTAAGTTTATTTCTTTATAAAAGTGTTGTATTATATTGCCCTAGCTTTAATTTTGCAAGTGCTGTGCACTCCTGACAAGTTCACCATAAACAAAAATTTAGAAATCGTCTACTGTATGTGTATAGTGAATAAGTCGTTGACGAGCCATATTTTTAATAAATAAATATACCACTGTCACAAAACATTTAACTAATTGTGTTATTTTGTTGTGCAAAGAACTAGTAGGATTTGAAGTTGAACGAGTTGACATTTTGTTGTTCAGTTAGTCGTTCTTTACTATACGAGTATTGGTTTCGTCAATAGCCAATAGCCAATGCTTAATTACAAATAATGATTATACATATAAAATATACAGTCGTTTCTGGGTAGACTGGAAGTCTACAAAAATATATGTAGTACAGACGTACTACGGCATAACGATTAGATTTTCTGCACTAATCTATTTAATCCAACATCTATGTGTTACATTATATCTAAACGAGTATAAGGGGACCTTTTATGGGTCCGATGATCCCGGTAGGGGGCGAAACGGGGTGTGACGGGGGGAAGGGACCGGCCATGGTACTACGGGACTTATGCTAATTCAAGGCGCTAATTGTGCACGATTAATTTGATATCACGCCTTCTGGGACAGAATAAATATCTGTTAAATAAACAGGACCGAACGACTGATGTGATCATATTCATTTATGTATCTTGTGCAAACAGACGTTTGAATCGTAAATAATGTTTAATTGGCAGCTGATTTATCTTTTATTTTATTATTAAGGAAACAATTTATTAATGATGCAATAAGTCTGATGTATATTTATTGCAAATCAATTTACGACTAGGCTCAATTATAATTCTCATGAATAAATCTGTATTCAATCAAAATAAACTAAGAGATCTGACCGAAGGTTCTAAAATATATCTTTGAGACTTCTGGAACTCTGGTAAAGGCTATCAAAAATATTTATGCTACCTGCTACTGGTGCGTCACGTGGTCTGAAATAACTTTTGTCTTCTCATTATGGCGGGACGCGATTCTTTAGATGTCGTACGGACTGTCACCATAAAATCAAAATATTTTTATACAACACAAACATAACATCACCCCTTGATTCCCCGAAGGGATGGGCAAAGGTGTGCCTATAGTACACCCACATTTCGCCCGTAATGTCTATGTCCCATGTAATAGGGGGCGAGCCTTTTGCCATCAACCGGGCACAAATCCAGACAGGCTGCAACTGAGAAATTCCAGATAGAAAAAACCAATAACACGTTGCCCGACCTGGGAATCGAACCCAAGACTCATGCTCAGCAGTAGCGATAGCGACCACTAGACCAACGAGGCAATGAAAATATGTTTATAATATATCTAAATAAGTTTGATTTGTATGTATGGTAGATGATAGACATGTCATTATGTTTGTGAGCTCGCCCGAATATCAAAGAAAAAATGGCAACAAAAGTACAAAAACAAAATTACGATCTCTCTACAATCTCGCAATGCACTGAAAGTAAGGAAATTGCGTGACGTTCTAGATCGCGATCACGCACATGTGCCTAACATTGATTTGTTTAAAAATACTTATACACATTTTTAAACAAATCAATGTTAGGAAAAACATAATAAAAAACGTTGAGCACAAAGTTTTTTAGCATCCAGTACAAAACCATTCGACGTGTTTTACATTATTATCCGCCTTTCTACTTGTAATTTTTCGTCTCGCTTGCTCACAGCATCCGGTACGTCGTCTTTTCTTATTATTCATTATAAAACTGTGTTCAGAGACGACTTTAGTCGTATTTATTTTGTTTTGAGTATTGTCTTGTTTTTTTGGTGCTGTGATTATGATTTTCTCTAAAATTTTGTTCTTGTTGATTATGATTTTCTCTAAAATTTTGTTTTGTTAGTCCGTAAATCTATACAATCTTGTACTGCTGTAGTTGTACGAGATGGCAATGATTCTGCTTTATCATCGAAAATGTAGGTGCTGGTACCAGGTAAGGGACGGTTGTTTGATAATTGAGAATCCGAGTCACTCACATCTTTATTTTGGAGGTGGTGTTACATTGGTAAGTTCTTGATAAGTTAGTCCAGAACTGGACTAGTAATAATAATATTTTCACATGTGGTCCTTGGAACACGATGCAATACTTTTCGAGATTGCAATTTTTAATTATCATCATTACAATAATTGGAAAATGATAGTTCTAAAATTCTACGTGAACTTTTCCGGGTATTTTTATCAACGATAGTAAGCAAAAGTAGTTTCACTCTTTAAAGTTGACACAACACTAATTGACTTATGAACAGATTTCGTACGAGATTTTTACGAGATCCAATGAGTCTGATGTCGAACTAAATGCAAATTTTAAATATCTGGTCGCCACGAGGCCTGTATAATCTAGTACGTTTTAATTAAAAAATAAAACCCTAAGGGTACATAGGTATGGTGGGCTTAAGCATCTCACTCTAACTCAAAAAGAATCTAAAGTAAATTCATTGGCCCGAGCAGGATATACGTACAATTTCATTTCCACACTAAACCGAAAACTCGTACGAGAGCCATTAGATCTCGTAACGCATTGATCGTGTTAATAAAAATATTTAACTCATAAATTCCATTAGTTACAGCGAGAAATCTTTTAATTTAATGTTATTTAATTATTAGACACAGTAATCCACATATAATGTTAGAAAATATATGCCATATAATATAAAATAATATATGTAAAGAAAAATATATTTTTCTTAATTTCAACATTCCCGCGCATCAAGCGCTATCGTGATAACTCCCTAAACCATACTTTTTATTTAGTAATCTGTGGTCGAATAATATAACCTATGAAGTATCTATCTGTCGACTGACGTGAGAAAACAAGTTTAAAGAATTATAACGTATTGTGATTGAGTAATCGTAATCGACATAGTGATTTAATAACATTAAATGTCGTTTCTTTTCTTACAGGTAAAGTTATTTTACTAGATGCTTTTATAAATGTCAATATAACATGTAAAAATATTGTACCTAAATAAATTTCTTTTCTTACAGAGAAACAATTGTGTTTAGATTGACTGTGTCGTCCAAATCACTATAAATATATATGTTAAATCGCGTTCTCGTGTTTAAATTCATTAAAATCATTTAAATCTTTAATTGATATCAATTTAAATCAGGAAATGTAATACGATCATGAAACAAGCAGATAAAAATATAAATCATTTTTTTTTGTCGACATGCGATCTGCCCACAATTCCACAATATTGGACCGCGTAGTGGAAATCCCACCGGACACACGGCTTGTGACAACCTAAAATCATCAGAATTTGTCACGTCATACCTCCGAGCACAGAGTACGTTCAATTTTGTTTATGTAAGTGTACAAAGGAGGCTTGAGTGCCGATAATAGTGCAGGGATAATGTTTGATTAATCCGACATTTAACTATAGTTATGTGCGTAACGACGCGTGGTACGTCATTAGCTTGAGCATTAATTGCTTAGTTAATAATCAGAGATTATTGTAGGACAACAGTAGACGAATGCATGTTATTAGCAAGGATTGGACACTGACTGACCAGATTTTAATGTTAGTAGTTGAAATACAAAGATACAAGTTCTGAAACAAGATGTAAAATGATTTTTAGTTCGGCAACCATTATAGATACTGATAAAAACAAACACTAAATAATTCAATTTAATTTACCCACGTTAGCTGGAAAGTTTATTCAATCGTTCTCATCTCTTTATCAAGAAAATTAAAATATCACGGGAATATTGAGAGTCGCCAAGTCAAATGAAGCCCCTTCGACTAGAAGAGTTCATTGAAATCAACTGACTAAGTTTCTTTTTATCGTCTTTATTATTCTTGATTCTTACTTTTAACATTTTCTGATAATAAATTAATAAATATTTTCAGTTCGAGTGTTGATTTTTGGTTTGTTTTTGTTGATTTTTCGAGTGTTGGTTGTTTATAAATCCATTGACAGACACGTTAAATAAAATTCTTCTTCCCAATTAAAGCACTAGGAAGTGGTGAAAGGCAGGCGTTTTGGGGGACTGCCATATGTAATTTTGACGTTCGAGAAGTGCTGATTCTCAGCCTAATTTGAATAAATGACTTTTGCTTTTGATTTTGAATAAAGTTAATGAAAAGGCCAAACATTTAAAAAAACGACAACGAAAAAACCTCTAAGCATAATACAGTGAACAACCACCGCATTTAGTAGAGACATTGTTTAAGCTGATAAATTGTATAACACTAGCTTCTGTCCACTAGTTTGTCGACTGTTTATATAAATACTTTCCTTTGCAACTCGACAATAGTGTACTTTTCCATCAGTGACATCATTACATGATCCAAAGATTACTTTATTATAATTTTGATTGACGTTTAACTGACGCTCTTTGGACAGGAAGATTACAAGCTAGAACTGCTAATCATAAGCAGCATCGGTGGCGTATAGCTCGTGCCAACACGATATTCAGGTATACCACGTGCTCCACAACACATCCTCACGTCACAAGTGGACGTCGCTATTTGCTTGATGTAATAACCTTGGACAACGTCTCGACGTTTGAATAGAAGCCTGAGCGGTAATCTTCGTATTTTTAAGAACATTCGCATTCTTGTCACAGTCTCAATCTGTCAAAAACACTACAAATTTACCAACAATTTTGAACATCTATTTAACATTGATGGTCGCTGAAATGAGATTTTGACTAGACTTCGAACGTTTTTTATACAAGAATATTCCTTCTGTTCATTTCCATGGATCACAAAGATTTATTGTAACATTAGAAACAACACAGCATCCTACAGATGCCTGTACCACAGCACATGTGTACCAGTATCGTGTTTCCATATGCATGAGATGACAATCTCGCGGTATCTCTCTCCGAGCGCTTGTGGGTGAGCGTGAGTGAGGGTTAGTGTGTTCCCGCGAACACTTGACTCACTGACTAGTGTTGCTTCCACCAACTTGAGGAGAATTACGACGAGGTGGATTTTATTTACTGTGTGTTTTATCAATAATGGAGATTTTCCGACGGTCCCCTCAATCTGTGTGGCTGTTTCTTTAAAAAAACATTTCAGACAACGATCTACTACCCCTGAGTTTGTTTCGGCCTTTCTTCGCAGAGTAGTCTGATAGGAAACGCTGATCTCATCTAGTTTTTGAAATATGATTAACGTGTAAAAGTCTACAAACCTACATATGGAAATGAAATTATCTATCATTCAACTGTTTATCTAATTGTTTTAATAATTGAGAATCAAGTGATTGTCAAGATTACTTTTGATAATCATTAACTGTTCAGGACACAGTTAACGCCACTATTATCTTTTTTTGAGTGGTAAATCATTAAATCTTCTCCAGGTCTGGGTGGAGTGGGAGGGCGTATCAAACTTTTATTGACTAAAACCCACCCTTGTTCCTCAGTTGCCTGTGCTAGGGCCACGGTATCTCTTCGGAACAACCCGCAACCCTGAGGCGTCGGTCCTATCGGACCCCATCACTGAGTGCTGACATCTCTTTGAGGCGTCAGACCCGGGCCTGGTCCGGACGGCGAGCTACTCATTGCTCGCCGTCCGCAAGCCCGCGCCTACGGTGGCCGGGAATCTGCGGGCGATTACCGCAAACGAGACGCATGTATTCACGAGATCATCAGTTATGGTGCTCAAACACACGAGACCTTAACTGTCTGTTTATTTATTTAGAAGTAGAACATCGATAATGTTGCGATAACCAGTAATATTATCAGTTTTTGGTGTATCACATGACATCCACGACACCATCTCCATGACACCCACGAGTTGAACAAACACGCATTCTCTATATGTAAACGATACAAGACGAACCCTTTGCCGCGATATCAGACAATCTTCCCAAATACGAATCACTTCCTACAAACACAAGTGTTAATTGAAGAACAAAGACCAAGTAAATTATGAGTTAATAACCATGTTGACTGAGACAATGTTACGTTCAAAAAGTGAATCAATTAACACTTTTAATGTCACAATTAAAGAGACACTGCCAACCACAGTGACACGAAATGAGTTTCTTCGAAATGTTTACTAGCTGTGCCCGCGGCTCTGCTTGTAGTCGCTTCTTCTGGGAAAGACTATATCATAACTTTTGATCCAGAATTGGCAGTAAGTTCAGGAACGACAATTCATTCCATAATAGGGGATGAAATTTTGTTTAGAAGATCGTCATTTTTGTGGAAGAGAAAACGCATAACCAGTTGCAAAACAATATAAAACAACCAAAGACACGAATCCAGGATAGGATACGTTCTAGTAATGTGCCAATTATTATACGTCATTGTGAAGCCGTTTCAGCATTAGTGAGCTACAAGTACCAACATTAAACATACATTAAAACTTTGCGTTTATGACGTTCGTCGGACATAATGTTGATATTACTTGAACTGTGAAATAACAACAACTTCATTCAAAGCGTGGTTACCGGTCGACCCAAACAACTGCAAAACTTTTGATATAATAATATCCCGGTTAGAGACTACTCAGTTCAACAACGTAACTGACAAAGTTATCGGTTTCTATGACTTCTCTTTGTTTATATAAACTGTATTTTTTGGTCTTCTCTGAAAGATCTGCAAATTAAAGACCATAAACTACCTTAATAAGAGAAATGAAAACCATGGAGACAAATCAACTCAGCTTTGGAATACTTTGCCGACTTCTTATCGTGAAGGTTATATTTTTCAATATTTCTATTTATGATTTAATCCTTGATCTAATCCTTAACATAAATTATGTTAAAGTATTATGTTTGTAAGTACTTAACTACATACACTCACGCCTTCTTCCTATGGAGATAGGCAGAAACCACAGAACGCCACCTGCTACGTTCCTTACATACTCCTTTTGCCTCGTTTACGTTCATACATCTGGTCATACACGAGCGCCGGTTGAGAGTACTTCGCACCTGACCCTTCTGAAGAACATCACCAATAAGGTCACTATATGTCTTCCTAGGGCGTCCCCTCCCGGCGTTAACACTCACATCTGCCTTGTAAATCCCTACTGTTAGTCTCCTTTAACTATAATTATCGAAATCCGACACTATAAAATACTACACTTAAAAACATTAATTATTTTAATAAAGCACTAAGCTCATTTTAATTATAAACCGTTGTAAAGCAATAAGTGTAAGTTAACAGCGTTAACATAATAACTGCGCCGCCATAAATTAGTTAACAAGAACCGGTTCCGGCGGCTTCCACAATTAACCATTTAAATAAATAATTTATCAAAAACACGACAAGTGTTAACTCTAATTAATGAGCCAGCGCCACGACATGTCACGTTAAATTAAGTGGTCACGCTTTGGTCACACTCAATAGTAAAATAAAATGGACATTATAATAATACTCAGTTAATAATACACGTACCGTCTAGCAGGAACAGCAGCCTGAAGATGTGGTGACAAATCCTTTTCATCTTGATCATTTGTCGACACTTACGGAACTACTTAGTACAAACAACTGGACATTAAACTACACGAATATTGTCAAACTAGAGAGGTATTAAGGAATCACAATTATTATAGATTATTATTCACTAACTTACGTTAATAATTTGGCAAGAACTTAATTATTATTTTTATTGAACTGTCGGTTCAGTCACAACGCACGTCTGTGTGCGGGCATCGTAGCTCGTAGCGTGCGTTCGGCGCGCGGTCTCGGCGGCTACTGAGGATTCCCGCTACGGCGCTACGGCGTAGCGCTACGAGATTGCTCATTATTCCGGAGTGAGTCAGCCAACGTATTCACTACATTATTTCGTTTAATAAAGTTCCCGCGGCGTGTATGCAGATGCGTTTACATAATGTTATGGAATTTTAGAGGGTTTGTACCGGGAGCAGAACGAGCAGAGCGCAGACAGCAGAGTTAGTGCAAAATTAAACGCACGCCGCGACACACGACACAAACGTCGACGCGGATTAAAACAGGATACACGTAATCAAATTTATTTGAACGTGAGAGCTCCTGAATGATTGAATCACCAAAACGTCTCGCGAGCTCCGTACTGTCGTATACTCGTGGATGTAGCTTGGTACAGAACTGTAGCAAAAATTTTGTCTTATTTCGATATCAAAAACAAAGAAATAAAAATCTGTAGAACACTCGTAACTGTTGATCAAGCTAGTGCTTCTGTGCAAAACATGAGTTCTATTTCCAGGTCGGACAAAGTGCTATTAGGTTTTCTCAGTAGTAACCACGAGTCTGGATTTGTGCCCGGTTTTTAGCAATAGAGTCGCCCTCTATAACACGTGACGTGAAGATAGTTAGTGAACTGTGGGAGGACTATACTTAGCCCTTCTAGAGTAATAGCAAGATCTGTTTATGTTTAAGAACATTGTAAATGACATCCTGAGGCAATCATGCGTTTGTTCAAAGCAGACGAACTATTATCTCATTAGAAAAAAGATGATTCACGTTCAGGAGCACGACCTTCAAACAAAAACTTTATCTGAGCTCCATCTGAGCTCCATCTGAGAACTATCTGAGACGCCAGGACAAAAACGATCGTTAGCCGTAATCCTTAGCGACGAATTATTTCTAGCATTTAAGACTAATTTGTACTAAGTAGCTATTAGTGGACGTATTTTGGCTAACAATAGTCCGGCGACCGGTCTGTCGGTTCCCTTGTGGGTCGTTAGAGGTCGCCTCTAGTAACCTACTCTGTAGACTTTGAGAACTGTGTGTGTGTGTGTGTGTGTATGTGTGTGACAAACAAACAATAATTGAATTCTTTGATTCTGACAAACATTTGACCATGTTTGAGTTGAGTTCGTCGATTGAAAAAAAACATACTTCACATACAAAACCTTTTGGTGTCTAAAAGGTTTTCTATCTAAATTATGAATGTTAAAATACATCATTATTATATTACGATGTAAGATTTATATTACTTATGAAAAATAAAACATGTTTTTAAAACGTTTCATGATTCATGAGACAACAATGACTAAACTATGACAACGTTTTTACATACAAACATCACATAGGCAGTCGAAATAATAATCAGTCAATCAAATATCAATCTATTGGGAGCGGTTAAAAAGCCATTCAATTCTATTTTACAGTTACATAAAATCTCTATCAATTATGAAAGCTACATGAGTTGTCGTAGAAAGTGAAATATTTCCCCTCCGTGTGTTAGGAGTGCGATACATCACGCCGTCGGAAGCGCGCGCATTACCAACGTCGAGTATTTAAGACTGACGGCCGATGCAACCGGTTCGCTACTAGCTTCTTATGTGAACCTAGTACCATGGTATTGGAAGCAAAGGAAAACAAGCATTCTTTGCTGATGCTGGGTGTCGGTTTCTTTGAGGGAAAATAGTATTTCTATGATGCAACTTAAATCTTCTGGAACGTTCAAGAGCAATAAATAACAACTGTATGTCATAAAGTACTTAATTAAGTTTCATTACAATAATTGCCTTTCAAGAATTGCTAGCAAGTGTTTGCATACGTGCGATTAACATAAAATGTGATATTTCAATTCCTGGCTTCTGAACTGGATATAACTAAGTATACAGTTTAATATATAATTGTTGTTTTTTCCATTTTATGAACAAACCATTTTGTAGGTTAACTTGAGTGTCGGTTGAAACGGCTCACGTTGTAAAAAGAAGTTTGGTACCTACTAATAACTACCACTTAAGATAAGACCGGGTGGGAGTGAGACCATTTAAAACGATTATATGGTGCAAAACACTTAACTAATTAAGTGCAATTAAAGTAAGTTGAGTTCTGAGGTAAGAAGGTACAGTCAACGATAACGATATGGTAACCGTGTTTTTTTTCGTCTAAGCTTGTGATTTTAAACTTTTGTGCAGATTTTTTTTTTTTTTTATACTTTATTAAAAAGAACCAGGTTCTTAATAATTGATTACAATCTAGCCTATACGACTAATAAGCAATTTTAATCTAACTTAATTTGTTACGTGATAATTATTTTAAAACTTAGAAAAGTGCTGATTGAACATTACTCAAGTCCGTTCCACTTTCTTAGAGTCTGATAATTAATGATATAAACACTTTGTTCATGTGTTATTATGTGTGTCACTGTCACTATTATTTCTACACTTTACACTACACTAACTCAAAAGGTTTAGTTCGTTTTAGTCTTCGCACTATATTTGCTTGGTCTAACAGCTGAATTGCCTCGATGTTCACATGTCGATGGAGTCGGTGTTCATGGGCCTCAGCAAATTTTTTGATTATATTGGTGACGGGTTCCATTTTTAGGTCACGATGGAGGTCGTCATTTCTTATATACCAGGGCGCATTTACAATACTCCTGAGTACTTTATTCTGGAATGTTTGTATAATTTTGATGTTGGTCGGCTTAGTACAGCCCCACAGTTGGATACCATATGTCCATATTGGCATAAGAATATGCTTATATACTAAAATTTTGTTATGTATCGATAGGCAGGAACCCCGTCCAATCAACCAATACATATTTTTAAAACGCATGTCTAGTTCCTGTCTTTTCTTTTTGACGTGCGCTTTCCAGCGCAGTTTTGCGTCAAGCGTTATGCCAAGGTATTTGGCTGTATTTGCGTATGGCACTTGTTGGCCATTTATGAAGATTGGTTGGTAATCACAATTCCTGTTGGTGAAATCAATGTGTAGTGACTTCGATTCATTCAATCTGATTCTCCATTTTTGTGCCCAGTCATGAATTTCATTTACAGCGATTTGTACCTTTTTGATTGCTTCCGTAAGGCATGACCCTGTAGCCATAATGGCAGTGTCGTCCGCGAAGGTTGCGATGGTATTATTTTCCAGCTCTGGCATATCATACGTGTACAACAGGTATAGGACTGGACCCAGCACACTACCTTGAGGCACGCCAGCTTTAATAATTCTTAGATCAGAAAAGGCATCCTCGTGCCTTACTCGAAACATTCTATCTGTAATGTATGCTTGCAAGATATCGGCAAAATCATTGGGCAATATTAGTCGTAACTTGTATATCAAACCCTTATGCCAAACTCTATCAAAAGCTTGTGCCACATCTAAAAATACGGTGGAGCAGACTTTTTTCTCTTCAAGCGTTCTCTCAATGATGTTTGTGATTCTATGTACTTGGTCTATTGTTGAGTGTTTCTCTCTGAAACCAAACTGATGGTCAGGAATTAGGTTTCTTTCGTTTATTATAGGTTTTAGGCGTTTTAAAAACAATTTTTCAAACAGTTTCGATAATATAGGCAACAGGGAAATGGGCCTGTATGATGAAACTTCGGTAGGCGGTTTACCGGGCTTTGCAATCATAATCACTTCAGCAACTTTCCATGGCTCAGGAACATGCTTTAGCACGAAAGCAGCATTGATGAGCCGAGTAAGCTTAACGATGGCTTTACGTGGAAGGTGTTTTAGGATTTCTCCCGTAATAAGGTCATACCCTGGGGATTTTTTGAGGTTAGTAATTTGAATTTCCTTTGCAACTTCTTTCGGGGTCACAAGCTTAATTCTTTGGTCTTGCAGAATATTGGCAAACTGCAAGTTATCTACAGACCCGTCGTTTGGCTGAAAGGTTTCTTCGAGGTGATGTGCAAATCTTAGAGCTTTTTGCTCATTGCTTATGGCCCACTTTCCGTTAAGATCTCTGATAGGGGGGACTGGTGTAATTGGCTTTTTGAGTAACTTTGTCGCTTTCCAAAGAGAGTATTGCGTTGTATGGTCGCTGCTTAACTGACGTAGGTTATTATTAAAAGCCTCATCTTGAAAAGTTCGTATTTCTCTCTTCAGTCTTTTCGTAAGGTTATTCAATAGAGTTTTATCTTGCGGGAATCTAGTTCGCTGCCACCTTTTTCTTTGAGTCCTTTTTTCATGTAATAGGTCTATTATTTCCTTTGGGTAGGTATTTCCTTTAAATTTGTTCATAAGCTGTGGTGTGTTGTTCCATGCACATTGTTGAATATTGTTGTTAAACCTGTTAACTTCAGAATCAAGCTGATCTTTTCTTTTTAATGAAGTTTTAAGGTCAATAATATTTTCTAGGTCTATGCTAAAACTTTTCCAATCTGTAAACTTGTTAACTAATGTCAAGTAATTTTCTCTCAGTAATATTTTGTCACTTAATTGTAATAATATCGGAGAGTGATCGGAGTTCATGTGGTACCCCTCTTCCACCCTCAGATAATTGATAGAAATATTTTTGACAATGAAAAAGTCGATGAGGTCTGGTAGTTTCTGGCGGTCAGTCGGCCAGTATGTAGGTTTTCCAGTACTTATAACCTCACAGCGCATGTCTTTCACTGCACTGAGAAGCTGTCTTCCCTTAGTTGAAGTTAATCTTGATCCCCAATGAGTGTTCTTAGCATTAAAGTCACCGCCTAATATAAATCTCTGTCCAAGGAGTCTGAAGAAGTTTACATATTGTTCTTTGTTTATCGTGTGCCTTGGGGGACAGTATACAGCCGCTACTGTCAAATTAAATTTATTTGTTTTAACTGATATCGCCACAGCTTGCGTGTCTGGCTCCTCGTATTTACACTGTTCGTAATGACTGATATTTTCTCTAATAATGACTGCGCTACCTCCTCGTGCCGTGTTGTTAGGGTGCAGCGAGTGATAAACCTTATAGCCTCTAAAATTTACAAAAGACTGTTTAGTGAAGTGCGTTTCAGAGATCAAACACACATCAATATTTTCTGTGTCTAAGACTACTTGCAACTCATGTTGATGTTGCAGCAGTCCGTTGGAATTCCAAGCCATTATTTTAAATATGTTATTCATGTTGGATTTGTAATGCGCTTGATTCTAATTTCTCTAGTCTCTTGTCAAATGAGGATATGCACTTCAATATCTGGTTGAGCTTGTCCTCAAGACTTGATGGTTTTGGACTTGGTTTTACCGCTTGTGCATATGAGACACTTTTAGATGTACTCGTATGTGCAGTTATTGCGGATGACGATGCAAACTGTGCACTTTGTTTTGCTGTCTGTTTGTCGGCGTTTTTAACAATTTGCTTAATGGCAGGGTTGTTAGGTGGATTGTTTTTAGATTTTTTGTTTTTAATCATTTGCATCTCCTTGGCAACTAAACATCCTCTATAGTTGGCTGGGTGAGATAAGCCACAGTGGACACACTTCGGTTTTTCTTGCGCGGGTTTGTTGCAATCAGCTGTAAGGTGTTTGCCGGTACATTTAACACACCTCGGCTCTTTTGAGCAATACTTTTGGGTATGACCATAAGCCTGGCATCTCTTACACTGCGGTATTATTTTAGACGTTTTCAGCGGGTTTATTTCAACTTTACACCCTAATATATGTTTAATGCCGTATATTTTACTGACATCTTCGTCATTCTTAAACGACAGTATAAACATGTTCAGCGGTTCTTTTGTTCTCCAGCTAAGTTTGTTAATTGCATTTTCTATCTGGAATCCTTGCGACGTTAAATCATCTTTAATCCGATCCGGTAGGCAGGAAGAATGCAATTTTTTTGCCACTACTCTTATTGGCCTGGACTGCTTATCCTCATATGAGTGCCATAAACAGTTATTTTCTGTTAAGCGACGAGCAATCACTCTGTAAGACTCTTCAGTTTTGGCATTTATTTTAACACTATTACCCCTTAACATTTTGGCGGTAAATGTTTCTACTGGCTGAGATTCAGTCAATAAGTCATAGAATGTTTGATAATTCTTAACACCGTCCACTACGATTGGAGGCGGTGCTAGATTTTTTTTAGTAATTTTCTTCTCTTTGTTGTTGTAGTCTTGCTGCTGCAGTGCGCTAGTTCTGTCTTGTTGTAGTGGTGGAGGAGTAAGGGACGTGTTCAACTTCCTTTTTTTCCTGTTTTTCGCCCTAATCCACCCAGTCTCTTTGGCGAGTTCATCCTCGTCCGTGCAGTACTCAACATCACTTCTGGTAGGCTGAGTAGGTGGTATGGTCTCACTGACCTGTTTACCTGAGGGTTCTTCTTTCTCCTGTGTCTTTAAGCATTTTAGTTGCCCTTGAAGATCTTGTACCTGTTCCTGCAGGCTTTGTATGTGACCGTTCAGTTGACGTACCATTTGTTGCAGGTTTTCTCTGTCCGTTTTCTCCTGAATGTAACAGTCATACAACTGCCTTTCCAGATCAGTTTTAATTTTAATAGACTGTTTTGCAGCCATTGTATAGTTTTAACCTAAACAATTTTAAAATAAACACTTCATGACGATTTCCGCACTTGTAACTGGGTCATCGCGGTGGCCCCGATAGATCGACGTACACCGCTACGACGGTGTTATGATACATCAGCAAAATACTCTTTACTAGAGCACGCGCGCGCGATCGGTACGTCCGTTCACAATAGTAGTTAAACACAAACAGTGCAGATAGCGGTCTTCGCACATATACGAGTACACTTGAAAATTGTCTTATAATTCAACAGTTGAAAAGATGCTTTTAGCGTGTGTTCATATGTTTGCCTTTGACTGTACCAGATAGCAACACCCACTAAACAATTTAATGCACGTACTTGCAGGGCGAAGCAATTCATTATAATTTACAGACAGTACAATTTATGGATGCGAGTATTGTAACGGGAGAGATAAAATTAATTACATTATGAACCGCGGTCTGTTGTCAGTATCAGCATAACAGCTTGCCTTTCAGTCGTGAACACGTAATACAAGTTATCCTGGTACACAGAAACAGTTTATTGTGCATATTTTACGATGCAATTGTTAAAGCACTCAATGAAAAGTCTGCCTAGATCCAGAGAAAATGCAAAATTGATCACAATCCTACTTGCTTCATATACGTGAGGAAATTGAAGCTTCTGCAGATATGAATCGATAGACCTGCATCACAAAATTCGGCTGATTACCTAAAAAATAAAACCAAAACCTGGGCTAGGGTCAGCGAGCTTGAAGATCTGCAGTCACTAACCTTTACATACACAGAACCAGAGAAGGATAAACTGGCCAACATTATGGAAGATGCTATTGGAAATGGGCACACTTAACACCTTGTGCACCTTCTTAAAGAACCCTACGATGGAGGAACAGCATCAGTACAAACAGACGACCACATTTCGGATATTTTTTATCCCAGTGCAGGTGTCCGCCAGGGATGTGTCGTATCTCCACTCCTATTCAACATCTACACGGAGCTCATTAAGCGCAACACCCTTGACGCCAGTCGTCAAGGGTGTTGCGCTTAATGAGCCGTGATGATGCTGCTATTGGTGGTGGTTATACAAAATTGCGAACCTACGCTCCGCTGATGACACAACTTTGTTTGCGACTAGTGCTTGAACACATGGACGAACTACTCCATAAGATAAAGCGTGTCAGTCTAACTTCCCAAACGTTAGACGAGGATTAACCACAGTAAGACCAAGATGATGATTGTACAGATTGCGAACTGCGACGTAGTTCAATCCTACGTATATGTTGGTGCTATGATCGTGAACCCTGGCAGAACAGGAAAATGAAAAAAAATACGTTCTAGAAATGTGGCGCTGGAGAAGAATGAACAGAGTTCCGTACAAACGTCTTCATACTCCAAAAGCCCTGCATCAAACAGCGTCTATTAGCAATAGTAGTCTCGAATCGATCGATATTAGTACTGATCTTACTTTTGTTATGTTTCTAGGCAGAATAATGACTCCATAGAGCATCTAGTGGTGAGGGGCGGAGTGGAAGGTCACCGATGAGGTGGACCGATCAAAATAAAATTTGTATTTGTATTTATTTCTGTTTGATTGAGGTCAGAAATCGTGCTTTTTTCGTCGAGCTGTTCCTAAAAGTGCTAACTTACATTTAATATAACTGAAATGTAAGTAGTATGTGCCCAACTACACAAACCTAATTTATTCTTTAACTACGTGTGTAGAGAACAAAGCGCTGTCTTTTCCACTGCACAACTTTAAACATGATTAAATTATAAAACTGTCAGCCGACCAATGAGCGCAACTTGACAAACTTTTGTAAAAAAACTTGGAGTACACAAGTACCCGCGAGTACAACAAGTACATAAGTAGACGAAGTACTGCTGAGACAGAGCCACAACACATTGAAATTCATCGCATCACCCGCGATGCCCGGTCCATACCGCAAAGTACTGACTACAGAGTTTGCATTCTTTTTCAACGGCTCACAACTTTACTCGGGCCCGCAAGAGAAAGAGGTAATTGGTTGTTTTTTTATTGAGTTAGAGAGAGATGGAGGATGCAGCGAGTCTGTAATCGTGGCAGATTAGTTTCAGTTGAGATTTTCAAAGGTTTATTGTTTAGTCGAGTGTGTGTGTGGCTTCGTGACTTGAAACATGTAAACAATCATTTGCCATAATTAAACTTCCAACAGTATTTAATTTAAAAATAAGTCATTATGATTCAATGCTGCCTTCTGGACAAGTTACCTAATTCATGCACTTGTTTAAGATTAGCCATTCAGCAAGACAGCGGGTTTGACTGCCCAATGGCATTCGCTTCGGAGCGATTCTATATCTACAACCGCTATCGTTTCGCTATGATACTACGCTATAACTACGTATGATCACGTGACATTTGGATGGCTTATGTCAACCGCATATTTTTTTTGGCTTTTCTACCAGCTTCAACGCTAAACGAATGTTACTTTGTCTAGGCCCTCTGGTCTGGACTCTCTTTAGGAATACAGTATGGGCTCTAAGTTGAACAAAGCCATAATTTTCACGACCAAGCAGTTCAGAATAGTTCACATTCACATAAAACGCGGAAAAAAGTGCATGAAACTTGAATGGATTTAGAGTTGTTGTGTCTTTGTCCTTTATTTAGTTTTGTGCACAGAGAAATATCTACAGCGTGGAAATAGTGCGGTTTGCACCACTGTGCACGGCTTGGGACATTTTGCGCGGAACTTTTTGGTGTAGCAGTAAACAAGTGCGGACGTAGCAGCATAGTGCAGAGCGGTGCTTGTACAACTGTTATTTATTGTGCAAAATATATCTCGTTGTGAGTCCGTGATATCTATAGTGGTGCACTGGCCTCTTCATAAATGCGTATTATAATAAAGTGGTTGTGATCATCACGCGCGCCATTCAGAACATCTTGCTTGCTAGTATGCTTGCTTTAGTAACGCACACGATAAAGTATTTACCTCGCGCGCGGTCTACAAACTAGTAAATTAGTGTAAACGTAGATGTGTTTTTTAGGCAATAATGCAAAACCTGTTCGGAAGTTTTAAAATCGTGTGTGCTAACTAATAAAAGAAACAAAAATTGAAGGTCTCGTTGAGTTGATGCCGAATAGGATTCTGATTATTTACCCTTACTAAAACGCGATCGTGGAAATAGCACTCACTACAGAGCAGTACAAGCTATAAAAAAAACATTCGTTGTCTCTTTCCCTCGTTGTAAACATTTACTAAATGTACTGGAGTCGTTGGAGCGCTCGGATAGATCGCCGAGCCACAGACGCTCATAAAATTGGGGATAAACAGAAAAACACTCGCTTTTTATTTGTTTATAATACATTATTCGCATAGATCGTATCCTCTGGGCTTCACAGCAAACAGCGCTGGATTTTTTATGCCTTGAACGTGACCGCACATATTAAGTAACTTTCATTCGGGGACTTGTAATACGAAGACCTATGCATCACAACGTTGTTGTGTTATTCAACATCCATTGCGCGCTGAAAAGGGATTTGTTATTATGTGTTAGTAACTAAACCAGTCATGTATAGTCTGTCAGTCGAGTGGTTATCTAGTGAGGGGTCGGGCGTCCATATAAACAGCTCATTACGATAAAGGCACGCGTTCGACGTATGGCAATCAAACGGGTAAACATTGATCTGCGCGGGCGACTGTACGCGCGGCGGCGTGAATTGTTCGCCGCCGCGTACAGCAGCCCCCGCAACTTGTGCTCATTAGCTGATTACTGATTAGTTTATCGAGTTACACTCAATCAGTATTGTGTAATTTTTTCGGGAATTGAGTCCGTTAATTAGCTATGTTAGGTTTTTGCTAATTGTGTTATCCTTGATTTATTTCATAGCAGACGTGCTGATGACCCAGTGGGGGTAGGAAGGCACAAGGAATCAAAGTCAGTTCTTCATGTAATATACTGAAACGTACGGAACCACGACCTGACAGTCACTGGTCGACATTTTGTCTAACTAATTAACCCCAACACCTCAATCCGGACATATGAACTAACAAAATATGAGATATATGAGGGAGATATTATCAGTCAATACCTACAATAAAAAAAACAAATAACCTAAACACAAACATGTTTGTAACTATGTGAGCACTATGTACTATGTGAGCACTATGTACTATGTGAGCACTATGTACTATGTGAGCACTATGTACTATGTGAGCACTATGTACTATGTGAGCACTATGTACTATGTGTGCACTATGTACTATGTGAGCACTATGTACTATGTGAGCACTATGTACCTCACGTGATTGATTTATCTGTCTTTGCTTATTTTAAATTATTTTTACGTATTGTGGTATAGTATTTTTATTTATTTTTTATTCTTGGTGCATCATCTTCACATAATAATTAATGTATAAAATATAATTAATGTATACAAAATATTGTTAAACATTTTAAAAGAGTAACGGTGGAGTTTCTTGCCCCTTCTTCTCCATACGAAATTACCTTTTGTTAGGGGCGCCTAGAAACAATTCTATATATTTAAATGTAAATGTTGACTTTCAAAAGTGCCTTTTAGTGCCTATTTGAAATAAATTCTTTGACTTTGACTGTGACCACTAAAAATATTTGTCTGATTTGCGTGCAACAAACTCTTGTTTCTTCAAGTTGATCATTATGCTATTCACATATACTGGACTCGTGTCTTTGTAAATTGTAAAGGACTTGTCCAGCGAAGTAGTATCACCACACTGATGTCAGTTTGTCTATAGCTACTCCGGTGACTTCCTTGATCTATCTTTAAATCACAGGTAGTAAATTCTCATGATTTTACCGAATTTCCCCTTTCGAAGTGCATAGAGGCAGTTAAACGGACTCATCATACACAGACGTAATCCGGTAAGTGGCCGTAAACGGTTTCATAATGTCCGGATCACGAGCCGGCCCGTAAACATCTGGTAGTGCCAAACACCAACCATGGATGACCTACATGTTCGTTGAAATAGACTGATATCAGGGGTCAATATTTTCTGGTAAGATAAGTTGCCGGTAAATCTTGACCTGTGAATGTAATGGTGCTATTTACTGTCTCGGGTCTAACTATTCTGGTCATTGTCTATAATAAGTTGAGCCGTGGTGTCATTAATGTTCTTAGAGTGCGGAGGTTTTATTATTTTGGTGGATGAGCGTCTTAAATTATTGAATATCTGCGCGTTTTAAGAAATAGCTATTAAGCTCGGTTGTTGATTCAGTTAAATTGTGTTTGTGCGGAGTTTTTCTCCATTGCGTCGTTTATATTTTCAAACGTTCTGTGGTCCTCCTTCTGTTATAATGAGGTAAGGAGGTGTAAACTCTAACCGACAGCGTTTGTTTTTATCGTCACTGTGACGGCCAAATTCCGGAGCATATTTTTTTATTACTACACCTTGTGTTGTGTTGAATATAATTGGAATGCTAATTATTGCAAGGTTTTAAAAATCTTGAGCTTTGTAGCGTCGTCTGAGTCACTCATAACTGTGTGTTCAACTGTGTGTACAGAGCTCATGTGTCACACACACCGAGTACTGTATCATAAAGGCAATTTAATGTATAATCATGTCAACAATACTAGGTGTGTTACTTTGTACGTTTGTTATTAACAGGCTGCACTAACAAAATGAGGTTGGCGCTTGTCGATGTTCACGTAATTTGTGAGTAAACTACCGGCGCGCGGCGGCGCGGCGCGGCGCGGCGTGACGTTATAAGGGAGTCCCCGCAGGTGATATACTACCTTTACATACAGAAGGCCACAGGAGAGTAGACCAGTTGCTCTAGTCTGAACAAATACTATGTAGTGCACCTCTGTCTACCATGTGAGAAAACAGTCGTCATGGGTTACCATTTTACAGGCAGCACAGATAAATGATAGTGTCATCCTTAACTTAATGTCAAAATAAGGTATAACAATAAGTCTGCTCGACTGAAGTGGGATTGGGCGGGCCATGTATACAGAATGCAACAAGACAGATGGGCTTGAGTCGACATGCAGTGGGTGCCAGAAGAAAGGCGTCGTCGCCGAGGGAGGCCTAGGAAACGCTGGCGTGATGATCTAGATGCGTTAACGCTAGATTGGTCGGAGAAGGCAACGCACAAAGATCAATGGAAATATATAGGGGACAACTTTGCCCATTAGCGGAACTATAGAAGTTGATAAAAAGTTTCAATTCATTCATTCAATCTTCTTTGGTCTAAATAAAAATCTCTGCAAACAAAGTAGTCCTTCTGCACCTTTTAGTTGGTGCGACGTTCCTACGTTCAAGTTAATTAGCATACACAGGACTTTCAGAGCTTCCAACATGATGCAGCTTATTAACTTCACTGAAAATACTCCGACTCCCACTCAACGTGTTTCTATTACTCTCTCCTTAAAAGGTTTCTCTTTACACATTTGTGCTACGAGTCACGAGGTAGGAACACGTGACATGCCGATAACTCATGATTGGGATGTACCTTACGACGTAATGGCCGCTAGCGTCGTCAGACACCTGCGGCTATAGTCAGGTGGCCAGCTCATAAGTCCGATGCAGAAAGCGGTAGTTCTTGCGCCATATTTAGATTTGTTGTCCATCTGTTTATCTTAATCTTTACAAAAAAAATCGTTCACTTAAATCAATAAGAAAACAAAAATATATGCAGCGCGGCAGGGATATCGGCGTGCAAACTGTAACGATGAATGATTGATTACAAATATTTCGTCAGTTATCAATAACAAGTATGTTTAATAGAAAAGTGCGGTCTAAATGTACTGAACAGCAAATTTTTTGAGCACCTTCACCACCAAATTTTATCAATTTTCGTCACGGGTGTCTTTTTATGGTTTTAGAGGGTGATGATGGCAATAGTGAGAATATAAAAATCCAAGCTGGCGGCTGCAAAAAAAATCTTATTTTTCATCATGGGTCGTTTGTTTTCATGGTTTTCAAGGATGCTAAGGCTGATATTAAAAATAAATTAAAAAACATTTATTTCAGGTCCTTGACACATATAAAATACAAAAACAAATCACAATTTTGTCGTATATAATTGCTTGATTAATTTTATTCTGTTTTATGTATATATAACGTAATATAACAACATATTTATAACTAAATTAAATTACTAAACAACTAACTAACTACCTATACAAATTAATATAAAAAATACTCAGGCGTCGAAGTACTCGTCCGCATCGCTGTCATCTGGAAAAGTGCCCAGAAGACTGGCAGCATTGCCACGCTGAATGGCAATGCTAATTCTTTGTCCAAAGAACAACCCAGCCCTCTGGTCACGTGAAGTGTCGACTAGTCGGTGAGAAATTTGTTTAAAAATTAGATGCGCACTCGGGCCCCATGACCCGAGCGTTTCGACCCCAAACGGCTCAAAACTGTAGTTACCCATAAGGTTACAGTATTTGCGCCGCTTGAGGGTCTCAGCAGCCGCAGCAGCAGCGCCAGCACAGTTCGCCGTGCTAGGAACATGAGATGGAGCAAGGGTATCGACACAGGTTGCGTCCCACACCAGAGGCCTACCCACCTTCCAAGGCAACAACGTCATACCGTCGGGTCTCTTTCCATCGTCACGTACCAAGCCGTTTGGTTCTAAAACCGCAGGTACGCCGGCGGTGACAAGGGCTCGACGAATAATATCGTTGATGCTAGCGTGCCGTGCTATGCGACCTGCGCTCCTGTAACAGGACAGGCCATGGTGCCCAAGACTGTCGACAGCTTCACCGCAGTGACACCGATGCGGAGCAACACAAGGTGCACCCAAGCGGAGACATGTAGCGAGCCGAAACGAAGAGTCATCCATCATAGTGCCTATGGTGGATGACGGGAGCGCCTGAAGCCACAAGCCTGACTCCCATTCTCCCACAGCCAGCAGACGGGCACGCTCAACAGTATTAGGTGACGTGTTAATTAGGGTATTCCGTATAATACTGCAGAGCGGCACGTCCCACCGTCTCTGGGAGGACGGGTTGTCGGGGAAAACCGTATTGGGACAAGCCATTTTCCAAGCGTTCAACGCATCGGTCAAACACGGTACTTCAAAATCGACCAGTGAAGAAGATAAAATATTCCTGGTTAATTTATCAGTACTGTGGACCGAGGAGAGGAAGGCCGGTAAACTTATACTTGAAATTTTGCGGACGCCGAGACCACCTAGGCGAATGGGAAGTGTGGCTTGCTGCCACGCTCGGTCGTCCAGGGCCACATTTAGGATCGAAGTTAGTGTGTTTCTAATAACTTGGTCTACTTTTTCTAAAAGTTGTGGATGTTTCCACAGATGGGAGGAGCGAAGATTATATATAAATTTTGGTCCAAAACAGCAGTATCGAATGAGTGTGAAGGCCGAATGAATGTTAATTTTGAAAAGTCTTTCCGAGACATCATTGAATTTTTTTATTTTTTCTTCAACGAACGTTGGAAAGGATTCGTCAAAAATTGGGGACCCTAGGAGGTGAAGAGAGTCTCTTTCCGTAATTTTGATATTTGGTGCTACGGTACAAAATTTTGCTAAGGTAGTCTGTCTGTCAGTGGTTTCGGGAAGATAAATTTCACATTTTGAAAAGTTAAGGTCTAGGCCAATAACACTGAATTTTTCTTTTAAAAAAGTTAAGTCTTTTATGACTGTGTCTACATCACCTCCTAGGGTTCCGTCATCCAAATACCATACGTTGAATTTTGAACTTAGCTGTCGAATGATTGGATTTATTGCCAAACTAAAAATGACTGGCCCAAGAGGATCACCCTGTTGGCAACCAACAGCTGATTTCAAAAGGTTGTCTTTATAAAGTAATTTAGAGGGGTACCTGTAACATTGATATAGAAAACTGTAAATTTTGGGTATTTCTTTTTGAACTTCTGCCAACAAGGTGTCCCTGTTTACGGAATTGAAGGCATTCTTAATGTCAACCTTAAGGATGACCTCACCTTTAGCACTATTGAGGAAAGTGGATAATGCATGTACCGCAGCCTCACAGCCCCCTTTAGACCCAAAGCCCAGCTGTAGGGGCTGGAATTTGCTGGCCAGTGTTTCGCTGTAAAAAGCACAGCAAATTTTGGCTGCGATACGACGGTAAGTGGACCCTACGGCAATGGGACGAATGCCGCCATCCTTCTTGCGCAGGGCACATAGATTTGCACCGTATAAAATATCAATGACGGCTTCGTTCACATTGCCGGAGAGCATGAGATTGATGAGGGCCGTCAGCTCCTTCAAAAGGGTCTCACCAGCCTCCCCGGCGCCTGAACACATTAAGTCCTTGAGATGTTGAGGTGTCAGGCCGTCGAGGCCGCCGGCGGAGCCACTTCGAAAGGAGTACACAGCCGCGCATACTTTTTGAGCTGTAATTTCAAGTGAGTTAGATTCCGAATGGGGTGGGTCAGGGAAGGAGAGGTCATCTGCCGGCGCGGGGTGTTTGCTCTCCAGAGCTGTAAGTGTCTCTGGAGAGTACGGCGCAACCACATCGCTGCTAAAGATGATCCTAGCCGCACCTTTGATATCACCCTCGCCTAGTTTAGACTCCACGTGGTGCAATAAGCCTCTTTGGGGGAGGGGCGCTGTTAATTTAGGGTCGAAATTTAGGGCCGAAATGTTACAATTATCTTTGATTTGTGCTGTTAACGTTTTTTTATTTGCCAATTTTTTTTGCACATGTAGAATTCTAAACGGGAAGGTGAGTAATTGCTCCCAAGCACTTATAGAGTTCTCTCGGATGGCCAGGCGGATACTACGCGCTAAACAGGAAGCCACGGATGGTCTCGCACCACGAGGAACTCTCTTTAAAACTGGAGTTGACGTTTTACTTGTTGCAAGGGTTTTCCAAAAGGGTTGAGCGGGTGAATCAGGTGTTAGGGAAGTTTGTACTGTCGGGCATGATGAAGGCACATTGTGGGGTTTATGTTTCTTCCCCAAATGTACCTTCAAGCCTCGTTCACCTTTAAAAAAACGTGCTTGGGGACAATGAGGGCATCTCACTACGGTATCCAGCGATGTGGCAGGTTGACTGGCGCTTCGTACGGCGTCACTACTGTCGTCAGTATTCAGCATAAATAAACAAAGACTACTTACACGACTTTTCGTCCACACAATTTTAGGTAACTTTAAAATCTAAAATAATATTAAAATAACAAAATTGACATATAAAAATTGTCAGATAAATAAAGTTTAAATGTTGTAAAAATAAGAGTAACAAATAAAATATGTCTTATCAAATCAATTAATTTCAAAAGTAAGAAACAAAAAAAAAATTGGATAATGAATTAAATTAAGTAAATGAAGTTAAGTCAGAAGCAAAAAATATAATATCCTTATGTTAATAGACAGTGAAGTCAAAATGATAATCCAAGTCGATCCATCCATCGTGGTGTCATTTTCATGGTTTTTGAGGGGCTGTGGTTCTGGAGTTCATGTAACATTTTTTAGTTTCCACAAACCTATTGTCACAGTATTTAATTATGACGTTACTATTAACGCACATGACGTGTAATGTAATTATATTATGTAATGGCTTGTGGTTAAGGTAACAACAGCCACACGAGTCGATCTATCGGGTTAAGCTAAGCTTGCCGCGGTTGGTCCGTGGATGGGTGACCATCAACATATGAAAACCCCAAGCACGCTAAACCATTGGCCGCTGTCATTCGTGATTGACAAACAGTCTTATCAAGGGTTATCGTACTACCGAGTTGCTGTGTTGTGGTCAAATAGGCAGTCGCTCCATGTGAAATATGGTATGGTATGGTAGCTGCATACCGCCATACCATACCATATTTTTTACTTATTTTGGACTGAGAACTGATCCCAACATAGATGAGAAAAGGCTAGGATTGTACAGGGGTCACAAAGTTTGTAAACACCTTATTTATGTAAAATATTATGATTATGACTAATACATAAATGAAATAAATAAATAACTGATGATGTAATAAATTTATCGTGAGGAAACTAAAAAAATGTCTAAGAACCAAAATTTGAAGACATGTGACATCTACCAACCCACACTGAGCCCGCGTGGTGGATTATGGCCCACTCCCTCTCACAGAGAGGAGGCCTGTGTCCCAGCAGTGGGAACATAATAGGCTGATTATGTTATGTTATGTTTATGTAATAAATGTTATAAATTCAATTTATATAAATATAAAGCGTGCCGCTGTAATGGCGACATTTATTTAACGCACGTAGGTATACGGTTTCGCATTATCGTTGTACGAACTAATTTTATTTCAATAAATATTATTATTTATTTTAAATGTTCTATAATTACATCTTGGAGCAATTTGTACTTAAAGAACTCTATCGTAGAGGTCATTCGCCGGGGTCTCGGATCATAACATCGCATCTATGAAATTAAAACAAAAAACGTGCAAAGAGTAGGCGAATTGAAGGAAAGAGGGAGCCCTTTGTCGGCGAGAGGCAGTAGTTTTCAATTACCGAATTATATTATTTAAGATACTATAATTCGGGAATTGAAATATCGATTGATTGACTGACCACTAGCTCTACCCGTGTGTTAAATTAATGCCACCATTGTAGCGCCACGTTGTATGGGTTCATTTCCTTCCTTTGCCTATAGTATTTATTTTAAGACAATCGTTTTTCAAGAGTAAACTCCAGTCACGCGTCGGAGCTGACACGCACTATTTTTTTGAAGATATTGGAATTCAATTCATCTTCACTATTGGTGAAGATGAATTGAATTCCAATATCTCATGTATTAGGCAATAATAATCTCATGTATTAGGCAAAATATACACTTTTGATGACTTAATTATGAAATTTATTTTTAATGTTGTTTTATTTATTATTGACATGATCTATTCATTCCAACGTTTTTATTTAATGAGTTGCATTGCATGCAATATGTTGGCTAGCAACCTCGACAATTTATCCTATTATTCTTGCCTGAGCAATCGGCAGCAAGAACGTCATGTTCCCTTAGATTTCACTGCTTGCAGTAGCGTTGCCTCCTTTGCTCAAATATGGCGAGGGCTGATCTTTGCGTTATACTTTTAAACGGGTGCTGCTTATGGTGACTGGTCGTCTTGCTTTGTTATTGTTATTACTAATTTACCGTTTATTTACTGTTTGTTATTTTTATTTCGAAGGTCCTAGTTTATCATTTGTGACAGCTACATGAAAGCGGGCGCGACCTATATGTATTGAGGCTTTTATTAATGTTTTCTATGTTTTATTTTATACTAGCTTCTGCCCTGATCTGAACAGACAGCAGTGCTGCTGGGGAGTTTGTTGCGCCACTTCTTCTCTCAGCTAAAGCGCTAGCAAGTGGTGAAGGGCGGGCGTTTTTGGGAACTGTCTTACGTAATTCTAAAGTTTGACAAGAGCCGTTTCTCAGCTTAGTTTCAATAAATGCCCTTTAAAATAACTTCTTCTTAGCGTGTCAAGTTCAAATATTATAATACAAATTTGACGTAATATTTTTGTATAGCCGTACGTTCAGCAATAATAACAGCGTTCACTGACGTAGTCATTATGTCCTCGCGTGTAAAAATTACAGGTGAATATAATAAATAACGAATCTCCAATTAATACTTCATACAGATAATATTCAATCCTAAACATAAGAAGGTTTTGTTTTTTTTTGAGTTGGGTTTGTTCTTGACTTTAGTCTAGGTCAGAAGTAACAGAGACAAGGTCTACGATGGAGTGAGCTTACCTAGACGGAGCCTGTTCACTCTAACCTTGAAGAAGTTCGGGTTGAATGCGTTCGGGAACACAGACGCAGGTAGTGAGTTCCACTCTTTTGCCGTGCGCAATACCTCCTTTCAAGAATTTGGAGACTTTATTTTTGTATAGAATGTCTTGCGACATAGCCACTCGATCAGTCATCACTCATGTAAAATACCTAATAACCAAAACAGACTTCCCACAAAATGACTTATCCAACACTCCCAATACCGACTACAAAGCGATGCGCATCAAAATGGCAGTCGACCAGTCGTATTCACATGACGTCACTCCGGCTGTCCGACATCCGGGACTCTCGCGCCCGCCGCCAATAGAGTGGGCGTGACACGAGTGTCGGCGTTTCGTGTCGCCGTGTCGGCAGTGTCGTGTCTCCGTGTCGGCAGGGTCGCACTGATTGCGATGTGTCGGTGTTGTGAGAGGTAAGGATTATGAACTGATCGATTGTAGAACGTTGCGAAAGTCGTTTGGTCAAGCCAAGTGTGTAAAGATTGTTTTATTTTGTTGTAAAATGTGCTTCATTTCATGTTTCGTATATTCGTAAGCTCATTAAGTGTGTAATTTTTGGAATTGCATACTTAATATTTTCAGTAAAGAAAGAGTCTCTCTCGATTAATAAAATGTTTTTAGTCAAGATCTAAGTTCAAAATAACTTCCAGTCTTTTTATTTTATAAAGAAGCGGCCATCGTGTGGGTTCGTGTCATCCAGCCTAACATTAATAATAAATGCTGTCACCAAGTTAATATGTCAGTAATTTGCTCTGACGGGTGACCGAGCGCACAGAGTTATGGATGTTATCACAGAGGGTGGGTGCCACTGGGACTTTGTACCGTTTTGTTGCGTATGTTAGCTGCTCTGTGGAACATTCATTTCATAGGAAATGTTTGAAATTATATTTTGAAACCTTTGATTCTGGATTGAGGAAGTGTAAATTCTTTCCACATCACGTGCATTCGAATGTGAGCGCTTACGTAGTCGTGAAAGTTCCGTTGTGTTCAAATTACTAATTTGCGTACTAATTAAACATAACAGCGATGAAAGTGATTGAGTTAATCACTTTCATCAGTTCGTAGCGAATGTTTGGAACTTCGACAAACACGTGTTTGCACGTTTTAGTAGATTCGCACAGCCACGCAGGTGGCAAGGTGTGGACGCAACTTATCACTTCTCTAAATGCCTATTAACATGTTTTTTTTCTGATAAATTAGAAGCTTGCTCTCCATGCACACCGTCAGCAACATAAAATCATTAATGTAGGATTCTTTTACACCAATCATTTGAATGTTATTAAAATAAACACTTTTTTTCTGTTTCGCTGAATGTTTGCCATCCAGAAGTTGCAGTCTGTCTCACCTCAATCAGCCTAAGAGTTGTATAAAGAAGTTTAAAATATTTCTGTTATTGAGTTTTTATTTTAAGGGTAGCATTTCTAATGGTGTTTTTGATGTTTGTATGATAAGATAAGCTAATATTTATTTGTGTAAACATGTGTCATACATACAAGAAAGTACATGCAGGCAAGATGGTAACAACAATATTGGGTACAGACATGTTTGCCACATGATGTGACGTGCAAATGTCAAGAAACTATTACAATTTAAAACATTCTCTTTCAAATAATAAAAATAACAATAAATTAAGTAATTAAAGAGTAAAAGTAATATTGTAATAAATTTAAAATAACAATAATCATGTCAAAAAAAAGTAATATGTCAACAAAAAATATTCTTCCTCTATCTCCTCAGCGTCTTTGGCAAATAGGGCAAAAAATATTACTATTTATCCTCCTATTCAATGAACAATCACATTACAATAGAATCGTGACAATATATGAAATTATCATACGGGCCGTGTTAAGTTATGTAAAGCGGGACGTTCGCCTCCCCACTCTCCCCACTTCTCAAGCAACTTAATGTAAGCTAGTGCGCAGCGATAGGGGGATCATTCTTGTGGCAGGCTCGACCCGGTGCACCTGCTGTAGCGCATAGAGCTATTATATCGATCCATTATTAATTAAAAAGTGGTTGGAATAAACAAGTTGGTTACTGCTACATTTCATACTTTCATTTAATATGTCGGACCTCTGTCTTCAGGTTATTATTATATTTCATGGTGATTATTTATAAGAAATTGTGAGTGAAATAAAGTGATTGTGCTATATCTAGTGTCTCTATTTTCTTCGCCCGACAATCCACGCCTACTAACAAAGTGCAAGTGTAATATCGCGTATGAGGGCCTATCCTGATATCAGAATTGGGATTCGAAGGGCAAAAACCTGAAGAAAATAATGACGACAGTGAAGTGTGGGCCAACGTCTAATCTATTCATAATATGGAGTTTTTGCTATCACGACTTCCGGCAACTGCTTGACCGCAAACGTCGAATTTCACCGCAACTGCGCGACTGATACGGTTTGGCCCTGATAATGACAATGGCTTCAATGGGACATGTCATCGTTGAAGCACAACATACCAAAAATCAATTGATTGAAGCAAGTGGCAGTGAAGTGAAGAATTCGAATCGAGCACCAGCACCGAAGAGTCTTGATACGAACCGTCTCACCTGTTACGTGTATGGACAACCACAACATCCGGTGAGCTCGTTCCTTTTCTTTTTAATAGATAATCTGCTAGTTCGTTGTAGCTTTTAGCTTTGTCAAAGAGTTCCAAGGCATAATGCGCTGTGATTTAGTTTACCTTACAGAGGTAAAGAAAACGTTAAATATGAATCGCAGAATACTGAGCCGTGGTGAAATTAAACACGTCAGTGTCCTTTTTGTTTTATGTTGTTAACTCAATTACAGAACCAGTTATTATAGGTAGGGGTCTATTAGATAGTGGTATCCATGTACGTACAGATATTCACAAAATTACGTTCTATTTGGGGAAAGAAGTTAACGTTACTGAAGAGTTCCATTATTCTTATATAACATCAACACTGACCAACATGGTGAAGATAAACTCTCATTAGTTCAGATATTGCGAAAGGATAATTAATTCTTTATTGGTGGTATGGTGTTTATGGTTAAAGAAATTTATTTCTCAATAAGAAAGTACAAAGATTTCACTTACGAGTACTTGATAACATTATTAACTAACACAAAACTTAAAACTTTTCGATCCACCCGCAAAAGAAATAATTACCGTAGATAAGGAATGCGATCCCGTTGCCACAATAAAGCAATGCAGCAGTAGGGCAACTCTGTTTATTGGAGTAGTGTTTGATCATTTGGAAAGTGAGTTTTTTAATTTAATTTTGAAAATACCAAATATTTCGTTTCCATTCTTTACTTCTTTAGGTAGCTTATTATATTGTTGCACTCCCGCAAAAATAATTGTTCTCTCGCCATTGACTGTCCGCACTCGCGGTAGTAAAATGTGCTCCTTCCTACGACTGCTGCGATTGTGGACCTATGTATTTTTGTGTGAATGGACTTACTTAGAATTTTTCTTTAATAGTATGCTGGTACAATATGCAAGAAGTTGTTTAATATTCACGAGTTTCGTTTCCCTGTAAATTTTAACTGTAGGTATAAGGTAATCATAGTGAAATAAAAGTTTAATAATTTTATTTTGTGCGATCTGTAGGTCCTTTAGGTTAGTTTTTAGAATCTTGAATCAAATTCAAAGGGCCTATCAAATGGACAGACATAAGATATTTACAAGAAAGTGATCGAAATACTAACGCCAGAACCGATTCTGACTAAAATGATTTGACTGGAACGCACTGATGCAACTTCACACTGACGCAAGCTCTGAGGGTACAGGGCAATATTGATCCAAAGAAAGTATAACGTTTCTTATGTCTTGTCTGACTCTAGCCGACGAACAACTGATACAGAATCCCGGTATTGTTTTTGCGAGTTTTACACCCTGGCCGTCATTGAAGCTGTTAAAGGTTTCCGGTGACGGGCGTTTACTGTGTTTACAGATCGTAGCTCCCTCAAGGCATCTAGTTCAGTAATCGGCCTCGCTCCAGGTGCTCACGTGCGGTGGGTTCGATAGAATCCATGGGCCGTGGAGTGGCATAGAGCATGCAGATTTTCTGTCCCCGAAATCGAATTACGGACTTGGTGCATGGTCTGGCAGGAAAAATTGTGCAATTTGTTAAATTGCATCTGCGTTGGCTTTCATTGGTGGGGCCGCCGCGACTCTAGATCCATGATCACATCGGTGGGCGTAGCAGTCAGGTGGTGGCTCACACTTGCGACGTTCGTGGGTTAGTATAGTGCAGGAGAATTGAGCGTGGTGTGTATTTTGGCTTCCATTAGTCCCGGGGTCACTAACATGGACTTTGATAAGCCGTGTTCACACAGATGTTGGATTCCTTGGTGCGGATGAAGCCCTTGCTGGGGTTTGTGAGCAATTCTGGTTTCCTGAGATGGCTAGGTGGGTGCGAAAGTAAGTCTTGAATTGTATGCTAGGCCTCAAGGGATTGTTCGGGGCTCAACGGATACGGGGACTCAATCCGATGCTTAGGGCTTCTACACAATGGCATACTGTACATATAGACATCGCGGGGAAGTTGGTTGGAGGAATCGATGGTAGGGAGTATTCTTGTCATTGTTGACTCTTTCACTAAATGCATCCTTCTCGAGTGCACTTCTTAGTTGGATGCAGCTGGTGCATATGAAGCACTAAAGGAGGCTGTCTGTCTTTTCGGTGCGACTTCGCGGATCATTTCGGATCGGGGTGGGTGTTGGCGCAATTGGCGCAGACAGAGCAATTTTATGGTGACCATGGTGTAGAGTTGTTGCTAACGGTTCTAGCAGGGCAGGTGTTCGGGTAGAGAGAGTCATGAAGACATTGGGGTGCTTACTTGTTATAATCGAAAGTGGGACCTGGCGCGGTGAGCTTTTCGATGTGCAGGTAGCGACGGATGGCGCAAGGTCTAGGGTACACATCAACAGAACTTGTGTTTGGCACTCGGGCGCGGTTTTTAAGTGTGGCTTCATATTCTGAGTCTGGGTTTCGTTTAGATTTGGGTGAAATTCGTAAGATATCATCCGAGAATATTGGGAGAGTTGCTGCGTCACAGTGGGAAAAATAAGACCGTTGTACAGTGGCGATTCCTACTTCATTGAATGTGACGGGGGGGTTCGACTGGGCTTCGCAGGGAGTACAGACGTTGTGTGTCTAATAGAGAATGCAAATATGGTCGTAAGCATTTTCGTGCAATGCCCGGGGTATGTGAGGGCTTGGTGGATTTAGCTACCACCTTGACTGGTAGCTTGAAGGAGGCCGAGGTGGCGGCAGTCTGCGATTGACGATTGCGATTCACCATGTTGGTCAGTGTTGATGTTATATAAGAATAATGGAACTCTTCAGTAACGTTAACTTCTTTCCCCAAATAGAACGTAATTTTGTGAATATCTGTACGTACATGGATACCACTATCTAATAGACCCCTACCTATAATAACTGGTTCTGTAATTGAGTTAACAACATAAAACAAAAAGGACACTGACGTGTTTAATTTCACCACGGCTCAGTATTCTGCGATTCATATTTAACGTTTTCTTTACCTCTGTAAGGTAAACTAAATCACAGCGCATTATGCCTTGGAACTCTTTGACAAAGCTAAAAGCTACAAACGAACTAGCAGATTATCTATTAAAAAGAAAAGGAACGAGCTCACCGGATGTTGTGGTTGTCCATACACGTAACAGGTGAGACGGTTCGTATCAAGACTCTTCGGTGCTGGTGCTCGATTCGAATTCTTCACTTCACTGCCACTTGCTTCAATCAATTGATTTTTGGTATGTTGTGCTTCAACGATGACATGTCCCATTGAAGCCATTGTCATTATCAGGGCCAAACCGTATCAGTCGCGCAGTTGCGGTGAAATTCGACGTTTGCGGTCAAGCAGTTGCCGGAAGTCGTGATAGCAAAAACTCCATATTATGAATAGATTAGACGTTGGCACACACTTCACTGTCGTCATTATTTTCTTCAGGTTTTTGCCCTTCGAATCCCAATTCTGATATCAGGATAGGCCCTCATACGCGATATTACACTTGCACTTTGTTAGTAGGCGTGGATTGTCGGGCGAAGAAAATAGAGACACTAGATATAGCACAATCACTTTATTTCACTCACAATTTCTTATAAATAATCACCATGAAATGACCTGAAGGCAGAGGTCTGACATATTAAATGAAAGTATGAAATATAGCAGTAACCAACTTTTTTATTCCAACAGCTTGTTAATTAATTAAACGGATCGATATAATAGCTCTATGCGCTACAGCAGGTGCACCGGGCCGAGCCTGCCACAAGAATGATCCCCCTATCGCTGCGCACTAGCTTACATTAAGTTGCTTGAGAAGTGGGGAGAGTGGGGAGGCGAACGTCCCGCTTTACATAACTTAACACGGCCCGTTGCAACTGCCGTTTACAATGGTGACGCCGACATGTATAACTTTGTAATAGGGCGGAAACATGGTGTCCTGAAATAAAGGCCTAGAGTCAGTCTCCATATTAAAGTGCTGTCTGACTTTGATACCATGTATTATGTATTTTTGTAATATTGTGGTGAGAAAATATAATAAATAAATGCATAAATGCGAACCCCAACTGGTAGACTGCGGCAGGGAGGGGGACTGTTGTGAAAATGACATCATTAATTAGTACAACACGATTTAGTTTTTTTTCTGTGAAATGCTCTTCTACGAGTCACACCTAACAGTGTATTAGGTAAAATGGTTGGACGTTCGGTGATTTTCCGTTCTTTGCTGCTTCAAATGTCCCTGACACGATGGAGCTACAGTATAATAACGGGTTTTACTGAGACAGTTCTTGTTGATTTCGTTTCTCAATGTTTCAATTGCTAGTTTTTTATTTATTTATTAGTATAACATTATAAATTAGGTATTTTGAAGCTGTTAGTACTCCCTGTCACTTGTCCCTATAGGTTCATTAGAAAACCAGCGTAAGACAGCATCTGTCTGGCATTAATGCTGAAATGAACCATTTTGGCGCAGCCGTGAGGCACACACTATTGTTGTTGTTTTTTTTTTTATTTGTATTTTCTGCTTTACTACCTGCGTGCTAATAAATATTTTTCTTTCTTTCTTTCTATGACGTTTTTTTTTATCTCAGATAGTAGTTATCTGTCATTTCAAATATTTTTGTGTTTATTTAAAATACTAGGATTGTGACATTACATCTGTCAAATATCACTGTCACACTAATGTTTATAAAAAACGAACTTCACATAAAATAAATAATAGGCCATGAGAGCCAGAGTGACCCAACTGTAATTTTTTCGATATAGATATAATTTGAAAAAAATGATCCAAACCGTAAATGGCATTGGAATAACCATCTTAGCCTATCAGAAATTTAAAAAAAATTGGCGTAACTGAGTTAGGCCATTTTGGCATTGTGGTAATACCAATTCAATTGAAATTACTTTGACGTTAGGCCAAGCTGTCAAAATCTACCGCGTTTTTTGGACTGTTTTAATATTTATCTAAGGTTTTTTCTTGCAATTAATGGTATTTAAAATGGATAATATGGAAGCAAGAACCTCTAGTAATGAAGAAGACACGACGCAAGGTAAGCAAAATATAACTAAGTTTTTTTTTTAAATTGCTTTCGTGTTCTAATTTTCTCGGTCCACGCTATTTTCTAAGCAAATTATTTTACTTTTCGAAATCTTTGGTGTGGATGACGAGAACCCCTTTCAAGATTCCGACTCTGAGTGTATGCCAGCAAGATCGCCATCGGTAACTGCCTTGGATCTACTTAATATTTTTGGTGCAGAAAATTATTGCACCCGAAGCCCTAAAACAAACGCACATGATGCTGCAAATGACAACGCAACTATGTGTGTATGGGACGAAACAGTAGCTTCGAGAGGACCACAAGAAATAGGATCTTGTTTATTGCGTAACATTCAATATAATACAACCGCCTCGTTAGTCTAGTGGTCGCAATCGCTACTGCTGAGCATGAGGTCCTGGGTTCTATCTGGAATTTCTCAGTAGAAGCCCGGAGTCTGGATTTGTGCCTGGTAGATGGCAATAGGCTCGCATTACATGGGACTTAAAGATAACTGGCGAAATGTGGGTGTACTGTAGGCACACCTCTGCCCAATCCTTCGAGGAAACAAGGCGTGATGTTATGTGTTGTATTATATATAATGTCAAGACCAAGAGATTCATTTTGTATTCTGACCAATTTGGCGGCCAGAACCGCAACATAAGAAATCAAAAGTAAAGTGCACAAAAACCATCACACATTTTATTTATTATTCAAATAATGCAGGTCTTGTTTGAAAATGTGGACTGAAGAAAATAAATTCTATTGCTATATCTAGCTTCCAGCTTGAAGTTTTTTATCCAGGAGGAAAACAAACAGGTAAGTGATTAGTACAAAAAAAAGGATTTATTGGAACTTTTCCAATACATTCCCCGGTACTTCATGACTTATATACTAATATTAAGGACAATGCTTCTGTAAGGAATGATTTGCATGTGGAAGACGATGAAATAGATTTTATTAAAATTAATAATTTGACCTAACTGCATTTATTTTTCAATAAATCTTAAAACCCAAATGCCAGAGTGGCCTATCTTAAAAAAATTAAGAAAAAATGGTGTTTATGGTTAACATAATTCTTAAAAGTTAAAGAATATTAAGAGCATGTTATGAGATTTCGGCAGCAAAGAATGGTAAAATATATTTATTTACAAATGTTATAATTATTTGAAATCAGGGCTCCTATTATTTCCTTACTACTGAAATCTATTAGGTCACTCTGGCTCTCGTGGCCTCCATTTATAGTCAAAGACTGCAGTGAAAACAAGTAGCTTTAATTTTCGGCCTAACAACTGCTTCTGATAAAAAAATATAAAGTTGAGAACTTGCCAAACTCTACTTTGGCATTACTTAAAGTGTTAGCCCGCGAAATTCAAATCCTCTGTTCAGACACCGGCTAGAACTGGCCGTCTTCTTCACAATCCGAAAAATGGTTTATTAAATAAATACATTGTCTATGTTTGAAAGTTACGTTTTATTAAATAGGAATTACATTCTACGAATAACTAATCGAATTAATAATTTCCAAACATTACATAATTTACATATTAAGAAGTGCCTCGACTATATTCCAAAGAAATAAAAAGTGGGTATCAAAGCAACCACTTTTATTGTTTTAGAGCTCATACCCGGTGGAACAAATTACCCATGCTTCTGGGAAGCTGTTGCATTGCTTGATCGACACGCCACAGATAACGGGCAATGTTCCTTTATTCATGCGTTGCTCCTGTCTCAGTTTCAATGATGTTGTGTGTGTGGGTGATAGTGAGCGAATGTGTGTGTGTGTGCTGTAATCAATGCATTGCAATGATTTGGCCTCGCACCGGATTGAGCCAACGTTACGTCTGTCTCGATGAAGCACTGTGAGCTCGTTATCCCACACCTCGAGGTATATTCATGAGGTGATTGACAGAACTAGATGCAAGGATTCATCAGTCGTTGAGTTTAGTTTGGCTTTTGTATTTAAAGATAGTTAGGTCTTTGTATATTGATTGCAAGAAATTTGATAGTACAGAGTTAAAATACAGATCCCATGTTTGATAAACAAATAATAAGTTCTTGACTAAATAAAGAATAAACTAGCTAAGTCATTGAGTGTCTAATAATATGACATGACATTCTTCCAGTGCCAAGCAAGATAGCCTCATAACTGTCAAAAAAGGAAAACTGAAGGAGATTAATGTTTAGCCCAATATTACATATTCTATACATTGTTGACTCGTAGCGAACACGCTGACGTCAGACGGCGTCGGCAGCCGTCGAGCGGTCAGACGTCAGGGTCGCGACCTGGCGATATTAGCCTTATCATGCAAAATTATGGGTTAACACATAGTAATACACTCGTATTGATAATCATGACCAGGATCTAAGTTAGTGGTATACCAAGTTCAGTGCGTATAAAGTACTAAGCAACACAATTATTACCCGCACCTGTCGAGACCGCGAGATCATGTTGCTGGAATGATTTGTACAGTCATTGTTTGGCAGATTGGCACACTACGTAGCCGTGTAACAAAGCCATTTCATACGCCGGGTAAATAATGACAGTTGTGATTTAAATACACAAACAATTGAACTGTATAGTCGAAGTTAGCGTTTTACTTTTGTAGAGTCTTCGAATTTTAAATGGAACTGAGTACAGTTAACAGGAAACGCAGTTAAAACGCAGCGTGTGGTATAGAACTGTTGTTTGTCGCCAAATACCCGGCACTTGGCATGCACCGATGCCCCTCCTCGGTCCACACAAGCTTATTGTTCCTACGTAGATATTTTTCAACATTTTGCATAATAACATCTCGTATGAGGCTCGTGCACACAGGCGCGACGCCACAGCGCGACACAAAGGCACCGCTCGTCGCGCGACACGCGGTGTCTTTGTGTCGCGCTGTGGCGTCGCGCCTGTTTGGGGGCCTTGAGGCCTCAAGAGCCACAAACAAATCACAAAATTTAAGGATGCATAATAATGTTTTCGCAAGCATGATATGATGATGATCCATATGCATGAATCATTTGAACAAACAACAAACGACACGCAGGTAGCGCTAAAATAATTATACGGAACGATAAATCTTTACAAATAAAATCGATATCAAACTCGTTGCATTTCTCGATATTTTTCGTGCTGATATAAATTTATTTGCTACGCGTGTGGCAGACGGATAAACAGAGGGTGATCCGACAGCAGACGACGAGACGCGAACTGATACGAATGCGGCGCTGGAAATGTTAAGGAAATGCAGACATTTCCGTCTAACGTCTTGTTACTTAGATTTATAGCTGGCAAGTGTCTGTCCGATGATTGCTTTTTGTTTTGGTTGAAAGTAATATTCTGGTTGTCATTCCGGCGTCATTACGAATAGACCGGGTATCACGTTAAATTATTTGGGTCCACCATCAGTAACACATCGGTCTCTTTGGTGTCACCATCAGTCTCTCGCCGCATAATATAGTACCCTTTGGTCTCTTTAATGTGTGACACTCTGACAACTGGTTGTCACTGTTGTAGGTACCTAAGAACAGCCTGAACACTGGCTGGTTGTGGGTATATTTGACAAACTATTACAAAAAAGTAATAAAATAAGTTCTTAATAATTGTTTGCTACGTAAAACTAACACTCGTAGCTCAAACATGTGGCTGCTTGAGCTACAATTGTTATCAGAGAGTGTTTTGTGTGCCTGTATTCTACATCCTACTATCGGGCACGGTTCCAATCTACGGCCATTATTGTCGCTGTCTCTAACAAAAACTACACTATACTTTTTGCCTGAACTGATTTTCTGGTCTAGGTCGAAGTGTGAAGTTGTAATTGCTACTAATGTATCGCCAGATTATTGAGTGGCTTTTTTGTGTATAACAGGAATAGGCTAGGCTACCAATGACATAAAAAGAAACACTCCACTCTTGACTTTGAAACATTCATATTAATCATGCGTTTTTTCCCTCGTTTTCTGCAGACTTAAAGATATCCCTTGCGTTATAGATTCCGGATCTCCATGTTTACTATGCATGTTCGGTATACAGCGTGATGGTGTGCGCGTCCCGAGGCGCGGCCGTGGCGTGTGACGAGCCGCGCGGCGCGACGCTCCGACACTGTCACGAGCCAACTGACACAGGCTAGCTGTAACAGTAACACAACTAGCAACTCGAAAATAATCTAGAGAACAACTATTGTACGCAAAAAGTAAAAATAATTTAGACGATGACGAAGAACCGTTGAAATATTTAATTTGCTCAGTAAGTTGTTTACTAAAACGGTCCATGTGAATTTACCTTTTTTTGCGCTGACGGTTTTTTGGTAGCCTACTTGTAGTATTAACTGATCCAGTGATTTTCTAACAAGTATTTACTGGTTTCTTGGATTGATTTCTCAATTCTTGAGTTATGAGCAATGTGTAATTAGTTTACAAAAGCACTTTCATTACTTTGAATTTGTATTTTTAAACTTGTTTTTCATCCTGAAAAACAAGTTTGAAAAATATGTCACTTCAATTATGAAATTATATTTTTTTTATTCAATGTAATGGAAATCGTTGTAGTTGTGTTTCTGTGCCGAACGACGCAGTGTCTCGCCTCCCGCGGCGAGTCCGCGTGATGTATGGCGACACGCTCGCGAATATTTCACGCCGCTTTTAAATTCAACGTAATGCGGGTGGCGCCGAACTCGAAGACGCCCGAAATATCACACTCGGTGACTGAACAACAAGATCTCACTCGGTGCTGAATAAGTCATATTTGAATGGTGGCATACTGCTACCAAACGTGGAACTGTAACCGACGCACTTGTAGATAGAGATCACTTGCAAGTCATTTAAGTGCTTCATAATAAAAGGCTTTGTAAGATAATTATTAGATACTACCGAAGAAATTGGCTCCGAATCCGATAATGGATGCGACAAATAAAAACGCAGCTCCTTTGCAATTATCTGCCTCTTCGCATTGCACCGCACTGCACAGCTTCGCATAGACAAACGTTATGTTGAAAACCGATCCTTCACTATCAAGAAACAGAATTTATGGCATCGTAAAGTACGCATTGTAAGCAATAGCCTGAAATATGAAGGTGGCAGTGAGCAGGCTTGATAGGCGCTTTCTTCTTGTTACCATGTGAAAAATAAATTTGCCTACATGTCGAAACTTCTCCTGTTTCGCGGCGCCTGCATATTATTGTACAAACCAGACCCAAACTTAGTAGAAACTTAGTCTACTCACGGAATCCACCGGGAAATTCATAAATACCAAATATAGCAAGTTATATCTGAAGGGAGCTCGGAGTAAGTTTACTCATCTGTATTATGAGTACATAATCCGTGACGCCGCTCCGCTCAGCTTGCTCTAGCTTAGCTCCGCTTATTGGTTTTATTTTAAAACTGAGAATAAAATGCAATCAGCCGGGCTGCCCGAGTATTAAATGAAAGTCGACTTTAGACGGCCACAGCGCGAAACAAAGGCACCGCATGTCGCGCTACGAGCGGTGCCTTTGTGTCGCGCCCGTTTGAGGGAACCTTAACACACACAGAAAAAGATTGTTGTGTAGATTTGAAATAAACTGTCCAACTAACTCACCTATTTTTAATCCGCAAAATAAGGATTAAAAATAGGTGAATTAGTTGAACAGTTTCCGCCACTGTATCAATCGGAAGATATACCATTAAGCATGAGTCGTCGCATCGTATTATGAACTGAAATATAACTAAGTATCTGACTATTTCAGCGTCTACAATCACTTGAATTCTATATTCGTCCTCCATAGACCACACCCTAGTAAATACACTTTAACAATCTCTCAAGCAACTATTGACTATCATAAATTGATATTTAGAATTATTTTTTGTCGAACAAGCCAAATTTTCATATTTCAATAAATTGCAATAAACGCATCGAACAAAATCCATATCTTTTGTTATTTGTAAAGAATACAGCTTCAGTTGAACGCATCTGTTCTGTTTGACCATTCGATTGTCGGATTATGTCGTCGATGGCCCCCTTCGATGCCTGGGCGCCGGCCCCCGGGCCCCTGTGGCCCCGGCCTATCGGCCCGCGCGGTTTAACATGTGTATTTTAATTTATGGAGCGTCGATCGGGCGATAACACGCGTCGACAGCCCGCGGCATATCGCGATATCGAGCAACGTTTATTATTTTCCCGATTTAATTAAAACAATCAGCTGTCGATGTAACTCCAACTGTTTTATTTTTATCATTCTACACTCAACACCCAGCCAGATTGCCGGATTATGTTTCATCCAATCAATGGAAGTGGTGAACGTTTTTAACATGCACTTTATGGTTGGTACATAATGCGACGTATATTTTTTTATCAAGGTTATTTATTCATGAGCATGTGAAAACGACAGCAATCAATGTGAAGATGAATTAATAAATTAGTTTAGATAGTCGCTGAAACGGAACACATTAGCACATGACAATAAATCTTACAAATCCTATTGACGTAGTCATTTATATATGAAATGTTTGCTAAAAAAGGACACTTGATATAATGACTGGCGTCCTCGCACGGCTCGCCCGTGGCGGCGGCTCCTAATATCGGCCTTACAATAGCGCGGAGGGATCGCGAGGGCCTGTGGAGTCTGTGCTCAATGGCCGAGGATTTGCGCAATCCCTCGATCGTGAGATATTGATGGCCGTGAGCGAGCATCGGGAGCCAGGCGCATTATGCGAAGAGACAGTTTTTGCGAGGAGTGACGTCATCGAGGGGAGGCTTTAGCGTTCACATTCACTGGCGGTGGAAGTGTACAGAACCATAATACAGAAGGTCTTTTAATGTAATACCTATGACTATAGTATTTATGTGTTTGGTTGTAGGTACATAGGACTTCCGAAGCACTTATTAGAGTGCCCCACGATTATCATGTGTTTGTGGTTCTTTGAAGGGTTAGAAAGCTGGGTAAAAAAACACAGTACTGCTTATACTCAGACCAACAGACCAGAGAAGAATTTTCCTTCGCTATCAATAAACTAGTCAATCGGATAATGATCTCAAATATTTACGACTGTATTATACGCACACGTGAAATTGTTTTTTGCAGAAAAATGCGTTAAATTGTACCTCCGGTATAGAACCACAAATTGTAACTCCGGTACCGATAGAATCACAAGTTATCGTCTAAAAGTTCAGGCAATATATTTGGCCGAAAGAGGTATTTTTTTCCCTTGCAATTACTAGAACGCTATTTATCAGCCATACCTATAAAAAAAAAAAAAACATTATCTCCTAACCTATTCGTTGTGGTGGGCTCGGCGTCCGCAATATTTCTCTTGTAAACTCACCTGTGTTCCAGTCCTCGGTCCACAGCACCAATAAGTTAACTACAAAAATCTTAGGCTTGCTCAGGTAGTCTCTGAATTGCCATGTTTGACCGATGTGATGAACGCTTGGAAGGTGGCATGTCCGGATACGGTTCAGCCCAAGAACCCGTCTTCCCAGAGTTTCACAGTGGGATGAGCCACTCTAACACTTACATTAATCGCTTTAGCTGAAAACTTTAAAACACATTTTAATTCCTTGCTTCATTTTTTATATGATAATAAAAATGTAGTTTCCCTACTTGCTTGGTAACTTCGCACATATTTTAAACATTTTAAAACGAATGAAAACTAAACTAAACTAACAAAAATTTTAATCTGTGTTCACACTTTGATATTAGCTCATTCCGTTTTCGCGCGCGGCAAAAGAAGCGCGCAATAAAAAACAAAATCACTATTCTAGAAAAATTCGAAAGATCGAAGAAAAATAAAGACATAGACTAATAATAAAACCCTTACAGTTTCTTCATCTTCCTATGATGATTCATAGGAAGATGAAGGTAAGCAATAATTAATTAATTATTTCGTATACTAAAAGTGAATAATGAAAAAATCAGTTTTGTAAATGCTCTGGGATTGACTGCAAGTCGATAACTTTGACATTTATCAAAACGAAATTGTATAAGTTAAACTTTAATATTGCATCGGGGTTGACTGCTAGTCTTCCAACCTTAACGGAGCCAAAATCCGTGCCATCCAATATATTGCAAGACGCGAAACCGGAATCTGTAAGTGTAGAACCAGAGTAAGACCCTGATCTACTGTCTGCACTCGGTGAATCCACGCTAAGCTCCTGCAAGCGCCTACATTGAATCAGAAATCTCGGCGGTAGTACCGGACATGGTTCACAACGCGACTAGACACTTACAGCGTCTCAACAACAGTTAGGCACGAGTAACACCGACATCAAAATGGTCATGGATTTGCTTCTAAAGAGCGATGATAAGGTTTAAGCTATGAAATATTTAAGCAATGGTTGACGCTTGGTAACAAGATGAGTTGCTGTTTGGCTCGTCTCTATGACAGATAGTTAAAGCCTTCAAGGTCATTGAAAAACAGGCCTATTCTATAAAAAGACTGTCAAGGTTTCGAAACCGCCTCAGCAGCCTAGTACCCCTCAGTATCAGGGACACTGGAACCCGTTTCCTTGATACCCAGCACAAACAGCGGGGGGAGGGGGGCAACGGTAGGTCGTCAGTGCAGTCGTCACAACGTTCTAAGTCGTAATGTATGTATTTTACATTTTCTCAAAATTGGCAAGTCATGTCGTAGTTCTCTCCATTTTGTAAACTCCGTACTATTTTGTGAAAAACACACACCACCTTCATTAGCGCAGTAGTAGATATCGCTTTGCTAATGCTTTGTTGTCACAATCAGCGGAGATGACGACAAGCCATTAACGGTTCTTTCTTGTTCCTTGAGTATATGTCCAATGAAACATTAAAAAAGTGGCGATATTGAGCGCTTTAGAATTGATGATCCGTCGACATGTCATGCATTTGTCAACCCTGACTTGGACAAGGGTGCTTTTTTGGTCCTGGCTGTGAACATCCGTAGTATTAAAAAAAAACTATGACTCATTAATTGTATTTTTGGCTAACATTGGCATTGCGATTGACATCATAGTGCTAACAGAATGCTGGACCGATAGCAGTTCGCAGATTGAACGAATAAACAATTACAGGCATTTTAGTACCCAACACAGCCATAACCAGAATGATGGTGTTATCGTTTTTGTGAGAGAGAACATTGACAACGTGCAGGTTCAGGAATATTTGATTGCTGACGGTAACTGCCTTATTGTTAAGGTCAAGCAAGTGACAGTTATTGCCTCATATAGACCACCCTGCTTCACAAATCCAACCAATTATGTTAATTCACTGAACGAATTACTCCTCAACATACATGGTGAAAATATTATATTTGCAGGAGACATAAACATTAATACTTTGTCGGAGAACACAAGTGGCTGCTCCTGTGATTATTTGAACGTGCTAGCCTCACATGTTCTAATGACAGTTATTGCCTCATATAGACCACCCTGCTTCACAAATCCAACCAATTATGTTAATTCACTGAACGAATTACTCCTCAACATACATGGTGAAAATATTATATTTGTAGGAGACATAAACATTAATACTTTGTCGGAGAACACAAGTGGCTGCTCCTGTGATTATTTGAACGTGCTAGCCTCACATGTTCTAAGGCAGGGAATTGATAAGCCAATTAGACTCGATAATTGTCTTGACCACTTCATGGTCAAAACACGAAATAGAGTTAAAACTTTTGTGTTTGAACCACTCACAGATCACAGTCCAATATTGTTATACATGAGTAAGTTAAATATTGTTAAAACCTATGCAAAACATTTTAAAACAACCATCAACTACACGCAATTAGATACTGACCTTGGTAACATCAAATGGGACCTCTTTCTTGAAAAGGTGATACAGGACGCTATACTAAGAACTCCACTACGAAAATAATCTCCAAAAAGAAACAGCCACTTAAGCCTTGGATGACCATTGGTGTTGTCAAATGTATAAGGACTAGAGATAAAATGCATCTTAAACTAAAAAAAGCTCTAAACAGTGAAGACCTAAAAATGGAATACTCGAATTACAGGAACATCTGCAACAAAATTATAAAAAAAATTAAAGCACTCGTACTATCAGACGGAATTAGACAAAAAAAACAAAACAATATCAAAGGAACTTGGAATACTATCAAGGAAATGTGTAACATGAAGAGTGTCGTTGATAGTGAGTCAGAACTGCTGGGAATAGGAGATAACCCCATAAGCTCTTTAAACGAAGTAAATAGATATTTTACGTCAATTGGGAAAGAACTGGCTAATAAAACTCTCACAAGGCTAAATTTAGCGGAGGATGTACTGGCGAAACATGACTTGGGGTCAAATGGCTGTATAAACTCGATGACGCTGGGACCAACCGATGAGGTAGAGGTTACTCAAGTGGTCACTGGCCTGAGGAACGGAAGTGCCCCGGGGTGGGATAATATACACGTCTCTATATTAAAAAAATATAAGCACAAACTTGCTTCGCCCATTGCACACCTCTGCAACATCAGTTTCACGCAGGGTGTCTTTCCGACATGTTTTAAAAAAGCCGTTGTATCTCCCATCTTCAAGGCCGGTGAAAAATCAAATGTGACCAACTACAGACCAATATCCCTCTTGAGCACTCTATCTAAAATCGTAGAAAAACTGGCGAATAGACGTCTCATTGGATACCTTGAGAAAATGATATATTATCGGAAAAACAGTACGGCTTCAGAGCGGGACGCTCCAGTAATGATGCTGTTCTAAGGCTTACCACGACAATCACGAACTGCTTGAATGGAGGAGACAAATGTGTTGGTATATTCCTCGACCTACAAAAAGTCTTCGACACAGTGTCAATCCCCATCCTATTGAGCCGATTGGAGGGCGTTGGCGTGAGAGGTTTACCGCAGGAGTGGTTTAAAAGCTACCTGACTTACCGGTACCAAAGAGTCCGCATTGATGGGCAGATGAGTGAAGAAGCACCTTGTACCTACGGTGTTCCCCAGGGAAGCACAATAGCCTCAACACTTTTCCTGGTGTACATTAATCGACTCTGTGACCTTACTATCCAACAAGGCGAATTAACGATGTTTGCTGATGACACAGTTCTCCTGTTCTGCCACACCTCTTGGGAAAGTTTGGCACGGATATGTGAACGAGGGCTTTCAAGAGTTACTGCCTGGCTTGAAGACAGCCTACTATCGATAAACGCAAGTAAAACAAAATACCTCTGCTTCAGCATGTCAAAGTCAGGCGGGCCTGGTACAGACTTCATTGTGCCCATCTACACGTTCCCTTGTAATAGAAGGTCGTGTTTTCAACCTGCCTGTGCCTGCCCTAGGCTTGAGAGAGCCAGCAGCATAAAATACCTCGGTGTTACAATCGACGACAATTTGAAGTGGAGTCTACATATCTCAGTCACAGCAAAAAAAAACACGTAAACTTATATATATCTTCAAAATCCTGAGGTATGTTGCCAGCCATAAGTTACTTATACAAACGTACAAAGCATTGTGTCACTACATTCTGGGCTATGGTATCTGTGCATGGGGTGGGCATGCATGCAGTTCTGAAGGTGCTGCTTTCCCTTAACTTAAGAACACCTACCACTCTGGTATACGCGCGGGTGCTTAGCGTCAGAAAAATATTTATATTTGAGTGCCTGCGGAGATATCACCGGCTCACAGTCCCTAACTTGCCAAAAACTGTCAAAAGAACGGAAAGATATCCCGTAGCATGGGTAAAGAGCAAGTTCGCCAGAAAACACTACAACAGCATAGCGCCCCGCCTCTACAGCAAAGTTTGTCAGTTCAAACTAGTAAGAAACGTAAGCAATTTCATGATAAAAAAGGAAATCCTACTTTGGCTCGAAAGCTATAGCTACGATGATGTTGAAGATCTTATCAGTAATCTCACCTAGTGGACAGACACAGAGTACACACATTCACACACCTACACCTACACACCCATCACACATCTCATCCTACACATACTACCCCTAATCTATTATTAAACAGAATTATTAAAATAAACTCATTTAATTAAAAAAAAAAAATAACACTACAATGTATTTCGTCTAAGCCTTCTTATGCTGATCCATGTAACTGGAGAAATCCTCGACCCCTGTCATACAGGATGTCCTAGTTCAGGGGTCGAGTCTTCACTGATGTAACGTGTACAGAAGATTTGGAAATAAATTACTATTACTATTAGTGCACTGGACATTCTTTCCGGGGTCTGAAGTTCGGGTTCATGTACCGGCTTAACGTCTTCAAAGTCCCGGCTTACCATCATCACCAAACTTCGGATTGAGTTTGGTTAGTTCGGTAGTTATCAGTGGCATCTAAACACTGAGTTCCAGGCCACCACCTTCGGGCAAATCTGCGTATCATATAGCTCGACGCCGGGTAACTATAATACCCGCGTGGCCGCGTCAGCTCGCTACAAGGGTCTAACAAAATCGATTAAAATCAAAAGTCTTTTATTCAAATTAGGCTGAGAATCAGCTCTTTTCGAACGTCAAAATTACATAAGATAGTCCCCCTTCACCACTTCCTAGTGATTTAGCTGGGAAGAAAAAGTGGCGCAACAAACTTCCCAGCAGCACAGCTGTCTGTTCAGTTAGACAAAACTTAATTCTATACAATAATAGATATGCAAAGTTTTAATATTACTAGACACAGAATATCAAATTAATTTATCTGCCGTATGTCAGCTTGAAAATCAAGCAAAATAAAATAAAAATGTAAACAAAACTTACTATATAAATAAAAGTCTCCGGGCGTAAAGGGCGTGGCAGCTTACTTAAGCAATATGGCAATACTGGATTAATTACACACAAATGATAAACTAGAACCATCGTAGTAATATAAATAAATAGAACAATCAGTATAACAATAACAAAACTATAGACAGTTAGACGACCAGTCACAACAAGCGGCACCCGTTCACGAGAATAACGCAAAGATCAGCCATTACTCCCCTCATCATTTTTGGGGGAAAGAGGCAACCCGACCCCCGACGCTACCGCAAGCAGGGACATCAAAGAGAGCATGACGAACTTGCTGTTGGTCGCTCAGGCAAGAATAATATGATCTCTATGATGATAAATGATTTTTATTTCTGTAAGTGGGTTTGTACAAACACTTTTACACGTCAAACATTTTTTTTTTACTACATGAGGTCGGCGTTTCCTATCTGACTACTCTGAGAAGAAAGTCCGAAACAAACTCAGAGGTGACAGTCTCTTTTAAAGTCCAGACATAATCTTGGTCAGATCATGTTAAGACCATGTGGATTGATGTCTGAAATGGTCTTTTGAGGAAAGAACCACACAGATTGAGTGGACCTGTCCAGTCAGTGCACGCATTTATCAGTAATCGTACAGCTCAACTCAAAACATAGGGAGCTCAACGATTCGACGGACAATACCAAAGGAAAGACATTGGGTAGGCCGCATAATTACTCAAACCGCCAGATCATGATTACGATTAAAACTAACTGAGATAATAAAATAAAATAAAACAAATGTAAAAAAATGACCCACATAGTCTTAACATTCACAATAAAATAATACCTAGGTAAGTAAATATTCATGTCATTGTTTATTTTACAGATCATATATGACGACCATGTAGGTATGTGTCTGAAATGATCTTTTGAGGAAAGAACCATACAGATTTGATTGGGCCTGTGCAGTCAGTGCACGCATTTGTCATTAATCGTGCAGCTCAACTTAAAACATAAGGAGCTCAACGATTCGACGAACAATCCCAAAGAAAGGACATTTGGGTAGGCCGCTTTAAGTACTCAAACTGCCAGATATAAAAAATTAAAGAAATAGCTGAGATAGACAAAATATATAAAAATATTACCCACTAAGTCCTCACACGAAATTAAATAATAATAATATTATACAAAGTAAATATTCATGTCATTGTGTATATAATAATCATGAAATGTCAAAGTGTATATAAAATAAAACAAAAGTTAGGTACCAAACAAAAAAAACAAATGCAAAAATTGGAGCAGCACCCTAATTGCGTAATACACAATCAATCGGAATCTGAATCGTTTTGAAACAGATTGCTAATCCATTGCTTCATAAGTTCTATAACAAATTCTGCTCAAAAATGTAAATAACGCAATGAATGTTGTTGAACTGTCAAAATCAAACAGATTAGTCGTAATCGTTTACGAAAACGTGTTACGCAATTAGGGTGCAGGTCATTCCCGAGCCTTTTTGTCCTCAATATAGTCTTTGACTGTATAAAAAGCTTTCTGGTACAACTTACGTTTAAAAAATGATTTGAATTTATTAAGGCTTAGATGTTGAACGTGGCTTGGAAGTTTATTATAAAAGCGTATACATTGACATCTGAACGAGCCACCTATTTTCTTGAGCCTTGTTGTAGGTACAATCAATTTGTTTTTGTTCCTAGTATTTAAATTAAGGATATAACTGTATTTTTTTTTAAACTTGTTTTTGTGAGCATATAAAAGATTTTCATAAATATACTGAGAATAGTCATTACATTAATTTCCTTAAATTTATATCCGAGAGAGTGTCTCGGACTTAATTTATAAATTGATTTAACAGCTCTATTCTGCAAAACAAATATAGTCTGAATGTCGGCGGCATTTCCCCACAAAAGAATACCGTACGACATCACACTATGAAAATAACTAAAGTATACTAAACGGTCTGTCTCTAAATCAGTTAAATTACGATTTTTTCTATCAGCGTATGCTGCGGAGCTTAGGTGTTTTGTCAATTTATCAATATGTGGGCCCCACTGAAGCTTAGCATCCAAAGTTAAGCGCAAGAATTCTGTGCTGTCTTCAAGTTTCAATTCTTCGCCCTTTATAAACACATTCGTTTTCACCTGCCTAACGTTAGGTAGCGTAAACTTAATGCATTTAGTCTTCTTTTCATTAAGAAGTAAATTATTAACATTGAACCAGTGAACTATTTTTGAGACCGCGTTATTTACATCGTCAGTATCCAGCTGCTGACGTTTAAGTTTAAACAAAAGTAAAGTATCATCCGCAAACAATACTACAGCGTGTAACGGAAAGGTGGTATCAACACGAGAGGGAAAAATGGAATACCTTAAGTAGAAAAATCTAGTTTTTAATCACCTGTAATAATTTTAGCATGTAAACAAATGTGGCATATCACTATTTGAGGTCATTGTTCTACACACTCACACTAGCACCGTCCATTTCACTATTATTTCTCCTCACTCGCATAACCTGACTGTTTCTGACCGCCTGGTACATATTACGCCGGCGCGGCAATAACAAAGCGGTCGTCGGCGAGATCAAATGCTACCCGGCGGTGTCATATGCCGTCCCTGTAACAAACAATATTGAAACTAAACGAATTGGCATTAAGAGTTATTTTGCTTTGACAGTTATTTCTTTTTAAAAATAAGGTGAAATATTAACTAGTTGATTCGGTTGTAACTTAAAACTTACGTTTCAAAGAAAGGGTTCGAAATGTCTTTCTTGTTGCTGGATACACAAGCCAGCTCGCCTGTAGGTAGACAGACGCTCGGACATTGCGCAGCATCTCCGGCGTCACTGACTCAAATGCGTCGTTTATGCGACCCACCATTTGCTCTCTTGATGAGCACTCAACGGCAAAAACATAGTTTTTTATGTATCCCCATAAAAAAAAGTCCGACGGAGTGAGGTCTGGCGAGCGCGCAGGCCAGGCAACGCGGCCTCCTCGACCTATCCACTGGGGGAAGCGCGCATTTAGGTGGCTTCGTCTTGTTGAAATGTCATGTTGTTCTCCATGACGAGGTCAACGTAGCTGGTCACTGACATCACTGTTAACTCCTCGTCCAGATCGTTTCTAAGGAAATCCAAAAAATTTGCACCATTAAGATTTTCCGGCAAATAATGTGGTCCTACAAGAACATCACCTATGATACCAGCCCAAACGTTTATCCGCCACTGACGCTGGAAAGATGACCCGGAGGACACATGCGGATTTGTATGCGACCAATAATGTTCATTGTGAACATAACTAATTCCCGCTCTTGTGAAGGATGCTTCATCTGTCCACAGCACTTTGGAAGCAAACTCAGGTGAGGTTTCGACCTGATTTCTGACCTGACACGCGAGGTTAATAATCAGCAGGAATCAGCTCCTGTGTGCGGCGAAAGTGGTATGGGTGCTGGTCGTCTACGTGCAAAACTCGCCACATTTGCATGTGATTCGCGGCTCCCAGCGCCACGGCTGCGCGACGCGTGCTGCTCCGTGGGTTGTTTTCGAAGTGCTCCAGTACGGCTTCTTCAAAATCCGGATCTTGGGACGTCGTGCGGCCCGTTGGAGTTGGCGCGTGGAAAGAACCGGTTTAATGCAAACGGCTAACCATGCGTCTGAAGCAACGCAGTGAAGGCAATTGTCTAGCCTCGGCAGCTGGTCGACCTTCTATGAACCGCTGACGATACAACTCCCGAGCTGCACTCAAGTTTCCGTGGGTTGCACCGACGCAAAGCATCATTTCGTAATATTCTGGATTACTTAAACACATCACGAAATATCACTATCACAAAAAAAAAAAACGAACTTCACATCAAACCAGTTGAGCGACTACGCAAAGAAATCCGTGAAATCGCAAATTGACACAACAATGCTTTCACTAGAGCGTAAACCGGAAAATAATAACCGCTATGCTTGCTCTAATTAACGCTTTCGGAGGTGCGAGCAGGATAACTCTTTAGATCCAATTCTTTATTTGCGCTGGTTTATTTCATAATAATAACGGTGGGGTCAATCATTAGGGATCCATTTTCAAATTGATGCAAACTTACCCGTCCGAACTCTTTCATACTCAGGAAACCCTGGTAGCCCTTTGTTATCGATCGTGACAAAAATGATGTATCGGAGAAATGATGATGTAGGTAACTCGATATTGAATTTGAAGAAATGGTAATTATCATGAAAATTAAAAAGCGGCCAAGTGCTAGTCGGAATTATAAACCTACAAATAAAGAAAACGATTTATTTAGTTCACAATTTTTTTTTGTTTTTACTGTTCTCAGTTCTATGGAATCATTAATCTATTTAATTAATAAGTTATGATCATCGGGCGATTTTTTTTTTCAAGATTTCTTTTTTAAACTCCTATATTGTAATCGATTTACTTTGTAGTTTAGACAGTAAAAGAGATCGCACAAAGCCTAAGACCACAATGTAAATCAATAACTACTGAAAACTACGTCTTAACGTGCCCACCGAAAAACTACGCATAACTTGCAAAGTGGTACGAGCTAGGAATCAAACCTGAGACTTTCGCCAACCCAAAACTAACTTTAAATTTTTAAGTTATGGAGAACCCATTGTGACTATTATTACACGCACAGGAGATGCATACACGCACACTTAGAGCTAGATTACAAGAACGGTTAGAGACACAGACCACGCCCCTTTCAGGGGTCTGCAAATTATTTTGTGAAAGCCATAAATGATAAAAACTCTTTCATACTCATGAAATCCTAGTAGGCGTAATCTATTGTGTTGATGCGACTCGATATTGAAATGGTATTTCATTAATTAACTCCGAATTTAAAACTAAGTAACTACAAATAAAAAACTATTTATTTTGTTCACTACGTTTTTTCACTTCTCAGGTTTTATGGAATAATCTGTTTAATTAATAAATCATGTAATCGCGCAATTTTTTTCGCGGTCTTTTTTTTAAGCTTCTGTAATGTAATTGTTAATTACTTTGTGGTAAATTACTTTAATTAATGGAACCCTTAGTGCACGATTTCAAATTATTTTGTGAAGTTTATTGATTTTTAAAGCCAGTGTTTTTTTTTGTGATTTTTGTGCTTTAGTTAATAATTTAATAGTTCAAATTATGTTGTTCTAATTTAAATCATTTCATCAGAACTGTGACAATCTCGATTTTATTCAAACCTGACCCGACTTTTCAATCACAAAAAATAAATACGGAACCCATTTTTCATATTTTACTAGGAGTAAAAGCTAGGCAGGAGTAAAAGCGGTAAACTATTTCGATAGGTAGGTAGGTCAAAGGTTATGGACCCTAAACAGCAAAATTTAAATTTATTGAATGCAGACCTGGATTTTAATTTATTGTTTTTAATTATAACTTAAACTTAGAAGGTTAAAAATGGTACCATGTCGTCTGTAACCATTGTCAGAGTTGGTGCATTTCGGGTTGATACCCCCTTTCCGTTACACGTTGTATATAATGATTATCCTTTATGAGGTAAGGCAAGTCACTAATATAAATAAGAAACAAGAAAGGACCACAAATTGAGCCCTGTGGAACTCCCATTGTTAAGATAGATCCGGGAGATCTTTCTCCATTAACGTCAACGCTCTGAATCCTTTTACTCAAGTATGAAGTAAGAAGATCCACAGCGGTGTTTCGGATCCCGTAGTGGCGGAGTTTCCTGATTAACGTTTCATGAAGAACGCAATCGAATGCCTTGGACAAATCACAAAAGATGCATTTATCTTCCCAAGCATTATAAATATGTCCTAAAAGTTCAACATCAGTAGTTGAACGACCCCTTGTAAAACCGAACTGTTTGCTATGTAATAATTTATGTCTGTTAAAAAATCTCTGCAGTTGGCTTAAAATTAAGTTCTCAAAAATTTTACTAAACGTAGGTAGTACTGAAATAGATCTATAATTTGTGGGGTCTGATGTACTACCTGATATAAACAAAGGTATTATTTTCATTTTTTTTCATAAGGTCAGGGAACTCCCCACAGTCAATACAATTATTAAAGATAAGAACTAGAGTAGGTGCTACAATGTCTATAATAGACTTAGCAACTTCTACAGAATTACCCCACAGATCTGCAGTCTTTAGCAAACACTCAGCACCAGAAGGTGATGAGTTAAGGGATTTAGTAGTTGAAACGGGAATATCTGAAAAGAAGTTTTCAAAGGCCGCGGCGACTTGTGAGTCTGATTTTATTATGTTGTCATTAATAGATAGGCTGTAGTCAGTACTTCTGTTACTAGACCTTCCCGTTTCACTATTAATAATTTTCCAAGTCGTTGTATGAACTCTTTTAAAACATTGTAATGAGTAGATCATGTCAATATTATATGAAGATAGAAAGACGATAGAAAGAATTGACTTAAATAGTCAAATAAAAAAACAAATATATGAATTCATGTAAGTAGGTAAGCTGATTCTGAAGAAAGAACAAAAACATTGTCTTGAGTGAATCACAGTGACCAACTATTGTTATCGTTTAAGTAGTCGTTGATGGAATAGTTTTTTTTTTACCCTCTTCTTTGCTAGATTTGCCTTTTAACGAAGGTTGGATTTTATTTGAGCTTTAAACGCATTAAAAGGCAAATCTAGCAACGTAGAGGGTAAAAAAAAACCAGAATGCATGTTAACATGGATTTGTATGATCATAAAACTATGATGGTCCCTTTACGGTACCTTAAAATAGTGCAAATGTTTTATTCTAAAATTTAAAAACAAAATGGCAACAACAACAAATACGTAGTCATGCATTAGGTTTTAGAAACAAATTTATTAATTGATGTCAAAGTTACTGGAATCTTGTTAGAAAAGGTATACCAAGCCCAACAAATAAGTTATGAACCTTATGAAGCCGGTGAAAGGGATCACGTAGTTTGTCCTTATTTCGAGTGTTAACATGTGAAAATCACTGTTTTTAGAGTATAAGGGGTTTATTAATAAGCGATGATTAAACATAGAGACGCATAAATGTCAAAAATGTATGGTCAAACAGTCGCTATCATTATTTGTAGCAAGCGGGTTTCTTATTAGTTAGGAATGAAACCAAGGGTCACTTTACACATTTATTACATGAAATACAGAAATCAGGGAAGTAGGTTGTGAGGTCTCTAAAGTACTGGTTCATTGGTCACTGTAGTTAGCAAGGAAAGAACGTTACTGCCCTGGGCTTGGCTACACCGCAGCACATGGTCCGGCGCGAGGTCACAGGGCAGGCAGCAGAGTGGAGGAGCGACCCCAAAGGTCACCCGGCGTGGGCAGCACCACGCAGGGATGAATGACCGTGTGTTTAGGCATGTGGTCCTCAGGCAGGGGCCTCAACACGAGGCGGGCGTGGGGTCTCGGCACCCACGAGCCACATGGATGGCAGGTTCAGGCGGCAGTAGCGGCCGCGTGGGCAGTCCGCGTGACGGGCGTCTCTCCAGCGGTAGGGCGGAGGCAGCGAAGACGTCGGTCAGCGGTAGGCAGGATGTGTAGCCTAAGACTGGAACCCTGGAATCAGCACAAGGCGGGTGCTCCCGTAAGCGTTGTGCCAGAACTGCAAGCCTCCGTCGATGTGTGCCTCTCCCAGCCGTAAGCCCAAAGCAAGGTGGATGGAGGAAGACTCACACATCGTGGCGGCTTACAAATATTAGAGTATGCCGTGCACATGCCGCGGGCATTCTCGGAGGTACCTCGCCGCGTGGCCAGGTGATTTAAGCGAACAGCAAGGCGTAACGCGGCGAGACAAGCATAGCGTATGCGAGAAGCATGCGCACGCATTCACAGAGAGGTGCAGTAATGGTGACAGGTGATGTGGCAGAAGCCACTATCGGTAAATAGCTTTCTCGACAGTCATAGCGGGGCTGCCCAGAACAATTACAATAGCTGCCAGACCGCGCAGACAGAAATACATAGAGAATGCAATATGACAGGACACAAATAAGAGTATAGGCAATCACACTGAGCACTTATCCGTTTATCTCAGGGTTATGTTAACTTACTGCTTGATGCGAAGGAAAGAGGACGTTACCGTTGGAAGTCGCTGCGTCCCCGTAAGGGGGCGCGGCAAGCGGAACCGGGGCTATGCCCCCCGGCCGCGAGGGCTATACGTTGGCCCGTTAATACGGGCCCCTCATTTGGTTGCCCCTGGCAATGATATTTGAGCGCGCGTGTAAAGTGCGCGCGCCCATGTGTGTGATTGCTATTAGTTTATCTGTAGGAGCGCCGCGACGCTTATAGTGAGCGTCGTTTTCTTCACGGCATCAAGTAACCTAGGGGAGGTCCGGCGGCGACGACCTGCGACAGAGATGCCGACTCGACGCGCCTACAGAGTGGGTGATTGGTCCCCGCCCGCCCAGATCACAGAGCTAGCCGTTCACTGTCCGGGCTAAGCGACCGTCCTGTGTGTGTGAGCGGTATTGTGTTGTGTAACACCGCCCAGCGTCTGACGTGGGACGCAGCTCGCACCGCGACCACACGTGTGTGTTTACGCGCCTGTAGTAGTAGGTGATTGTCTGTTTTACGTAAACGTAGCGTGCCTATATTAACCTAGAACACGTTACGCAACGGGTGTATATTGTGTATGTGGAGTCTTTATTGTCACGGATAAGCTGTGTGTAACCTGAATTACAGCTTATCCGGGCGCCATATCCGGTGGGATGGGGTCATAGTCCGCTATCAGGTAGCGAGACCCCGTCGGCGCGCGCGGATGAATTTAAGGAGCAAGTCGTATTTATAGGCATGTTGGCAAAAACTCATTAAATGCCTCAGGTACGTCAGCTGCCTTATTAACTAATTTGCTATCGAACATAATCTCAAGTTGAGTTTCTTGTTTAATTGTTAATAATTGTTCTGGTCTGGCTATATCATTCGCCGACCGCCACCTGACTGCCGTCTGCAGCGTGGTACACCAGCAGCGGGCATCGTCACACCAGTCTGAGCCAGGAGAGTACTGCGCTACACCCAAGGGAAATTAAGGAAATTTTGTGACCATTAACTTAAATAAATTTTCTACTATCATACCTTTTTGTGTTGACAAGGTTCGTGGTATTATTTCTCTTCTCCACAAAAACCCTGTCCGTCACATTTTGAGAGAATAAAGAATCTAACATTTTCAAAATACACAGCGCTATTGGCAAATTGGTTGCATACTAATTCTAAACGACTCTTTAAAACATTCAAACTCTTTATAAGTATTTTGTTTTTAATAACATTGTACCTAATATTTGTACAAATATGTTAACCTAACACCTTTATGTAAATACCTATGTTTTACAAATAAATATTCTGGTTCTGAAACAATAAGAGGTAATTAGTAAAATAGGCACACACCCTAAGATGATACACACTTAACACTTACCCAATCCAGGGTTGGCACTGAGTTTAACTAATAAAGTCTCGATCACTATACAGGTAGTTAATTATAAAACAAAATAAAGCCGTTACAACGGCGACAACCATGGCTGAGGGACGGACACCCGCATGAAGTCGTCCCGCTGAGGAGCAGCGACGCGAGCCTGTGACCGTCATGCCAGCATAGGGTGGTGTGGCTTCTCACCGGCGTATGAGACGCCGCTCACGGCTCCTACCTGGTGGTTCTGCCGCGGGAGGCAACCGGGGGCGAGGGAACAAGATATCGCTAACAAGACGATTCTGCTGTGACAACCCAAGGTCACGCGCATTGCGTTGAAATACGTCGGCAAATTGATTTCTTAAGTAAACAAATAATAATAATGCTTATAAGAAGCTTATTCTACTGTTTTAATCATTATTTTAATTAAATTATTATGTAATTAAAAAACGCTACTCTCTGGAATGGACTACAAGCATCATCTTTAACTTTACAAGGTCAAGAGTAAAATTATTTTCTGTTCATAGAATAAAAAAAAACATGAAATCCAACATTACTAGTTATTTAAGTTATGATAGAAACGAATATTTATATTATATGATCACACGAACTTGCAAGTGAAGTTCGATCAATTTTACGATGAGTAATTTGAAGATATCACCCTTCCCCCTGACGCTTGACGATCCCTTAGTACAGAGAACGTTTTGTATCATAACATTACTGGGCTGTAAAAAATGAGCTAACGTCACAGAGACGGACAGACCGGAAATAAGTAACTTGATAGTTTAAATTATATGCGAAACGTTTACGCTTGCGCATGTAAAGTTAAAAATTACATGCGTTTTTTTTTTGTCTTTAGTATTACCCTAGTTAGACTAGTTGTAACCATTTATTAGTAATACATAACAAATACATGTTTTGAGATATATTCAAATTCAACTATTTTAGCCATTAATTCTTGTCGCAAATTCGTTCACCTCACTAAGCAGACACTACAGTTTTAGTGTGGTAACTGTCAAGTTACTGAATACGATTTAAAGTCCAAGTAAAGACGAAATTCCGAGCAAATTTATGTAGAAAGTAAAACATTTAATAATCAAACCTGAGCCGGTATACGGTGCCACGACGTGCCGTCTCCCCGTGTCTAGTTCGTAATAGGTTAGCTTTTGCCCACTGGCGCGCAGGCGATCCCTCCGGGCAGGCGTGAAGCAGGCCTTAGGTAGGCACGGGGCAGGCATGAAGCAGGCTAATACGGTCAGATTTATGGCGCCTGTCAGCACATCGCGCAGTATGCGACGCGCTCCATCAACCTAGAGATCGCTATCCACTGAGCATAGGCTTGTCCGTAAGTACTCTATTGCAGTAAATCGTGCTGTAAAAATAGGTCGTTGAATGTCCAAAACTCAAACACAGAAATAATTATAATATTTAATATTTTTTTGGAATCAATTATCAAGAGTATGATGTTTATTTCAAAAATTTTATAGAAATTTTAAATTAGCAATACTCATAACGTTCAAAAAGAGAATGCAGGTTTAGTTTCTGAATTGTTTTTTGTTTTGAAGGTTTTTCATTACGGACGCCTTTAACGTGTACGTCTTTCTACATAGTTCTCACATGTATCATTTCAACATGACTGTTGTAACTAAAAATAGTTGACTTTTACAATGTTTCCAAATGGCATTGTTAGTAGGTATGGGAGGACAGTGTAGGCCTGTCAACAAGTACCAGGTACTTAACAAAATGGAAAATAGTCAAGAAATCTAGTCTACAAGGCTTACAACGTTCTCACCTTCACAAAATACATAAATAATATGCCCATCAAGGACATTTGTTGTTTTATTTAGTTAGTTTTAATAATGTACGCACAATAAGTTTTTGTTTACCTAACAAGTTTTTGCATACTCGTAAAATACAAATTTAATTTAGGTACGGTTTCAAAGAAACAAAAAAGAGCCACACATTGATTCGAACTTAGATCTCATTGATTGTGAATCTATCAGTAGCCCAAACAGCTACCAGGCCATGTTAGAAATACGCGAATTTTAGCAATGTCATAAACTAGACAGGTCACGCGCATGATGCGTGTCTAACAATAGCGACGGAAATATATTTTTGTTTCGTGTAGTGCGAGGCGATTACGAGTACGCGCTAAACTGCGATCTTTGTGGTGTGTGTCGTTTAAAAAAAAAACCTATAGCGAGTTAACAGCAATACGACTCTTAAGGTGCCTATCCACTTTTGAACGCTTACTGTACATACTATAAAGCTACCATTTACTGGGTACGTCTTTCATTGACGTGAATGTGCCCTGACGGCAGAGAGTATGTCATGCTTACTCTAATGTTTCGCTAATGGTGGCGTGTGTGTTGGATCATTTAGCTCCCTTCAAAATGGTTGAGTTGAATGGTGCCAATCCATGCGTCATGTTCGTGAACGGACGCCGCCAGTAGGGACCTCTTAGCTGCCAAGTCGTATTTTAATTACATGTTATTTTCGAAATGTTTTCATCTTTACATTACGGACGCTTTTAACGTTCTGTACATTTTCACATGCATAATTTCATCATGAATGACGTAACCATTATTTAATTTAAAAGAGTGTCCGTGGAGTTTCCTGCCCGTTCTTCTCCATAGGTACCTACTACGCTTTGGAATGGGCAACCAGCTTCATTTTTCTGACCGCCCTACCTTGACAATGCTAAAGTGCCTGTAATTGGTTTATTTGAAATAAATGCTTTGATTTTGAGTTTGATTTTGGTCAATATAACTGTAAAGTTGGGAAGTGACACTACGGAAATAGTCGAGAGTCGTATGACTGTTTCACTTGTTCTTAATTTTGTCAAATGAATCGCTCTTGAAACAGAGGGGAGGCAAACTTTAGAATCAGTCAAACAAAATGGCAACTGTTATACCATATATGCCCAGAACTATTTTATGATTCCGATTTTGATAATTTTCAGATATGTATAACTTGATACATATCTGAAGATTGATTCTTTTTTTGAACTGGCAATACTGGCAGCCGGTTGTCAATTTATTTTGTGTTAGAATTAAATTGTAAAATTAATGTTTTTCGCGTATATTGATCTATAAATGTGCTTAATTTCTATAGACTTAGTTGTAAATAATAAGGATCTGTGTTTGTGAGCTACTTCGCTGCAAGATCAATTGATAAATCAAATAACTAGTTCCAGCTGTCATCTCAACGGACGGATTTGAAATCATCACCAAACCCGGGGAGTATTTCCTTTAATTTAAGCCTAATTATAGTAAATATTATTAGTCCCTATTGCACTTTTTCCCTTTAAAACGTTTTTACTGCTCGTCCCAGTGTTTTTCGTCGTAACCCTTTAATTCTCATTATTGCGGTTGTCTTTACGTTCTTGTCTTTTGACAATAAATCACATAAAATACGTTAGTGATAATATAGAAATCACTGTTATTTATTTGTAGACATCCCACTGTTTACTTTTTTTTAAAATTAGAATCATTGAATTAAATTAATGTTAGATACTGGATTTACAATAACTTTACAATAGTAGTACCCTCAACCATTTTGCAAACTTAATTTTGTTGTTTTTCCCTTTTATTGTTGAATATTACCTACTATCTCAATTAAGACGTCTGTGATTAATTAAATTTTATCCCACAATTGAGATTTCACACTTTTCTTTACATTAATTCCTTTGTTTGTTTTTTTTTTTCTTTCAATTTTATTTTTGAACTTCAGGTAGTCCCTTCATCCTAGTACTTACTATTCACATCTCATCCCTCTCTCTTATTTCTTTCACATACTTAGCTTTTTCTTCTCTCATTCCAGGGTGCCTCTAGGGTTGGCCTGTCAATATGTTAACCCGTAGAGCTGCATCCTTAGAGGAAAAACTGAGGGCTACATTGAAAGAATTGGAATCTAGCTAAAACCAGTGCAATCAGCTGCTACAGGAAAGGGATGACAGTGAGGTGGAAATACAGTTAATCAATAACAAGAACACTGAGCTTAAGAATCAGTTGGCTGAACTACATAAACATCATATGGACATACTTGACCAGCATCACCACCTTCGTCAACGTGTGTCTAATTTCCAGGAATGTAGTGACACCCACGAACTGGCTTTGAGACGCATATCTGAACTTGAACGAGAATTAAGCAGGGCCCACAACACAATAACCCATTTCGAATCTCTCAAAGCCAGTGAAGAGTCTGCGATCACCTGCAGTCTCTATGATGAGTTGGTTGGTAACGAGTCCGGACCCACATGTGTTGAGCCAATTGTTACAATTGATTTAACTGATGACACTATCACTAAAACCAAATTGTTTACTAGTCATAATAAGATAAAAAAATATATTAAAATTAATAGGCTGATTAGAAAATATCAGAAATCTTTGAAATGTCTTAAAGTTAACAAAATAAACACAAAACTTAGGCATAAAAATCTTAATTTAATGCAAGAATTAAAGAAGTGTAATAGTGAATTAGACTTATGTAATATTATGTATGACACGGATACTCAGCAACTTCAGGATGAGGTGTTTGTTAGGGAATATGCTCTAAAGGATATCTTTAGTAAATATGAGGCTTCTCAACAAGACCTGAGTAAACGCATGCAGGAGGCCAATGAGTTGGCAGACCTGGTCAAGTCAAATGCAGAGAGGTATGAGTCTCTGACAAATAACCTCTCTTTTAGCTGTGCCTGCTCCCAGGCACCCCAGCCTCAACGTATTACACCCACACCCACAGTGACTCAGCCAGTAGATAGCGGTATTAATAATGACAAGAATTGTATGGATAATTTGATTAACACTACATACATATTTTCTGACAAATTTGGTCAAGGTTTTGGTAGTATATTTAATCAGTGTTCGGAACATTATGTTATTAATAATTGTTTACCCGGTGCCAGTATTAGCCAATTAATTAGCAATATTAGACTGACAAAAATAAACCCTAGTTCAACTGTTATATTATTACATGGGGATAGCTTAAATGTAAGAAAAAAGGACATAATTGAATGTGTCCATTTGATGTTACATCTCAATGAAACTAATAATTGTAAATTTATTTTCTGTGCCTTGCCTTATTCACAATATTTGTCTGATGAGCAAAATAGGCACATTTATAATTTAAATATGTTCATTTATAATAGGACTTGCCATTATAGTGACACTATTGTAATAATAAAAATTTAATCGATAATACGGTCCCTAATTGGGAAGCCAAATGTAATATTAAAAATTAAAAGAATAGGTGTGTGTGTGTGTGATCTCCTAAAAAAAGTATGTTATTGTAAGAAATTAAATTTCGGGCGCCGTGGAGCGACACACTATTAATAGATAGCCAGATAAATAAAGTTGGAGAGATTGGACCATTAATCTTAGGATGGGGGCCTGTGGATGTCAATGGTGATTAAAAGACTCACTACCTTGAACGTTCCCAGTTTATTGTACCTTTAGCCTAATGTATACTATTATATTAATATAAAGTTTACTTGCTATATCATCATTGCATCTTTAAATTCGCAGCTGAAGGCTGTTATGTTCTATAGGAAAATAAAAGATATAAAAATATGTAACTTGAAGCTTGACCCCGAGAGCCGGAAGGTGGTACCTCTCAGGTAATCAGCCCCCGTGGAAGGCCAGTAGAAATTTATTTGAAGTAAAGGTGGAATAAGCACCCACAGTTGTAGGCTGTCGACAAAAAGGAACTCTGAGATGTGTTTTCACTCCGAACTCGGACACGCGGGGACGCATCGACCAACGAAAAACTTACCGCTTATTCCAGGTATATAAACTCGCGTCTCCCTCGGTGTACCGTGAAGATATTTGGTATAAGAGACGTAGGGAGGCGACGAGGAAACCTGCGAAAAACCGTAAGATGGTCACAAACGAACCGCCATCGTCGAAGGAAATTTTCTCTCGAAAAGAGCAACTTACCAAAAATCGGATCGAAATATCCACCGGGACCATTCCACGGGTCCTTTGGTTTGGGATTTGGGCATTAAAGCGCCACAATAAACTAGATTAGTTACGATTCCATTCAGGAAAAATCAAGAGACATGTCACATTGACCAACAAAGATCGCAAAAGTCACCTGTCCAATTTTGACGTCCAAAAATGTCATACGAAATGTATCACAGATAAAAAAAATAAAATTAAGAAATCGTTCCGAAATCGACTACAATCATCAATACATGTAACGGTGTAAAAAAACTCGTTACATTACATCCCTCCCCGAAAAAAAATAAAAGAAAGCAATTTCTTTTATGCCAAAAAAACAACGATCAAGGTAAAACGAACAGTTTCCCAAAAAAACAGGAAATATAAACAGCGTGTATACAAACAACACTTACAGGTGCAGACTAAATACTAGCACAACCGACCCATAATGTCAAAAGAACCACAAGAGTACAGTTAAGCACCTTCGCCACTGACTAACAAGTTAAATCCGAGTTCTACTATAGAATCAGTTAAGTGCAGCAGTCGCTTAACACTGTAAAACAATACAACAGAACTATACCCAATTGAGTGCGGTTAGGCACCATCGCCACCGACTAACAAGTATAAAATTCTAAAAAGACAAAAAAATACCAATACAAATTCGGTTAGGCACTATAGCCGCCGACTAGCAAGTATAAAGCTTTACAAACAAACAAAAAAATACTAATAAGAGTTCGGTTAGGCACCATAGCCGCCGACTAGCAAGTATATGTTTAATGTAACAGGATAAAAAGAATATTAATTCGAGTACATTTAAGCGCAAAGGCCGCTGTTTAACGAGATTAATCCAAAAAATTCTATATGAGTGCAGTTAGGCACCATCGCCACTGACTAGCAGGAACAAATTATAACTGTGAGAAACAGTATAGGAACCTTCACATCTCTAAAGATGCAAAGGAAAAAAAAATGTTGTGATCGGCTCAACTCCACCAACTTTCCGGGCACAAACAAAAAAATGTTGTGATCGGCTCAACTCCACCAACTTTCCGGGCACAAACAAAAAAGAAATCACTGTGTTCTTCCTAAGTGCACCACGAAATATTCCGGGTGACAGAGTCACTATAGGAGCACAATGATAAAAACAATAGGTAAACCTCTACAAGTGTAAACAAAACGTACAAAGGTAGTAGGCACCAATTCAGGAATTGCATGCAAAAATTTACAAAGGAAAATTGCATACAAGACTGTTTAAAAAAAATATATACATGATAATAATAGTATAATAATAAGATCTTTCGATATGGAAAATGTATCTGTGTGGGTTGAAGAAGTTTATAAAAAAATGTCCTAAGTTGTAATTTAGAATGTTAAGTCAAGATTTTAATACATTTATAAGAAGTTACCTAACATACATCTTCATTCAAATCGTCGATAACCTATCATCCATCCTATCGTACATCACATTATCAAAAACGACCTTCAATCAAAATCATCAAAATCAATATTAACAATGGAAAACCAAATTAAAATTTAATTATATCCTTAACATGATAACGACCAGTCGTTCCCTTATTAAGGTCTTTCAGAATATAAACATTATCAGAAATCTTTTCAATAATTTTACATTTAATAAACTTAGGAGCAAGTTTTGCCGAAAAATAAGTAGGTGCATGAGATTGAACGAAACTTCTTCTCCACACGACATCACCCACATCAAAAGAAATGACTTTGCGACCTTTGTTATAATAGCGAGCATTACGCTGATAAGCTTTTAATAAATGAGTTTGCACTTTAACAAAAATATTACTAAGTGAATTGAGAGAATCGGCATAGTGAACTCTATTGGAAATTTCCAGTTCATCTATGTTATCGATAGAATCACTAAAACGATGTAAAGAAGCATCAAAAATAAGTTCTCTACCAAACATCAAAAAATTAGGTGTGAAATCTGTGGCCAGATTAACACTATTATTCAAAGCTAGTTGAATATTAGGTAAATATTTAGACCAAGTTCTATGATCATATTTGACAAAACAAGCTATACAAGTTTCAACAGTTTTATTATATCTCTCAACAGTATTATTTTGAGGCGTGTATAAAGTATTATGAAATATTTTATTAATGTTAAAACCCTTCAAAAACTCTACAAAATGTTTAGAAGTGAATTGTGTACCATTATCACAAACAATTATTTTGGGACAACCAAATTTAAGAAATATTTATTTTTCAAAAAGTTTATTTATTACTCTAGTAGTAGCATTTATCATAGGAAAAATCCAGCAGTATTTAGTGAAAACATCAACAACTGAAAGAATATATTTATGTCCAGAATAAGATTTAGGCAATATACCTATAATGTCTACTGAAAGCATCAACATAGGACGATCAACTTTTTTAGGGTTAACCATAATACCAAAAGGAGGTTGAGTGGTATGTTTATAAGCTTTACAAGTATCACAAGCAAGAATATATTTTTGAACATCATTAAACATCCCTTTCCAAAAATAGTGTTGTTTTAATTTATTTAAAGTTTTATGAATACCTAAGTGTCCAGAATTAATATCATCATGATTAGAACGAATTGTATCTAATATGTGTTCTTTAGGAATAACTATCTTCCAATTAAGATTACTATTAGGATCAAACTTACTTTTACAAAACCTATATAAGGCTTTATTGTCTACTCTAAAGTTCTTATATCTGCAAGGAGACTTTTGACAATTAATAAATACTTTTTTATACCAAGGATCATAAATATCATCATCGGGTAAGACTAAATTATTTTCAGAGATTCCTATAGCAGCTATTTCAATACGAGACAAAGCGTCTGGGACTAAATGTAAAGAACCTTTTTTATGAACTATATCAAAAGTAAATTGAGAAATTCTAGCAGCCCAACGCGCTAAGCGTCCACTAGGATTGCTAAGACCTAAAAGCCAAATCGAATCTTAACCAAAAAGCAAAATCTAAAATGAAATCAAGTTGAAAAGAAGGGATAATATGAAAATTAAACTTTTTAGTTAAATTATCACAAGTTACAGGTAATTCAGTGATACCAATAATTATAAGCATTACTAAAAACAGAATTTATTTTATAACCTAACTGTAAAAATTGTCATGACTATTTGAACCCAAAATACAACTATTTGAACCAACCAACAAAATTTCTTCAAAATTTTGTATAAAAATATTCTTCAACTTCAGTAATAAATTCTCCAACACAAGATAACCAAAGCATTCACAGAACTAAATGAAGGCAGAGCGTGCAAAGCAAAAGCTGAGGAAGAGTGTGCAATCCTTTCATTATGATCAAAAGGGTGTGGTACTTCTGTCAAATTAATCATGTCCGGAGCAGTTTGTGCAACATTAGGATCTGCGCAAGCACCATCAGATTCTATGTGGTCTTTAGCAATAGGCGGAAAAGACTGGTCTTCATTAGCCATCATGAATAAACTAAACGAAAATTGATGAGCAAAGCAAGATGTAAATTTAAAAAAAAGTGAAATATTTGAGGGTAAGTGTCTAAGTTTTTTTGTTTTGATGAAACTATCAAGTAAAAAGATGCAATAATAATTTACAGGATAAGTTTAAACTACTTAAAGTAAGGTTACCAAGTTAAACCAAAGTTTAAATATGAAACAAAAACTTCCAAAGTTGTAAAATACTTGAGGTTAAAAAGATATGTTCAAAGTTTGTTTTGATGAAAATTTCAAGTTTAAAAAATGCAGTAACAATTTACAAGATCAATTCAAGTTACTAAAAGTAAGATTACTTAGTTAAACTAAAGTTTGCTTTAGATTAAATATGAAACAAAGTTTCACCGCACTTAATTTACACTGTTGAGACACTTAGATAAAACAAACTGTCTTACCATACAAAATGTTGGTTTTGTAAGAGAAAAGAAGAAGTAATGCTGTAACCATAAACATTTAACATACACAATAGTACAAAATACAATAATGTTAGTAGAAAATACTGTTTACTTAAAAGCAAACATCCAAAGAATTTAAGTTTTAAATTACAACATTGTACAATAATGTGTTACTACAAAATATCAAGATGCAATGAATCAATAACAAAATAAGTAAGCTAAATTCAAGTCCCTGTTCGCTTGAGCGACAAATGTAATAATAAAAATTTAATCGATAATACGGTCCCTAATTGGGAAGCCAAATGTAATATTAAAAATTAAAAGAATAGGTGTGTGTGTGTGTGATCTCCTAAAAAAAGTATGTTATTGTAAGAAATTAAATTTCGGGCGCCGTGGAGCGACACACTATTAATAGATAGCCAGATAAATAAAGTTGGAGAGATTGGACCATTAATCTTAGGATGGGGGCCTGTGGATGTCAATGGTGATTAAAAGACTCACTACCTTGAACGTTCCCAGTTTATTGTACCTTTAGCCTAATGTATACTATTATATTAATATAAAGTTTACTTGCTATATCATCATTGCATCTTTAAATTCGCAGCTGAAGGCTGTTATGTTCTATAGGAAAAAAAAAGATATAAAAAATATGTAACTTGAAGCTTGACCCCGAGAGCCGGAAGGTGGTACCTCTCAGGTAATCAGCCCCCGTGGAAGGCCAGTAGAAATTTATTTGAAGTAAAGGTGGAATAAGCACCCACAGTTGTAGGCTGTGGACAAAAAGGAACTCTGAGATGTGTTTTCACTCCGAACTCGGACACGCGGGGACGCATCGACCAACGAAAAACTTACCGCTTATTCCAGGTATATAAACTCGCGTCTCCCTCGGTGTACCGTGAAGATATTTGGTATAAGAGACGTAGGGAGGCGACGAGGAAACCTGCGAAAAACCGTAAGATGGTCACAAACGAACCGCCATCGTCGAAGGAAATTTTCTCTCGAAAAGAGCAACTTACCAAAAATCGGATCGAAATATCCACCGGGACCATTCCACGGGTCCTTTGGTTTAGGATTTGGGCATTAAAGCGCCACAATAAACTAGATTAGTTACGATTCCATTCAGGAAAAATCAAGAGACATGTCACATTGACCAACAAAGATCGCAAAAGTCACCTGTCCAATTTTGACGTCCAAAAATGTCATACGAAATGTATCACAGATAAAAAAATAAAATTAAGAAATCGTTCCGAAATCGACTACAATCATCAATACATGTAACGGTGTAAAAAAACTCGTTACACTATTTTATATTTTGATAATTGATATTTTAAAAACTGACAAATTATACAATGTATTTGCCACCTAGATGTAGGAGACAAATTGCTAATCTTTTAGCATACAATATACAAAGTGACAAGGGTACTTGTAGTGTACCGTCGATTTCAGTTAGTAGTGGTACTAATACTACTTTTGATACGCCTTGTAGTTTAAACTATTAGGTGCGACAACGGGTGAGCCGCATATGTTGAATGTTGTACATCAAAATATGCAGGGTCTGTCCGGCAAAGAGTTAGAGTTAAGTTTATTTATGGAGAACTATGATGTTCACGTGTTATGTTTGACTGAACACTGGTTGAAGGAACATGAAGTAGTGTTTATCGATGATGATAATTTTACCGTACAAAGTGCGTTTGTGAGAAAAAGTGCTATTCGCGGTGGTTCTTTAGTTCTTGTTTCAAACAAGTTGAAATGTAAACAACGTTTAGATTTAGTTAATCTTTCTATCGAGCGCACTATTGAGTTGTCTTGTGTTGAACTAGAGCAATTCGTTGTAATCTGCGTTTATCGACCCCCTTCTGGTGATTTTATTAGTTTTGAATCGGTAATGGAGGATTCTCTGAATAGGTTAAAATCAAGTAATAAGAGTATAATTTTATGTGGAGATTTTAATATTAATATTTTAGATGTTACTCCATTAAGTATTAGACTTCTCAATCTGTTTAGGTCTTATAATTTGATTAACTTGTTTTTTGAACCAACTAGGATCACGGCATCTTCGTCAACTTGTCTTGATAATATATTTAGTAATTGTGATGCCAAAAATAAATTAGTGTTAAGTGACTTAACGTCCGACCACTGTGGTTTATTAGCTAGCTTCCCCATGACATTACATAAAAAACCGTATAAACTTGAATGCAGGCCTTATACAGCTAGTCGTTGTAAAAAGTTTAAAAATAATATAGCTCATAGAATTACACCATCGTTAGTAGAACACGAGAATCCTAACGAAATTTACGGAGCCCTTTTTGATGTTGTGCAAAAAGAATACCAGTCTATTTTCAAGACCAAAACCATTAACATTAATGGCACTGCCGTTGGCTTCAACCAATGGACTACTCCAGGTATTTATAAAAGTAGAGCGAGACTATACGAATTATATGGTTTGAAAAAATACAGGTTTGATACTCCTTTCCTAGAGTATGTAAAAAAATATTCAAAATTATTTAAAAAGATTTGTGCTATTGCGAAATCAAAATTCTTAAGTGATTCAATTAAAAGTTCCAATAATAAAGTAAAAACCACTTGGAAAATTATTAACAATGAAACGGGTAAGTCGGTTAAACAAGAAAATCAACTTGAGATTATGGTCGATAACAAATTAGTTAGTAAGGCAGCTGACGTAGCTGAGGCATTTAATGAGTTCTTTGCCAACATACCTATAACTACGACTTGCTCCTTAAATTCGTCCCCGTCTAAAGCTGAGAACCTTTTGAATAGTAGTGTGCAAAAATGTACTCGCTTATTTAGCTTCGAACATGTAACGCCTAGTGATGTAATTAACGTCTTTAACACTCTTAAGTCTAAAAACACTGGTGATTACTGGGGCATCTCCATTAAACTTTTAAGTAATATAATAGACATTGTAGCACCCTATCTAGCTATTACTTTTAATAAATGTGTTGATCTAGGAACTTTTCCTGACCTCATGAAGAGTAGTAAAGTCATACCATTATTTAAATCTGGTAATAAAAATATCATTAGCAATTTTAGGCCTATTTCTATCTTACCAGCATTTAGCAAAATATTTGAAAAGTTAATACTTAATCAGTTGCTAAGACATTTTTAACCTAAATAGCCTACTTCATAATGAACAATATGGCTTTTCAAAAGGACGTTCGACTACAGATGCGGCTGTTGCTCTGCTGAAACACATATTTAATGCATGGGAGAAATCGCAAAATGCTATTGGAGTTTTCTGTGATCTCTCTAAAGCCTTTGATTGCGTGCGCCATGACACGCTTTTGCGTAAACTACGTCATTACGGTGTCCAAAACGAAGCTCTCAACGTAATAAATTCTTATTTACATAATAGGTTCCAATGTGTAGATGTCGATGGTGTGAAATCTTCCGAGCTACCAGTTCAGTTAGGTGTACCTCAAGGCTCAATACTGGGTCCATTCTTGTTTTTAGTGTATATCAATGACTTACCATTCTATTTAAACGATATCTGTGACATTGTACTGTTTGCAGATGATACCTCTCTTATTTTTAAAGTAGACAGGAATAGACAAGATTTTGACGACGTAAACCGTGCACTCTCAATGGTTACGGATTGGTTTACGTCAAATAATCTAGTTCTCAATGCCAAGAAAACGAAATGTGTGAAGTTCGCCTTACCGAATGTTAGAAATCTAGGACCCAACATCGTCTTAGATAAAGAGCTGCTTGAAACTGTAGACTCGACGGTTTTTCTGGGCATAACGGTAGATGCCAAACTTCAGTGGGGCCCACATATCTCAAGCTTAGCGGGGAGGCTCAGTTCAGCCGCCTACGCCGTCAGGAAAGTAAGACAATACACTGACGTTGATACAGCTCGCTTAGTCTATTTTAGTTATTTCCACAGCGTTATGTCCTACGGTATTCTGCTGTGGGGCAAAGCCGCTGATATTCAAAATATATTCGTCCTTCAAAAACGAGCTGTCCGAGCAATTTATCAGCTAGGAGCCAGAGTTTCTCTTAGAGATTTTTTTAAAGATATTGGTATTCTCACGGTGGCATCTCAATTCATCTTCGCCAACATCTTATATATTAGGCAAAATATACACTTATACACTAAAAACAGTGATTTTCACAAAGTTAACACCAGAAATAAGAACAAACTACGTGCTCCCTTTCACCGGCTTCATAAGGTCCATAACTCATTTGTTGGGTTTGGTATAACCTTTTATAACAAGTTGCCCTCTTCTTTACTAGATTTACCTTTTAATGCGTTTAAGGCCCAAGTAAAATCCAACCTTTGTTCAAAGGCATATTATTCCATTAACGACTACTTAAACGATAAGAACTGTTGGTCGCTGTGATTAACTCAAGACAATGTTCGTGTTCTTTCTCCAGAATCAGCTTACTAACTGACAGGGTATATGAGTTCATATATTTTTTTAATTTTTTATTTGACGGTATAAGTCAATTATTTTGTTGTCTTCATTTACTATTGACATGATCTACTCATTACAATGTTTTTAATGAGCTGTATTGCAATATATGGTTAGCTAGCGACCTCGACAATTGATAATATTATTCTTGCCTGAGCAACCAACAGCAGGTTCGTCATGCTCCCTTAGATGTCACTGCTTGCGGTAGCGTCGGGGGTCGGGTTTCCTCCTTCCCTCAAATATGGCGAGGGGGGTAATGGCTGACCTTTGCGTTATGCTCGTGAACGGGTGCTGCTTGTGGTGACTGGTCGTCTTGCTGTCTTTGGTTTTATCATTGTTACAGTAATTGTTCTGTTGATTTTATTTTACTTTGATGGTCCTAGTTTATCATTTATTTATTTTATTTGTTTGTATAATAATTCCAGTATTGCATATGTAAGCTGCCATGCCCTTTAGGCCCGAAGGCTTTATTTATGTATTTGTGTTATTTACATGCAATTTTTTTTCTTTTTTTTTTGTCATTGGCGTTTCGGTAATTACTTGCAATTGTTTAGAATCAAGTTCTTCTAACCGAACAGACAGCTGTGCTGCTGGGGAGTTTGTTGCGCCACTTCTTCTTCCCAGCTAAAGCACTAGGAAGTGGTGAAGGGCGGGCTTTTTGGGGGACTGTCTTATGTAATTTTGACGTTCGAAAAGTGCTGATTCTCAGCCCAATTTGAATAAATGACTTTTGATTTTGATTTTGATAAACCCTTTTATTAGTATTTAATAGTTTTAGTAAAAAAAAAAAAAAAAAATTGTAGATATTTTATAGGTGTTGTAACGTAATACTGGTTTCTATCTACAAAAAGGATGCAAGTAGACTTACAGATAATTTAATAAATGAAATATAAAATACAGGAAGTAATATAAAATAACACAATACGGTTCACGCGACACTGAAGTTAATAGGCTTGAATTGAAGTCCGGAGGAGGAGGTGGAGAAAAAAAGGTCTTCAGGCGTCGAAGGGACACTTTAGAGTGCCAGTCTCCTTCGACAAAGCTCGACGTAAAATCTCCAGGCAGATGGTTACTCAGCAGAGTGCAGACGTAGAATTGATAGGTGTTTGTTGATAAAACCCGGACGCCGTCTTCTCAGGCAGATGGTTAGTGAAACGGGTCCAGACGCAGAAAATGAGGCAGATGGTTAGTGAAACAGGTCCAGACGCGGAATCCCCCTCAGGTGCTTCAGACTTTTCTTTTATAGGAAAATATTCCTTTTCCATAATTAATTTTAGATGATTTTTGAAGTTTTCAAAATTGTTTTTCTTCATTCTGACATCTCATCTGCCAGTCATAAAACCAGCCTGTCTGTTCAGCCAAGATGTATTAAAACCTCCACGATCGAGTATGAGCGTGTCCTTATTAATTATTGTAGATGTCGAAATTCAGTTAGTAATCGGTAATTATATAGAAAATACAATATTTCAGCTAAACCTATTGATAAAAATAATTCAAGTTATATAAACCAAAAAGTAATCTTCATAGACTAAAAGAGAAAATTTAATGACAGTTTGACAATTGACTTGTGTCACAACAATGGAAAATGTAAACAATAAATGTTTTTTTAAAGATATTATAAAAGAAATCGTTTTAGAACGATTCGTAAAATGCTAGCAAATAAAAGGATATGATACGGGACATGAATGAATGAATGATGAACAATGTTGTAAGTATAAGTAGCATATACTATATTTCCCCAACGACCCCGAGAAAATTTTTGGCCTAGAACAAAAATTTTGCTAAGGTTAAGATATTACAGCATTCAAAAAATCTTACATAACTCACACAAACATACCGACATCTTACGAAGTTAGGTCAGATAGGATTCACATTCAATGATCACTACGCAACCTGATAAGTCAATAACTTTAAGGCTTATTTTCAGAGTTGTAATCCGCTCTTTAGAACATGAGAAATAGATAGATAGTTTAGTAGATAGGCTTGTTTAGGGAGTCACCAGCCGCTCCTGCATGGGCTTGTTTAAAGAGTTGCAAGCCGCTCTGTAGAGTGTAATAGATAGTACATATATGTATAGGTTTGGTTGCTTAGTTACCAATGGTTTAGAGCCTATTGGTAAAGCTTCCAGTGATCAATGGAGTAGACCATAATGATCATTACAACTAGGGCTGTAAGGCCATTAGTTGATAGAAGGGTGGTGATGAATGGGGTAGAGCCATCATCAGTTTTACAACTATGGCTGTAGAGCCTATAGTCATAGTAGAAGTAAAAGATCGTGACAAATTAATCATACTAACTTGAAGAGAGCACTTCTTAGTAGTATAATCTGATAAGAACAGATATAAAGAAAAAAAATAAAGATAATCTTGATGGTGTAAGAACCAATGAAAGAATTGGAAAATTAATAGAGTTCATAAGCCGAAAATAACTCTATTATTAGAAGGGAAAAGATAGGGATGAGTACTGAATATAACATGAAGTTCTATATATTAAAAAAAATAAAAAAACCATTTAGCTTGGTTGCCATTAGGATCCTCAAGTATATAAACTAATGGGGAATAGTTTCTGCAACACAGTGGACCTCACATATTCAGCCTTGTTTAAAAGTTCTAAGAAAATTATAGATTTAAAAAAAATAAAGATATAGACGATAAAAATGAATTTGGGAGTAAAAGAGGGTGGGTTAATGAGTGCAAAAGACAACTCTAATAATAAGTCGAAAAAAAATAGTTGAAGAGCCCACGACACTAGACCTATTCTGATCAGACTCCCAGATGAATAAAATAAAAAAAAAATATTTTAAATGTGCGAGGATAGTGCAGTATCTGTAGTGGGTGTAACGTAGTGTTTAAGGTTTGTACAAACGTCCACAGAATATTCTTCTGTATCAGTCGTGAAGTGTCCCAGCAACCAACTTGGGAGTGTCCACGAGTGGATTTAAACACACCAAGCGACTACTGGGTACGATTACCAGAGGGTAAACGTAGTGTTGTGCAAGTCTGTGGGATGCAGTGTAGAAATGTTTTGGTAGAGAGTTAGTGTACGAGATTAACGATTATAGGATATTGTCCAATAGCCGTCGTAGAGTGAGCCAAACCCCAACTTGCAAGAGACCCCGAGAGGTTTTAAGAACACTTACAAGTGAAGAATGGATGCCAATTACCAGTGGGTATAAAGGAATGTGTGTAGAGGTGTAGTGTAAAATGATGTTCAGTATGAAGAAGTGTAGAGATGAGTAAAGCAGTCTTCAAGAGGAGGGCTGAGGAGGAAAAATAGGTTAGTTAGCATGAAGTCAAAATAAGAAAACAAAAGGAAATAAGAACTAGTAATATTTTTTTTAGAATTTTGAGAGGGTGAAATGGGTTCGAATTGATGAGTGGGGCGCCAAATGTAACGTAATACTGGTTTCTATCTACAAAAAGGATGCAAGTAGACTTACAGATAATTTAATAAATGAAATATAAAATACAGGAAGTAATATAAAATAACACAATACGGTTCACGCGACACTGAAGTTAATAGGCTTGAATTGAAGTCCGGAGGAGGAGGTGGAGAAAAAAAGGTCTTCAGGCGTCGAAGGGACACTTTAGAGTGCCAGTCTCCTTCGACAAAGCTCGACGTAAAATCTCCAGGCAGATGGTTACTCAGCAGAGTGCAGACGTAGAATTGATAGGTGTTTGTTGATAAAACCCGGACGCCGTCTTCTCAGGCAGATGGTTAGTGAAACGGGTCCAGACGCAGAAAATGAGGCAGATGGTTAGTGAAACAGGTCCAGACGCGGAATCCCCCTCAGGTGCTTCAGACTTTTCTTTTATAGGAAAATATTCCTTTTCCATAATTAATTTTAGATGATTTTTGAAGTTTTCAAAATTGTTTTTCTTCATTCTGACATCTCATCTGCCAGTCATAAAACCAGCCTGTCTGTTCAGCCAAGATGTATTAAAACCTCCACGATCGAGTATGAGCGTGTCCTTATTAATTATTGTAGATGTCGAAATTCAGTTAGTAATAGGTAATTATATAGAAAATACAATATTTCAGCTAAACCTATTGATAAAAATAATTCAAGTTATATAAACCAAAAAGTAATCTTCATAGACTAAAAGAGAAAATTTAATGACAGTTTGACAATTGACTTGTGTCACAACAATGGAAAATGTAAACAATAAATGTTTTTTTAAAGATATTATAAAAGAAATCGTTTTAGAACGATTCGTAAAATGCTAGCAAATAAAAGGATATGATACGGGACATGAATGAATGAATGATGAACAATGTTGTAAGTATAAGTAGCATATACTATAGTGTTCGAAAACGAAACAACGGGCAAATATCCTACATTCGTTATAGGGAATTAAAACAAATATGTTATAATGAGTTTATTTATTATGTATGCACAGGAAGTTGTAAAAACTAAGAATGAAATGCAGAGAAACATTTAGAATGTAAATTGACTTCACATTTTTGACAAAAAGTGACTGTTAGGCTTTTACAATAGGCACATCGCAGCCGACTAGGCGCCCTGCCGATCATGTGCTCGGCGTTATGGTTTCATATTGATGTGGGTACATTCGTAGATACCCGTTTGCTAGGTCCTGGACGCTGCTTATCATTGCCATACTTTTGAAGTAAGGTTCGGGCAATGCTACGTCGAAATTCGAGCGTATCTATATCTTTAGAGAAATTGCGAGCTAGCAGGGTAGTATTGTTGACCGCAACGTCTATCAACCAGAAAAGCAAGGGAATGTACCACTTTAGTATGCACAGGAAGTTGTAAAAACTAAGAATGAAATGCAGAGAAACATTTAGAATGTAAATTGACTTCACATTTTTGACAAAAAGTGACTGTTAGGCTTTTACAATAGGCACATCGCAGCCGACTAGGCGCCCTGCCGATCATGTGCTCGGCGTTATGGTTTCATATTGATGTGGGTACATTCGTAGATACCCGTTTGCTAGGTCCTGGACGCTGCTTATCATTGCCATACTTTTGAAGTAAGGTTCGGGCAATGCTACGTCGAAATTCGAGCGTATCTATATCTTTAGAGAAATTGCGAGCTAGCAGGGTAGTATTGTTGACCGCAACGTCTATCAACCAGAAAAGCAAGGGAATGTACCACTTTTTGCCCCTCATTGCTATTCGATAGGTCTTAATCTAACCGATCAACCCCTCCCATAAAACGATTGTATTGGTACGTTGGGTTGTGGCACATTTACTCTTTGTTTTTGCGCAGCTGAGTATCTCCTTGCAATTCGTAAAGGTTCCACGCCGTATTCACTGGATAACAGAGTTACTACACTGTTATCATTCCAGCGTACTGCACAAATGCCGCTGTTTAGATCGAGCCGGCTATCATGGTAACCCCGCTGTTCCTTCTTGCACGACTTCTCATCTTTCAAAGGACACTTCTCAGTACGATTACCACGAACTGTACCCGTCACAATTTTTTTTTTCTTTCATTGCTGTCATCAACGGTAATCCTGTGAAGAAGTTGTCGATGAAAACTGAGAATCTTGTTTCTACGTAGATGTTCTGAATCTCAGTCATTATTTTTTGCACAACATGTTGTCCTAACCCAGTACTATATGTTTCATAGCGGCCTTGATACGGGTCGGCGTATAAAAAATATCCTAAGCGCAAGGCCGCAATCCACGTCTTGAAGCCAACTCTAATAGGCTTTCCCCTGATATGCTGCTTACAACCGTGTCTACCATAGTAAGGTATCATAGATTCGTCTATGCTGATGTCCTTTTCGACTACAGCATGTTGCAGAAACTTCTTATTGAGTAAATCAAAAAGAGGGCGGACTGTAGCCATTTTGTCATTAGGGCAAAGGTTGGTGTTATCTGCCACATGGAAATATCGAAGAATTTCTTCGAATCGGTTTCTCCGCATGGATTTGGCCACCAAGATATTGTGTGTATCTTCGTTGCTTTTCGTTGAGTTAGGCATATGCTGTCCAATAGTGACATCTAAAGTTTTGCGTCTCAGACACCTTTTTAAAATTAAATGCTTGTTTTTCAGACTTTGCAATAGATACTAATTCTTCGATTTAGTTTTCACTGAAATTCGAAGTCTAATATGCTGAACAAGCCCTAGAACTGCGAGGAATATACAAATTATGTTTTTTAACGATCACATTTTTTATAAATCTTGGGATTACGGTGTGGTGTCCATAGACACAACCATTAAAATCAAAGTGTGTTGTAAGGTGTTGGCAGCCCGCATATAATTTGATTTTGTATTCTGGAACAGGTCTGGGTAGCGGTACAGGTTCAGGCAGATCCATCATCGACATGGGGCAGCACCCATTTTCGATCTTGATTTGATTTTAAAGTCTCATCCAACAAGGATAACACGCATAGTTCATAAGTTATGGGAAAAAGCCAAATGAAGATTTTATCGGATGGGCATGTAAATATAAAAGTACACATACAAATTGTATTAAACGTCATTTTAATTACCTTAAGGAAACCTTAATTTGACCTTGGTAAATTCTAAAACACTGAAACGAGTAATAATCGCTACGAGTAATGATGCTGCGCTGCCACACTACGCGGCTACGAGTAATAATCGCTACGAGTAATGATGCTGCGCTGCCACACTACGCGGCTACGAGCCACGCAGAACGCTACTACGACCTTCGATTCTGTGAATGCTTTCTACATTATGAAATTTTAGCATGATAACTGCGAGGCAATTCCTGTATTGCTAAAAACGTTCTCATTCTAATTTCAGTACCAATCTGTGATAAACTCCTCTAATATTCCTACATTTATGACATTGATTGCCGCTGAGACGAGTATCCGACTAGATTTTGAAAGTATTTAATAACGTGAATTGGCCTTCTGGGAACTTACTCTCCAAGTATTTTGTAGATACTTCATTTGTTTCTGGTAAAACAATTTGTGTTATAATGCACATGTGCAAACTCAAAGTGATTGTAAACAACGGGTTATTTAAAATTGTTTTGTGACTGCGAGATTTGCAATGGTATTAGCTGGCTGTAAGAAACACTTCTTACAGAACACTTATGTGAGTGAACAGAATCGAACATCGTTGAGTTGGTTCAGCAGTATTCTTGTGAGTAGGTAGGCACTTGTAGTTCTACAACAGCTAAGAGAGAGCCGCGCTGAACGTGAGCAAGTAACACGTGAATTAGTTCTCTTGTGTCTGCCAAAGTCACACTTTTATGATTGAAATCTATAGAATACATACTATATACGTAACGTGTAGTAAGTGGTAAAGGGATATTATCTATAAATAATAAAAATTAAAGTCGTTTCTGTGTTTGCCTGTGTGCCTAGATAGATAGACAGATTTTTATTTTGTAAAAATATGAGTAAGTACAATAGATGTGCATTGTGGATGGAAATAAAATAAATAAGGGGGTTCCGTAGCAGCAAGTAACATAATATGAAAGTTCTTGTTTTTTATGTATTTGAGTTGAGTGAATGAAAGGTAAATTGCTGTTTACGATTTATGACGTATTGAAAAAAACTAATTACTAGGGTGGAAGTTTGCATGGTAATGTACATCATATATTTTTTAAAGTTTTATTTTTCTCTTATTTTAGAACTTACTGGGGATACACATTTTACCACTTTGGAAGTGTCTCTCGCGAAAACTATTCCGTTTCTACTACTACTATTTTTAACTATCGTTTTTGAAGACATCCATAGATACCCCACACGAATGGGTTTGATGAGTTTTTTTTTTTTGAAATTCAGTTCTAAGTATGGGGAACCCCCAAAATTATTTTTTTATTTTATTTTTGTGTGAAAATCTTAATGCGGTTCACAGAATACATCTACTTACCAAGTATAGTTCTTATACTTTCGGAAAAAAGTGGCTGTGACATACGGACGGACAGACAGACATGACGAATCCATAAGGGTTCCGTTTTTTGCCATTTGGCTACGGAACCCTAAAAAGGAGCTTCATGTTTTGCCAGCTATAGCTACAAAAAAATCAAGAACGTTACCATGGTTACCATGCATATGCCTAACTGCATTATTATTACAACAATTTGGAAACAACTTAACTAATTATCTTACAACAGTTTAATTAAAAGAAACATAAATAGCTGAAACATAAAAATAACATATAATTAACAATTATGAACTAGGAGAAATGTTGCAATAATGTGCCTATATTTACTTAATTTCGCTCATAACTACTACTTCTTCCACTTTATATTTTTTTATTATTATTAATTTCAATCGATACCTCCACGCATTCTCTTGAGAAAAAGGGCCTTGACGGACTGGCAGACAGACGTACAACGAAGTGATTCTATAAGGTATCGTTTTTTCGTTTTGAGGTACGGAACCGAAAATATCGGACTTAATCACAACTAGCTGACCCTGCAAATTTCGTAATGCTTCAGAAAATTTTCTTCTTTTTTTCGTCGTGAATTTTTCTGTTTTAATAGTTTTATTGCTATTCGGGGCGGAGACAAATTAAAGATCGTAAAAATCGGTCCTGCTGTTTTGGTTTTTAAATTGTGTAACTACCGGTTAGTTACACCACTCGTATAACTCGAAAACAGCTGTAGGGCCGACTTTGTTTTATTTCATGTAGATTGACTACTGTTCTAAAGCCTTACTGGTTTTTGTAACATATTTTACTTTTATAATAAACTAGCTGACCCGGCAACTTTGTACTGCCTCAGAATATTATCTGCATTTTTTTTCTTTCGTGAATTTTTCCCATGTTTTAAATTATTCCAAATTATTCTGCCATTTGTGGCGGAGACAAATCCAACAAAAAGCGATAAAGCCGTTCTTGAGTTATAAATGGTGTAACTAACCCGACTTTATTTTATTTATATAAATACAATGCAATGTTCATGATTGTTTAATGAAGCCGCATGAGGCAGACTCAAACTATATCACAACACAATACACAAATGTTATATTTTGGTAACTTTTAAGACTTTATTACTATTTGACCACACCAAAATTCAGATGAATTCAAGCTCGAAATATAATGCACAACTTTAGTTACCAATGTAATAGTTATGCTCTAAAATAATTTATTAGCTACAACTAGTTTTTTTATTGTCTGAATGATAGTGGAAACTATGTTCTTTATATTTTTAACCGAAGAAAAAAGAAGGCTCCCGAAACAATCCATGACGAATTTCACTAAAGTAGTAGTTTGGCTTAGATTCTCAAACCAACTATTATTTTTGTCTCAGGGAAATATGTACAACCACCATAAGTGTCAGTAACTGCTCCTATTTGTACAATGATATTCCAACCTGCCTAAAAATGATAAGCTTACAGATAAGCCCGAAATTTTTCATCTCATCGCAATCAGCGGAACTCATCAGAATGCTTGTCAAAACTAACAGCTTCACAAATGAGGTCGTTTGAATGTTCGCATTATATTAGCGTGTTGTTAGTACCGAGGCGAGTCGCGGTGAGCGCACCCGCTGTCGCCCGCGAGCGTGGCATTTGCGATATTTTTTAATACTACACTATTAAATCTACAATGTTATAACATTATTTTACAAGAATTCTCGCTTTACATACAGTTGACAACTTAATTTACAATCGTTGTATATTCATAACTTAAATAAAACCTTACTATGTGGTATGTAAGTGCAATGTAACGTGGCATCGACATACCTTTCGCCAACTTGAACGTAACAGAAAACAATATAGGTAGAAACAATTCACACGTATCGTTTATAATGAATAGCTCTATTGGTGCAGTGGCTGAAAGACTGGCTTCTGCTCTACGGAAGTGGGTTCTAGTCACAGAAAGTGCATACTTTTAGTTATCTGGGAAAGGGAGACATGTTAGATTTTTATCTGTGTAGGTAAACCTCGCAGTCAATTTTATTTCTATATCACCTAGTGGAACAACAGTGTATCGCGACCCTACTATTTTACAGATTTAAATTGCACCAAACAGAACATCTGAGCTCCAATGAGAGTGATGCGACGAGCGTCCATCGACGATAACGAATACATTTATTTCATTCATACTTGCGGACTGATTTTTTGTCTGAGGAATAGCTTCCATTAACGAAATCTGTTCAGGAGATAGGAGTTTTGATAGATTATTGTGTAATGTTTCATTTAATTCTGGCGCATTTCTTTTTCTCTGAACAATCAAAAAGTTAGTGGTTTCTCTTTTTCTGGCTCTGTGTAGAAGGTTTATCTGGCTTATTAAACATTTAAGCATTAGGACAAAATTACCCGTTTCCCCAATTTATCACGGGGTATTTCGTATTTCACTACTCTCACTTTAACACTAACTAAGGCTAACATATTCGGCCAAACGCACACCTAATGAGTATAAACGGTAACAAAGCGTGATCGTCTCGTAGACACAAGTCTCCGGAACATTGCTCTCAATTCATCTGCTTGTAGTAAGGTGCTCATCTGTGGCAGCATTGAGGCGTTCGTTCGCGCGCCTGCATAGTACACTCCGCCGGGTTCGATGGAATCGTTTCATTATGAATGTGTTCATACGTACCGCTCTCGCAACACTCAGAGAACTATATCTTACTACGTACTGGTTCAAGACGCGAATCTCACACACAGTCGATATCGCGCGGGTTCTGTTGTTTAGGTAGTGTTACAGTTCCGCAGGCAGAAGGTGGCTTATACTGCCTGCCTGTTCACTTTAAATTATTACATTGGCTTGAAGTTACAATCACAATTACACATACTGCACGCCATAGCATGTGGCAAACATGTCCGAACCTGTATTTTTTTTTCATGTTATCCTGCATACACGTTTTTATTCTTGTATGTGCACACATGTTTGAACAAATAAATCTTATCTTATCTTATACTGTTATGTGGATTCAGCCTTTCACATAATTTCGATCCATACTTCAAACTTAATTAACAAATTATTCTAATCCTAATTCTAATGTTAACTTTCAAACTAATATTATAAATGCGAAAGTAAGAGTATTTATTTATTTTATTATTTATGTACACACAGTAAAATACAGAGGGACACGTCATAATAACAATTTGAGTACAAAGCAACTGCTTATTTCTTTCAGCAGACCTGTGAAAGGAGAATTGAAAAAGTGTGTGAAAACAAGAAGAGAAAAATATGAACAATGTGAAGTCTAAAACTAAAATAACGCAAATACATAATGCATGCAATAAATACATAAAAACATGTATATTATTTATATATACATAATATAAATACTTACAGTTAAGAGGAAAGGTAATGCTCTTTTAATCGACATTTGAATAGAGAAATAGTTTTTAAATCCGAATGCTAGGCGGAAGTGAGTTCCACAATCTTACAGCATGGACAGAGAAGGAATAAGAATAGTAGTTTGTTTAATGAGGATGAGATTTAAGGAGGGATCTAAGGTGCGATCTACACGGTGCGTCGAAAGAGCGAGCGTAAGAAAAACGCTCACGCAGGTAGGAAGGATAAGACGGGTTGTGTAAAATATTGAAGAGGAGACATGAAATCCGAGTGTTCCTACGAAGACGGATTGGGAGCCACTTGAGTTCCTTGTGAAGGTGAGAAACATGGTCATACTTTCTAAGACCGAAAACAAAGCGAATGCGCAGGTTTTGCAAGCGCTCAAGCTTGTTTAATAGCTCCTCAGTAGCATCCAGGTAGCAGGCGTCAGCATAATCCATAATCGGCTGAATAAGTGTTTGTGCCAAAGTAATTTTAGTTTTCAAGGGTAGGAGACTTTGAAGATATTTCAGCGAATGAAAGGAGAAATGTACCTTTCGGCTGACCTCATTGACCTGAGCACGCCAAGAAAGATTGTAACATTATCATCCTTATACCACTGCTATATTATGTTTTAGAAATAATCGCCCCGAAATATTTTGAGTGACAACAGCATACTGCGGTACAAATAAGTCGTTTTCCTGACAATCGAGGTTCTATATAATGAACAATAATAAACTTCCCATAAACCGTGTTTCTGGCAAACAAATTACTTTTATTTTGACCATCATGAATTATAGAATGTGAGAACACAGTGTTGTGAATCCCAGAAACAAATCACTTTGACTTTGAGTATCATGAATGACAGCATGTGGAAACACCAGCTTTGTTGCAATGGGTGTCGTACCATCTAAATTATCGTTTATGTTTTCTATAATTTAACATTGCCTTGTTAAAGTTTAAAAGTAACGTCATGTATACTGAATTTCAAGTGGCTGCCTATAATGGTTAATAATATACAACTCTGGAACAGCAACGTGGCGATAGTACTATGTTCCTTTGAGTACAGAGCTCTAAAAACTCGCCAATCCGACCACGCATGGGCCGTCGTGCATAACGCGAGTACGAAATTGTCGAGCACACACTATATACGGCACGGCATACACGCCGCGCAAATACGAGCGTTTTATTATTAGAGCGATATGTGCGAGTACTCCCCGTCTTTCGCCAAATAAGAAGATTTCAATTGATCTCTGATGAACATAGATATTAAGCTGGGAAATATTAGTAGTATCATCTGGTTGTAAGGTGAAGTAGCTCTCGTTAATTTATACACTCCTGTCTCTTATTGGTTACAGCAGGTTACACAAGCATACCATTAGATATATGTAGTTAAGAATAGATAAGTTAAGTTTGAAAGCTTGCTCTATACTACTATATTGTTGTCCGACTAGGTCCATAATGATCTCATTAAATCTGAAGTTACGAGCTAAGTACACATTGCCTAGCGGTCAGATAACTGTTTCGATTCAGACGGCCTAGACTAAGTGTCATTCTTCCAGCAATAACGATGATGGAAAACTCAAAAATGTATTGGATTGACATAAGCTACCGAAAATCTTATCCATAACATAATCAGCCTATTATGTTCCCACTGCTGGGACACAGGCCTCCTCTCGGTGAGAGGGAGTGGGCCGTAATTCACCACGCGGTCCCAGTGCAGGTTGGTAAATGTCACAAGTCTTCGAATGTTAGGTTCTAGGACATGCCGGTTTCCTCACGATGTTTTCCTTCATCGTTTTGAGAGCAGTGGTGATGGAATAGTTTACACAAAGTTAAAGCGCCTGTCTGGGTTCGAACCTACGTGCGACCTACAACTCGTAAGTCGCGGCTGTCACCACAGGAAAAGCTCATAACATAAGCCAAACACATAGTAAAACTAATTATCACGCCTGTAATTCCCGAGGCATTAGGCAGAGGCGTATGAGAATGACAGTACATCAAAGTTATAATTATTACAACAGTTTAACAAGACAACATCGGAATATATGAGAATATTAGACTGAGCTAGTCAAAGTAATCAATTTAAATTCTTAATATCTGCATTCTGTGATATGATTCATCAAACTATTAAATCGTGTCGCTTGTCATCAGTAACGCGAGAAGTGTCCGCTGATGCCCAATGCGCAGCACGGTATCGGTGCCTCGTAAAACTAATAACTTATTAGTTGATTGCTTATGATTAATTAACGATGATTTTGATATTCCTATTAAATAACACATCTACAAACATTATGTTAAATATTTGTAGGTAGTTACACCAGTGTTTAATTGATTATGTTCATACCAACAATTTGATTGTATCATTTGGGAAATTAATAATGATTGCTATTAAATTGTCCGCTCTCGACTTGTAAGTTTCCTGATACTCGTGACACTTGTGACACTTACCCAATACTGTCGTCAAAGTGTTACATTCGATCGCTGGAACTGTGTGAACGGGTGTCACCACAAATTATCTTGATTTCATCCTCAATCAAGCTAAATTCCGACTCTTTTTAATTTTACCCAAAAAATATAATAAATGCATAATACGCTGTTTGTCTCAATGAGGACTCAATGCCATTATAATGATTTCTCGAATTATTGGATAATGTTGAGTTAAATTAGAAATGACTAATTTTCTGTAAATATGTTTGTAAAAACACTTTAACACGTCAATCATATTTTAAAAACTAGAAAAGATCGGCGTTTCCTGTCTGACTACTCTGAGAAGAAAGGCCGAAACAAACTCAGAGGTCACAGTCTCTTTTAAAGTCCAGACATAATCTTGGTCAGGTCATGTGGAGATCATGTGGCTTGATGTCTGAAATGGTCTTTTGAGGAAAGAACCACACAGAATGAGTGGACCTGTCCAGTCAGTGCACGCATTTGTCAGTTGTCGTGCAGCTCAACACAGAACTAAAAGAGCTAAACGATTCGACGAACATTACCTAAGAAAGGACATTTGGGTAGGCTGCATAAATTACTCAAACTGCCAGACCATGATCAAAACGAATAAAAAATGCATTAAAAAAACCGACAAATCCACAATGTCTTCACATTCACAATAATTAAAATAATATAATACTTTACAAAGTAAATTAACATGTCATTGTATACATAAAGTCCATCAATGTCAAAGTGTAAATAAAAATCCGAAAATAATCTTGGTCATATCATATGAGGACCATGTAGACTGGTGTCTGAAATGGTCTTTTGAGGAAAGAACCACACGGATTTGAGTGGACCTGTCCAGTCAGTGCACGCATTTACCAATCATCGTGCAGCTCAACTCAGAACTAAGGAGCTCAACGATTCGACGATCAATACAAAAGAAAGGACATTTGGGTAGGCCGCATAAAGTAATCAAACAGCCAGACGATGATTAAAACAACTGAAAGAAAAAAATGAAAAATACAATGACCCACATAGTCCTCACATTCACAAAATTAAAATAATGTTATACTTTATATAGTAAATATATACATGTCATTGTTTATCTAAAAAGGTACGAATATAGAAAAAAACAAAAATAAAAGTTAAACAGCAACTTAAACATCAACAATATCTGTGTAAACTTATTGGAGCAGCTCAATCCCAAGCCTTCTTGTCCTCAATATAGCCTTTGACAGTATAATAGGCATTCTGGCATAATTTCTGCTTTAAAAAAAAAATTGAATTTATTAAGGCTTAGTTCTTAATTGTGGCTAGGAAGTTTATTATAAAAACGTATACATTGACATTTAAACGAGCTACCAATTTTCTTGAGCCTGGTAGTGGGAATAACAAATTTGTGCTTGTTCCTAGTATTTATGTTATGGATATCACTTTATTTTTTAAACAGATTAATATTTTTATGTGCATACAAAAGATTTTCATAAATATAATGAGAGGGCACAGTCATTATATTAATCTCTTTAAATTTGTCTCTGAGGGAGTGTCTGGGACTTAGTTTATAAATTGAACGAATTGCCCTTTTTTGTAAAACAAAATTTGTCTGAATATCGGCGGCATTTCCCCACAAAAGAATACCGTACGACATCACACTATGAAAATAACTAAAGTATACTAAACGCGCTGTCTCTAAATCAGTTAAATTACGATTTTTTCTAACGGCGTATGCTGCAGAGCTTAGTTTTTTTGACAATTTATCTCAATGTGAGGCCCATTGAAGCTTGGCATCCAAAGTTATGCCTAAAAACACTGTGGAGTTTTCGGGTTTCAACTCTTCACCCTTTATAAGAACACTAGTTTCTACTTGTCAAACATGAGGTATCGTAAACTTAATGCATTTAGTTTTTTTCTCGTTAAGAAAAGTTAACAACAAGACACTTAAACGTGTTAGTGACAGCTTCGAGCTCCACTTCATTGCGTTAGGTAGTGATACTCCGCAGACTGTTTCGTGTAGTCCAGTGGCCACACGGCCATACTATACCTGACGTTCTGTTATTTATCAATCGTTACACAGCTCAACCTTAAAACACAAGCCAACATACCAGCCAAGACTCTGCTTGCGAAACAGAAAAGCCAAAAAAAAAACAGGAATATACCTGTATAACCCTAAACCCCCCCCTCCTGCATCCCTGCGCTAATCCCGCGTCTCACAGGACAGATGACACGCACAAATCTGTTGATCACACGAAGAGTGTCACGCGCACGACGTGCGATGTATTGATTAATTTATATTACTTTCTATAACATTATTTACACAGTTCTTCAATAAGTAGGCCATGAAAGAAATAATACTTAATGAAAAATTAATACAAAATTCACATAATTCATTCCATAAAGGCTCCCACAAGCAGGCGCGACGCAACAGCGCGAGACAACGGCACGGCGCGTCATACGTCACGTGGTGAGTTTAGACTCGTACACACTGGCGCGACGCGACAGCGCGACACAAAAGCACCACGTGACTCTCGACGAGCGCTGTCGCGCCTGTTTGTGGGAGCCTTTTATGTAGCGCAATCGTGTCGCACCTGGGTGTACGAGCCTTAAAACATTATTTTGTTTATTTGTGATAACTTGTAATTGAACACACCTGTGTTGTTAACAAATGCCAAGCTGCAAGTTTTGCAAACAAGAAATAAAATTAATGTATCTTATAATTAGTAAGTAGAATGAATCGTGTGTCAGGTCAGTAGTTGTGCAAGTGACGCGTTCGAGCTCGGGCGGCGTTTATACAATTTTTAAATCAATCTAGTTGTAACACTGCAATCTCGGCCGGACAGCCGCCGGGGGGTCGCCGCGAGGGGGGATGCTGGGGTGGAGGGGAGGAGAGTCTGGACCATGAGGAACAATGAAACAGACCGCCCTTCACTGACCCCTCACACTCAGAGTTTTGCGAACGACTAGTTCGGACGTAAAGTGCAATCAGAAAATGGGCTCAAACTCATGGGTGTAATGCATGGTGCAGCAGGATTTTCTTGCCTTTGTTATCCCACTGCTGGACAAAAGCCTCCTCAAGTTCTATTTAACTTTAAGCAACGTTTATAAACAAGGGGATATTTGTAATGGGAACCAGCTAACAGTGTAAAGAACATTATTTATAAAATATATTGTCGCGGATTTATTTGAATGGAAAGGAAGCTCCAGAGTATTCCGACTGGAACGAGATTTATCAGCAGAGTGCTACTATTTATGTCTTAATCTCATTGAAATTTAACGAAGAACATACCGAGAACTTTCATTCGTCTAATTTTATTTCTTCTTGACACGAATTAATTATGAAAGTACTTCAGAGCTTTTAAACCGATAATATTAATGTAAAGCAGTTGATGGAATAGTTTCGTAGGTCGGTGTCACAGCTCATACTCGGGCGTCCGATAAAAAAGGGACTAATAAAATGTAGTAAGCCTCCTTACATCGGGTGAGGTGAGGGGTGGGGAGGGCTAGGGTGGTGGCTCAGTATAGTACACGCTTTAAATATCGGCTCCAGCCGGGAGCCAATCGAGCGAGTCAATTGTTGATTGAATGAGCCGCGGATATTATTGTTAATGACCTCTTCAGAGATACGCCTAGTTGATAATAATAATAATAAATAATTTATTTGCATGAAACATGGTATACAATGTTGTTAAATATAATTGTTATAGCACAAACATGTTTAGCTAGGATAAAACATATCATGCAAAATCTCGAGAGTATTTCAAAATGTTAGAACTTACAGGGCGTCAACATTTTTTATCCATAAATTCTCTTAAACTATAGTATATACATATATATATACTCATTCAACCACTTGTACAACTTTATGTTAAATCATCTTGAATTCAACCACTTGTACAACTTTATCTTAAATAATGTTTTGAATTGGAATGGTATATTGTTATAAATACGCACGCACATTGCTAGGCAGTTTTTGTTGTATTTGGCAAGTCTTGGCAAATCTTTCAGTACTAATTCACAAGGATCTCGTATGTTCCGAGGATTTACATCATTTGCTGTCTTAAACAGTTTTTTATTCTTAACTACAAAAACACATATTTCGTAAATGTATAGAGATGGCAACGGTAACAAACCAAGCCTTCCAAATACAGGTCGACATGAGTCATCAGGCTGAAGGCCACATATTGCTCTTATGCATTTTTTTTAGCGTTAAATGCTCTATACATATCGGTACTATTTCCCCATATTACAAGACCATAGCGTAGTAATGATTCTACATACTCGTGGTATGATATAATAGCACTATTTACGTACATTGAGTTTTTATTTTTAATTTATTTTATTTTAACAATTTGATATTATTTAATAAGTTAATATTATACACACAGTAATTTAAGCAAATTTACAAAATATAAAAAAAAACATTCATAATTTTTAAAAAAACGCCATAAAATTCATTCGCATCGCTGTCGACTGGTAATGGACCCAAGACAGGTATTAAAGTTATAGGTCGATAATTATTGATGTCACATTTATCTCCCTTTTTGAATAAGGGCTTGATTATGGATAGTTTTAATTTATCGGGAAATTTCCCAGCCCAAAATGACATATTAATTAGGTGAGTTAAGATAGCAGTCAGTTCATTACAGCTTGCTTTTACGATTTTTGTACTAATTTCATCGTAGCCCTCCGCTCTGGTGTTGCATAAAGACATAATTTCCTGCCGAACCTCACTTTCTAGCATAGGTTGGAGAAACACAGAGTTGACACGTATATTTTTCCTAAAGCTTTGGCCAGCAATTGGTTGAGTTGGTGCATGCGTTAAATTCACATAGTGGTTGTTGAATAGAGAATCTATTTCTTCAGGGTCGGTAATTACGGCGTCATATAACTTTATGATTTCTATGTTGTCTTTGGGGGTATTATTATTTAATTCATTTTTAATAACAGTCCAAGTAGCTTTGCATTTGTTATCCTGTGTGTTAATATATTTTATGTTTGCGTTCGTTTTTGATGCGTAGATACATTTCTTTAATATGTTGGAGTAGTTATTATATTTAGTTTTATTAATAGAATTTTTAGTTTTAAATTTACTGATAACGTAGTCTCCGTTTAGTTTTGCAACTTTGCCTTAGTCCTTCACTTATCCACTTTTGAGTGTATTTATTATTACTGTTCACTCTAACTCTCATTTTGGGAAAACAGAGATTGTAAAATAAAGCCTATTTTACAATCTCTGTTTTCCCCCACCAGTTCATGAAAATCACTGAATGCGGAATTTGCTTCAGTATTTTGATAAATATCGGACCAAGAAAGGTCTTGCAAACATTCTTTAAATTTCCGGATATTATCTTAGTTATAATCTCTTTTATAAATGTAGTATAATGGTGCCTGTAGTGATTTATGTTTAGTAGGAAAGCTTAAATTTTGGGCTGTGTCATGATCTGAAAGATGCAGAGGATGCAGCTGAAATTGCGTTGGTAATGTTGCAAGAAATAAATAAATCATACAAGAGTTTATGCAATTTTGATAAAAACTGATTTGGATCAGATTGAGGTGTTCTATAAACACATATAACCACCAATTTACCACGCATCAGCTCTATGCCGCAGGCTTCAAACGTGTTTTGTGTTGCAAAGCTTTTTACGAATGATAACTCCTTATAACTCAATCCGTTTTTAACTAATATACAAGTTCCTCCCCTTTGTTTCTCTCTACTTATGTTGGAAGCCATTGTATAGTTATATATTTTAACATAATTTTCATAACCTTTTTTAATAAAAGTTTCAGATAAACATAATACATCTGGATCATAATGTACTTTTTTAAATTCCTGAATTGTTAGTTTTAGTAACTCTTGTTTGGATAACACTGGCAATATTTTGATGAAATATTCTGAAATGGCCCCCATTACTTTAGACATGAAAAAATGTGTCGGTCTTGTTTAAAATAGGAAAATAATAGGGTATAGTACCTTTCTGGCTGTTTGTATTGGGTTTATTAGAGATGTTGTATTCAGGAGTTTTGTATTTTCATGACGACTTTGTGCTTTAAAGTAGTAGGGAATTGACCCTTTTTTATGTTCCTGTAAACCAATGTTTAATTTTAAACTTCATTTGTTACTTGCCATTCTCTTTCGAATTTCACTTGGATTCAAATATTAATCACTGTAATCACAACCGTCAATAACGTAATTTGATGACGTACAAATCTCTGATAGTTTTGTGTAAGTTTGCTTTACAAAGTGAAATTTTTTATACATAGATATATTATTTATAGAATAGTTTAATTTATCCACATTTAGGTATACGTTGTTAACGACGTTTAGTACAGTGGTAGTTTTATTTTGAAATGTATCTAGTATCACTTGTAATTGAGACAAGATTGTGTTTAAGTTGTGGTCATTTTCACCTATGCAAATAACGAGTTTGTCGTCTGTTGTCATTTTGACATTTCTACAGTTCTCAATAATTTCGGTACATGATGCATTTGGCTTCGTTTCAGCGATTACTCTGTATTTTTCGTACTTTTAATTTTTTCTTGAATGTGAGATGGCTGCTGCCAACCCGACACAGCGCTGTACTCAGCCGAAAATAAATATCTGCTTCTGAGGAATCATATTTTGCCCAATTGTGCCACCAGCGATGTTCACAGTACCCCGCTTAGGTTCCTGGATGTGGTCCAGTTTCACACTCATTGTGGCTACGTTGCATTAATATTATAATTCGCTCTGTAAGGGTTGCAATCTCTTGTTCTGCAACCTTTAATTGCTGTTGTAGGGATACGATTTCCTGTTTTAAGCGAAAGATATTCACGAGGTCATTCCTTTCGACGTTCAATGTGGTTGACAACGGAGTGGATGGTGTAGAACTCACGTTGCGTTGTTGCAACTGAGCTTGTTTCTTATTCTTAGTGCTTGTGCTAGGACTCACACTCGGAATATGGAGGAAGAATGGCACATAGATTTCAGCGTTGCATTTTCTCTAGAAAGCTTATTTATTTGTTTTTGCAGATCGGTGTTTTCTAACAATATTTTTCCCAGTTCATTTTCTGTACTTTCAAGGAAAAGATTAAGTTGAGCTATTTTCTCCCTCATTTCAGAGGCTGATACTAAGTCAGTTACTGTTCTGTCAACACTCCTCGATAGTAAGTGAGTAGCGCGAGTAGCATAAAATACAGACGTTTCGCAGTCAGTAAGTATGTGGTAGTCCAATAACTCTGTGTTGTTTTGGACTGGGGATAGACATCTCAATGATTTAACTTCAAGATCGTTGTTGTTATTTGGTGCTTAATTTGTTGGTGAAGGTTTTTTTAGAGTTTGCTTTTTTCGTATAGCAATATTAGATGTACCGACGGTATTAGCATATTTTTTATGTCTGATGCATACCTTACATCTCAATGCTTTTTTTGCTTCTGCATCCTTAAGCCGGTATATAGATTCTGGATAGCCGTCGCAACCAAATTCATATCTGCTATCACAGGCGGAACACAAAGCAGTTCTTTGTATGTTAACATTTTTTTTTTACATTTATTACATGTTACTAGTGTTGCCATCTTGCGGGCGCTGCTGCTACTAATTGTTGTAAAGTTTGATAACATTGCGTTCCATCGTACGTAAGAACTAGGTACACGACGTAGGGGCCACAAACTCAGACCACGTTAATTAAATTATAAATAGGAATTTGGGAATTTCCGAAAACGAATTTTGGTATTGAGATTTGAACTCGCGACCACTCATGTGAGGCTTATTAAAGGCAAAAGGAGACGCGATGCCTTACACTCTGCGCCGACTACACATCTGGCAGTATAGTCCAATTTTTGCATTATTTATGACAAACAAAATTCAAGATGTTTGTTGATAGATGTGACGGTTGAAATTTAAATCACTGAATCACAAACACAATCACTTATAAACTTCGATATTATTGTTCTTTCTTCTTTTTGCCACTTGTTATGATTTATATGGATCACAGAATGTTTAAAGTATTGTATTTTTTATCAATAATTGCATATTGTCACTTCTGTTACCTATTGTTTCGTGAGATAGCATGTAAATTTTGAGTTTTTGGTTTTAACATCACATCAGTCATAGATAACACTGTCACTTAGTTATTAGTTTATGTTTTATTGGTTCACTTAGTTTTCTTCACTTAGACACACTAAAAGTATTTTTTAAATCTATGTTATAACAGAGCGTTTGTTTTTACGTTAAGCTTAATGCAACGCCATTTTTGATCATCATAAATGTATAGAGATATTAAAAGTCACGCGTCCAAGTGTTTATTTAACGCGTTTCTGAGCGATTGAGTTTTAAAAGTGTTTAAGTGATATGTTACGTGAGCAGTACCTACCTATCTATATCTAAACTTAGACTGCCTCGTTGGCTGTTGGTCGTAAGAGCTATTTTAACGGTATTTGACGGTACGGACGTCGAGCAGGTGTTAGCTAAGTCAGTTAATTTTTGCCTATTAAAATAAAACAAGTGGTCTATTTAAAGTATTTATTGTTTCAAAGTCTTATATATAAAGCCACACTCAATATAGTCTATTATATATTGAAATAGTGATATAAAGGGGCAGTAGAAGTGCAAAACAATAAACCTAAAAACTAAAGTGCAAAAAAGTACCTACCAGTACAAAAAGTGAAAGTTATAACGTTTACTTTCAAAAGTTGAAAAAGCCCGGGTATCGGACTGCGATCTGGTATGTTGTGTTGCAAGTGGTGCAGCGTTTTATGGTGCTGTCACCCCATTATACTTCCCATACGTCTAACCCATCATAAACACAGTTTGTTGGTGCAGCGCTATCTTTTGACGCTCCGGGGTACCAAGTCAGCAACATCGATCGCTAATAAGTGCGCAGTTAATTATTGTACGCAGCAACATGCCGGCAACAAAGTGTGGTGATTGGGAAAATTGTATATCGCCACTAGAGGCCGTTAGGTTTTGCACCTGCAACGTCCTCTTTCACCGAGCATGCGCTTTCCTACCACTGTCGGGTTTAATTAAACCCACCTGGATGTGCACTACCTGTAATAATATCGGTTAAGAGCAAGGCGGATGCTGCGCCAGCAGAGGTATATGAGATGGATGAGTCTATGAATACCAGTGGCTTGAGCTGCAGCACACTGGGTGATACTAAAAATATTGCCCCAGGTTTGTCTGCCATCCAAGCAGTTTTAAACAGGAGTTGCAGGCTGAGCTTCTCGTAATGTTTAAAGAGGAGTTACGGGCGGAACTGCAGGCCATGCAAAAACAATTCCAATGCGAATTACAGAGTCTTCGTTCGGATCTGGCTCAGCTCTAGGCGGACAGAGATCATATGGAAGGGACAATTGAGCAGTATGAAAAGCGAATGTTATTTTTTTTTAAATCTTTATTTGGAAAAAGGCTTTAACCGCGAAGCGATTATGCCAGTCTCTTAGTTTTACAAAATAAATGGAAATTAGGTAACAACTAGGTCCTTAACTTAATTAATTTAACAATCATATAATACAACATAATAGCTAGTTTGGATGTTGGTTCAGATAGGATCAAATTACACATGCCAAACATATAATTCCCGATACTGATTCCAAAGTTCTCCTTTCTGCCCCAACTCGAGCACACTCCACCAAAGCGTGGTAGGTGTCCTCCCTAATGTTACAAATCAGACAGTTTGGGGTGTCAATAACCTTCAGATGACCGAATGCATTTAACGGAATGTGCCCGGATCGCAGACGCATACTTGTTATTAACAATCGTCTATTCATCTGTACCTAAGAGAACCAAGGAATCCTTGGTGGTTCAGACTGAATTGTTCTGTACCATAAACCCTTCTCTTCAGATCTTATGGCAAATTGTTTTTACATCTCCTAATATGTCTGTAAAGAAGGGTAAATGACTGACAGATATTCCTTCATAGGTCCCTGTTTTTGCCAATTTATCTACTTTTTCGTTTCCCATAAGACTAACATGTGATGGACTCCATTGGAATTTTACTGTTTTGCCACTTTTCCTCAATCTTAGATATAATTCTGGCATGGAATAAGCTACGGGCAGACCTCGTGTACCCGAGGTGCACCGAGCTATATGCTGCAAAGCGCTTTTCGAATCACAAAGTATCACAAATTTAGCACAATTGACATCAAGTATGACAAACATACCAAAATAGCATACAATTCCGCCGCCATTATGGATATTTTGCAGTTCAATGTGAAACTATCTCCCGTGTTAGATTGAGGCTGCACCTGTACCATTATCGTCCTTGGACCCATCACTGTAAATCTGACAGAATCCGTCATACTTTCGTGCAATTGTTTCCACAGATTTCCCTAGAAGTTCTACAGAAGTATGAAATCTTTTCGGTCCTGTCATATCATTAATACTCAGGTTAATGTGTGACTTTATATCAATATTTGCCATCCATGTCGACAGTGAGAACATCTCTAGAACTTTAGAACGATGTAAAATTTGATTGGACATCTCACTGTATACAATAGTTAGCAACGGTTTTTTCTTATTGCGCCAATATAATTCCTGCTCGCATATCGATGTTAATTTTTATATCATTGAAATGGTGTCACCGTCAACAATAGACTTAGCTTTTAAGAAAAAATTTGTAGCTAAATACTTCCGGCGAACAAACAGCGGTGGCAAACATAACTCCGATACCATCGCGTGGACTGGGCAACTTTTTAAAAAACCGCCAACTACTCTCATGACTTGGTTTTGAACTTTGTCTAATCTGGAAATAATTGTTTTAGCGCTATTATCGAACAAAAAAAATCAATATATATATACATTATTATATGCGTTGTCTATGTCAACAAAATATCCCAATGTCTTTTGATTATTGGTGAATTCTATTTGAATTTTAGATACCAGTCTTACAAGATTGTCCAGACAAGACTGAGATCTTCTAAATCCCACTGTATTCTTGGAAAAAAGACATTTACTTTCAAAAAACCATTCAAGACGTCGCGTTATAATGTTGTGTAAGGTTTTGCAAAGACAAGATATGAGTGGTCTCTAAGATGTTATGTTGCTTGGATCGCGCTCAGGTTTCGGTACAGGCACTACTTTAATATTCCTCCACTGTCTTGGAACCTCACCTTCAGTCAAACATTTGTTAAATAAATCGACTATCAACAGTTTGCTTGGGAAATTATAAATCATTGAATATGAAATATCGTCCTCCCCTGGAGCGGTATCCTTCATCTTCAGTACATTATATAGTTCCTGTTCCGAAAGCTGTGCCTCCAACTGTAAATTAGTTGAACTAAAGGCCGGACATAGTGGAAGAACGTAATCTGGCGTCAATCTTCTAATATATAAAAATAAGTCGGGTTTTCCTTCCTGACGCTATAACTCGAGAACGCACGAACCGATATCCACGGTTTTGCATTCGTTGGAAAGGTCTCGGGCTCCATGAGGTTTACAGCAAAGAAAATTCAGGAAAAATTTCAAAAGAAAAGCGGAAAATCTTTTTTCACATACAGCGCCATCTCTGATACATAGCATGTACTAAAAAAAATATTTTAAGTAGATGGCGCCGGTGCGTGATACATTGTTTGACAGCTACTCATTGTTTTCTGCTCAGTTAATTTCATGTGACAAACCAGTATTGTGTTCACTGTGAAATTGTGAAAAAAAAATAAGTTATTCGTTTCCTAACATTTAATTTCAATTTTTATTGAATTTCAACAAAAGGTATTTGTCTTTAAGGTCGTAAATTGAACTGTGTAAATTATGTGGATCGTGCATTTGAGGTTAAATTCACCACTTTGTCCATAGTCCAAAATGCCTAGAGGACGACGTGCGAACATCGGCCGCCGCACAAGACATGCAAGCCAGCAACAAGTGTATTCACAGAACTTAAGCGAAGAAAGACAAAATATAATAAGAGAAAATGCCCGATTGAGACAACGCGTGAGCACACGAAGATCATTGGCATCATACAATCGCTTGGCATTCCAATATGATCCCACTGCGAACTACAGTGATGATGAAAATTTAGATATTGGACCAATTGTTTATATATAATAAAATAAACTATGAAACTAAAAATTCCAATCGTTAAATTCCCTCCTAAATACGATTACCTTATGATACATGCTAGACTTGTGTAAGTAATGCGATCGTTGCATTGCGCGTCATATATCCCGACCGCGTAATGTAGCATTACACATGACTCGACCAAATTAAGCATGGCACATGACATTCAAACATGACGCATGACGCGCGGGCCGCGGCGCCCTGTTCGGTGTTCGTAAACTTCGTATTATCTCGGTAATTTTCGCTGTGTGAGCAAGTGAGAAGGAGCATGCGCCGGTCGGCTGGCTGCGAAATAAGTGAACTATTATATAGAACCGTATTGTTGATGCATTAAGGTTTACGTTTAATTGACACCGCGGACTGCCTAGACCTACGTGATGTTTTAAATCATGACATGACTGGCACTGTACTACTGTAGGACACTGATATGATTGTGTAATTATTAATTAATAAGGTGTTAAATGATATTTTAAGAAACTCTAAATAAATAGATTTATATTACCCAATATTCATAGCCATGGTCAATAATCAATATCGCAATCCATGTTTATTGCCAGTCAGCCTGGAATGCCCTTTTGATTTAATTATTCCGTAGAAGGGGTTAAGTCTAAAGGAAAATCGACTTTATGAATATGATAACAAAAGCAAGTGTGCAATTCGGCGACGCGAGGCGCATTGCGCTTGACGGTTGTCACATCACATCATAATTTAATGCGGTATCTCATGAAATGATGTATATCTTCTACAACGCGAGCATTTAATTACAATAGCCATCGCGTGTGGCGCGTCATTTCGCGTCATGTTTGGAGTCATGGTGTAATGCAACATTCCTCGGTACGAAATGTAATGTCATATGACATCACTTTAAAACGCACTGTTTTGCGCATGTCTAATACATGCAATTTTCACATTATTTTATGCTGTACTTAGGAAATGAGAAGAAAACTGGTTTTGAAATCGACCCCGTTTCGGTTTTTTTTCGTTGAGCAAATTACAATTTATTCTGTTTTGAACCGTTAAGTTCCCTAAAACATGGATGTTTCTATGACATATATTTTAATTGACATATATTCAGGACCAAAACACAATAATTTGACCATTCAAAGTTGATTATAAAATAGGCAAATTCACATAGCCCTTTGTTAAAGTTTATGGTGAAATAAATTTACTTATTAAAATTTTGTTTAACGTGTCAGAATAATACAAATTGCATCTAAGTTTCTTGTTTTGTTGTATTTTAAATCTTATTCGACTGAAATAGTTATTATAAATAATCGTAGTGGTTTGTTTTCTTTATGTAAAATATTATAACGAATAAATATGTAATTTTTACCTACAAGTTGTAACGCATTTTTTTTATTCTATACCCTTTTTTTGCAATAACAACACAAATAAATACACAGCAAGTTTTTAAATATAATATATGAATGCAAACCAAATAAAATAAAAAGCAAGAAACTGCGTTGCATCTTATGAGATCGGAATCTATGCCTGCTGCTTCTCAGTCGGACGCTACGTGCCTGCCTACTGCTACCAGCTCATATTAGATTTGCTCGAATTTTAGAAATGCCATAAACTGGCCAGGTAGCACATGACGCGTGATCATGTGTGTGACCGTGTCTAACAAAAGCGATGGAAATATATAATTTTTTCGTGCAGAGCGATGCGAGTACCTTACGATACGTCAGTGTTTGCGATCTCTGTGGTGTGTATCGTTTGAACACATGACAGTCGTAGTTCACTTACCGCTCTTAACGCGCCACTCCACTTTTTAACGCTTACTGTACAGACATTTTTGTTTGTTTGTTTGTTTGGCATCTCGCAGGTCAACCTATGCGGTTGTCGTCTGCTTAAGCGGACTTGCCTGTGGATTCCCTAATAAATTAAGGCCTCCAGCCAGGACTTAAACTTATATACTAACTAAAACTAAGCGACAACGCTAAGGGCACCCCCTGTGGGGTACGAACCTCGGCTTAGGGCGTCGCTGGAAGAGGGCAGCAAATGACTAGCTGGATCAGGATTGGTATTAATTAGGGACGAATTTAAAGCTACAGGCTCAGCGGCGCGGGCTGGCTCGAGCAAGGGTCGGGAGGGGCGTCGATTTGGGCGTCGCGGCGGGCCTCAGCGGCTAGGGCGGTAGGACGGCGATCGGGTTTTGGGCTTATGTAGCGTGCTAGTGGCCTTACTACTCTCCTGGAGGAGGGTAGTGGCGTCGTCGGGGTCGATTAAAGTATGCCTTGGTCGGCGAATACTGCTAATGCGAGAGGGAGTGTAGCGGGCGGCCGCTGTAATCAGGGGGTTAGAATGTTTAATGCCGCAGTCGAAGAAACGCTTTGATAAGCGTTTCATGAACTGTTTTATGGTTGGCATTTTGAGGTCGACGTGAAGATCGATATTACGGACATAGAAGGGGGCACCCGTGACCCTTCTGAGGAAACGGTTTTGGAGGGTCTGCATCTTATGGAAATGACGTGGGTGAGCGTGCGCAAATACAACGCAGGCATAGGTCATGATGGGACGGATGACTGCGGTATAGATGCGGAGCTTGCATTTGAGGGACAGTTTACTACGGGCTGTCAGTACGAATTGCAGCCTGCTAAGAGCGAAGGAGGCGCGCGCGCGAACCGCCTTAATATGAGCCTTGAAGGTAAGGTTCTCATCGAGGATCACGCCCAGGTATTTGGCTTGCTTCTCCCAAGGGATGGGCTTGCCGTACATAGTGATCGGGCTGGGAAGTGGGGGAGGGAGTCAACGACGTCTCGAGAAGAGAACCGCCTGACTCTTATCGGGGTTGACCTCGATTCTCCATTTCCGGAACCAAGCGCCTAAGACGTTTGCGGAGGTTTGGAGTGTACGAGCTATAGCGTTGGGACAGTGACCGGTATAGTAAACGGCAGTGTCGTCGGCGAAGAGAGCCAACTGAGCCTTTTTACTTTTTGGGATATCGCTAGTGAACAGCGTGAAGGCGAGAGGAGATAGTACGGGACCCTGAGGGACACCGGCGCGAATAGGATGAGGGGACGAGAGTGCTCCCTCGACGCGGTAGCGAAAGGTCCGGTTCGACAAAAAGTCTCGTAAGATGAGCACGAGACGATCTGGCACTCCTAGTTGGTAGAGCTTGTATATCAAGCCGTTGTGCCAGACTTTGTCGAAGGCTTTCGCTATGTCGAAGAATAGCACACCCGTCGTCGCGTTACGCTGCAGACCAGCGCATAAGTGCTCTACGATACGGTGGACCTGTTGGGTGCCCGAGTGTTGGCTACGGAATCCAAACTGCTCGTTGGGTATGAGGCTCTTTGCTTCGGCGTAGTCTTTGAGACGCTTATAAATAAGCCTCTCTTAGATTTTGCCGAGGACATTGAGTAAGCTAATAGGGCGGTAGCTGGAGGGCTCAGACTTTGGCTTGCCTGGCTTTGGGATACCGATGACGGTGGCTTCTTTCCATGCTTGTGGGAAGATGTTGTTGCTCAAGGCGCCATTGAAGATGGCGGTCATAAGCATTATTAGCGGGGCAGGAAGGAGTTTGTATACCTTATTGGTAATACCATCCGAACCGGGGGCCTTACGAGCGTGGAGCCCTTTAATGATGTCGTGCACTTCGTCTGGAGTGACGGGAGGCAGAGGATCATCAGGGTCATCGACGGGAGGGAGGGAGGCTCTTCGTTCGACTTCAGCGTCGACCTTGTTCAGGTGAGCTTGGTCTACTGGTTGGGAGCTGGGAGAACATTGGGACTCTAGGCTGTCGGCAAGACATTCAGCCTTATCGGGACTGTCGAAAGCGACACTATTGTCGGGGCGGATGAGAGGAGGCATAGAGACCTCTTCTGAGGAACGCAATTTCCTCTGTAATTGCCAGAAGGCTTGATGAGTGGGCTCGAGTTCGCTGAGCATCTTGTTCCAGCCCTCAGAGCGAACCTCCCCTATGCGTTTCTTTACAGCACGCTGTAAATGGCGCATGTGGGCTTTGTTCGCGTCACAAGGGAAGGAGTCGTAGGCACGGATGGCCGCGTTCTTCTCGGTTATCAGGTCACGTACGTCAGTAGGTAGTTTCCAGCGATGGTCTTCCATCACCGGAACTTCCCGTGAACAATCCGTCAATACGGATTGTACGTGCTCTGTAAACGAGTCGATTGCGGCCGTCGTGTCGGCGACTGACACTAAGTGATCGGGGATGGTGTCTAAGTGAGGCGACGTGGTGGATTTCAGTCTTTCGCTTACTTTCCTCCAGTCGGTTATCGTCTGGGTCTGAGGGGGGCGGTTGGGGTCGATCGGGCCCGAGTAGGGTGCAAGATGCATGACTATAGGGCGGTGGTCAGAGTTTAGCTCGTGGAACGTCTCTATCGATTGCAAACGGAGGTTCACATTCTTGAGCAGCGCTACATCGAGAACATCGGGAAGGTGATTAGGATTACCTGGGAAGTGAGTCGGGCTCATTGGAGCGATGACGTCAAAGTTAAGGGATTCGCCTAACTTGAAAACTAACCTACCTCTGGTTGAGGTTGTGCTACTATTCCACGCCGGGTGCTTGGCATTAAGATCCCCCGCCAAGATGACGGAGTCACTCATACCGAAGAGGGCAGTGAAGTCCTTTTGGAGCGAGATGGGATCCTCCGGACCATTGTCGGGTGGGATATAAGCGGAGATGATGGTGATCGGTTGGTGGCCGGTCATGCCGAGCCGACTGATAGATGTCTCCAGATGGGAGAAGAGAGGAGGTGGGTCTATAGGGATACAATACAAAGATTTCCTAAAGTATATGAGTGTGCCACCCGTGTGACATCGAGACCTGTCATTGCGAACTAGTTTAAAGTTGGCAATATTCGGGTTTCGGTGATGTGGTTTTAAAAAGGTTTCCTGTATGAGGAGGATGTCAAGCTGATGGTCGCGGAGGAAAGTGGCGATCTCATCGCGTTGACCTGAAACGCCATTTGCGTTGAAAAAGCCTAATTTAAGGGATCGGGGTTTGTTACTATTTACTCTCATAGTATCCATTGAGAATTAATATTTGAGTGAGTGTAGAACTTGCGCGATCTCGGGATACGCGCTGAGAATTTCCATGAGGCGGATTGCGTTGCCGTTTGCAGCAACGATTTCTTCCGCCATTTTATCCGCGGCGGTGGTGAAGAGAGCCGCGTATGTACTTAATATGATTTGGGCGCTGTTTCGGCCCTGGGTTCCCTGAGGTGCCGCTGGAGCGGCCGTAGGGGCCACGGGGGCTACCAAAGGCGCTGGGATGGCGGTAGCCATCAGCGCTGGAAGTTGCGCGGATTGCGCTGGTTGCGCGGGTTTTGATGGCACCGAAGCTGCGGGAGCCTTCAGGTGGTTAAGGTTAGCCCAGGGAGACGGCCTCTGCGGGCTAAGCCGTTCCGGCATCAGCGCGGAAGGAGGCTTACCCCAGGGGCTTTCCCTGTGCTGGCGGTCGCTCGCGCGTTTCGCGAGTTTCGGAGATGAGGACTTCGGGGCCTTAGGACAGCCCCGGTAATTTGCCGGGTGTCCCGCTTGGCCGCAGAGTACGCAGCTGGGAGGCTCTGAGCATAGTTCCCTATCTTTAGGGCGGGTACAGTCGACGGTACCATGCTCTCCTAGACACTTGACGCATCTATGGGTCGCATAGCAGTTGGACTGCGAGTGACCGTACAGTTGGTAGCGATGACACTGGCCAATCAAGTTTGCTCGGTAGGGCTTCTCAATGGAAATGCCCGAGATTGAACATACCGATTTCACTTATAAATATAAATAAATAAATATCGGGTGGTGCCCTTCAGTGGGGTCACAGATGACTAGGACCATGTCATAGACAAGGCCCTGCCTCGCTTTGTGCAAGCGATGGACGGCGGACACAGGGATTCCTTGAGCGATGAGGTCGCTCTTAATCTCCTCGGTGGAGATTACTTGAGGAACACGCCTTATTACGACGCGAGTAGGGGTTTCCTCCGGAAGGGAGTAAGTGTGAAAGGAGTAGTTCCTTTCACGTAGGGCGCGGGAGAGATCCCTAAAGTCCGTAGACGTGGGGACGGTAACTTTGATCCCCTGGAGGGTGGATCGGGCGTTGGTGTAGTTGATCTTGCGATCAACACACATCTTGGAAATTTCAGTCCATTTGGACTTTTCCTGGACGTATATCGGGGGAGGGGGCTTCTGCTTCCTCGCGGTAGGAGCGGGTGGGCAAGCCATAGGGCTGGCGGGGCGACTGGCCCGCGGACTTGGGGCGGAAGTAGTGCTGGACGATGTATTCGTGACCTGTTTCTTTGAGGCCGGGCCAGCGGGGGCGGAGGATTTAGCCTTCCTCTTGCCTCCTTTGACGACGACTTGGAAGTCGTCGTCGCTGGAGGAGGAGGTGCGGGCTTCGTCCGCGGCGAGTGGGACTGACGTGTCCATACTCTCTGGGCGAGTCGAGTCAGTATCGGTGCGCAGCTGCGTCGGGTTTATTGCCTCCGAGACAATGGCGGCCGGGACAATGGCGGGCGCGACAAAGGGAGCCGGATTAGCGGCCGACTTAATTACTGCCGGGGCAGTAGCGGGCGAGACAATAGGGGCCGGATTAGCGGCCGGAGTATTATCTGCCGAGACAAAGGCGGGTGAAACAATGGGGGCCGAATTTTCGGCCGGAACATTGTCTGCCGGAAGAAAAGGCGGAATGCCTTGTTCGCATGCAGGTGGCGATAGCGGGCTTTCAAGCGCGTCTCAAGTAGCGTGTTGGCGTAGACCAACAATTTCCTTGCCATATTTGGCGAGGATGTCGGGGTCCTTTAGGAGGACATTCCTGACGAATGCTAGCAGGATGCTAGCGTCCGTCATGGTAACGGGAAATCTATTCAAATGAGATATTGACTCATTTGTGCCTAATTTCCTACACCTAACAACCTATCTCCCCGGGTGGATGGGCCCGGGGATGTGTGACCCTCTCTGTCGGGTGTAGACAGAGAGGTGAGTACCTATTTGTGAGCCCTAAGCTTGTAACCCGTCGCCAGTCTTAATGTGCGAACGGGGCCCTGACCAGTCTAGCGCGAAGGGTGTAGACACACCCTAAAGACACTAGGTGAGTAGCTGAAAAGCAAAACTGTCACCAGAGCCGACTAGGAGATCCCCCAAGGCCGGTTATCTGGGACCCGTCCAACTAACTGCCTCGCCCTGAAGGGGTTCGGCGGGTGTGAATTGGGTCAACACCCCACTCGGCTTCGTTGACACCGTAAGGTTTCAACCGAGGACCACGAAACTGTGGTTTTACCCAGAAGGGGCCTAGTGAAGCTACTCACAAACGTCTATTAATGAAACAGGGATGCCTTAAAAAAGGCAGTTTTTTGAGTTATTAAAATCAAATCAATTTCTTGATTTGATTTTAAATCGGAGTAGTCGGGGCGACTACGATGACGTCACGTGGCAGCGACGAATAATAACACGAAACACAACACTGGAGCGGGAGAGCGCACAAACACGTCCGTCCGCGGCGAGAGTCGAGCGTCGAGTGAAAAAAAAGGCTGTACAGACATTGTACATAAATTGTATTTATACGTAAACGTTGACCACTTCTTCTTCCCAGCATAAACACTAGGAAGTGGTGAAGGGTGGGCTCTTTGGGGCTGTCTATAGACTTTCAAGAGAGTTGATTCACAACTCTACTAATGATGCTTGAGTTTGATTCTCTTCTCTCATAGCAAGTAATCTTTGAATGTTGTATTCGTTGCCTTTGGCCGATACTAGGACTTTAAACTATATTTAGTAATGATCCTTGAGTTTCGATTTCTCAACTCTAATTATCTAGTGATTCTTGAATATTTTATTCTTTATCTCAGACTAATAATTCGGTCAGACTGACATGAACACGTATCTTGCAAATATGCTTGCTATGCAAAGAGTGAACTTCCAGGGATTTGGGTAACCACATCTATCTCATATCCAGTCTAAGGACCGTTATGGTCCATGTCTCCGTAAGAGCATATTGGAGACGCAATGCCGCTGGAACCAGCTGCATCGTTGCTAGACAAGGACGGTCGCACAGTTGCCGCAGGAAAAGCCGCTTCGTCACGTTTGTCAGTTCGAGAGAACTGCTAGGGACCATGACTCCAAACGAGCATGATGTCGACGTAATGACGCTGAAAAGCCGCTTGTGTCACTTTATGGAAGTGTATCTCTGAGTACTCCGAGTGTAGATGCAAGGTATCGTTTGGATACACAAGTTTATGTAATAATTTACTCTGCATCCCTCTATTAATCCCTCTATTTTTTAGCTTTCTAAAGCCACATCCAATATATTTTCAGAACTATGAATTCTTAGACCTTATTTACCATTTGTTGCAATTATTTCCTTGCCTTATTAATAATTTCAAGGCATCGGACTTCTGTAAATTTGGGAATTCGTTTCTATTATCGGTGGGAACGTGTCGAGTCTGGTGACGAGATCTAGAGCCATAAGGGGTGGAGTGCGGCCTTTTCCCCTTAGGGGGAAACCGACCTTAACACATTATGTTAACATAATTGGGAAAAGCTAAAATTGTATGCCACCGCGCAGTCTAGGGTAATTTAGGTACAGTCACACCCAATTCGAGTAAATTGAAGCAAGCAGTCAATTTGCAAAGAAGAATGCCCATTTTTCACCCGACTATGTATAGAAATGAAATAAATCTAAAAAAACAGCTAATTAAATTTTATATTATTTACGCTTATCACATTGAAAGAAACGCAGGATTTTTTTAAATTTTGTTTTTTGTTATGCTTATTCTACTTCAAGGGTAAACTTAATAGCATGTTTTGAACGCATCTCAACCACCATTTTTTACAACGTTCCATTTTACACACTGCTACTTGACTTTATTCAACTCTGTTTCTGAGTTTCATACATTATTTTACGTTTTATTTACTCAGTAAGTATTTCTTTTTTATTGTCAATGTATAATACAGATTATTTAAAAATAAATGAATAATTAAATTAATGAATCATGCAATATGTAATTGAGTTAGCACGATTGAAACGTATTTTTTGACGTTTGACATTTAATGCTCGACACTCAGTATAAATTGACAATCATCGAGAGTGTAAGCAGTAGCATATGGGCAGCTGGTTTTAAGGAATTCACAAAGTAAAAAAGACGTTTTAGAACATAGACATGTATTATTAAGTAAGTATTACTATTTTAGACTAAACTTCGAGTGTTAAATAATTCGTTCTAGCATATTTATTTCTTTATAACGGCAAATCCTAACCTAAAAAGTAACATTAATATTTTTGGACTTCGTAGCGTTTCAATTGTGAAAATGACTATATGACATTATTTTCTAATCTTACAGGTAGTGTTTCTACTTTACCTTATAACTATACATAAACTTTTATTATCAGGTTTTGAAACGTATGGGAAGTGGGCATTGTTCTTTGTTATCATTTTCCGGCCCGAGTTGTTTTTTGAAAACTCTAAATAACGTCCTTTTTTGTTTTTAATGTTAGTGCCGAGTTTCGAGTTAATCCGACACCCCTAAACCTGCCTACTTTGACACCGTGTATGTGAATTTAAATTCAAGCATATTAGTAGTGAAAGCTTTTAAGCAAATCAAGATCAAACTAACAGAAGATCTATGGGGAATGTCTATCAAAGTTTGTACCTCCATTATTGAGACTATAGCGCCGTACCGGGCTTTAATATTTATTTATCTTGCTCTTTAAAACTTGAGCATTACGGTCTTGAAAAACTTGCGCTCAGTTTGGTAAAATCTTATTTGAATGATAGACAACAGCAAGTCCAAATAAACGGTGTCAATTCACTTGGTCTAAATGTATAAATGAGTCCACAAGGCTCTATATTGGGTCCTTTCCTCTTTTTAGTTTATATTAATGATCTGCCCCATTTGTTTAAAACCCAACCACAAATGGTGTTATTTGCTGACGATACTTCGTTAATTTTTGAAATTAATAGGCGTGCATCAAATCTTGAAGACGTAAATAACGCCTTGATTCATATCCAAATGCTAATAATTTAGTATTAAAGGGGGAAAAAAAGCTGTGTGCATAAGATTTTATTTACCAAATGTCAAAAGTACTAATTTTGAGATAGTATTGAATCAAGAGAAACTAGAATACGTCGATAAAACTGTTTTCCTGGGGATCACGCTCGAGTCAAGGTTTCAATGGGGTCCACATTTAACATCACTTGCAGGACGCCTAAGTTCATAATCATAATCATAATCATAATATTTTATTTGCTTAGAAAGTAGGTACATAAAGCAGTTCAGCAGCACATACTGTGAGAAAAATCCGTCAATTTACTCATGGAGGTACCGCGAGACTAGTCTATTTTAGTTACTTTCATAGTATTAAGTCGTACGGTATGTAACTATGGGGACGGGCTGCAGACATCGAGTCAATTTTCAGTATGCAGAAAAGAGCCATCGGAGCCATATATGGCCCCCGTAGGCGCGACTTTCTACGGGATTTGTTGAAATATATTAACATCATGACGGTACTTTGTCAATATATCCATGAAAACATCATGTACGTCAGGAAAAATCTACACCTTTTTAGTCAAAGAGGTGAAAGACACAATTATAACACTAGAAATAGAGACCAATTAGTTCAACCAGGTTTCAGGCTGGCCAAAGTAGACTCATCTTTCACCGTTTAAAATGTTACTATAAAATACCTCCTCACATACATGAACTGAATGAAACCAAATTTAAATATTGTATAAAACGCACACACTATTCAGCCGGGCATATTATAAGCTGGGGGATATTGTAAGTTAGCTGATAAAAATGCTTGGCTAATCGCTGGTCCTGTTCCGAAAGGATGCATCAACTAATTGATTGGCATTAGAAAATACTGTTGGAGCTGCTGAAGATTTAAAAAAACTATCTTTACATTGTATAAACTCAATCCTTTAGTAGTGTATAATGGCTTAAGCCATATGTGAGTACTATAAATAAATAAATGTTTACAGGAAGAATACAGTTTTGATGTGGCTAATAAGCTTAGACAGCGGCAAATGGTCAGGTATTATTGAGTCAGCCTTGAGTATGCCGCACTCGGTGCCATCATAATCGATGGAGTTTATATTTATGTATTCTGCTATTTTTCTCGTAGGACATTCAGGGTCTCCAGTTTTGTGATCGCTGGGCTTTTAAATAGTATGCAAGTTGCACATTTCGGAATGTCGCGCATTCGGACATCGAATGACCAGCACCACCACAGTGTCCACACGTAGTAACGATCTCTCGACAAGTGTTTGCTGCATGGCCATTTTGTTGGAATGTATAACATCTTGATACCAATGTAAAAGCCTTGGTTGAGGGATTAGATCTTTACGTTTATCGGCTGAAACTTGTATAACGTAGTTACACGTCGTAGCATATTGTCGGCTACGTTTTGTTCGAAAATGCAACTGAACACCTCATTTTCAGCCAAAGAAGTCGGCACTCCTTCAACCACAATCCGAGTTTTTCATTTGCTGGGTTCGTCGGCGGTAAGTCCAGATGTAGAGAGCTGGACTGCGTGCTTCAGTTTATCAGCGTCATGTTTCGTCGCGGTACTATGATAGTTGATTTTATTTCTGTAAGTGGGTTTGTACAAACGCTTTTACACGTCAAACCTTTTGTTTTAAACTAGATGACGTTTCCTATCTGACTACTCTGAGAAGAAAGACCGAAACAAACTCAGAGGTCACAGTCTCTTTTAAATTCCAGACATTATCTTGGGGGATCATGTGAAGACCATGTGGATTGATGTCTGAAATGGACTTTTGAGGAAAGAACCACACAGATTAAGTGGACCTGTCCAGTCAGTGCATGCATTAGTCAGTAATCGTGCAGCTCAACTCAAAACATAAGGAGCTCAACAATTCGACGAACAATACCAAAGAAAGGACATTGGGTAGGCCGCATAAATTACTCAAACAGCCAGACCATGATTAAAACATTTAAAAAAAAAAGTAAAGTCATTAAAAAAAACAAATCCAAAATGTCTTCACATTCACAATAATTAAAATAGTATAATCCTTTACAAAGTAAATGTCATTGCATACATAGAGTCCATCAATGTCAAAGTGTAAATAAAATATGAAAATAATCTTGGTCATATCATATGAGGACCATGTAGACTGGTGTCTGAAATGGTCTTTTGAGGAAAGAACCACACGGATTTGAGTGGACCTGTCCAGTCAGTGCACATATTTGTCAATCATCGTGCAGCTCAACTCAGAACTAAGGAGCTCAACGATTCGACGAATAATACAAAAGAAAGGACATTTGGGGAGGCCGCGTAAAGTACTCAAACAGCCAGACCAGCATTAAAAGAAAAAAAGAAAAAAAATGCAATGACCCACATAGTCCTCACATTCACAAAAATTAAAACTTAAACTCTTTAAATTTGTCTCTGAGGGAGTGTATGGGACTTAATGTATAAATTGAACGAATTGCCCTTTTTTGTAAAACTAAAATTGTTTGAATATCGGCGGCATTTCCCCACAAAATAATACCGTACGACATCACACTATGCAAATAACTAAAGTATACTAAACGCGCTGTCTCTAAATCAGTTAAATTACGATTTTTTCTAACGGCGTATGCTGCAGAGCTTAGTTTTTTTGACAATTTATCTATATGGGGGCCCCATTGCAGCTTGGCATCCAAAGTTATGCCTAAGAATACTGTGGAGTTTTCGGGTTTAAACTCAAACTCAAACTCAAACTCGCCAACATGAGGTATCGTAAACTTAATACATTTAGTTTTTTTCTCGTTAAGAAGTAGGTTATTAACATTAAACCAGTTAACTACCTTAGCGAGGGCGCAATTTACATTGTCAGTAACCAGCTGCTGACGTTACAGTTTAAATAAAAGTGAAGTGTCGTCTGCAAACAACACTATATCATGATTATCCTATATGAGGTTAGGCAAGTCATTAATATACATACAAACTGTATCTCCTTTTATCCCCCATAACAGGAGCGGAATTTTGAATAATCTTTTGGAATGTTTCCATAATTCTTAATCAAGCCACACAGTAAAATTCTGCACTATAAAAAATATTTACCCCAGTGCTTTTTAGGGGACGATCGTCGATAAACCCTGATACACGTACACGCCATCTGCTGTGTTAACAATCAGTGTCGGAAAAGTCACGTTAGGATTTTATAAAAATAATGGGTGTACTATAGGTACACCTCTGCCCAACCCTTCCGGGTAACAAGGCGTGATGTTATGTTATGTTATGTAAAAATAATTAAATTGTTCTTTATTTTAGGTTTTTAGTATAAGTACTAAGTTTCGTGTTGGGTGTACTATAGGTACACCTCGGCCCAACCCTTCGGGGAAAAAAGGCGGTTATGTGTTACTAAGTTTCGAGAAAATATGACCGCGCGTTAAAATTCTTCTATTTAAACTTTCAAAATAGTAAATAAAAATGAAGAATGATTTTTTTATATAATTTACTTAGTTATTTAGTTGTGTTTATAAAGTTTATTAATACAAAGAATAAGATTTTCCATGAAAACTAAATTCCCCCATTTCATTCCCTACGTACTGGATGCCTACGTCATAATAACTATCTGCATGCCCAATTTCAGCCCAATCCGTTCAGTGGTTCAAGCTATGCGTTGATAGATCTCCCAGTCAGTCACGGATTTCATTTTTTCATAAATACTCAAACTCAAACTCAAAGCATTTATTTCAAATAAACCCATTACAGGCACTTTTGAATTGTCAAGGGGTCGGTCAGTCAGAAATATGAAGCTAGTTGCATACTATACATTCAGTTATGTAGTCATTAGTTCACGAGTAAAAAAAAACAAGCTTAAGAACAGCCCTTAAAAGCATTTCTCTTAGCTCCACCTGTAAATTGAACGTGAACAAGCGGGCGCTGTTTGAGGCGCGAACTTCAGACGCCGACTACGAAACTATTGGGACTGAATGAGGCTTATTTAAATAAACACGAAGCACAACGGACGCAACAGTTTACATTTCTAAGGCGGGCGTTTTGAGGTCTATCTTAGGTAATTTTGACGTTCATGAAGTTCTGATTCTCATTCCTAATTTGCACCGATGACTTTTGAGTTAATTTTTGTCTCGCACTGCCCGCACCGCTCGCCTACGCCCGCAACGCTCCACCCATACCGCTCCGCACCGCTTCGCACTGCTCCCGCGTGGGGATAAAACATTGAACCACTTAATAGCACATGATATTGTGTCGTAGCGCTACGAGAAAGTTCGTAGCACTACAAGTAAGTTCGTAGCACAGCGCATCAATTCGTGGCAGCCTGCAGCACGCGTAGCCTGACCAGCATAGACAAAATGACAGCAGAATAAAAGAAATCTGTCGTTTTGTTGATTCTTCCGTCGAGAAAAGTTGTTCATGCCACGCGTTCTGCTCGTGTAGTATTTTTTTTGTTTTACCTACATATACATTCACACCCACATACATTACATCACTTTATAGCGGTTCGGAGCACACGTTATGCTTTCGTGTCGTAGCGTTGAGCGGAAATCAAAACAAGGCGCTCGCGCTGTTGAAATCTCTTTATTACGATCTGTTTGTTAAATTTAATTCATCAACTGCCTGACTTCGCCATCAACCTGCCCGGAGCAGTCCCGGTCTGCCCCGGCCCGCCGCTACACGAGCTAGCGAACAAAAACTATTCACAATCGCCCGTATTTTTCACCGACAACTTTGACGGCTTTTTGCGGCCAGAAAATCTCTTCAGTAAACTTTATTACGCCGTAAATAAAATATTGTAGATCGGACTTTTCATTAGTAAACTCCGCTCGACCTCGCGTTGTGCCGACTTACGAAGATCAAAAATTCCCTCTCAGATGGACAACATTTCGATAAAAAGATCATCTGCGGGCGGCGGGGTGCGGGCAGCGGGGTTGAGGGGGGCGAGGGCGCTGCGTGCCACATAAATACATCGTTTATTTTTCATACGCAAAAAGCTACAGACGTATTTTTTATCCGCTTAGAGGGAAAATCCGTAGACACCGTAACGTAAGCCGGTGGCAGAACATAAAAGAGCCCAAAGCATATCGACTCCCGCTTTAATCTGCCATAAGCAATAGCTACGAACAAAACCTCGCAATAGTAAATTTCACGAAAAGTCATCCGACGGAATAATGGCTGAATTCTCCGATCTTGTCACCGACGCATCGCGAAAACTAACCTTAGAACTACCGACATAGAACTGTATTTAGTGCGCCGGTGGTGACGCGTGGGTCGGGTGTCCGCGAACGTGTGTAACGCCATAGGGACTCTTATGCCGTGGACATAGGGGCCCTATCCGCGTGCGCACCGACAGTAAGATGTGACTCGTCGTTTAATCTGGCTCTGTTATTTTTCCGGTAATACATCAAAGTGGTGACTTTCTACGGCAAATTGTTTCAAAGTCGCTGATGTATGGAGGTGCCTACAGTGGCGCACGCGAGTCGCACTCACTTGTAGTGTCGCGACGAAACAGTGCCGCAAGTAGCCCCGACTATTGAACCTAAACTTTCTTAAAATAATAAGAGACTCAGCTGACATCTTCGTCACAGAGAACTATGTACGTTGAAAATTGGTATAAGAATTGCTAATTTTAAAAGTAAAAAGGTTTTTCGTTCGAACATAAAAAAAGAACGAGTGGCAGGTACTCGTTCCTTACGTCCATACTCGCACGCACACACACACTCGGAAGATAGAAAGAGAAAAAGTCGCAACGATTTTTCCTTAAGTGACGATTTATATCAGTCAACTCTTGCCCCAACCCGCGTTACGGAACTTCGTTCCAAAACGAAGACACTAGGGAAAATTCCTTTGAGTCTAGGCTGTAACCTATTGCTAATCTAGACAACTCTTACAGTCAACCGGTGCATATCTAAATGCTATTCCTGAAATTACAAACGTTCAAAATCTAGTCGCAATCTCATCTCAGCGAAATTCAATGTCAAAAATACGGGAGTTTGTTCGGAGTAGCGTGACTGTAGAGCATGCTCTGTGGCACGGTCCCGACCTCCGCCGCCGATGTGCGCGAGATTTATTCCTACTCAACGATATTAAGAGAAAATATCTCACTATATTGATCCCCCCTCCCCACTCCTCCACTCCCACCCCTCCGCTCAACATCTTAGTTACAACGTTCCAATGTAGTTTGTGGCTCAAACAATGCTAGAGCTAATCAATAATAGTGGGTGTCTCGATGAGTTGCCCAATACTTGGCGACACTTTGACTTTGCTAAGTTTGAGCACAACAGCCCTAGCTTATGTTAAGTCACTCAATAACATAACTTGACTGTAACTCACACAACTCATGTACGCTGTGGATACGTGTTTGTGACTCGATCGAACGACTCCGGCAGAAAATCCCGACATTGCCGAGGAAGATTAGTGCTCTGTTTACCAAACCACTACCTTCATTATGTGCGTCAACAGGAGTCACTGCATTAGCGGACGTGTGCCATACTCACTGATTGACCTCGTCTGGTGACGATTCTGATACAATTATATTAAGCAACATAATATAATTATTTGAGTATGATACCAACATAACTTGTTTCGGCCTAAACGGTTTCGGCAAAAGTGTATACACCCACTAGTTATTTATAAGCCTCACGTAATAGGGGGCGAGCCTATTGCCATCTACCGGGCATAAATCCCGACTCCGGGCTGCTACTGAGAAATTCTAGAAGGGAAAACCCAAAACACTGCATGACTTGGGAATCGAACCCAGAATCTCATGCTCAGCAGTAGCGCTTTGCGATAAACAGACCAACGAGGCATACCTCCCCGTACATACATCAGCTACCCTCGGTGAGTGCGAGAAATCCGGTTAGACTCGTCGTGCAAAGTGAGCGCGAGAGTAGACAAGTCATAGTAACACGAGAGAGGTTTTTGTGCTCGCTCGTTACCGCCAAACAGGATTGTCACGAGTACGTCACCACCTACTACCTACCTGTAGCGTAGTGGCGCTTCTCGGTAACCAGCTTTGATGAACCCATTTATACATGCTAGTCACCATTCACTGTTCACTGCAATCTTCTCACTCTTCAGTGCCTCTCTTTCAGTCGCTAAGTTGACTTACATGGGGACAAAAGATACACATTAATTTGTATATTTAAATCTGCGTCGTATTGATAATGCTATAATTCTATTCAAATTAACATAAATAGCCAAAGTATGTAGCAGCGCTGTTACACCCATATCCAAACTCGTTTCATTCGAATCAACATTTGCCTCGAGATCAGAAGAGCACTTTTGTGTATACGTTATGCTTTTGGAGTTGACTGAGGGGCAACCACAATTTTTGGAACGTTGCGGTAGGAGTTGACTGGAAGAAATCGTAACGTAAGGAATTCAGGATTCCATGTAACTTTCTCTCTCTCTCTCTTTCTTTCTATTATATACGAATCTGTGTGTGCGTGCGAGTATCGCGTCTCCCGACCGCACACGTTTCTGATTTAATCTTTAAATTGATGAGTCAATAAATATACTTCACTTGAATTAACGTTTGCGTTCTTTACTATAGGTATTTGACCGCTACGAGGTTCATGTGCAAACTGCTCCAGGTATTATGTCCGACCGCGAATTAATTACTTAGCTACTTATATGAAGACGATTTTTATCAATTACTTGTGTTCTACTCAAACTCTTTTACTTGAGTGCTCTCGACCGTTAGTGTACTTACTTTTAAAATCTAGGTGTAAAGGTGTGTAAATAATTCATAATGTTATTGTGACTGTCTGTCACTTATTCCTATTTAATAGCAAAATAATATGATTATTTTAAAACCATGCACATGGTTCGGCACACTTAAGAAACACATAAAATTTTAGTTTCATGTTCTGACAGCTTGACGCGTTACCCTAATTAATAACAAAATATCCTATTTCTTTACACTTGTAAAACAATATTCAACCTCTTAGTAAGTAAGTAAGTAATAACTTATTTATCTAAAAACATTGTAGTACATGATGACAATTTACAGAATCGTTTATAGTATAAAGAGACTATAATAAAACCGTGGGTGGGGTGCTGTATTCCTAGCTAGGTTAAAAGATAACCTGTGTTAAGGAGCACAGTGCCTCTCGACTCCCTGCAAACATGAGTTTAGTACCCGACAGTATGTGTATATGAAATGTGTCTACGCGTTAGATTTGTATGTGATTGAGTGAGTTTAGGTTTAGGACTCGCTGATAATGAATATTAAAAGTATGATTAAACCTAATATTATTAGTATCTAAGACCTACGAAGCGTGAAGCTTATACAATGACAATTAATTTACGAAGGAGTACATTAACCATCGTCATAGGAAGTTAACATAAATCTTTCTAACCCTGCAGTCTACAGCGTATGTTCTTTAATTGAATAGATACTCGTGTGACATTATTTCAAATTCCAGGATATTTAAGTCTTCACTTGGCTGCTACTTCGCTATGTCTAAACCTCTGGCTTGTGCGTCGCGCTTTTTTTAAAATTTCTTCAATATCAGCGGACAGCGGCTGACTTCATCAGCAGTGGCTGTAGCGTGGCTCCTGTTACGAAGCTAAGTTTAAGTGTTATAGACACTTTAGTAGCCCGTTAATACGCGGTATCATTTTTGTTAACTCACTTATAATCATTATGTTTTGGCTGTGGTGCTATTGATATCACTTTAAATATGCTAGAGAATTTTCTTGTCAGTATTAGGACGGACGTGTCTGTGCGCTCTCCTGCTCCCGGCCCAGTGTTGTGTTTCGTGTTATTATTCGTCGCAACCACGTGACGTCGTCGTAGTCGCCCCGACTACTCCGATTTAAAATCAAGTCAAGAAATTGATTTGGTTTTAATCAATCAAAAAGTGCCTTTTTTAAGGCAAATGTTATTTCTTTTTCGCGCGTTTTGTGAGTAGCTTCACTAGGCCCCTTCTGGGTAAAACCTCAGTTTCGTGGTCCTCGGTTGAAACCTTACGGTGCCAACGAAGCCGAGTGGGGTGTTGTCCCAATCACACCCGCCGAACCCCTTCAGGGAGAGGCAGTCAATTGGACGGGTCCCAGATAACCGGCCTTGGGGGATCTCCTAGTCGGCTCTGGTGGCAGTTTTGCTTTCCAGCTACTCACCTAGTGTCTTTAGGGTGTGTCTACACCCTTCGCGCTAGACTGGTCAGGGCCCCGTTCGCACAATAAGACTGGCGACGGGTTACAAGCTTAGGGCTCACCAATAGGTACACACCTCCCTGTCTACACCCGACAGGGAGGGAACTCATCCCCGGGCCAATCCACCCGGGGAGTTAGGTATAGGGTTTAGACTACGTAGGGAAATTTTCTCTTTCCACCATTCCTTCCCTAATATAGTTCCCGCTCCGATCATGGAGGACGCCGTCCTCTTGGCGTTCCTCAAAGAGGTCCTATTAAAGGACCCCGAGTTTTTGGCGAAATATGGCGCCAAAATAAGCCAAGTTTCCAGTCCCACTCCGTCTCAAGGCGCACTCGCTAACTTCAGCGACGCGCTCGAGAGCCCGCTATCGCCACCTGCATGCGAACAAGGCATTCCGCCCTTTGTTCCGGCAAACAATGTTCCGGCTAATATCTCTGCCCCCATTGTTTCACCCTATATTGTACCGGCAGATAATACTCCAGCCGGTAATCCGGCCCCTATTGTCTCGCCCGCCTTTGTTCCGGCCGCCATTGTCACGGCCGCCATTGTTCCGGCCGCCATTGTCTCAGAGACAACGCAGCTGCGCGCCGCAGCAATAAACACGACTCGCCCGGAGAGCATGGACACGTCAGTCCCACTCTCCGAGGATGAAGCCCGCACCTCCTCCTCCGGCGACGACGACTTCCAAGTAGTCGTTAAAGGAGGCAAGAGGAAGGCTAAATCCTCCGCCCCCGCTGGCCCGGTCACCAAGGCCCAGAAAAAACAGGACGACTTATCGTCCAGCTCCACTTCCGCCCCTAGTCCGCGGGCCAGTCGCCCCGCCAGCCCTATGGCTTGCCCACCCGCTCCTACCGCGAGGAAGCAAAAGCCTCCTCCCCCCATTTACGTCCAAGACAAGTCCAAATGGACTGAAATTTCCAGGATGTGTGTTGATCGCAAGATCAACTACACCAACGCCCGATCCACCCTCCAGGGGATCAAAGTTACCGTCCCCACGTCTACGGACTTTAGGGATCTCTTCCGCGCCCTACGTGAAAGGAACTACTCCTTTCACACTTACTCCCTTCCAGAGGAAACCCCTACACGCGTCGTTATTAGGCGCGTTCCACAGGAAATCTCCACCGAGGAGATTAAGAGCGACCTTGTCTCACAAGGCATACCAGTTTCCGCCGTCCATCGCTTACATAAAGCGAGACAGGGCCTAGTCTACGACATGGTCCTGGTCATCTGTGACCCCACAGACGGTCACCACCCGATTTTTAAAGTTAAGTCGGTGTGTTCGCTCTCAGGCATCTCAATAGAGAAGCCTTACAGAGCTCAATTAATTGGACAGTGTCATCGTTGCCAATTATATGGTCACTCGCAGTCCAACTGCTATGCCACCCCTAGATGCGTCAAGTGTCTAGGAGAGCATGGCACCGCCGACTGTACCCGCCCTAAAGATTGGGAACTATGTTTAGAGCCTCCCAGCTGTGTACTCTGCGGCCAATCGGGACACCCGGCAAATTACCGTGGCTGTCCTAAGGCCCCGAAGTCCTTCTCTCCCAAACTCGCGAAACGCGCGAGCGACCGCCAGCACAGGGAAAGCCCCTGGGGAAAGCCTCCTTCCGCGCTGATTCCGGAGCGGCTCAGTCCGCAGAGGCCGTCTCCCTGGGCTAACCTAAATCACCTGAAGGCTCCCGCAGCTTCGGTGCCATCTATTCCCGCGCAACCAGCGCAACCCGCTCAACTTCCAGCGCTGACGGCTTCCGCCATCCCAGCGCCTTTGGTAGCCCTCGCGGCCCCTACGGCCTCTCCAGCGAAACCTCAGGGAACCCAGGGCCGAAACAGCGCCCAAATTATACTAAGTACATACGCGGCTCTCTTCACCACCGCCGCGGACAAAATGGCGGAAGAAATCGTTGCTGCAAACGGCAACGCACTTCGCCTTATGGAAATCCTCAGCGCGTATCCCGAGATCGCGCAAGTTCTACACTCACTCAAATATTAATTCTCAATGGATAATACGAGAGTAAACAGTAACAAACCCCGATCCCTTAAATTAGGCTTCTTCAACGCAAATGGCGTTTCAGGTCAACGCGATGAGATCGCCGCTTTCCTCCGCGACCATCAGCTTGACATCCTCCTCATACAGGAAACCTTTTTAAAACCGCATCACCGAAACCCGAATATTGCCAACTATAAACTAGTTCGCAATGACAGGTCTCGATGCCACAAGGGTGGCACACTAATATACTTTAGGAAATCTTTGTATTGCATCCCTATCGACCCACCTTCTCTCTTCTCCCATCTGGAGACCTCTATCTGTCGGCTCGGCATGACTGGTCATCAACCGATCACCATCATCTCTGCTTATATTCCACCAGACAATGGTCCGGAGGATCCCATCTCTCTCCAAAAGGACTTCACCGCCCTCTTCGGTATGAGTGACTCCGTCATATTGGCGGGGGATCTTAATGCCAAACACCCGGCGTGGAATAGTAGCACGACTTCTACCAGAGGTCGGATCATTTCCAAGTTAGGCGAATCCCTTAACTTTGACGACATCGCCCCAATGAGTCCGACTCATTTCCCCGGAAATCCCAACCATCTTCCAGATATACTCGATGTAGCGCTGCTCAAGAATGTGAACCTCCGTTTGCAATCGATAGAGACGTTCCACGAGCTTAACTCTGACCACCGCCCAGTAGTTATGCATCTTGCCCCCTACTCTGGCCCAAGCGATCCCAACCGCCCCCCTCAGACCCAGATGATAACCGACTGGAGGAAAGTAAGTGAAAGACTGAAATCCACCACGTCGCCTCAATTGGACACCATCCCCGATCACATAGTGTCAGTCGCCGACACGACGGCCGCAATCGACTCGTTTACTGAGCACGTTCAATCCGTTTTGACGGATTGTTCACGGGAAGTTCCGGTGATGGAAGACCATCGCTGGAAACTACCTTCTGACGTACGTGACTTGATAACCGAGAAGAATGCGGCTATTTGTGCCTACGACTCCTTCCCTTGTGACGCGAACAAAGCCCACATGCGCCATTTACAGCGTGCTGTAAAGAAACGCATAGGGGAGGTTCGCTCAGAGGGTTGGAACAAGATGCTCAGTGAACTCGAGCCAACTCACCAAGCCTTCTGGCACCTTCAGAGGAAATTGCGCTCCTCCGAGGAGGTCTCTATGCCTCCCCTCATCCGCCCCGACAAGAGCGTCGCGTTCGACAGCACCGACAAGGCCGAATGCCTTGCTGACAGCCTAGAGTCCCAGTGTTCTCCCAGCTCCCAACCAGTAGACCAAGCTCACCTTTTTTTTTTTTTTTTTTGTTCCCGGGGTGGAAAATCCTCAAGGATGTCCTCCGCCCTGGGGCGGGCGGAGGGGTCTGTCAGACTCTTACTGACTAAAAACCACCCCGGTGTTCCATCTCACACCTACGCCGGGGTCGCGGGAACACATTATTCTTCCACAACCCCGGCTAGTGCCGGCCCGCTTGCGCAGGCCCCGTCTCGGGCGGGGAGAGTGAGGTGTACTCCCCCCGCAACGTCTGTGAGCGGCGCGCGTGGAACACTACGCGCGCCGCCTTCTCGGGTCCTGATGTTGGGGGGCGACGGATGTCCCCGAATCCGTCGCCCCTGGACCCATTTAGGGGGGCCGGAAGAGGGCGTTGTCCGCCCTCCTCCGACGCCCGGTGCGTCTGCTGCGGGCCGGGTCGAGAGTCGAGATCTCTCTCTCCCTTTCCGCAGCCTCCTTCTGCGAGATGACCGTTTCGCAAAAGGAGACCACTGCGTCCCAGGACTCTGCGCCGCCGACCATCGCGTTCACGACGGCCGGCAGCGACAGGTCGTTGCCTACTTCGGTGATGAGGGCACGGCGCGGCTCCTCCCAAGCGGCACACTCTGCCAGCGTATGCCACGCCGTGTCCTCCCGGCAGTCGACGCAGTGGTGACACCGAGCGTCCGGCTCCCTGTTTATGCGACACAGGTACTTCCCGAAGCAGCCATGCCCCGAGAGCACCTGCGTCGCCCGAAACGACAGGGAGCCGTGCCTCCTCCCGAGCCAGAGGTCGAGCACTGGCCGGACCGCCTCGATGGTGACGAGGCCGGCGGTAGGGCGTGAAAGCCTGTCCCGCCATTCCGCCACCACGACCTCGCGAAGCTGCGACCGACGCTGCTCCATATGGCGCTGCATCGGCCGCTCGCCCCGCGCCCTCGCTTCCTCGCGCCACCGATAAAGTGACGCGAGCACCTTCGCGTCTAGGTCCCATGGCGGGGATCCGGCCAGTGCACAAGCCGCCTCGTAGGAGATCGTGCGATACCCCCTTATGACTCTGACGGCCATTGCTCTCTGTGGCTTTCGCAGCACAGAGATGCTGGCGGCCGTCAGGTCAGCCGCCCAGATCGGGGCCCCGTAAAGGGCCATCGATCGCACGATCCCCACGTAGAGCCGCCTACAAGCGGCGCTCGGGCCCCCCAAATTGGGAAGCAGCGTTGCCAGCGCCCCGGCCGCGCCCAACAACTTGGGCGCCAGCCTCCGGAAGTGGGGTCCGAAGTCCCACCGGCTGTCGAGCACCAATCCCAGATATTTCATGGTGGGCTCGACAGCGATCCGGACCCCCCCGACCACAATGTGTGATCCGGCCGGCGGCGCCCGCCGGGGGCCATGAAACACCATGGCCTCCGACTTGCTGAGGGCCACCTCCAGGCCGAGGCGCCGTATACGGCTCACCGTCAGTGAGACCGCCGCCGTCGCGAGCAACGCTGCCTCCCTGTGCGAACTCCCCCGGGCCGTGACCAGCGTGTCGTCCGCGTAACACGTCAGGTCCGCGCCCGGCGGGAGCTCGCCCCTCAGCACCCAGTCGTACCCGATGTTCCACAGGAGCGGTCCCACGACCGATCCCTGTGGAACACCGCACGACACTTGGCGCTGGTTTCCGCCATCACGTCCCATGTAGGTGACACACCTCCCCGCCAGGTAAGCCCCAACGATGCGGCGGAGGTAGAGAGGCACCCGATGATAACGCAGTGCCTCCCGTATGCAGCTCCAGGGCAGGGTGTTGAAGGCGTTGGAGATGTCCAAGGACACCGCCACCACCACCCCGCCCCGGGACACTGTTTCCTCCGCCAGGACTCTCACCCTCGACACAGCGCGGATGGTAGAGCGCCCATGCCGAAAGCCGAACTGGCTCTCGTCCAGGTCCGGCCCCTCTCTGCACAAGTGGCCGACGAGGCGGGCTGCGAGTATGCGCTCGAACAGCTTGCCCACCTCGTCGAGCAGCACTATGGGCCGGTACGCAGACGGTGAGTCGGCAGGGCGCCCCGCCTCCTGAGCAGGACCAGACGTCCAATCTTCCAAAGACTGGGAAACTGGCCCCGCTCAAGGCACGCTGTGAAGAGTCCTCTTAGCTGGGGCTCAAGCTCTTTCAGAGCGAGGGCTAGCGCTAGGCCGTGAATCCCGTCGGGCCCCGGAGCCACGTTCTTGGCCCGGAGCCGCATCACGGCCGCCCCCATCTCTGCCTGTGTCACCTCTGGGACGCTGATGGCGTTCTCCTCTGTAGACCCTGCGGCTGTGGGCAAAGCCATCGGCGGCGGGGTATGCTCCGCTCTTGCCGGGAAGAGGGCTGCGACTACCTCCTCCAGCAGCTCGGGTTGGAGACTCTCCGTAAGTGGAGGCGCCGCGGCTCGAAGTTTCCCTCGAACCGCTTTATACGGGCGCCCCCACGGATCCCCGTCTAGAGTCTCCAACATCTCCTCCCTGGCTCGCGTCCTCGCCTCGCCGATGGCCAGCCACAGAGTCTCCTTTGCCGCGCGGTACACCTCGTACAGCGCGGCTTCTTCGTCAGGGACCCGACGACGTCTTCTCCGGTAACGGGTGTACTGGCGTCTAACCGCCACGCACGCGACGCGTAACTGCGCGATCTCGGTGGACCACCAGTACACCTGGCGCCTTGCGGACTGTGTGTGGACCCGGGGCATGGACGCGTCGCAAATTTGCGTCATCGCCCCGCGGAACCACAGCGCCTCCTGTTCGACGTCGACGGGTCCGCTAGTTGCCGACTCCCGGCTCCAGGCCTGGACAATAGCAGACCAAGCTCACCTGAACAAGGTCGACGCTGAAGTCGAACGGAGAGCCTCCCTTCCACCCGTTGAAGACCCTGATGATCCTCTGCCTCCCGTCACTCCAGACGAAGTGCACGACATCATAAAAGGGCTCAAAGCTCGTAAAGCCCCCGGTTCGGATGGTATTACCAACAAGGTATACAAACTCCTACCTGCCCCTCTAATAATGCTCATGACCGCCATCTTCAATGGCGCCTTGAGCAACAACATCTTCCCACAAGCGTGGAAAGAAGCAACAGTCATCGGTATTCCAAAGCCAGGCAAGCCAAAGTCTGAGCCCTCCAGCTACCGTCCCATTAGCTTACTCAACGTTCTCGGCAAAATCTACGAGAGGCTTATTTATAAGCGTCTCAAAGACTACGCCGAAGCAAAGAGCCTCATTCCCAACGAGCAGTTTGGTTTCCGTCCACAACACTCGAGTATCCACCAGGTCCACCGTATCGTAGAGCACTTGTGCGCCGGTATGCAGCGTAACGCGACGACGGGTGTGCTATTCTTCGACATAGCGAAAGCCTTCGACAAAGTCTGGCACAACGGCTTGTTATACAAGCTTTACCAACTAGGAGTGCCAGATCGTCTCGTGCTCATCTTACGAGACTTTTTGTCGAATCGCACCTTCCGCTATCGCATCGATGGTGCACTCTCGTCCCCTCACCCTATTCGCGCCGGTGTCCCTCAGGGTTCCGTCATATCTCCTCTAGTTTTCACGCTGTTCACCAGCGATATCCCACAGAGTAAAAAGGCTCAGTTGGCTCTCTTCGCCGACGACACTGCCGTTTACTATACCGGTCATTGTCCCAATGCTATAGCTTGTACTCTCCAAACCTCCGCAAACGTCTTAGGCGCTTGGTTCCGGAAATGGAGAATTGAGGTCAACCCCGATAAGAGTCAGGCGGTTCTCTTCTCGAGACGTCGTCGAGTCCCACCCCCCCTTGCCAGCCCGATCACTATGTACGGCAAGCCAATCCCTTGGGAGAAGCAAGACAAATACCTAGGCGTGATCCTTGATTAAAACTTAACGTTTAAACAGCACATTAAGGCTGTTCGCGCGCGCGCCGCTTTCGCTCTTGGTAGACTCCACTTTATTCTGACAGCCCGTTGCAAACTGTCACTTAAATGCAAGCTGCGCATCTACACCGCAGTCATCCGTCCCATCATGACCTATGCCTGCGTTGTATTCGCGCACGCTCACCCACGTCATCTCCATAAGATGCAGACCCTCCAGAACCGTTTCCTCAGAAAGGTCACGGGTGCCCCCTTCTTTGTCCGTAATATAAATCTCCACATCGATCTTAAAATGCCTACCATAAACCAGTTCATGAAACGCTCATCGAAGCGCTTCTTTGACTGTGGCATAAAACACTCCAACCCCTTGATCTCAGCGGCCGCCCGCTACACTCCCTCCTGCATTAGCAGTATTCGCCGACCAAGGCATACTTTAATCGCCCCCGACGACGCCACTACCCTCCTCCAGGAGAGTAGTAAGGCCACCAGCACACTACATAAGCCCAAAACCCGATCGCCGTCCTACCGTCCTCGCCGCCGAGGCCCGCCGCGACGCCCAAATCCACGCCCCTCCCGACCCTTGCTCGAGCCAGCCCGCGCCGCTGAGCCTGTAGCTTTAAATTCGTCCCTAAATCACTCAAATCCTGATCCAGCTAGTCCCTTGCTGCCCTCTCCCAGCGACGCCCTAAGCCGAGGTTCGTACCCCGAAGGGGGTGCCCTTAGCGTTGTCGCTTAGTTTTTAAGTTAGTACATAAGTTTAAGTCCTGGCTGGAGGCCTTAATTTATTAGGGCAACCACAGGCAAGTCCGTCTAAGCAGACGACAACCTCATAGGTTGACCTGCGAGATGCCATTTATAAAAATAAAAAAATCTTGTCAGTATTATATAATCGAAGGGAGAAATTGACAATCTTTTGTCACACTAAGGTTGTTTATTGTGTGCAGTAATTGTCTAGGATAGGCATCTATTTTTACTAATCAGTTTAACTTTCCAACTCTTATCGGATACAAAAAAAAACTGTTTCAACAACTGTAACGAAACGTTTAGCCGGCTGGCCAAACGTTAATATTAACATGTTAATATAATTTTAAAATATAAAATACAACAATATGTAGAATAAGATATTAGGATTTAGAAATTAAATCGATTAGTAGCAACTCACGTATGCCGCTCCTCTGGCCCACAGTCTGACAAGTGGGAGCTCGCAGCAGCCGATCAACCAGCCCGATCCGAATCGAGGGAGCTCGCGTCAGTTGTTGTTAGACAGGAAGGAACCGTGGTAGCTCAATCTTCAGGCGGCGGCGTCTAACGCCACGTTTTTAGATCGTTCCAATAGGTCTCGAACTCCTCTCGAAGACGCAAGTGAATCGAACACCTTCACGCACACAAGATGTTAATAATAAATAAATTCACTGCGTCACATTCATAAATGTATAAGCTTTTAGAAAAACAAACACTGGTGAGTAAGAAAAAATACGAAAGGAAAGAAGTCAACAGAGCGAGCCAAAAGGGCGAGTCAAAAGAAGGAGTCAGAAGAACCTGGTGAAAACGAACGGTTGCCTTTTATAGCCCCTGGCCGACTTTCTACAAGTGACTTTTTTTGTTTTCAATCCAAATACTTCTTAATTGGTTATCGGCCAGGAACAACAAAGATGGCTTACTGTGAGAACCTGGCTTTACACTAGTTTTACGATACCTTTACAATAAATAGACGACCTCTTAGCCCTTTATCATAGAAAAAGAAAAACTGACAGATAACAATGTAAGATAAAAAAAAACAAAACATTCAATCTAAGGAAAATAATAAGAGATCACATGAAATAAGATAATTGGATGTGGAAAATAGACAGAGGTAACTAAAGGTTTGATTTTCAGCAGTACAACAATTATCAGATAAACAAATGTAAGTTAAATGAGTGTCATACAATTTTCATAAGGCCTTTAGTACCTACTGAATCAGAAAGAATTGCTGTGCACAACAGCTCCTCAGGTGTTAAATAGATAAATAGATTATAAGATGTGATTTTGGTGGAACAAAATACCACACCTCTTAGGATGAGAGCGGACGTATAAACTCTAATATGTTCATGCGCGGACTATTACTACTAAAAAACACAAAAAAACGGTCAGTCAGCAATAATACACCCAAGATCACCATCTCTGCACCCATGAATAACGTAAACATTCAACGTGGGAGTCAGGCTCATTTTTCACCCATCATTTTGGAAACGGATTCTATTCTGCTTGAGGAATTGAGAGAATTTTGATGGTAGCTCGCATGGACAGCCAGGCAAATATGATTTCACTCTTACTGAACCAATTTTCCCAAACAAAAACTGAGTTGGTCAACGTAATTAAGATCATGAGGGTACTCGAAGAAAAAGTGGATGCTAAGCTGACCCAGGATAGGCAAACTCGAGACACAATAACTGAGATATCCGACAATCCTCCTTCTACCTCTACTTTTGCAGAAGTCGTTAGTCAATCTAGCAGCTCGAACATACCTGAGGAAGCGACTAAGCTTATCACACCTACGTCAAAACGCAAAAAGTTAACAAAGGCGGGGCCACGAAGTCTGCAAAATTGCAGGAAAAGACTTCGTGTATTACAACCAATGAATGCACAGATAGGAGATAACGAATCGGGGTGGATGACAGTTCGGAATAAAAAAGGTAACAGGTAAACTAAAGATGTCAGAATTGTTACAAATAAGGAGTTGAAGGCTATCCAGGCTACGGAACGGAAAAAACACTTGCATATCTGGCGATTACATCCAGAAACAACTCTTGAAGCCATAACCGATCATGCTAAAAATGTATGCGGTTCAGATGTACTCATTAAAGTGGATAAATCAAACATAAAACGGAGCGAGATTACTCGTCGTTTATTGTGGGGGTGCCTGAAAAATGTTTCGATATATTGAATCAAGCAGAAATCTGGCCCATAAAGTTTAATGAGTGGATTTGGTTTCGCAAGTCAGTGAAAAATACACCAAACTAATCCCATCGATATTTTCTACCAAAACGTGAGAGGTCTTCGAACGGGGCGAGAAGAGGGCGAACAACTTTAGTCGGCTTTGGGTCATCTTGGAAAAACCAGATTGTAGATTTCTGTTTGGAATCAGGATCGTAGGCACTGATCATGTCGTAGACGTGATTTGACTCTCCTTGGTTGATGAACCTATGAAGAGTTTTCTTTCTACGTGGGCCGCCTTATGATCGTCGGAAAGTAAATGTGTTATCCAACGGGATACAAGCTTCCTCACTCAACTTATGCAAGATCTTCTGAATAGTTGTCCCTGAGATGCCGGGCCCAACGGGACTCACGGCCTAGCGCTAGCCCTCGCTCTGAAAGAGCTTGAGCCCCAGCTAAGAGGACTCTTCACAGCGTGCCTTGAGCGGGGCCAGTTTCCCACTTTGTGGAAAACAGGTCGCTTGGTCCTGCTCAGGAAGGCGGGGCGCCCTGCCGACTCGCCGTCTGCGTACCGGCCCATAGTGCTGCTCGACGAGGTGGGCAAGCTGTTCGAGCGCATACTCGCAGCCCGCCTCGTCGGCCACTTGTGCAGAGAGGGGCCGGACCTGGACGAGAGCCAGTTCGGCTTTCGGCATGGGCACTCTACCATCCACGCTGTGTCGAGGGTGAGAGTCCTGGCGGAGGAAACAGTGTCCCGGGGCGGGGTGGTGGTGGCGGTGTCCTTGGACATCTCCAACGCCTTCAACACCCTGCCCTGGAGCTGCATACGGGAGGCACTGCGTTATCATCGGGTGCCTCTCTACCTCCGCCGCATAGTTGGGGCTTATCTGGCGGGGAGGTGTGTCACCTACATGGGACGTGATGGCGGAAACCAGCGCCAAGTGTCGTGCGGTGTTCCACTGGGATCGGTAGTGGGGCCGCTCCTGTGGAACATCGGGTACGACTGGGTGCTGAGGGGCGAGCTCCCGCCGGGCGCGGACCTGACGTGTTACGCGGACGACACGCTGGTCACGGCCCGGGGGAGTTCGCACAGGGAGGCAGCGTTGCTCGCGACGGCGGCGGTCTCACTGACGGTGAGCCGCATACGGCGCCTCGGCCTGGAGGTGGCCCTCAACAAGTCGGAGGCCATGGTGTTTCATGGCACCCGGCGGGCGCAGCCGGCTGGATCACACATTGTGTTCGGGGGGGTCCGGATCGCTGTCGAGCCCACCATGAAATATCTGGGATTGGTGCTCGACAGCCGGTGGGACTTCGGACCCCACTTCCGGCGGCTGGCGCCCAAGTTGTTGGGTGCGGCCGGAGCGCTGGCATCGCTGCTTCCCAATTTGGGGGGCCCGAGCGCCGCTTGTAGGCGGCTCTACGTGGGGATCGTGCGATCGATGGCCCTTTACGGGGCCCCGATCTGGGCGGCTGACCTGACGGCCGCCAGCATCTCTGTGCTGCGAAAGCCGCAGAGAGCAATGGCCGTCAGAGTCATAAGGGGGTATCGCACGATCTCCTACGAGGCGGCTTGTGCACTGGCCGGATCCCCGCCATGGGACCTAGACGCGAAGGTGCTCGCGTCACTTTATCGGTGGCGCGAGGAAGCGAGGGCGCGGGGCGAGCGGCCGATGCAGCGCCATATGGAGCAGCGTCGGTCGCAGCTTCGCGAGGTCCTGGTGGCGGAATGGCGGGACAGGCTTTCACGCCCTACCGCCGGCCTCGTCACCATCGAGGCGGTCCGGCCAGTGCTCGACCTCTGGCTCGGGAGGAGGCACGGCTCCCTGTCGTTTCGGGCGACGCAGGTGCTCTCGGGGCATGGTTGCTTCGGGAAGTACCTGTGTCGCATAAACAGGGAGCCGGACGCTCGGTGTCACCACTGCGTCGACTGTCGGGAGGACACGGCGTGGCATACGCTGGCAGAGTGTGCCGCTTGGGAGGAGCCGCGCCGTGCCCTCATCTCAGAAGTAGGCAGTGACCTGTCGCTGCCGACCGTAGTGAGTTCGATGGTCGGCAGCGCCGAGTCCTGGGACGCGGTGGTTTCCTTCTGCGAAACAGTCATCTCGCAGAAGGAGGCTGCGGAAAGGGAGAGAGAGATCTCGTCCACTCTCCCGATCCGCAGCAGGCGCACCGGGCGCAGGCGGAGGGCGGACAACGCCCTCTTCCAGCCCCCTTAAATGGGTTCAGGGGCGACGGATTCGGGGACATCCGTCGCCCCCCAACATCAGGACCCGAGTAGGCGGCGCGCAAAAAAAAACAAAAAAAAAGGTATGGTTGTATGGATTGGTCCGGTTCAAAATAGAAGGAGACCACCGCGATTTCTCAGGCATTGTGATGTTATTGGTGGTGAGTTTTGGACAATGTGTTACGTCCAGGTCTTGATCGAAGACGACTATTGCTGCCTTCACAGTTCCACTTCCTTGTTCCGCGCACTGGTAGACTCTCGCTCCCTGGTAGTCTCGCATCCTTTTAACCCCACCCACATATGGCTCCTGGAGCATGCGAAAGACGCGTAGTTTAACCTGATCGATCGATCCGTGCGGCTGTTATTGCTTAGCCACTAGCCCCTTTAACTAAAATGTATTCAGGCTCGTGCACACTGGCGAGACGCGACAACGCTACTCAAATAAATAAATAAATGTATCACACATGTTACATTTATTTATTTATTGCACACAAAAAAAGTACAAAGGCGGACTCCATTAAATTCCAGCCTGTCGTTGGAGTGTACCTAGTTTACAATTTAGGCAAATAAGTAGAATAGATAACAGAGTTTGCACTTCGTGGCAACGTCGCTTTTCAATGTTCAAGGATTCAAGTTCATTGAATCATTGACCTAGTAATCCAATTCTACAGAGTGTTCAAAACTGCTCAAAGTTAAAAATCCACTTTTTGACCTAATTACTGGACCGATTTCGTTAATTTTTTGTGTACTGTCAGCAAAAGCGATAGCAAATATGTGGTTTCATTTATTGCATATATGTGAGACACATACTGTATATAATACAGTGAATGAATCCGCGATTGGAGACTTTTAACATTTTCTGTAACGTCTTCAACATGTCTTAGAAGGGTGTAGGGTGTATTTGTTAATAGATATGAAGGTTTTTTATTTTAGGACACCGCGTCTTATCATGATTGTGTGCATTATGAACTTTTTCTATTTGCCACCCATGTTAGCCACGAGCTTACAGAGCGCAATCTCCAGTACCTAGGTGGCCAACCAACGTTAACGCCGACAGTCAACAACAATAAGAAAATATCATTATTCCAAGATAATGTTTAATTAAATAGTAATATCAGCCTACTCTTGTCCCAGTACAGGGCAAAGGCCTCTTCTCATACAGAAAAGGCACGAGCATTGATCACCACACGTATTCATACATTACGTTCTAACAAACGAATTAAAATAATAGTCATTTTCATCATTCTGCCAAAGAAGTCCACTGCTAGACATAGGTAGGCCCCTCGCGGGATTTTTTTTGCGACAAGCACAGGACTGGTCTATTTGATACCTATAGCTGATATCAAGCCGATTATTGTACACACGTAGTTAAACAATATTTAAAGTTAATAATAGACATAGGTAGGCCCCTCGCGGGAATTTGCTGTATGCGAAAAACATAGGACCGGTCTATGTGATACCTATAGATTATTGTACACACGTAGTTATAAATGATTAAAAGTTAATTATAAATAATAATAATACCAGCCTATTATTGTCCCACCCACTGCAGAGCTACTTGTACAGAGAAGGCACAAGTATTGCACGCTTGCTCAAGACAGGTTGGCGATTTCAGATATATATTAACTATAAGTCCAGGTTTCCTCGGAATGGTTTTCATTCACCGATGCTACTAAACTTAGAAAGTACATATGCTTTAGAAAAAGGCACAATGGTACTTAACGAAGAATTGAAACCACAACCTCGTGCTTGGGAAATGAGGCCTTAACATCTAGACTATCACGACAATGTAAAAGCTTATTGTATTAAACGACAAAATGTCATAACAAAAGATTAACCTAAAATTACTGTCTTAAATCTCGACACCACCGAATTCTGGAGTAATAATATTAACAGGACTATTAAATACAAATATGCCTTCATATCATATATTGTTTTATGTATGTCCGTGGTGGGCAAAACTTGTATGGGAGCAATATCCATCTCCTTTGGTCAAAAAAAGTGTTTTTCTACTGAAAAATTAGTGAAAACCTGGAATTACGACTACCAAACGGGACACGAGCTCACGGAACACGCACCAGAATACAGGTAAGGCAGGTAAGTAAATATTGAAATTAAGACCAACGTAGATTTTGATGACAATTTTGAGGTAAAAATTTAATTAGTTTTTCGTGAAGAAAAATATGTTAAAACTTATAAAAGTCGAAGAAAGAAAAACAATTTTCTCGTCTATGTCAATTTAAACCAGTCAGATAGTAGGACGGAACCTAATTAAGATCAAAATAGCGGAAAACAGCTTCAAAATGCGTCACCTGGATGCAAAGTTATAACCGTCATCAAGATTTGATGTAAGTCTACTTATCTTAAAAGTTAAGGAAGTATCGTCAGCAAATAACACCATTAGTGGTTGTGTTGTGTGTAAAAAGAGGAAAGGACCTTATATCGAGCATTGTGGAACACCAATTTTTACTTTGAAACCAAGTGAATTGACACCAATGTTTTTGAACTTTTTGCTGTCTATCATCTAAATAAGATTTTACTAAACTGAGCACAAGTTTACCTAATCCGTAATGCTCAAGTTTTAGGAACAAGGTAACATGATTAACGCAGTCAAATGCCTTGGAGAGGTCACGAAAAATTACTATGGCATTGTGACAGTACATAGTTAACCTGGAGTGATAAAGTTTTAGTTTTTCCTGATAATGTTAACATTAGCATTAAGGTCGGTTCCTCCTAAGGCGAAAAGGTCGCATTCCACCCCGTACGGCCCGTCGGTGTCGTAGAGCTCGTCACCAGACTTGGTCACTCTCCCACCCATAATAGAAATGAATTCCCAAATTTACAAGTATAAGTGTATAGTAGTAGCCTTAATTAATAAAGCAAGGAAATTGGCTGTGATTTTAGAAAGCTAAATAATAGAGTGATGCAGAGTATATTATTAACTGACCTTGTGAGTAACCCAAACGCTAGCGTAACAGATATTTGATCAGTCGTAACTCATACGATACTCGCATCTACACTCGGAGTACTCAGAGATACACTTCCATAAAGTGACGCAAGCGGCTTTTCTGCATTGCGTCGACATCATGCTCTTTTGGAGTCAGGGCCCCTAGCAGTTCTCTCAAACTGATAAACGTGACGAAGCGGCTTTTCCTGCGGCAACCGTGTGGCAGTCCTTGTCTAGCAACGGAGCGGCTTGTTCTAGCGGCATTGCGTCTGCATCATGCTCTTAATAATTTTCTTTAAGAAAAGACGATTGAAAATGTAGCGCTTGGTCAATATTCAAGTGAAACTCCAGATGATAGTGTTTGATATGTATAGTGATAAAATATGTACAGACTTAATGCTAAAATTCTACACAAGTAGTGGTTAGGTACAAATCTCATATAAATAAACTAACCAATAGGAGCGTACCATATGCTAGGTGTGGGTTTTATCGAGACACGGTCCCTAGCGTTCTTAGAACTACTAAAAAGTAAAAGTAGGCTTCACCAAGTTTGGGGAGCTTGGTGAAGCCTACCCTCTCTCCCGGAGATGCGCCTACAACGAGTCTTTTTGAAAGCAGTAATTATCAACGTTTTGATTGTTTTAAAATGCCATACACGGGGCTGGTATTTTCGGAGACCAAATTATTGGTCCATATTTTTTTAGTTTCACCATGTATGATCCAAACTACCTCTCTTTCTTACGCAAAGAGCTGAGTGAGGAGTTGGATAAGTTAGATCTCAATTTCCATGGCTCAATGTGGTTTCATCATGACGGCGCGCTACCACATTTCTCGCGTGCGGAGCGCGATTATTTGGATACTCATTTCCCGAGACAATGGATTGGCCGAATGGGACCAATTTCATGGCCAGCACGACCTCCCGATCTTACGCCTCTGGTTTTTTATTTATGGGGTCATGTCAAACAAGTGGTATTTAAAAGTGAGTGTGATTCGGAAATCGAAGTAAGAGCTCGGATTGTGGAAGCTTTCGACTCACTCAAATCGGACACAAGTGCGCTGCGAAGAGTATGTGCAAATTTAATAAAAAGGTGTTGAATGTGTATTAATGTTGGACATGTGGAACACGGTCGCCGAGGTGTGCAACAAGTAAATGTTTTTAATAAACTGATACCTCCCAGTCAGTACATCGCCAAAAGCACATTTATTTTTAAAAAGCCCTTTTCAGGGCTACAGATAACTCAATAATAATTGTTTCTTGATAAACAGAATCAGGTCAGAAGTCAGGGTCACTTTGCGCTTAATGCCTACAATATAATATTAGCTGATTCCTTCTCGCAGGCATAACATAGGTTTCTTTAGTCATAAGTTTGTTTGGCGCCATGCAAAAAAGCACCGCCTCGCTCAGGCGGCTTCTTTGACACGAAACTGTAGGTGAACTTTGTCGAGCGATCAGTGTTGTTTAATTTTTATTTTTTTAAATTAATTATTATCAATTGCTAAAAATAATAATCTCTTATCCATCGAGCTTATGAATTCTACGATGAACGGACTTGTATAAATACTGCTGAATTTAATTTATATGTTATGCTGAAGAATTATTCAAAAATAATAAAAGATTAAATTATTAATATTTGCCAATCGTCGAATCCGACTCGGCTGGGCAGCGTTCGGGAAGCTACTCAATAAGTTCTCATCCCACATACCGCAGTGTCTCAAGACGAAAGTCTTTGATCAGTGCGTGTTGCCAGTGATGACCTATGGCACTGAAACGTGGTCGCTCACAATAGGCCTTATCAGAAAGCTTAAAGTCACCCAAAGGGCAATGGAGAGGGCTATGCTTGGGGTTTCCCTACGTGATCGAATCAGAAACGAAGAGATCCGCAGGAGAACCAAAGTAACCGACAAAGCCCGAAGAATTTCCAAACTTAAGTGGCAGTGGGCAGGGCAATTGCTAGCAAATCAGATGGCCGATGGGGCCGAAAGGTTCTGGAGTGGTGACCGCGTACGGGAAGACGTAGCGCAGGAATCCGCAGCGGAAGCGCAGAACCGTTTGAAGTGGCGTTGCTTGGGGGAGGTCTAAGTCCAGCAGTGGACGTCTTTCGGCTGAAATGATGCTTGGCCAAGTCACGATTTTTAGTTCAAAAACTTAAAATAGTAGCAATGTACTCAAAATGACATGGAGTATCATTAATAGCGAAACTAGAAGGTCAAGCAACCGATCTAGTGACTGCAGTTATTTTTTGGGCGGGAAATCACCAAATTACTTCCCCCGCTGTGGGTGGAGCGGGGGGGCGTGTCAGACTTTTATTGACTAAAACTCACCCGTGTTCCTTCAGTTGCCTGTGCCAGGGCAACGGTATCTCTTTCGAACATCCCGCGACCCTGAAGCATCGGCCCTATCGGAACCCGTCATTACGTGCTGAAATCTCTTTGAGGCGCGAGGAACGCGACGCGCCGTCGACCCGGACCTAGTCCGGTCGGCGAGCTACGCATTCCTCGTCGTCCGCAAGGCCGAACCTATGGTGGCCGTGAATCTGCAGGCAACTCCCGACGCCCTGGGCGTCTCCTTCGGCGAATAAGGGCGTGAGGGTGCAAGGTTTTCTCCCTCCACGCCGATCGCCTCCGCGAGGATACGGCGGTACTCCGCCCAAGCTAGTGACTACAGCCTCGAAATTGATGACAGTAAACTTAAATCAGATTCTCAAGTTGCCGCGGCCTTTGAAATATTATTTGCAGAGATTCCCGTATCGACTAATAAATTTCTGAACTCTTCACCCACTTCTGCGGAGTCTTTACTTAAAGAAAACATTCCAGTTTGTGATTCTGAATTTCAGTTCCAATATGTCTATCTGTAAAGATATAATTAAAACCTTTCACACGTTAACTGTTTTAAAAAACCTCAGATCTATGGGGTAATTCTGCGGAAATTGCTAAGTCTATTATAAACATTGAAGCAATTGTAACAAACAGTTCGATTTCGGGTCGTTCGACTACTGATGACAGGAGTTGAACTTTTAGAACATGTGTCATGGGAGGACAAATGCGATACTTTGGGCATCTGTGCGATTTGTCCAAGGCATTCGACTGTCTTTTTCATTAAACATTAATCAGAAAACTGCACCACTACGGTGTCCGTAACGCTTCTCTGGATCTTCTTACTTCTTACTCAAGTGTAAGGATCAAAACACTGAGCGCTGGAACAAATTCTATTGCCCCAATAAGCGTGTATGTTATACCTTTACCTATAATGTGATGCGGTATGTTTTCTAAAATAAAATTTTCGCTTCCATTTAAATCAAACGACACAATGTTGGATGGGGACATAATTAGAAGATCCGTCATCACCGCAACAAATACAAGTGTATTTTTCTTCCTGAATGCAGATTGCATCTTCCAAACATCGGATGCCATAATTTGAAAGAACATTTAAGTTTAATGGCATAAATGCCATCCGTCTAGAAATTGAAAGAAGTGAACAGAAATCATTCTGACACTCTTTGGTGAAGACTGCACTACATACATAATTTAAAATGACTTGTTCTACAATGAACGTAACATTGCGAGCACATTCACAATATTGTGCTTGCAATGTAACATTAGTTTTTTTCCCTTTATCAAAATATAATACTGCGATTTCGGATCGTTAAACGAGTATTTATTTTTCATTCGGTACATGGTCTGTTAGAAGTCTAATGTATTTAGGGACTATATCGTCGGAAAATATGTCTAATGGTTCTTTAAAACTAGTAACTTGGGCATATGCTAAACTTTACAAACACATTATTGAGTCTAAGCTACATGTTTTTTTTTAATCCGACCATTGCAGAACTTTTGCCTATGTATACAGAATTGCATAGGTTACCATTTTGTACGAATTTAATTTTTAGTTTCGGTACATGAGAAATTTTTTTTAGCCTCTCATCTTCAATTTTCGATGAACGATGGTTTGTCATAACAATAGATTCTGTGCTAAGCGCAGATTTCATAATTTTGGATTTGTAATGCGACTTCGTTTTTTCTATTTTTTCACCTTTGGTAGAGTTTTATTTGAAGACAATTTTTTTCTTGCGTTTTTATTAGGTGTTTCAACGTACGTTTGAAAGTCACTTCTAGAAAAGTTAACTTCCGCAAACAAGAAATCAGCATATATTTTTAAGAACTCATCAATTCGATACTTTTGATACTTCGTTTTAAAAAGCAAACATATATTTTTTTATTTCTTTTTGCTCTTCTAAACTCACCTTTGGCTTACGGCCTATCGACATTATTTAGTTATTTATGAGTAATCATTAGTAATAATAAATATAAATTGATACATGTCATCAAAGACGTTTAAATCATAGATTATTATAATACTAGCAACTCGCCACCGTTTTCGCACGGGTGGTGCAACATGGCAAAATATTGAGATTTGTTATTTATGTATATGTTAAATTTTTAGATCAAAGCGGTCACACAAACAGACACCAAAAACGACTTATTTTATAATATATATGGATAATAGATATTAAAATGAGTACGTTAAAACTCTTTGCAAGACATGCAAAGGCTGCAAAGGCACGCGACGGGGCGCGGGAAATGGAGCAAAATTTCCTGCATTTTTATTGAATTCGTATTAAAAAATCACAATTCGACTTCGTTTCCCGCGCCCTGTCGCTTGGCGCATTGTTTAGGGTGATCCGACTTAGGTAGCCCGATTTTCTTACGTTTTGTGCATTGGCCGCCCGGCATCACGTTTTATCGTAATAAACTTGTTTTTACGACACAGTTCAATTAGATAAGCCGCCAATCTCTTTGGTACATTATCAGTCAACAGCGATGTGGAATTTAGGATATTATTTTGTTATTTTATTAATTAATTAGGCACATTTTGTTATGGACGCATCTAACTTTGTTAGTAACATTCAATCTAGTTGTGTGGTTGGTACCTAAATTTTAGACGCACCCGTTACACTGTAACTTTTCTATTATTCTATGAACTTTGTGCTTAATTAGGCATTTTTATAGTTTTTGTCATTTATGTCTAACCGATTTTTTTTTCTAAACTTATGTTTGTCTTTAACATTCTTTAAGTTATTATAGCAATAATTTTGTGAAAAATAACAACAAAACTATAATAAATTTAGAATCATAAAACAAGTTTAATTCAAATCATCACTGGTTACTGAATCTCATTTAATTTGTTAAATAAATATTTGTTGTACATTATAATTATATCTCATATAATCTAAAACCACAATTAAGTTACACGTAGGTAATGGTTCCTTTAGAATTATGTAGAAGTAAATAAAACTACATATTTACGATCGCAGTTTGAGTTTGAGTTTGAGTTTTTTTACAGGAACTTTAAAATCCTTAATATCTTTTGAAATACTGAATGTGCAGGAAGTTGAATAACACCAATATTTTGTAGAAATTTCTACTAAATATCTAGACTCTTATTTTTCAATTTAATCAACTGCTTTAGTAGCTACGAACATATATTTACTATAGACTGTCAGGACTGAGGAGCCACATAAAATGTATTGTATTAACGAAATTAAATAGCTTTACCATTCTATTTTCATAGTACAAATGAGATGGCATGGTATAAACAAAGAGATGGCGCTTTAGCTACAAGCATCTGAATTGCGGTTCTCTGTTTTTAAAATTTACTAAAAATGATAAACAAAGTGTAATAACAATAGGTGTGCACCAAAAACATTAAGCAAGTTATAAATATTAAGTGTCAAACGTTATCCTCAAAAAAACTTAAGTGTAATAGAAGATAATTAAACATTTGTGATTAGTGTCAAAAAGCCCTCTTACAAACAATAGTAATAAAACATGAACTCAACTAAAGCAACAGTGCAAAACAGGTGACTAACAGTGCGTAATAAGTGAACAAAACTTATAAATTCAAACTTGAATCATTTGGTTGTGAGAAAAGAAAATACATTGGCATGACTCGTATCTAACGACTTTTTATTATTTAAAAATCTTTCTCGCATAAAACGATCACAAATTTCGAACAGCAGTAGTAACAGTTCTGTTGGTAAGATAGTTACACTGTCGACCGCCGCGCAAAGGGTCGTGCGATCAAACCCCGCTGGCCGGATAAAATTTTGTAATAGACTAAATTGTTAATTTGACAACTTTAAATATTTTAAAATGAATATCTTCGGAAATATCACTCAGCGACGTCAGCGCCAGCGCAGACATTATTAGATACAAATGAAGATTTTAACGTAACTACGGACATAAATTCTCTACCACTAGCAATAGTTTGCCGGACATGTCAGACGAAGAACATTGCGATGGCCCTGTCAGAATATCAGCGCTGCGTTATTTATTTTTTTAAATATCGCAGCATTTTGCTGAGATAGGAGCCTTTTTGGCCTCGCACAGGTCTTTTTACTGTTTTTTGTTGTTATTCTGTTTGTTTATACATTGTTTGTTATTTTTTTTATTTTTTACTATTTGTATTCGCTGTGCGTGTCCCAAATAAAATATTTTTCTTTGTTTCTTTCTTTCGATGAAATTATCCAACTACGAAATAAAATTAAGAATGTCGGATCACACCTCACAAACTTTAAAGCTTCCAATAAAAATCGCTAAAAATCGCCTGGAAGCTGCAAGAAGAGCTAGGGGAGGCAATAAGAAGTATTAAAATTATGCATGTATTGAAAAAAAGCAAACAAAAAATCTTACAAAAATTTTAAGTTTCAGTAAAAAAAAATCTTACTTTAGTTTTTTTTTCATTTTGAGAATAAGAATGAAGGTACACATAAGTTTCAATTTATTCATTTTTTGTATCATTAAATGCCCAATTGAACAGTATTCGTTACATTATGATAGCATACGTAGTTCGGGAGATATTCGGACTTTTGTGACTGATCCATTATTTTTGTAACCGAGTAGTTTCGTATGGAGAAGAAGGGACAAGAAACTCCACCGTTACTCTTTTAAAATGTTTAACAATATTTTGTATACATTAATTATATTTTTGTATGTGAAGACGACGCACCCAGAACAAAAAAGGCTATATCTCACTCTCTCAGAGAGAAATTTAAGGAAATTAATGTAATGACTGTGCCTTCTCAGTATATTTATGAAAATCTTTTATATGCCCACAAAAACATAAAATTCCATAATATAAATACTAGGAATAAACACAAATTTGTTGTACGTAACTACAACAAGGCTCAAGTAAATAGGTGGCTCGTACAAACCCACAAACAGAAATAAAAATCATTTATCATTTAAATAAATCACGTGATAGGTACATAGTGCTCACATATTTACAAATATTGCGAAAGTATATGATTTTCCTAAAATATTGACTAGGAATAAGTTAGTGTGTGAGTAAAGTAAAAATAACAAATTATACAATTCAATTAGCAACAGCAAAACAGACTGTAAACTCTGAGTTTGTGTTGGCCTTGCTTCTCAGAGTAGTCAGATAGGAAACATCGACCTCATCTAGTTAAAATATAAAAAAATATAATTGACGTGTAAAAGTGTTTGTACAAAATTACTTACTGAAATGAAATAATTTGTTATTTATAAAATCATTTATCATAAATTAACTAGCTTTGGCTCGCGGCGTTGCCCTCGTGGAGGTCGGAAATTATCCCACGGAAACGTACTACCGTGTAACGTTGTATCGTTACGAACATTAAAGTAACAAATCACAACAATAAAATGTAAAGTCAAGCCAAAGACTTAATAGTAATAGGGACGTTAGATGTTACTAAACAACATAAATTAGCTGTCTGTACTAGTGATGCGCGCGGTCGGCCTATCGAAACGTACGAAGAGGACCTATATCAACGCGTGCGACACCGTTGTCGGTCTGTTCACTCACGGTGACCTGACATTCGAAATCCTTCTCCGGGCGAAGACGCACGTTCACTTGATCCTGCATCACTTATGACCTTACATACGTAGTCGCCGCCGTTTTGGAAGGCCTAAAGCAGGCTACAGTTTTTATTGATTCATAGTCAACCTTATTAAAATCTGTGTTTTCGTAACCCCATACTGGGTAAGTGTTGAACAGCTAATTGCGTTTTTTATTTTGTGTACCAAGCTATCTAGGTCATCTTAGGACATTGCCTATGTGTTAATGGTCTCTTATTGTTTTAAATGATTAGTATGCAAACTATTTGCATTATTGTATTTCCATTTTTTCAAAATGTCCAAGTCATGTCGTGCTGCTCACATATCTTTGTAAACTCCGTACTGATTGTGATAACCACACACCACCATCATAAGCGCACTAGTACATCTCGCTTTGCTTATGCATTGGTGTCAAAATCAGCGGAGATGACATCTTGTGACACGCTGGACGTTTTTTACAGGGTACAAAGTAACGGCTCAACACGTCCAAAGTTCCGGCAAATTCCATCACCGAACTTAAAAAGGAAACATCAACGTCTTCCAGACGCTGAGATCTGGGCCACTACCTTCCGGCAAATCCGGGCAACAACGCGCTCCGCGCCGGGTCCGCGTCGAGCTCGCTACCATGGGTTGGCGAGACCATTCGCCGACCGTCACCTTACTGGCGTCTGCAGCGTGGCACACGCACTGGGGTCATCGTTGCACCAGGCCGAGCCAGGAGAGTACTGTGCTACTCCAAAGGTAAATTAAGAAAATTTTGTGGCCATGTACTTATCCAACTCCTATAATAATTCTTTATAAAAATATTCATTTTATGTTGACAAGGTTTCGTAGTCGCATTTCTCTCCCCACGAAAACTCTTTACGTCACAACCGGAACAAAAGTATCCTATGTGTTAATCCATGTCATGAGCTCACAAAATGTATTACTTTTAGTTAAAACAATTAACTTTAGCACACTACTACAGTTTCTAATATTAATATTTAATCATGACTCGAAAGACACGTAGCGCCATCTAGCGCCCTAAAGCAATTATGTCCATCCAAAGTTATTTTTCTTACCCTCGGGAAAAGTTAACAAACAAACAAGTAAACACACTTTCGCTGTTTTTTTTTGCCGATACTACCAATTGGTTTTATCTTAGGGCATGCAAAATTTACGGTTTTTTTTTTTCGTTATTATGTCAATATAGTAGTAGAAGGGACGCCAAGCATAAAACATCTATAACATAATATAAATTAACAAAAACAGTTCACCACTGGCACACATAACACACTGGCACATTATGCTGTGGATGCAAAGCATGACGTCATTATAAACGGTACACAATTTAAATTTTCAATCGCGCGGTGAGCGTGCCGCGCCACTCCGCGCCCTGTCGTGTTGTTGTGTCGCCGAGTGACGACTTTGTGCGTTAATTTGCAAACATTTCGTTGAATCGCGAGAAATGTCGCGACTTAGGACTTTTACTGACTTTCACACTGTTTCTACTATGAGACACCGTTTGATCTTGTGTTTTTTACATGAGAGAATACAGATTTAAGACCATAATTATATGAGCCTGTTTTGATATAGGTACATAAATGTTATCAATAACATCAAAGCTACCGGAGCTTCTTCTAGGTTTTTAATAGTAATAATAACAGTAATTTATTTCCAAATCTTTAGTTCACGTTACATCAGTGAGATCTCGATCCCTGAATTAGGACATCAGTACTATACTGTAACCATCTCACCGTGAAAACTTAAGTGAAGTGAGCTGTCAGTGCCACTGATACTAGGTATTGACCAAGACGGGATGACACTGACAGCTCACTCCACGCAAGTCTTCACGGTGTGATTTTTACATAATCGACTTACTGAATTACGGGGGTCGAGGTTTCTCCAGTTACATGGATCAGCTTGAGATGCTTACAGTTTAGAGATTTGCGTAAACGACGAAAAAAAAGCGGCCAAGTGCGAGTTGGACTCGCCCATGAAGGGTTCCGTAGCAGCAAGTAACATAATATAAAAGTTCTAAGAACTTTGATCGATGTTTAAATAATAGTGTATTTTTTAAATTGCGGTTTACGATTTAAGACGTATTTAAAAAAATCTACTGACTAGAGATCTCGTTCAAACCAATTTTACATCACATTTTTTTTGTTTTATCATTATCTTACTTTACAGGGGGGGGGGGGGGATGGGACACACATTTTACCACTTTGGAAGTGTCTCTCGCGCAAACTATTCAGTTTAGAAATAAATGAAATTAGAAACCTCAATATCATTTTTGAAGACCATAGATACCCCACACGTATGGGTTTGAAAACAATTATTTAAAATCTTAATGCGGTTCAAAGAATACATCTACTTACCAAGTTTCAATAGTATAGTTTCAACCTATAACGTGAACGAAGTGATATGTGATTATCACCTGTTGTAGTTGTCTTGTGAATAAATAAATAAATAGTTCTTATAGTTTCGGAAAAAAGTGGCTGTGACATGAGGACCGACAGACAGACATGAAGAATCCATAAGGGTTCCGTTTTTTGCCATTTGGCTACGGAACCCTAAAAAGGAAGAGGTTCTCAAGCGAACGCATTTATTTTTTATTTTTTACTAGCTGCTCCCCGCGGTTTCACCCGCATAAATCTTGATCCCATGGGAGTATCGGGATAAAAGGTACTCTATGTGTTAAGCTAGGTTATAAACTATCTGTGTGCTAAATTTCATTCATTTCGGCCATTTCGGCCATTGAAAGTGGGTGTTTTGGAAAAGATACAACAAGTTACCACTTAGACACGCATTTATTTTCGAGCACAGATTCTTAGGTCGTAGGTTCTTAGAGTCTCTAGGATCTTTCATTATTCCATAGGTGAGATAAGGATTACTGCCCTGAGATTTGTCCGTCAGGGGACAGCGGTGGATGGTGCACGCAATCGCAGTCACAGGCCCACGGTAGTGGTGCGGTAGGCAGGTGGACGATGGCGGCCACGTGCCCCAAGGCTTCTAGTGTTGAGGTGCGCTGGGTAGCAGGCGCACGGTAGTCCAAGGGAAGCACGGTATTGGTGCGGTAGACAGCGTAGGTGTATTAGCCGTACTAGGTCTGACACCTGCAGTGTGTCAGACGTTGGTTGTTCCCAGCAGCTGCCGGGTGGTTGGAAGAACCCTGAAAGTAGCACAAAGGAGCGCCCGTGAGTTTCAGGTAGTACACCTGTACGCCCCTGCGATGCGTGCAGCGTTTCCCAGCCAGGAAGATGATGCGGTAGCTCAAGGCAAGCATGGAAGATGGGAGGCGAAGGAAGCTCACACATCACAGCGGTGTACAGTAAAATAGCATGATAAGAACACTAGGCATTGCCATGTGCTGTAGCCTTGAACCGTAGGGGTTCTCACACAAGGCAATTAGCGCAGCATGCAGCTTAGCGGGTAGAGTGGCAAGCATGCCAGCGCGATAGATAATTAATACAGGTGTATACATAATAAATAGATAGAATGCACATGCGTGAACATTACAATAAGATAGATGGTTCTCGCTAACAATTTAGGTTACCGAGAACTTACATTGCCAGCAGCCCCATAAAATGTTATAAGTTACACAAGAAAGGATGTGGCTACTGGGACATAAATTAACCATGAAGGCACAATAGAGTACTCACCCTTATTTTTATTTTTTTTGGGTGGGAAATCATCAAATGACTTCTCCCGCTCTGGGTGGAGCGGGAGGGCGTGTCAGACTTTTACTGACTAAAACCCACCCGTGTACCTTCAGTTGCCTGTGCCAGGGCCACGGTTTTCTCTGTAGAATAACCCGCGACCCTGAGGCGTCGGCCCTATCGGACCCCGTCACTTTGTGCTGACATCTCTTTGAGGCGCGCGTGGAACACAACGCGCCGTCGACCCGGGCCTGGTCCTTACCGGACGGCGAGCTACCCAATGCTCGCCGTCTGCAAGCCCGCGCCTACGGTGGCCGGGAATCTGCAGGCGACTCCCGACGCCCAGGGCGTCTCCTACGGCGGCTAGTGGGGGCGTGAGGGCGCAAGGCTCTCTCCCTCACCCGCTCCGCCTCCTCCTTCGCGAGCATTACTGCTTCGCAGAAGGAGGTGACGGCTTTCCATTCCCTCTCGCTCCGTACCATGGCCTGGACCAGGGCCGGAGGCGAGAGATCGCCGCCGCCAATCGCCTCCCTGAGGACACTGCGGTGCTCCACCCAAGCAGAGTACTCACCCTAACACGAGGGGTTCGATGCGTAGTTCTGGCAATAACCCGGTAAAAGAAAATGAACGCCAATGACTCAGCAATGCCTTATATAGGTAGGAAGCACTGAGGGTGAGATAGGCATGCGAGGTCATGATTATTCGGTTTGATATCGATGTTCATGTCCCCGACTAGTGTGATATTTTTGAACCGTTTTAATGATCGAACTAAGGTATCTAGACTATTATAGAAGTTTTCGAGATCCTAGAAAGAGGGAGAGCGATAATGCTTAGTATAGCCGTATTCCCCAAACAACTTATCAAGCTATTCGCATCTGGAAAGAAGGGTTCGACGATGGAGCATTGTAAGGACGGTGTTTTTTTGTAAAACACAATGCCGTCATTTTGGGTTGGATTATTTCGGCTGGTATGACACGAATAACCTTGAAGAGTTGGAAGTGATCCGGTAACTTTTAACCAACACTCCGCGAGAACAATGACGTCATAGTCTATTCTTGTCGTAGTCAGCATCGTTATAAATTGATTAAAGTTTTTGTTAATGCTTCTGATATTTATGTGGATTATTTTAAGATAGAAGTGGGGGTATCTAACTAAACCCGAAGAATGTTCCGGTGAGCATATTGAGAATTAGCAATAGTGATGTTATCAATGTCTGTATTTATGTTATTTATATTAGCCATTGGTGGAGGTAAGCTTGCGCGTGAGAAACTGGGACAAGCAACAAGCAATGCAACGGTTGAGAAGTGGTAGTCGAGTCGAGCAAAATTTGCATACAAAAAATGTGAAAGTTATGTACATTGTTACATAGTACGTGATATGAGCGAGATTGTGTGTATACATAAAACATAGAAATAAAAAAATAAATTGATTGTGTAAATTAAGATCAGGAATAAAATAAACTTGATAAAAATATAAAACCCTACGCACAGGTTCTATTACATATGAAAAAGCTAACAGAGTAATAGCCATTCCTTATTTTTTTACACAGATGAGCAGTTCTCAGAGGTGATTTGGACGGGTTTGCCGTCGGCTGAATTTTCATGAGAATTTTTCCGTTTACACTCCAGCAGGATAGTTTGTGTGTCTTGGTATATTGTCGACATTCATAAAATAGCTTCCTGATTGATGGAGTGAGATGTTCAGCAGCATAAATGGGTGATTTATCTCCTGGCAGCCCAATCATTTGAGTGTTTAGCTTATCTTGTAGCGATCACGCTTTGTTGAATTGTCTTATATTAGACAGAAATACATTTCTACGGGAGACCGTCGTAAACTCTACCATAATGGAACGCAATGTTCGCGTTTTACCATGTAGACGACATTATAAATCCCGGAGACTGGACTGGTTAATGTCTAGGTCTACAACTTTCCCTACTGCCGATACAATTGCAACGAGGTCTTCTAGTTTTTCATTTTCTTTCAATGGTACGTTGCGTAGTTCAATTCAGTGGCTGGACGGAATTGTAGGTTGAGTTGCTGTATTTGTTTTTGTAGATGACTAATGGATTTTCTTTTTCAGTGGTCTGAGTCTCCGGGTCGGAAAAAATACTTTGAATTTCCTCGTAATCCTTGTTTATATAGGTCATGCTGTTCTCTAGTTCTAAGGTTGTTTTTGTATTTCCGAGCATTGGAGCTTAAGTTCGGACACATCCTTGGCCAGTGAGGACAGGATTGCATCTTGCACAGTTTTCCAGTTGGTTAGGCGCAGGTCGTGGTAATTTTTCCAGCTGTTCAATATTTCCATAAGCTCGACTTTAAGGTCATTACGTATGCAAGGCGACAGTTTTTAGGGTCGCCGGAGAGTTTTCAAGACGTTGACGCTTACTTCGGTATGTAATTTTATCAGTCTCAATCGCCTTAGGTGTCGGTTCCGTTTGCGATTTGACTTGTTTATGGGTTTGTTTTGAGGTTGACGTGGGAGTGCGGTGAGTAGACATCAGATAATTTAGCTTAGTTAAGATAGTTTAAACACGATAGGAGCGACAATGAATCACAATTTGGTGCCACTATCCAATCACAAATTAGCAGAAATAAAAACTAATACATACTTCCAGGAGCAAAGCTTAGTTACACACTTCCGCAGTGTACCTAGTCGCGCGGAGGAATCTCTTTAATGATTAAAGACCTATTTAGGCACTCAAACTATTGAAGTAACCATCACGTGCCTAGCTAGGGCCAGCTTACATCAATAGTCCCTTCATCCCATATATAACGATCTACTATTTCTTAACAGTTACTTCAGCATATGCTACCGTACTATTCTCGGTGTAAAATGAACACTTGTGTTTATTCAATTCCGTAATTTTCAACGTAAAATTCGCCTTTCAAACTTCTTTATCCGCATTTTCAGTCGGCACATAGTTTGGTTCAGTTACCTTTATGGTTGCACACGCGCACGTTCAATGTAAAAATATGGAATAACAAAAGAATTTATTGGACGGCCGCTAAGAGTTACATGTATAAACCTGTTTAAACATGAAACAAGTGCAGTACAAATCGACGTTTGATGAATTTGCCTTTGTTATTGCTGAATTGGCATTTAGAATATTGTCACGGAGCGCTAGTGGGCCACTCGCCAGTTGCTTACATACCACCGCCCGGCCACGTCTATTCTCGCCAGTATCAGACTGTTTTATTTATCCAGAATAAACAATTAATATTACAACTAGGAATTCTGCATCTCATTTCCGTCAGAACCCCAAAGGTAACACGCACAAGAGTCGCTTCTATGATAGACTAGGCAAAGTCCGAAACAGATTATTTTGGTTTCGACATTTGATTCAAATAACTTTGCCTGAAATACATATACCAAAGGTTTGATATTCGATGCAGAAGTCACTTCAAAGGATTACTTCTTAGTTAAAACTTTAAAATATTTCATTGTACAAACTGGGATATAATCAACATCCCACTTTGTAAAATGAAATATTTAACACAACTTTTTTGTTCATATGTCTACGAAAAGCTTACAATATTACTTTTCGCTGAAGTTGGATATGTATGTAAATGATGTTCTCAGATAATTTCAAAACATTAAAGCACTTCCGAACGACAGATTGTATAAGAAACATTTCACTCGTATCTAGTGAATAAGAAATTGTAACTTTCTCATGAAACTGTCTTTCAAACTCGATGCTGAATACCTTCCTTCATAATCCAAGGAAACTCCACCGAACAGATCTTTGAATGTGTATCTTTTACCTTTGCATTAAATGATAAATGATTTTATTTCTGTAAGTAGGTTAGTACAAAGAACAATGTCAGATGCACATTGTAACTTTGGCTCAATATCAATATGTCATGGACAGTGAAAATTCTTACGTTTTGTGTAGTTTAATGTCAAAAGCTTTTCTGTGATTTCCACTTTCACATTGAAATTCTAAAAAAGAAGTTATTCAGACATTTTAATTTAGAGGTTATGTATTTTTACAGAGAGTAAATTAAATGCCATTTCATCCGATACACATTTATACCACAATTAATACAACGTAGTTGACGAACATTGTCACAAAATGTGTGGTATGGATAAAACACAGTAAGTCTATAATGCAAACACAGAGGAGTTCGAGATGGAAACAAACGTCCACAGAAGAAACACCGACAACAACAAATATGTTTGAGATTTTGTCATCGTCAACACACTGTCAGTTTAAGTGCACGCGATTTTGGCAGAACTGCAGAAGATGCAACCTAACAGGGTTGCCATCACATGGCGATTAAGTTATCGAACACAGATCAGGAAAATCGATTTCTTGAATTTCGTTTTACTATTCTTTAAAAAATACCAAATGTATTTATAACATACACGACGAACGTATTAATAAGGTAAAAAAAGACAATTGAGAGGTGGTAAAGAAAAATTAAAGAGTAAATCTCTTTAATTATTTAGAATAAACGATTACAGTGACAGAACAGGTAATTATCTGACACTTTTTGATGTAAAAAATGGAAAAAGCTGGCATTCAAGAACATGAATAATTAAATGATTACTTATTAAATTACTTATTAAATTACTTAATGATTACTTATTAATTATTTTTTGATTTTACTTTATTAGATTATTTTATATTTTGTAAATGTGAGAACGTCGTAGGCCCTGTGGATTATAAATTATAGACAATTGTCTATTTGTTTAACATATGGTACCTGTTGACAGGCCTACACTGTCCTCCCATACCTGTTAATCACTGTAATTGGAAAACATTGTAAATGACATATTTTTAAAAGAGTAACCATGGAGTTTCTTGCCGGCTCTTCTCCATGGGAAACGACCAATTGGAACCGTGCACCTAGAATCTGACGTTTCATAAGTGCCCATGTAGGTCTATGTGAAATAAAATATTTTGATTTTGATTTTGATTTAAAAAAAATTAAATTATCTATTAATGAATAGAATATCTCTAAAACAAAACATAATAGCATATAATTTTTATTCTAACTTAACTAAAACTATTCACAATTTAAAAAATAGCGTCAAAAAATTCATCCGCATCGTCGAATTGCAATGTACCCAAGAGACTGACGGCATTGCCACGTTGTTTGGCAATGCTTAGCCTCTGGCAAAGGTAAAGGTGTACCAGCCCTTGGGTCACGGGAAGTGTCAACCAGCCGTTTTGAAATTTCCTCATAGAGACCATGAGCACTCGGACCCCACGGCCCGAGGGTTTCAACCCCAAACGCTTCGAAAATATAATTACAAATAAGGTTATTATACTTACGCCGCTTGAGATTTTCCGCAGCCGTAGCAGCAGTGCCAGCACAGCTCGCCGAGCCAGGAAGATGGGATGGCGCAAGAATATCGACACACGTTACATCCCACACTAGAGGCCTACCTACCTTCCATGGAAATAAAGACATGCCGTCTGGTCTCTTGCCAACGTCGCGTGCCAAGCCATGGTTCTAGTACAGCTTGAACGCTGACGGTGACAAGAGCTCGTCGGATGATGTCGCACTTCGGCTGCAAGACAGGCCGTGGTGTCCGAGACTGTTGAAAACTTCGCCACAGTGACAGCGATGAGAAGAACAACAAGGAGTTCCCAATCGAAGCAGCGAGGCGGAAGTGTCGTCGAACAAAGTGCCTATGTTCGACGACGGTAGTGCATGAAGCCACAGACCTGACTCCCATTTACCCACAGCCATCAAGCGCTCATGCTCCGCAGAAGTAGCAGACGTGTTAGTTAAATTGTCCTGTACCACTCTGCAGAGCGGCTCATCCCACGATCTCTGGATTATCGGGTAGATTAGAATTCGAGCAAGCGAGTCTCCAGGCATCTATGCCTCGGTGAAGCACGGCACATCAAAATTCCTCAGTGTGGAGGCTAGGATTTTCCTGATTAATTTCTCAGTGCCCTGGACCGAGGATAGGAAAGCTCAAGCCAAGCCCAAGCTCGGTCGTCCATGGCCACATTTAAAATCGAAGTAAGTCATTGCCGGATAATTTGGTTTATTACGTCTAAAAGGTTAGTGTGCTTCCGTAAATAGGAAGCGCGAAGGAAATATGTTAATTTTGGGCCGAAACAGCAGTAGCGAATTAAGGTGATGCCCGAATGCATGTTAATTTGGAACCATCTTTCCATAATGTCGTTGAAATGTTGTATTTTTTATAAAACCGGGAAAGGAATTTTAAAATATTGGGGACCCAAGGAGACGAAGAGAGCTTTTTTCAATAATTTTTATTTCTGGAGCTATTGAATTAAATTTGGAAACTGTCAGTACTGTCCGCTAAGTATAGTTCACATTTCAAAAAGTCGAGATCAACGCCAATGGTATGAAGTTATTTTTTTAAGAATTGTAGGTAATTTACAACAGTTTATACATCGCCTCCCAAGGTTCCATAGTCAAGATACCAAATGTTAAATTTAGAATTTGGCTGCCGAATAATAGGGTCAATGGCTAAACTGAAAATCAGCAGATTCAGAACACCAAAAGGTTGTCCCTATACAGTAATTTAGATGGGTGTCTGTATCATTGCCAAAGGAAACTATATATATATATATATATTACGTTTATTTCGGATCATACATTAATTAACACACAATCCATATAGTAACAACGACTTAAAAACTATGTTAGTAAAACTTACAACTTACAACTATAGAATTGGGGTATTTATTTTTTAGTTTCTGCCAACAAGGTGTCTGTTCAACCATGAACATACAACACCAATTACTGCGTCAGCATCAAGAGCGACATACATTCGTACCACGTGCCGGCAACACCGGCACACAGTCAGCGCTAAGAAGTGACCTACTGAGATCTCGCTTCATCGGCTCAATACACACACAACACACATGGATATACGTATCTATGTGTATTAACCAACAAATTTGTATATAATTAAGTTAATTATCATAATAAATTAGTCATCAAGCTGGAGTCGAGTTTGATTCACCTTCCGGAACTCCCCTCAGTGTGGCCAAGACACCTTTAGCCATCATCGATCCTATGAGTCTGTGGGATCGGCAGTGAGATAACCATTTCCTGTGTACATTGCACGACGTACACAAACCCCTATTCCTATCCAACTTCCGTCTGTTACCGTAGGTCTCATTGTAACAGATTTCCCTCAAGTGAAACCAACGTAACCTGCGTTTGGTATGGTTTGTATGGTAGGTAGGGCATTAGGAGAATTAGGGTGCTAGCTTATTGCTAGAGGGCTAGGTTGTAGTCAGTAGGGTCGTAGGTAAATCCATAGGTACCAGGCTCAATTGATTAGACATAGCCAACTGTACGCATTTGCAATAACGGCCGTACTAAGCTGTGACTACTGGTGCGTACAGTGTCCCTATTAACTGAATTGAAGGCGTTCTTTATGTCAACCTTCAGGATGACATCGCCTTTGCCAGAATTTAGGTTGGTCCACAAGGCGTGTACGGCAGCATCACAGCCCCATTTGGAGATAGCCTAGCTGCAGGGGCAGATTTTTTTTCGAAACCACCTCACCATTAAATTTACAAAAACTCTTGAGGTAAGTAGTTCCCACGGCAATAGGACGAATGCCGCCATCTCTCTTGCGCAGGGCGCATAAATTGGCCCCGTACAAAACGTCGATGATGGCCTCGTTCACTTTCCCGGAGAGAATAAGGTAGACCAGAGCCGTAAGCTCCTTCAGGAGTAACTCACCAGCTTCCCCGGCGGCTGAACAGAAAAGGTCCTTAAGGTGCTGAGGACACAGACCGTCGAGGCCGCCAGCAGAGCCGCTTCGGAAGGAACAAATGGCTGTGATCAACTCTCGAACTGTAATGGTAAGGGAGTGATTATCCGGATCAGGGGAGTCGGGAAAAGAAAGGCCATTCGCTCGGGCAGGGTGGTTGCTCTCCAGAGCGGCGAGTGTCTCTGGAGAACACGGTGCCACCACAAAGCTACTGAAAAGGATCCTGGCTACTCCGATAATGTCACCTTCCCCTAATTTACATTCAACTAGATGGGATTTACCTCTTGAAGAGGTACATCTCTGTTTCGGTAATTGGGAATCCAAATTATGAGCCGTAATATTACAGTTTTCTTAAATTTGTGCAGTTATTGTATGTTTGGTATTCAAATTCTTTTTTACATATAGAATTTTGTAAGGGAAGGTGAGTAGCTGTTCACAAGCACTTTGCGAGTTCTCTCGGGCGCCAAGGCGAACGAAACCTGCTAAGTGTTGTGCACAAGAGGTCTAGCGCCGCGGTTTTCCAAAACGGTTCAACGGTGGACTTTGCTGCTTGTGTTGTAGGTGTAGTGATTGAGACAGGGTCTGAAGTGGGTGCATTTTGTGGTCTGTGTTCTTTCCTATATGCACATTCAGACCCCGCTTACCTTTAAAAAAGCGTGTCTGGCACACAGCGGACAATCTCTCCAGGATGTTCAGTGATGTTGAAGGTTGACATGCACATTTATCACATCACTGCTGCCATTTAACATTTATTTACAGGTTTTACCTATATTTTTACATTTATAAAAATAACAACAATCACAAATTAAAAGAATAAAAACACTTAAACGTCTATTGTGACACCGATGACAATAACGGGAGCTGTGACGGAGGCGACGCAGTCGCGCTAGGCGGCCTAGGCCGCCGCGCCGCATCATCCATGCATTTCGTCGCAGCCCTGGCAACCGTTGCCGGGTGACAGACGGACTTGTTTGTTGTTATTTTTCGAAGAATTTCTTCAAAGTCGTTTTGCCTCCCGGCTCCTCGTCTGCGTCGCCTTCGGGGTTTGGTCGAAAACCCAGTCATATCCCTCGGGATCTCTGTCAACATGCCATGAGGTTTTTTTTTTTGGCGATATTTCCGTTTTTCCCAGACGCAATATTCCAAACTTGGTACCCAAAGATAGGTCTTCCCTTGTCGCACCAGGCCGCATTCGACGATTCTCGAGCTGCCACTCAAAATCGAGCAGCGTCGCGGTCCGAACATTTTCGGAATGGGTTTTTCACGTTTCACGTGCACAATTTTTACTTTTTCAAAAATCGCTTTCACTATTATTTTAGGATTTTTTAGCGTGGAGCGACGTAAAAATTATCTGCTCGCGGCGGGGCTCTTATTAATAATAACAATTACTCACAGTCACAGCTGAGCGCTCGTTGTGTGCAGGTGTTGTAGCGTAATACTAATCGTTATTAAAAATGTCGTCGGCTAATGTGCTTAAATGATATAATTGTAATCTCGTGGTTAATTAACTGTTTACGTTTGAGCAAACAGAAACATGAAGTGATGGATAGTGAAAGCCTAGTGAGCATATGTATTTCTGCCTTTTCAACAGAATACACCGAAAAAGATAAGTCTTTACTGTTTCAATCTGTTTTTACTGAAATACGTCAAATACAACGTAAAAACAAACAAGGAAAAAGCAAGAAAGACCTATTTGATTTTATAGAAGTTTTTAAGAATGTAGACCCTAAGAAGATTCCTATTTTCGTAGCTCATTATTTAAACAAACTACCTACAATTACGTTTAATCATGTAGACGTCAGTAGACTTTGAAAAGATATGCGGCAAAACGAGATCAAATTGTTTTAAAGTACGTATGTAACCATAGATCAGCTGTTACAAACAAAGCAGGAATTGTTAAAACTTAACGCTGACGGTGGTGTGTGCGGTGTGACTGCTGACAGTTTAAATAAAAGTATTATGCAGAATGACTATAGGCACATTAACCTAAGGAGAGGTGCATCATGTATGCAAGATAGCTTGGCCTATGATAGCGGACCTGAGGGTCTTTCGCACATGTCGTGAATATCGCTGAGAACTCCGAAACTAATAAATAGTACGAATGTTGAGCCTGAAAAGCATGAGTGAGATTGTTCGTCCCCTTTGCACGGTAGCATTGATGTTGTGACTGAGTGCGATAAAGCGGTTTTTTGTGCACCAAATAAACAAATAGTGCGGCTAGAGGTTGATATGAACATTACGAGCGAGGGATTGGCAGCGGGGGGTGCGTGAAAGACAGAGCAACTGGTGTGTGATAAACTTAAGCCCACTTGCAAGTCGAGTGGTGTGACAGCCGTGGCACCTAGCAACAGCTGTTTGCCTGAGTCTCACTCGTATGCAGATATTGCGCGTGCGCCTGGTGATTGGAAACAACCAGAGAATTGGTGAGTGGACGGAGGTACGGAGATATAGACATAAAAATTGGTTTATAAGACAAAAAGGCGTAGCTGTTACCACGCCACAATGTAAGTTTAGGGCTGCAGATATGACACTCCCTTTGTTTATAAACAATGTTGACAAAGGAAATTCACCTTCAGACATTTGTGTGACAGACACACACATAAACACACGTTTGTGTAACATTGGAGAAAATTATAATTAAGCAACTTAAGAAGTATGATGCTAATAAGATACTTAGTCCCTAGGCACAAGTTGGCTACGTTCATGGACGACCGTATTTGGCCTGAAGGGATATCTTTCCGGCGTTTTATAGACCTTGGAAATAGAAAACACATTTCAAAAAATCTAAATGGACCGTCAACTACGAGTATTAGAAAGACACTCACTTAGCAGTTTTATCTCCTTTAGCTGTTGCGACTATGTGTGAAGCGCGGCTGTGGTTAGTTCAAATTGCAGAGTTACTATGACTAAACGAAAAAGTGTTGTGTTAGGCTGGAATAAACATAGGGTGCGTGCAGAAAACCTCCTCGTGTGCCTGATAGCTGCTAATCCCTTACGGATACGTTCGAGGGGAAGAGCAGTTGTCGGGCCGGTGCACCCTGGGCATGGACAATGTACTCTTTTGAAAAAAAGGGTTTGGGGGGGTTTTTTCGGAGAGTTTATTGTCTGTGGCGAATTTCTGCGGGGGGGGGAGGGGGAGCAGTGAGCTCAATGATGTTCTTCCACGTGTCCCTCTGATTAGCAGAGGGCACAGTGGAGAAACAAGGGAGATGGGTCGCTCCTGATCGATCGACGATCGTCGATTGGCACTGGACGCGACTCTGCCACAATGGTGCAGGCGTACCAGCGTGGCTGGCGTTTCTCCCTCAAGAGCAATCTTGAGGAGAGAACTCTCGGCGGGTTCGCTGAGCCGGTTTGGCCAGACAGCGAACGGAGGCATGTCTAATGCCGCCGTCGGAGAGGAAGGACACCTCTAAGAATAAAAAAACACCTAATCCTAAGCTTTGAGCGTGGCGAGAGGATGAGTGGCTGGTGGGGGACCAGTCGCTAGCGCTCCAGGGACCGCACCCTTAAAAAGCGGACAAAAACAATAAAAATGGACAACACAGGTGAAAAATTTTACCCCAGGGCGGTACCAGCTGCCCAGCAGCTGGTACCGCCCTACCGAAGGTAGCGTCATGCCCCACGTATTCTGGGGGGGGCATCAACTGTATCCCGATTGCCAATGGCAACAAGAGCCGAGGAGGCTCCTGTCCCTCAGGGGATGAACAAAAGGAACTCGATGAACAACTGTTCACAAAATTGCCGATCGTGTTGGTCGAGCAGATGGGACAGGCAGTGTCAGATTCTGACACTGCCTCTGACAGAATGAGTGTGGTGAGCATTTCGAGCGTAAGCTCAAAGCGCAAGAGCCAAGTGTCTCACTCACGGCGAGCCGCATACGGCGGCTCGGCCTGGAGGTGGCCCTCAACAAGTCGGAGGCCATGGTGTTTCATGGGCCCCGGCGGGCGCCGCCGGCCGGATCACACATTGTGGTCGGGGGGGTCCGGATCGCTGTCGAGCCCACCATGAAATATCTGGGATTGGTGCTCGACAGCCGGTGGGACTTCGGACCCCACTTCCGGCGGCTGGCGCCCAAGTTGTTGGGCGCGGCCGGGGCGCTGGCAACGTTGCTTCCCAATCTGGGGGGCCCGAGCGCCGCCTGTAGGCGGCTCTATATGGGGATCGTGCGATCCATGGCGCTCTACGGAGCGCCGATCTGGGCGTCTGACCTGACGGCCGCACAGACGGGTATTAGACCCTAAAACGTGGCCAAAACTATTAAACAATATTTTTTGAATATTTCCGTGCTTGTATTGCCTAATTTATTGAAAAATCATTATTCAAAGCCTAGTTGATGGTAAAATATCAATTGGAAAGGAGTCGAGGCATTTGGAAAAAGGTAAAAAAAAAATGTCAAATTCTTACATTTTTATTTTATTAAACATTAATAAACAACTATAAAACGGTATGTTAAGTACTCTTAATCTTCTTCATTTTCCTTGTCCGAGTCACAACTTTCATGAAATGGCAGTAACATTTCTTTTGCCGAAGAGGAAAAAGGCTTAGTACTTTTCTTAGGTCTAGGCCTATTTGAACTAAGATAAGGGTCTGATGTGAGCAGTAGCCTATACAGAATATCCCTATTACAATCTTCACGGGAAAACTTTCGCGAATAATTTTCCCTATAATCTCGAAAATGCTTGTTCCTAACTTCAGCTGCTTCTTCTGACAAAGTTCCGATTGGGATCAGAGCGTTTTTTACAATGAGTGGCCCGTGCATCAGCACTTTGTGTACAGTGGGTGTCATCGGATGCCAGCTGTATAAGCTAACATAAAGTTCTGCTGTATTGTCACAATATGAAGAAAACTTTTCAAAATTTATATCATATCCACTTGAAATAACTTCTAAAATTGTTGCGAACCTTTTTATCAATTCTTCATTGATGCCAGTTATAGCGGAAGCTTCCGCAGAACATTCAAAAAATCTCCTACTCGTATTTTCGTTATTGGTATTTCCAAAACCAGCTTTTGGAATATCAACCAAAAGACCAAGTTCTTTTCGAAACCTTTCATGGATTTCTTGCTTTTTAGTTTTTACGATATCTTTTTCCATTTGCGACCTAATTTGCCATTTTCCTACAGGAATCTTATTTGCGACATGAAGAAGGCTTTCGAAGAATCTGATTCTTGCATGAAGAATTGAAAGTCCAAATTTAAAATTTTCCTTGGCTACCTCTGAGCTCCTCACTTTATCGAGATTGTTAAAATCTGTTGAAGTTAATTTGCAGATATAACACCTCATTGTAGATTTAGTATTTGTGGCAGCATTACACACCTTACCATCAATCATTGTGAATAATAAGGTGTGTTTGACAGAAACTTCGAGTCCAGCACTTGTTAATTTGGTAATATCCAAATCTTCAATTTGGTCTTCAAAATGCTTAATTTCTTCTTTCGTTATTTCGGGAGTTTCTTTGATAAATCTTATCCTCATGGGCCTGCAAAATCTGTGTGAAGATGGAGAGTTGTTGCGCCAAATGACATTTGCATTTGTCTTGTCAGAACTAGGGTCATTGTTGCGTTTGCAAACCAATTGAACAGGGACCAAACTTGACTGGAATATATTAGCATCTGTACTGCTTGAGTTTTCAAACTTTTGGTTATATTCAGCTTGTTGTGATCCATCACATCCCCACTTATATATAAGTTCAAGTGTTGACAACTCCTCTACTGATAAAGTAGAAATAACTTCCTCTAAATACAGTAACAATCGCTTAGCTGTGTGGTCCAGCAATGCTTGCAGTTTTATTTCAGCACAGGTCTCAGATATAGTAATGCTTTCAGGATCTGGATAGCAATGCTTTTTTTCTTTTTGGAGGATGGTATAGCAAGGATAGAACTTTTTATTTGTCTCACGCACTATATCGTACTGTCTCCTGGTTAAATTAGCTTCGACGAACATGGATAACGCTGCAGTTGGTGTTATTTGTGTTGCTGGTAATGATGACGTGTCACTTTTGTGCAAGGCGATGCGGTTCTCATGTCCACGGCCACGTGTCGATGATTCGGTAATTTCCTTCACAACATTTGCTCCATCAGTATCTCCACGCTCTCGAAGTGCCATTTGACCTGCATATAATAGCTCTCGAGCTTCGTGGCTTTCACGAAGATTTTCAGTTTTTCTGCGTTTGCTTCGTTCAGACAAATCGTCGAATTTTTTTTCTGGGCGCCCTGTATTACGGCTAGAGAGTCTTTTCCGAGGTATTTCAAGAGTGCCTTGAAGCCATTGTTCGTTGTTTTTTAAAAATTTCTGTTTAGTCCTGTTTGCTGCTTGCCATCTTGACTTAAAATCATGCTTGAATGTCGCAAATTTACGACGAAAAGCTTCTTTTTTTTCGACATTAAAAGAAGAGTCATTTATTAACTCTTTTTCAACTTCAACAAGTTTTTTAGTTGTAAATCCATCAGAAGAACTATGGATCATGTTGAAAATATCCATTCGCGTCAACACTCGAGCTCCTGACGTTCCTAGAACAATTAAAATCCAAAAATATAATCACAGCCGCAAAACAAAGTTTGTTTTATGGAGATCTTAAAACATAATAATAAGAGAAATCCATCCATAAGGGGCAAAAAGTGGATTTTTATTTTTATATATAATATATCACAAATACCTGTCCTACCAAACAATAAACTAGATATTATCCGATAACGCCCGATTATCTTACTTTTACTCTTTTCTAAATTTGATTGAGAAAATGATTAATGAAAAATAATGCAGTTTTAGAAAATCACCACAACTCTAAATAAAAACAAATTATTCTAGAAATAACAATTTATTTGAACAATACATACCTGGTTCTGCAATATCCATGTTGAAAATCTTCGGTAGAAACTGCATTCATCAATTTGATCAATTAATGAAAACTAGAAACTTTGCAAACACTCACTACAAAAATAAACGTGCAACCAACAGCGTAGTCGAAACACGTCTGACTAAGTGTGTTCTGACAAAAATCAGGTAAAAAATATGGCCGCCCATTGTTCCTTAATCCCTTGAGTATCGGCAGGTAAGGGTAATTTCTAGGAAGCGGGACCTTTTTAAAAATGACTTTTGGCCACGTTTTAGGGTCTAATACCCGTCTGTGGGCCGGCAGCATAGCTGTCCTGCGCAAGCTGCAGCGGGCGATGGCCGTCAGAGTCATTCGGGGGTATCGCACGATCTCCTTCGAGGCGGGTTGTGCACTGGCCGGATCACCGCCCTGGGACCTGGAGGCGAAGGTGCTCGCGTCACTGTACCGGTGGCGCGAGGCGGCGGGGGAGCGGGGCGAGCGACCGATGCAGCAACATATCGACCAGCATCGGTTGCAGCTCCGCGAGGTCCTGGTGGCGGAATGGCGGGTGAGGCTGTCACGCCCTACCGCCGGCCTCAGCACCATCGAGGCGATCCGGCCAGTGCTCGACCGCTGGCTCGGGAGAAGGCACGGCTCCCTGACGCTTCGGGCGACGCAGGTGCTCTCGGGGCATGGTTGCTTCGGGAAGTACCTGTGTCGCATAAACAGAGAGCCGGACGCCCGGTGTCACCACTGCGTCGACTGCCGGGAGGACACGGCGTGGCACACGCTGGCAGAGTGTGCCGCTTGGGAGGAGCCTCGCCGTGCCCTCATTTCAGAAGTAGGCAGTGACCTGTCGCTGCCGACCGTAGTGAGTTCGATGGTCGGCAGCGTCGAGTCCTGGGACGCGGTGGTTTCCTTCTGCGAGACGGTCATCTCGCAGAAGGAAGCTGCGGAAAGGGAGAGAGAGATCTCTCTCCCTTTTCCTATTGTGAACACATTTTTTTTTCTGTTAGAACCTCCTTCCTGTGTGCCGGGGGTGCTCAATACTGGTGAAAGCAGGCAAAATTCGCTTGGGCCGGCAGTGTTACCAGCTTTTACTGCTACGCATATATCTGACGTTATAAAACATAAGACGAGAGGTAAGCCCCAGGCCATGATGGAATTAGTATTGAGCATTTGCAGCATGCGGGGGTTAACCTGCTAAGGCTTCTATGTTTTATACATTTTGTGTAAGACACTCATATGTTTCACGGTTTCTCTTTCGAATTTCCCGCGACCCTGAGGCGCCGGCCTTATCGGACCCCGTCATTTGGTGCTGACATCTCTATGAGGCGCGCGTGGAACAAGACGCGCCATCGACCCGGGCCTGGTCCTTACCGGACGGCGAGCTACCCATTGCTCGCCGTCCGCAAGCCCGCGCCTACGGTCGCCGGCAATCAAACTCAAACTCAAACTCAAATCATTTATTTCAATTAAACCATTTACAGGCACTTTTGAATTGTCAAGGAGTCGGTCAGTCAGAAATATGAAGCTAGTTGCCCATTCCAAAGCGTAGTAGGTACCTATGGAGAAGAACGGGCATGAAACTCCATGGACACTCTTTTAAATAATAATGTTTTTACATATATCTTAGTTACATCGATTAATGTTGACACTATAAGTGAGAACGATGTACAAAAAACCGTACACGTTAAATGCGTCCAGAGTGCATCAAAACATAATTAAAAACAATCCAGCTAATTAATTATTAAAATAAGCCGTGGCAGCTAAGAGATTACCAGTCCCAACTGACGGCGCCCGTTCACGAACATGACGCATGGATCAGCACCATTCAGCTCAACCATTTTGAAGGGAGCTAAATGATCCGACACACGCGCCACCGTCAACGAGACATTTGAGTGAGCATGACATACTATCAGCCGCCAAGGCACATTCAAGTCAATCTATGACATTACCCGGTAAATGGTAGCTCTATAGTACAAAGTACTCACATCTGTGCAATGCATCTAAATAAATAAAAAGGAGATTGAGTTTATATAATGCAAATAAATTCTTACTATCTTCAGCAGCTTCAACAGTGTTTCAAATGTCAATCAATTAGTTGTGGTGTGGAGCAGGACCGGCATTAAGCCAGGCATTTTTATCAGTTATGTAATCCTCCAACCTATAATATGCCTGCCTGAATAGTGTGCGTTTGACAAAGGATTTGAATTTTGTCTCATTCAGTTGAAGTATGTGGGGAGGTATTTTATTATAACATTTTAGACAGTACCCCATGAAAGATGAGTCTACTTTAGCCAGTCTGAAACCTGGTTGAACTAATAGGTCCCGATTTCTAGTACTATAATTATGTCTTTCACCTCTTTTACTGTAAAGATGTAAATTTTTTCTTACGTACATGATGTTTTCATAGATGGATTGACAAGGTACAGTCATGATGTTAATATCCTTAAACAATTCCCTTAGAGAATCGCGCCTGCGGAGATTATATATGGCTCTGATGGCTCTTTTCTGCAGAATAAAAATAGACTCGATGTCTGCAGCCCGTCCCCAAAGTAAAATACCGTAAGACATGATACTATGAAAGTAACTAAAATAGACCAGCCTCGCGGTATCTACATCAGTAAATTGACGGATTTTTCTGACAGCGTAAGCTGCTGAACTTAGCCGTCCTGCTAGAGATGTTAAATGAGGATCCCATTGTAGCCTTGAGTCGAGCGTGATCCTCAAGAAAACCGTTTTATCGACGAATTCTAGCTTCTCTTGATTCAATACTATCTCACAATCACTACTCTTGACGTTTGGAAAAGAAAATCTTATACACTTAGTTTTATTTCCATTTAGTACTAAATTATTAGCCGTGAACCAATTTTGGACCAGCAGTAGGCCGTTATTTACGTCGTCAAAATTTGAAGCACGTCTATCTACCTTAAAAATCAAGGAAGTATCGTCAGCAAATAACACCATTTGTGGTTGATTTATTAATAAATGGAGTAGGTCATTAATATATACTAAAAAGAGGAAAGGACCCAATATCGAGCCTTGTGGAACACCCATTTTTACCTTTAAACCAAGTGAATTGACACCATTTATTTGAACTTGCTGTTGTCTATCATTTAAATAAGATTTTATTAAACTGAGCGCAAATTTTCCAAGTCCGTAATGCTCAAGTTTCAAAAGCAGGGTTTCGTGATCGACGCAATCAAATACCTTGGAGAGGTCACAAAAGATTCCTATGGCATCTTGAGCCTCTTCCCACGCGTTAATAATATGTATTAATAAGGTAACACCAGCGTCGGTCGTACAACGCCCTTTGGTGAAACCATACTGTTGCTCGTGAAAGATTTTATTAGTATTAAAATGATTGAGCATCTGATTAAGTATTATCTTTTCAAAAACCTTGCTGAAAACCGGCAACACGGACACAGGTCTATAATTATTAGTGTCTTTACTGTCCCCGGATTTGAAAAGTGGTATTACCTTACTGTATTTCATTAGATCCGGGAAGACTCCTTGATCCACACACAAATTAAATATTAAGGCTAAGTAAGGTGCTATAGTTTCAATTATGGAGGTACAGACTCTAATAGACATTCCCCAAAGATCTTCGGTCAATTTGATCTTGATTTGCTTAAAAGATTTTATTACTGTTAAGGGGTTAATATGCTTAAAGTTAAATTCAATCGGGCAGGCAGAAACATTCGCCCTCATTAAATCAAAAGCACGCGAGGGCGAAGAATTTAAGATTTCAGTGGTTTTTAGTGGGACACTGGTAAAGAAATTCACAAATTCCTGAGCAACTTTTTTGTTATCGCTAATGAGACCACGTGACGTCTCCAGTGTGTAATCAGAATTTTGCTTTTTGATCCTGTTCGTTTCATTATTGATAATTTTCCAAACCGTCTTTATTTTATTGTCTGCTGATTTTACCTTGTTGCTAATGTATAAGGCTTTAGCAGCCTTACAAGTGTTCTTAAAAATTTTTGAGTAAGAAGCAACATACTTATTAAAAGTTTCCGTGTTAATATAAGGCTTAAGGCCATACAGCTCGAAAAGTTTTTCCCTACTTTTCCTAAGTCCTTTAGTTGCCCAGTCACTAAATAAAAACTTAGGGCTGATACTTTTAGACTTCTTCTTAAAAATATTATTAAACTCGGTTTGAACTACCGAAAAGAATTCTTTATACAAACTATTAACATTATTCATTGTAAGGTCCTGATTACTTAACTTACAAATTAAAGTGCTTTTAAATTGACAAATGTTATTGGTCTGGATTGTATCTGCACTTTTTGTATCGCTATGTTGGACTCAAAAGTTACGGTTTGACCGCTGTGATCTGAAGGGAGATAATTAACGATAGCTTTATCTAAATAGTCGCAGCAACAAAATACATTATCAATACATGAAACAGAAGTTGTAGTTGTTCGGGTTGGTTCCAAAAACACATTTGACAAATTGAATGATTTAAACAAATTCAATAATCTACTGGTATTTGAATTATTTTCTAAAATATTAATGTTAAAGTCTCCACAGATAATAACTGATTTATTACCAGTTGCAAGTTTAGCCAAAACATCTTCCATTACTGACTCAAATATAGAGAAGTTTTGATAATTTGGGGGTCTGTAAACGCACACTATAACATGCTTATCTAGCTCAACACAAGACAGTTCAACGCTATGTTCAACCGATAGTTCAACTATGTCTTTACGAGCTTTTGATTTTATACAACGTTTAATTAGGATTAGTGAACCACCACACAGCATTGATTTTCGGTTAAAACAACTGGCCACATTATAATTCTCGTAATTAATTAACATTTCAGAATCTTTTAACCAATGCTCAGTTATGCAAATAATGTCAAACATTGTTTTTTCTAAAAACAATTCAATTTCCAATTGTTTGGAGTTAAATCCTTGAATATTTTGATGAAATAATTTCAAGGATTTCTGCTTAGCCCCTTTTCTACAGTTAACTATTGTAGTGCTAGAAAATACCTTTTTGTTTTTAAGTGGAACTATATTATTATTGGTACCTTCTGTTGTCTTACAAACTAGTTTAAATTATCTGAGCTAACCACCTCAACATTAGTACTATTACTAATAGTGGTGCTAACTAAAGGTGACTTCGACATACTACTTATGTCTGGGTTAATAATAAAAGCTAATAGTCTAGCTATTTGACGTCTAAAACTAATCGGCAGATACACAGTATCTCTAGTCGACTTTAGTTTTTCAACAAAAATGTTGGTGTCAAAAAATACAAACTTGTCACTATGGTGACTAACTAAGAAATGCATGTAATTATTTAACATGTGAATGTAGTTGTTTTGCCTATTTGACAATTGCTCAAAGTATGGGAAAGCACACAAAATTACTTTCTTGCAATTTAACTTTAGTAGTTTGGTGACACTATCAGTGATGTCATCTTTTGTTACATTATAACTATTACCTATAAGTACTGTAATAATGCCATTTGGATCATATTCATTCCTAATTATTGAAGACATTATTTGTGTGTAATCTATCAATCTGCTTGCGATTCCCAACGCCCAGGGCTTCTCCTGCGGCGACTAGGGGCGCAAGGCTCTCTCCCTCACAGGCTCCGCCTCCGCCTTCGCGAGCATTACTGCTTCGCAGAAGGAGGTGACGGCTTTCCATTCCCTCTCGATCCGTACCATGGCCTGGACCAAGGCCGGACGCGAGAGATCGCCGCCGCCGATCGCTACCGCGATGACACAACATGATGGTGATTTATCGCGGCAGCGGAGTTACACCCCGGCGTTTTGCCTCCTTGCGCCACTCCCGTACGTGCGCGAGAGCTTTTACCTCCGTGCGTTATCCCCGTACCAGCCGGATGGCCATGACCCTTTGGGAAGCGTTCAACCGGCAGGCTGGTTGGCGCCTCAAAGAACGCGCCCACACTGGTGCCCCGTAAAGGGCCATGGACCACACGACCCCCGCGTTCAGCCTCCGGTAGGAGGCGTTTGGACCCCTAGATTGGGTAGGAGCCGCTTCAGGACAGCTCCAGCCCGTTCCAGTCTCAGAGCCAAACATCGGAAATGCTCCACCAAGTTCCACCGGCTGTCGAGGACGAGTCCCACCGGGTCAACGCCGGGTTCTTCAAATATGGTGTTGGAATACATAACAAAACATTGTTACATAATTTATATAAAAAAATACTATAAAATAACACGGAGAGAAAAAAAAATACCGACAATTTGACAGTCGGCCCACAGATTGTTATTATTATTAACCGACTGCTCGCTAAGGACACCCCCTGTGGGGTACGGACCTCGGCTTAGGGCATCGCTTGACGGAGGACAGTGTGACGGTACCTAAATTACCCTAGGCTGATAAATTTTTCGTTTTTCCTAATTATGTTAATATTAGCGTTAAGGTCGGTTTCCCCCTAAGGGGAAAAGGCCGCACTCCAACCCCGTGCGGCCCTGTAGAGCTCGTCACCAAACTTGGTCACTCTCCCACCGATAATAGAAGTGAATTCCCAAGTTGATAGAAGCCAAATGCCTTGATATTATTAATGAGGCATGGAAACAGTGTATCAATATTAGACGATACATGGGAATTCATAGTTATGAAATATATTGGAAGTGATTTTAGAAAGCTAAATAATAGAGGGATGCAGAGTAAATTATTATATAAACTTGTGAGTAACTCAAACGCTAGCGCGTAACAGGTATTTGATCAGTCGTAACTCACACAATACCTCGCATCTACACTCGGAGTACTCAGAGATACACTTCCATAAAGTGACGCAAGCGGCTTTACAGCGGCATAGCGTCGACATCATGCTCTTTTGGAGTCATGGCCCCTAACAGTTCTCTCGAACTGATAAACGTGACGAAGCGGCTTTTCCTGCGGCAACCGTGCGACTGTCCTTGTCTAGCAACGGAGCGGCTAGTTCTAGCGGCATTGCGTCTGCATCATGCTCTTAAGGAGACATGGTCCCTATTAGTCCTTAGACTGGATATGAGATAGTTGTGGTCACTCAAACCCCCGGAAGTTCACTCTTTGCACAACAAGCATATTTGCAAGGCACGTGCTCATGTCAGTCTGACCGAGTTATTAGTATAAGATAAAGAATATAATATTCTTTGAATTACTAGATAATTGGAGTTAAGATATCAAAACTCGAGGATTATTACTAAATAAAGTTTAGAGTTCTAGTATCGGCCAAAGGCAACGAATACGACATTCTAGAATTACAAGTTATGAGAGTAGAGAATCATACTCAAGCATAATTAATAGAGTTGTGAATCAACTCTCTTGAAAGTCTATAGACAGCCCCAAAGAGCCCACCCGTCACCACTTCCTAGTGCTTATGCTGGGGAGAAGAAGTGGCGCAACAAACTCCCCAGCAACACGTGTCTGTCTGATTAGTTATAATGACTATCAACTCCATCAGCCTAGGATAACTATAATAACTAAAGGCTCACCCAGTCTCACCTACAAACACTAACACATACAACGTTAAAACTAGATGATAGAATAATAATAAACTAAATCTGTGCTTCAACACAACTATATTTTACTTATTTAATATTAACTCGTTCTCCTACAACAGCCCACTTGGACAAGGCCTCTGGCACTCAATAACTCTCCTAGCTTTCTTAGCCTAGCTTTACACCGACCGTTTCCTACCGCGGTCTGTCTTCCTTCTCGCAGGTAGCGCTAATAATACCTGTAATAGAATCTTCATAATGTGAAGAGGTACGGGAATCGTTACGCTTGCGCTTTAATCAATCAATAATAGCTACGTTAATGTATCTGTGTATGATGTACCCATTTCAGTGAGACGGGGAACCGTTTTACAACGTTTGTCTCTTTGTACGTGTTCTACTAAACCTAACGCATAAAACCTCTGACCCAATATACGATTTTAGTAGAACATGTTCCCTAAGCACAATATAAATGTCTTACTCAATCCTAGAGACAGTGAACTACGAAGCCCAACTGCCATTGAGTGAGACAAGTATTGAGTATAAAGTTCTAAACGCGTGCTAATGTTAATATCATCTTTAAGGCAGCCTAGCCCCATTTCTAAAATAACAGAAAATATCGCACAAGCGTACCGTAGACTCAGTCTGTAGCAAAACTCAATGCGATCGTACCCGGTGTTTGCCGAGGTGGTTATTTCGTCACCTCACATCTCGTTAACCTTCCCCATTTCGTGGATACAGTGCGGCTGTAAGCGGCAAAGCGTCCAAATTGACGTGTTTCGATAAATAGTGTCGATTTAGAAATTGGCGTACCATATGCCGGGTGTAGGTTTTATCGAGACACGGTCCCTAGCGTTCTTAGAACGACTACCAATCCAGTTTGGGGAAGTGTGTGAAGCCTACCCCCTCTCCCCGGAGATGCGCGTACAACGAGCCTTTCGTAAAGAGTTGTGTGGCCAAACCTTTTTGGAAGCAGTAATTATCACTAACGTTTGATTGTTTTATAATGCCGATTTAGATCGACTTAATAGCATATGTTGTTTTAAATGAACTGAGAGTATTTACGGTTCTGCCTTCCGTATGTGGTTGCGCATATTACAGATCAAAGTCGTCAAAAGTCGAGCGTCAGTGCTCAGTGTCAAATAAAGTGGAAGGCCTTCTCCGTTTCCCTATAATCAAACGCAAATGACAAATATCTGTCAGAGTATGGATTAGGAGATGGACACGTAATACAATAGAAAATAGAGTTAATTAATAGCGCAATGTCGCTATGCTGGAATAAATGATTATTAATAGCTCTGCAGCGATAATATCTAAATGTTACCTACAAATCAGCCTACGAGAACAATACAATGGAAAAGACACATTATTAGTAAAGAGTTTAACACTTACCAATGATATCTTTGTAGGGAATTAGATTACTACTCACGAAATGCCGCACGTAGTACCAACTTCACCTCGAACACAGCTCCTCCCAGCTCACAACACTCACCAACCTCCTAACTTAACTAGCTTTCCCTCTTGAGACTATAACGACCGAACCCTGTCATGTCCTAAGACCAACTGTCCTTCCTCAACACCCCCGCCAACTATCCAAAATCTGGGCTCGGTACTTTCCCACACTATTTTTTTGCAAACTTCGACTTAAAACACATTTTTCTATTTCTTAATTGCTTTTACGATTCACAGCTGGTTGCAATAACGCGCCCTCGCTTTAACTTTCTCAGAATTTGTAAAGAACTATGGGTTTCGATTGTCTAAACATTTCTTTCAAGCGACGACGGCTGCCATAAGTGGCCATTTGCGTGTGCCATTAAATAGAAATGGAATGGACTTCTAAGAGGTTCTAAACTATTTTACAATTGCAAATAATTTGGATATCTTGTTATTTATTAGGGTAACGCGTCAAGCTGTCAGACCATAAAATTAAGATTTTATGTGTTTCTAAAGTGGGCCGAACCATATGCATGGTTTAAGAATAAATATAATATTCTGTTATTAAATAGGAATAAGTGACAGACAGTCACAACAGCAAGATGGGACACTGGATCAAATTTTGATGATTATTGTTATCGGGGATAAAAAAGGAACTCTTTTTTATTTTTGGAAAAAGTTATGTCATTGTTACCAATCACAACGGATATTTCTTGCTCTAAAATATCGCGACATAATAATACGTTGTCATTGAGACATTCATCAGGCAAAACATAATATGTAACTTCGAGAAGACAGTTTTGTACCATGGTTGGACATTTTATTTGGAGTGAGCAATTGACGTTAGTAGAACCGACCCCCTTTAAAAGTTTTTGTTCATTAAACTTTTCACCAGTAAGACCACAGTTACTTTTCTTGTTAAGACTGCACTCAGAATCAAATATGAAAGGAAATTGCATTACACTTACTTCTAGAACACCACGCACTGCTCTGGAGCACAGATTTACTTTTTTGCGGGTAATGCTCGGTGTGGGGTCTTCTTTCTTCCGTCAGCGTTTAGGAAAAGTTGCAACCACGTGGCCAGCTTCGCCACATACGAAGCAGGTCACCCCAGGCTTCGGCTGTGGAGTATTGGCTGAATCAGGTGTACCTTTTGAAAGAATGTGCGGTTTGGGACGGCATTCGGGCCTTCGATCACCAATCTTCTCGCAGCAGTTTTCCCGAAATGGTATTGAAGGTTGAGGCTTTTTCGTGTCTGGTTCGGATGTGCCTGCCTCTTCATTTCTTCTCTTTAATGAGAAGCTGTACAGCGTGCGGAAGAGTTGATTCTAATCGTTGATAACGGCAGAATTGAGTTCACTGCGAAATTTTTCATCGCACTGTGACAGGATAGATAAAGCAAAACCGGTCACTACATTTTCCGGTAAATTCGCATCAGGAGCCTTTTCAATAAGTTGAGAGATGACCATTTTTTTTTTGTTCCGGGTTGGAAAATCCTCATGGATGTCCTCCAGGGAGTGAAGTGTTTGACTCCCCCGCAACGTCTATGAGTCGTCCGCGTGGACAACATCGCGCCGCCACCTCTCCTGTGTCCGGTCCTGATGTGTGCCGTCCTGATGTTTGAGTCCGCCGTCCCTGGAACCATTTAGGGGGGCTGGAAGAGGGCGTTGTCAGCCCTCCGCCTGCGCCGAGTGAGCCTGCTGCGGATCGGGAGAGTGGACGAAATCTCTCTGTCCCTTTCCGCAGCCTCCCTCTGCGAGATGACTGTTCCGCAGAAGGAAACCACCGCGTCCCAGGACTCGGCGCTGCCGACCATCGCACTCACTACGGCCGGCAGCGACAGGTCACTGCCTACTTCTGAAATGAGGGCACGGCGAGGCTCCTCCCAAGCGGCACACTCTGCCAGCGTGTGCCACGCCGTGTCCTCCCGGCAGTCGACGCAGTGGTGACACCGGGCGTCCGGCTCCCTGTTTATGCGACACAGATACCTTCCGAAGGACCCAAGCCCCGAAAGTACCTGCGTCACCCGAAACGACAGAGAGCTGTACCTCCTCCCGAGCTAGAGGTCGAGCACTGGCCGGACCGCCTCGATGGTAACGAGGCCGGCGGTAGGGCGTGAGAGCCTGTCCCGCCATTCCGCCACTAGGACCTCGCGAAGCTGCGACCGACGCTGCTCCACATGGCGCTGCATCGGCCGCTCACCCCGCGCCCTCGCTTCCTCGCGCCACCGATAAAGTAACGCGAGCACCCTCACCTCTAGGTCCCAGGGCGGGGATCCGGCCAGTGTACAAGCCGCCTCGTACGAGATCGTGCGGTACCCTCTTATGACTCTGACGGCCATTGCTCTCTGCAGCTTTCGCAGCACAGAGATGCTGGCGGCCATCAGGTCAGCTGCCCAGATCGGGGCCCCGTAAAGGGCCATCGATCGCACGATCCCCACGTAGAGCCGCCTACATGCGGCGCTCGAGCCCCCCTGATTGGGAAGCAGTGTTGACAGTGCCCCAGTCGGCAAAAGTGTGGTCCGAAATCCCACCGGCTGTCGAGCACCAATCCTAGGTACTTCATGATTGACTCGACAGCGATCCGAACCCCCCCGACCACTATATGTGATCCGGGCTGCGGCGCCCGCCGAAACCATGAAACACCATGGCCTCCGACTTGTTGAGGGCCACCTCCAGGCCTAGGCGCCGTATGCGGCTCACCACCTGTGAAACCGCAGCCATCGCCAGCAACGCTGCCTCCCTGTACGAATCCCCCCGGGCCGTGACCAGCGTGTCGTCAGCGTAACACGTGTAACCACGTTTAGCCAGTCGGTTAAGCGAGTCGAACACCTTCACGCACACAAGACGTTTGTAATAAATAAATTCACTCAGATGCAAACTGTTTATATTTCAGAAGCTTTTAGTTAGTTACATTTGACTAGTGACTATCGCTCAAAGGAAAGGAAAAGAAAGAACCTGGTAAAAACTAACGGTTGCCTTTTATAGACTCTGGCCGATCGTTCTAGAAGTGACTTTTTAAATCAAATACTTCTTAATTAATTATCGGCCAGGAACTATAAAGATGACTTACAGTGAGAACCTGGCTTAACACTAGTTTACGATACCTTTATAATAAAATAGACGACCTCTTAGCTCTATACCATAGAAAAAGAAAAACTGACAGATGACAATGTTACATACAAAATGTCACAACATTTAATAAAAGGAAAATAGTATGAGATCACATGAAATGAGATAAATGGATGTGGAAAATAGACAGGTAGCTAAAGGTTTGCTTTTCAGCAATACAACAATATCGGATAAACAAATGTAAGTTAAATGAGTGTCATACAATTTTCATAAAGACTTTAGTACCTACTGAATCATAGAAAGAATTGCTGTGCACAACAGCTCCTCAGGTGTTAAATACATAAATAGATAAGATGTGTTTTTGGTGTAACAAAATACCACACACGTCAGGTCTACGCACTGTGGGAATTCGCCCCTCAGCACCCAGTCGTACCCGATGTTCCACAGGAACGGCCCTACGACCGAACCCTGTGGAACACCGCACGACACTTGGCACTGGTTTCCGGCATCACGTCCCATGTAGGTGACACACCTCTCCGCCAGATAAGCCCCAACGGTGCGGCGAAGGTAGAGAGGCACCCGATGATAACGCAGTGCCTCCCGAATACAACTCCAGGGCAGGGTGTTGAAGGCGTTGGAGATGTCCAAGGACAACGCCACCACAACCCCACCCCGTGACACCGCCAGGACTCTCACCCGCGTTATAGCGTGGATGGTGGAGCGCCCATGCCGAAAGCCAAACTGGCTCTCGTCCAGGTCCGGCCCCTCTCTGCACAAGTGGCCGACGAGGCGGGCTGGGATGATCCGCTCGAACAGCTTACCCAGCTAAGAGATGACCAGACCCAACTAATGGAGCCCGTTCACGAAAATGACGCATTCAGCTCAACCATGTGCTGTTTACAATGTGACGCCGACAAATTCGCGACATGCGTGTGACAACTCTAGCGCCGTTCGTTATTTATTTATTCAAGAACACTGACAGTACAAACATTCAACTTTGGTTTACTAATATAGTCGGTAGGAAAGATATGTATCACTTATCTGCTAGATTTTCTCTGCCTAGATTTCGAGATATCCTAATATGTGGAGATACCGGCATTGTAAAGAAATTTCCAAAAATACCCATACTAGTCTGTACATTTACTAACGATTTCTCAAAGTAGTCAACTTAAATAAAGAAAATAATGAACATACCTAATTACAAATAAAAATGAATTCCTCCGCTCGCTCGTCTTCTTTTGTCAAACAGAGATAGCAATATTACCAACGAATTTTGCACTCGCCTTGAATTGTGATTGCGGGTTTTTGTCGCTGGCGTCTTATATAGGTAGCAGCTTAACTACTCATTGAACAATACCAAAGAAAGGACATTTAGGTAAGCCGCATACAGTACTCATACTGTGGCGGCATCTACACCGTCACATGCAAACAAACGCATCACACTGACGTCTGAGAAATCCTGCATCGTGCAAGCAGAGTTTACCGCGCAGATAGCATATATACAACTCCCCGACATCAAAACGTTGGGCAGTTGCCCGCCAGATACGACATCCATCTGGTCAGAGGATCCTCCCTTTTCCTAGAGTATGAGTGAACTTTACACCCTGTTCCTCATATCCATTCACAATAATTCAAATAATAATAATATTTAACTGTACATAAGTAAATATTCTAGCAATAGTATATTGTACGGTCACATCAACCGCACATTTACTTACGAACGACCGCAGCAACCTACTTGGATGTCGTGCGTCATAAATATTTTGCTATAATTATAACGTTTTAAGCAATGGACATCGAGTCACACACTAACTGTGGAGTTAACCACTTGTCAAGAGAAAGAATCGCTACCACTTTAACTTGTTAACCGTATACCTTTTAATATAACGTTAAACTCAACTTGTGGTTCTTTCTGTGTATTCCATAACTAAACCAACATTAACAAAGTGATAGTGTATGGTGCCTAAAGCCATTGGCTCCTACATATATAGTAACATCAGATGTTAAAGTGTAATCAAAATAAAAAGTTTGCAATTAATACAATACAACATTCGGTATGTAGAAATTGGAACAGCTTAATTCCAAGTCTTTTTATCCTTAATATAGGTATATTTAATGGTATGAAAGGATTCTGGCGCAACTTATGTTTAATTAATCATTTGAATTTTTAAGGCTTAGATCTTGAACGAGGCTTGGAAGTTTATTTTAAAAGCGTATACATTGACATCTGAACGAGCCCTGTTGTAGGTACAGCCTTATTTGTTTCTAGTATTTATATTATGGATACCACTGTGCTTTTTAAACAATTTTGTATTTTTATAAACATACCTACAATAAATGTTGTAAAAAAATAAAGTACACTACTTTTAAATAAGTCAATATTGTTTTCATTAAACAAATACACGAGTAGATGGGAACTGAGTGAGAATTAATTTCAGTAACACCTATGTACCTACGTACTATACAACTTACTTGTGTGAGACGTAAAAATAACTAAGGACCATTTTCACTAATGAAATTGAACGCGATCAGCAAATTTACTCGCAAGCCGCGTTCAAGAACTGCCAGCGTCATCATTGTTGTGAAATATTGACACTGTCAGCTCTTCAACTCGTATAAGACACAAAATGTTAGGAAAAAGGCCCATTTGGCTGAAATGTTGGAAAAATATAGCCTGTGACATGCTGATTAAAAGTCTATAGAGGCGCAAAAAAACAACGGTTTTAGAAATATCTCCACTTTTATTATGAAATCAGGAAGATGGTTTTATGTTATAGTTACTACTAAAATATGTATAAACAAAAAGCGATCACAACAAGTTGCAAATCATATAAACTCTTTGTCTTTACCCTGAAGGGGTAGGCAGTATGTGTAACATACATTTCGCATGGTAGACAAGTCGTCCGGCCGATTTTGCTGAAATTTAAGAAATAATTACAGTTTGTATGTTTTTATACACATTTGAACAACAGGTGACACGTGAAAGATGTGCCGACATATTTTATATTGGATGTCGATGAACTAGGCGTTTATCCAGCTCAGGCTATAGTTGCGATCATTGTTCGAGTTCGTACGAACAACGATCGCGACGATCACGTACTCACGCGACAGTCGCTTTCTATTAGGGCACAGGGGGTGCCCTAATAGAAAGCCTATATATAGGCCATTGGTTTTATCGCTCGAAGTTTCTGTCACGATTCCACGATTCAGCTAACACTTCGCTGTGATGTAGTTATCGTTGATTTAAAAAATCACTGTGATCCTATTCTAGTACAATTTGGATTTCACAACTTTAACAAGAAAAACTTTTTGTGCTTTATGTGCAAGTTGCGACAAGTCCTTAATGTCGAATTGTTGTGAGTTTTATTTAATTATAAATCACGTACGTTTTGTCCTCGAAAATGTATCCAGGCTTTGAAGCAATAACGATACAGGATTAGGTATAAACATACATGTAACTCATTTTGTAAATCATTTCAAAATAACCAAAAGTAATAGTGTACAACGACTGCATTTATTTAGATTAAAATAACAACTAGATACTCCTAGTTGTTTCATAGCCTTGCGACAGTAATTACTGTCGCAAGGCAAGCAATATTTTGCTTTCATAAAAAACACTGCCTTCGTTGTTAGTTGATCTCGATGGCAATATCAGGGACCATACTTTTCTAATCGTATAAATAGGCAATGACGCTAATAATGAGCATTCTTTTCTAATAAATGAGTAGAATAATAATGTTTCTCCTGCGGCGTAAATATAACAGGTTACATATATAAATATAAACGGTTGCTTAAAACGTATATAAGTTCCCTTCCGCCACAGATTTTATAAAATTATGGTAAAATCCATTTCGGTCACAGGTCACACATACAGACACGAAAAGTGACTTTGTTTTATATTGTACTGGCTTTTATATTTTATAGCAAAGCATGAATGGAATTTATATATTTTATTTTACATAAAATACGTCTCCTTCTTGGTGTCGGTCTTGCCACCACGGATTCTTCCGGTCCTGCGGGCGGCGATGGGACCGACCTTGCAACAACTTGACAGTCGAAGCCTTATGTAATGTGGATTAATTTTATAGATATTTTGTATTGTTGTAAATAATCATTAAATAAAAATTCCCCATGAAAAAATTACTCTCAATGAAAGTTTCAGCAATATCGGCCAGACGACTTGTTTGCTAAACCATAAAATATGAATCCAAACTGGTTGTGATTCATGTGAATACTTTTTGTTTATATATAACCTTCTGAAACTTTAACATAAAAATGTCGATATCTCTAAAACAGTTTTTTTTAACACCGACAGGTCACTGCTACTTCTGAGATGAGGGCACGGCGCGGCTCCTCCCATGTGGCACACTCTGCCAGCGTATGCCGCGCGGTGTCATCCCGGTGCTATTACAAGACAAGTGAACAACGAGACCCGCTTCATGTTCAGACTATACAATACTTGGGGAATTCACGTCCACAAGCGGCCGCGATGGCTGTCGACGGCCGGCGATAAGTTATGAGTAGAGGTCATACAGTACGTTGTACTTATAGTAAAATCTTAATTAAATTAAAATTAAATTAAGTAAAACTTTATTTCAGACTAAAGGTCCATATTTTGATAGTATATTGATGTTAGTAACAATAGTGAGTGCTTTGGTTACTAGGTTAGTATTATTAGTTTTTACAGAATTAATTATTTAGTAAGTCCTATTACTGTGGCCACCCAGTGCCCCTGAAAGGGACAGTCTGCCCTGGACGTGATCATTTTCAGAATACTGTGATAAGTGGCGGCGCAACCAACGCGCTTTAACTAATGAGGTCGCCATTCCCCAAGTGGCTTACATTACTGGTTGCTCTGACAGTCCTTCCCTCCTGGCTCCTGGCTTTCTTTGGGTCGGACTAGGTAAGTGGTCGTTGTCGACTAATTGGAATGAAACAATCACATTACAAATTCCGACAAACATCAAGATTGAACATTTCCACTTCTCGACTAAAATACACTCCACAAGTACCTGAATTAATAATAAGAAGAGAATATTTATAAAATAACTGAAACATCCATTTGACTGCCTCGTTAGTCTAGTGGTAGCAAGAGCTGGGACTTAACCATAACTGGCGAATGTGGAATGTGTACTATAAGTACACCTCTGCCTAACCCTTCTGGGATTACAGTCGTGATGTTATGTGTATGTAGCTAAATCATTTTTTAACAAAAAGTGCTACTATATTGTAAACGAATATATTAGCGAAAAATTATAACTGCTGTATCATCAAATTATTATTATTTCAGAAACTATATAAATATATTTGGAAATTCATAAATAACAAAATCACCCCAGTAACATTTACTAAGATCGTTAAGAAGACTGATGATGTACGTTTCTAAAGCTTTCCCACTTACGAGTATACTATGTATTTTGCCGTGTCCGACAGGTTGCTTATTGATCTCAGTTTGTTCCCTTAGTACACATTGTGGAATGCAATAAATGAATGAGTATAGCATTGTCATCCACTGAAAACATCTTTTCAGTGGATGACAATGCTATTTTTTCAAATTCGGTTTTGCTTGCTTCGGCTAACCAGGGTCCGGAGTCTGATTAAAGACTTCCAGGTTAACCAAGGCAACTCGTATCCAGGTGGGAGGGATATGCCTCTGATACTGTAAGACGATGTACGTACTTACAGTAGCACGCTCCACGTAATGTTTTACTTGTTCGAAAAGCGGTAAATTCACACAAAGTAAACTCATTATGCGTGTGTTCGGTAGCTACGGGTATATCAGGAGCGAGCAAGCAGTCTACTGCTGCTTGCTTGCTCCCTGCTCCGCTCGCTCCGACCGGTGAGGAGAGGCGCGACTACATTATTCATAAAGTTTTTATTTGAGCGGATAGATTCCCTTTGTCTCGGGAGATCGGGAGCAGCCTAATGACGTGATTAAGCTCGATATAGGCGCTCCGGGTGCGGACATGCGGCCAGCGTTTTGCGGGCAGGCCTGAGTGGGCAATGTGCAGCATTTAAAGGGCAGTAGGCAGTCGAGGGGTGCAGCGGCTAAATGTTGAAAACACTAAGTATTTCATAAACATACAAAGAGTCGAAGAGAGTGGAGATGTGGAAAGGAGAGTGAATGCGGGAAATAATGTGAATGATGCTACACATGCAATCGTGACCAACCAGTTGATGTCCAAGAAGGCACGACTGGCTGTTAGAAGGCACAACAGTGTGCTGGTGCCTAAGCTTATGATATCATTTATTCATTTTATTTGTTTGTATAATAATTCCAGTATTGCATATGTAAGCTGCCATGCCCTTTAGGCCTGGAGGATTATGTATTTTTAGCTTGCTTACAAAGCTTTATTTACATTCAATTTTTTTTCTCTTTTTTCTGATATTGGCGTGGTTAGCTGACGTATGGCAATTAATTTAATGTTTTGCTAATAACTTAAAATTGTTTAGAATCCAGTTCTTCTAACCGAACAGAGAGCTGTGCTGCTGGGGAGTTTGTTGCGCCACTTCTTCTTCCCAGCTAAAGCACTAGGAAGTGGTGAAGGGCGGGCGTTTTTATTTATTTATTTATATCCAACATATATTAACAGTAAGCACCACACATACAAGTTATCGGTCAGTACTAGTAATTACACATACAAAAACAAAAATAGGTTAAATGACATAGAATTAGATTGCATTAAACAAAATTAGAAAAGAAAACAAAATATATGATAAAATTAGATAAAAGTAGATATTTAAATTAATTAAAATTAGATAACATTAGACAAGATTGGATAAAATGAGCCAATATAAATTGAATAAAATTTAAACAAATTTATTTAAAAGAATTTATGGGACGGTAGTTGGTTAATTTTTAATTTTCACCTTTTTTGTGAGTTATGGTGACAACAGTGTTCTTCCGTTGTTCTGGGGTACGGACATCAAACATGACCCTATTAAAAAGTTCTACGAGGATCTTTTGTACTGGGTCGCCAGCTGCTCGCAGCAATTCAACGGTACAAGGAACATCGACGCGCAAACTGTCCACTCAATCCGTGTGGTTCTTCCCTCAAAAGTTCATTTCTTACGTGGTTTTCACATGATCTGACCAAGATTATGTCTGGAATTTAAAAGAGACTGTGAGCTCTGAGTTTGTTTCGGCCTTCCTTCTCAGACATGAAAGTCGTGCATGAAACGCCGATCTCATCAAGTTTGTAAGATATGACTTGTTTAAGTATTTGTTAAAACCTACTCACAGAAATAAAATCATTTATCATTGTTATTTTAATTAAATGTTTCACTTTTTTTTTCTGTTCTTTCCTTTCGGGCGTATAGTGATGGATCCAAGTCTCATCAACAGTCACATAGCGGCGCAGAAACTCCTTCGGATTGCGCTTCAGCAGGTCCAAATTCTGCTGTGAAGTGGTCATTCGAATATGCTTGTTGTCGACGGTGAGCAAACGCGGCACCCATCTTGCCGATAACTTTGTCATGCTAAAATGTTGATGCAATATATTCTGCACACATTCAGATGAGATGCCTCAACAATCTCTCTTCACACGCTAGTCTGCCAGTACAGCGTCATGGATTTTGTGACCTGGACGCTCTTCATCTACGACGGATGTCCGACCACGCTTGAATTCATTGAACCAATATCGGATTGTTGTCATCGAAGGAGAAAGGTCCCCATAAACGGTGTCCAACTTTTATTTAATTTACCATCCAAAAACAAGAATCTAATCACCGATCGGTGTTGCACTTTTTCCATAATTAGTAAAAGCACCACTATGTGTTCTGATACTTGGAGTCAGTGTGATGTTGCCGGATCTTTAGGCGCTCGAATGACGGTGACAAGGGGGAACTGTTAGTAAAAGTTTGTGCAATTTCGTTTCTGAAATGTTACTGGAAATGTGTAAAAAAACATGGTGGCGTCGTTAGTTCTGATTTTGGCCACGCCCCATCATAAACTTGTGGCGCTAAATCATGTCCGTAGTGACCGCCCCTGCTCCCGCTCCGCTCATCACCGTGCGACATAGCCTCGTCGTCATACAAGTTAACAATCAAAGCTGGCTCATTTGCATTATTCTTCCATCTCGAACTCAAACGCTTTGTGATACCTTCCTTCAGATGTCGTTCGACAACCCTTGAAGATGCTCGGTGGCGCTCGGCAAGGCTCATTTTTTTTTATCAGACAACTGTTACTTTGTATTTTTGTCGTTTTTGGAGCGATCGGAAAGGAGTCTTTATTTTTTAACGATAAGTACCACTGAGTACTATTCGTTCAGCTTGTGAGAGAATGCGGATGTGGGGAATATTGTCTGCTGGGTACAGGATGCCGGGGTAGTGTGGGGCACGTGTCACTTATCACACAAAGCATTCATAGTTTGCATAATTTCTTAAACGTCGAGCGTTTCAATTGTAGACCATCATCCGAAGTTACGAACTGAATGAAATAGAAAGCTGTTTCAAATAATGAACTTAAATCATTAGAGATTTGTAACTTCCCTTTTTTGAGAACGGTTACGAGTAGTTAGAAGTAGGTAGAACTAATAAATCGTTATCAAACAAGGGAAGTTTCGTGCCGTAGAAATTTATTTCCATGTGTGTAAAGCGTGAACACCCTAAATTAGATTTGACCAATGGCAAAACTCATTGGTGCCAACGTCATGGTGTCACAATAAGGGCATGTTATCCGGATTTCGGGATATCCAAAACAAAAGACAGGCCAGTAAAATTTTTAGAACGGGCAGTTAGATCAATAGTTCAGCAGTTCAACGGATAGTGTGGAACTGTGACTAAACACGCGCGAGCCCAATTGGTCGCAGTAACTAAGCCAGGGCACCCGAACAAATGGGTTAGGCCAGATTAATGCTGTGACTAACCGAGCGCGCACCGAGCAAGCGAAGCGAGAGGTGTCGTTGCAGCCGCCATCAAGCCTCAATATACGAATCGAAACGACACACTCACATAGAGGCGCGCATCGACAAGACACCAAAGCGAACGACGCGGTGCTCTTAGTCGCGGATGCCGTGTTGAGACGAGTGGTCGTGAAAGTTTACAATTTTTTGTCATTAGTGTCGTTGTAATTTTATCGAGGGGTGCTAAAGCCGATAGTGAAGTTTTTACTAACATAGGCTAAGTTCATACTAACATTATAAGGATCTCTGGGACTGTTTTTTTAACTATTTGAATTTGAAAATGAAAACCAAGATGGCGACTGCAAAAAAATTGTAATTTTTCATCATGGGTGTCGTTTTCATGGATTTCAAGGGTACTACAGCGGATAGTAAGGTCAAACTGTAAATCCAAGATGGCAGCAGCGAAAATTTCAAGTTAAGTTTTTGTTTCATCTTTTTCGAAAACCATGAAACGACACCCATGATAAAAAGTTTGTATATATTATATATTTATACTGTGGCCAAGCGATGCTTCCAAGTTAGATTTCGATTTGCCCACGCGTAACTATCCGTTAGTTTTACTGCCTAATTATTAATTTAATTAGTCATTAAATTAATTGATCTAAATCATACTTTTTATACATTTAAATATTTTTGTTTAACTTTTTATTTTACCATAGCTACAATGAACAATTACTGCCGCTTTTAATCAGACCCCATCAAAATCAGTAATAATTTACCGTAATAGTATTTTAATAAACTGGGTATTCTCGATCGTGACATTGTAAAAACGATGTTTTATCATCACTTGTTTACGTAATCTAGTACTTGAAAAAAAAAATGCAGTGTGACTGTGTGGACACGGCCGTGTGTTTTACGTGAATACGTGATCGAGTGTCGTAGCTTCACCGGTTCAAAATTTATACTTAACGCAAATTGTGTAAGTACAGCGAATGACCTAAACATGGCGGCGCCTCCCCCTCCACCACGCGCGGTCCGTCACACAACGTATCAAATTCTTCTTCATTGATTCTTTAGCTATGGAGTGGTGTAATATTATTTTGGATGCAGATGATAGATACGTAGCTGCAACACCTATCTGTATCACCGATTTTGTTACCATCAGTTTTTTGAATTGCCTTCAACTTTGACAGCAAGGAATCATGGCAGGATTTGTTTAAAAACTATGTGTTTTTGAGAAGTTGGAATTGTAATTCTTATACCTAATACCCCGCAATAAAAATATGATTTTAAAAGTAAATATTTTAACGAGAGGCTTATATTTTAGAACGAAACGGCGGCTGTCAGTGTAAGACCCTCCTTTAGGGGTATTTAAGATCTGTGGACTGTGGCCACCAGACTATCTTTGATCGTCGACTGTGTTGCGTGTATTCTTGCTTCGGTGTTATTTTCGCTTTCTTTAACAGTTTTTGAGTGATCTCTTGGTCATTTGATTTCTGCTTTAACCTGAAAACTCGGCTTCTACCACGGACTTTGGAATCTCACGCTTATCTTTGACTTTGTGGTTATATTCTCGACTGGATTTTGATAAAAACTTTTAGTTAGTGTACCCCCACTTCATGGTTAAAATAGGTCGACACTGTTCCAAACACGAATTGGGGCACCCCGACTCCACGTAGTCTTTTGACTTCTACCCCTAGAGTGTTTATAAAAATCTGGAGGCGTGAAGGGACGGCAGCCCCCGCCCGCTGTAACAAAGCATGGGTGCCTATCTTTGTTATCAAAATAAATAAAATTCATTTAATTCAGGCAAAACTGTTACAGCATATTCATATAGGGGCAATCAAATCGCTCAGCAATCATTATCAGGACAGTATTGGAGTTGGCCCGCATCCTGCGCACTAAGGACGCGCACCGCTTGCACATGGTGGCGCGCAACAGTCGGTGCGCGCTTCGGCAAACATGCCCGAGGCGCTTCAGAAGCGGGGCAGCCTCAACACCGCCCTGAACGGGTTGTTATACTGGACGCGGAGGGCGCTGTACGACGCTTATGTGTAGCGAGCCCGCAGGCTGCACGTGTACAGTGAAGTGCAATATGCTTTAAAAAGGGTGATTTTAACTTGATCGGAGCAACGTGCAAACCTGCGAGCCAACATATTCGCTCTTTTTGACAAGGCCCTCCGCTCCCGTTCGATGTCAGCATGATCCTTGAGGTCAGCCGTGAGTGAGGTGTTTGACTCCCCCGCAAGGTCTAAGAGGGGCGCGCGTCGCGCCGCCACCTCGGGTCCTGATGTATGGGGGGCGGCGGACGTGCCCGAGTCCGCTGTCCCTGGACCCATTTAGGGGGGCTGGAAGAGGGCGTTGTCCGCCCTCCGCCTGCGCCCGGTGCGCCTGCTGCGGATCGGGAGAGTGGACGAGATCTCTCTCTCCCTTTCCGCAGCCTCCTTCCGAAACCACCGCGTCCCAGGACTCGACGCTGCCGACCATCGCACTCACAACGGCCGGCAGCGACAGGTCATTGCCTAATTCAGAGATGAGGGCACAGCGCGGCTCCTCCCAAGCGGCACACTCTGCCAGCGTATGCGATGCCGTGTCCTCCCGGCGGTCGACGCAGTGGTGACACCGGTCGTCCGGCTCCCTGTTTATGCAACACAGGTACTTCCCGAAGCAACCATGCCCCGAGAGCACCTGAGTCGCCCGAAACGACAGGGAGCCGTGCCTCCTCCCGACCCAGAGGTCGAGCACTGGCCGGACCGCCTAGATGGTGACGAGGCCGACGGTAGGGCGTGAAAGCCTGTCCCGCCATTCCGCCACCAGGACCTCGCGAAGGTGCGACCGACGCTGCTCCATATGGCGCTGCATCGGCCGCTCGCCCCGCGCCCTCGCTTCCTCGCGCCACCGATAAAGTGACGCGAGCACCTTCGCATCTAGGTCTCACCCTGCCTCACTCCACACTCAAGCTGATACGGTTCCGACATTAACACCGCCCATCTGACGCTGTTGACCTGATGCGTATAGTAAAACTTGAAAATAGTCACAAGTTCACGTGGCAAGTTAATACTATATAACTTATCCCAAAGAATATCGTAGGCTACCAGGTCGACGGAGGACACGTTGGAGCATACGGTGGAGGTCTGCCCAGCTTGGGCGGAGCACCGCAGTGTCCTTGCGGAGGCGATCGGCGGCGGCGATCTCTCGCGTCCGTCCTGGTCCAGGGTTCAGGTACGTCCGCTCCGTACCATGGACGGAGCGAGAGGGAAGGAAAAGCCGTCACCTCCTTCTGCGAAGCAGTAATGCTCGCGAAGGAGGAGGCGGAGCGCGTGAGGGAGACAGCCTTGCGCCCTCACGCCCCTAGTCGCCGCAGGAGACGCCCTGGGCATCGGGAATCGCAAGCAGATTCCCGGCCATCGTAGGCGCGGGTTTGCGTCCGGTAGGGACCAGGCCCGGGTCGACGGCGCGTAGTGTTCCACGCGCGCCTCAAAAAGATGTCAGCACAAAATGACGGGGTCCATTAGGGCCGACGCCTCAGGGTCGCGGGTAATTCGATAGAGATAACCGTGTCCTTGGCACAGGCAAGTGAAGGAACACGGGTGGGTTTTTAGTCAGTAAAAGTCTGACACGATCCGTGTAGTATTTGACGGTATGCTTATGACACAGTATAGCACTTTCTGAAGACAAATGAGGTCTAAAACCAAACTGGTTATCGTGCTGGCTTACATATTTATCAACTGTGTGTTAAGTAAACCGTCAAACACCTTGGCTATGATGATAGCTAGGGAAATACGCCTGTAGTTTGTTTTATCTGCAAGGTCACCTGTTTAGTTTTTCACAACGGGCACCACCACAGACTTCATAAGATCTGACGGCAGGTAAGAGTGGCTCAAGCAGAGTGAGAAGAACATTGCTAATTCTCTAGAGATGTGCGGGCCAGCGTGTTGTAGGTGTTCAATGCTGAGGCCGTCGTGCCCCGGGGATTTGCCTCTCGTCGTTTACCTGATAACTTTATCCACGTCTCTCGCAATGAACCTTACCCCGACTGCCTCGTTCGGCATCTCAGCATTGAACACCCCACCAGCAGGCCCCAAAGGGGATTGTACAGAAAAATGGTCCCTGAAGACATCCGCAATGTCCTTATGGTCACTTACACCATCGATGCTCACAGGAAGACCCAGCCTTACATTTGCTTTGCTAGTGCTTTTCCAAAAACCACGAAAGTCACCCTTGGAATACTTCTCAGCAAGTGTGTCCATACGAATCTGATCTTCACGATCTTGGCAAGCCTTCAGTTGTGACTTGAATACCCTTCTGCTCTCACACATTTCAGTGTACATAATACCGAACCTAGGCTTACCACACGCTACCCACTCCGTAAACTTCAACCGAGCCTCCCTATGAACCTCTCTGAAATGCTCGTTCCAATCCACTACGCGTTTATTTTAATTGCATTGACATTTTATTCTATTTTGATTAAATCTGTTGCAGTATTGTGAAATTTCATTTTATTTGTAATAATTTGTGTTTTGCCATTTTTTTTTTATTTGTACATTTTATAATTTATTTTATTTTATGTTTATTTATATGTGCCTATTTGAAATAAATTATTTGACTTTGACTATTGCTATGTAGCATACAATCGCACTAACAACGCGTTCAGACGTACACTATACATGTTGAAGCAGTAGCTACGAGTGCACCGCACTACTAATACGACTATGCCGCGAGCCCGTTGTGATAACACACCAATAACTTGAGAGTTGTACGTTTTACCGCACATTCGCAATCGCAAATCTGAAGTGCATTCCATAAACCGAAGCTCGTTTATTTTTTTACTTTTATTTAACCACGCGTTGCGGGTTTTGGCGACAGAGGGGTTGGGGCGGGGGATTTATTGAGAAACACTTTTATCTATAATGAGAATCTTCCTCGCCGTACAAACAGATCCTCAGTGGCCGCCGCCATCATGCGCAACATCATAACACACTTCTTCTTTTTAGTTCTAGGTGTAGAGTTGTAAGTACATGCACACATACCGGAATTGACCACGACAGATGGGATGCCATCTGTTAATGGTGTGGATCGAGGTAAAACAACACGTATTGAGTAAAAAACTGTATCGTTGGACAACAAAACTTTTACTTAGGAAGCGCGCGCTGTGTCTCGCGTTAGTTATGGCACTGTGTCATAGCAAATCAAAATGGCTGCGACCCCCCCTTTTACATTTTTGGTAATTACGTCGCTAACATGCCCCACACCAGTGCTGCCTCGGCAGCACTCAACATCAACTGGTATTCGAACGACCCGCGTGACCGATCTAGTCAACTTTTCTGGTCTTTATTCTGACTCTGACTGTGGTCGTCACTTCCAGGTATCACTTCCAAGAACCAAGAGGCCAAGATTTGCGGAGACTGTCAGGATCCTTTTTAAGTACGAAGTCACCCACTTTCTTCTTGCCATTTCTTGAGAGGGGAAGCAAGTCTGACAGTACTTCCTTGACCCATCTGCGCCAGTACATATCAGCAAATATTTGTGAACTTCGTCATTGTTTTCACAGATAAACGTCCGAATCATTAAACTTTCCGATGTGATGTAAGCCAGACGACGATCCCAGCAAGAAATGATAAAGGGTTAACGTTTCAGGATCATTTGGGTTTCACTTGAGTCAACGACCGGCTGTTCACCATATTCTCTACTTCTGTCAGCAGAGAGTTTAGAGTTTCATCTCTCGGAGCGCGTTCCTTTAAAATTATTTTCAGGCTAGTTTTCACGTTTCTGATGACCCTATTCCACCCCCACCCCAGTGGAGACTCGCGGGTGGTATAAAAGTCCATTTGGTTCCGCAATTATTTAGGTCTTAGAGTGAGACAATCAAATTTCGCAATACTTCACTTGAATTTTTTTGACCTCTAAATTCAAGTGATTGGGTGAGTCTCGAACCTGCGTCTGCCAGTGCACGACGGTGGGAGAGAGCGTGCTAACCGCTACGCCACCGAAACAGTCATTGACCCTGACGAAATATACATCGGCATCGGCTACGAGTAGCTACGAGCGCTACGACACTGACTACGTCACAGTGCGCCAGACACCAGTGCTACGAGAAGTGTTTCGAGTGCTACGTGAAGTGAGTGTAGAAATAAACAGGCAGCGTCGACCGTATTGAATAATTTATTTAATTACTGCCATGTCAATTCGAATGCAGCGTTCTCCACCGACCACACCTAGAACCCAAATGGACCAAACACAATCGGAACCCGATATTACTCAGGCAGTGAACAACCCGGAGTTTGTTAACATAAACTCACGCAACAAGCGCCCAAGATTAAATGAATCACCGCGCGAGCAAAACCAGTTGGAACTGTTTGAACAATTTAAACAAGAGTTTAAATCTGAAATCAAGGAAATGCTTCTGGCTTGGAAGGTCGACCAAGATGCAAATGCAGCAAAGCAATCTGCAGTACAAACTGAGTTGATAGCAAAGCTTAGTTCTGGCATGTCAGAACTGAAACTCCAAAACATTAAAATCCAGAACACTAACACCGAAATTCAAGAATCAAACATCGAGATCAAACAATCCGTTGAATTCCTCAGTTCTCAGTATGATGACCTACAAAAAGAAATCAAGCGCCTGCAGCAAGAAAGCATAGAATACAAGAAGCACTCCGAATCAATGGAATTGGCTGTCAGAGACCTTCAATATAAGTCCCGGTCGTCTAGTATAGAAGTGCGCAACATACCTTCCCAGGAAAAGGAATCATCGGTAGATCTGTCAAAAATTATAAAAGACATTGCCAACTTAGTGAACCTGCAACTGCCTCCCACTTCCGAGATATATATCGCACCCCAGGGAACCAAGGCACCAGCAAACCTATAATCGCTGAATTCTCCAATGTCCATACAAAGCTTGACCTCATCTCACGCGTACGAAACTATAACAATAAGAAGAGTAATAAGGAAGACAAATTAAATACGGAGCTACTCGGAATATCGGGACAAAAACAACCAGTCTATGTTGAGGAACATTTATCTATTACAAACAAAAAGCTCTTCTTCCAGGCAAGAGAATTTGCACGCCTAAGGAAATATGCATTCTGCTGGACCTCTAATGGCAACATTTTTCTTCGAAAGCAACCTGGAGATAAACACATTCTCATTAAGTCTGAAATAACACTCAAAGAGCTACAGGAATGACTATGTCACAGTTCACCATTAGTAAGAAGAATCTTCTTTGTTTTGTCTTCTATACGTAAGTTATACTACAGGATTTTTGCTGATAATTTACTTTATACTTTTACCATGTTACATAACTCCAGTAAAATGAATCATAATAAACATCATTTAAATTCATGCATAAGACAGCACATAAAACACACAAACCGAAACTTTGTTACATACATAAACACACCTTACCTAACCTATTCACACGTCAATAGGTGTCCTTTATCACACTACACTAGTTTCCATTACCTATCCATAGTTTACATGTCAAACACACCAGAGCAATGTATCGTGGCATACTACAGGAAATCGTTTCTTATAAATGGCTAACATTCTCCAATCTATTATTACAGCTGACTTGGATGAATTTGAAGTGGCAAAATCACATAAATGTCTACCGTCAGATTGCTCAAACTATTTGGTAGGATCAAACCATCATATAAAAATTCTCCATTTAAATATTCGAAGTATAAATAAAAACTTTGATGAACTATTAGTATTGATAAACTTACTCAATGTTAGCTGTGATGTATTGGTACTTACAGAGTGCTGGCTAAGTAAGGTGGGGAAACTCCCTGTGTTGAACGGCTATAACTCGTATTATACAGAACGGATAGCCAATCAGAACGACGGTATTGTTATTTATATAAAAGATAACATCAATTGTACTATTAAAGAACCTAATTTTCTAAACGGAAATTGCCTAACCTGTGAAATAACAAATAAACTCGCATTTGTGGCTGTATACCGCTCCCCGTCATATAATACCAGAGCTGAGTTCGACAACTTTTTGAATAGTATTGACAATATCCTCTTGTCCCTAAAAAACTATAAAAATATCTTCCTAATCGGGGACACAAATATAGACATTCGACCTATTGGTATAGAGGAACGTGCTACCGAATACTTAACATTAAACGCCACTCACGGCCTGTTACCCGCCCATCGGATACCTACAAGAATTAATAGTTGCATAGACCATGTGATTCTCAAAACTGACAAAACAGCCACACTACTTGTAATTGAGTCACATGTTACGGACCACCTCCCAATTCTACTAACTATTAATAACGCACGGCTCTCTGGTAGATCGAAGCCGGCCTGTAAAAGACCAAAAATCGACTACACTAACTTGAAAACCCACATCGAAGCCCAAGATTTCTCGGAAGTACTTAGAACTAATGATCCTAACCTAGCATCTGACACACTTACTGAAATATTGAACGCTTCTATAATTAGCCACACAAAAATAGTGACCATCCCTAAAAAAGACAGAAATATTCATTTAAGAAGCTTCGACACGTGGCTCAGTTTGAACTATTACGAACGGTGTATCTTGCGCTGGCACAGTCAATCATAGGCTACTGTATCACGGCCTGGGGAGGCGCTTGCAAAACCTTTATGATTCACCTCGAAAGAGCCCAAAGATCCCTGCTAAAGGTCATGACATTCAAACCATTCCGGTTCCCTACGAAAGATCTGTACGAAAATTGTAAAGTACTTACCGTGAGACAGTTGTACCTTCTTAATCTCACAGTGAGACAACATCAAATCACACCGGTAAAGCCCACCACAAAATTAAAGAGAACGATTACTCGTACTGACATATACAGACCAGTAATTTGTAAAACCGGGTCCGCTAGACGACAACACTTTTACATGGCTACATACATTTACAATAAAATAAACAATGCACTGAACATAAACCCTTTAACAACTAGAGAAAGTAAAAACAAAATCTCCACATGGCTTCGAACATTAGATTATCATCGGACGGAAGATCTAGTTCAGCAGCAGTACTCATAAGACACAAACCCACACATCACCACCCATTTAAACATACACAATCACAGACTAGCACACACATTCACACACACATTTATTGCATACCCAAAGAGCTTGGCTTGCGTACATCTTTAATTTCTTTTATTTTACTTTGTTTTTAAATTAATTTATTGCACACCTACTATTATTATTCCACAAACGGGGGACACTGGCTCCTGTAACACAGGTTGCTACCTAGCTCAGGAGCCAGGGTTTCAATTTGTATGTTACACCTGTATTTTGTATCAATAAAGAATTTATTATTATTATTCAACCTTGGATTACACCCGGTCTGCTACGATGCATTCGCCACCGAGATAAACTTAACAAAAAAGCAAGAAAATCGCCTGACAACCAAATAATTCAAACCTCTTATAAACGTTATAGAAACTACTGTAACAGTCTACTCAAAAAACTTAAAAGATTACACGAACGTAATGAACTACGTAAAGCAAAAAACGACCCTAAAAGTTTGTGGAATAAAATCAAAGAAATCACAAACACCAATAAGCAAAGCAACCCCCCCTATGAGTTACTAAGTACAGCATCTAATAAACGTGATGCAACTAACCACGTCTGTGACTACTTTGCGAACATCGGTCAAAAGTTGGCATCCATGATAAATACCACAGCCCTACCTTCCCCATCATATCTCTCCCCAAGCACGTGTCATTCTAGCTCCTTTGTCCTTCTTGAAGTGGATAATGCTGAAGTGGACTCCATTATCTCAAGCCTAAAACAAGACTGTGCCACCGGCTGGGACGGTATTCCCGTCAAAGTAATAAAAATATGTCGACATGTCTTCGTACCACTTATTACTCACATAATAAATTGCTCTATGGCCACAGGTATATTCCCCAATAGGTGCAAAAAAGCCATAATCCACCCAATATATAAGAGTGGGAACAGAGATTGTGTAAATAACTATAGACCCATAGCTGTACTACCTGTTATGTCGAAGATAATGGAGAAAATTATCAATAAACAACTTGTTAACTACCTACACAAATACAACATTTTGGCAAAAAATCAGTATGGCTTCAGAAAAGGAGTATCTACAGAAGACGCAGTGCTAGACCTAACTGATCTTGTAGCAAGAAAATTAGATAAAAAACACAAATGCTTGGGTCTATTCCTTGACCTAAAAAAAGCTTTTGACACCGTGTCTGTTCCCGTCCTTCTATCCAAGCTGCATAACATCGGCATACGAGGAATTGTTTATGATCTTTTCAAGAGTTACTTGACAGACCGAAAAATCTGTGTAAAGATTGGATCACATACTAGTGCTGATGAGATAATCTCGTACGGAGTCCCACAGGGCAGTGTCCTCGGCCCAACGCTCTTCCTTATCTACATCAATGACTTGTGCACCCTTACTCTTCCATGTGCTAATATATTTACCTATGCCGATGATACAGCCATTATAGTACATGGGAGGAACTGGGCTGAGATCAAAAATAATGCTGAAGAATCCCTGCAAATTGTGATGGAATGGCTTCGCAAAAATCTACTTACCCTGAACCTACAAAAAACAAACTACATCCCATTCTCTATTCATGCTAGTATGAAACCCCCAAGCACATACTCAATTAGAGCGCACACCTGTCTGGACAACTCGACCTGCTCTTGCTTAATGCTCCCCACAGCAACATCTGTCAAATATTTGGGTGTGTTGATCGATGATGCTCTGAAATGGAACATGCATGTAGAGTTTACTGCCAGTAAAGTCAGGAAGACAATTCACCTCTTCAAGTCACTAAGGCATTCTGCAGACTTAGATACCCTTAAAATGGTATACAATGCTCTTTGCCAATCCATCATCGGCTATTGTATTCTAGCTTGGGGTGGATCGGCCAAAACTAAATTCCTTGAGTTGGAGCGTGCGCAAAGGGCAGTACTTAAGGTTATGTTGCAGAAGCCTTTTCGCTATCCGACTTATCAGCTCTACACCGAGCTCAAGTTCTTGACTGTTAGACAGCTATTTGTTCTTAGAACCACTCTCTGGAAACATAACCAAGTTCTGCCCCCAGACTCAAATAAACGTGGTCAAAGAATAGTTTGCCCAACTCCTTGTCATAGAACTTCATTTGCCAGAAGACAGCTGTATGTGTTGAGTTCTATTGTTTACAAAAATATAAATAAGATCACACAAATAGCAAGGCTAAGCAAACACGATGTTAAGGCTAAACTGAAAGACATGCTGTACCTCCTAGACTACACTCAAACTGAAGAACTACTTACCTCTCTGACATAACCAACATTCCTTACAAAAGCGGAATTCAGTCACCGACTTCTTTTAGTTAACAGAAGACACCGAGCTCTTACTACACTCTTTCGACGCCACTACATTCACATACTTAAGCTCCTCATATCACACACTCACACACACACACTCACTCACACAACACAAAATACACGTTTCCCATACACACACACAAACTTACACAACGCAAACGAAACACACGACTCCCAGTCACACATGCAGAATCAATATCACAGTCATTTTACTTTTTAACTTGTATTTGCTTTTTCACTTATTTTTTTTTAGTTTTGTTTTGTTTTCAATCACTAGTTAATAATACGTTTTTTTTGTTATTTTCTTTTGTATAATATCACGTTACCAGCTGTTATTTTCCTTAAGGGTTTATAGTGTCCAAGTAGCAGTAGAACACTGACGCCTAAGTCACAGGTTTCCCTAGTTTAGGTGTCAGGGTTTCATCTCTTGTGCCCCTTTAATTATTGTGAACTTAGCTAGACATTAAGCATATTGTAAGGATTTGTATCAATAAACTATTTATTTATTTATTATTTATTTATTTAATTTTCGTCTTTCAGCACTTTTCGTCTTTTTATTTTATAGGCTTCTTCAGCTCCGTATCCAAACCTCTTAGATTTGTTCCGTTGTCAGAGTATTCTGACCACGGTTCAAATAAAAACAATCAATAATAAAAATCTAAATTAATTATTTGGAATAATAATACCATCCTTCGCAATGCCATGATAAACGAGTCGGTTGTAAGGTTAATGACTACTTCCAGGTGTATTGCTCGTGCTGTTAAGAACGTGACTTCCATGGGACCAAATAAATCCACATCGCAGTAAGTGAAGGGCCATTCATGTAGGGCCGTTCGAGCACCGGATAATTTTTCCATTCTTGGTACTTCTGGTTTGGATTTGCTTATTCTGCAAGTTGAGCATTTAGATGTTACACGTTTAACGGTAGGTCTAAATCTGATGATCCAGTAACTTTGTTTGATTTCATTTACTACTGTTTTTTGATTTCCATGTGCGTAATCATGATATTACTTAACGATCAATATCGCAACGTAACTTCTTCTATCTAATATTACAGGGTTTTTTGTTTCAGGTCGAATGCCAGCAGCAGCACAGATGCCACCGACGTGTATGTCTCCGTGTTCGTACAGTTAAATATAAAAGGTAAGAAGTTTATTTGTTTTTGATACACATCTGTTGTTTTTAATTCAGTTACCTCCTTACTAAATGATTCAGCTTGTGATCTTTTCAGTAATAATATTTCAGTATTCTTCATAGTGTCGTCAAACTCACAAGTTAGCTTCTCGCATTTATTTATAAACTTGAGAACCAAAGATACCGATCGTCGTAAGCAAAGCCAGGAACTAAATCGAGTAGCATCAGGTACAGGTAAGTTAATTTCTTGTGCATCTATTCTTATTAAATTAATACACTCCAATAGTGTTTCTTTTCTTCTTTTCTTTCTACAGATATGACGTCTCGTCTCAGACATTCGTCAAATTAGGCACGTTTATCCATTCATCTTGCAGGACAGATGTAGTTTTCTCTCGTAGCAATATCAGCTACGTTTAGTTTTGTAGGCACATATCGCCATCCATTAATTTGCGTTAACTCATCAATTAAGCCTAAACGGTTTGCTACGTATACTGTATAGTCGCCAGCGTCATTTCTTATCCAGTGTTACACTGTTGTCGAGTCGCTCCAGAATATTCGATGTACAGGCTTCATAGTATGTTCTCTAGCAACTGAGTCTGCTAGTCTAGACGCTAGGACATCAGCTTGAATTTCCAAGCATGCAATAGTTATCGGTTTGTTTCCTACAATCCGACATTTACTCGCGATGAATGCTTCGCGTGTATTATTATGGTTGTCATTCCATCTCCAGTAGCTGTTAGAAAGATAAGACAGTTAACAGACGTAGAAACTGCGCGTTTGGTTTATTTTAGCTACTTCCACAGCATTATGTCATACGGCATTTTACTGTGGGGTCGGGCTGCGGACATTGAATCCATTTTTATTTTGCAAAAGAGAGCTGTCAGAGCCATTTACAATTTACGTTGCCGCGAATCTCTTAGGGAAGTATTTAAGAAGATTAATATAATGACGGTACCTTGCCAGTTCATTTATGAAAATATTATGTATGTTAGAAAAAAACTGTATCTATTTAATAAAAATAAGTGATAGACATAATATTAACACTACAAATAAAAATAATATAGATCAACCATTTTTCAGACTATCTAAAGTACATACATCTTTTATGGGGTACTGTGTTAAATGTTACAACAAAATACCTTGTGAAATATTGCAATTAAATGAAAGAAAGTTTAAAACTCATGTTAAAAAAACACTTTGTAAACAAGCATATTACAAATTAGAAGATTATATCCTAGATAAGAATGCCTGGAAACATGTTGGTCCTGCTTCATAGGACAATCTAGAGGCTAGACAAAATCATAATATTTGCTTATTGGATTGTATAATTTGTAATTACTGACACACTGACTTATTCCTAGTTAATATTTTAGGAAAATCATATATTTTTACAATTGCTTGTAAATATGTGAGCACAATGTATCTATCACGTGATTAATTTATCTGCATTTGCTTTATTTTTAATTCTTTTTACCAATTATGGTATAGTATTTTTATTCTTGGTGCATCGTCTTCACATATAAAAATATAATGAATGTATACAAAATATTGTTAAACATTTTAATGAGTAACGGTGGAGTTTCTTGCCCCTTCTTCTCCATACGAAACTACCTTTTGGAATTGGCATCAGTTCTATTTTTAATGTAAATGTTGACGTTCAAAAGTGCCTTTTTATGGGCCTATTTGAAATAAATGCTTTGACTTTGATTACGTGTAGGTGGTCTTTCACTATGTTGAGTAACAATCATCCGATTATTAATTATCTGCCATCTTATTTTCGTTCTCGCTCACTCCTGTGGTAGCAGCCGGATAGTGCCAAGACACTATCCGGCTGCTACCTTTAGTTTCGAAGTGTGAGACACCTTTCTATTGTTAAACTTCACTACTCAGGATTTTAACTGAGAATAAAAATGAAAAGACGTGTTGTCGATTTGGAGGCGACTTTATTCTGTCTTACAAATGCGTACAGTTTTGCTCTTAAGTCCATAAGCAATCTCACAAAGCAATAGATTGATGCTTCGGTTTCACTTACGACCTTCTTCTAAAAGTTGTTTCTAAACTATAGACATGCACACACACTCACTTTGTATGTAATTGATAGTAGTTCATAATTTCAACTAACTTAAATATGGCACGCTAGCTTAGTCGTTACCGTGCTTGGTTAGGAGAGATTTTGGCAAGCCCTTATTTCGAATCTCACCTCCACCTGCGATTAATAATACCTAAAATGAATATTTTTATTGTTTCAATATAATTACTTGAAGTGGTTCGATAATCATTCGATACTTGTGTCATTCACCTTGTTTACTTAGATAATAAAAGTTTGTAGGTAGACCACAGAAAAATGAGTAAATTATTTCGATTTCTGTGAGGTAGATACAATTCGTTACGACTATTTGAACGTTGTTGGTTAGTGACGAATTCAAATAGTACTATAATTATACGAGACGAATGTTAAAATCTGTTAGTTAGCGGTTAGATACACAGTGAAATATAAATATTGAAGCGTTGGCAATATTATTGCGCAGCGGAAAAGTGGACGTATATGACACAAATAGACTAAGTGTGAGTGTTATAATTTAAACATTTCATCTTTTATTATATACAAATTATTATTTGTTTAAATTATTGAATTATGAGGAAAGTGTTACAAACGTAATGTTATTTATAATATTTTTATTAATTATTATAGTTTATAGTATTTTGCTTAGAGATGTCTAATAGTATTACATTCTTTGTTCTAGAGAAATACTGTGAGTCTGTGGCTTAAGAGATGTGAGGAAGAGGGAATCCTTGCTAGTCGGGCACTTGTTTATGAAGTGGAAAGCTTATTTAAACAATACTTCACATGGGAATGAATGTGATACAAATTGTTTCAAACCAACCGGTTATTTTGCTGAATTATTCAACACATCATTAAAAACCGTGCGCCGTGTACTCTACGCTATAAAGGTTGCATCACAGAAGCCAAGCAAACAATGTAATAAACAAGAACGTTTAATTTCCGGAATAGTTTATCCTGTATACTTAATTATAAATTTGAGGTTTAGTTTCAATCATCTTTTCATAGAAAAGGAATTAAGTATTACTTTTCAGCTATCCTCAATATGTAATCTGTATTCACTAAAGCCAAATAAAATGTGAAATACTTAATTTAAACAAATTGCCCTACATAACAAATGGAATGGTTATATGCCATTACCGAATCCGTCATTACCGATGCTGCATCTGTACATAGTTTTTGCATCTGTACTGTATATTTCAATTATGGTGAAATCGTTCTATCAGACCCATTCAATTGGGGTTATTGGGTGTGCCAATATGACGTTCGACTTTATGTAAGCTGAAAAATTTCTTCACCAATTCGTTATTGAACTCAGACCCTGGGTCGGAGCTTATCATTTTAGGAACTCCGTAGTATGAAAAACACTTCATTAGAGGACGGACAACTTCTGGAGTAGATTTGTTCTGAATTTCGATAGCCTGACCTAGTTTACTAAAAGCGTATAATAGGGTTAGATACATTTTACCTTCAATACTAAAATGATCTATAAAAAAATCCTGAAACGGAGCATTCTGTGTTAGAGTCAGCTGTAAGACAGGTTTAATGGGCTTTCTATCATATTTCATTTTCTGGCATGCCTTGCAAGCATTTATAACTGCCGCTACTGTCTCGTGAATTCTATCCCAATAATAATTCCTACGAAGCCTAACTAATGTCTCTTTGATGCCACGATGGCACGTGTTTCCCTCATGATGCTTAGCTATTATAATGTTCTGTTCTTCTTCATCTTCTACATAAATTACTCGTTCTGCGCGTTACTAAATTTTATTTCTTTTTTTCTAAAAAGATGTATTATTATATTACCGAATAAGTTACAATGTTCATTGTCTTCAAAATAAATGTAATACTTAAAATTTGGTTTAATGTGTTAGTTCAAAAATTCTGTTATCAATTCTGGGATAACTGTTGGTAAGACAACTTCTAGTATTTTTTGTTTCTCACGCGATAGATCCTTCACCTGCATTTAATTGTTGAGCTATGAGAACACTAAAATTTGATTTGGCTTAGTGTTTATAGCTTCGTGTAAAATTGGTATTCCAGTGAACTCGTTTAAATCTGAATGATTCGTATCACATTTACTAGCTTCGAATGGAACAGGGTATTCGTTAAAAAATTTCGTCGGTAAACTCTATTGAACTAGCCGTTGCTGTTCGACTTGTGTCGAATAATGTTACAGTTGATGAATTGCTGCGTTCTATTTTATTTTTAGCTGTGGATTTTTCTGTAATTTCACTATATATATCCGTATCATTTTATCAACGTTAACTGCAAGTGATTTATTTTCGTTGTTCAAAATCAAAATCAAAATCAAAATATTTTATTTCACATAGACCTACATGGGCACTTATGAAACGTCAGATTCTAGGTGCACGGTTCCAATTGGTCGTTTCCCATGGAGAAGAGCCGGCAAGAAACTCCATGGTTACTCTGTTAGAGTCTAAAGCATAAATATTCATTCTAGAAAAGGCGTCGACATTCGTATTTTGTTTGCCATTTTTGTAAATCAATTCAAAGTCATAGTTTTGCAAACGGAGTCCCCAACGTGTAAGTTTTCTACTTGGGTCTTTTAGAGATCGAACCCATACTAAAGGACGGTGGTCATCAGTGTATATGTAAAACTTTCGACCATATAAGTATGGTCTGAAATGTTTTACTGCCCAAATTATAGCAAGCAAGTCCCATTCGATTGTGCTATAACGTGATTCGGTATCGCTAAGAGTGCGACTGGCGTAAGCAATAGGTTTGTCACTGCCAATTTGTCCTTGTGACAAATCTACACCCTGAGCTACGTTTGACTCATCAGTTGTAAGTGTGAAAGTTTTTTCGTAGTCGGGGTATTGTAGTGTCGCTTGAATATTGATTGACAGGTAACTTAACTCGTTGTTCTGTTCGTGATGGTATTTCAATTACATAATTTAAGTTATTATTAATTATTGGAATACGAGTAGTGCGAGTTGTTAAAACTTGGTTTTTCAAATCAATTACTACGTCTAATTGTAATAAAAGGTAATTACCAATAAGTCCGTCATATTGTATGTCAACGTAATACAAATAAAATTTATGCCAAGCGTTTCTTACAAAAGTAGGTAATGGAGGAATGTCCATTATTTCATCGTGTCTACTAGAAGCATGGGTGCTGACCACCTGAAAATATTCTTTCCTAATATATTTACTGCAAAACTCATAAGTCTTTTGATGACTAATAATTGTTCTCATGCTACCGGTATCAATCATCATTGTTGTGTCTATTTCTTCTAAGTAAATTTAGGGAAGCTTTAAATTAGGATCGCAATTTATGTCTAAGATTTCTTGTCCTTCAAAATTTGGCCTTTTCCTGAAAATCCATATTCTGGCTGTCATTTGTTGGTTCTAATTTGTCATCAGGTAAGTTAGAATCTTTCGTGAAATTTACGATAACATAGTAATAGTTAATATCATTTGAGAAGTCATAGTTATTTGTTAAAATTCATCACAATAAGGATCGTAAACATGTTCGTAATCGTTTATAGTTCATATAAAATAAACCCTTGTTGCTGCTTAGGTTGGGCTGTTCTCATGGACACGTCACTATCTTGTTTTTTGGGTTTTAATACCTGGGGAAGATTTGATCCAACCTGTAGCGGTGGTTTGTAACTGAATTGTTGGGATGGGTTGTATCCGAAGTGTTGCGGTGGTTTTATCCTAACTGTAGAGGTGGCGTATAACCAAACGGTTGAGGTGGCCTATAGCCAAACTGTTGCGATGGTCTATAACCTAACTACACAGGTGGCCTATAGCCGAACTGCACGGGCGGCCTACATCCGATATGTTGAGCTGGCCTATAACCAAACTGTTGCATACCCAATTGAGGACGACACTCAAATACTGGCTTGAACGGTTGACCTTGAACCATATTTTGAGGTATCTTAATTTGTGTATTATGGGGATTATTCAAATTAGATTTTGACTGAAAAGGTATGGTGGGTGTGTTACCCACTGGTTGGGTTATCGATGACCTTGAACTTGTTTCCGAAATTTGGCTATGACCATTAATGCGTTTACGCATATGATATTGATCTAAGAAATTTACTTCTTCAAGTACGATGCTCAAAGCGGCTTTTAAGGTTGTAAGCGATTTAAACCAAAACATACGCATTTTTTTTAAATAGATTTATGACGTCGGAAAAACGCGAAACTAGGTATTTCTTGGAGAAAATCCTACCAGCTGCGCCACTTTTAGTTTCGGAGCGATAGCGAAACGTTTCTATTATTTAACTTAACTACTCAGAGTTTTCAAATGGTATACAGTTTCTAGAATAGAGCTTATATCTTTGTACTTAGCTTAACCTAGAGCAGACGGGTGAGGTCTTACCATAACTAGCTAACATCTTGTAATGAATTCAATAGATCTTCTTACTTCATACTTGAGTAATAGGATTCAGAGTGTTGACGTAACTGGAGAAAGATCTTCCGGATCTATCTTAACAATGGGAGTTCCACAGGGCTCAATGCTTGGTGCATTCTTGTTTCTTATTTAAATTAATGACTTGCCTGCCTTACCTCAATAAAGAATAATGATATAATGTTGTTTGCGGATGATACTTCACTACTTTAATGACAGCAGCTGGTTACTGACGATGTGAATAACTCGATTTCAAAAATAGTTCACTGGTTCAATGTTAATAATTTACTTCTTAATGAAAGAAGACAAAATGCATTAAGTTTACGCTACTTCACGTTAGGTAGGTGAAAACAAATGTGTTGATAAAGGGCTAATAACTAAAACCTGAAGACAGCACAGTATTCTTGGCCTTCACTTTCGATGCTAAGCTTCAGTGGGGACCACATATTGATAAATTGTCAAAAAGGCTAAGCTCCGCAGCATACGCTGTTAGAAAATTTCGTTATTTAACTGACATAGACACAGCGCGTTTAGTGTAGATCAGCTATTTTCGTAGTTTTTGTTTTCCTTTTTATTTATTTATTCAAAATCTGTACAAACAAAACGTTACATATCGTCTGACAAACTGCATAACAGTTTGTCGGCAGTTGTTCTCGTCTAACAATAAATTACAAATTTTGAAATGAATGTGTGTTTGTGTTAAATTAATTACGCTAAGTAAATACACTATAGCTAATAAATATACAATCACATAAAAAAATATAAAAACTCACATTTTACAAATAGGCATTTTCGCCAATCTATAGTTTGTTACAAACATTATCATGGACACATTGAGAGATAATGTTTTTGTAGAACCTTTTTAAGTTGGGCCTTAAATTTAACATGCGAGATCAGTTTTGGGGGTAGCTCATTGAATAACGTTGGTACTACGTACCTTCTTGTGCGCTTACCAAAATAGTTTGATATTTTTGGGACAGCAAGTGTCTTCTTCTTAGATAAACGAGTTGGGTACATGTGCTTACGTTCTACTGTGTGGTTCTTTTTATTAAATTGTTCAGTCAATATATTTAGTTTACTTTTAAGATGGATCGGCACTACTTTACAAATTTTTAACAATTCTTCGTAATTTTATTTAAGTTCTTCTTAGTTTTTCTATCTACAAGAAGTTTTAGTAACCTTATCTGCATAATCTTAATCTTATTTAAGTTTGTAGGGAACGTAAGACCATATCCACCCAAGCCATAACCGATAATTGAGTCAGCCAGTGTGTAATATAAGGTATGCAGTACTTTCCTGCTAACAACATATCTGAGATTTTTCAGTTAACCCAAAATAGAGCGTAGCCTATTACAGACGGTGTTAACATGCACATTCCATGTGAATGTGTTATCTATCACTAGTCCTAGGTATTTATAAGTGGCAACTGTTTCTAAACATAAAACACGTACAAAGTTGCTTGTTGTTAGTGTAAGTCGTACGGTATTCTATTGTGGGCCGGCGACATTCAGACTAACTTTGTTTTGCAGAAAAGAGCTGATAGATCAATTTCTAAATTAAGTCCGAGAAACTCTCTCAGAGAGATATTTACCTACGGAAATTAATGTTATGACTGTGCCTTCTTTGTATGTTTTTGAAAATCTTTTAAATGCCCATAAAATCATAAAATTGATATTAAATACAGTGAGATCCATAATTTATAAACTAGGATCAAACACAAATTTGTTGTACCTACAACAAGGCTGAAGAAAATAGGTGGCTCGTACAGATGTCAATGTATACGCACGTTCAAGATCTAAGCTTTAATAAATTTAAATCATTTATAATAGCAGGCACGTAACTTGGCAAGGGTTTGGCGTAGTCAACAATTTTTTTTTCACATATATTGCTTGTCATTATTTTATGGTTCTTACCATTTAAAAAAAAACAGTTTAGAAGAGAGTTAAAGAAAGGTAAAAAAAACATCTAACGATTGTTGCCAAATTACGTGCCGGCGACTATACTAAACGGTAGTTGTGCCAGAAAGCTTTTTATACGGTTAAAGATTATGTTGAGGACAAAAAGGCGTAGAACTGACCTGCTCCAATTTTTGCATATTGAATGTGGTTTTTTGTTTGGTAACTTTTGTTTTATTTAAATACACTTTGACATTTCATGTTTACTTTGTGAAGTATAACATTATTATTCTTTTAATAATTGTGTGAGGACTTAGTGTATATTTTTATATATTTTGTCTATCTTGGTTTTTTTCTTTATCTGGCAGTTTGAGTAATTGTGCGGCCTACCCAATGTCCATTCTTTGGTATTGTTCGTGGAATCGTTGCTCCTTATGTTTTGAGTTGAGCTGCACGATCACTGACAAATGCCTGCACTGACTGGACAGGTCCACTCAATCTGTGTGGTTCTTTCCTCAAAAGAACATTTCAGACATCAATCCACATGGTCTGCACATGATCTGACCAATATGGATTTTAAAAGAGACTGTGACCTCTGAGTTTGTTTCGGCCTTTCTTCTCAGATTAGTCAGATAGGAAACGCAGCCCTCACTTAGTTAAAAAAAAAATTGACATTTAAAAGTGTTTGTACAAACCTACTTACATAAATAAAATCATTAATCATTATCATTTATCAATAAATAAATCCATTTGGATCATTTCTCAAACACTGTATCGGGTTATAGAATCATCCCAACAAACTTTAATTTCCAAGTTTCTTGTAACATGATCATTCAACATTATGGAACAGCTGACATTTATATTTGTTATTGTTTCAGATGGAACTTTAGCATCGGGTGGAACTTCGGGTTGTACCGCTGGCACGGATTTACTGTTATCTTGACGCAGCACATAATGTAATAATCAATTATGAGATTGTCCACAATTGTTTACGTCACCGCTGGGCGCGGTGCACGTGTACCTACGATGATGCTCTAGTAAACACTTCTAACTAATACCGTTACGCTTTACATGCAGCCATCTGTCCTTTGTCCTTCACTCTGTAGTGTTTTTTTTTGATATTTTACACTCTGTTACACAACACTTTTCTTCACAGCTTCTTTGGTGAGGAAATCTGACAGCACGTCTAGTCTGTGTTTTGGTGATTCGGCAGTAATAAACGGGTAACTTTAGTCTGCCCACTTCGCGAGCAGGGTAGTAGATAGCTTGAATAAGATAATGTTAGCTACTTCCATGCCTTGTAGATATTCATGGCGGCCAAGGGCTCGTACAGCTGCGAAGTAGTTATTTACGATGACAGAAAATAATACTTTCTCGATGGTAATCAGTAGGCAGGTTGGTCGTTTTCTTTAAGTCTGTCACAATTCGGGAAAAAATGACGTCAACGTTTCCGAATTGCAGTTTTAGAGTGGAAATAACGTCTGCAGATGGTATTTTACATTTTTTTATTAGGTATTTTACTTTACATATTATTTTTATTTTATCTTCTTCTGTAACTGTCCATGACCCGCGAAAGGGACCGCCGTGAGGCGGGCCCTATCAGAATACCAGCGCTGTGACACTTATATTTAAGTGTTGCAGCATTACTCTGATATGGGGGCCTTTTGGCCTCGTACATACTTTGTTTTTTTATATTTTATTTTGAAGAGTGTCTACAAAAAAGATTTAACTATGTACTGTGCGAGTCCCAATAAATGCTTTTTCTTTCTTTCTTTCTTAAGCATCACTGAAAAGCAGGCTACAGCTTCTTGAGCGGCGCCCCGTAGAACCGAACGTAATCGCCAAAGGTTTTCTCGATCTATTAAATTACAGATTCCTTGAGATTCCATATAAGCTTGCTTGAAATGGAGCCACTCTTTTGGGTCACCGCTGAAACTAGGGAGCTCTTTCGGTGGGCTGAGATGACTTATATGTTTGGTACTTTGCTGGATGGCCGGAGGACGAGACGAGTTATATGATTGCGCTCACAAGCTGTTGAACTGTTCCTCCTGTGTCGGCCGGGTTCGCTTGAGGCTTGTTTTTATTACTGTCAAACTGCTGTTCTTTTTTACTAAGCTCCAACCACTTTTCAATATCACCCGCGCTGTTATTTTGCTCCGATGTTTCTGATGATGGACTGTATTCTTCCTCGAGCTCTGCTAGGTCCACCGCTAATTTTCTATCAATGAGTTTAATTATGATGGTCGCCTTCGCCTGGGCTGCTTATAGTTCCAGTCTTTTTCCTCTGTACTTGTATCGATTGTGATGGTGATGGTTTCTTGGAGTTGAATGACAGACGTGATGTACCAGGCCACTCAGAAAGTATAGCAAATAACACTTTTTATGTAAGAGAGACTGGCCAGTTACAGTCTATTTTGAAATTATGATTATTTGAGAGTAAAAATAGGTACGTTCCCAGTTCAAAATTTCCCTCCACATTGTTTGCGAGCTAATTTAAATTATCTTGTCTCATAAAAAAATGTATCTGCGCCGGTAACATTTTCACGCTATGATTTTTTACGATTTCAAGTGTCGCCTGAAACCGGTCGAATCGTACGATAGACTTCAAATGACATTCATGAATGAAGGCCCTTCTAAGGCAACCGTGTATCGTTGGTATAATATCATCATCTTCGAGTGAGGAGGATAGTTTCCCGCTGGGTGCCGCATAACCTCACCGATGATCAGAAGCAGGCCCGGGTGGAATGGTGCCGTGATATGAAAAAAACAAATTGTAGCAGGCTCGTCTCGGCGTGTTTACGACAATATTACAGGTGATAAGTCTTGGATTTATCAATACGATCCAGAAACGAAGCGCCAGTCGACGGTTTGATTGTTTCAAAACGAATCAACGCCTACCAAAGTGAAGCGATCTAGAAGCGGGGGGAAGATTTTGATCGCGATCGTTTTCAATTTGACAGGCCACTTGGTGTCAATTCCTTTACGGAACCAAAGAAGCATCAAGGCTGAGTGGTATACTACCAAATGCTGGACAGAAGTTTTCTCTGTTGTGAGCAACAAGCGACCAAACACAGGGCTCCGCGAGCTACTGCTCCACCACGACATCGTGACTTCGCACATATTGCTAAAAAGGAGGGACTTGCTGGACAGCCACCGGTCAAACTCCTGGGTTACTCTCCTTACAGCCCCGACCTAGCACTGTGTGACTTTTATATCCGAAAATAAAAAATCATCATGCTCAAAGGGACACAACTTTCATCGCCGGAAGATGCGCTGTCAGCGTTAGAGCAGGCTGTAAAAGAGGTGTCTACATGTGTCTCCTCAGCGGTGGAGTATTAAACATTCACGATCTGGCTCGAAGACCACTGTTAATGGTCAAATGGTATATTTAAAAAACTGTAGGGTCGGACAACAAAACTTTTACTTAGCAAGCGCGCCCAGTCACTTGCATTAGTAATGGCACTGGGTCACCGCAAAACATATGGCGGTTCGGGACTCCCCCGCTCCGACGACACCGTGTTAGCGATACCATTAACAAAAATTTTAAAGGGAGTCTCTCGCACTCCCTTTTACATTTTTGTTAATGGTGTACATCCTGCTGCATAAACTACCTAATTACTTAAACGGCACTTGTCGGATTTGAACGGTTCAGTATTATCACTAGGAGTACGTAGATGATACACCTGTGAAAGTTCAAGTCATGTTTTCTTACTCAAAACTTAAACTTTTTGTATACTTGCATGCAATTGTATAGCCTCTGTTGGAGATTCAATAAATTGATAGATAAAATGTGTCTCGCAGATATCGACTGTCCACCTGGACTCAGTCTGTAGTGCCGTGCGGAGCATATAAAACACAACTTCGTAACGGACTACGACTCCAAGAGCAAGATGTATGTGTCGTTATTCGCTCGTTACGAGGTGAGTGTCGTCTGTGCGAACACTCACAAATCATGCACGAACCACATCTCCGAACCAGATCTCACACACACAGACTGACACTCTGACGGGTCGTACACGTCTAGACTTCCAGCAACCAACTATAATTATCGTTAAACCCTAGATCACTAAACATCAGTCTCACAGGTGACACAGCCCCCACGCATTCGGTGTTTAGACATGATCCCGGCATTCCTCCGCACCACCGCGCTAAGTACTCACCTAATTCAGTGTTTTAGTGACCCGTGCGCATGCATTGCGACTGCACGTATCAAGGTAAGCTTTGAACAATTTTGTTGATTCATTGTCAGTATAAAAGATATCCTGCAAATTGAAAATGTCGTGGCTAATACTTCACAAGCACAGCGAAGTAAACGAATTGCGCAGTTTGCCCATGTCAGAAGCATAGGATGACCAAAGTGTCATGCCTCTCTTGCAGAAAGGCCATTGATGGCGAACATACCATTCCTGACTGGTCAAACTGCCAAGACTAACATGTTTAATGTGTCTAATAGTGTATAAGAAACTTTAATACTTCGTTTCATAATACCAACTTTTTTTGAAATAAATAAATATCATTTCGAGAAAAATATTATCTTTTCATTTAATAAGTCAAAATGACTACTGTTTAGTGAATGTGTAACTCGAATATATGAATAATATGCCTTTTAACAAAGGTTGGATTTTACTTGAGCCTTAAACGCATTAAAAGGCAAATCTAGCAAAGAAGAGGGTAGCTTGTTATAAAAGGTTACAGCATGCCCAACAAATGATTTATGCACCTTATGAAGCCGGTGAAACGGAGCACGTAGTTTGTTCTTATTTCTAGTGTTAACATTGTGAAAATCACTGTTTTTAGTGTATAAGTGTATATTTTGCCTTATATACAAGATATTGGCGAAGATGAATTGTGATGCCACCGTGAGAATATTGGAGACTCTGGCTCCAAGCTGATAAATTGCACGCACAACTCGTTTTGAAGAACGAATATATTTTGAATATCAGCGGCTTTGCCCCACAGAAGAATACTGTAGGACATAACGCTGTGGAAATAACAGAAGCAGATCTTCCACAGCTTACCAGAAACTGTGGTCTGAGAACCTGAGTACATGCCGTACCAAAAACCACAAACTGAAACGATAGTCCCAGATCAAAAGGATGGTCATCCAATGAAACTGAATATGTCACTTAAAGCTCGTCTCGTGTCATCACAATTAGAACAATTAATAGTGGCAAGACGCGGACGGCCCTAATCGACCGACTGCTGTAAACTGCTGTATAATATCGGCTATGTGGTTACCGTGCCGGGCATGTGACGTCACAGCCGGCCACCCTGGTTCAGCGAAAACAATTGAACGTTTCCCGAGACCCCACCAGAGCGTAAGAAGGTAAATGCCCTTTTTAAGGCGCTTAATGTCTACAAAAACCCACGTGCGTCAGACAAATGACCGACATGAAAAAATATATTACGAGTTACCTCCATTTACCGGAGCTGGGCCGCTTCAAGAAGTGCGCGCGACCGTGCGGGCGGCCCTGTGTTATGTCTATTACCGGCTGGAGCCCAGTGACACGGAGCGCGCGCGGAGTACGGCCTGCAGTGGACGTGCAAACGACGCAAACCCACAATAAAATCGCACGCGACGAGGTGCAAGGCGTGAAATAACTTCGATTTCAAATATATTTACTTAGGAAGACATAAAACGAATTTTATTGAAACGGACCCAATTTTTTTGATTTTGGAAATCGGAGAAATAGGAAACTGTACGAAGTCGTAATAGAGTGTCGTAACGCACGTAATTGATCACTCACTACGATATACAAGTCGTTTTATGAAGCTTTGTAGCTTCATCCACCTTAGTCTCAGGGTGGATGAAGTCGCCCTTGTGAATTGTGGGACAAAAATCCAGCTTTTTTCCTGTACCATAAAGGGATCCTCCGTGCATTTAAGTTTTACAGGATTATGGGTTTGTGATGGGCGTTTGCGATGGACGGAAGTCAGCCAGCGAGAGCGTCCGGACTTTTCTTTATAAAGGTATATATTTTGTATTGATTAGCTATGTTAATAGTTGATTGTTGTACAACTGATTGTTTTATTAACATAACGTAACATCACGCCTTGTTTCCCCGAAGGGTTGGGCAGAGGTGTATCTATAGTACACCCACATTTCGCCAGTTATGTTTTTAAGTCCCATGTAATAGGGGGCGAGCCTATTGCCATCAACCGGGCACAAATTCAGACTCCGGGCTGCTACTGAGAAATTCCAGATAGAAAAACCCAATAACACGTTGCCCGACCTGGGAATCGAACCCATGACCTCATGCTCAGCAGTAGCGATTGCGACCACTAGACCATCGAGGCATGTTTTATAATTTTTAACAATTTATGTTTTTGAGAAAAATTTAAAGTTTCGTGCGATTTAAGTTGAAACTGTCAAATGTAATGTCATTGCATTTCTTTTACTCTTACCAATTTCGGCCGAAAATGCAAATCAGATCGAATATCGTTATCGTTTTCGGATCGTAGGTACCACCGCCGTGCCGTGTGTCGTGTGCCTCGCTATGTTCGTACAGCAGCGGGCGAGGCAGGGAGGCGCGACGATATTACTTACATTCACTTTGGGACTCGATTACAAACGATGTACTTAGAGTAAATGGTTGATATTAATGCGAGTCATCTCCGCGAGTAATGCGCCGTGAAATTAATAGCAATACCAGCTGTGTGCTCGTAGTGCGCAGTGATGCTGTATACGTGGTGGCGCCGACGAGCGACTCCTTGTGACTGCTGCTAGTGTTGACATACTGTGATACAATCACACCAGCGCTGCGTGACCGGAAAACGACATGAGACACTGATTACTAACTAACATCAACTCACTAAGGATAATAATAGTTTTATTTATTTTCTTGCCACAAATTACAGGTATTTGGAGAAGACTGGTGCCTAAACTAAGTTTCTTTACAAAACCTGTATGTCAGGTCACCAGGCCCCCTAATCAAAGTTTCACATTATTTTTGTTGCACTGGAGATGATCTGATTCGTATGTCATATAGAAATAAACACATCACACATTATAATATTGCAAAACTGCTCATTAAACTTGATTTATAAAATTTGTGAAATGAAGTATGTGAATGTGTGTGAACGCATGCGGGTGAGTGTGTGAGATGTGGAGTGAGTGTTTGTGTGGCTTGGGGTGTTGTATGTGTGTTGCAAAGGGATTTTTATCAAATTTTATGTCAAGATATAGTTTTGAAAAGATCTTCAATTTGTGTAAAATCCAATTTAATAAGCCAGTCAGTTATTTTACTTTTAAATCTGTTTTGTTACCGTTAAGAGGGCAAGAATATGTGAGAGCGAGAATGTAGAATGGTTGGAGAGATGACTGCGGACTGTTCCTTAAAGAAAATGCAACATACTCGATTTTAATGGCATTTAAGGTTAATGTTTGTTCTTAGCCAGTCATTCGCAGAATTAAACCCAACCTGAGCGTATTTATGTACCTCTTCCCATGAGTCTGCACTGAAAAGAAGCACAGTGTCATCCGCAACGGACCATTTTTAAGAGAGAGATCGCAGAGGTCGTTATTGTTCACCAGAAATAATGTGGGCCCTAGGATGCTACCCTGAGGAACTCCAAAAGCTACGGGAAGAGTGTCACTAAAGTGGTTATCAATTTTAACAAATTGCGTGTGGTTTGATAGGAGCAGCGCGATTACAACATCGACTATCTGTTACGACGTCGCAGCTAAATGTATCACAGAGATTGTCATCGTTGGGAACTGAGAAGCATGATGACTGCAGATGGAAGCTCGATGTATCCTGACTTTAATCAATCATCAATAGCAGTCTGTTCGAACAGCGCGGTGCCGCTCGAAGGGAGAAAGCTTTCTTGGAGTTTTATTGAAACCTAATCCCGACCGCACGCCGATCTACAGTCGTATCGAAACAAAGAGCCTCCGTAAAAAAGCTTCGTGGTCCATCAAATTAAAATTGGCTCCGTAATAATCCTCACCGCCGCCCCCTACCACCCGGTCCCTCAAACAAACGAAGAAGCAAAGATACTACCTCCCTTCTACCCCCCCGTCCCACCTTGCCCCGCGCCCCGCGGGTCCACTCTATCGAAGATCGACTTCTCCTGAAACAATGGCACCAATGAACTTAAAATAATTTACGTCTGTGTCTGTATGCAAAGCAGACTTGTCTATGCCTTCATCTTTTAAAATTCAGGAACGTACTTAGAAAAGTTACCATAACACCCTTGACTTAGCAGACACAGTGTTCACATGTACAGTCGCAGTCAGTTCCGTTGAATCACCATCATCGCTTGCATCCGAACTCAAATATAGCCCGACCTCACACATGCACAAATATCTGTGTTTCTAATGTAAGCAGGTTATTTGTATTTGTCGTCAGTTGTAATATCGGTTAGAAATTCTTCATTCATTATTCCTTTAAATTTTTGTGAATGCTATTAGAGTCGAAATGCCATCGAGAATGTATTGGGAATTTGGGGTCGCATATAGACCTAAGTGATTTTTACAGAAATTACAGTTTCTTTGTGAAGATAAATTATTGTAACTTATTAAGTGAGCCACCTTTTCTGTGTTGGGAAGGATTATACTTATATCTATAGTTACATTATTATTAACACATGTAAATCATTTAACCTCAAGCATGCCATAATAGATTAAGTAGAGCGTAAGCGTTGAATGAAACACACGTCTTAATTACTCCAATCTCTGTGCAAACTGAAAGTGAACCTCTATACGCTGATTGTATTATGGTTGGACCATAATAATAATAATACGAACCACTGCGCGAACTAAACGGATTCATCGAGTTTTTATAACCTCAAAAAAGGTTATAAAACTGTCCGGGCGATCGCACACAAAAAGCTCGCTCATTCCTCAGCTATGAGAGTGAATAACAAGCTCATTAGTGAAGACTTCTGATAATTACAAGTTATTACATCGTCATAACCAGTATTTACGCGAAAATTCGCGTAAATACTGGGCTTAAAATCAACCGATTAAAAGTGCTTTGATACGAAAATTAGTAGGTACTTTAAGCAGTTAATTACCCAATATCCTAGAAGAAACAGCTGGTAAAGTGAAGAAAGCCCAAGTTAACTTGAAGAAATGTACGATTAACAAGGTTATATAATATGTTGGGGGACAGCTCCAAATTATTTATTATCTAAGATTTTCACCCCCCTCAACTTTATTCGGTCCCCCAACGCGACGTATTATTTTTTTTGTTGTAAATATATAGGTTCCTAATAATATCATTTTCTTATTTAAAACACTTTCACTGTAGTATTTTGAAACATCCTGTTACGAGTTCGGTCCGAGCCAGCGGCGATATCTTTATCATAGTTCATTCAACTCTAGCGCAAAAATGACTGTGTTTCTTACTTATGTTGCAACCATAATGTGTTAGTATGTAGCAGTTTGTAAGTATCTAAAAGCCAGTTTATTCCAATTCTTCAAACACAAACTCAAAGCATTTATTTCAAATAAACCAATTAAAGGCACTTTTGAATTGTCAAGGGGTCGGTCAGTCAGAAATATGAAGCTAGTTGCCCATTCCAAAGCGAAGTAGGTGCCTATGGAGAAGAACGGGCAAGAAACTCCACGGACACTCTTTTAAATAATATGCTTCCTTCATTCCTTCATTTACGGGCTTCGGACTGTCAGAAACAATTTTCTTAATAAAAACCCAAGCCAGGTTGTGTAAGATAGGTAGATACCTAGTAAGTACAGATTAATAAGCAAAAGGTACGATTTAAGTTACAAACAAACCATTCGGGATTCAGGGTTAGCTCCGTTTAAGGCCTGTGTAGGTGTGTAGTGGTACGGATGCAATCCTTATCGCTTGTAAAACTCTCCATACATAGTACTGGCTGACTTCGAAATGTCTGGAAGCCACTCTGGTACTCCGTCGCGGGTATCGCTCAACATATTCCAATATGTTCGTGGGCGGCCCCGAGCTTGCGCATGCGGTGGGCTGAGAAACTGGCCGTGATCTATATTATCTGTGCCGTGATCAATCAGTCGTAATGTTGCTGCTAACATGACTTGCAGTCAGCGTTGATCACACTTCGGTTGCGTAACATTTCGATATTATTAGGCGCAGCATATAATCTCCTTGCTTCCCGTAAATTGTTACCACTTATTGCGTTCAGGCGCACCATTTATAGGTACTCGAAATTTAAGTAGTGATAGTTCCTATCACTCATTGTGAAGTAGGTAGGTACCTATTCTATTTCACATTGCACATAGTAGCGCTCACGTACAACTTTGACAACTGGTAGACTTGTGAGAGTGATGACTTCACCTCTATTTTTTAAGTTAAAGAGCTGGGGCCTGGCACTCGCGGCACAACTCAAAGGATAGCGTTACAACATCTCTTAAGATGATAGTCCACGTGGACTAAGCTAGATTGGCTTACGATATTTTATATCTTGTGTCTTTTTCGCGGGTAGGTGTAAAAAAACGATAGACGTGTCTCTGATTTTTAACTTATATTTAAATTAGAAATATACAGTTTTTTGGCAATTTTTTTGAAAATTATAAGTGTATTTCTTTCATTACACGGGTACTCACGTTATGTGACTCAAGAAGTACAAGTACACCACCTGCCAGCCCATCATCTGAACAGTCACTAAACTTTAACATTGACACTAACAAATCATGTCCCAACTTGCTGAAATATTGACTGCACAAAAGTGTCTTGAAGAGAACTTTTCACGTAAAATGGAAGCACTGGAAGCTCAGATTCAGTGCGCTGGACCTGCCAAGGATACCGTGGCAAGGGTGGCTGAGGAATTCCGTACCTTCAGAGAGCTTATTTTCAGCATGCTCGGCTTGCTCCGGACTCAGATCAGTGAGTGTGCTAAGCAGGTTGATGGATTGGAGACAAGACACAGGCGGAAAGCACAGATTTTTCAAGGTGTTGCGGAAGTTGACAGCGAAGACAGCACTGCAGTCATCCTGGATATCATCACCAATAGGCTGGCCCTGAAGGACTTCTCTGCTTCTTCCATAAAGGTTTGTCACAGACTCGGGACTGCCAGTAATGATCATCACAGGCCCATACTGATTAGGTTTGCCAGCTACAATGACAAATCAGTAGTCTGGAAAGCTAAGACTCGCTTGAAGGGAACATCCATCTCAGTCAAGGAGTTCTTGACAAGGGTCCGGCAATCCATCTTTGGGAAGGCGCGTCTACACTTCGGAATGCGGTCGTGTTGGACTCAGGATGGTGTTATCGTTCTGAAGGCCTTTGACGGTAGTAGACACAAAGTTTATTCAATGGATGAGCTCAACCCTCTGCTTGCGAAGTTCCCAAAGGTCCAAGATCCAAAGGCCCAAGGCACAGAAGATAGCCTGCAAAACAAAGTTCAATAATGGTCTTATGTTGTTTATACTTTTAATCTATATTTTTTTTTTGTTTACTTAGTGATTCGCATGCAATTGATATTACTGAATTACTTACCGCTTTTATTACTGTTCAAGTTCTTAGTAGTCCCTCTGTTATTATTCATGTTATTTCCTCGTCTCTTGTTAATTTAAGTAGGCACACCGTAGGTAGATAATAATATTTACTCTCAACAACATCGCAGAAACTTTTCAATTTTTTTTTAGTACGTAAACGTCAAATGTCAAATTGTCAAATGCAAAAGTTGAAGTCCCTTTGACGTTGTAGATTTGACGTGTTTATGATCGGATACGTTCACGTTTCACTCATGTTTTTTTATCAGTATTTTATGTAAAAATCGTTGTTTTTATTTTTATTTTAACCTTGTTACTACGTGTTACTATTTTATTCCGCATGATATTAACACAATTTTTTTTTTACTATGTTTTTGCTGTGTGTTTTGTATCTTTTCATGTTTTAGTGTTTAGAATTGGATGATGTTGTGAGCTGGCGGGTGGTGCAGAGATGCAAACGTCGAACCAGTTATTCGTGTAGTGTTTTTAGCGTTTTATGTATTTATTGATATTTATTTTATTTACTTAAATTTATGACATCTGATAACGAATCATTTTATTCTGCCAACGAATCTAGTGCCTCTTCCAGCTCTGAAAGTTTCACTTCTCTTACTGACACGTTAGGTGTTTTTTTGGGCCAACAGTTCAGCCAAAATTCTGGCCGGCTCTTGAATGTATGCCACCTTAATGCTCAGAGCATTCCCAGTCACTACAACGAACTGTACGACACCTTTTCCGACAATAACGTTCATGCCATCCTGATTTCCGAGACTTGGCTCAAACCTGACCTGCTTTCTACCACTTACCCGCTCCCCGGTTTCGTTCTTCTTCGTAATGACCGGATCGGTAAGAGGGGGGGTGGAGTAGCTATCTACCTTTGTGATGATTTTCAATTTAAAATTCTAGCTTCTTCTTCTTCCAATGAATCCTCAGAGTTTCTTTTCCTCGAGGTTTGTGTCAAGGGAGTTAAAACCGTCCTTGGTGTCGTCTATTGCCCCCCTTCCATTGATTACTTCACTGAATTCGAATCGGTACTTGAATCTTTGGGTTCGGAGTATACACATCACATTGTTATTGGTGATCTTAATACCAACCTCCTTGCCCTCAACTCCCCTCGGTCCCATAAACTCCTGCATCTAATTGAATCAGCTAGTCTGCATGTTTTGCCTCTCCAACCCACTCATCACAATATAGTCGGTGATGATACTTGGCTTGACCTGATCCTTACCTCTAATCCTTCCCTAGTTTCCTCACATGGTCAACACGATGCTCCTGGCTTTTCCCATCACGACCTTATTTTCTTATCCTATGTCCTTAAATCCCCTAAACCTAAACCAACGTTCCAGTACAGGCGTGCCTTTGCACGTGTGAATAGCGAGAGGCTTCAACAAGATGCGTCTAATATTGACTGGTCATCCCTGGAAGCAGCTGCTTCAATTGATGAAAAAGTCGGATTGTTCAACGATGTTGTGGTAAAACTATTTGACGCCCATGCCCCTATCAAGAAAATCAAGTTGAAGCGTCCGCCTGCACCTTGGATGAACAGGGGTGTTCGGATGGCAATGCGACGGAGGGACCGCGCGTTTCGGAAATTTAAAAGGGATCGCTCGGATGACAATTGGGCCTTTTTTAAGGCTGCTAGGAATCGGTGTAATCAGATGATACGCAACGCTAAACGCCGCCACATCCTAAATAATATTAATTCATCTTCTCCTGCCGATATTTGGAAGTTCCTTGGAACTTTGGGTATCGGCAAATCACGACATTCTGACCTTCCTAACACAATTGGTTTGGACGATCTGAATTGCCATTTCTCCACTGTTCCCACTCTAGATAGGCAAATCGAATGTCAAACCCTCGACTACCTTGCTGGTCTGACGCGTCCCAACATTAACCCCTTTGTCTTCACCCCAGTCGTCCCGGAAGAGATCAAAAAAATTATCCTTTCCATTAAATCCAAAGCTGTGGGCTGCGATAATGTCAGCCGCCGTATGATCGTAGCGGCTCTTGATCAACTCCTCCCTGCAATCTCCCACATCATAAACTTCTCCCTCTACACCGGTGTTTTCCCTTCCCTGTGGCGTAAAGCCCTTGTTCGGCCCCTGCCTAAGATACCCAATCCCTCTCTTCCTAGTCACTTTCGCCCAATTTCCATCCTTCCCTTTCTATCTAAAGTGCTCGAGGCCAGTGTTCATAAACAATTCTCCCAATTCATTCACCGCAACTCCCTCATCAGTCCATTTCAATCCGGTTTCAGGCCCGGGCACAGTACCGTATCAGCCCTCCTTAAGGTGACTGACGATATCAGGCGGGGCATGGAAGACACTAAAGTTACAGTCTTAGTGTTAATTGACTTCTCCAATGCTTTTAATACCGTCAGTCACGAAGTCCTTTTATCTAACCTTTCCTATCTTATGGTCTCTCGAGAGGGTTTGGAATGGTTTTCTTCTTATCTTCAGGGGCGCCAGCAGTCAGTTCGTGCTAGAGACTCTTCGTCGAGTTGGTGTGATCTTGCAGCTGGCGTCCCTCAAGGCGGTATATTATCTCCTCTTTTGTTCTCCATTTTTATTAATCTTATCACCACCGAACTTCGGGTTGCGTATCATCTTTATGCTGACGATTTGCAGCTTTACTACCAGGCAAGTGTGGACAACATATCCGATGCGATTGAGCAGCTTAACCGGGATTTAGGTGTAGTTGAAAACTGGTCTGATAGATTTGGGGTGGCAGTAAACCCTACGAAGTGTCAGGCTATCATTGTAGGGAGCCCCTACAGTATGAGGAAAGTGAAAGACGTTACTGTACCACCTGTAATGTTTGATAACTCCGTGATCCCGTTTAGCTCCGATGTTAAGGATCTTGGTCTGCATGTCGACACATGTCTTGACTGGCGAAAGCAGGTCACGACTGTTAGTAAAAAAGTCACCGGAACGTTGCGGGCGCTCTACCGGTTGAAAAACCTCCTCCCATCACACATAAAGAGTATGCTTGTACAGTCCCTAATCTTTCCCATAGTAGACTATGGTGATGTGTGTTACTATGACCTGAATGCAGATCTCCTCAATAAACTTGACCGCCTTCTAAATAACTGCATTCGATTTGTCTTCAATCTACGTAAGTATGATCATGTGTCTGCGCACCGATTGCTTTTAAAATGGTTACCCATACGTCAGCGTAGAGAGTTGAGGGCTCTGTCTATGTTATATTCTATACTCGACAAACCTACTTCTCCTTCTTATCTGACCCCCCATGTTCAATACTTATGCTCTGCTCATAGTAAAAATCTTCGTTCCACCAACAATCGTCTTCTACGATGTCCTTCTCACCGCTCTGGTTTTATTCACTCTTCTTTCTTTATCCAGGCGGTCTTTCTTTGGAATGCGCTCCCTCTGAACATCAGGATGGCAACCAGTCGGTTATCTTTCAAAGTGAAGGCTCGTGAACATATTCGTGAGAAGTTTGTTAAATCATCTCAACGCTGATTTGCTGGATTCGTTTTCTCATCTACCTATCGTTATTTCGCCTGACAAAGTTTAATCAGTTTATATGTATGTATTTAAGTATTTATGTTTTAGTAGTGTATTCTTTTTCGAGTTATCTATCCCCTTTGTTGCACCTGCCATGTTTTGTCTCTGCATCACCCTAAGGTTGACTGGTAGAAAATGCCTCAGGCATTAAGTCCGCCTTTGTACAGTATTTTTTTACTTGTGCATAAAGTTTTAATAAATAAATAAATGGTAAAGGAATGATCTTCTCGACTCGTGCGCTGGGAAGGTATGTTCTCCGTTCAAACGTAAATGTTATTAACAGGATTCTAATGCATTATTTATTTTTCTTTGTACCTATTATCTTAATCAATGGTAATATTTTTTTCTCGGATAGATTGAGTGGACCACCTTTGTAAGACGACTAAAATGCCAAGGTGTAAAAGCAAGATAAATACAAAAGTAAGCAACTGACACACTTCACAAGTTGCTGTTTATTTTATTAGATACCATATAGCTGATCACTGTCTCTTAAAACACAGGTCACCCTAGTTTAAGAGGCAGGGTCACCCATTTCATGTACAGACCTTTTGGTTACAGAACAATGATCTTTACTCTTATGCCAACCAGTTGTAACCCATCTTTTACCTAATTTTAACAACATAATTATCGCTCATTTGGAGAAACATCGAAGTACTCGTAACTGGTACTTATAAAATTTTACAGGAGAGTGATTTAAAGTTTATTTTTTATTTTGAGTTACCGTCTCGTTATGAAGACCCTTGTCTATTTTTTTTGTACTTAAAATCTGGCTACATTAATGTAGTTTTATGTGCTATTCAATTAAGCGGAATATATGCCGGCTGATTTTTTTACCGTCTCGAAAAAAATAGGGTATATTAGGTGAACGGAGTAGAAGCCGATGGCATAGTTTTTTTTTTTAATTATTTTTTTCAATAAAATAAAAATAAATTGATATATCAATGAATTATTTTTATTAATTATACATTTGAAGTAAACTTTTCATACCAGAACAATTAAAAGAGAAACTAAAAAAAAAAAAAAAAAATAGGAAAAAATATCGAAATTCAAATCATACGCACCCTACTAAATGCGCGGAATTTATCAATGAAATCCTGTGTGACGGCGCATTGTTTACGTTTCCGCGTGTGCATCACCTGAGTGATAGAACATGACGTACGAATATTCTAATGTAGAGTACCTAGCAATGGTGCGATTTTATATCCTGTCTGGTGAAAACTTATACGGTGCTAGGCGAATGTACGCAGAAGAAGAACACCTACAGTCGTTGCGAAGAAACGGTATTCCTGTTCCTCAAATTCCTAGCACAACTCTAATATTACGGACGTATCAGCGATTACTTGATCATGGGCAGTTCCAGCTACCCTGTCATGCCAGAAGCTGGAAGTGGAGCTTCCAAAACCCGCACAAAATTAAAGAACATGCACATCAAGTTCGCTTCAGTGTCAACGTTTGGGCAGCGATAATTCACGATCGCATAATTGGTCCAGTTTGGATAGAAGGTCGTTTGACGGGAATAACGTATCTACAAATGATACGTTCCGTCATTGACACCTTGCTGGATGACGTTCCGGTGCTCTACCTGCGAGACATCTACTTCCAGCACGACGGATGTCCAGCTCACTACGAACGATCTGTACGTGCATATCTCGAAAGTGAATTCGGTAATAAGTGGATAGGTCGCGGTGGACCTGTGAACTGGCCGCCGAGGTCACCAGACCTAAAACCCTTAGACTTTTATTTGTGGGCCGAACTAAAACGTTTAGTGTATACCGAAGAAGCTCAAAGTGTTAATGATTTAAAACAGCGAATAATAGACGTTTTTAATGTTTTAAAAAGTGATAGAGACACGCTTCGAAGTTTAATAAACAATTTGCAAAGATGTGCTAGTGTATGTTTAGAAAGAAACGTTGGACATTTTGAACAATTACTGCGATATCGCTAAAAAGGTAACTATTTTTTTTTGTAAATAATATTTTTTTTTTAATCAATCAGTGTAATTTGTAAATAAGTTCATTTCGATCTTTTAAATACGCCTAGAATGTTGTATTATTCGATTGACATAAAAAACTAATTAGAAATATTTTATCAATTTACTACGAAAACAGTTAAAATTGCACGTTACTCTACGAAACTACAGCATATTAGACGGCCCACAAAAGTATGAAGGAATGATCGAATTCACAAAGTAATAATGTAAACAAACGGGTCACCTCGACCTTGGATGGTTTAGTTAGTGACGGCCAACAGACCATAGAGTACCTAGTCACCACCCACGGATAATCATTGTTTGTTTAGATAACATTTCGTCGACGCGACGTGATCCCGTAGATGAACTCGCACACATCAAGTTTCTCTGTACGTGTTTGTGCAGAACGCTAAAACAGGCGCGTACGCCGTCGTTGCTTAGCAACGGGGCGACCGAACAACCTGTCGACGTCCTCGCTCGCACGTACAATTTTCATTCATGCAGGATCGCAGCTAATCTCCCTATTTTGGCTTTTATTAGTTTTACGCACGGGCCGTAGGATGGACAGTTTTCATGACTTTTTATGGATATTCGGGACTTTTACAATCTCAATGGTTCTAAGCAAATATTCTCGTGTGTGGCTTCTGTTCCACTTACACAACACACCATATTTTTTTCGAGACGGTAAAAAAAATCAGCCGGTATATTGTTACAAGACTTAAGAAGTTGGAGGGAACAAGAGGCGTGGTTAAGGCAGCTGCGTTGAAAGTGGGGATAGCGAGCGGCAACGGCAGACGACGAGGAGCGCTCGCCCTCTTGCGGATCGACTTTCAGTATAGTATAATGTACTCTGTGGGATCGACAGTCGATGGCGACGGACGTCTATCTACCTCAATATTGTGTTTTCTCGGTGCCAAGTGATTAGCTTATTATTTGTTCAAGATTTCTATCAGTTTGTTAGGTTTTCCTATTTTAAGTTTTGTTGGTTAAAAATAATAAATAGTCGATTGGTGGTGCGTATATTTTTTAATAAAACCTGCTTCTGTTAGATAATATCAGAAGTGGGATACGCCACGAATTGCCTATACTGCTTGTAGCTGTTCTGACTATCGCTTTTGATAATAATTCGTTTAGATTTTGTGCTTGCTGTTTTTTTTATAAATACCGCCACATTGATTCATAAAGTTTAACGTTTATTTTTTCCTATAATAGAATATAGAAGTCCCAGTAGTAGACCAAGGAGGTCACGTGTAATGACACGTGACGCCTTAGAAGCTATACTTGGCCGATTAAATGCGTTTGAGAGTGGAATGAGTTCCTCGTCAGCGGCGGTGCCGACTCCTGCACCTCTGGCTCCACCTTTACTGACCCCGTTTCCTTTGCAAGTGCAGGTTCATGACGTGGAAGGCGCCGGTAGCATTGCGGAAACTGCTGCGCCGTCTGGTCACCCATAAACGTCGGTAACACAAAGGGTCAATACCGCAGATGATGTAGCGAACAGGATCGCGGGAGCATTGTCGACTTTAGTTCAAGTAAGATCCAACCAATATTACGTTTCGAATTTTGATCCGTCTGTGCATGATTTTGTCGTTTGTTGTACGGAAGTTGAACGGGCTCGTGTGACAAATGACTGGGGTGATAATGAGTGTCTTTCACGAGTCGGAGCTTGTCTTAAGGGTGACGCTAAATCATGGCTAAATGAGTGGGTCTGCAACGACCGAACTTGGAGTAATTTTAAATCCGAATTTAGAGCACTTTGTCCACGAAGCGTCGATACCGCTGGCATACTATTTGAGGTTGAGTTGTGATTTGAAGAAATATGCAACTTATGCTGAATATGCACGTCATTCTTTGTTGCGGTTGAACATAGTTAACGGTTTGTCCGATGATTTAAAAACTGCAATAGTTGTTCGCGGCATTGCCGGACCTCTAGTAAAAGCTGCCGCCGGTATTGCAAAATTAAAGCCACACGAATTGGTTCAGTTCTTATCATACTTTATTCAACCAAAAAGCGACTTGTGTAGCCATCGCGATCCTGGTCGTTCATCTGAGGGTAATACGGGTAGTAAACGCGTATTAGTTGAGATTGATAATTTTAAATGTTTTTGGAGCGGTAGATCGGGTCATAAACGTATAAACTGTCCGAAAACCACGGAGCCTAGCACGGTAAAGGATAAAGAAAAAGCATCGCGTGTTTGCACATTTTGTGAAAAGACTGGGCACACTGTAGATTCGTGTTTCGTTAAACAACGTTTCGTTGGAGGGAACAAGAGGCGTGGTTAAAGCAGCTGCGTTGAAAGTGGGGATAGCGAGCGGCAACGGCAGACGACGAGGAGCACTCGCCCTCTTGCGGATCGACAGTCGACGGCGACGGACGTCTATCTATCTCAATATTGTGTTTTCTCGGTGCCAAGTGATTAGCTTATTATTTATTCAAGATTTTTATCAGTTTGTTAGGTTTTCCTATTTTAAGTTTTGTTGGTTAGCATAAGCATAGCATAATCAGCCTATAACGTTCCCACTGCTGGGATACAGGCCTCCTCTCTATGAGAGGTAGTGAGCCGTAATCCACCACGCGGGCTCAGTGCGGGTTGGTAGATGTCACATGTCTTCGAATTTTTGGTTCTAGGACATGCCGGTTTCCTCACGATGTTTTCCTTCACCGTTTTGAGAGCAGTGGTGATTAAATTATTTACACAAAGTAAAGCGCCTGCTTGGGTTCGAACTCACGACCTACAACTCGTAAATGATAATGATAAATGATTTTATTTCTGTAAATAGGTTTGTACAAACACTTTTACACGTCAATCATATTTTAAAAACTAGGTGAGATCGGCATTTCCTATCTGACTACTCTGAGAAGAAACGCCGAAACAAACTCAGAGGTCACAGTCTCTTTTAAAGTCCAGACATAATCTTGGTCAGGTCATGTGAAGACCATGTGAATTGATATCTGAAATGGTCTTTCGAGGAAAGAACCACACAGAATGAGTGGACCTGTCCAGTCAGTGCACGCATTTGTCAGTTGTCATGCAGCTCAACACAGAACTAAAGGAGCTAAACGATTCGACGAACATTACCAAAGAAAGGACATTTGGGTAGGCCGCATAAATTACTCAAACTGCCAGACCATGATTAAAACTAATAATTTAAAAAAAATGCATTAAAAAAAAACAACAAATCCACAATGTCTTCACATTCACAATAATTAAAATAGTATAATCCTTTACAAAGTAAATGGCATTGCATATATAAAGTGCATCAATGTCAAAGTGTAAATAAAATATGAAAATAATCTTGGTCATATCATATGAGGACTATGTAGACTCGACGTAAGTCGGGAGCGTTCCCACTGGGCCACCACTGCTCAGGCCAACACCGTGATTGACTTTGTAATTTTGCAGGAAATCAATAATCCTAAGTATTTATGCAGTTACGTTACATTTAATTATATAATTACACCTTAATTACACTTAAAATTTCGACCGCGACCTCTTGTTCCCTCGCCCCTGCCGCTTTCCTCGGCAGACCCGAGAGGCTGGAGCCCTACACGGCACGTCACACCGTCCTATGCTGGCATGACGGGCACACATTAGCGTCTCTGCTCTCAGCAGTGGCGCGACTTTACGCGTGTGTCCGTCCCCACAGCCACGGTTGTCGCCGTAATAGTTTATTGACTCATATTAGTCAACTTGTTTAAAATCTGTGTTTTCTTAACCCCCATATTGGGTAAGTGTTGAACAATGTCGCTTTTATAATTTGTTTTATTCCTATCTAGGTCATCCTAGGGCATGTGCCTACTTGCTGATTATTCATTATTATTTTAAACTCTAATAAGCAACCTAATTGCCTCATTTGCGCCTTGCATATCGTTAATCATGTGTTCTTTTTTCTACCCATCAAAAGATGCAAGTCATGTCGTGCTTAAAATTGTAAACTCCGTACTGATTGTGATAACCACACACCACCATCATAGCGCACTAGTACATCTCGCTTTGCTTATGCTTCGGTGTCACAATCAGCGGGGATGACCAATAGGGCCATTTCGTGACACGCTGGACGTTTATTCCAGGGTCCAAACTTCCGGATCAACCCATCCCAAGTTTCGGCTCATTACGTTCAAAGTTCCGGCTCAACCCATGCAAGGTTCCGGCTAAATCCGTGCAGAATTTCATCCGGTGACATCAGTGTCATCGAGACGCTGAGACCCGGACCACCACCTTTCGGCTATCCGGATATCAATGGGCTCCGCGCCGGGTACTTATATTACCCGCGCGGCCGCGTCGAGCTCGCTTCCACGGGTCTAGCGAGACCATCCGCCGACCATCACCTTCCTGGCGTCTGCAGCGTGGCACACCCGCTGCGGTCATCGTCACACCAGGCTGAGCCAGGACAGTACTGTGCAGCTCCCAAGGAAATCAAGGAACTTTTGACCATAAACCTACCTACCCCTTTATACAACTTTTTTATAATATATTTTTATGCTGACAAGGTTTCGTGGTGTCATTTCTCTTCCCCCGAAAACCCTTTACGTCACAAAGAGATGGCAAGACAATCACAGCTTCTTTAATTACGCCTACTTATACAAAATATTTAATTTGACTATCACGTAGCTTAATTTGAACAAGACCTATTTAAAATCCTAAAGACCTATTGAATGTCAATTTGCACCACTGCTACTGGCAAGCCGTCGATCATTTATTTTTTACCAACCTTGCAGTATTAAATTGCGCAAAACATTTCACTTTCCGTAAAGGTAGAGTTTCGTCGAAAATTTCCTATTCAATAAAACTATGAAATAACTTTTAAAGGTTTTTTTTAAGGCAAATTACGTACCATTAGAAAGGTCACACACTAGGAATATTTTTCTAGAATTGGAACTCCAAATTTTTTTGTTTTTTTTTATGCAAGTTGAAGTTAAGATTTAAGTATTTTTTACATCTTTCTGTAAGTTTGAGGTCTCATAACTTTTTTTCTAGCTAACATCTGAACAAAGCAATAATTTTATAAGAATCTGCCAACGTTAAAGATTTAAAATAACAAAAATATTGCCTGTTCTACCCATTTTAATAAAATACACTTTAAAGTTAAGAAAGTGGTGAAACTAGAAGAAAGCAATTTTTTTTTAAATAACCAGGGGGCCAGGGCCATATAAATTAGGGCTGAGTAAGAAGCAGATGACCCCAACTGTCCACCTTTTTCGTATGTTCAACGTTCTGCAAAACACCCTGTATAAGTTCCAGTTTCCTTTTCAAATTGAAGAATTTTTTATATCATTCGTTTTAATTGTGTTTCCTTGTAGGTCTATAACGGTGTTTTACATAATAAGTTTTTTGACATCATAGAAATCGTCACAGTTTAACTCTTCTGCAATAAATTGCCATTTTTAGATCTCATGTTTTTGTAAGCACTATGTCAAAAGTCAAAGCATTTATTTCAAATAGGCACTAAAAGGCACTTTTGAACATCAACATTTACATTCAAATATGAAATGATTCTAGGCGCCCCTTCCAAAAGATAGTTTCTTAGGGAGAAGAAGGGCCAAGAAACTTCACCGTTACTCTTTTAAAATGTTTTACAATATTTTGTATAAGTACATTAATTATCTTTGTATATGTGAAGACGATGCACCAAGAATAAAAATACTATACCACAATTGGTAAAAAGAATTTAAATTAAGCAAAGGCAGATAAATCAATCACGTGAGGTACATCTTGCTCACATATTTACAAACGTTGCGAAAGTATATGATTTTCCTAAATTATTAACTAGGAATAAGTCAGTGTGTGAGTTAAGTAAAAATAACAAATTGTACAATAAGCAACTAGAATGATTTTGTCTAGCGTCTAGATTGTCTAGAGCTGGACCAGCATGTTTCCAAGCATTCTTATCTAGGATATAATCCTCTATTTTGTAATATGCTTGTTTACAAAGTGTTTTTTAACATGAGTTTTAAACTTTCTTTCATTTAATTGCAATATATCACAAGGTATTTTGTTGTAACATTTAACACAGTACCCCATAAAAGATGTATGTACTTTACATAGTCTGAAAAATTGTTGATCTATTTTATTTTTATTTCTAGTGTTAATATTATGCCTATCACTTATTTTATTAAAAAGATGCAGATTTTTTCTTACATACATAATATTTTCATAAATGAACTGGCAAGGGACCGTCATTAGATTAATCTTCTTAAATAGTTCCCTAAGAGATTCGCGGCGACGTAGTTTATAAATGGCTCTGACAGCTCTCTTTTGCAAAATAAAATGGATTCAATGTCAGCAGCCCGACCCCACAGTAAAATGCCGTATGACATAATGCAGTGGAAGTGGCTAAAATAAACCAAATGCGCGGTTTCTACGTCTGTTAACTGTCTTACCTTTCTAACAGCATACGCGGCCGAGCTTAGTCGCCCCGCGAGAGATGTTATATGAGGTCCCCATAATAACTTCTCGTCTAGCGTGATTCCTAGGAAAACCGTCTGATTAATTAATTCCAGATTGTCTCCGTTCAATATGATGTCACATTCGCTCCGCAAACGTCTTAGGCGCTTGGTTCCGGAAATGGAGAATCGAGGTCAACCCCGATAAGAGTCAGGCGGTTCTCTTCTCGAGACGTCGTCGATTCCCTCCCAGCCCGATACCTAGGTGTGGTCCTCGATCAAAACCTTACCTTTAAGGCTAATATTAAGGAGGTTCGCGCGCGCGCCTCCTTCGCTCTTAGTTGGCTCCACTTTGTACTGACAGCCCACAGTAAACTGTCACTTAAATGCAAGCTGCGTATCAATACCGCAGTCATCCGTGCCATCATGACCTATGCCTGCGTTGTATTTGCGCACGCTCACCCAAGTCATCTCCATAAGATGCGGACCCTCCAGAACCGTTTCCTCAGAAAGGTCACGGGTGCCCACTTCTATGTCCGCAATATAAATCTCCACGTCGACCTTAAAATGCCTACATTAAACCAGTTCATGAAACGCTTATCCAAGCGTTTCTTCGACTGTGGCATAAAAAACCCAAATCCCCTGATTTCAGCAGCCGTCCGCTATACTCCCGTATAAGCCGACCAAGGCATACCCTAATCGCCCCTGACGACGCCACTACCCTCCTCCAGGAGAGCAGTAAGGCCACCAGCTCTTTACAAAAGCGCAAAATCCGATCGCCGTCCTACCATCCTCGCTGCCGAGACCCGCCGCGACGCCCAAATACACGCCCCTCCCGACTCTTGCTCGAGCCAATCCGCGCCGCTGAGCCAGTAGCTTTAAATTCGTCCCAAAATCACTCAAATCCTGATCCAGCTAGACCCTTGCTGCCCTCTTCCAGCGACGCCCTAAGCCGAGGTTCGTAACCCACAGGTGGTGCCCTTAGCGTGTAGTCGCTTAGTTTTTAGTTAGGATTTATGTTTAAGTCCTGGCTGGAGGCCTTAATTTATTAGGACAACCACATGCAAGTCCGCTTAAGCAGACGACAACCTCATAGGTTGACTTGCGGGATGACATTCCCAAAAAACAACAAAAAATGGTCCCGTATATAACCGTTAAATAACATTAAGTCTTATTAGACTGGAAACGTTCGACGTTTTTTCTTGTGTAACGACGCGCTCGAACCACGCCGCACTAACCGATTCCATCTGACTGCTTCATAAATATTTGTCGACACACGCGGTATTGGCGTACCGCGCCGGATACGCTTGCGTTTTTTTATTAACTAACTAATAATGTGTTTTACAACTACTCGCAATATCTTTCCTGCCTCAGAATGTTAACTTCCACTACCCTCCATACGTGAAACATCCAGTAGGATAAAGTAACACTGAAACTGTTTACAGTCTGTGGTGCCCCGTTCGGATATCGCCTGGTGTGCGTACAAGTAGCTCGACAATTAGCAGTCAATATTAGAGTACGTCGATTTAAAGAAGCGCTTTTCCTAGGCATGTGTGGTGCGACTCGGCGAGTCGGTGAGCGACGAGGGAGACGTGTCATATTTGTCAACGTCTCGCGAACATTGGCCGAACATTTGTCACAAAAATTGTGAACGATTACGAACTATTACTGTTTGTCTTTTGCTGGCAATGGAAAAAAAATATAACTTGTAAGACAGATTTCTAATCAACTTCTACACCACTGAATTCCTTCTAATAAACTTACATAATAATATGCATATTATCGAAGTAATTGCTGCTAACCGCAAAATGAACTTGTTCGAATCAGTGCGATGGCGGTTGTACCGGTAAGCTAGGCTGATAGCGATGAACACAACGAGCCCTGCGAAACACCTGACAGGCGCAGAGTGCTGACCACGGAGATCACTTAGCTTTCTCTTTATATTATAGTTGCTGTTGTTGTTCGCGGCGTTGGAAGTATGTATGAGGAACTAAAAGGCTCAAACTCGACGCATAACGTACCAAAACCAGCAGAAAACATACTGGTTGACATAATATTACAAAAATATGACAGACGCGCAATATATGTCAAGTATGGCTGTACCCGTGCTCATAAAAGATTCTAATTCATTCAATTTTGTATCGATTTCCGCAAACCAGCTAATGGTGTTTCACGAATACCACTTGGCGCCCATGCCGTTGACAACCATTGGTATTTACAAAAACCAGCAAGTACTACATGTAATTTAGAGCTCTGTTATTACATTCCATACGAGCTAAAAAGTTGTGTGTAAACATTTTAACTCTTTGTCCTATATGAAGAAAAGCAAAATTATCGGTTAGCAACACAAAAAAATATATAACGCGTTTTAAATATTTAATCTTTGTGTTTTTCAATCAATTCGACGTTCGTCGTATTCGACGTTTGAAATATTCCGATTACAATATGAACAATAAATAAAAATAAAGCTAATAACTTATTCAATCAAATATTGGCACCGACCCGCACCGCACACAAATGTCTTGTCTCATTTTCAATGAAAATAAGAAAGATAATGTGCTGTGAGGGTTTTAGAAACAATTTTTTTTTATATTTTACCTTGCGTGTTATATCATTTTAGAAAACTTGTTGTAAACACCTTTTTTTTATTAAATAAACAGATTAAATTGGCATGCAACGATAAATCGGACAGTCAATACAGAATCGATATCGTTAGATTTAATGTAGGTAGGTAGGCACATTATACGCTACAGAAAAAATGGACATCCCTAGTATTTACAGGCGATAGTAAAAATGGCGTATTCTATATTCGGAAACTTAAATGACTAATTATTGTTCAAAAAACTACTTTCTTCTCCCTATTAGGTACTACGCATTGGAAATTCAAAAGTACAAAAATGGTTAAATTGAAATAAATGCTTAGACCTATGCAGAAGAACGGACAAGAAACTCCACGGACACTCTTTTAAATCAAATTATGGTCACAATATATTGGTTACATCATGTTGAAATTATGTATGTGAGAACGATGCAGAAAGTTAAAAGCGTCCGTAATGTAAACATGAAAACAATACCAAAATTTAATTTATTTCAAATACGCCGTGGCAGTTAAAAGATGACCAGTCCCTACTGACGGTGCCCGTTCACGAACATGACATATGGATTAGCACCATTCAACTCAACCATTTTGAAGGGACCTAAATTATCCAACACACGCGCCACCATCAGCGAAACATTAGAGTGAGCACGACATACTCTCAGCCGCCAGGGCACATTTAAGTCAATGAAAGACGTACCCAGTTAATGGTTGCTTTATAGTACTCACATATGGCTTAAGCAATTAGTACAGATACGACATCCATCTGGTCGGAGGATCCTCCCTTTTCCTCATTATCACTTCACTGGTGACCCCGACGTGATAATGAGGAACAGGGTGTAAAGTTCACTCATACTCTTGGAAAAGGGAGGATCCTCCGACCAGATGGATGTCGTATCTGGTGGGCAACTTCCCGACAACAATCATCGGGCAGTTGCCCACCAGACCAGTCATTATCACTTCAAGGTCACAAAAGATTCCTATGGCGTCTTGTGCCTCTTCCCACGCCGTAAATATGTGTTTTAATAAGGTGCCACCGGCGTCAGTCGTACAACATCCCTTGGTGAAACTACTCTGATGACCGTGCATTACCTTCTCAAACACCTTGCTTAAAACCGTCAACACGGATACGGGTCTATAATTGTTGGTGTCTTCGGTGTCCCCGGATTTGAAAAGTGGTATTACTTTACTGTATTAGATCCTGGGAGACTCCTTGATCCACACACAAATTAAATAATAAAGCCAAGTACGGTGCTATAGTCTCAATTTTAAAGGGAAAAACTTTGATAGACATTCCCCACAGATCTTCTGTTAGTTTGATCTTGATTTGCTTGAAAGCTTTCACGACTATAACGGGGTTTATGTGCTTGAATATAAATTCAATCGGGCAAGATTAAACGTTTGCTTTTAATAAGTCAACAACGCAAGGGCGAGGAGTCTAAGGTTTCAGTAGTTTTAAGGGATATAATAATATACGGATACTGGTTAAGAAAATAACAAATTCTTGAGCAAATTCTTTGTTGGTGCTTACGAGACCACTTGAAATCACTTGAAGGTGTGAAATCATTATTATTATTATGAGGTCCGGGAAATCCCGCACAGGACTATAAATTTATTAAAGATGTTAATTTTAAGAAATTTGGACTAAAATTTGTTGCACCTCACGCTAGGTCGTATCCTTCTTCTCCGCTTCCGGCTGTAGTTTGATCACTACAGCTGCGGATTTCGGGACACGGAGCCTAGCAGCGACGCTTCGCTCCTTGCGCCGCTGCCGCCTGGTTTTCTTCCTGGCCGCCCTTGCTGCCTTACCCTTCTTCCCCTTCTCCCCGACTAATTGCCATTCGGCGTCGGCCGGAGGAGATTTAGGAGTCTTGCCGTCAGGGCTGTGGTCCTCGCCGTCTGCACAGCCACCCCACTCTTCTTGGTTTAGGGCGGCGCCGATTTCGCCGGGGTCGGCCTCGCAGGTTCCCGCACGGCCATGTTCTGCCCCGAGGACCCTGGTTTGGCCGCCTTCCGCTGGTTGAGGCATGCTGGCTCGCCGCTTGGGGGGGCGCAGGACAATGGCCTCCAGAGCGGAAACCTGAGTCTGGAAGCCAGCCAGATCCTCCCGCACCAGGGTCAAAATCTGGTCCTCGGCAGACACGGGCTGGACTTGCCGATGCTGCGCCCTTCCTGGTTGCACCTCCTGGTAGCCGGCTCCTTGGACCTTGGCCAGGTCTGCTCGGAGCTCCACATTCTCCTTTCGGAGAGGCTCCATGGCAGCTGTCAAGCGGGCGAACTCCGCCCGCATGTCAAAATCAAAAAATCAATATCAAAAAATTTTGTTTCACATAAACCTGAGGGGCACTTATGAAACGTCAGATTCTAGGTGCACGGTTCCAATTGGTCGTTTCCTATGGAGAAGAGCTGGCAAGAAACTCGATGGTTACTCTTTTAAAAATATTTATCTTTTACAATGTTTTTTTAATTACAGTGTTAATAGGTATGGGAGGAGAGTGTAGGCCTGTCAACAAGTACCATATGTTAAACAAATAGACAATGGTCTATAAATTTAAAATCCACAAGGCCTACGACGTTCTTACATTCACAAAATATAATATAATCTAATAAAGTAAAATCAAAACCTAATTAAAATTTGTAGGTATATAATGTCAAATAATGAAAATATTATGTCAGAGTTATGTAAAAGTCAATATATAATAAAAAGTTAAAAATTAAACACCATTATTTGGGAGCAGTTATTAGAAATTTACGTAGTGATGAGGTACCAGGGAAGCCACATGTGCAGAGGGAATTATTGCCAAACTTTCTTGTCTTCGACGTAGTCTTTAATCTTATAGTACGCTTTTTTGATAAGGACACGTTTGATGTGGGTTTTGAACTTTCCATCGCTAAGTTCTGTAACCGACTTTGGCAACTTGTTATAAAAGCGGATACTGTTTATCAGAAATGATTTTCTTGTTTTAGTTAATCTAAATTTGGGTATAACGATTACATTTTTACTACGTGTATTTAAATTATGGAAATCGCTTCTTATTTTAAAAAGTCCTAAGTTTTTGCGAACATACAAAATACTTTCTAAGATATAAAGAGAAGGCAGAGTTAGTATATCAATTTCTTTGAATTTGTTTCTAAGAGATTCGCGAGGACCCATTTCATAGATCGCGCGGATTGCCCTCTTTTGTAAAATGAAAATTGAATCTACGTCAGCTGCTGATCCCCACAGCAGAACGCCATAAGACATAATACTGTGGACATATGCGAAGTATCCTAACCTAGCTGTGGCTATATCGGTCAACTGCCTTATTTTTCTTACTGCATATGCAGCTGAACTTAATTTACCTGAAAGAGCTCTAATGTGAGCGCCCCATTGCAATTTTGAATCTAAAGTTATTCCTAGAAATACAGTTTCCGTAATAGAATCTACCTTCTTGCAATCAAGTTTTAAATTTAAACCCACTTGGGGTACATTTGGTAATGAGAACTTAAGACATTTAGTTTTGCTCGCATTGAGTAAAAGATTATTAGCTGCAAACCATTTCAAAAGAACAGCCAGACTATCATTCACATGAAAGACATCCGTATCTTTTCTATTTTAAAAATAAGAGAAGTGTCATCAGCGAATAAAATTATATTTGATAAGTTAGCCTTCATGTAAGGTTAGGTCATTAATATAAACTAGAAATAAGAAAGGGCCGAGAACTGAACCTTGAGGCACGCCCATCTTAACTAAGGACCCCGAGGACGTCGCCCCGTTAACTTTCACTTTCTGTTGCCTGTTTGATAGATAGGAAAGAACAAGATTAGCGGTTTGTCCACGAATTCCGTAGTGGTGTAATTTACAGATCAGTGTATTGTGATCAACGCAGTCAAACGCTTTTGACAATACTGGTAGCACAGATATAGGTATATAATTAGAGGGATCACTCTTACTACCCGATTTGAAAATTGGTACAACTTTATTATGTTTCATTAAATCAGGAAACGTACCGCTGTCTAAACATTGATTAAATATGCATGTTAGGACAGGGGCAATTGTGTCAATAATATTTCCAAGAACTTTAACGGAAATTCCCCATAAGTCTTCAGTGTTTTTTTATGTTAAGACTTTTGAACGCTTTTTTAATTGCGACAATAGAAATAGGCTCGAATTTAAAACTAGGAATATGCTTACTGAAGTTTTCTTTGAGTAAAGATTCAGCTAATACAGATGATGAGGGAAGAGATTTCGTAACCGCAATTGGGATGTTGGTGAAGAAATTTTCTAGTGACTCAGCAACCTTCAACTTATCTGAAATGGTTTCATTATCAATTTTTAACGACAAGTCATTCTGATCTCGCTGTTTTGTGTTTCCAGTTTCTTTGTTAATTACCTGCCACACAGCTTTTATTTTATTATGGGAAATACCAATTTTGTTACTTATTAATTTAAACTTCTTGCCTTCTTGGCTTTACAGTCGGTAATGGCCCTGGTTTCAGTTTCTAAATTAGAACTACTGCTACTAGAACTGTCGCAGGAATTCGAAGTGTTTGATGAAAGTATTGGCACTTGAAGAAGACGAAAATGAAAAGTAATTACTTTAAAGGAAAGAGTCTTCTTTTGACGGATATAACTTTTCTCGGTATCAGAGTCATCTACGAAACTCTCTAAATTTGGCGAAAAATAAAATCATTTAATTTGTCTGCTTTGGCCTGCTTTAGTCATCACAGTAGTGTGTATTTGTTTTTTTTTGTACTTCTACATTTATAGTTGTAGTTAAGTCTTCTTCATTAGCTGTCTATGGGATATCTTTCATTGATAATATTGACGAGAAAACGGCCTCGCTTATTTTTTATTTGAAACAGAAGAAGCAGTTATTGTAAATTAAAACTATCCAGCAATAGTGAGTTAACTCAAAAAATAAAAAAAACGGTAAACATTTTATCAAAACCAGTGTATTAAAAACATTACATTTATAATACCGCACACGGTGTTTATGTGACCCATGTAAAATGTCACATTGCGTTTAGAAAAAAACATTAAAATTAATTTGTTTCAGCAATAGTAAGAAAACTAGAAATTTACATGTTAACCCATCAAAACAAAGTCAAATCAAAATAGTAAGTAAATATTTACGGACCATAGCAAACAAAACTGGAACAAGTCAAAATATCCTTAAGTAATATGACAGAAAAAATCACCAACACCGGAAGAACTCTAATTAACTCACTACGTTTGATCAAAACTGTTACAACTCGATATGTCCGCGTTTTCGTTCTTGTTAATACTCGTAGGTGAATTCCTTATGACTAGGGAAAGGCAACTGACAATATACTTGTTTGGGTGGGACGGTGGGAGGGGGTGACAGACGTTGATTCAATAAAAGAAAGTTAACACCATCTAGCGATTATTTTTGTAAGCATTTATAGAACCTCTCATGTTGGATAGTTGCCTAAAATCACCGATCATTCGAAAACAAGCATAACTCAAAATTAACGATTTTTGAGTTGTCTTAGTTTAGATCTAGGTGTGCGATATGTCTGATTTCACTAATCTTACTCGTAAATAAATGCATAAATAAAAGCATTTCCTACGTGAGAGTTGAATATTCAACAGCGCAATAATATTTATATAATGTTATAATAAAATACCTCTCCACATACTCCAACTGAATGAAACGAAGTTTAAAACTTGTATCAAACGCACACTATGCAGCCAAGCATATTATAGTTGGGGGATTACATCTCTGACAAAAATGCTTGGCTCAACGCTGGTTCTGCTCCACAAGGGCGCTAAACAATTGATTAGCATTCGGAAATATTGATGGAGCTGCTGAAGATTGTAAAAACAATCTTTGCACTGTATAAATTCAATCTTTTAATATTGTATATTTGCAAATCACACGTGTGAGCACTATGTACCTACTATAAAGCTACCCTATACTGGGCACGTCTGTCATTGACTTGAATGTGCCCTGGCGGCTGTGAGTATGGCGGCAAATGTCTCGCTGGTGGTGGCGTGTGTGTTGGATCATTAAGTTCCCTTCAAAATGGTTGAGCTGAATGGTGCTGATCCATATGTCTGCATCCATGTGCTGTATAATTTATTTTTTGGTTTGTTTTTAATAATTACATTGAAGTTACTTTTAATTATGTTTAAAAGCACTCTGGATGCTTTTAACGTGTACGGTTTTTGTACATCGTTCTCACATAGCTATAGTGTCAACATTAATGATCTAACGAATACATTTGTTACACCAATATTATTTTAAAGAGTGTCCATGGAGTTTCTTGCCCGTCGTTCTCCATAGGTACCTACTACGCTTTGGAATGGGCAACTTCATTTTTCTGACTGACCGATTCCTTGACAATTCAAAAGTGCCTGTAATTGGTTTATTTGAAATAAATGCTTTGAGTTTGAGTTTCATTTAGGCGTTCGTTTAGTGTTTGTGTGTGCTAGAACGGTGCTAGTAATACTAAAAAGTGCAATTATTATGAAAACACCTAATCGTTTGCTTGTGTATTCGCTTACCTGTACCCTACGTTTATCGATTTTAATCTGGTTTCACAAGAATTAAATTTAATTCAATCAATCGATTATGTACGCAACCGTGAGCGTAATTTCGCTAAAAAGAATAGGTAAATAGTTTGTGTACATAAAAACATAACATCACTCCTTGTTTCCCCGAAGGGTTGGGCAGAGGTGTAGCTATAATACACCCACATTTCGCCAGTAATGTTTAAGTCCCATGTAATAGGGGGCGAGCCTATTGCCATCTACCGGGCACAAATCCAGACTTCGGGCTGCTACTGAGAAATTCCAGATAGAAAAACCCATTAACACGTTGCCCGACCTGGGAATCGAACCCAGTACCTCATGCTCAGCAGTAGCGATTGCGACCACTAGACCAACGAGGCAGTCGTTGGTCATAGTTCTAGTTGTTACACCTACCGCCTGATTTATACTTACCTGAACAGCTAGCTAGTAATACCAAGTTTGTGGATTTTATTTAACCCGAGACCAGGGATTACCTAGTAAACGTATCAGAAAATGTTCAATTATCAGTAGGTAAACATAACTGGCGAATTATAAGTACACCTCTGCCTAACCCTTCTGGGATTACAGGCGTGATGTTGTGTTATGTGTTATCAGTAGGTACTTACGTACTTATTATAATGCAGTAATATTTTAATACCTACAAACAATTTCTCGAGAAAAGTTCATGTGAAAGTTACTAGGTACTTAATTTACATAATGCATTCAGATAATAATATCTACACCAATATTATAAAGAGGAAATATTTGATTGTTTGTTTGTATTAAATAAGCTCCGACCGATTGAAAAATTGTTTTACCATTAGAAGCCGAAATGATGTCTGATGAACATAAGCAACTTTTTTTTTTGTCGAAATCTTCGCGGACAAAGGCGCGGGCGAACTGCTAGTTATGAATAGGTTTATCAATAAATATAATTTTTTCTCACTTCATATTGATAAATGTAATGTCCGCGGGCAGAGAAAGTGCGCATGCATTAACTTGTAAGAAACACTTCAATTAATACGATTCGCAACTTGTCAACAAAATCACGCATAGGAATTCAGAGGCTCATTGTCAGAACGGAAAAATACAACGCCATCTAACGATCAACTGATACCAAAACGATAACTCGTAACATCTCCTTCTTGCTACTGAGCAACTATTTTTCGATGGCTCGTTATCTATCTCCTTCTTGCTACTGAGCGACTATTTTGCGATTGCTCGTTATCTATCTGTTAGCTATGGCATGCCTCGGCTCACTCACACAACCAAACATTTTTCGTCTTTTGTCAGCTCTGGATATCCTATCCCACAAATGCCGTTTTTTTATGAGTTTTAGCCGATACGCGGCAATAATTAATGTTGAGGCTGCATCGGAAATGTTTGCGCAAGCCCGAACCGACGGCTTCTTTGCAATTATACGCAAAAGAACTGCGTCGCTACTGAGGAGAGTGAGGGAAAGTCAAAACAGCATTCTGAAAACTGTAGCCGAGAGTCTCGGTTCTCCGATTATACGACAGTTTGTGCGGAGGTTGATTGTTACTAACACTAGACAATAAGTTATTTTTGTATGTATACTAACACTATATGGATATGTTGTGTCCGAAATAAAGAAATTCTATTCTATTCTATTAATCATAAAGACTTAATATGTATCGAGATATTTTCCAATAAAGAATGTCTGGGGAAGTGCCTCTTAGTAATTAAAATCCAAGATGCGAAAATTTCCATTTTATTTCCACAGCCCCCTACTTGAATTTTCATTTTGACCTCACTTTTGGCAGAAGCACCCTCTAAAACTACGAAAAACGCAAATAATACAACAATAGGCGTGATGGAGATTGAGGACATTATTACGCGGTGACACGTTTTATTAAGGCTTTGATGTGACGTCACTGTTAAAAAGATGGATGGCGAATATAATAAAAGAGGCACAAGACGGCTTTGTGAGCCAAACGCCGTGCGCACCCGGAAGCGGGGGCCTGCGCGGTGCGGGGGGGTGGGGGCATGACACGATGTGAACACAATGATACTTTTATGCAGGGGTTTAGGCTTTTCGGCTATCCACGCGGGCCGAGAACACAGTGGACGCCTCCTGAGAACATGTTGCTGGCTGCTTGACTGTAGTAACATGCAATCACGCCGAAAATGGTTAAGGATTCTAAATGAGAGAAGGCCTACTAGTGTTATGTACACACGGCTACACATAAATATATATATTTCCAGTATAAGCTGATCTCGCTTTGTACAGGATTACCGTACAATTAGAGCCAATGAGAGAATGTCAAACCGTGTGTACATTTGCCAACACGAAACATTCGTGTGTACGTACATGTTGTACAAAAAAAAGTACGTACTCTAACAAAAAATACGAACCTATTAACATAAAATGGTAGCTCCCCCAAGTGATAAATCAGCACACAATGAGAGTCGGGATGTGAAAAGAAAAATATATTAAATGTTACCTTTTAGTTTTAATGTAACTAAATCTTGTTGAATAAGTGCAGATTATTTTGTGAATGTTTTGAGACTTTATGCATCCAACTTGCGCTGCAAAAAATACCGTCTTCGGTTAGTAAACAGAGGTCGATGGCAAACTGAATTAAAATAATATTTAATATTTTATTTCTGGAAGAGGCTCAGCACGCCAACCATTTCCCGTTTGTAGACGTAGAAATGTATAGAACCATTACGTCAATGCTTTTTAAAGGTAGATTGACCTGAACATTTTCGGTCACAAACAAGCTTCATCCGAAGCGCTCGCCTGAGGAAGCTGTCATGCACTGTTATACAGGGTGTAAGGGACATTGACGAGCAAATTGTTTCCGAAAACAGTATGTTTCGGCAGTCACTATAAATAATCGGGTAGGCTGTATGAGCGACGCAGCCGCAGTGGAGTTCGTGGAACGTCTTGTGTGTGACAGACAGGCCCTGGTATAGTTAATCAAAGAAATACATTATACAAACACAAGTAACATTTATTTCCATAACATTTATTCTCTAGATACCGCGACACGGCTGCAGTTGCTGATCTCAAATCTTACTTGAACAAAAACCGGTTACATACAACACATTTGTGTTCAAAACCGATCACATACAACACATTTTTGTTCAACCCCGATCTTGATAAACACGGACTTAAACCGGGCTGTAGTCCAATTCCAGCGCCTACGCAATACGGTAATCAGGCGCACGTTTAATCTGCTTTAACTGTGGCCTTGTACGGTTACTGTTAGGATGCTGGTTTGGATGCTGATGAGCTGGTCTCGTTTTCTGCCACCATTGCAGCCGCAGTTATATCAAATGGCGGTGCTCGAGATTTCCTGTGGAGACGAACGCGTTCCGCCGAGGTCAAAGCGGTTTATCGAGGACCGGAACCTTTAACTTTAAAAAAAAATGTCCACAGCTCTCATCTGGAGGTGCCAAATGAGAGCTGTAGATTTTTTTTTTCCTGTTATTTATTTATTAATTTAGGGAACTTAATAATAGAGGTAACAAATACACTACTCACAACCTTATCCACAGATTACTAAACAAATCTACTAGTTGTTAGAAAGAACAATATTAATATAAACTGAATAAATGTAAACGAATGAAATGAAAACACCACAGTATTCTTAGGCATAACTTTGGATGCCAAGCTTCAATGGGGAAATTGGGGGAAATTGTCAAAAAAACTCTGCAGCATCCGCCGTTAGAAAAATTCGTAATTTAACTAACTTAGACACAGCGCGTTTAGTATACTTTAGTTATTTTCATAGTGTGATGTCGTCTTTTTCTTTTGTGGGGAAATGCTGCCGATATTCTGACAATTTTTATTTTACAAAAAAGGGCAATTCGTTCAATTTATAAACTAAGTCAGAGACAAATTTAAAGAGATTAATACAATGACTGTGCCTTCTCAGTATATTTATGAAAATCTTTTTTATACACATAAAAATAAAAAAAAATACAGTGATATCCATAATATAAATACTAGGAACAAACACAAATTTGTTGTTCCTACTACCAAGCTCAAGAAAATAGGTAGATCATTTAAATGTCAATGTATACGTTTTTATAATAAACTTCCTAGCCACATTCAAGGACTAAGCCTTAATAAATTCAAATCTTTTATAAAGCGGAAATTATGCCAGAAAGCCTATTATACTCTCAAAGACTATATTGAGGACAGGAAGGCTTGGGATTGAGCTGCTCCAATAAATTTACACAGACAATCTTGATGTTTAATATTAATTTGCAATTTTTTTTAATATTTTAATTTTTATTATTATGATTTTCTAAATACTTTGTACCTTTTTACATACACAATGACATGTATATATTTACTGTATAAAGTATAATATTATTTTAATTTTGTGAATGTGAGGACCATGTGGGTCATTGTATTTTTCTTGTTTTTTTCTATCAGTTGTTTTAATCATGGTCTGGCTGTTTGAGTACTTTATGCGGCCTACCCAAATGTCCTTTCTTTTGTATTGTTCGTCGAATCGTTGAGCTCCTTAGTTCTGAGTGGAGCTGCACCATGATTTACAAATGTGTGCACTGACTGGACAGGTCCACTCAAATCAGTATGGTTCTTTCCTCAAAAGACCATTTCAGACACCAATCTACAGGGTCCTCATATGATCTGACCAAGTTTATTCTCGGATTTTTATACACTTTGACATACTATACAATGACATGGAAATTTACTTTGTAAAGTGTTATAATATTTTAATTATTGTGAATGTGAAGGCAGTGTGGATTTATTGTTTTTTTATATCTCAGTTTATTTTTAATTTTTAAAATTAGTTTTAATAATGGTCTGGCAGTTTGAGTAATGTATGCGGCCTACCCAAATGTCCTTTCTTTGGTAATGTTCGTCGAATCGTTGAGCTCCTTAAGTTTTGTGTTGAGCTGCATGATTACTGACAAATGCGTGCAGTAAAAGACCATTTCAGACATCAATCTACATGGTATTCACATGACCATTATGTCTGGACTTTAAAAGACACTGTGACCTCTGAGTTTGTTTCGGCCTTTCTTCTCAGAGTAGTCAGATAGGAAACGCCGATCTCATCTACTTTTTAAAATATGTTTGACGTGTAAAAGTGTTTTTAAAACCTACTTACAGAAATAAAATCATTTATCGTTTTTCAAACATATACTTATTCTAATTATTAGGATTGTGATCACTTAAAATAGTAACAATTTATTTTCTAAACTGCTGAGAAACATATCAGTTGAGCCAAACTGCCCATCTGTCAACTATTCGATGCAGCGGTGCGCATGTTTTTCAATACTCAATACTTTATTGCATTCCATATGTACTACATATATGGTAAAACTAAATAAAAGATTAATATGGACCCTGCCGGGCACAGCAAAAATTAGGAGAGAGGAAGAGGGCCAAGTAGCAGTTTAATATTATTTTAAATTATTAATGTGTAATTATACACCCAATTGTGTTTAATTGGGTGTATAATTACAAACAACTGTACACATGTATTTTTAATTTATATTTTTAGGTTTGTGTTTAAATGTATAGTTAATTAGATATTTTATTAACTAATTATTATGGAATTCTAAGTAGTATATTAATTATTATTCAATTATGTTATTATTTATGTATTCGTAATTTCATATTAAATTTGATTTTTCATATTTCATCTCAAATTCTATAGTGTTTGTTGTTTAAGAAAGAAAATAATTTTAAAACTTAAAACTCCTTTACTGTGTAGTACGACTTAGATTCCAGAAATTGTTTCAATGTATTAATAAATATATTTTGCTTACTTTTCTCATATCATTTGGCAATTTATTATAATTTTTTATCGACATGACTAAAGGGCTGGTTGAGTGCATTTTGAGTATGGATTGAGTTATGTTTAATTAGTTTTTGTTGTGTTTCTTCGCAAGTGGTGTAAAAATCTGGGTGTTTTCTGACAAATTTACATAGTTCAAAGATATATAACAGGGAAATGTGAGTATTTTGAGTTTTCGGAAGTATGGTTTGCAGCTATCTGTTTGTTCTTTGTTTGTCATTATTCGAATTAACTTCTTTTGTGAAATAAATATGGTTTGTGAATCTTTACTGTTTCCCCACACCACGCCCCCGTATCTGAGCTATGTCTGGGTATATGCATAGTAAGTGACAAGTGCAGTTTGTAGGTTGGTTGTTTTTTTTTAATTTCGCCTTTGGCATATGAAAATTTTGATAGTTTTGCTCTTATCTTCTGTATATGGGATTTCCAATTTATGTGGGTGTCTATAGGCAAACCGAGGAGAGTAAATTCATTTAATGTTCCAGTTTTACATGGTTATAAATGAAACTGAGTTTTTTGGGAAATTTTTGATGGGGATGAAAAGTATTTAATTTTGTTTTGTTGAAATTAATTTCTAGGTTATGGTTTTCTACCCAGTTTACATTTGTAGTAAGAATGGAGTTTAATTTGGCGTTTATATGGTCATTTTTTTTGCAAGAGGTGGGTAGAGAGATATCATACGCAAATAGAACACATGGTCCGTTTATAATTTTAGGAAGGTCATTTATATAGTTATGCAAGAAAAGGCAGCTTATTGCACTACCTTAGCGAATTGACGCGTTAACTGCTTTACTGTCGGATCTTATTTTAATTATTTCATTTTATCAAAATATTCAATTTCTACTAGTTGTACCCTATCCTTCAGGTATGATCCAAACCATTCATGCGCTTTTCCTCGTATTCTCTAATGTAACTTATCTTATAGTATTTTGAATTGCACCTTATCATAGGCTTTGGTCATATCGAGCAGAATACATATGGCGTAGTTTTTATGATTAATAATAGTGAGTGCCTCTTGTTTGTCTTTATAGACTACTAACGTTATAGACCAGCCTTTATGAACACCGTTTTGGCAGTCATCAAGTATTTTATATTTTTCACAAAAAGTGTATACGCATAGCCTTCTCAAAGACTTTGGACACAGTTGGTAACAGTGCGATAGGGCGATAGTTGTTAGGGTCGATTTAAGTTTTTTTCTTATTTATGGGTTTTAGCAGAGTGTTTTTAAGTTGATTGGGAAAAGTTCCCTCTTCAAACGATTGGTTAATTTATATAAAGGTAGGGCTAGTTCGTCTGCTAAAGTAGAAATGGGGAAGTTTGTCTACTCCATAGCTCTTTTACTTGTTTAGATTTTTTATTACTTTATTTACTTCATAGGGATTGACAGGCCTGAGAAAAATGGTGTTTTCTGTGGGGCACATCACAGGGGCTCCTTTCGCTGGTTAGGGTTTTCCCCAAAAGAAGCAAATAAGTCATTGAACATATTAGCTATTTTCTTAGGTTCAGCAATCAAGTAATTATTTTATGTAACTTAATGTTATTTTTTAATTTTTGTTGATATTTGTTCTTTTGTTTATTATTTTCCACATATTTTTTACTCTGCTTGAAGACTTTTTTATTTTATTTATATATTGTAGTTTGTAGTTTTATTATTGTAGTTTGCTGTCGTTATAGATTGTGTTAGGGGTTTTTTGTATTTTTTATAATATTTTGATAATATGGGATTGTTTGTTTAAATGGTAAGTATTTAAAGTAGTCTTTTATTTTTGCAAGTGAATTTAACACCCTTAGTGAGCCAGTACTTCTTATATATCGTTTTTTTTTATTTGTTGCAGAGGAATACACACATTTCAAATTTTATTTAATATATTATTAAACGCAAAGTAGTTTTCATACATATTTGTGGCGTCATGATATTCAACCACGTTAAGCTTGTATTTATGTGTCCACAGACAAATATGCTAACCCCCTGGGTTTAGCCGGGGCGATCTAATGGGCCCGTGTGCGCGCCACGCGCATTTGTGTGTCGCACGGACACACTACAAACTTTTGGTGGATTGCCACAACAGCAGGTTGATCGACGGATTAACTAACCTTTCGGTTAGCGGAGCATTCGCAAAAATGGAGATTCCCAGCGTCAAGGCTGTAACTGGTACTTCTCGGTACCATGAGCTGCTGCGAGAATTTCCGTCCATCTCACGGCCGTCCGGTGCACCAAGACAGGTACGTCATTCAACCGTACATTTTATTAATACTACGCCCGGACCCGGTTTTCTGCCGGCCACGCCGTTTAGCACTCGATAGATTAACGATAGCTAAGTCAGAGTTCCAAGCAATGGTAAAGAAAGGGACAGCTCGTGTTTCCAGTGGACCTTGGGCGTCTGCCCTACACCTGGTGCCTAAACACGACGACACTTGGAGGCCCTGCGGTGATTACCGCGCTCTGAATGCCAGGACCGTGCCAGATAGGTACCCGGTCCGGCACATTGAGGATTTCTCTCAGCACCTACATGGAAGTACTATCTTCTCAGTTGTTGATTTAGTAAAAGCATATCAACAAATTCCAGTAAATCCAGCTGATATCGAGAAGACAGCCATCACGACACCGATCGGATTATTCGAATTTCCATTCATGTCGTTTGGTTTGAGGAACGCATCGCAGACATTCCAACGTTTCATCGATGGATTGGTACGCGACTTGGACTTCTGTTATCCATACATCGATGACGTATTAATCGCTTCTAGAAGTACGCAGGAGCATGAAGAACATCTGCGGAGGCTATTTGCTCGCCTCGAGGAATATGGATATAATTTTGACCAAAGCACAAAAGATTTGTGGCAGAAAGTGAAGACCATGTTCGACGATTCTGGTTTTTCACGACGAATTACATTATTGAGGAATCTGCTATCGATTCGCCTTAATAACTGTGAATCAATGACGAGTTACGTTTCGCAAATCATCGAGACTGCTCAGAAGTTGTCAGGAATAGGTTTTTCGGAGTGGATTGGCTGTTTAATGTTAGATGGTTTTCCTGAAATATATTTTTCCATGCTGATGACTATCGAACATTCGGGAATCGCCATTACAACTGACATAGTGAAAACGAAGTTATTAGATTTGACAGGTAACGATTGCGAGGCGGGAAGCGCATTCTTGAGTAGAGGAGGGCAGCACAGTTGTCAAAGTTCGAAAGTTGGCAGTATTGGAAAGAACGACAACTCCAGCCAACATCATGGCGGTGGAATGCCCAGCTCATCAAATGTCAAATCTCACGAGTTGAATGTGAAATGTTACCGTTGTAAGCAGTTGGGACATTATAAATCACAGTGTAGACAAATTAATCAGCCTCAGATAAAGAAGATGAACGCTTTTTTGGCAGTTTACTTGAACGGAAATTACAGTAAACAAGACTTTTACTTGGATAGCGGGTGTTCATATGGTTACAGACGTAAACATGATTCGGAATGAATCTTCAACTACGAGAATCAAGGATATTATTGCAGCTTATCAGAGCGCTATGCCAGTATTGTGCTCGGGGGATGTTGACATCATGACCGTTACTCCAGATTGCCTGTATGAAGTCACTTTGAAAGATGATTTGTGTGTGCCTAACCTCACCACAAACTTGTTTTCGATCAGTCAGCTCATCAGGAATGGCAATAAAGTTGAGTTTAAAGAGAATTGTTGCTATGTTTACAACAAAGAAAACAGTTTAGTGGCTGTAGCTAAACAGATTAATGGTGTTTACAAGAAGGTCTTGGAACAGAAACAGTGTTTGTTTACATCTACTTCTTCAGCAGCTAGCTGTGAAGTTTGGCACAGAAGGCTTGGCCTTGTGAATATCAATGACCAGAATAAGATGAAAGATGGAACAGTCACAGGAATAACATACACAGATAAGACAGTGATCAACAAAGGAACGTGCACCGTGTGCTGTGAGGGAAAGGAGTCACACTTACCATTTGGTCATGCAGGATCGAGAAGCAGCGAGCCATTGGATGTTGTTCATGCTGATGTCTGCGGCCCCATGGAGGTAACCTCAATGGGCGGAGCAAGGTATTTCCTTATTTTTGTTGACGATTTTACTTGAATGGTGTTTGTTTATTTTCTTAAAGAGAAAAGTGAAGTTTTCAAGTACTTCAAGGAATTTAAGTCATTGGTAGAGAACCAGCCAAGTAAAAAAAAAAAACCGAACTGATAATGGCTTATAGTTTTGTAGCAATTTGTTTGAGAATTTTCTGAAGGATAGTGGCATTATACATCAAAAGACTAATGCCTACACTCCCGAGCAAAATGGTTTGAGTGAACGCGTTAATCGAACCATTGTTGAAAGAACTCGATGCTTGTTATTTTGATGCGGATTTAAGTAAGAAGTTTTGGGCAGAGGCAACAAACACCGCTGTCTATCTTAAGAATAGATCTGTTGCATCTAGATTAAATAATTCTCTCTCCGTATGAGCTCTGGACACATAGAAAACCTGATTCAAGTCATGTTCGAATATTTGGCAGTCCTGTAATGGTCCACATACCTAAAGAGAAACGACAAAAGTGGGATAGTAAATCGAAAATGCATAAACTAGTTGGTTTTTCCGAGAATGTGAAAGGATACAGAGTTTATAACACAATTAAAAGATGTATCACAACTAGTAGAGATGTTATCATTCATGAGATTGCAGAAGGAAAATGTACATCAGATTCTAATGTATCAGTTTCAGTTGGGGATATTGTTGTAAAGAGTCCTGTAGATCTCACAGAAACTGAGGAAAAAACTCATGATGAGTCTGCAATAAGTCTTAACACTTCTTTAGAACCAGAGTATGCTAAAGCTTTGACTGATCCAGATGTAACCTTGCAGCAATCTCAAGAATCTGAAGAAGAAGAGGAACCAGTGTCACCAGAACCAATAATTTCCAAACGAGTACGGAAGCAACAGGAGCGGTATAGGTATGGTAACCTATGTTCATCGTCCCGCTTACAGCTATCCTGTGATCCTGTTAGTGTCCGAGAGGCACTGCAGAGGCCAGATCGAGACAAATGGATTGAAGCAATGAAGGACGAGTTCCAGGCGTTTGAAGAAAATGATGCGTGGGTTCCAGTTGAAGAGTTACCTTCTAACAAGACTTTAATAAAGTGTAAGTGAGTATTTAAAAATAAAGTGAATAATGACAACAGTGTGCGATATAGAGCACGTTTAGTGGCAAAAGGCTTAACGCAGAGGCCAGGTATTGATTATGATGAGACATTTTCACCTGTTGTAAGACATTCTACAATTAAAATTGTTATTTGCACTGTCTGTACAGCTCAGAGAAGTTTATCTCTGTCTTGGAAATGTAGACATATGATTGCTATGTTGATAGCATATAATATTAATGAGGTTATAGCTAATATAACAAATTGTTGGAGTCTGATTGACGAGTCTGTGTTGTCTGCTTATTCTAACAACATAGTGAGCAATCATGAATCGTCATGTTGTACGAAGGAGGAACCACCTATAAAACCAACATCCTTGGAGGCTACTACTAGTCAGGAAAGGTGTTCTCTTCCTTATGGAACTGAAAAGGGCATTCTAGACTCTTCAAAAATTGTAGTCGTGGAGGTCACTCCGGATAACTTTTTAAACTAGTTAGTAAGACAACAGAAGTTACCCCTAAAAATAACCAATTATTATTAGACAATAGTAATAAAGTATCTTCTGGCAATTTAACTCATAATGATAAGAAACCAAAGGGAGTGCAACACACTTTAAAATTACTTAATCAGAATATTCAAGGTTGCTCTTCCAAATTACTAGAAATAGAATTGTTTTTGGAAAATACCAAGTTTGATGTCATTTGTTTAACAGAACATTGGTAAAAAGATTATCAAGTACGGTCAATTAACTATGAAAATGATTGTGTAGTTAGGTAGTAACGAAAAGACATCACTGGTCTGTCTGTTGAACACATCATTGAATTGTCCTGTGTTGAGCTTGATAAGCATGTTATAGTATGCGTATACAGACCTAGAGGTTACCAGAATCTATGTGTGTTTGATTCAGTAATGGAAGATGTGCTAAAGAAACATAGTGCTAGTAGTAAGTCAATAATCATATGTGGTGATTTAAATATTAATTTATTAGAAAATAACTTGAATACTGTGAGATTATTAAGTCTTTTTGGGTCATTTGATTTATCAAATGTTTTTATTGAACCAACCCGCAGCGCAGTAAATTATTTGTTCTAAGTTTTTATAATTTATGTGACTCAAATGAGTTCTATGCCGAGTTATTTTCACTATTAAACACACAATTTAATGAAATTTTTCCACTTAAAACCAAAAGTATTTACACAAAGTTCTTATTTAGTGATTGGGCGACTCCAGGTATTCGTAAAAGCAAGGGAAAACTTTTTGAACTTTATGGTCTAAAGCAACATATGAATATTATAAGCTTTAATATGTATGTTGCAAAATATTCTAAAATTTTTAAAATGTGTGCAAAGTTGCTAAAGCTCTTTGTATTAGCAATAAAATAAAATCAGCCGATGATAAAATAACAACTACCTGGCAAATAATAAATAACGAAACAGGTAGGAAAAAACAGCGTAATACTGAATTTAATTTAGAAACTGCACATGGCCCTATCAACTCAGATCTAGAAGTAGCTCAGTCATTTGAAAACTTTTTTGCTAAATTCCCCTAAAAACTACTGAAGCTTTAAATTCCTCACCCGAGTTTTCTGCTGCCTTACTTATAAATAATGTAAATACATGCTCTTTGGAGTTTAGGTTTCAGCATACAAACCCCCAGGCTGTTATAAAAGCTTTTAAAGATCTTAAAATTAAATCAACAGAAGATCTCTGGGGAATGTCTGTAAAAGTCTGTAGAACTTTCATCGAAACCATTGCGCCCTATTTAGCTGTCATATTTAACACCAGTGTAGACCAAGGTGTCTTTCTGGATCTCATGAAACACAGTAAAGTAATTCCTTTGTTCAAATCCGGTGATAGTAAAGAACTCAACAATTATAGGCCTGTATCAATTCCACCAGTTCTCAGTAAGGTGTTTGAAAAGTTGATGCTCAATCAAATAGTACGTCACTTTAATAAAAACTCCATCTTTCATGAACAACAGTACGGTTTCACCAAAGGGCGTTGTACCACTGACGCTGGTGTTTCTCTAATAAAGAACATTTTTAACGCCTGGGAGGAAGCAAAAGATGCCATTGGAATCTTTTGCGACCTCTCTAAAGCATTTGATTGCGTAAACCATGAGACCCTTCTTCTGAAACTGGAGCACTATGGGGTTAGGAATACAGCTCTTGATCTACTTAGATCATACCTGAAAGATAGAAAGGTTAAAGTTCAAGTAAACGGCATAAACTCATTAGGGTATGAAATGGAAATGGGCGTTCCTCAAGGTTCGATATTGGGTCCATTCCTCTTCTTAGTTTACATTAATGATTTACCGATTTAAAATCAACCGAAGATGGTGTTATTTGCAGATGACACATCATTAATCTTTAAAATAGACCGACGGTCACAAAATCTGGACGACGTGAATAACTCGATTCTTCAAGTCCAAGATTGGTTTACGGTAAATAATTTGGTACTAAATGAAAAAAAAAACAAATGCATTAGATTTAAATTACCTAATGTCAGAAGTAGCGAATGTGACATCATATTGAATGGAGAAAAACTGGAATTTATTAATCAGACGGGTTTCCTAGGAATCACGCTGGACGAGAAATTACAATGGGGACCACATATAACATCTCTTGCGTGGCGGCTAAGCTCTGCCGCTTATGCTGTTAGAAAGATAAGACAGTTAACAGATGTAGAAACCGCGCGTTTGGTCTATTTTAGCTACTTCCACAGCATTATGTCGTATGGCATTTTACTGTGGGGTCGGGCTGCTGACATTGAATCCATTTTTATTTTGCAAAAGAGAGCTGTCAGAGCCATATACAACCTTCCTCGTCGCGAATCTCTCAGGGAACTATTTAAAGGGATTAATATTAAGACAGTACCTTGCCAATTCATTTATCAAAATATTATGTATGTAAGAAAAAATCTACATCTTTTTAATAAAATTGTGATAGACATAATTTGAATACTAGAAATAAAGATAAAATAGATCAACCATTTTTAAGATTAGCTAAAGTGCATACATCATTTATGGGGTACTGTGTTAAATGTTATAACAAAATACCTTGTGATATATTGCAATTAAATGAAAGAAAATTTAAAATTCGTATAAAAAGTACACTTTGCAGACAAGCTTATTACAAATTAGAGGACTATATACAAGATAAGAATGCTTGGACACATGATGGTCCAGCTCCATAGGACAATCCCGTCTAGACAAAATCACACTGGTTGCTAATTTATTTTTTTTTTAAATTTTTTTTTACTTACTCACACACTGACTTATTCCTAGTTAATATTTTAGGAAAAACCTATATTTTTACAATGTTTGTAAATATGTGAGCACAATGTACCTATCGCGTGATTCATTTATCTGCCTTTGCTTTATTTTTAATTCTTCTTACCAATTGTTGTTGTATAGTATTTTTATTATTGGTGCATCGTCTTCACATATAAAAATATAATTAATGTATTCAAAATATTGTAAAATGTTTTAAAAGAGTAACGGTGGAGTTTCTTGCCACTTCTTCTCCATACGAAACTACTTTTTGGAAGTGGCACCTAGAATCAGTTATATTTTTAATGTAATTTTTGACGTTCAAAAGTGCCATTTTATGGGCCTATTTGAAATAAATGCTTTGACTTTGAGCTAAATTTTGATGTTACTCATTTAGATGTAAAAACGGCTTTTTTGAATGTCTATCTCAAAGAATAGATTTATATGATTCAACCAGATATTAGTTGTGATAATAAGAAACTTGTTATTGTTTTACTGTGTCAGGGTCAGCTATTTCTTGGGAAAGCAAAAAGCAGAGAACTGTGGCTTTGTCTAGCATGGAAGCAGAATACATGGCTATATCAGAAGCCAGTAAAGAGGCTATATTAAGATCCTTGCTAAATAAACTGACTGGTAATTTGGGTACTGTGCTAATGTACAATGATAGTCAAAGTACACAGAAGTTTGTGGCGAAAGATGTATATCATAGAAAAAGTAAACACATTGATATTCGATATAATTTTGTTAAGGATGCAGTTTATAATAAAATTATTGATTCAGAATATTTGCCAACAACTGCTATGCCAGCTGATGTTCTAACTAAAGCTTTAAGTCCAGTAACACATTATAAATTAATGTATTCAAGGCTTGGGGATTAGTCAGATAGAGTCATAGTGTTAGGTTAAATTAAAACAACGATTGTTTATGATGAATGCTTGTTTATTTGCTGTAGTTGGGGTCTTAGAAAGTTATAATGTGGCAAAACCAAATAAACTATGGTTTATGCTCTTTACACTATTGTAAAGGTAAAGGTGTAAGATCCAATACATTGTTTATTTGGTGAGCCAAGGCTCGAACAATTCCTGTCCCTTTTCATAGGCCTTTGTAGAATTTATGCTTTGTTTAAACTTTAAGGACAAAGACACTGAAATTTAACTAAGACATAGGTAAGATTAATGTGCCGTCCCTGCTGGGTTCTGAGGAAATGTATCTTTTTGTGAAGCTTTACAAATCAACGAAAAAACTTTTTGTGACGATGCAGACGAACTGCTTGCCATATGTCACGCGAGAGGTGGTAAAAAAAGGGTCTACATCTATATAGATCATTTGTTAGCCGGTTTTACCGGGAATCAATGTTACAATTGTTAATATATGATAGGTTAGTGGCTAGTCAAGGTATAGCATGGGGAAGCACTTCTTGTACGAATTCTAAATCGACAGCGTTCTTTTTGTTTGATTTAATAATATCCTACAGTAATATATCAAGATTAACGTCAACCTTCACCAGAATGTCTCTAGAACTAAGGACCGCCAAACCTCGAGTTCACGACCCTGCTGACCCGCTCGGCCCTACCACAATTAGGTTAAAGCTGAAAATCAAACCTCAGTCCGATTGGCTTATTTAGCCTGTATGGCCCTAACAAAAACAGTTAAACTGGAAAATGTTAGGCTCCTTACGCCAGTTGTTTATTGCCTTCGAGCTTGTTATCGTTGCTCGCTTTGACGTTCGAAAAGTGCTGATTCTCAGCCTAATTTGAAAAAATTACTTTTGATTTTTGATTTTGATTTTGCTCGTTGGAGCATTAAATGATTTGCTATAAATTAAAGCAATAGCTAAGCTAAATGAAATCGTTGTACTTTCTTATTGAGAATTAAATTTCCTTAAATTTCCCTAACCATAGAATGGATTGATTTCACCAAATTCGAAGCTCAGGATCATTTGGCAGGCAAGCAATTCCTCGCATGCACTGGAGGCCGGTGAACAGTAAAAAAAAAGCCACACAGAGGGCACACCAGCAGATTGTTATACACTTATCACTCCGTTGTACGAGACTGAGCGCAGGGTTGGCGCACGTGTCGCGCACGCCCTTTGCTTTGTTGTTTTTTGTTTTGTCGGAACACAACCGAGACACGCGCTCGCTACGACGGCTCACACCCGAATCCTTTTAATATTTTGTATATTTACATTAATTACTTATTTCTATGTTAAATAAGCAACCAGTTTGATTTTGTCTACTCTAGATTGTCCTATGTAGCAGGACCAGTATGTTCCCAAGCATTCTTATCTATTAATATTATTTGAGTATGTGCGTAGAGATCTAATCATACCCTACCAACTTTTTACTTTTTAGAGATACTATTATATGAACCACTTCGGTGCCAGAACATGGGTTCAAATATATGCTGGAACTGTTCCTATTGGGTTGAGATGAACAGGTGATTCTTTCATTAAGTTAGCAATATCAATAAAAAATATATTTAATGAGTTAGATATTTGACTCGGTTCGTTTTAAATACAGCCATCGTGATCTCGCATTTATTTGATTCAATGTTCTATGAGTGTCTGTCTCATACCTATAGCATGCATATTTGTTTTTATTTTTAGATTTTACACATAATTATTAGTTTCAGTAGATGGCGTCAGTTAAAAAAGAAATGGATTCACGTGTAATTTCAACAATGCGAGATGCATTAACTGTTGCCACCACGGCATGCGGCACCATGCTCATCGAAGTTCAGCTCGTAATGAAACGAACCGAACTGTTCCGCTCCAAGAATAAATTAACAACTTACTTAACTGCTGACAATTTGAAATAATGTTTTCTCTACACTTGATGAATATTAAAAGTATCCGAGAGGAGGGTGTTGGGGGGGGGTCTGATGAATCTGTCCGTCTGTAGGACGAGCGACACTTCTCGATATCAGCGTAATGTTGCCACATTACTCACTCTTATTAAAATAACGCGACCGTTTTTACAAACTATTTATTTTCATTAATTATCAGTTGCTCATGGAAATGATAATCAGCTCATGAATATTTATAATTATAACTGCATTTTGAAGTCGATTTAAGATGTTTACTCAAACTCAAACTCAAAACATTTATTTCAATTAAAATATTTACAGGCACTTTTGAGTCGGTCAATCAGAAATATGAAGCTAGTTTAAGTTTAGGGTTACATTGACGATCTATCAGTCGTTGATAGGTAGGTTGTTGTAGACTTTACTTTTAAACGTGAAGGAAAACATCGTGAGGTAATCGAAACTCATCATTATGGAATTATAGGCAACACGCAAATGAGCAAGCGTGGTGATTAGCGCTCCTTCACGTGTATGGAGGAGGCATGTTTCCGGTATAAATAAATACATAAATAACGGGGCGGTGCGGCGGTGCGGCGGTGCGGCGGTGCGGTGGTGCGGCGGTGCGGCGGTGCGGTGGTGCGGCGGTGCGGCGCGGGAACTCGATGAGTGTTCGCCATTAGCGGCGCGCCTCAAACAGATAGCAGTTTCACAATTAAAAGTTGCGGCGGTTTATTATCAGCCGCATAAAGTTGAGCACTTATTCATTTCAGACGAAGCCACTGAAAAAGTTTTCGTGTTAATGAGTGGACGGGGTTACGAAATAAATTACATTTGGACGTCCATGAGCTTCTCCCCGCGTTGTCGCTGGACAACAACGTTGTTCCACTTCGGTCACAGGCATTTAAAAATGATACTACCAGCTATGATATCATCATCAGCTATGAAAGTACTATAAAGACTTACGACGTCTGCACTAACAATCGAAATATTTTCAATATTAAAGTATTTTAAAACGGAATCAATTCAATTCAATTTAATTCTTTATTGCAATCCATAATTTACACATACAGGTGGTTAGTAATAATGGAATAGAAACAATTATGGACCCTGTCGGGCACAGCAACATTTAACTAACTAGGAGAGAGGAAGAGCGCTATCATGATTTTTCTTACTACTAATTTATATATTTAAAAAAATCTCATCTTTCTGTTTTTTACATTCATATTAGTACCTACCTACATTGTAATATAATTATGAGTATTTTTATCACTTATTTATTTATTCTCTGAATAAAATTAATGGTATAATAATTATGTGGTAGAAAATACATTAAAAAAATATATATTTATGTCAATCTATTAAATAATTAGTTTTATTCAATTACATATTAAAATTGTTTATTTAATTATTCGTTCAAATATTTTGTATTTAAATTAGTGTATTTATCATAATTATATATTTAAATTACGTAATACCTTTTATGTTTTGACTCATTTATTTTATTATTTTTAATATCTAGTAAACAGTTGAATCTATTTGTTTATGAATTTATCCGTTAGATATTCATCTATTTTGTGATACTTTTATTGATTAGGAATTGTTTTAGTTTATTTAAAAATAAATGCGTTTTGTTTTCATGTTTTATGTTTTCCGGAAATTTTTATTTTTATTTTTTATAACATGGAATATGGACTAGAAGAGTGCAGTTTAAGGCAGGAGGGAGGCATATTCAATCTGTTTTTATGGCGCAATGAATATTTTGTTTGTATGTTATCCTGTGTGTTATAAGAGTTTAGGTGTTTGCGGACTAGTTTACATAATTCTAAAATATAAATTCCAATTAAAGGGATAATTTTGTATTTCTGGAAGTAAGGCTAAGCTATGTGTTAGTTATATGTTTGTAATTATTCGTATCAGTTTTTTTTTGTAGGATGAATAGGGAAATAAAACATGTTTTATTTCCCTATATGATGATGCCATAATTATGTAAACCAAGCATGGGCATAGGCATAGTATGTAAATATTGCGGTTTGTAGGTTGGTAGTCATTTTGATTTCGCGTAGGACGTAAGAAAACGTATAATTTTTAAAGAAATCTTCTGTATGTGTGTCTTCCAGTTTATATGTGTGTCTATTGTCAAACCTATTTGAGCGAAATCGCTGTTTCTATTTTTTGTTGATTAAATGTAAAGTCTATATTTATTCGTCTAATTGTCGAGGATATAACGTTATTAATGTGGTTTTGGTGAAGTAGATTTCAAGATTATGCTGGCTCAACCAACTCATTGTTTTGTTAAGAATAGTGAACAGTTTTTCATCTAAATTTGCATTTGTTTGGCACGAAGTGAGGAGCGGAATATTGTCCGCAAACAGTACACATGGTCCATCTATCGTTTTGGGGAGGTCATTTATATAAATGAGAAATAAGAGGCCGTCTTAAACGCTTCTCTGGGAAATTGAAGCATGTATTTGTCTGACATCGGATCTTATGATTTGTATTTCTTTTTGATGTTTCATTGTAATGTTCAATCTCAACTAATTGCTCTCTATCCTTCAAATATGATGAGAACCAGTCGTGGGGTTTCGCGCATAAACCTATTCCATGTAGTTTATTTAACAATATTTTAAATTGCACTTTGTCCTAGGCCTTATTCATAGCAAGTAATATTCCAATTACCTATTGTTTGTTATTAAGAATATTTAAATATCTTGTATTTTTTACAAAAGTAATATACACGTTCGCAGATTGCTTTTTCAAAGACTTCAGATGCTCTGGGAACTGGGGCAATTGGTCTATAATTATTTGGGTCTATTTTAGCGTTCTTTTTGTGAATTGGTTTTATTAGAGCTGTTTTTAGTAGAGTGGGGAAACGCCTTCTTCAAACGGTTAATTAATTAATTTGTAGAATGGTAAGGTTAATCCTCGTGAGCAATGTTCGATGCACTCGATGCGACGCGGCTGAGGCGGTTGCAAACGCGAACTTGCGACAGGACTTTATCATTAAATGGATCTGCCTCCACATTATACAGACACAATATTAAAATCCAATTTAGTCGCCGACGGCATCTCCCGCATCGCGAAGTAAATGACAACTCCCCGCGAAGCGACACACGACGCCTCCGAGTGTCGCGCGAGTGTCGCACTGTGCCAGCGTGTCGCGGAGGGCCCCGTTGTGTTGACGTAGTGTGCAGGACGAGGTCGCCACAGCGCCAAAGAGTGCCACAGAGTGCCACAGAGCGCCACAGAGTGCCACAGTCGCAAACTCTCAATTACATGTAAGTGGACAAGCGGGACACAGCGTGGCGCCGAATACTAATGACGGATTAACGACAACAAAAAAATCGACAAATGTTAATGTTTGTGTAATGAGTTCGCCTCACGGCCTCATCCTCGTGCAAGCACTATGTAGAGTATGTAATGCGCACCGCATCGCTAACAGGCAACTGCGGGTAATCGTCGTGATCTGGAACGATAAAGTCGGATGGAAGTTAATTCATAATACGTAGGAACATACCCTCGAGCCGAGAGCGTTTTGGAATAATTGCGAGTCTTTTGACAATTACTTTCCGTAAAAAATTGTTAGTAGCAACGGGGCTGCATGGCTTGCAAATAATAATTAAATAAAAAATGCGCGAATTCATTTTACCGCCTCACCGCACCGCTCCACATCGCACCACGCCGCCGCGTGCCGCGCCGGGCCGCAGAGTCGGGCCTTTTATTCATTACGTGAAACAATAGAAACGTTCTCAACCTTATCTCGTCCAATAAGATTTCCACAAAAAAAGCGTCTACAAAAAGAAGTGGCGGAGGCCGATAATTACATCCCGTGGGAGCCCGGGCACCGTCGGTGCGGCGCGGCTTGTAACTGGCGTGGCGCGGGCGTGGTGCAGACGTGAAGCGTGAACTACTCGTGAATGGTTTACGGACAACGGAACAGTGGAGTCGTGAAACACGTGTCACGGCGTGGCACGGCTTGACTCTGTGCAGGAAAGGCGCGGCGCGGCTCAGCACAGTGCGGCATGGCACGGCACGAAGCAGTACTGTCGACGGCAGAGTTTTTTTTTCAGTTTGCGTATTCAATTTAGCGTCGTCCAGCTTCGTTAGTTAGTCTATTTGGCGTCGCGTTGCGTCGCGACTCGTAACTCGGTAAATGGCATCTTGTTTAGCTCCCCGTGGATTTGAATAATAAAACTTTTTGACTAGTTAAAAATAAAACTCCGCGGTGGCTTATTTGCTGAATAAATGATTTGATTCAATGAACTCGACTCAACTGTATGGTAATGAGTGTCTGCGGGATGCGCGCCACTCTGATATGGAAGAAGTGAGGGGGCAAAGATGGTACGACTGGCTGATGTTAAGGGATCTCGATGTAGATGAACAGGCTTGCACGCATGTAGAGACATGTGCAATTACGCTTTAATCCAAACCTATTGTGATAAAAAACCAACTTAAGTAAAATAAAACCAATTAATGCTGAAAAGACAATATCCTATCCTATAACCTAACACTGAAACGATAGTCGATTTTATTGGAAACCCCGATATATTATGCTTGACGTGATAGATATCGACACAACATCTAGAAACAGTGAAATATCGAACGTGTGATCAGTGTGTGTTATAACATCGAGCTACTCACAGACAGACAGCCAGACAGCAGTTCACACCAGCCGGCGAGCACCGCACGGGACGAGCTGCGTCAGCAGAACGATGCGACAAAAGATATGCAAATAGGGGCGCCGCGCCGGCCCCTGATTGAGCGCAAACACGGGCACCGTATGTACCCCTGTACCTCCCCGCGCCCCGCGCCCCGCACTCTGCCCCGCGGGGCTCGCATTTCTGCGATCACACACTCATTGGGATCTGTTGAAATAATCCGCGAATCTTTGTCGCGTGTCGACACTCAGCCTCAGTAACAAGTACTACTTGCGAGTAATGGGTAACGAAAGACATACAATCAGATATGGATCATGTGCTCGTAGTATAAAGCTGGATGTGCGCTGACACCACAATATAATACGTGTAGGATGGACAGGTTCAAAAAGTAGCACAAGTTCAAAAAAACGACAGCATGCATGATGTTGATCACTAAACCAGATCGCGTCACAGAGTAACAGAAAAAAAAGTGAAGTGGCCACAAAGGGGCTGCGAGCTCCGTGAGGAAGACGAGAGGGGAGACCGAGACAGTGCGGGGGGGGGGGGGCAATTAGCAGCTATGAGATAAAACGTGCAAAGTCCACCAATGATTCAAGTTTTACAATTAAAAGTTGCGGCGCGATGTGAAGCCACGCCTCCCGAGTAGCAACGCTCGTTGCGTTACGAGAAATTGAAAAAGACTTCTTTGATTTCTTACCCTCATACTACTTTTTCTACAGAGTGGTAAGTGGTTTTTACTGGTCCATTGGTCCAGCTCGCTGGCTCTCTGACACTCTGGCTCTCTGACTCTATGGTTCTCTAACTGCTCTCTGTTTCGCTGGCGCTCAGTGGCGAGTCGCTATCTTATCACCTCGCGAAAAGTTTGCGAGACGCTTTGATTTATAATTCAGATCGTATAAGATAAAGCGTTGAAGTGACGAGCCTCCTTATTGAGCACAGAATGGGGTGCAGCGCGGTACCACATTACAAACACATTTGCGTTATATTCGCGACTTCATGTTATTACTGCCAGTAAATAGTATTATCCGTGACAAGGACAATACAAATAAAAAAATGCGTTTTTTTGCGCTACACATGACGCAGAGAACGAACACAATCTTTAGTATCCCTTTACGTCACAGACAAGTGGCATCACATCACCACCACCTAGCGAACCGGTTGCTGGCGGCCGGTGCTGGCGATGCCAGTCTCCTCATGGTCCAAGAACCAACATTATTACTATAACACACAGAATTACATCTTACACTTACTTTGCTTGAAAAAAGTCAACTCCTACAAAGCAGCAACAAACATCGGCGTCGAAAGCACGACACACGACGTACGAGTAACAAACACTCGCTCTATATTGACACTCGTAACAAATGACTGAACCAATCCGTCAAGTGTTGATGTGACGTCATCCCACGACGCATGATGTGATGTGTTCGGATAATGGCGCACGCTCCAAGCGACAATTGTCTGAGGAACGGTTATCCTAGGTGTCAAAAGATTTCGTGAAGAAGTGATAAAGCGTAAGTCTATGCTCTAACTAAACTATGCAGCTAAGAATAAATTATCTTTCTGTAGAGCAATACTATCTTTGAGAAGTACCCGCTGTGCTATATCACTAACAGTACTCTTTAAACAATGATGTCAACAATCGCTCCAGTGCTGAATACAGTGGCACAGAATACATAATAGTACAAGCAACAGTGGTAAGATGGGTCAGCGTTCTTACTACAACGAAGAGAACATTTCGCCGTCCCCGAAGATTAAAATGATAATTACAAAAACCTTTACAGGAAAAATAAAAAACATGTTTTCATCGATTGCTCCTTAAATATTGGACATAGACGGATGATTGTTAGTTTTGAAAAATAGTAATTTTTCCTATGTTTGAAATGTTTTAGTGAAACACGCCTAATTATTAGAATAAATATATTATTTAATAAATAATAAGTTAGTCAAAATCTATCATCGTCTAAGTTCTATAATGTCGATTATCAATTTATTCTCCATTCACCCTGACCAAAATCTACTATTATACTGTTCACTTACCATTTTATTCTACGGGTTTTTAGTGTGCTACTAATTATGACAATTCTTTAATATATCGTCTTGTTCTCGTAAATATTGTAAAACTTTTATTCTGTAAAGGACTTTGAATTTAGTTTCCTAATGAAACGGTACAAACGGTGAACGGTATCAAATGGTATTCAAAGTAAGTTTTATTCAATTCAAGTGAAATAGATTATAGTGTAGTGTAGTAGAGAATAGTGGATTAAAGACTACGTCGAAGACAAGAAAGTTTGGCAATAATTCCTTCTGCACGTGTGGCTTTCCTGGTACCTCATAAACGGCATCACTACGTAAATTTCTAATAACTGCTCCCAAAACAATGGTGTTTAATTTTTTATTTTGTTATTAGATATTGACTTTTTACATTTCTTTTATAACTCTGACATAATATTTTCATTATTTGATATTATATACCTATATTTTTTAATTACTTTATGATTTTATTTTATTAGAATATTTTATATTTTATAAATGTGAGAACGTTGTAGGCCTTGCGCATTGTAAATTTATAGACCATAGTCTATTTGTTTAACATATATACTTGTTGACAGGCCTACACTGTCCTCCTATACCTATTAACACTGTAATAAAAAAAAACATGGAGAGAGAAAAGAGAAAGATGAAAAGAGTAACCATGGAGTTTCTTGCCGGCTCTTCTCCATGGGAAACGACAAATTGGAACCGTGCACCTAGAATCTGACGTTTCATAAGTGCCCATGTAGGTTTATGTGAAATAAAAAGATTTTGATTTTGAGTATTTCAAAATTAACTTTGTAACAAACGTCGTCAAATGTTTGTATGACTAAAAATAACTAGGTTCTCACTCCTCAAAAAAAAAACAAGAAAAACAATCAATATAATATTAAAAACCAACAGCACTTTTCTTGATTTACTCTATTTGTACCTTTTTGGTATTTATTAAAGTCAGTCTTATGATCACATATTATCTAAATTATTATTAATGTAAAGATATATTATTATCATACGAAAGAAATATTTTTGTATAATCTATTACTTATTTTGTTATTAATAAAACAGCCTCATAATCAAATTTATCACATTATATCAGTTTAGTATTATTATTAATCTTCAAACATAAAATGAAGATGGGTGTTTCGTGATGATCTTCCTCATTATCGTGATTGCTACCAGAACAGCTGTCATAAGTCAACGACTCATAAAATCAGGCTCATAAAATCATCTCATAAAGTCTTGCTTATTGGAATTGCCTCAGTGTATAACGTTTCCAGTTCGGTACATATCCAGGACTTGAGCTTGGTATAGTATAGGTAGAAGCGTTCGTAGTGAAAAATTCATAACAATTCTTCAAAAATTAAAATAAGCCGTGTCACCTAAGAGATGACCAGTCCCTACTGACGGCGCCCGTTCACGAACGTGTCGCGTATGGATCAGCATATGATCACCACCATTCAGCCCATTCTGAAGGAAACTTAATGATACTACATATACTCTGCCACTAGCGAGACACTTGAGTCAGCATGACATACTCTCTGCCGCCAGGGCACATTCAAGTCGTACCCAGTAAATGGTAGCTTTATCAAAATCAATAGTCATTTATTCGAACTGCACTGAGAATCACCACTTTTTAGGGCTTTAGCTGGGAATAAGAAGATGCGCAACCAACTCCCCAGCAGCACAGCTGTCTGTTTAGTTAGAAGAACTTAATTGAAGTAATTAACGTCACGAAATACAAAACATTAAATTAAATTAATAACCCTATTGTCTTATAAAAAATATACTCAAGTACTATATTCATTTGGTATATAGTGCTCACCTACTTATATACAATAATTAGAGATCAATTAATTTACAATGCAAAGAGAGTGTTTATAATCTTCAGCAGCTCCAACAATATTTACAAATGGTTAGCAATTAGTTTCAGATTCAGAACTAGTAGTAGACAAACAGATCCTGAAATACCGAAATGCTGATTATTTGAGTATAAGTATAAATTACCTTAGCAGTAATACCTTTCCTAAATACTTGGGAAACAACTGTTGAATGTATATGCTGTTGGTGTTCTTTTATAAATAAATAAATACCAGTTCCATGATACATTTTAATAGCGTGATTGTGCGATAATGAACTGCAAATGTTAGATTATAAGGTGTTAATGCTTAAGAGTATTTTATTGTAGTTTATAATAAACAATTTCAAGAACAACATTAAATACACTTAATTTGGTGTAGTAGTTAATGTTTCGAGAATAGATCGAGGATTGTGCAGTCTGACTTTTGACTCAATGTGTGTAGCCCGTCTCAATAGTAAAATACCGTAAATCGTGGTACGTATGGCATCCAACTGTGGGGCTGAACCGGCCAACATCAAAATGATACAAACATTCCAAAATAAGGTACTCAGGAGTATTGTTACCTCGCCTTGGAATATAAGAAATGACGACCTTCATCGTGACCTGAAAATGGAACCCGTCACCAGCATAATAAAAAGTTTGCTGAAGCCCAGGAACACAGACTCTGTTGTATTAAAGGTATTATTAATATAAAAATTACCACAAATAACTGCAGATCTGTTACTGGCTGCAATTTCTGCTAGGACATCTTTCATTATTGACACAGACATTTTCCTTCTAGATGCAAATGTGAACGTACACTATAGCATACAAATTTTCCCGAAGGGTTGATGACAAAATGTCTTTAATATTCAAAACCGTAAAATTCGTTTTACTAACACATCTTTATTCGAAGCGACTGGTTGGTTTTGAACGAGAATAAAATGATAACTTCATTTATATTTATCTGGTCGAATATTTTTCACGAGAACATAATTCTATGACTGTTTGTCATATTAACAAGTATGAACACATTTACATTATATTATATTAACACTTTATTCTCGTAATTGAAGGCCTATGTTAAATCTTTGAATACTATTGGAAAATTTTGTAACTTCGTAAAATAAATTGTTCAAAAATGACATAACACTAACACTAAGACAATGGCAGCTATCATTTTGTTCTCTGGGGACGGCGATTTGTGAAGCATTTATTTTGTACAGTAAGCGTTCAAAAGTGGATAGGCTGGTTAAGAGTCGTATTGCTGTAAACTCGCGGTACGACTGTATGTTTTTAAACGACACACACAACAAAGATCGCAGTTTTGCACGGCACACACTGACGTAAAGTCGCGTACTCGCAACGCACTGCACGAAACAAAAATATTTTTCCGTCGATTTTGTTAGACACGCAACATACACGTGACCCTGGCCAGTTTATGGCATTGCTAAAACTCGAGTTAATCTAATATGAGCTTGTAGCAGTAGGCGCCAAGCTTTGGACTGACAAGGTTCCGGCTTAGGTTCTGATTTCATAAGATGCAGCGCAGTTTTATTGCCATATTTTTATTTTGGATTGAAATAATATTAATATTCAAAAAAACTTGCTGCTTTTTTATTGTTGTTGTTATTGCAATAAAGGTTTTAGAAAACAAAAATGCGTTACAAGTGATAACAAAAATGAAAACATATTCAGCCAAGGAACTAAGAAGCAATTTGTTTTATTTTAACATGTGAGATGTAAAAAAAAGAAAAAGTAGATTTATTTCACCATAAATAGCTTTGATCATGAATTTCCAAAAAAGTGATTTAATTTTTTTATAAAGTGATAATCTATGGCAGTTTGTTTACATTAAGTATTTCACATTTAGTTTGGCTTTAGTGAATATAGGTTACATGTTGAGGATTGCTTAAATATTCATTTTCTATAAGATAAAATATATTCAAACTAAACCCATTTTTTAAATTTAGATATACAGGAAAAACTATTCCGGAACTTACGTTCTTGTTTATTACGTTATTGTTTCCTAGGCTTCAGTGATGCAAATAATTCAGCAAAATGTCCGGTTGGTATGAAACCATTTGTTTCATAGGTGAGGGTAATAATAGTAACCTTCATTGACCATGTGAGGGCTTATTTAAATAAGCATTCCACTTCATAAATAAGCGCACCAACTAGCAAGGGTTCCCTCTTTCTTACATCTCTTAACCAACAGACTCACAGTATTTCTCTAGAACAGTAATTCTATTATCTCTAAGCAAAATTCTTGTAGATATAATAATTAAGAATATATAATAATAATTAACGTTATTATTATAATATAACCTTTTACTCAGCATTCGCTGAGCAAACTAAAAAAAAAAAAGATAGGTAACACTCACACTTAGTCCGGTTTCAATATATATTAGTGTTATCACATTATTATCATCCACTTTTACGCAGCGCAATAATACTTCAATATTTACATTTCACTGCATTTTGGAAATTATCACCACAACACCGCTAACTAACAGATTTAAACATTCGTCACTAACCAACAACGGTCAATTAGTTGAATAGTCGTAAAAAATTGCATCTACCTCACAAAATCTAAATGATTTACTCAGTTTTCTGTGGTCAACCTACAAAGCGGTTCGCACAGTTTCAAACGGTTCGGTAAGCGTCGTTGATTAAAAAACTTCATCAACGCATCTCTTTTTAGTTCTCCACGGCGCACGCCTTCTTCCGCTAAACTTTGCCAATAAAAAGTTGCTCCAAATGCTTTATTGACGGCTCGCACGGAGCGCCGCCGACACTCACACGCACCACCGCGTGCCACCACCAAACTTAGCACGTTGAGCACGCTGAGCACCGGCTGCCGAGTGCGCGTTTCTGACTCAGTGACGCAAGAACACAAGGTCAGAAGAAACCATCTAGCAAAAACTATATACTGGCTAGTTGGTTGGCTAACCTTCTAACCGATGTGCTCTTCATAAAACCATTTGAGTACCTATTGATATCTTAGTGTTGCTTCCACAAATCGCTATCCGCGCTATCCCCGCTGCCTGAGCGAGTCTGCCCCTTAAATTTATCTTACGAGATTGTTTGTACACGTAGGTACTTGGTTCTGTGTGGGTGAATGACGGAGTATCCACGAACGAAGACGTTTTAAATAAATTAAGATGAGTCTCGTCACAATTGTGATCCCACGGGATCCACGCGAAAGCCAGGAAGACTTAATGACCCGCGCGCCTTCACCGCCGCCGTTACAATGACTTCTCTTTCACAGCATCTGACTGTGAACACTCTGATTGTAATGTTGTTCACACTACATGAAGTCATTGTGAGGCCAGCGCACGTGACATTCTCGGTACTCATTGTGAACACAAGTGACAAGAGGTTTACAAATGCGTTAAAACTTTTACCTAGGCCGAACTTCAAACATTTAACAAAATAAATGAGTTGCATCTCCAATGTTTTATAGTAGATGTGCTTGTGGAGGGCGAGCGGTCGCAGGACACGTCCACTCAGTTTGGAATATTATAATATTATGTCTAAATTTACGTCCGGCGAATTATTATGCTAATGTGAGTGGATAGTGAACAGAAGTCCCGCCGAGCCCTTTTGTGAGCAGAACAAATTGTTTTATATTCCGTGGAAATTGGCGTCGAGAAGGCTCTGTGTGCGGGAGTGAGGGAGAGCCCCCCTCCAGCGGGGCGGCCGGTGGCTCCGCTGCGGCGGATACTGACTGTGAACCCACTGATGACAGTTTTATGAACTCGACATTTACATTTAAATTGAAAGTTAGGATTTGGACGAGCCGAGACTGAAAAAAGCCTTTTGTTCTAGACAGTACATAGGTAAGTAGGTACCGACGCCACAGAGCACAGGGCACCGCTCGACGGGACACGGCGGGCCTTTGTTGAACACTCAAGAACGACGTGGAATGTACACGATGTTATCACAAGTATGTGTGCTAGTGCTGGCCTTTGCCTTATGATGTGATACTGAACTCATTACCACTGAGAAGGTGTCTCACCAGTGCAGCGTTGACTACTAAACACACTGGGGGCCTGGTCCGTAACTCGGATGTGTAATACTACTGACAAATTGCACCGGCTAATATTATTACCTCGTGACGGCTATAGTTGCGTAATAGAGCAGACTATGAATAAAAATTCACCACTTTAACACGTATAATAATTATTTCATTTGTTTTTATTTTATTTTATTTCATTGTCATATAAAATATATTATTATTAATTAAAATATTATTAAAATGGTTGCTAAACACCTAATTTGTTTTAAATGAAAACAGAATACGAGAAAACTTAGGGCACACCGGATGGTAACTCTTTGTTACGTATTTCTTTTTCCGAAACAGGAAATCTATTGCAATCGGTTTTTGGTTTCTGATTTGAATTACGTAAACTTTCGAATGAATACGCTTGAAAGGCAACATCATATCATCGATTAAGCGACAATTTGGATCATATTAAGATATATACACAATTCGAATCATCTGCCACCGTCTTCCTAAGACGACTATGGATGACGCTCATGAATAATGGATTAAACGTTTTTTTTTACTTTTTTGTCTACACGACCACCACGAAATTTTTTACCTATTTTAATGGTGGTTGTCAACAATCGTAATATGTCACTTGGTCAATTTTTACGTTAGGTTACAGAGTTCACTAGTATATTGGCAGTGGCAATGTTTAAAAATATAGTAAGCGTTAAAATTATCATAAAATTCTATACAAACTTAGACATCAATAAAATGTTATCATATAAACTGTTCATAGGTATGTTACGGTAGTGCAGTCAAAAAATCTACTACTCAACTGAAAAATAAACTGAGTGTAAACCTGGACTGACAAGTACCAAGCGGGACTCCAGCTCGCGGAACGTGCACCGGAATACAGGTGAGGCAGGTAAGTATCTATTGAAATTAAGACCCACGTTGATTTTAATGAAAAATAAGACATACTATTGTATGAACAAAAAAATATTGATGAAGTTCTTTATTGGCTAAGCGCACGTGCCAGCTGTCGAAATACGCGATTTCACGCGATTAAGCGAGCTACGGTATTTCTGAAATGATTCCAGAACAAAAAATTTGAATTTTGGTCACATAATTTACTTTTCGACTGAAAAATAAAATGAGTGAAAACCTAGAATGCCTAGTACCAAGCGGGACTCCAGCTCGCGGAACGCGCACCAGAATACAGGTGAGGCAGGTAAGTATCTATTGAAATTAAGACCCCTAAGATTTTGATGAAAAATATGAGATAAAATTTAATTAGTTTTTCTTATAGAAAAACATGTTTAAATTTTTACAAGGATATTAACGATAAAAATGTATCATTGAGGTTCTTTATTGGCTAGGCGAACGTGCGGAGTGTCAAAAGACACGTACCAACGCGAGCTAGTGATCTACGGGGTTTCTGAAATGATTACGTAACAAAAACTTTGAAATTTGGTCTAAAAATGAACTTTTCGACTGAAAAATAAAATTAGTGAATACCTGGAATGACTGCTACCAAACGAGACTGCAGCTCGCGGAACGAGCACCAGAATACACATGAGGCAGGTAAGTATCTATTAAAATCTGACGTCACGGACGTCAAGTTGTTCGGTACACCTTGGCGTTGTTCATAGTATTTAAAATAAAATAACCCATTTAGTAAGAAAAAAATTAATACAGAAAGTTTCTAAATACACTTCAGGACACGAAACGTTTTCTAGTCCGCAAGTGCAGTGTATAAGTAGTAAACATAAATCTGTACACCAGTGACCAAAATCTACCCTTAACATTGAAAATATTAAAACATTTTAGTGAATATACCTAAAAATTAGTCCTGAAGTGTCGCCGGAGAGTGTGCTTCAACTCTGTTTACCTCAGTGTCATTGTATAGTGTTAGCAAACCAATTAAAGTCCCATCAAACCAAAATTTGCATGTGTTAAAAAGCGCCATCTACTGACACTGCGCGGAACGACTTAGCGGGATCGATAATCTATCGCTTTAGGAACAAAGCTCACTATGCCAGCAGCGAAGATCGGTGGTTGCGCCAAATTCTTATCGCCGATATAGGCCGCTAAATGCAGCCAGTGCAATGCCTTTTTTTTATCATCGCGCTTGCGTTGGCTTGCCTAGTACGGGTGTTATTGCACCCACCAGGGGCCCTATTTTGAACTCTTATTTCCAGGCAGTTTACGGCGTAAACAGAACTGCCTTGCAATTTCGTATTATGAACTCGTCAAACAAGCCAGTGAACGATCACGTGACACCCTGGCCGACTTCTGGCCGAATATTGCCTGGCAATACCGTATTACGAACGTTCCAATTGGTTCAACCGGGTTTCAGGCTGGCTAAAGTAGATTCATCCTTCATGGGGTACTGTTTAAAATGTTATAATAAAATACCTCCCCACATACTCCAACTGAACGAAACGAAGTTCAAAACCTGTATCAAACGCACACTATGCAGCCATGCATATTATAACTTGGAGGATTACATCTCTGACAAAAATGCTTGGCTCAACGCTGGTTCTGCTCCACAAGGGCGCCTAAACAATTGATTAGCATTCGGAAATATTGTTGGAGCTGCTGAAGATTGTAAAAACTGTCTTTGCACTGTATAAATTCAATCTTTTAGTATTGTATAATTGCAAAGCACACGTGTGAGCACTATGTGGTACCTACTATAAAGCTACCCTATACTGGGCACGTCTGTCATTGACTTGAATGTGCCCTGGCGGCTGAGAGTATGTCACGCTCACTCTAATGTCTCGCGGGTGGTGGCGTGTGTGTTGGATCATTAAGTTCCCTTCAAAATGGTTGAGCTGAATGGTGCTGATCCATACGTCATGTTCGTGAACGGGCGCCGTCAGTGGGGACTGGTCATCTCTTGGCTGCCACGCCTTTTTGTTTTTTTTTTTAAATTTTCTTTTCCGATTTTTATGTTTTTTATTACGGGTCTTTCTACATCGTTCTCACATGTTTAATTTCAACAAGACTGATGTAACAAATTTTCTGTCACCATATTATTTAAAAGAGTGTCCATGGAGTTTCTTGCCCGTTCTTCTCCATAGGTACCTACTTCGCTTTGGAATGGGAAACTAGCTTCATATTTCTGACTGACCGACCCCTTGACAATTCAAAAGTGCCTGTAATGGGTTTATTTGAAATAAATGCTTTGAGTTTGAGTTCGAGTTCGTTTGACATTTCGTTCCGTATTAGAACTGTCAAAAAGTAACCTCACAATCCATTCAGTTTACGCTGCTTCAGAGGAGCTTTTATTGAATTGTTTAGGGTTTATTTGGAAATTATTGGAGTGTTTTATATATAACATAAGAAAATATAATCATGTGTGACGAAAATGAACTGTTTGAGTTCCTAGAAAGTGATTCTTCTCGGCAAACTTGTGAATCAACTAATAAAAGGAGACGACTTCGTGACCAATCTAATGCGTTCGACATGGATGATCTGCAGTTCACGACTTGGGACCGAATCTCTGTGAGCAGCTGAGGCCTCACGTGTCATGAGACGTGTGATCGCACGCAAGGCTAAGAATTGTAAAATACACTTTCCACTAAATAAATAAAAGGATAATAAACGTATTATTGAAATCCTTACAACGGCCTTTCATTTTGGTAACAAACATAACATCACGCCTTGTTTCCCCGTAGGGTTGGGCAGAGGTGTACCTATAGTACACCCACATTTCGCCAGTTATGTTTAAGTCCCATGTAATAGGGGGCGAGCCTATCGCCATCTACCGGGCACAAATCCAGACTTCGGGCTGCCACTGAGAAATTCCAGATAGAAAATCCCAATAACACGTTGCCCGACCTGGGGATCGAACCCAGGACCTCATGCTCAGCAGTAGCTCTTGCGACCACTAGACCAACGAGGCAGTTCCTTTTGATGTTCACCTTTAACCCATAACGGGTTTACAAAATCCACGGATTTATCCGTGAAGACTAAGGTAGTTGTTTTTATTAAGTATGAACTTTACGTAAAGTTTTAAGTAAACATTATTCTCATTTTAGGTTTTGGTTGCATTATCATAGTATGCTACTGGCTCCTACCAACGCCCCACTGGTGATATAGGCTCTCATTCAATGTCCCAGCCAACATTTTCTATAGTAGATGCAAATGACTGAGATTTCTTCAGACTTCTTGGAAGTAGTATAAAAACTCCAACAATCTTTCCAGCTGAACATAAGTTAGGGAACTCGCCGACGAGGCGAGGGCGAGAACGCTCATCCACTATTAAAATAAAACTTACATTGTATTAATATTATATCATGTTAAAAACATGAATATGAATTGAAATACTCAATAACACTTTCGCCATCTTTTTGTTTATACTTATACTCCGTAAATCTTAGAATGGGTCCTTCCATTAAACAAAAAATACGATAGTGTTCTTTCATAATGTTATTGTTATTATCTAAATCTAATGTTTGTCAAACAATACTTAGTTAGATTTCGGGAGCGGAGCGATGGTTGAAAATAAAACATATTAGGACTCATTTAACTAAGAGTTTATTAGAGTAAACGACCCGAGCTTACAGAGCTTGATGTAAGACTGACTATTCTATCTAACCTAATTAATACATAGAACTTACAACTAAGCTGGTGGTCACTGGCGCCTTCACATCACGCCATGTCTGGCTGATAAGGGCAATAATGCAGCCTACGAGCTTATGGCTCTACCACAGCGATAAAGTGGGTTCGCAGAATATAACTACTTTCATTGAAGTTGTCGAATTCCCCGCTGACCTTCAAGTGGAATGCGTTCGGAAACCTCGCGTTACAATTTGCAAACAGGAAATATTATATAAATTATTATAATCTAGAATAGCACAATATAAATTGCGTTCATATTTTACCTGTTATACTAGACTAACTAGTTTAATATATGGTATTTATTATTTTTATCATAAAATACGTGGGATAAACAAAACCGTAACTTCCCTATAAATATATAATTGGGTTTCTGAACGTTACGTCAGAGAATTACAAGCCAGCCATAGACAAACTACCCAGCCAGAAGTCGCTCAGAACTAGGAATGTCATAATACGAAATTTAACCAGCCCGTGAAATGAATTGCCTGGAACTTGCCTGGTTTTTTAAAAGTTCGTAATAGGCCCGCTGGCACTGCCCTGGGGCCCTATTATGAACTCTTATTTCCAGGCAGTTTACGGCGTAAACAGAACTGCCTTACGATTTCGTATTATGAACTCGTCAAACAAGCCAGTCAGCGGTCACGTGACACCCTGGCCGACTTCTGGCCGAATATTGCCTGGCAACACCGTATTACGAATGTTCGTTTGACATTTCGTTCCGTATTAGAACTGTCAAAAAGTGACCTCACAATCCATTCAATTTACGCTGCTTCAGAGGAGCTTTTATTGAATTGTTTTGAGTTTATTTGGAAATTATTGGAGTGTTTTCTATATAAAATAAGAAAATATTCTAACTGTTTGAGTTCCTGGAAAGTGATTATTCTCGGCAAACTTGTGAATCAAGTAATAAAAGGAGACGACTTCGTGACCAATTTCCCCCCTCCACCCGACTGTCCGCTCGACAACACGTATTTTTTCTGTGCTCTCATACTTAAATCCATTACCTGTGTCAAAAGTTTAAATCATACCCCAAAACCTATACCGTTGTGTGGCTAAGTGTACAAACCTCATAGTGTGCAAATTGATTTTTAATTCCACCCAGTGATCTCCAAATAAACATAGTTTTCCAGTAACAATCAGTGCAGTTAAACAATTATTCATCGGCCGAGCGCATGAATCATCGTACTTTCGAACAATACGCCCACGGATACTCCGTTCACACGAAGTGTTATCAATTCCGATCTAACTACTCTTGCGCACCGTAACTAACTTAGTCAGTAAAAGCTCTCCATATAATATCTATAATAATAGTATAGTAATTCCCGCTTGATGATGCCGTTAAATCGCACACCGCCGGCGCTGCAGCTACAAACATCTCAGACAGCGGTGTCACCAGTGACGACAACTTTGCCCGCAAGTTTCGAGCAGGCGCTTTCCACTCCACTTAGCTCATCTGAGCCCACTTTAAATACAAGGCCGGACTCACCTATTGATGACAACTCACCAAACATTACATTCCGTAATGCTAAGGGCAGGCGATTGGAAAAAAGTGGAGAAAGCAAGTTATGCACTTTTATGTCGGAAATGAAGCAAATGTTTCAAGATTTTAAGGCCCACCAGGATGAAAAATATGAAAAGTTGTTTTCCCTAGTAAATACTCGTAGCATTCATGACTCTTTTGATCACCTCTCTGCTCAGCATGACAACCTTAAATCTCAAATTGAGTTGTTGGAAACGGAGCGTAAGGAAAATCTCTCATAAATATGTGATCTCAAAAACAAGCTGGACAAAATGGAGCAGAGCTCGAGGTCCACCTGTTTAGAGATTCGAAATATACCATGCACCAAAGAGGAATCAAAGTCCTCTCTGTTAAAAACCGTCATTGAAACTGGTAGCTTACTAAACCTAACAATACACCCAAGGGATGTGAAGGACGTATTCCGCATAAAAACAAAAGATCCCGCCAACAAACCAATTATTGTCGATTTTACCACCGTAATCCTTAAGGAAGAATTCCTAGTAAAGTTTAGGAACCACAAAAAAAACAGCTTCAAACTTACAACGGAACACCTCAAAATAACTGGCCCTGCAAAACAAATTTATATATCTGAAAACTTATCGGCTAAGAATAAAAGACTGTTCTTTCTGGCTAGAGACGCCGCAAAAACGAACGAGTTTCAGTTCTGTTGGGTCTAACACGGGAAGATCCTAGTGCGGGAAAAACCAGGATGTCCTCACTTCCAAGTTCAATGCGAGGCGGATATCGGCCGTATCAAAAAAGGCGCGTGACTAGTTGTTTATGTTTGTGTAACTTCATTATCGTATTATCTCGTTATCTTAGTGTTATTGTATTGTTTGAAAATCTACTGTTGTAAGTTGAAGTATTTTGAATCTGGGACTATTGTTAAACTCACCCGTGTATATACTACTCACCTTTCACTCTCACAGACATCTCCCCACATTCGTACACACCCTCGCACTTCCCACAAACTCTGTATACTCCCAAAAAAAAACGACTTAGCAAGCTTAAAAAACAACTGCTTAGTGTGTCCTCCTACTGTTAACTCAATAAACCTGATGTGGCTGTATTGCGATCAAGAGTATGATTACTCTATCCTAAAACTTTGTTCCCTTTTTGTTACTATAATTGAAAATGAATGATCTTACACTGAAAAGAAAGAACGAAAAGACATCATCGGACTGTCTGTTGAGCACGCCATTGAATTGTCCTGTGTTGAGCTTGATCAGCATGTCATAGTATGCGTATACAGACCTCCAAGTTACCAGAATCTACCTGTGTTTGATTCTGTAATGGAAGATGTTTTAAAGAAACTTAGTGCTAGTAGTAAGTCAATAATAATCTGCGGGGACTTTAATATTAATTTATTAGAAAATAACTCTGGTACAGTCAGATTATTAAGTCTTTTTAGGTCATTTGATCTGTCTAATGTTTTTATTGAACCTACCCGAGTGACAGCTTCTTCTGCTACTTGTATAGATAATGTTTTTTGCAATTGTGATTACTTACACAAACAAATAGTAAATAAGTTGCCATCTGATCACAGTGGACAAACAATAATGTTTTGCTCATATACGCCTTTACAAAAAACTCAAATAATGTTTAGGCAAATTACATGTAAAGATTTAGAGAAATTAAATGATTCTTTGGCCAGTCAATTATGTAAACAAAGTTTTAATAATATACGTGACCCAAATGAGTTCTACGCCGAGTTCTTTTCACTATTAAACACGCAATTTAATAAAACTTTTCCACTAAAGACTAAAAGTATTAATACAAAGTTTTTATTTAGTGATTGGGCCACTCCTGGCATTCGTAAAAGTAGAGAAAATCTATTTGAACTTTACGGCCTAAAGCAACATGTGACTCATACAAGTTTTCATCAGTATGTTGCAAGATATTCAAAATTATTTAAAAATGTGTGCAAAATAGCTAAAGCTCTATATATTAGTAATAAAATAAAATCAGCTGATGATAAAATAAAAACTACCTGGCAAATAATAAATAATGAAACAGGTAGGAAAAAACAGCGTAATATTGAATTTAATTTAGTGACTGCACGTGGCCCCATCAACTCAAATGTAGATATAGCTCAGGATTTTGAAAACTTTTTTGTTAATGTTCCACTTAAAACTACTGAAGATTTAAAGTCCTCACCCGCGCTTTCTGCTGCTTTACTTAAAAATAATGTAAAACCATGCCCTTTGGCGTTTAGGTTTCAGCATACAAACCCCCAAGCTGTTATAAAAGCTTTTAAAGATCTTAAAATTAAATCAACAGAAGATCTCTGGGGAATGTCTGTAAAAGTCTGTAGATCTCTCATCGAAACCCTTGCGCCCTATTTAGCTTTCATATTTAACACCAGTGTAGACCAAGGAGTCTTTCCGGATCTTATGAAACATAGTAAAGTGATCCCATTGTTCAAATCCGGTGATGGTAAAGAGCTCAATAATTATAGGCCCGTGTCAATTCTGCCAGTTCTCAGTAAGGTGTTTGAAAAGTTGATGCTCAATCAAATGTTACGTCACTTTAATAAAAACTCCATCTTGCATGAACATCATTACGGTTTCACTAAAGGACGTTGTACCACTGACGCCGGTGTCACCCTAATAAAGAACATTTTTAGCGCCTGGGAGGAATCACAAGATGCCATTGGAATCTTTTGCGATCTCTCTAAGGCGTTCGATTGCGTAAACCATGAGACACTTCTGCTGAAACTGGAGCACTATGGGATTAGGAATGAAGCACTTGATTTGCTAAGATCATACTTGAAAGACAGAAAGGTTAAAGTACAAATAAACGGCACAAACTCATTAGGGTCTGAAATATCAATGGGCGTTCCTCAAGGTTCGATATTGGGTCCATTCCTCTTTTTAGTCTACATTAATGATTTACCCCAGTTACTTCAAAATCAACCGAAGATGGTGTTGTTTGCAGATGACACTTCATTGATCTTTAAAATAGATCGAAGGTCACAAAATCTTGACGACGTGAACAACTCTATTCTTCAGGTCCAAGATTGGTTTACGGTAAATAATTTGGTACTAAATGAGAAAAAAACCAAATGCATTCGATTTAAATTACCTAATGTTAGAAGTAGCGAATGTGACATCATATTGAACGGAGAAAAACTGGAATTTAGTAATCAGACGGTTTTCCTAGGAATCACGCTAGACGAGAAGTTACAATGGGGACCCCATATAACATCTCTCGCGGGGCGACTAAGCTCGGCAGCGTATGCTGTTAGAAAGATAAGACAGTTAACAGACGTTGAAACCGCGCGTTTGGTTTATTTCGGCTACTTCCACAGCATTATGTCATACGGCATTTTACTGTGGGGTCGGGCTGCTGACATTGAATCCATTTTTATTTTGCAAAAGAGAGCTGTCAGAGCCATTTCCAATCTACGTCGCCGCGAATCTCTTAGGGAACTATTTAGGAAGATTAATATAATGACTGTACCTTGCCAGTTCATTTATGAAAATATTATGTATGTTAGAAAAAATCTGCATCTATTTAATAAAATAAGTGATAGACATAATATTAACACTAGAAATAAAAATAAAATAGATCAACCATTTTTCAGACTATCTAAAGTACATAGATCTTTTATGGGGTACTGTGTTAAATGTTACAACAAAATACCTGGTGAAATATTGCAATTATAGCAAATCTTGGGGTTCATTCGATTAATCGAGTCTGGTCAAACCACGCTGGGGTCGGTGCATTTCAAAGTCAAAGTCAAAGCATTTATTTCAAATAGGCCCATAAAATGGCACTTTTGAACGTCAAAAATTACAATAAAAATATAACTGATTCTAGGCGCCACTTCCAAAAAGTAGTTTCGTATGGAGAAGAAGTGGCAAGAAACTCCACCGTTACTCTTTTAAAATATTTTACAATATTTGTATACATTAATTATATTTATATATGTGAAGACGATGCACCAAGAATAAAAATACTATACCACAAGTGGTAAGAAGAACTAAAAATATAGCAAAGGCAGATAAATGAATGACGCGATAGGTACATTGTGCTCACATATTTACAAACACTGTAAAAATATATGACTTTCCTAAAATATTAACTAGGAATAGGTCAGTGTGTGAATAATTAAAAAAAAAAAAAAAAAAAAAATTAAATTAGCAACCAGTGTGATTTTGTCTAGACGGGATTGTCCTATGGAGCTGGACCATCATGTTTTCAAGCATTCTTATCTTATATATAGTCCTCTAATTTGTAATAAGCTTGTCTGCAAAGTGTACTTTTTATACGAATTTTAAATTTTCTTTCATTTAATTGCAATATATCACAAGGTATTTCGTTATAACATTTAACACAGTACCCCATAAATGATGTATGTACTTTAGCTAATCTGAAAAATGGTTGATCTATTTTATCTTTATTTCTAGTATTCAAATTATGTCTATCACTTATTTTATTAAAAAGATGTAGATTTTTTCTTACATACATAATATTTTCATAAATGAATTGGCAAGGTACTGTCATAATATTAATCCCTTTAAATAGTTCCCTGAGAGATTCGCGACGAGGAAGATTGTACATGGCTCTGACAGCTCTCTTTTGCAAAATAAAAATGGATTCAATGTCAGCAGCCCGACCCCACAGTAAAATGCCGTATGACATAATGCTGTGGAAGTAGCTAAAGTAGACCAGACGCGCGGTTTCTACATCTGTTAACTGTCTTATCTTTCTCTCTACTTCCAGAACTCTTATTTCCAGGCAGTTTACGGCGTAAACAGAACTGCCTTACGATTTCGTATTATGAACTCGTCAAACAAGCCAGTCAGCGGTCACGTGACACCCTGGCCGACTTCTGGCCGAATATTGCCTGGCAACACCGTATTACGAATGTTCGTTTGACATTTCGTTCCGTATTAGAACTGTCAAAAAGTGACCTCACAATCCATTCAATTTACGCTGCTTCAGAGGAGCTTTTATTGAATTGTTTTGAGTTTATTTGGAAATTATTGGAGTGTTTTCTATATAAAATAAGAAAATATTCTAACTGTTTGAGTTCCTGGAAAGTGATTATTCTCGGCAAACTTGTGAATCAAGTAATAAAAGGAGACGACTTCGTGACCAATTTCCCCCCTCCACCCGACTGTCCGCTCGACAACACGTATTTTTTCTGTGCTCTCATACTTAAATCCATTACCTGTGTCAAAAGTTTAAATCATACCCCAAAACCTATACCGTTGTGTGGCTAAGTGTACAAACCTCATAGTGTGCAAATTGATTTTTAATTCCACCCAGTGATCTCCAAATAAACATAGTTTTCCAGTAACAATCAGTGCAGTTAAACAATTATTCATCGGCCGAGCGCATGAATCATCGTACTTTCGAACAATACGCCCACGGATACTCCGTTCACACGAAGTGTTATCAATTCCGATCTAACTACTCTTGCGCACCGTAACTAACTTAGTCAGTAAAAGCTCTCCATATAATATCTATAATAATAGTATAGTAATTCCCGCTTGATGATGCCGTTAAATCGCACACCGCCGGCGCTGCAGCTACAAACATCTCAGACAGCGGTGTCACCAGTGACGACAACTTTGCCCGCAAGTTTCGAGCAGGCGCTTTCCACTCCACTTAGCTCATCTGAGCCCACTTTAAATACAAGGCCGGACTCACCTATTGATGACAACTCACCAAACATTACATTCCGTAATGCTAAGGGCAGGCGATTGGAAAAAAGTGGAGAAAGCAAGTTATGCACTTTTATGTCGGAAATGAAGCAAATGTTTCAAGATTTTAAGGCCCACCAGGATGAAAAATTAAAGTAGACCAGACGCGCGGTTTCTACATCTGTTAACTGTCTTATCTTTCTAACAGCATAAGCGGCAGAGCTTAGCCGCCCCTTGAGTTTGAGTTTGAGTTTGAGTTTGCAAGAGATGTTATATGTGGTCCCCATTGTAATTTCTCGTCCAGCGTGATTCCTAGGAAAACCGTCTGATTAATAAATTCCAGTTTTTCTCCATTCAATATGATGTCACATTCGCTACTTCTAACATTAGGTAATTTAAATCTAATGCATTTGGTTTTTTTTTCATTTAGTACCAAATTATTTACCGTAAACCAATCTTGGACTTGAAGAATCGAGTTATTCACGTCGTCCAGATTTTGTGACCGTCGGTCTATTTTAAATATTAATGATGTGTCATCTGCAAATAACACCACCTTCGGTTGATTTTGAAGTACTTGAGGTAAATCATTAATGTAAACTAAGAAGAGGAATGGACCCAATATCGAACCTTGAGGAACGTCCATTTCCATTTCATACCCTAATGAGTTTATGCCGTTTACTTGAACTTTAACCTTTCTTTCTTTCAGGTATGATCTAAGTAGATCAAGAGCTGTATTCCTAACCCCATAGTGCTCCAGTTTCAGAAGAAGGGACTCATGGTTTACGCAATCAAATGCTTTAGAGAGGTCGCAAAAAATTCCAATGGCATCTTTTGCTTCCTCCCAGGCGTTAAAAATGTTCTTTATTAGAGAAACACCAGCGTCAGTGGTACAACGCCCTTTGGTGAAACCGTACTGTTGTTCATGAAAGATGGAGTTTTTATTAAAGTGACGTACCATTTGATTGAGCATCAACATTCATTCATTCATTCATATCTATCTATCTAAAATTAAGACCCACGTTGATAGAATGAAAAATAAGACACAAAAAGTTAATAAGTTATTGTAAAGAAAAAAATGTTGAAATTTTAACAAGTGTATTAACGAAAAATATGTATAATGAAGTTCTTTATTGGCTAGGCGCACGTGTGGTATTTCTGAAATGATTACAGAACAAAAAATTTGAATTTTGGTAAAAAAAAATACTTTTCGACTGAAAAATAAAATGAGTGAAAACCTGGAATGGCTAGTACCAAGCGGGACTCCAGCTCGCGGAACGTGCACCAGAATACAGGTGAGGCAGGTAAGTATTTATTCAAATTAAGTCCCCTGTAGATTTTGATGAAAAATAAGACATAACATTTAATTAGTTTTTCGTAAAGAAAAACATGTTTACATTTTTACAAGTATATCGTCGTTGTAGTGTGAGAAGTCACTAAGTGACATTTTAAGCTAAACTGAGTAAATGATGTAAAAGTGTTTTTAAACTCAATATCTACCTTATGCAATGGTGAAAGTGCTGTTTTTTTCTGTATTTTCGATAATACGAGAATGTCAGAAGTACATAACTACTCGTTAAGGCAAAAAATTAGCTTAAGAAAATTAACTAACGGTACTTGAGTAGAATAGAATAAATACTCTTTATTATGTACACCTTAAAAATTACACTAACCTTTTATCAATAACTGGGGCTCCACTGCTCATTAAACAAGTTTCTGAACGAAAAAAAGTTATTTTTTGAAGTTCTTCATTGGCTAGGCGTACGCGCAATCTGTCAAAACACGCGTCTCCGAGCTAGGTAGCGATCCATGGTGTTTCTGAAATTATTCCTGTTTTTGTTGTTGAAATTTGGTCAAAAGACTAACTTTTCGACTGAAAAATAAAATGAGTGAAACCGTAATTACTGCTACCAAACGGTACTCGAGCTCACGCAACGAGCACCAGAATACCGGTAAGGCAGCTGAGTATCTTTCTAAATAGAGACCAAGGTAGATTTTGATGAAAAGTAAGACATAAAAATTCATTTTGTTATTCGTGAAGAAAAATATTTTGAAATTTTTACAAGTTTCTGAAAGAAAAAAAGTATATTTTTGAAGTTCTACATAGGCGAGGCGCACGCGCAACCTGTCAAAATACGCGTCTCCGAGCGAGCTAGTGATCCACAGTGTTTCTGAAATTTTCCCTGTTTTTGTTGTTGAATTTTGGTCAAAAAACTAACTTTTCGACTGAAAAATTAAATGAGTGAAACCGTAATTACTGCTACCAAACGGTACTCGAGCTCACGCAACGCGCACCAGAATACCGTTAAGGCAGCTGAGTATCTTTCTAAATAGAGACCAAGGTAGATTTTGATGAAAAGTAAGACATAAAAATTCATTTTGTTAATCATGAAGAAAAATATTTTGAAATTTTTACAAGTTTCTGAAAGAAAAAAAGTATATTTTTGAAGTTCTACATAGGCGAGGCGCATGCGCAACCTGTCAAAATTCGCGTCCCCGAGCGAGCTAGTGATCCACAGTGTTTCTGAAATTTTACCTGTTTTTGTTGTTGAAATTTGGTCAAAAAACTAACTTTTCGACTGAAAAATAAAATGAGTGAAACCGTAATTACTGCTATCAAACGGTACTCGAGCTCACGGAACGCACACCAAAATAACGGCAAGGCAAGTCAGTAACTTTCTAAATGAAGACCAATGTAGATTTTGATGAAAAATAAGACATAAAAATTCAGTTTGTTTTTCGTGAAGAAAAATATGTTGAAAATTTGACAAGTGTCTGAAAGAAAAAAAGTAAATTTTTGAAGTTCTACTTTGGCTAGGTTAACGCGCAACCTGCCAAAACACGCGTCTCCGAGCGAGCTACTGATCCACGGTGTTTCTTGTTTTTGTTGTTGAAATTTGGTCAAAAAAGTAACTTTTCTACTGAAAAATAAAATTAGTGAAACCGTAACTACTGCTACCAAACGGGACTCGAGCTCACGGAACGCACACCAAAATAACGGCAAGGCAAGTCAGTAACTTTCTAAATGAAGACCAATGTAGATTTTGATGAAAAATAAGACATAAAAATTCAGTTTGTTTTTCGTGAAGAAAAATATGTTGAAAATTTGACAAGCGTCTGAACGAAAAAAAGTTAATTTTTGAAGTTCTACTTTGGATAGGCCTACGCGCAACCTGTCAAAACACGCGTCTCCGAGCGAGGTAGCGATCCACGGTGTTTCTGAAATTATTCCTGTTTTTGTTGTTCAAATTTGGTCAAAAAACTAACTTTTCGACTGAAAAATAAAATGAATAAAAAAAACCGTATTTACTGATACCAAACGGTACTCGAGCCCACGCAACACGCACCAGAAAACCAGAAAGGCAGCTGAGTATCTTTCTAAATAAAGACCTACGTAGGATTTGATGAAAATTAAGACATAAAAATTCATTTTGTTATTCGTGAAGAAAAATATGTTGAAATTTTTACAAGTGTCTGAAAGAAAAAAAGTTAATTTTTGAAGTTCTACATAGGCTAGGCGCACGAGCAACCTGTCAAAATACGCTTTTCCGAGCGAGCTAGTGATCAACGGTGTTTCTGAAAATTTTGCTGTTTTTGTTGTTGAAATTTGGTCAAAAAAGTAGCTTCTCGACTGAAAAATTAAATTAGTGAAACCGTAACTACTGCTACCAAACGGTACTCGAGCTCACGCAACACGCACCGGAAAACCGGTAAGGCAGCTGAGTATCTTTCTAAATGGAGACCTACGTAGATTTTGATGAAAAGTAAGACATAAAAAATCATTTTGTTAATCGTGAAGAAAAATATTTTGAAATTTTGTAAAAATTTCAAAATATTTTTCTTCTACAAGTTTCTGAAAGAAAAAAAGTATATTTTTGAAGTTCTACTTTGGCTAGGTTAACGCGCAACCTGCCAAAACACGCGTCTCCAAGCGAGCTACTGATCCACGGTGTTTCTTGTTTTTGTTCTTGAAATTTGGTCAAAAAAGTAACTTTTCTACTGAAAAATAAAATTAGTGAAACCGTAACTACTGCTACCAAACGGGACTCGAGCTCACGGAACGCACACCAAAATAACGGCAAGGCAAGTCAGTAACTTTCTAAATGAAGACCAATGTAGATTTTGATGAAAAATAAGACATAAAAATTCAGTTTGTTTTTCGTGAAGAAAAATATGTTGAAAATTTGACAAGTGTCTGAAAGAAAAAAAGTAAATTTTTGAAGTTCTACTTTGGATAGGCCTACGCGCAACCTGTCAAAACACGCGTCTCCGAGCGAGGTAGCGATCCACGGTGTTTCTGAAAATTTTGCTGTTTTTGTTGTTGAAATTTGGTCAAAAAAGTAGCTTCTCGACTGAAAAATTAAATTAGTGAAACCGTAACTACTGCTACCAAACGGTACTCGAGCTCACGCAACGCGCACCAGATTACCGGTAAGGCAGCTGAGTATCTTTCTAAATGGATACCTACGTAGATTTTGATGAAAAGTAAGACATAAAAATTCATTTTGTTATTCGTGAAGAAAAATATTTTGAAATTTTTACAAGTTTCTGAAATAAAAAAAAGTAAATTTTTGAAGTTCTACATGGGCTAGGCGCACGCGCAACCTGTCAAAATTCGCGTCTCCGAGCGAGCTAGTGATCCACAGTGTTTCTGAAATTTTCCCTGTTTTTGTTGTTGAAATTTGGTCAAAAAACTAACTTTTCGACTGAAAAATAAAATGAGTGTAACCGTAATTACTGCTACCAAACGGTACTCGAGCTCACGCAATGCGCACCAGAATACCGGTAAGGCAGCTGAGTATCTTTCTAAATGGAGACCTACGTAGATTTTGATGAAAAGTAAGACATAAAAAATCATTTTGTTAATCGTGAAGAAAAATATTTTGAAATTTTTACAAGTTTCTGAAAGAAAAAAAGTATATTTTTGAAGTTCTACATAGGCGAGGCGCACGCGCAACCCGTCAAACTACGCGTCTCCGAGCGAGCTAGTGATCCACAGTGTTACTGAAATTTTCCCTGTTTTTGTTGTTGAAATTTGGTCAAAAAACTAACTTTTCGACTGAAAAATAAAATGAGTGAAACCGTAATTACTGCTACCAAACGGTACTCTAGCTCACGCAACGCGCACCAGAATACCGGTAAGGCAGCTGGGTATCTTTCTAAATGGAGACCTACGTAGATTTTGATGAAAAGTAAGACATAAAAATTCATTTTGTTAATCGTGAAGAAAAATATTTTGAAATTTTTACAAGTTTCTGAAAGAAAAAAAAGTATATTTTTGAAGTTCTACATAGGCGAGGCGCACGCGCAACCTGTCAAAATTCGCGTCTCCGAGCGAGCTAGTGATCCACAGTGTTTCTGAAATTTTCCCTGTTTTTGTTGTTGAAATTTGGTCAAAAAACTGACTTTTCGACTGAAAAACAAAATGAGTGAAACCGTAATTACTGCTACCAAACGGTACTCGAGCTCACGCAACGCGCACCAGAATACCGGTGAGGCAGCTGAGTATCTTTCTAAATGGATACCTACGTAGATTTTGATGAAAAGTAAGACATAAAAATTCATTTTGTTATTCGTGAAGAAAAATATTTTGAAATTTTTACAAGTTTCTGAAAGAAAAAAAAGTTTATTTTTGAAGTTCTACGTAGGCGAGGCGCACGCGCAACCCGTCAAAATACGCGTCTCCGAGCGAGCTAGTGATCCACAGTGTTTCTGAAATTTTCCCTGTTTTTGTTGTTGAAATTTGGTCAAAAAACTAACTTTTCGACTGAAAAATAAAATGAGTGAAACCGTAATTACTGCTACCAAACGGTACTCGAGCTCACGCAATGCGCACCAGAATACCGGTAAGGCAGCTGAGTATCTTTCTAAATGGATACCTACGTAGATTTTGATGAAAAGTAAGACATAAAAATTCATTTTGATATTCGTGAAGAAATTCTTTTTTAAATTTTTACAAGTTCCTGAAAGAAAAAAAAGTTTATTTTTGAAGTTCTACGTAGGCGAGGCGCACGCGCAACCTGTAAAAATTCGCGTCTCCGAGCGAGCTAGTGATCCACAGTGTTTCTGAAATTTTCCCTGTTTTTGTTATTGAAATTTGGTCAAAAAACTAACTTTTCGACTGAAAAATAAAATGAGTGAAACCGTAATTACTGCTACCAAACGGTACTCGAGCTCACGCAATGCGCACCAGAATACCGGTAAGGCAGCTGAGTATCTTTCTAAATGGAGACCTACGTAGATTTTGATGAAAAGTAAGACATAAAAATTCATTTTGTTAATCGTGAAGAAAAATATTTTGAAATTTTTACGTTTCTGAAATAAAAAAAAGTAAATTTTTGAAGTTCTACATGGACTAGGCGCACGCGCAACCTGTCAAAATACGCGTCTCCGAGCGAGCTAGTGATCCACAGTGTTTCTGAAATTTTCCCTGTTTTTGTTGTTGAAATTTGGTCAAAAAACTAACTTTTCGACTGAAAAATAAAATGAGTGAAACCGTTATTACTGCTACCAAACGGTACTCGAGCTCACGCAATGCGCACCAGAATACCGGTAAGGCAGCTGAGTATCTTTCTAAATGGAGACCTACGTAGATTTTGATGAAAAGTAAGACATAAAAAATCATTTTGTTAATCGTGAAGAAAAATATTTTGAAATTTTTACAAGTTTCTGAAAGAAAAAAAGTATATTTTTGAAGTTCTACATAGGCGAGGCGCACGCGCAACCTGTCAAAATTCGCGTCTCCGAGCGAGCTAGTGATCCACAGTGTTTCTGAAATTTTCCCTGTTTTTGTTGTTGAAATTTGGTCAAAAAACTGACTTTTCGACTGAAAAACAAAATGAGTGAAACCGTAATTACTGCTACCAAACGGTACTCGAGCTCACGCAACGCGCACCAGAATACCGGTGAGGCAGCTGAGTATCTTTCTAAATGGATACCTACGTAGATTTTGATGAAAAGTAAGACATAAAAATTCATTTTGTTATTCGTGAAGAAAAATATTTTGAAATTTTTACAAGTTTCTGAAAGAAAAAAAAGTTTATTTTTGAAGTTCTACGTAGGCGAGGCGCACGCGCAACCCGTCAAAATACGCGTCTCCGAGCGAGCTAGTGATCCACAGTGTTTCTGAAATTTTCCCTGTTTTTGTTGTTGAAATTTGGTCAAAAAACTAACTTTTCGACTGAAAAATAAAATGAGTGAAACCGTAATTACTGCTACCAAACGGTACTCGAGCTCACGCAATGCGCACCAGAATACCGGTAAGGCAGCTGAGTATCTTTCTAAATGGATACCTACGTAGATTTTGATGAAAAGTAAGACATAAAAATTCATTTTGATATTCGTGAAGAAATTCTTTTTTAAATTTTTACAAGTTCCTGAAAGAAAAAAAAGTTTATTTTTGAAGTTCTACGTAGGCGAGGCGCACGCGCAACCTGTAAAAATTCGCGTCTCCGAGCGAGCTAGTGATCCACAGTGTTTCTGAAATTTTCCCTGTTTTTGTTATTGAAATTTGGTCAAAAAACTAACTTTTCGACTGAAAAATAAAATGAGTGAAACCGTAATTACTGCTACCAAACGGTACTCGAGCTCACGCAATGCGCACCAGAATACCGGTAAGGCAGCTGAGTATCTTTCTAAATGGAGACCTACGTAGATTTTGATGAAAAGTAAGACATAAAAATTCATTTTGTTAATCGTGAAGAAAAATATTTTGAAATTTTTACAAGTTTCTGAAATAAAAAAAAGTAAATTTTTGAAGTTCTACATGGACTAGGCGCACGCGCAACCTGTCAAAATACGCGTCTCCGAGCGAGCTAGTGATCCACAGTGTTTCTGAAATTTTCCCTGTTTTTGTTGTTGAAATTTGGTCATAAAACTATCTTTTCGACTGAAAAATAAAATGAGTGAAACCGTAATTACTGCTACCAAACGGTACTCGAGCTCACGCAATGCGCACCAGAATACCGGTAAGGCAGCTGAGTATCTTTCTAAATGGAGACCTACGTAGATTTTGATGAAAAGTAAGACATAAAAAATCATTTTGTTAATCGTGAAGAAAAATATTTTGAAATTTTTACAAGTTTCTGAAAGAAAAAAAGTATATTTTTGAAGTTCTACATAGGCGAGGCGCACGCGCAACCCGTCATACTACGCGTCTCCGAGCGAGCTAGTGATCCACAGTGTTACTGAAATTTTCCCTGTTTTTGTTGTTGAAATTTGGTCAAAAAACTAACTTTTCGACTGAAAAATAAAATGAGTGAAACCGTAATTACTGCTACCAAACGGTACTCTAGCTCACGCAACGCTTACCAGAATACCGGTAAGGCAGCTGGGTATCTTTCTAAATGGAGACCTACGTAGATTTTGATGAAAAGTAAGACATAAAAATTCATTTTGTTAATCGTGAAGAAAAATATTTTGAAATTTTTACAAGTTTCTGAAAGAAAAAAAAGTATATTTTTGAAGTTCTACATAGGCGAGGCGCACGCGCAACCTGTCAAAATTCGCGTCTCCGAGCGAGCTAGTGATCCACAGTGTTTCTGAAATTTTCCCTGTTTTTGTTGTTGAAATTTGGTCAAAAAACTGACTTTTCGACTGAAAAATAAAATGAGTGAAACCGTAATTACTGCTACCAAACGGTACTCGAGCTCACGCAACGCGCACCAGAATACCGGTGAGGCAGCTGAGTATCTTTCTAAATGGATACCTACGTAGATTTTGATGAAAAGTAAGACATAAAAATTCATTTTGTTATTCGTGAAGAAAAATATTTTGAAATTTTTACAAGTTTCTGAAAGAAAAAAAAGTTTATTTTTGAAGTTCTACGTAGGCGAGGCGCACGCGCAACCCGTCAAAATACGCGTCTCCGAGCGAGCTAGTGATCCACAGTGTTTCTGAAATTTTCCCTGTTTTTGTTGTTGAAATTTGGTCAAAAAACTAACTTTTCGACTGAAAAATAAAATGAGTGAAACCGTAATTACTGCTACCAAACGGTACTCTAGCTCACGCAACGCGCACCAGAATACCGGTAAGGCAGCTGGGTATCTTTCTAAATGGAGACCTACGTAGATTTTGATGAAAAGTAAGACATAAAAATTCATTTTGTTAATCGTGAAGAAAAATATTTTGAAATTTTTACAAGTTTCTGAAAGAAAAAAAAGTATATTTTTGAAGTTCTACATAGGCGAGGCGCACGCGCAACCTGTCAAAATTCGCTCCTCCGAGCGAGCTAGTGATCCACAGTGTTTCTGAAATTTTCCCTGTTTTTGTTGTTGAAATTTGGTCAAAAAACTGACTTTTCGACTGAAAAACAAAATGAGTGAAACCGTAATTACTGCTACCAAACGGTACTCGAGCTCACGCAATGCGCACCAGAATACCGGTAAGGCAGCTGAGTATCTTTCTAAATGGAGACCTACGTAGATTTTGATGAAAAGTAAGACATAAAAAATCATTTTGTTAATCGTGAAGAAAAATATTTTGAAATTTTTACAAGTTTCTGAAAGAAAAAAAGTATATTTTTGAAGTTCTACATAGGCGAGGCGCACGCGCAACCCGTCATACTACGCGTCTCCGAGCGAGCTAGTGATCCACAGTGTTACTGAAATTTTCCCTTTTTTGTTGTTGAAATTTGGTCAAAAAACTAACTTTTCGACTGAAAAATAAAATGAGTGAAACCGTAATTACTGCTACCAAACGGTACTCTAGCTCACGCAACGCGCACCAGAATACCGGTAAGGCAGCTGGGTATCTTTCTAAATGGAGACCTACGTAGATTTTGATGAAAAGTAAGACATAAAAATTCATTTTGTTAATCGTGAAGAAAAATATTTTGAAATTTTTACAAGTTTCTGAAAGAAAAAAAAGTATATTTTTGAAGTTCTACATAGGCGAGGCGCACGCGCAACCTGTCAAAATTCGCGTCTCCGAGCGAGCTAGTGATCCACAGTGTTTCTGAAATTTTCCCTGTTTTTGTTGTTGAAATTTGGTCAAAAAACTGACTTTTCGACTGAAAAACAAAATGAGTGAAACCGTAATTACTGCTACCAAACGGTACTCGAGCTCACGCAACGCGCACCAGAATACCGGTAAGGCAGCTGGGTATCTTTCTAAATGGAGACCTACGTAGATTTTGATGAAAAGTAAGACATAAAAATTCATTTTGTTAATCGTGAAGAAAAATATTTTGAAATTTTTACAAGTTTCTGAAAGAAAAAAAAGTATATTTTTGAAGTTCTACATAGGCGAGGCGCACGCGCAACCTGTCAAAATTCGCGTCTCCGAGCGAGCTAGTGATCCACAGTGTTTCTGAAATTTTCCCTGTTTTTGTTGTTGAAATTTGGTCAAAAAACTGACTTTTCGACTGAAAAACAAAATGAGTGAAACCGTAATTACTGCTACCAAACGGTACTCGAGCTCACGCAACGCGCACCAGAATACCGGTGAGGCAGCTGAGTATCTTTCTAAATGGATACCTACGTAGATTTTGATGAAAAGTAAGACATAAAAATTCATTTTGTTATTCGTGAAGAAAAATATTTTGAAATTTTTACAAGTTTCTGAAAGAAAAAAAAGTTTATTTTTGAAGTTCTACGTAGGCGAGGCGCACGCGCAACCCGTCAAAATACGCGTCTCCGAGCGAGCTAGTGATCCACAGTGTTTCTGAAATTTTCCCTGTTTTTGTTGTTGAAATTTGGTCAAAAAACTAACTTTTCGACTGAAAAATAAAATGAGTGAAACCGTAATTACTGCTACCAAACGGTACTCTAGCTCACGCAACGCGCACCAGAATACCGGTAAGGCAGCTGGGTATCTTTCTAAATGGAGACCTACGTAGATTTTGATGAAAAGTAAGACATAAAAATTCATTTTGTTAATCGTGAAGAAAAATATTTTGAAATTTTTACAAGTTTCTGAAAGAAAAAAAAGTATATTTTTGAAGTTCTACATAGGCGAGGCGCACGCGCAACCTGTCAAAATTCGCTCCTCCGAGCGAGCTAGTGATCCACAGTGTTTCTGAAATTTTCCCTGTTTTTGTTGTTGAAATTTGGTCAAAAAACTGACTTTTCGACTGAAAAACAAAATGAGTGAAACCGTAATTACTGCTACCAAACGGTACTCGAGCTCACGCAACGCGCACCAGAATACCGGTGAGGCAGCTGAGTATCTTTCTAAATGGATACCTACGTAGATTTTGATGAAAAGTAAGACATAAAAATTCATTTTGTTATTCGTGAAGAAAAATATTTTGAAATTTTTACAAGTTTCTGAAATAAAAAAAAGTAAATTTTTGAAGTTCTACATGGACTAGGCGCACGCGCAACCTGTCAAAATACGCGTCTCCGAGCGAGCTAGTGATCCACAGTGTTTCTGAAATTTTCCCTGTTTTTGTTGTTGAAATTTGGTCATAAAACTATCTTTTCGACTGAAAAATAAAATGAGTGAAACCGTTATTACTGCTACCAAACGGTACTCGAGCTCACGCAACGCGCACCAGAATACCGGTGAGGCAGCTGAGTATCTTTCTAAATGGATACCTACGTAGATTTTGATGAAAAGTAAGACATAAAAATTCATTTTGTTATTCGTGAAGAAAAATATTTTGAAATTTTTACAAGTTTCTGAAAGAAAAAAAAGTTTATTTTTGAAGTTCTACATGGACTAGGCGCACGCGCAACCTGTCAAAATACGCGTCTCCGAGCGAGCTAGTGATCCACAGTGTTTCTGAAATTTTCCCTGTTTTTGTTGTTGAAATTTGGTCATAAAACTATCTTTTCGACTGAAAAATAAAATGAGTGAAACCGTTATTACTGCTACCAAACGGTACTCGAGCTCACGCAACGCGCACCAGAATACCGGTGAGGCAGCTGAGTATCTTTCTAAATGGATACCTACGTAGATTTTGATGAAAAGTAAGACATAAAAATTCATTTTGTTATTCGTGAAGAAAAATATTTTGAAATTTTTACAAGTTTCTGAAATAAAAAAAAGTAAATTTTTGAAGTTCTACATGGACTAGGCGCACGCGCAACCTGTCAAAATACGCGTCTCCGAGCGAGCTAGTGATCCACAGTGTTTCTGAAATTTTCCCTGTTTTTGTTGTTGAAATTTGGTCATAAAACTATCTTTTCGACTGAAAAATAAAATGAGTGAAACCGTAATTACTGCTACCAAACGGTACTCGAGCTCACGCAATGCGCACCAGAATACCGGTAAGGCAGCTGAGTATCTTTCTAAATGGAGACCTACGTAGATTTTGATGAAAAGTAAGACATAAAAATTCATTTTGTTAATCGTGAAGAAAATTATTTTGAAATTTTTACAAGTTTCTGAAATAAAAAAAAGTAAATTTTTGAAGTTCTACATGGACTAGGCGCACGCGCAACCTGTCAAAATACGCGTCTCCGAGCGAGCTAGTGATCCACAGTGTTTCTGAAATTTTCCCTGTTTTTGTTGTTGAAATTTGGTCATAAAACTATCTTTTCGACTGAAAAATAAAATGAGTGAAACCGTTATTACTGCTACCAAACGGTACTCGAGCTCACGCAACGCGCACCAGAATACCGGTGAGGCAGCTGAGTATCTTTCTAAATGGATACCTACGTAGATTTTGATGAAAAGTAAGACATAAAAATTCATTTTGTTATTCGTGAAGAAAAATATTTTGAAATTTTTACAAGTTTCTGAAAGAAAAAAAAGTTTATTTTTGAAGTTCTACGTAGGCGAGGCGCACGCGCAACCCGTCAAAATACGCGTCTCCGAGCGAGCTAGTGATCCACAGTGTTTCTGAAATTTTCCCTGTTTTTGTTGTTGAAATTTGGTCATAAAACTATCTTTTCGACTGAAAAATAAAATGAGTGAAACCGTAATTACTGCTACCAAACGGTACTCGAGCTCACGCAATGCGCACCAGAATACCGGTAAGGCAGCTGAGTATCTTTCTAAATGGAGACCTACGTAGATTTTGATGAAAAGTAAGACATAAAAATTCATTTTGTTAATCGTGAAGAAAAATATTTTGAAATTTTTACAAGTTTCTGAAAGAAAAAAAAGTATATTTTTGAAGTTCTACATAGGCGAGGCGCACGCGCAACCTGTCAAAATTCGCTCCTCCGAGCGAGCTAGTGATCCACAGTGTTTCTGAAATTTTCCCTGTTTTTGTTGTTGAAATTTGGTCAAAAAACTGACTTTTCGACTGAAAAACAAAATGAGTGAAACCGTAATTACTGCTACCAAACGGTACTCGAGCTCACGCAACGCGCACCAGAATACCGGTGAGGCAGCTGAGTATCTTTCTAAATGGATACCTACGTAGATTTTGATGAAAAGTAAGACATAAAAATTCATTTTGTTATTCGTGAAGAAAAATATTTTGAAATTTTTACAAGTTTCTGAAATAAAAAAAAGTAAATTTTTGAAGTTCTACATGGACTAGGCGCACGCGCAACCTGTCAAAATACGCGTCTCCGAGCGAGCTAGTGATCCACAGTGTTTCTGAAATTTTCCCTGTTTTTGTTGTTGAAATTTGGTCATAAAACTATCTTTTCGACTGAAAAATAAAATGAGTGAAACCGTTATTACTGCTACCAAACGGTACTCGAGCTCACGCAACGCGCACCAGAATACCGGTGAGGCAGCTGAGTATCTTTCTAAATGGATACCTACGTAGATTTTGATGAAAAGTAAGACATAAAAATTCATTTTGTTATTCGTGAAGAAAAATATTTTGAAATTTTTACAAGTTTCTGAAAGAAAAAAAAGTTTATTTTTGAAGTTCTACATGGACTAGGCGCACGCGCAACCTGTCAAAATACGCGTCTCCGAGCGAGCTAGTGATCCACAGTGTTTCTGAAATTTTCCCTGTTTTTGTTGTTGAAATTTGGTCATAAAACTATCTTTTCGACTGAAAAATAAAATGAGTGAAACCGTTATTACTGCTACCAAACGGTACTCGAGCTCACGCAACGCGCACCAGAATACCGGTGAGGCAGCTGAGTATCTTTCTAAATGGATACCTACGTAGATTTTGATGAAAAGTAAGACATAAAAATTCATTTTGTTATTCGTGAAGAAAAATATTTTGAAATTTTTACAAGTTTCTGAAATAAAAAAAAGTAAATTTTTGAAGTTCTACATGGACTAGGCGCACGCGCAACCTGTCAAAATACGCGTCTCCGAGCGAGCTAGTGATCCACAGTGTTTCTGAAATTTTCCCTGTTTTTGTTGTTGAAATTTGGTCATAAAACTATCTTTTCGACTGAAAAATAAAATGAGTGAAACCGTAATTACTGCTACCAAACGGTACTCGAGCTCACGCAATGCGCACCAGAATACCGGTAAGGCAGCTGAGTATCTTTCTAAATGGAGACCTACGTAGATTTTGATGAAAAGTAAGACATAAAAATTCATTTTGTTAATCGTGAAGAAAATTATTTTGAAATTTTTACAAGTTTCTGAAATAAAAAAAAGTAAATTTTTGAAGTTCTACATGGACTAGGCGCACGCGCAACCTGTCAAAATACGCGTCTCCGAGCGAGCTAGTGATCCACAGTGTTTCTGAAATTTTCCCTGTTTTTGTTGTTGAAATTTGGTCATAAAACTATCTTTTCGACTGAAAAATAAAATGAGTGAAACCGTTATTACTGCTACCAAACGGTACTCGAGCTCACGCAACGCGCACCAGAATACCGGTGAGGCAGCTGAGTATCTTTCTAAATGGATACCTACGTAGATTTTGATGAAAAGTAAGACATAAAAATTCATTTTGTTATTCGTGAAGAAAAATATTTTGAAATTTTTACAAGTTTCTGAAAGAAAAAAAAGTTTATTTTTGAAGTTCTACGTAGGCGAGGCGCACGCGCAACCCGTCAAAATACGCGTCTCCGAGCGAGCTAGTGATCCACAGTGTTTCTGAAATTTTCCCTGTTTTTGTTGTTGAAATTTGGTCATAAAACTATCTTTTCGACTGAAAAATAAAATGAGTGAAACCGTAATTACTGCTACCAAACGGTACTCGAGCTCACGCAATGCGCACCAGAATACCGGTAAGGCAGCTGAGTATCTTTCTAAATGGAGACCTACGTAGATTTTGATGAAAAGTAAGACATAAAAATTCATTTTGTTAATCGTGAAGAAAATTATTTTGAAATTTTTACAAGTTTCTGAAATAAAAAAAAGTAAATTTTTGAAGTTCTACATGGACTAGGCGCACGCGCAACCTGTCAAAATACGCGTCTCCGAGCGAGCTAGTGATCCACAGTGTTTCTGAAATTTTCCCTGTTTTTGTTGTTGAAATTTGGTCATAAAACTATCTTTTCGACTGAAAAATAAAATGAGTGAAACCGTAATTACTGCTACCAAACGGTACTCGAGCTCACGCAATGCGCACCAGAATACCGGTAAGGCAGCTGAGTATCTTTCTAAATGGAGACCTACGTAGATTTTGATGAAAAGTAAGACATAAAAAATCATTTTGTTAATCGTGAAGAAAAATATTTTGACATTTTTACAAGTTTCTGAAAGAAAAAAAGTATATTTTTGAAGTTCTACATAGGCGAGGCGCACGCGCAACCCGTCATACTACGCGTCTCCGAGCGAGCTAGTGATCCACAGTGTTACTGAAATTTTCCCTGTTTTTGTTGTTGAAATTTGGTCATAAAACTATCTTTTCGACTGAAAAATAAAATGAGTGAAACCGTTATTACTGCTACCAAACGGTACTCGAGCTCACGCAACGCGCACCAGAATACCGGTGAGGCAGCTGAGTATCTTTCTAAATGGATACCTACGTAGATTTTGATGAAAAGTAAGACATAAAAATTCATTTTGTTATTCGTGAAGAAAAATATTTTGAAATTTTTACAAGTTTCTGAAAGAAAAAAAAGTTTATTTTTGAAGTTCTACGTAGGCGAGGCGCACGCGCAACCCGTCAAAATACGCGTCTCCGAGCGAGCTAGTGATCCACAGTGTTTCTGAAATTTTCCCTGTTTTTGTTGTTGAAATTTGGTCATAAAACTATCTTTTCGACTGAAAAATAAAATGAGTGAAACCGTAATTACTGCTACCAAACGGTACTCGAGCTCACGCAATGCGCACCAGAATACCGGTAAGGCAGCTGAGTATCTTTCTAAATGGAGACCTACGTAGATTTTGATGAAAAGTAAGACATAAAAATTCATTTTGTTAATCGTGAAGAAAATTATTTTGAAATTTTTACAAGTTTCTGAAATAAAAAAAAGTAAATTTTTGAAGTTCTACATGGACTAGGCGCACGCGCAACCTGTCAAAATACGCGTCTCCGAGCGAGCTAGTGATCCACAGTGTTTCTGAAATTTTCCCTGTTTTTGTTGTTGAAATTTGGTCATAAAACTATCTTTTCGACTGAAAAATAAAATGAGTGAAACCGTAATTACTGCTACCAAACGGTACTCGAGCTCACGCAATGCGCACCAGAATACCGGTAAGGCAGCTGAGTATCTTTCTAAATGGAGACCTACGTAGATTTTGATGAAAAGTAAGACATAAAAAATCATTTTGTTAATCGTGAAGAAAAATATTTTGAAATTTTTACAAGTTTCTGAAAGAAAAAAAGTATATTTTTGAAGTTCTACATAGGCGAGGCGCACGCGCAACCCGTCATACTACGCGTCTCCGAGCGAGCTAGTGATCCACAGTGTTACTGAAATTTTCCCTGTTTTTGTTGTTGAAATTTGGTGAAAAAACTAACTTTTCGACTGAAAAATAAAATGAGTGAAACCGTAATTACTGCTACCAAACGGTACTCTAGCTCACGCAACGCTTACCAGAATACCGGTAAGGCAGCTGGGTATCTTTCTAAATGGAGACCTACGTAGATTTTGATGAAAAGTAAGACATAAAAATTCATTTTGTTAATCGTGAAGAAAAATATTTTGAAATTTTTACAAGTTTCTGAAAGAAAAAAAAGTATATTTTTGAAGTTCTACATAGGCGAGGCGCACGCGCAACCTGTCAAAATTCGCTCCTCCGAGCGAGCTAGTGATCCACAGTGTTTCTGAAATTTTCCCTGTTTTTGTTGTTGAAATTTGGTCAAAAAACTGACTTTTCGACTGAAAAACAAAATGAGTGAAACCGTAATTACTGCTACCAAACGGTACTCGAGCTCACGCAACGCGCACCAGAATACCGGTGAGGCAGCTGAGTATCTTTCTAAATGGATACCTACGTAGATTTTGATGAAAAGTAAGACATAAAAATTCATTTTGTTATTCGTGAAGAAAAATATTTTGAAATTTTTACAAGTTTCTGAAAGAAAAAAAAGTTTATTTTTGAAGTTCTACGTAGGCGAGGCGCACGCGCAACCCGTCAAAATACGCGTCTCCGAGCGAGCTAGTGATCCACAGTGTTTCTGAAATTTTCCCTGTTTTTGTTGTTGAAATTTGGTCAAAAAACTAACTTTTCGACTGAAAAATAAAATGAGTGAAACCGTAATTACTGCTACCAAACGGTACTCTAGCTCACGCAACGCGCACCAGAATACCGGTAAGGCAGCTGGGTATCTTTCTAAATGGAGACCTACGTAGATTTTGATGAAAAGTAAGACATAAAAATTCATTTTGTTAATCGTGAAGAAAAATATTTTGAAATTTTTACAAGTTTCTGAAATAAAAAAAAGTAAATTTTTGAAGTTCTACATGGACTAGGCGCACGCGCAACCTGTCAAAATACGCGTCTCCGAGCGAGCTAGTGATCCACAGTGTTTCTGAAATTTTCCCTGTTTTTGTTGTTGAAATTTGGTCATAAAACTATCTTTTCGACTGAAAAATAAAATGAGTGAAACCGTTATTACTGCTACCAAACGGTACTCGAGCTCACGCAACGCGCACCAGAATACCGGTGAGGCAGCTGAGTATCTTTCTAAATGGATACCTACGTAGATTTTGATGAAAAGTAAGACATAAAAATTCATTTTGTTATTCGTGAAGAAAAATATTTTGAAATTTTTACAAGTTTCTGAAAGAAAAAAAAGTTTATTTTTGAAGTTCTACGTAGGCGAGGCGCACGCGCAACCCGTCAAAATACGCGTCTCCGAGCGAGCTAGTGATCCACAGTGTTTCTGAAATTTTCCCTGTTTTTGTTGTTGAAATTTGGTCATAAAACTATCTTTTCGACTGAAAAATAAAATGAGTGAAACCGTAATTACTGCTACCAAACGGTACTCGAGCTCACGCAATGCGCACCAGAATACCGGTAAGGCAGCTGAGTATCTTTCTAAATGGAGACCTACGTAGATTTTGATGAAAAGTAAGACATAAAAATTCATTTTGTTAATCGTGAAGAAAATTATTTTGAAATTTTTACAAGTTTCTGAAAGAAAAAAAAGTAAATTTTTGAAGTTCTTCATGGACTAGGCGCACGCGCAACCTGTCAAAATACGCGTCTCCGAGCGAGCTAGTGATCCACAGTGTTTCTGAAATTTTCCCTGTTTTTGTTGTTGAAATTTGGTCATAAAACTATCTTTTCGACTGAAAAATAAAATGAGTGAAACCGTAATTACTGCTACCAAACGGTACTCGAGCTCACGCAATGCGCACCAGAATACCGGTAAGGCAGCTGAGTATCTTTCTAAATGGAGACCTACGTAGATTTTGATGAAAAGTAAGACATAAAAAATCATTTTGTTAATCGTGAAGAAAAATATTTTGAAATTTTTACAAGTTTCTGAAAGAAAAAAAGTATATTTTTGAAGTTCTACATAGGCGAGGCGCACGCGCAACCCGTCATACTACGCGTCTCCGAGCGAGCTAGTGATCCACAGTGTTACTGAAATTTTCCCTGTTTTTGTTGTTGAAATTTGGTCAAAAAACTAACTTTTCGACTGAAAAATAAAATGAGTGAAACCGTAATTACTGCTACCAAACGGTACTCTAGCTCACGCAACGCTTACCAGAATACCGGTAAGGCAGCTGGGTATCTTTCTAAATGGAGACCTACGTAGATTTTGATGAAAAGTAAGACATAAAAATTCATTTTGTTAATCGTGAAGAAAAATATTTTGAAATTTTTACAAGTTTCTGAAAGAAAAAAAAGTATATTTTTGAAGTTCTACATAGGCGAGGCGCACGCGCAACCTGTCAAAATTCGCGTCTCCGAGCGAGCTAGTGATCCACAGTGTTTCTGAAATTTTCCCTGTTTTTGTTGTTGAAATTTGGTCAAAAAACTGACTTTTCGACTGAAAAACAAAATGAGTGAAACCGTAATTACTGCTACCAAACGGTACTCGAGCTCACGCAACGCGCACCAGAATACCGGTGAGGCAGCTGAGTATCTTTCTAAATGGATACCTACGTAGATTTTGATGAAAAGTAAGACATAAAAATTCATTTTGTTATTCGTGAAGAAAAATATTTTGAAATTTTTACAAGTTTCTGAAAGAAAAAAAAGTTTATTTTTGAAGTTCTACGTAGGCGAGGCGCACGCGCAACCCGTCAAAATACGCGTCTCCGAGCGAGCTAGTGATCCACAGTGTTTCTGAAATTTTCCCTGTTTTTGTTGTTGAAATTTGGTCAAAAAACTAACTTTTCGACTGAAAAATAAAATGAGTGAAACCGTAATTACTGCTACCAAACGGTACTCTAGCTCACGCAACGCGCACCAGAATACCGGTAAGGCAGCTGGGTATCTTTCTAAATGGAGACCTACGTAGATTTTGATGAAAAGTAAGACATAAAAATTCATTTTGTTAATCGTGAAGAAAAATATTTTGAAATTTTTACAAGTTTCTGAAAGAAAAAAAAGTATATTTTTGAAGTTCTACATAGGCGAGGCGCACGCGCAACCTGTCAAAATTCGCGTCTCCGAGCGAGCTAGTGATCCACAGTGTTTCTGAAATTTTCCCTGTTTTTGTTGTTGAAATTTGGTCAAAAAACTGACTTTTCGACTGAAAAACAAAATGAGTGAAACCGTAATTACTGCTACCAAACGGTACTCGAGCTCACGCAATGCGCACCAGAATACCGGTAAGGCAGCTGAGTATCTTTCTAAATGGAGACCTACGTAGATTTTGATGAAAAGTAAGACATAAAAAATCATTTTGTTAATCGTGAAGAAAAATATTTTGAAATTTTTACAAGTTTCTGAAAGAAAAAAAGTATATTTTTGAAGTTCTACATAGGCGAGGCGCACGCGCAACCCGTCATACTACGCGTCTCCGAGCGAGCTAGTGATCCACAGTGTTACTGAAATTTTCCCTTTTTTGTTGTTGAAATTTGGTCAAAAAACTAACTTTTCGACTGAAAAATAAAATGAGTGAAACCGTAATTACTGCTACCAAACGGTACTCTAGCTCACGCAACGCGCACCAGAATACCGGTAAGGCAGCTGGGTATCTTTCTAAATGGAGACCTACGTAGATTTTGATGAAAAGTAAGACATAAAAATTCATTTTGTTAATCGTGAAGAAAAATATTTTGAAATTTTTACAAGTTTCTGAAAGAAAAAAAAGTATATTTTTGAAGTTCTACATAGGCGAGGCGCACGCGCAACCTGTCAAAATTCGCGTCTCCGAGCGAGCTAGTGATCCACAGTGTTTCTGAAATTTTCCCTGTTTTTGTTGTTGAAATTTGGTCAAAAAACTGACTTTTCGACTGAAAAACAAAATGAGTGAAACCGTAATTACTGCTACCAAACGGTACTCGAGCTCACGCAACGCGCACCAGAATACCGGTGAGGCAGCTGAGTATCTTTCTAAATGGATACCTACGTAGATTTTGATGAAAAGTAAGACATAAAAATTCATTTTGTTATTCGTGAAGAAAAATATTTTGAAATTTTTACAAGTTTCTGAAAGAAAAAAAAGTTTATTTTTGAAGTTCTACGTAGGCGAGGCGCACGCGCAACCCGTCAAAATACGCGTCTCCGAGCGAGCTAGTGATCCACAGTGTTTCTGAAATTTTCCCTGTTTTTGTTGTTGAAATTTGGTCAAAAAACTAACTTTTCGACTGAAAAATAAAATGAGTGAAACCGTAATTACTGCTACCAAACGGTACTCTAGCTCACGCAACGCGCACCAGAATACCGGTAAGGCAGCTGGGTATCTTTCTAAATGGAGACCTACGTAGATTTTGATGAAAAGTAAGACATAAAAATTCATTTTGTTAATCGTGAAGAAAAATATTTTGAAATTTTTACAAGTTTCTGAAAGAAAAAAAAGTATATTTTTGAAGTTCTACATAGGCGTGGCGCACGCGCAACCTGTCAAAATTCGCTCCTCCGAGCGAGCTAGTGATCCACAGTGTTTCTGAAATTTTCCCTGTTTTTGTTGTTGAAATTTGGTCAAAAAACTGACTTTTCGACTGAAAAACAAAATGAGTGAAACCGTAATTACTGCTACCAAACGGTACTCGAGCTCACGCAACGCGCACCAGAATACCGGTGAGGCAGCTGAGTATCTTTCTAAATGGATACCTACGTAGATTTTGATGAAAAGTAAGACATAAAAGTTCATTTTGTTATTCGTGAAGAAAAATATTTTGAAATTTTTACAAGTTTCTGAAATAAAAAAAAGTAAATTTTTGAAGTTCTACATGGACTAGGCGCACGCGCAACCTGTCAAAATACGCGTCTCCGAGCGAGCTAGTGATCCACAGTGTTTTTGAAATTTTCCCTGTTTTTGTTGTTGAAATTTGGTCATAAAACTATCTTTTCGACTGAAAAATAAAATGAGTGAAACCGTTATTACTGCTACCAAACGGTACTCGAGCTCACGCAACGCGCACCAGAATACCGGTGAGGCAGCTGAGTATCTTTCTAAATGGATACCTACGTAGATTTTGATGAAAAGTAAGACATAAAAATTCATTTTGTTATTCGTGAAGAAAAATATTTTGAAATTTTTACAAGTTTCTGAAAGAAAAAAAAGTTTATTTTTGAAGTTCTACGTAGGCGAGGCGCACGCGCAACCCGTCAAAATACGCGTCTCCGAGCGAGCTAGTGATCCACAGTGTTTCTGAAATTTTCCCTGTTTTTGTTGTTGAAATTTGGTCATAAAACTATCTTTTCGACTGAAAAATAAAATGAGTGAAACCGTAATTACTGCTACCAAACGGTACTCGAGCTCACGCAATGCGCACCAGAATACCGGTAAGGCAGCTGAGTATCTTTCTAAATGGAGACCTATGTAGATTTTGATGAAAAGTAAGACATAAAAAATCATTTTGTTAATCGTGAAGAAAAATATTTTGAAATTTTTACAAGTTTCTGAAAGAAAAAAAGTATATTTTTGAAGTTCTACATAGGCGAGGCGCACGCGCAACCCGTCATACTACGCGTCTCCGAGCGAGCTAGTGATCCACAGTGTTACTGAAATTTTCCCTGTTTTTGTTGTTGAAATTTGGTCAAAAAACTAACTTTTCGACTGAAAAATAAAATGAGTGAAACCGTAATTACTGCTACCAAACGGTACTCTAGCTCACGCAACGCGCACCAGAATACCGGTAAGGCAGCTGGGTATCTTTCTAAATGGAGACCTACGTAGATTTTGATGAAAAGTAAGACATAAAAATTCATTTTGTTAATCGTGAAGAAAAATATTTTGAAATTTTTACAAGTTTCTGAAAGAAAAAAAAGTATATTTTTGAAGTTCTACATAGGCGAGGCGCACGCGCAACCTGTCAAAATTCGCGTCTCCGAGCGAGCTAGTGATCCACAGTGTTTCTGAAATTTTCCCTGTTTTTGTTGTTGAAATTTGGTCAAAAAACTGACTTTTCGACTGAAAAACAAAATGAGTGAAACCGTAATTACTGCTACCAAACGGTACTCGAGCTCACGCAACGCGCACCAGAATACCGGTGAGGCAGCTGAGTATCTTTCTAAATGGATACCTACGTAGATTTTGATGAAAAGTAAGACATAAAAATTCATTTTGTTATTCGTGAAGAAAAATATTTTGAAATTTTTACAAGTTTCTGAAAGAAAAAAAAGTTTATTTTTGAAGTTCTACGTAGGCGAGGCGCACGCGCAACCCGTCAAAATACGCGTCTCCGAGCGAGCTAGTGATCCACAGTGTTTCTGAAATTTTCCCTGTTTTTGTTGTTGAAATTTGGTCAAAAAACTAACTTTTCGACTGAAAAATAAAATGAGTGAAACCGTAATTACTGCTACCAAACGGTACTCTAGCTCACGCAACGCGCACCAGAATACCGGTAAGGCAGCTGGGTATCTTTCTAAATGGAGACCTACGTAGATTTTGATGAAAAGTAAGACATAAAAATTCATTTTGTTAATCGTGAAGAAAAATAATTTGAAATTTTTACAAGTTTCTGAAAGAAAAAAAAGTATATTTTTGAAGTTCTACATAGGCGAGGCGCACGCGCAACCTGTCAAAATTCGCTCCTCCGAGCGAGCTAGTGATCCACAGTGTTTCTGAAATTTTCCCTGTTTTTGTTGTTGAAATTTGGTCAAAAAACTGACTTTTCGACTGAAAAACAAAATGAGTGAAACCGTAATTACTGCTACCAAACGGTACTCGAGCTCACGCAACGCGCACCAGAATACCGGTGAGGCAGCTGAGTATCTTTCTAAATGGATACCTACGTAGATTTTGATGAAAAGTAAGACATAAAAATTCATTTTGTTATTCGTGAAGAAAAATATTTTGAAATTTTTACAAGTTTCTGAAAGAAAAAAAAGTTTATTTTTGAAGTTCTACGTAGGCGAGGCGCACGCGCAACCCGTCAAAATACGCGTCTCCGAGCGAGCTAGTGATCCACAGTGTTTCTGAAATTTTCCCTGTTTTTGTTGTTGAAATTTGGTCAAAAAACTAACTTTTCGACTGAAAAATAAAATGAGTGAAACCGTAATTACTGCTACCAAACGGTACTCGAGCTCACGCAACGCGCACCAGATTACCGGTAAGGCAGCTGAGTATCTTTCTAAATGGATACCTACGTAGATTTTGATGAAAAGTAAGACATAAAAATTCATTTTGTTATTCGTGAAGAAAAATATTTTGAAATTTTTACAAGTTTCTGAAATAAAAAAAAGTTAATTTTTGAAGTTCTACATGGGCTAGGCGCATGCGCAACCCGTCAAAATTCGCGTCTCCGAGCGAGCTAGTGATCCACAGTGTTTCTGAAATTTTCCCTGTTTTTGTTGTTGAAATTTGGTCAAAAAACTAACTTTTCGACTGAAAAATAAAATGAGTGAAACCGTAATTACTGCTACCAAACGGTACTCTAGCTCACGCAACGCGCACCAGAATACCGGTAAGGCAGCTGGGTATCTTTCTAAATGGAGACCTACGTAGATTTTGATGAAAAGTAAGACATAAAAAATCATTTTGTTAATCGTGAAGAAAAATATTTTGACATTTTTACAAGTTTCTGAAAGAAAAAAAGTATATTTTTGAAGTTCTACATAGGCGAGGCGCACGCGCAACCCGTCATACTACGCGTCTCCGAGCGAGCTAGTGATCCACAGTGTTACTGAAATTTTCCCTGTTTTTGTTGTTGAAATTTGGTCATAAAACTATCTTTTCGACTGAAAAATAAAATGAGTGAAACCGTTATTACTGCTACCAAACGGTACTCGAGCTCACGCAACGCGCACCAGAATACCGGTGAGGCAGCTGAGTATCTTTCTAAATGGATACCTACGTAGATTTTGATGAAAAGTAAGACATAAAAATTCATTTTGTTATTCGTGAAGAAAAATATTTTGAAATTTTTACAAGTTTCTGAAAGAAAAAAAAGTTTATTTTTGAAGTTCTACGTAGGCGAGGCGCACGCGCAACCCGTCAAAATACGCGTCTCCGAGCGAGCTAGTGATCCACAGTGTTTCTGAAATTTTCCCTGTTTTTGTTGTTGAAATTTGGTCAAAAAACTAACTTTTCGACTGAAAAATAAAATGAGTGAAACCGTAATTACTGCTACCAAACGGTACTCGAGCTCACGCAACGCGCACCAGATTACCGGTAAGGCAGCTGAGTATCTTTCTAAATGGATACCTACGTAGATTTTGATGAAAAGTAAGACATAAAAATTCATTTTGTTATTCGTGAAGAAAAATATTTTGAAATTTTTACAAGTTTCTGAAATAAAAAAAAGTTAATTTTTGAAGTTCTACATGGGCTAGGCGCATGCGCAACCCGTCAAAATTCGCGTCTCCGAGCGAGCTAGTGATCCACAGTGTTTCTGAAATTTTCCCTGTTTTTGTTGTTGAAATTTGGTCAAAAAACTAACTTTTCGACTGAAAAATAAAATGAGTGAAACCGTAATTACTGCTACCAAACGGTACTCTAGCTCACGCAACGCGCACCAGAATACCGGTAAGGCAGCTGGGTATCTTTCTAAATGGAGACCTACGTAGATTTTGATGAAAAGTAAGACATAAAAATTCATTTTGTTAATCGTGAAGAAAAATATTTTGAAATTTTTACAAGTTTCTGAAAGAAAAAAAAGTATATTTTTGAAGTTCTACATAGGCGAGGCGCACGCGCAACCTGTCAAAATTCGCGTCTCCGAGCGAGCTAGTGATCCACAGTGTTTCTGAAATTTTCCCTGTTTTTGTTGTTGAAATTTGGTCAAAAAACTGACTTTTCGACTGAAAAACAAAATGAGTGAAACCGTAATTACTGCTACCAAACGGTACTCGAGCTCACGCAACGCGCACCAGAATACCGGTGAGGCAGCTGAGTATCTTTCTAAATGGATACCTACGTAGATTTTGATGAAAAGTAAGACATAAAAATTCATTTTGTTATTCGTGAAGAAAAATATTTTGAAATTTTTACAAGTTTCTGAAAGAAAAAAAAGTTTATTTTTGAAGTTCTACGTAGGCGAGGCGCACGCGCAACCCGTCAAAATACGCGTCTCCGAGCGAGCTAGTGATCCACAGTGTTTCTGAAATTTTCCCTGTTTTTGTTGTTGAAATTTGGTCAAAAAACTAACTTTTCGACTGAAAAATAAAATGAGTGAAACCGTTATTACTGCTACCAAACGGTACTCGAGCTCACGCAATGCGCACCAGAATACCGGTAAGGCAGCTGAGTATCTTTCTAAATGGAGACCTACGTAGATTTTGATGAAAAGTAAGACATAAAAATTCATTTTGTTAATCGTGAAGAAAAATATTTTGAAATTTTTACAAGTTTCTGAAATAAAAAAAAGTAAATTTTTGAAGTTCTACATGGACTAGGCGCACGCGCAACCTGTCAAAATACGCGTCTCCGAGCGAGCTAGTGATCCACAGTGTTTCTGAAATTTTCCCTGTTTTTGTTGTTGAAATTTGGTCATAAAACTATCTTTTCGACTGAAAAATAAAATGAGTGAAACCGTAATTACTGCTACCAAACGGTACTCGAGCTCACGCAACGCGCACCAGAATACCGGTAAGGCAGCTGAGTATCTTTCTAAATGGAGACCTACGTAGATTTTGATGAAAATTAAGACATAAAAATTCATTTTGATATTCGTGAAGAAATTCTTTTTTAAATTTTTACAAGTTTCTGAAAGAAAAAAAAGTTTATTTTTGAAGTTCTACGTAGGCGAGGCGCACGCGCAATCCGTCAAAATACGCGTCTACGAGCGAGCTAGTGATCCACAGTGTTTCTGAAATTTTCCCTGTTTTTGTTGTTGAAATTTGGTCAAAACACTAACTCTTCGACGAAAAAATTAAATGAGTGAAACCGTAATTACTGCTATCAAACGGTACTCGAGCTCACGCAACGCGCACCAGAATACCGGAAAGGCAGCTGAGTATCTTTCTAAATGGATACCTACGTAGATTTTGATGAAAAGTAAGACATAAAAATTCATTTTGTTATTCGTGAAGAACAATATTTTGAAATTTTTACAAGTTTCTGAAATAAAAAAAAGTTAATTTTTGAAGTTCTACATGGGCTAGGCGCACGCGCAACCTGTCAAAATTCGCGTCTCCGAGCGAGCTAGTGATCCACAGTGTTTCTGAAATTTTCCCTGTTTTTGTTGTTGAAATTTGGTCAAAAAACTAACTTTTCGACTGAAAAATAAAATGAGTGAAACCGTAATTACTGCTACCAAACGGTACTCGAGCTCACGCAATGCGCACCAGAATACCGGTAAGGCAGCTGAGTATCTTTCTAAATGGAGACCTACGTAGATTTTGATGAAAAGTAAGACATAAAAATTCATTTTGATATTCGTGAAGAAATTCTTTTTTAAATTTTTACAAGTTTCTGAAAGAAAAAAAAGTTTATTTTTGAAGTTCTACGTAGGCGAGGCGCACGCGCAATCCGTCAAAATACGCGTCTACGAGCGAGCTAGTGATCCACAGTGTTTCTGAAATTTTCCCTGTTTTTGTTGTTGAAATTTGGTCAAAAAACTAACTTTTCGACTGAAAAATAAAATGAGTGAAACCGTAATTACTGCTACCAAACGGTACTCGAGCTCACGCAATGCGCACCAGAATACCGGTAAGGCAGCTGAGTATCTTTCTAAATGGAGACCTACGTAGATTTTGATGAAAAGTAAGACATAAAAATTCATTTTGTTAATCGTGAAGAAAAATATTTTGAAATTTTTACAAGTTTCTGAAAGAAAAAAAGTATATTTTTGAAGCTCTACATAGGCGAGGCGCACGCGCAACCTGTCAAAATACGCGTCTCCGAGCGAGCTAGTGATCCACAGTGTTTCTGAAATTTTCCCTGTTTTTGTTGTTGAAATTTGGTCAAAAAACTAACTTTTCGACTGAAAAATAAAATGAGTGAAACCGTAATTACTGCTACCAAACGGTACTCGAGCTCACGCAATGCGCACCAGAATACCGGTAAGGCAGCTGAGTATCTTTCTAAATGGATACCTACGTAGATTTTGATGAAAAGTAAGTGATGGTAGATCTGTAAACGCAACATGTCAATGTGCCAAAACGCACGTCAAGTTTTATGTAAGTGGACCTCTTTTCACTCTCGCATACCTATGGCTGTTGTACTAAGAACGTTGTGTGCTATCCTCCTATTACATCAATGTTAATCCTGCCTATTTCTTTTATTTATACCACTAATCCTTCAGGTTATGGGCCCAGAGCGTTGCAGAAATATAAATGTTAATGTATTTTACGCAAAATAAAATTAAACCGGCGAAATTTTAACCCACGAAAATACGGTGAATAGGTTTCGTCAACAACATGGCGGGCACATCTTCAACAAATTTTCTTTCCATCGAGAAATTAAAAGGAATTGATAATTACAGCTCGTGGAAATTTATGATGAAGATGATGTTAATACAGGAAGAGCTATGGGAGTGTGTGGAAAATGAAGCACATGATGGAAAGAAACAACTAAAGGCTTTATCACGGATCGCTTTAGCAGTTCAATCCTCAGTTATTCCACACATACGCAACGCGAAAACGGCACATGAAGCTTGGAGCAATCTATCAAAAGCCTATGAAGACAAGGGATTATGTCGTAGGTTGGGGCTCCTCAGAACATTATTTGCAACTAAGCTGAATGAGAGCGAAAATATGGAGAGCTATATCAACAAAATCACCGAGATGTCACAAATGCTTAGTGAAAAAGGATCACCACTAGAGGATGACTTTCTAGCTGTTATAATGCTAAGCGGGTTGACATTAGACTATGATCCGCTTATAATGGCAATAGAGAATTCAAATGTAAAACTTTCCAGTGAAATAGTAAAAGGAAAGTTGTTACAGGAAAACCTCCGCAGAAGTGACAAAAGTGAGGTTGGCTCAGCCTTGCTTGTTCGGAAACAACCAAGATGTTACAGGTGCAAGAAAGTGGGACATTTTATTAAAGATTGTCCTAAGTCCGTGCAAAAGAAAACTGAGAAGACCAATACGGACAAATCGAAAGCCCTACTAATTGCGCTGTCAGCAAACATCAAGCATGGTTTATGGTACATAGATAGCGGTGCTACTGAACATATGTGCGGAGACAAAGGTGTCATGAGTGATTTTGTGAGTGATAAAAAGTCGATAGAGGTAAATATAGCTAACGGTGACAAGTTATACACTGCTGGAAAAGGTTCTGTCAGTGTTAATATGAGAAATGGTGACATAAAGACAATAAGTAATGTTCATTATGTACCTAACTTAACTGTTAACTTGTTATCTGTAAGTGCTATGGTTAGAAAAGGTTTTAAAGTAGTGTTTAGTTCTAGCATGTGTCAAATTTTTGACAATGGGATTATGATAGCTACAGGAATGCTATGTGATGGCATCTATTGTCTAGACACAGTAGAATCAACTACTTTCAATTGTAAGTTTACTATGAAATGCGATGCCTCCCTCAGACTTTCAGATAGTGGTTGTGCTAAGAAGACACGCATTGTGGATGAGGCAGCTATAAGTGAAGAAAGTTCAAAAGCTGTTGCACTGCCTGCTGTCATCGAGAAGGAAGAGAACACTTCTCAGCAGGTTTGGCATCGTCGTCTGGCACACCTCAATCATCGAAGCATGGAGTTACTCAGGCGAGGTATGGTTTCAGGCATTTCATATAGTAACAGTGTTTTTCAGAAATGTGTATCATGTATCGAGGGAAAGCAGACTCGTACATCTTTCCCTAAGAATTCTTTTAATAGAGCTAAAGAAATTCTAGAGTTGGTTCACTCTGACCTGTGTGGTCCGATGCCTTGTACTTCATTTAGTGGAGCAAAATATTTTATTACATTTATAGATGATTACTCTAGAAAGACTTTTGTTTATTTTTTAAAAAGGAAAGATGAAGCGTTTGATACATTTAAAGCTTGGAAAGTTCTAGTAGAAAATCAGACAAATAAGAAATTAAAAATAATACGTAGTGATAATGGAACTGAGTATTGTAATTTAAAATTTCAGAATCTGTTGAAGGACTCGGGTGTTGTACACCAGACAACAGTACCATACTCTCCGCAACAGAATGGAGTCGCAGAACGTGCTAATAGAAGCATTATGGAAAAGACACGATGTATGCTGCAAACAGCGGGCCTTGGTCAGAAATACTGGGCTGAAGCTGTCAATACAGCTGTCTATATCAAGAATCGTTCCCCTACTAAAGCCGTCAGAGGGTGCACTCCGGAGGAGAAGTGGACGAATAACAAGGTATCCATTTCACATTTACGTACTTTTGGTTGCTGTGCTTATGTACATGTACACCGTCGAACAAAACTAGAACCGAAAGCTGTGAAGTATATTTTCGTAGGATATTGCGAAAATACTAAGGGCTATCGATTATTAGACCCTGAAAATCCGAAAGATTGTATAAAGGCTCGGGATGTTAAATTTTTAGAAGATAAATTTATTAAAGAAAATATTGTGTCTAATGATGACAATCATTGTGAAGAGTCATTTACACAAGCTGTATTGGATGTAAAGAATAATACAGAATCATCTACTGAGGAAAATATCTCTAATGAGGTTCATTCTGATGACACAATTTCAAGTCAGCCTGAACCAAGACATAGTGTCATAATGGTAAATGATTCTGATAGTGAAGAAAGTTTTTATTCAGATCATTCTTCGGATGAAACTTATATTCCTGATATAGATGCAGAAGAGTCTTCTTCGAGTTCGCATTCAGATGGCTCCATGGTAGCTCATCTTGTCAAAGAAATATCCCGTAACAGTGATACTGATGAACCACTGACATTACAGGAGGCGCTGGGTAGTCCAGAAGCAGAGGGCTGGAAACAAGCGATGAAAGATGAGTATGACTCATTTATCATCAATAAATGCTGGACACTAACTGATCGAGTTGATGGTCAAATGCCTGTAAAATGTAAATGGGTATTTAAAAAAAAACTAGGTGTTAATGGTGAACTCCTCAGATACAAAGCCAGACTGGTCGCAAAAGGATTCACGCAAAAATATGGGATAGATTACAATGAGACTTTTTCTCCTGTGGTCAGATATTCAAGTATTAGAACACTCTTGGCTATAGCTGCTGAATACAACATGGATATTCAGCACTTAGATGTAAAGACGACGTTTCTCAACGGTGACCTACAAGAATTGGTATTTATGGAGCAACCAGATGGTTACAAAATAAAGGGCAAGGAGAATAAAGTCTTCAAGCTTAATAAAGCAATTTATGGTTTAAAGCAAGCTGCTAAAGCCTGGAATGATAAAATTAATAAGGTTTTGTGTGACAAATTAAATTTCAATAAGTCATCATTAGAAGCATGTGTTTATTATAAACACAGTAATGATAAACTTATAATAATAGCTCTGTATGTCGATGACATTTTGCTAATGTCAACACCTAATACTTATAAGGAAATAAATGATATTAAGAATAAACTCAAAAATGAGTTTGAAATAACAGATTTAGGGCCAGCAAGGTTTATCTTAGGAATGAGAATATGCAAGTTTAAGGATAGAATAACCTTGGATCAAACTAATTATATTGAGAAAGTTTTAAGTAAGTTTCAAATGCAAGATTGCAAACCCGTAGCGACTCCCATGGAGACTGGTATGAAACTTGAAAAGTCAAACGTTGATCAAAAGGACAAATTTGATTATAGAAGTTTAATAGGATCACTGATGTACATTGCAGTAGGAACACGACCAGATATTACCCATGCAGTCAGCTACCTGAGCCAGTTTAATGACTGTTACAATGAAACACATTGGAAATCAGCGAAGAGAGTACTTCGCTATCTCAAAGGCTCAAAAGAATTGTGTCTAATTTTTCATAAAGGTGAATTTACTATTACAGGGTATGCAGATGCCGACTGGGGAAGGAACGAGACGGATAGAAAATCTTATACCGGTTATGTATTTCAGGTTGGCACATCTGTAGTTTCCTGGGAGAGCAGAAAACAACGAACCGTAGCCTTATCAAGCACAGAGGCTGAATATATGTCTCTTTCTGACAGCTGTAAGGAGGCTCTATTTCTTCGTAATTTTTTGCATGAAATACTGGGCGCATTGCGTAAAGTTACAATTTTCAATGACAATCAGTCCGCTCAAAAGTTATGCAAAAATACTATGTTCCATGCTAGAACGAAACATATCGACATTCGTCACCATTTTATCAGAGAACATATTAGTAATGGTTCTATTGATGTCAAATATTTATGTAGTAAAGAACTTTTAGCAGATTTATTGACAAAGCCATTGCCTAAAGAAATACACAATAAGTTTGTTATGCAAATACATAATATCAAAATGCCATGATTTGTAAAATTTATTTAGAATTTATAAGTGATAATATGTTATGTTTACAGTTAAAACTGCTCTGCGTTTCTGTTTGATGATTGCATTAAGTATGTAATTTTATTAATGTTCATTGTGTAGACTATGTTGGTTTAAGGGCCAGTGATGGTAGATCTGTAAACGCAACATGTCAATGTGCCAAAACGCACGTCAAGTTTTATGTAAGTGGACCTCTTTTCACTCTCGCATACCTATGGCTGTTGTACTAAGAACGTTGTGTGCTATCCTCCTATTACATCAATGTTAATCCTGCCTATTTCTTTTATTTATACCACTAATCCTTCAGTAAGACATAAAAATTCATTTTGTTATTCGTGAAGAAAAATATTACGAAATTTTTACAAGTTTCTGAAATAAAAAAAAGTTAATTTTTGAAGTTCTACATGGGCTAGGCGCACGCGCAACCTGTCAAAATTCGCGTCTCCGAGCGAGCTAGTGATCCACAGTGTTTCTGAAATTTTCCCTGTTTTTGTTGTTGAAATTTGGTCAAAAAACTAACTTTTCGACTGAAAAATAAAATGAGTGAAACCGTAATTACTGCTACCAAACGGTACTCTAGCTCACGCAACGCGCACCAGAATACCGGTAAGGCAGCTGGGTATCTTTCTAAATGGAGACCTACGTAGATTTTGATGAAAAGTAAGACATAAAAATTCATTTTGTTAATCGTGAAGAAAAATATTTTGAAATTTTTACAAGTTTCTGAAAGAAAAAAAAGTATATTTTTGAAGTTCTACATAGGCGAGGCGCACGCGCAACCTGTCAAAATTCGCGTCTCCGAGCGAGCTAGTGATCCACAGTGTTTCTGAAATTTTCCCTGTTTTTGTTGTTGAAATTTGGTCAAAAAACTGACTTTTCGACTGAAAAACAAAATGAGTGAAACCGTAATTACTGCTACCAAACGGTACTCGAGCTCACGCAACGCGCACCAGAATACCGGTGAGGCAGCTGAGTATCTTTCTAAATGGATACCTACGTAGATTTTGATGAAAAGTAAGACATAAAAATTCATTTTGTTATTCGTGAAGAAAAATATTTTGAAATTTTTACAAGTTTCTGAAAGAAAAAAAAGTTTATTTTTGAAGTTCTACGTAGGCGAGGCGCACGCGCAACCCGTCAAAATACGCGTCTCCGAGCGAGCTAGTGATCCACAGTGTTTCTGAAATTTTCCCTGTTTTTGTTGTTGAAATTTGGTCAAAAAACTAACTTTTCGACTGAAAAATAAAATGAGTGAAACCGTTATTACTGCTACCAAACGGTACTCGAGCTCACGCAATGCGCACCAGAATACCGGTAAGGCAGCTGAGTATCTTTCTAAATGGATACCTACGTAGATTTTGATGAAAAGTAAGACATAAAAATTCATTTTGATATTCGTGAAGAAATTCTTTTTTAAATTTTTACAAGTTCCTGAAAGAAAAAAAAGTTTATTTTTGAAGTTCTACGTAGGCGAGGCGCACGCGCAACCTGTAAAAAATCGCGTCTCCGAGCGAGCTAGTGATCCACAGTGTTTCTGAAATTTTCCCTGTTTTTGTTATTGAAATTTGGTCAAAAAACTAACTTTTCGACTGAAAAATAAAATGAGTGAAACCGTAATTACTGCTACCAAACGGTACTCGAGCTCACGCAATGCGCACCAGAATACCGGTAAGGCAGCTGAGTATCTTTCTAAATGGAGACCTACGTAGATTTTGATGAAAAGTAAGACATAAAAATTCATTTTGTTAATCGTGAAGAAAAATATTTTGAAATTTTTACAAGTTTCTGAAATAAAAAAAAGTAAATTTTTGAAGTTCTACATGGACTAGGCGCACGCGCAACCTGTCAAAATACGCGTCTCCGAGCGAGCTAGTGATCCACAGTGTTTCTGAAATTTTCCCTGTTTTTGTTGTTGAAATTTGGTCATAAAACTATCTTTTCGACTGAAAAATAAAATGAGTGAAACCGTAATTACTGCTACCAAACGGTACTCGAGCTCACGCAACGCGCACCAGAATACCGGTAAGGCAGCTGAGTATCTTTCTAAATGGAGACCTACGTAGATTTTGATGAAAAGTAAGACATAAAAATTCATTTTGATATTCGTGAAGAAATTCTTTTTTAAATTTTTACAAGTTTCTGAAAGAAAAAAAAGTTTATTTTTGAAGTTCTACGTAGGCGAGGCGCACGCGCAATCCGTCAAAATACGCGTCTACGAGCGAGCTAGTGATCCACAGTGTTTCTGAAAATTTCCCTGTTTTTGTTGTTGAAATTTGGTCAAAACACTAACTCTTCGACGAAAAAATTAAATGAGTGAAACCGTAATTACTGCTATCAAACGGTACTCGAGCTCACGCAACGCGCACCAGAATACCGGAAAGGCAGCTGAGTATCTTTCTAAATGGATACCTACGTAGATTTTGATGAAAAGTAAGACATAAAAATTCATTTTGTTATTCGTGAAGAACAATATTTTGAAATTTTTACAAGTTTCTGAAATAAAAAAAAGTTAATTTTTGAAGTTCTACATGGGCTAGGCGCACGCGCAACCTGTCAAAATTCGCGTCTCCGAGCGAGCTAGTGATCCACAGTGTTTCTGAAATTTTCCCTGTTTTTGTTGTTGAAATTTGGTCAAAAAACTAACTTTTCGACTGAAAAATAAAATGAGTGAAACCGTATTTACTGCTACCAAACGGTACTCGAGCTCACGCAACGCGCACCAGAATACCGGTAAGGCAGCTGAGTATCTTTCTAAGTGGATACCTACGTAGATTTTGATGAAAAGTAAGACATAAAAATTCATTTTGATATTCGTGAAGAAATTCTTTTTTAAATTTTTACAAGTTTCTGAAAGAAAAAAAAGTTTATTTTTGAAGTTCTACGTAGGCGAGGCGCACGCGCAATCCGTCAAAATTCGCGTCTCCGAGCGAGCCAGTAATCCACAGTGTTTCTGAAATTTTCCCTGTTTTTGTTGTTGAAATTTGGTCAAAAAACTAACTTTTCGACTGAAAAATAAAATGAGTGAAACCGTAATTACTGCTACCAAACGGTACTCGAGCTCACGCAATGCGCACCAGAATACCGGTAAGGCAGCTGAGTATCTTTCTAAATGGAGACCTACGTAGATTTTGATGAAAAGTAAGACATAAAAAATCATTTTGTTAATCGTGAAGAAAAATATTTTGAAATTTTTACAAGTTTCTGAAAGAAAAAAAGTATATTTTTGAAGTTCTACATACGCGAGGCGCACGCGCAACCCGTCAAACTACGCGTCTACGAGCGAGCTAGTGATCCACAGTGTTTCTGAAATTTTCCCTGTTTTTGTTGTTGAAATTTGGTCAAAAAACTAACTTTTCGACTGAAAAATAAAATGAGTGAAACCGTAATTACTGCTACCAAACGGTACTCGAGCTCACGCAATGCGCACCAGAATACCGGTAAGGCAGCTGAGTATCTTTCTAAATGGAGACCTACGTAGATTTTGATGAAAAGTAAGACATAAAAATTCATTTTGTTATTCGTGAAGAAAAATATTTTGAAATTTTTACAAGTTTCTGAAAGAAAAAAAGTATATTTTTGAAGCTCTACATAGGCGAGGCGCACGCGCAACCTGTCAAAATACGCGTCTCCGAGCGAGCTAGTGATCCACAGTGTTTCTGAAATTTTCCCTGTTTTTGTTGTTGAAATTTGGTCAAAAAACTAACTTTTCGACTGAAAAATAAAATGAGTGAAACCGTAATTACTGCTACCAAACGGTACTCGAGCTCACGCAACGCGCACCAGATTACCGGTAAGGCAGCTGAGTATCTTTCTAAATGGATACCTACGTAGATTTTGATGAAAAGTAAGACATAAAAATTCATTTTGTTATTCGTGAAGAAAAATATTTTGAAATTTTTACAAGTTTCTGAAATAAAAAAAAGTTAATTTTTGAAGTTCTACATGGGCTAGGCGCACGCGCAACCTGTCAAAATTCGCGTCTCCGAGCGAGCCAGTGATCCACAGTGTTTCTGAAATTTTCCCTGTTTTTGTTGTTGAAATTTGGTCAAAAAACTAACTTTTCGACTGAAAAATAAAATGAGTGAAACCGTAATTACTGCTACCAAACGGTACTCGAGCTCACGCAATGCGCACCAGAATACCGGTAAGGCAGCTGAGTATCTTTCTAAATGGAGACCTACGTAGATTTTGATGAAAAGTAAGACATAAAAAATCATTTTGTTAATCGTGAAGAAAAATATTTTGAAATTTTTACAAGTTTCTGAAAGAAAAAAAGTATATTTTTGAAGTTCTACATACGCGAGGCGCACGCGCAACCCGTCAAACTACGCGTCTCCGAGCGAGCTAGTGATCCACAGTGTTACTGAAATTTTCCCTGTTTTTGTTGTTGAAATTTGGTCAAAAAACTAACTTTTCGACTGAAAAATAAAATGAGTGAAACCGTAATTACTGCTACCAAACGGTACTCTAGCTCACGCAACGCGCACCAGAATACCGGTAAGGCAGCTGGGTATCTTTCTAAATGGAGACCTACGTAGATTTTGATGAAAAGTAAGACATAAAAATTCATTTTGTTAATCGTGAAGAAAAATATTTTGAAATTTTTACAAGTTTCTGAAAGAAAAAAAGTATATTTTTGAAGTTCTACATAGGCGAGGCGCACGCGCAACCTGTCAAAATACGCGTCTCCGAGCGAGCTAGTGATCCACAGTGTTTCTGAAATTTTCCCTGTTTTTGTTGTTGAAATTTGGTCAAAAAACTGACTTTTCGACTGAAAAATAAAATGAGTGAAACCGTAATTACTGCTACCAAACGGTACTCGAGCTCACGCAACGCGCACCAGAATACCGGTAAGGCAGCTGAGTATCTTTCTTAATGGAGACCTACGTAGATTTTGATGAAAAGTAAGACATAAAAATTCATTTTGTTAATCGTGAAGAAAAATATTTTGAAATTTTTACAAGTTTCTGAAAGAAAAAAAGTATATTTTTGAAGTTCTACATAGGCGAGGCGCACGCGCAACCTGTCAAAATACGCGTCTCCGAGCGAGCTAGTGATCCACAGTGTTTCTGAAATTTTCCCTGTTTTTGTTGTTGAAATTTGGTCAAAAAACTAACTTTTCGACTGAAAAATAAAATGAGTGAAACCGTAATTACTGCTACCAAACGGTACTCGAGCTCACGCAACGCGCACCAGATTACCGGTAAGGCAGCTGAGTATCTTTCTAAATGGATACCTACGTAGATTTTGATGAAAAGTAAGACATAAAAATTCATTTTGTTATTCGTGAAGAAAAATATTTTGAAATTTTTACAAGTTTCTGAAATAAAAAAAAGTTAATTTTTGAAGTTCTACATGGGCTAGGCGCACGCGCAACCTGTCAAAATTCGCGTCTCCGAGCGAGCTAGTGATCCACAGTGTTTCTGAAATTTTCCCTGTTTTTGTTGTTGAAATTTGGTCAAAAAACTAACTTTTCGACTGAAAAATAAAATGAGTGAAACCGTAATTACTGCTACCAAACGGTACTCGAGCTCACGCAATGCGCACCAGAATACCGGTAAGGCAGCTGAGTATCTTTCTAAATGGAGACCTACGTAGATTTTGATGAAAAGTAAGACATAAAAAATCATTTTGTTAATCGTGAAGAAAAATATTTTGAAATTTTTACAAGTTTCTGAAAGAAAAAAAGTATATTTTTGAAGTTCTACATAGGCGAGGCGCACGCGCAACCCGTCAAACTACGCGTCTCCGAGCGAGCTAGTGATCGACAGTGTTACTGAAATTTTCCCTGTTTTTGTTGTTGAAATTTGGTCAAAAAACTAACTTTTCGACTGAAAAATAAAATGAGTGAAACCGTAATTACTGCTACCAAACGGTACTCTAGCTCACGCAACGCGCACCAGAATACCGGTAAGGCAGCTGGGTATCTTTCTAAATGGAGACCTACGTAGATTTTGATGAAAAGTAAGACATAAAAATTCATTTTGTTAATCGTGAAGAAAAATATTTTGAAATTTTTACAAGTTTCTGAAAGAAAAAAAGTATATTTTTGAAGTTCTACATAGGCGAGGCGCACGCGCAACCTGTCAAAATTCGCGTCTCCGAGCGAGCTAGTGATCCACAGTGTTTCTGAAATTTTCCCTGTTTTTGTTGTTGAAATTTGGTCAAAAAACTAACTTTTCGACTGAAAAATAAAATGAGTGAAACCGTAATTACTGCTACCAAACGGTACTCGAGCTCACGCAACGCGCACCAGAATACCGGTAAGGCAGCTGAGTATCTTTCTAAGTGGATACCTACGTAGATTTTGATGAAAAGTAAGACATAAAAATTCATTTTGATATTCGTGAAGAAATTCTTTTTTAAATTTTTACAAGTTTCTGAAAGAAAAAAAAGTTTATTTTTGAAGTTCTACGTAGGCGAGGCGCACGCGCAATCCGTCAAAATACGCGTCTACGAGCGAGCTAGTGATCCACAGTGTTTCTGAAATTTTCCCTGTTTTTGTTGTTGAAATTTGGTCAAAAAACTAACTTTTCGACTGAAAAATAAAATGAGTGAAACCGTAATTACTGCTACCAAACGGTACTCGAGCTCACGCAATGCGCACCAGAATACCGGTAAGGCAGCTGAGTATCTTTCTAAATGGAGACCTACGTAGATTTTGATGAAAAGTAAGACATAAAAATTCATTTTGTTAATCGTGAAGAAAAATATTTTGAAATTTTTACAAGTTTCTGAAAGAAAAAAAGTATATTTTTGAAGCTCTACATAGGCGAGGCGCACGCGCAACCTGTCAAAATACGCGTCTCCGAGCGAGCTAGTGATCCACAGTGTTTCTGAAATTTTCCCTGTTTTTGTTGTTGAAATTTGGTCAAAAAACTAACTTTTCGACTGAAAAATAAAATGAGTGAAACCGTAATTACTGCTACCAAACGGTACTCGAGCTCACGCAACGCGCACCAGATTACCGGTAAGGTAGCTGAGTATCTTTCTAAATGGATACCTACGTAGATTTTGATGAAAAGTAAGACATAAAAATTCATTTTGTTATTCGTGAAGAAAAATATTTTGAAATTTTTACAAGTTTCTGAAATAAAAAAAAGTTAATTTTTGAAGTTCTACATGGGCTAGGCGCACGCGCAACCTGTCAAAATTCGCGTCTCCGAGCGAGCTAGTGATCCACAGTGTTTCTGAAATTTTCCCTGTTTTTGTTGTTGAAATTTGGTCAAAAAACTAACTTTTCGACTGAAAAATAAAATGAGTGAAACCGTAATTACTGCTACCAAACGGTACTCTAGCTCACGCAACGCGCACCAGAATACCGGTAAGGCAGCTGGGTATCTTTCTAAATGGAGACCTACGTAGATTTTGATGAAAAGTAAGACATAAAAATTCATTTTGTTAATCGTGAAGAAAAATATTTTGAAATTTTTACAAGTTTCTGAAAGAAAAAAAGTATATTTTTGAAGTTCTACATAGGCGAGGCGCACGCGCAACCTGTCAAAATACGCGTCTCCGAGCGAGCTAGTGATCCACAGTGTTTCTGAAATTTTCCCTGTTTTTGTTGTTGAAATTTGGTCAAAAAACTAACTTTTCGACTGAAAAATAAAATGAGTGAAACCGTAATTACTGCTACCAAACGGTACTCGAGCTCACGCAACGCGCACCAGATTACCGGTAAGGCAGCTGAGTATCTTTCTAAATGGATACCTACGTAGATTTTGATGAAAAGTAAGACATAAAAATTCATTTTGTTATTCGTGAAGAAAAATATTTTGAAATTTTTACAAGTTTCTGAAATAAAAAAAAGTTAATTTTTGAAGTTCTACATGGGCTAGGCGCACGCGCAACCTGTCAAAATTCGCGTCTCCGAGCGAGCTAGTGATCCACAGTGTTTCTGAAATTTTCCCTGTTTTTGTTGTTGAAATTTGGTCAAAAAACTAACTTTTCGACTGAAAAATAAAATGAGTGAAACCGTAATTACTGCTACCAAACGGTACTCGAGCTCACGCAATGCGCACCAGAATACCGGTAAGGCAGCTGAGTATCTTTCTAAATGGAGACCTACGTAGATTTTGATGAAAAGTAAGACATAAAAAATCATTTTGTTAATCGTGAAGAAAAATATTTTGAAATTTTTACAAGTTTCTGAAAGAAAAAAAGTATATTTTTGAAGTTCTACATAGGCGAGGCGCACGCGCAACCCGTCAAACTACGCGTCTCCGAGCGAGCTAGTGATCGACAGTGTTACTGAAATTTTCCCTGTTTTTGTTGTTGAAATTTGGTCAAAAAACTAACTTTTCGACTGAAAAATAAAATGAGTGAAACCGTAATTACTGCTACCAAACGGTACTCTAGCTCACGCAACGCGCACCAGAATACCGGTAAGGCAGCTGGGTATCTTTCTAAATGGAGACCTACGTAGATTTTGATGAAAAGTAAGACATAAAAATTCATTTTGTTAATCGTGAAGAAAAATATTTTGAAATTTTTACAAGTTTCTGAAAGAAAAAAAAGTATATTTTTGAAGTTCTACATAGGCGAGGCGCACGCGCAACCTGTCAAAATTCGCGTCTCCGAGCGAGCTAGTGATCCACAGTGTTTCTGAAATTTTCCCTGTTTTTGTTGTTGAAATTTGGTCAAAAAACTGACTTTTCGACTGAAAAATAAAATGAGTGAAACCGTAATTACTGCTACCAAACGGTACTCGAGCTCACGCAACGCGCACCAGAATACCGGTAAGGCAGCTGAGTATCTTTCTTAATGGAGACCTACGTAGATTTTGATGAAAAGTAAGACATAAAAATTCATTTTGTTAATCGTGAAGAAAAATATTTTGAAATTTTTACAAGTTTCTGAAAGAAAAAAAGTATATTTTTGAAGTTCTACATAGGCGAGGCGCACGCGCAACCTGTCAAAATTCGCGTCTCCGAGCGAGCTAGTGATCCACAGTGTTTCTGAAATTTTCCCTGTTTTTGTTGTTGAAATTTGGTCAAAAAACTAACTTTTCGACTGAAAAATAAAATGAGTGAAACCGTAATTACTGCTACCAAACGGTACTCGAGCTCACGCAACGCGCACCAGAATACCGGTAAGGCAGCTGAGTATCTTTCTTAATGGAGACCTACGTAGATTTTGATGAAAAGTAAGACATAAAAATTCATTTTGTTAATCGTGAAGAAAAATATTTTGAAATTTTTACAAGTTTCTGAAAGAAAAAAAGTATATTTTTGAAGTTCTACATAGGCGAGGCGCACGCGCAACGTGTCAAAATTCGCGTCTCCGAGCGAGCTAGTGATCCACAGTGTTTCTGAAATTTTCCCTGTTTTTGTTGTTGAAATTTGGTCAAAAAACTAACTTTTCGACTGAAAAATAAAATGAGTGAAACCGTAATTACTGCTACCAAACGGTACTCGAGCTCACGCAACGCGCACCAGATTACCGGTAAGGCAGCTGAGTATCTTTCTAAATGGATACCTACGTAGATTTTGATGAAAAGTAAGACATAAAAATTCATTTTGTTATTCGTGAAGAAAAATATTTTGAAATTTTTACATGTTTCTGAAATAAAAAAAAGTTAATTTTTGAAGTTCTACATGGGCTAGGCGCACGCGCAACCTGTCAAAATTCGCGTCTCCGAGCGAGCTAGTGATCCACAGTGTTTCTGAAATTTTCCCTGTTTTTGTTGTTGAAATTTGGTCAAAAAACTAACTTTTCGACTGAAAAATAAAATGAGTGAAACCGTAATTACTGCTACCAAACGGTACTCGAGCTCACGCAATGCGCACCAGAATACCGGTAAGGCAGCTGAGTATCTTTCTAAATGGAGACCTACGTAGATTTTGATGAAAAGTAAGACATAAAAAATCATTTTGTTAATCGTGAAGAAAAATATTTTGAAATTTTTACAAGTTTCTGAAAGAAAAAAAGTATATTTTTGAAGTTCTACATAGGCGAGGCGCACGCGCAACCCGTCAAACTACGCGTCTCCGAGCGAGCTAGTGATCGACAGTGTTACTGAAATTTTCCCTGTTTTTGTTGTTGAAATTTGGTCAAAAAACTAACTTTTCGACTGAAAAATAAAATGAGTGAAACCGTAATTACTGCTACCAAACGGTACTCTAGCTCACGCAACGCGCACCAGAATACCGGTAAGGCAGCTGGGTATCTTTCTAAATGGAGACCTACGTAGATTTTGATGAAAAGTAAGACATAAAAATTCATTTTGTTAATCGTGAAGAAAAATATTTTGAAATTTTTACAAGTTTCTGAAAGAAAAAAAGTATATTTTTGAAGTTCTACATAGGCGAGGCGCACGCGCAACCTGTCAAAATTCGCGTCTCCGAGCGAGCTAGTGATCCACAGTGTTTCTGAAATTTTCCCTGTTTTTGTTGTTGAAATTTGGTCAAAAAACTAACTTTTCGACTGAAAAATAAAATGAGTGAAACCGTAATTACTGCTACCAAACGGTACTCGAGCTCACGCAACGCGCACCAGAATACCGGTAAGGCAGCTGAGTATCTTTCTAAGTGGATACCTACGTAGATTTTGATGAAAAGTAAGACATAAAAATTCATCTTGATATTCGTGAAGAAATTCTTTTTTAAATTTTTACAAGTTTCTGAAAGAAAAAAAAGTTTATTTTTGAAGTTCTACGTAGGCGAGGCGCACGCGCAATCCGTCAAAATACGCGTCTACGAGCGAGCTAGTGATCCACAGTGTTTCTGAAATTTTCCCTGTTTTTGTTGTTGAAATTTGGTCAAAAAACTAACTTTTCGACTGAAAAATAAAATGAGTGAAACCGTAATTACTGCTACCAAACGGTACTCGAGCTCACGCAACGCGCACCAGAATACCGGTAAGGCAGCTGAGTATCTTTCTTAATGGAGACCTACGTAGATTTTGATGAAAAGTAAGACATAAAAATTCATTTTGTTAATCGTGAAGAAAAATATTTTGAAATTTTTACAAGTTTCTGAAAGAAAAAAAGTATATTTTTGAAGTTCTACATAGGCGAGGCGCACGCGCAACGTGTCAAAATTCGCGTCTCCGAGCGAGCTAGTGATCCACAGTGTTTCTGAAATTTTCCCTGTTTTTGTTGTTGAAATTTGGTCAAAAAACTAACTTTTCGACTGAAAAATAAAATGAGTGAAACCGTAATTACTGCTACCAAACGGTACTCGAGCTCACGCAACGCGCACCAGATTACCGGTAAGGCAGCTGAGTATCTTTCTAAATGGATACCTACGTAGATTTTGATGAAAAGTAAGACATAAAAATTCATTTTGTTATTCGTGAAGAAAAATATTTTGAAATTTTTACATGTTTCTGAAATAAAAAAAAGTTAATTTTTGAAGTTCTACATGGGCTAGGCGCACGCGCAACCTGTCAAAATTCGCGTCTCCGAGCGAGCTAGTGATCCACAGTGTTTCTGAAATTTTCCCTGTTTTTGTTGTTGAAATTTGGTCAAAAAACTAACTTTTCGACTGAAAAATAAAATGAGTGACACCGTAATTACTGCTACCAAACGGTACTCGAGCTCACGCAATGCGCACCAGAATACCGGTAAGGCAGCTGAGTATCTTTCTAAATGGAGACCTACGTAGATTTTGATGAAAAGTAAGACATAAAAAATCATTTTGTTAATCGTGAAGAAAAATATTTTGAAATTTTTACAAGTTTCTGAAAGAAAAAAAGTATATTTTTGAAGTTCTACATAGGCGAGGCGCACGCGCAACCCGTCAAACTACGCGTCTCCGAGCGAGCTAGTGATCGACAGTGTTACTGAAATTTTCCCTGTTTTTGTTGTTGAAATTTGGTCAAAAAACTAACTTTTCGACTGAAAAATAAAATGAGTGAAACCGTAATTACTGCTACCAAACGGTACTCTAGCTCACGCAACGCGCACCAGAATACCGGTAAGGCAGCTGGGTATCTTTCTAAATGGAGACCTACGTAGATTTTGATGAAAAGTAAGACATAAAAATTCATTTTGTTAATCGTGAAGAAAAATATTTTGAAATTTTTACAAGTTTCTGAAAGAAAAAAAGTATATTTTTGAAGTTCTACATAGGCGAGGCGCACGCGCAACCTGTCAAAATTCGCGTCTCCGAGCGAGCTAGTGATCCACAGTGTTTCTGAAATTTTCCCTGTTTTTGTTGTTGAAATTTGGTCAAAAAACTAACTTTTCGACTGAAAAATAAAATGAGTGAAACCGTAATTACTGCTACCAAACGGTACTCGAGCTCACGCAACGCGCACCAGAATACCGGTAAGGCAGCTGAGTATCTTTCTAAGTGGATACCTACGTAGATTTTGATGAAAAGTAAGACATAAAAATTCATCTTGATATTCGTGAAGAAATTCTTTTTTAAATTTTTACAAGTTTCTGAAAGAAAAAAAAGTTTATTTTTGAAGTTCTACGTAGGCGAGGCGCACGCGCAATCCGTCAAAATACGCGTCTACGAGCGAGCTAGTGATCCACAGTGTTTCTGAAATTTTCCCTGTTTTTGTTGTTGAAATTTGGTCAAAAAACTAACTTTTCGACTGAAAAATAAAATGAGTGAAACCGTAATTACTGCTACCAAACGGTACTCTAGCTCACGCAACGCGCACCAGAATACCGGTAAGGCAGCTGGGTATCTTTCTAAATGGAGACCTACGTAGATTTTGATGAAAAGTAAGACATAAAAATTCATTTTGTTAATCGTGAAGAAAAATATTTTGAAATTTTTACAAGTTTCTGAAAGAAAAAAAAGTATATTTTTGAAGTTCTACATAGGCGAGGCGCACGCGCAACCTGTCAAAATTCGCGTCTCCGAGCGAGCTAGTGATCCACAGTGTTTCTGAAATTTTCCCTGTTTTTGTTGTTGAAATTTGGTCAAAAAACTGACTTTTCGACTGAAAAATAAAATGAGTGAAACCGTAATTACTGCTACCAAACGGTACTCGAGCTCACGCAACGCGCACCAGAATACCGGTAAGGCAGCTGAGTATCTTTCTTAATGGAGACCTACGTAGATTTTGATGAAAAGTAAGACATAAAAATTCATTTTGTTAATCGTGAAGAAAAATATTTTGAAATTTTTACAAGTTTCTGAAAGAAAAAAAGTATATTTTTGAAGTTCTACATAGGCGAGGCGCACGCGCAACCTGTCAAAATTCGCGTCTCCGAGCGAGCTAGTGATCCACAGTGTTTCTGAAATTTTCCCTGTTTTTGTTGTTGAAATTTGGTCAAAAAACTAACTTTTCGACTGAAAAATAAAATGAGTGAAACCGTAATTACTGCTACCAAACGGTACTCGAGCTCACGCAACGCGCACCAGAATACCGGTAAGGCAGCTGAGTATCTTTCTTAATGGAGACCTACGTAGATTTTGATGAAAAGTAAGACATAAAAATTCATTTTGTTAATCGTGAAGAAAAATATTTTGAAATTTTTACAAGTTTCTGAAAGAAAAAAAGTATATTTTTGAAGTTCTACATAGGCGAGGCGCACGCGCAACGTGTCAAAATTCGCGTCTCCGAGCGAGCTAGTGATCCACAGTGTTTCTGAAATTTTCCCTGTTTTTGTTGTTGAAATTTGGTCAAAAAACTAACTTTTCGACTGAAAAATAAAATGAGTGAAACCGTAATTACTGCTACCAAACGGTACTCGAGCTCACGCAACGCGCACCAGATTACCGGTAAGGCAGCTGAGTATCTTTCTAAATGGATACCTACGTAGATTTTGATGAAAAGTAAGACATAAAAATTCATTTTGTTATTCGTGAAGAAAAATATTTTGAAATTTTTACATGTTTCTGAAATAAAAAAAAGTTAATTTTTGAAGTTCTACATGGGCTAGGCGCACGCGCAACCTGTCAAAATTCGCGTCTCCGAGCGAGCTAGTGATCCACAGTGTTTCTGAAATTTTCCCTGTTTTTGTTGTTGAAATTTGGTCAAAAAACTAACTTTTCGACTGAAAAATAAAATGAGTGAAACCGTAATTACTGCTACCAAACGGTACTCGAGCTCACGCAATGCGCACCAGAATACCGGTAAGGCAGCTGAGTATCTTTCTAAATGGAGACCTACGTAGATTTTGATGAAAAGTAAGACATAAAAAATCATTTTGTTAATCGTGAAGAAAAATATTTTGAAATTTTTACAAGTTTCTGAAAGAAAAAAAGTATATTTTTGAAGTTCTACATAGGCGAGGCGCACGCGCAACCCGTCAAACTACGCGTCTCCGAGCGAGCTAGTGATCGACAGTGTTACTGAAATTTTCCCTGTTTTTGTTGTTGAAATTTGGTCAAAAAACTAACTTTTCGACTGAAAAATAAAATGAGTGAAACCGTAATTACTGCTACCAAACGGTACTCTAGCTCACGCAACGCGCACCAGAATACCGGTAAGGCAGCTGGGTATCTTTCTAAATGGAGACCTACGTAGATTTTGATGAAAAGTAAGACATAAAAATTCATTTTGTTAATCGTGAAGAAAAATATTTTGAAATTTTTACAAGTTTCTGAAAGAAAAAAAGTATATTTTTGAAGTTCTACATAGGCGAGGCGCACGCGCAACCTGTCAAAATTCGCGTCTCCGAGCGAGCTAGTGATCCACAGTGTTTCTGAAATTTTCCCTGTTTTTGTTGTTGAAATTTGGTCAAAAAACTAACTTTTCGACTGAAAAATAAAATGAGTGAAACCGTAATTACTGCTACCAAACGGTACTCGAGCTCACGCAACGCGCACCAGAATACCGGTAAGGCAGCTGAGTATCTTTCTAAGTGGATACCTACGTAGATTTTGATGAAAAGTAAGACATAAAAATTCATCTTGATATTCGTGAAGAAATTCTTTTTTAAATTTTTACAAGTTTCTGAAAGAAAAAAAAGTTTATTTTTGAAGTTCTACGTAGGCGAGGCGCACGCGCAATCCGTCAAAATACGCGTCTACGAGCGAGCTAGTGATCCACAGTGTTTCTGAAATTTTCCCTGTTTTTGTTGTTGAAATTTGGTCAAAAAACTAACTTTTCGACTGAAAAATAAAATGAGTGAAACCGTAATTACTGCTACCAAACGGTACTCGAGCTCACGCAATGCGCACCAGAATACCGGTAAGGCAGCTGAGTATCTTTCTAAATGGAGACCTACGTAGATTTTGATGAAAAGTAAGACATAAAAATTCATTTTGTTAATCGTGAAGAAAAATATTTTGAAATTTTTACAAGTTTCTGAAAGAAAAAAAGTATATTTTTGAAGCTCTACATAGGCGAGGCGCACGCGCAACCTGTCAAAATACGCGTCTCCGAGCGAGCTAGTGATCCACAGTGTTTCTGAAATTTTCCCTGTTTTTGTTGTTGAAATTTGGTCAAAAAACTAACTTTTCGACTGAAAAATAAAATGAGTGAAACCGTAATTACTGCTACCAAACGGTACTCGAGCTCACGCAACGCGCACCAGATTACCGGTAAGGTAGCTGAGTATCTTTCTAAATGGATACCTACGTAGATTTTGATGAAAAGTAAGACATAAAAATTCATTTTGTTATTCGTGAAGAAAAATATTTTGAAATTTTTACAAGTTTCTGAAATAAAAAAAAGTTAATTTTTGAAGTTCTACATGGGCTAGGCGCACGCGCAACCTGTCAAAATTCGCGTCTCCGAGCGAGCTAGTGATCCACAGTGTTTCTGAAATTTTCCCTGTTTTTGTTGTTGAAATTTGGTCAAAAAACTAACTTTTCGACTGAAAAATAAAATGAGTGAAACCGTAATTACTGCTACCAAACGGTACTCGAGCTCACGCAATGCGCACCAGAATACCGGTAAGGCAGCTGAGTATCTTTCTAAATGGAGACCTACGTAGATTTTGATGAAAAGTAAGACATAAAAAATCATTTTGTTAATCGTGAAGAAAAATATTTTGAAATTTTTACAAGTTTCTGAAAGAAAAAAAGTATATTTTTGAAGTTCTACATAGGCGAGGCGCACGCGCAACCCGTCAAACTACGCGTCTCCGAGCGAGCTAGTGATCGACAGTGTTACTGAAATTTTCCCTGTTTTTGTTGTTGAAATTTGGTCAAAAAACTAACTTTTCGACTGAAAAATAAAATGAGTGAAACCGTAATTACTGCTACCAAACGGTACTCTAGCTCACGCAACGCGCACCAGAATACCGGTAAGGCAGCTGGGTATCTTTCTAAATGGAGACCTACGTAGATTTTGATGAAAAGTAAGACATAAAAATTCATTTTGTTAATCGTGAAGAAAAATATTTTGAAATTTTTACAAGTTTCTGAAAGAAAAAAAGTATATTTTTGAAGTTCTACATAGGCGAGGCGCACGCGCAACCTGTCAAAATACGCGTCTCCGAGCGAGCTAGTGATCCACAGTGTTTCTGAAATTTTCCCTGTTTTTGTTGTTGAAATTTGGTCAAAAAACTAACTTTTCGACTGAAAAATAAAATGAGTGAAACCGTAATTACTGCTACCAAACGGTACTCGAGCTCACGCAACGCGCACCAGATTACCGGT